>CM049863.1:6968754-8401254 GCA_027422415.1 Schizothorax lantsangensis | reverse complement strand
TCTGGCACCGTGCTCATCTCCTTTCATCCAACTTTGAGAAAATAAACCGGAATACCATCTTACGCTTATTCTTTCTCTCTCCAATTCTGTGTGAAATATGCATTAGTTAATTTCATTATATGGTAAATGTTGTCATAAAATATTTAACTGGTCACTATATCCTGCGCCCTGAGCAGTCTTTGTTTATTTGACTTGAATGATGAATTGTAAAATTTTAAACCCAAAGAGACGCCCTGGTGTAGAGCAGGACTGCACTGTTTTAAAAACACACTTGACAAAAGTGTTTTCGAGGAAATTCTCGATAAAAGTCTAACTGTCACGTGCTGTAAACGTCCTTATTTTTGCCAGTTAGACTTGTGGTTCATTTTAGAATATGCATAAAGGATTATACTAACACACAAATGAAAACTCAGCTATGTATAGTACATTCTTTCAGTCAATTTCATGAGGTGCATCAAAGGATGCATTTTAAAAATCGTATTTATGCTTGTTGACTGCTCTCCTATCTGCTCCAACTTACTCATTTAAAATAAATAAAAAATAAACCTCTTTTTTTGGCAAGACTAGTTTTGTACAACATAATTTAAAACTTTACAGTCACAGTGGCAATTTAACCCACAACCTTTCAGTGTTTATATTCAATATGTTCGCAGGCAGTGTTGGGGAGTAACTAGTTACATGTAACGGTGTTACGTAATTTAATTACAAAATAAATGTAGGCCTAACTGTAATCAGTTACAGTTACTAAGAAAAAATGTGTAATTAAATTACAGTTACTTATGAAAATATTAACGATTACAAAGGGGGTTACATTTGAATAGCCTATTTACACACAACCACATACAGATTGAATTGATTTCTTTCCCAAATTGCACTGACAACTCTAAAATATGAGACACAAGGCCCAATGATTTCCACGATGCGGAAAACATGGACTGGTTCGTAGAATCCAGTCATAAAAACTGAATGTTTTTCGGCGGAATTAATTTCTGTAAATTATGTGTACTGTAAATTATTCATAAAAGCAGCAAGTTAAATGAGTTGGCATGACAATTTACACAAGAATAGTTTTATGCTCGTTTCTTGAATGATGCCTGTTTGAACAGATGAGTTGTTTTGTGATTACCAGAAATATCAGATGGAACATGGTAAAAGTATTGTAAAACATTGCAAGTGGCCATACTAAACACATCATAATGTTTTTTTTTTTGTTTGTTTGTTTTTTCTTTGCATAATGAAAATATGTTCTGCTGTAAACAACCTGACATATGTTGTACCCAGTGTTGGGAAGGTTACTTTGAAAATGTAATAGGTTACAGATTACAAGTTACCCTATTTAAAATGTAATAGTAGTGTAACTTTTTCAATTACTTTATAAAAGTAATGTAACTGATTACTTTTGATTACTTTTTGATTACTTTCCTAAATTTCTAATAAATGTTTTCAACTGTTAATCATTTTCAAACATTTACACCATGGAGGGTTAACCTTAGTATTCAGCACTAATAACTGTCAGACTTTAAAAACCCTTCATCACTTGAATTAAGATGATAAAATTTGAACACATCCACCAAAATCAGACTTTAGTACCGCCTTTTACTTTGAGATTGATCAAGTTCAATGCAGATTTCAAATCATAAGAAAAAGTTTACTGATACTGTTTTTGAAACCAAATCTTCGCATAAGTACAGGAAACACTGCATCTAACGATGCTTTGGAAAAAATAACAGTTCATTAAAAAATGTAAAAAATAAAAGCATATACATCAACCCAAATACGGTTATCTAATAAGCATGTGTCCTATTCTTTGTACTAAACTCCTGAAACATTTTTAAACATTGGTGTCTGTTTGTATATATGATGATAGTCTTCTCAAAAGAAATTGTAAAATGCTCATGAAGTGACTCAGAGCAGTTCTAGAGATTGTTTATGTGTTCATGTACTCATATATATTGAGGCGGCAGACTGAAAACACCACGAGTGATACACAGGATACATCTCTCTGACTCTTTCTAGAAAAATCCTAATACTGAACATGAGTCATATTTTTCCCTTATAAAAATTAACCATGATTTTATTACAGCAAAAGTACAGTAACCATGTTTTTTCTTTTGGCAAATGGATTACCATTTGTATATTTATTTTTTTACTTCAAATTCCATGGTTAAACTATGGTTAGTGTAGCATAAACCATGGTTATTTGTGGTTACCATGGTTTAACAATAGTAATATTGTCTTTGGATTTATAGTAAAATTATCGTTAATTTTCGTAAGGGTTGTGTTGTTGTCTGCCCTAGCTCCCTCTAAACCTATTATAAAACGATATGGTTCTTTGTCTGCTACATTACTACTGTAACTTTACAATAGATAGGCTAATAATGATGTCCTTTAGCTATAGGCCCACAGTATCTTGAGTGACGACTGATGAGCAATGGGCTGCTGCTTAACTAAACAAAGACAAAACTATAGCATATTTACAGATGAATCTGACCTGCACTTGAAATCCTGAACAGTAGTTTTGCTTCTCTGCTCCACCTGTGCGCTTCCACAGTCCTCTCCATTGTCAAATCTCTCGCATTGATTACTCTGCTCGAAACCGTTTGGCGGAGACGCGGAGCGCGCGCGAGACGAAGCATTGTCAGTCAGACTAACCGATTAGTGATTTATTAGAAAAAAAACGGTCAAGTCAGTGCAATTTGGGAAAGAAATCAATTAAATCTGTATGTGGATGTGCGTAAATATTCAAATGTAACCCCCTTTGTAATCGTTAACATTTTCATAAGTAACTGTAATTTAATTACACATTTTTTCTTAGTAACTGTAAATAATTACAGTTACATTTATTTTGTAATTAAATTACGTAACGCCGTTACATGTAACTAGTTACTCCCCAACACTGGTTGGTTGTACCATGCACACTGGATGAAAACATTACCACAACCTTTCCACTTTTTTTTTTTTTTTTACATAGTTGTGCTAGCTGGCCAGTGGCCTGAGGAATTCGCAACAGCAAAAACTTCAGACATGGAACGCTGGACGTATGCCTGTAGTTAGTGGAAGTGGCCGCAGTGTCCGTCTCATGGCCCCTGACCAGCTGTCCTCGTTCCTCTGCTGGGTCGAGGGGAACGCTCCTTCAGACCAGCAGGTACGAGGAACGTTTCCTGCAGGAGGCGGCTCTCCATAGCAGGGCAGCTGCTATTGCTCCGGTCTGGAGCTCTTGACCCACTTACACTCATCTTTTCTTTCATTTTAAACACAGAGGAACACTGCTCCATACCCTCGCCTTCTCTGGCTGCCCAAACACACCTCTCGCCTGCTGAAGATTAATGTTTCAGGCCTGACCCTGCTGGGCAGCTGACTACAGGAGAATAGATGGGTCAGAGAAGCCAGGCTTGGTGACGGAGATGGGTTGCTTACCTCAGAGAGCCCCAGAGCTCGGCGGCATGGTTCTCCTGTCAGCTCCCAGTGAAGAGAGAACTCCCGATCATAACTCAAGTTCTTTTAGCCCAGCTCCTGAACTCTCATGCCCACAGGGCCCTCAGCGGACTCCTCAGGACCAGAACCGTGTGAGAGAGGGGTCAGAGAATGGTTCAGTGTGTCAGGTGGAATGGTTGTGTTTCAACATGAGCGAGTAGTTTGGGCTTATCAGCAAAGCTGTCAGAGGCATTTGCTGCCGTTTGTGTCTTGGCCTCAGGCAAGTGTTTATAAAGTTTAGTATGGATTTGATGCACAACTACCTGTCTATGATCAAGCATTTAGCAGGCTGTTGTTTAATTAAACATTAACTAATGCCATTTCAAATCTGAGACACTGCCAAAAGAAGACATTTTGCTTTTAATTGTTGTACACCCAACATATTCCACATGTGTAGAATAATAATGCCATTGAACACAGCAGCTTTAAAATATGTTGGGAGTCAGATATAGTCCAATTTTTCTGCCCTACTTAAAAAATCTTCTAACATACAGTATGTATGTGTGTGTGTGTGCATGTATGGATGTATTTTATATTTTGTCTCACAATAACTTGAATGTTGTCAACAGTAAAAATTAAACAGTAAAAAAGAGAAAATGTAACACTATTACTTACTTGTCTTTCTGTTATGCCGTAGAAATTATCCAAATTGTTACTTCCTGGAAGTCACATGTAATGTTAAAGCGGAAAGACCTCATAGTGTATCTTGGTTGCTTTCAAAATGAGGGACAGAGTTGTATTTGGCTGCAAATGCAAATGCTTGGCATTGTGTGTTTTTTTTTTTTTTGTTTTGTTTTTTTGAAGCAGTTATAAATAGCCTGTTGCTATCTCAACCTGTGCTTTATAGAAATAATATGGAAAACAAACTGCAGTTGGAGGGAATGCTGGAGGTGTGTCAGTTCAGTGAGTGACAGGCCTGCAGGCACATGATAAAATGCTGCCGTTTTTCAACATGTAAAAACCCGACAAATCAAATACACACAAACAGATCAATTACAGAGGATTATTACTGTGTACAGGTTTGTGTTTGCATGTTGAGGTGAGGACAAAACTGTAATAAGAGGAACCAAAACTCCACATACATGGATCAGACGTACCTGAAACAACACCTGCACAACGGACAGAAGTAAACACACTCTCCAACAAGACTTTTTTCCAAAAAGCGGCCGTGCATTGCAGTGGTTTTGTCAGTTATGTGTTGGAATGGGATCATTCACACACTCATGAGGAGCACAGGAAGTCTTCTGCAGCGAGTCGGAGGGGCCGACCCAAGCTGGGTCGCTGCCAGCGCAGTCGTCAGGGGCCGACGCGCTGGCCTAAAGCACAGACCCACCCTCTCTCAGTCTATATTTCCTTCTCTAACTCTCTCCCTGTCTCCCAGCGGCAGCTGCGCTTTTTTGGCTGCAGCTGCAAGGTGTGAGTGTGTGTGTATTCACGGGCAAGAATATCTGCGTGTGTGTGATTGCTGGAATCCTCCTTGCTTCAGTTTGTGTGTGATCTGTAAGAGTGCCCAGCAATTACTAAGCTGGCACTACGCTGTCTGTTTACACACACACATATTCCTACTGGACTTTATTAAAACACCATCTGCTGTCAGCTTACACACACAGCAAAGTAGAGGGAGAAACAAGGCGGGCAACTATTTCTTAGCAATATCTCTGAAGACGAGCTGCAGTGGCAGCATCACATACGATCAGCAGGTTCATGTGCTCTGCGGTCTTACAAGGCCTTGCGTTTGCCTCAGCGTGAGGGGCAAGAAGAGTCACTGGGGAAAAGGGCGAGAACGGATCTTTTGTCTGTCGCTCCAAATTATGCAAACATGCATCCCTGCATACATACACACACAGAGTGGGTGTAGAGTCCCGCAGTGCTGCACAGGTGCTGCATGAGCTTTGGCCGGGCCCTCTAATGACAGTCTGATGGTTATTTCATTAGCTCTCATGTTTTCAGGGAGATGTCATTTAGGATGAGCAAGCATACTGATTGGACAGTGACTGTGGGCGAGCAGATGAGATGTGGATAGATGACATTTTATAGCTCAGTTTTTTTATACACTATACAGAGTATTTACGTATAGTAAAATACAGTGGTCCCCAAACGTATTTGGACATTTACACACTGTTTCCTAATCAAGCATGATTAAATAAAGCAAAAAGCCATAGTATATAATAATCCATAATTGTCCTAACCAGCCACGAGCACCTTGAGTGACAGGGCATTTATTTATTTATTTATTTTTTATCGATTACATTCTTTTTTTCTAGGACACATAAGGTAGCCCAGTCCACTGTGAACTATTGTAAAATACCACTCATCGTAACTGAACATTAAAGACAAAATATGTTCTGAATGGCTCTGAATATGTGGTGTCGCACATCAGTTTTGTGTTTATCATGGTCAGCGGTATCTCATCATGGTTAATGTGATGAAATACGCCTGTGGTTACTCTACTAGGACACCTGTGTGAACTATGGAACTATGGAAGCCGCATAAGAAAAAATAATAATTATGACATATTAACAGTGAAAATTAAGAGATACCAAGTCATAAATATGGGATAATACATCAAGACTATGAAATAAACGGAACTATGAGCTAAAAAGTCAGAACTATGAAGTCCTAATTATTACAAAGTCAAAAAAATTTGACTGCCTTAATTATTGTTTTTCACGATTTTCTCAAAATTTGACTTTTCATTATTTTGACTTTTTGTCATAATTTAAACTTTTTACATCATTATTATGGCTTAGTATCTCATACTTTTAACTATTTTTGATTGGTAACACTTTATTTTGATAGTCCACTTTAGACATTCTACTAACAGTAAGTAACTTTGCAACTACATGTCAACTAGCAGTCATTAGAGTATTAGTAGACTGTCTGTTTAATATCTTCTAACACTTTATTTTGATGGGTCCACAACGTACAACATACTGACTATGAGAAACTTTTATGTCAACTTATTCTACTAACCCTAAACCTACCCTACTGAGAGTTAGTAGGCATGTAGTTGCAAATTAATGATAATTAGTTGACATGTAGTTGGCATGTTACAAAGTTAATTGTAATTAGTAGAATGTCTAAAGTGGACTATTGAAATAAAGTGTAACCTTTTGATTTACCAAAGCGTGATTATTATTATTATTATTATTATTTATTTATTTTTAATATTTTTTTTATGTAGAATAAATGGACTTCTGCAGAGACCTGACTTAATACATCAACTAAAAATGCAATGTCCAAAACAACAATACATTTAATTTCATAATGTATGTGTCAAAAAAATAAAACAAACTTTGCATTAGCTAGCAATAATTATAAGCTTGCAAAGTTATTTTCCTAAATAAATATGTATGAATTTTAAACAGCCTGAACATTTGAATGCCTCTTATGGGTATGTGTGAGCATCTTAACATCACCACAATAACACTGTGATTTGTGAAGATGATGTTCTCATCATTTCTCTGTGATGTTTGTGCAATGCTTTCTCTGCTGGAGCAGAAGAGGCTGTTGTGATTTTGTGTGAATGCATTCACACCAATTACAGTCAAACTTCTGTGTGTCCGGCTCTAATTGGATTCACATGTTTTGGAGAGGGTCAGCGTACTCTTTGAGAGTGATGGGCCTGTTTTATACACCTGATTCAGCGATGACTGCTCAGGCTCAAACACTCAAAGGGGTTAAAGAACAACAGCATATGCTGTTTGAGTTAGCACACTCACTGATGCAAGAAATCTACGTGGTCACTCGACAAGAACACATCACAAGCAGACAGAGAAATTATGAGCTCAGTGGAAAGGAAAGACAGATGTTTGATGGTCCACAGGGCAACTAAGGTGAGTGAGTACAACATGAGGTCATTCTGACTAATGAATCCCAGTGATGGAAACATGACCATCATGCTCCTTTCTCATTAGTACTCGTATCATGTGAATTCAAGACTGAAGGAGATGCCCATTTAGTGGTGGGGTCAATTTAGTCAATTTAGTCTTAGTATACCAGAAGTGTCCAATTCTGCTCCTGGAGGGCTACTGTTATGTAGACTTAGCTCCAACTCTGCTAAACCTGAACCAGTTAAACAAGGTCTTCAGGATTACTAGAAACTTCCAGGCAGGTGTGTTGGAGCAAGTTGTAGCTAACATGTGCAGGACATTGGCCTTCCAGGAGCAGAATTAGACACTTCGGTAGTACACGCACTAGTCAAGTCAAGTCAAGTCACCTTTATTTATATAGCGCTTTTAAAAATACAAATTGTGTCAAAGCAACTGCACAATATCAAAATAGGAAAATAGTGTGTCAATAATGTAAAATGACAAGATTAAACACTCAATTTTCAGTTAAAGGCATTTCATTATTGAATTCAGTGATGGCATCGTCCAGCTCAGTTCAGTTCAAAAAGTTTCTGTTCAATCAAGTCAACGATATTGCTGGAAATGAAGTGTCCCCAACTAAGCAAGCCAGAGGCGACAGCGGCAAGGAACCAAAACTCCATCGGTGACAGAACGGAGAAAAAAACATTGGGAGAAACCAGGCTCAGTCGGGGGGCCATTTCTCTGGCCAGACGACCCAGCAGTTCAATTGCAACTGCTGCAAAGTCAGATTGTAAGGGCTCAACTGGTTCCAGTGGTCTTTTCCCGACGGCTGTCTAGGTGATGGGGTCCTCACTGGGGATCTGTCTCTGGGGCTCATCTAGGTGTCCTGGTCTCTGCTGATGTTCAGGGCTGTAGAGGTCGTCTCTAGGTGCTGATCCACCATCTGATCTCGTGACTGCAGTGACCTCGGAATAAGAAAGAAACAGACTAATATTAGCATAGATGTCAATCTTCTTACGATGTAACAAGTACATTGTGTGTTATGGGAAGTGTTCCTGGTTCCGGTTGACCTAATTAATGCAACCTAACAATCCTTTAACGGATTTGAATATTAGAAGTGTATTAGTGTGTTATGTGTACGCCAGGTTAAAGAGATGGCTCTTTAATCTAGATTTAAACTGACAGAATGCGTCTGCCTCCCGAACAGTGTTTGGTAGATTGTTCCAGAGTTTGGGCGCTAAATAGGAAAAAGATCTGCCGCCCGCAGTTGATTTTGATATTCTAGATATTATCAAATGGCCAGAGTTTTGAGAACGCAGCGGCCGTGGAGGACTATAATGCAATAAGAGCTCGCTCAAGTACTGAGGAGCTAAACCATTCAGGGCTTTATAAGTAATTAACAAGATTTTAAAATCTATACGATGTTTAGTAGGGAGCCAGTGCAGTGTTGACAGAACCGTGCTAATGTGGTCATACTTCCTGGTTCTAGTAAGAACTCTAGCTGCTGCATTTTGAACCATCTGTAGTTTGTTTATTAAGCGTGCAGAACAACCACCCAATAAAGCATTACAATAATCTAACCTTATAAATGCATGAATTAATATGTCTGCATTTGACATTGAGAGCATAGGTCTCAGTTTAGATATATTTTTAAGATGAAAAATGCAGTTTTACAAATGCTAGAAACGTGGCTGTCAAAGGAGAGATTGCTATCAAATAGCACACCTAGGTTCCTGACTGATGACGAAGAATCGACAGAGCAGCCATCAAGTGTTAGACAGTGTTCTAGGTTATTACTTGTGGGGGTTTTAGGTCCGATAATTAACACCTCTGTTTTTTCAGAATTTAGAAGTAAGAAATTACTCGTCATCCAGTTTTTTATATCGACTTCATTCCATAAGTTTCTCATTTGGTGTGTTTCACCAGGCCGTGAGAAATATAGACCTGAGTATCATCAGCTAACAGTGAAAGCTAACCGTGTTTCCTAATGATATTTTCCAAGGGTAACATATAAAGCATGAAAAGTAATGGCCCTAGTACTGAGCCTTGAGGTACTCCATACTGCACTTGTGATCGATATGATACCTCTTAATTCACTGCTACGAATTGATGGCGGTCAGATAAGTACGATTTGAACCATGCTAATGCACTTCCACTAATGCCAACAAAGTTTTCTAGTCTATTCAAAAGAATGTTGTGATCGATAGTGTCGAACGCAGCGCTAAGATCCAGTAGCACTAATAGAGAGATACAACCACGATCAGATGATAAGAGCAGGTAATTTGTCACTCTAATGAGAGCAGTCTCAGTACAATGATACGGTCTAAATCCTGACTGGAAATCCTCACAGATATCATTTTTCTCTAAGAAGGAATATAATTGTGAGGATACAACCTTTTCTAGTATCTTTGACAGAAAAGGGAGATTTGAGATCGGTCTGTAATTAACTAGATCTTTGGGGTCAAGTTGTGTTTTTTTTTTAATGAGAGGCTTAATAACAGCCAATTTAAAGTTTTTGGGGACATATCCTAATGACAATGATGAATTAATAATAGCCAAAAGAGGATCTATGACTTCTAGAAGCACCTCTTTTAGTAGTTTAGATGGAATAGGGTCTAACATACATGTTGTTGGTTTAGATGATTTAACAAGTTTATACAATTCTTCCTCTCCTATAGTACAGAATGAGTGGAATTGTTCCTCAGGGTATCTATAGTGCACTATTTGATGTGATACTGTAGCTGACGGCTGCATGGTTACAATTTGATCTCTAATAGTATTAATTTTGGAAGTAAAATAGTTCATAAAGTCATTACTGCTGTGCTGTTGGGAAATGTCAACACCTGTTGATGCTTTATTTTTTGTTAATTTTGCCACTGTATTGAATAAATACCTGGGGTTATGTTTGTTTTCTTCTAAAAGAGACGAAAAGTAATCAGATCTAGCAGTTTTTAAAGCTTTTCTGTAGGATAGGGTACTTTCCCGCCAAGCTGTACGAAATACCTCTAGTTTTGTTTTCCTCCAGCTGCACTCCATTTTCCGGGCTGCTCTCTTTAGGGTGCGAGTGTGCTCATTATACCAAGGTGTTGGACTCTTTTCCTTAATCTTCCTTAAGCGTAAAGGAGCAACCGTATCTAAAGTGATAGAAAAGAGAGAGTCCATAGTTTCTGTTAAATCATCAAGTTGTTCTGAGCTGTTGGATATGCTGAGGAATTGAGATAAATCAGGAAGATTACTTACAAAGCAGTATTTTGTGGTAGAAGTGATGGTTCTACTATATTTGTAAGAAGGAGTTGAATTTACAGCTTTAACTATATGGAGTTTACACAAGACTAGATAATGGTCTGATATATCATCGCTTTGCTGCAGAATTTCAACACCATTAACATCAATTCCATGTGACAGTATTAAATCTAGAGTATGATTTCGACTATGAACTACCGACTACTACGGGCACTACCCGATCACTAGAGAAAAGTCCAGATCCAGACTAATAGCCAGCAATGGGGTAAAGTTACTTCTAAAACTAATTCATTATAATATGGCATTACTCTATAAAAGGTAACTAATTGCATTTCCTAGTTACTTTTTTTTATGAAAAGTGATGCATTACATTACTTTTGCACTACTTTTGTCACCTGGGCTGGGGTTGCTTGTTTGTTTTTATTAACAAAAAACCCAAAGGTTATATCTTGGCAACTGTAAAGGCCCATTCACACTCAAAGTGAAATTAATAAGCTTCAGACTGAAGGAAGTGCCTCTGCCTTTGCACCTCACTCCCCATTTATCTCAACACAGGGACAGGAGAGGTGTCAGTGAATAAATGGGGGAACAAAGTAACTTGCGTTACTTACTTGAAAAAGTAACTCCGATATTTTGTTCTTTACTAGTTACTTAAAAAAGTAATCTGGTTACGTAACTCTCGATACTTATAATGCGTTACCCCCAACACTGCTAATAGCCGACCCCCTAAGGCCGGGACCAATACCAGATCTGTTCCAAACTTTCTAAGGTCTATACCTAGATTAATACCAGGCCCATGTGACCCAGGACAATACCAAAACCCTCTTAGATCCAGACCTAAGATAGTACCAGACTCTCTAAGATCATGACAAAATATTATAACCTTTTAGACCCAGAACACATACCAATAAACCGTAAGACCAGACTCTAGATTCACAACAATACCAGGTGCCCCAGGATCCAAACCAATACCAGGTCCCCTAGGAGCCAGATTAATACCAGAGCCTCTAAAACCCCAAAGCAATACCAGACTCCCAGTAGAACCAGGCCTATACAAGACTCAGACCACGTTTACACATTTTGAGGCCCTGATTTAGACCAAGACCTATCGTTCCAAGAAGCAGGCTGACACTTTTAATAACCTGAAAGTGTAATGCTGAATAAAACAGTATTTATTTCAAACATCCTACATTTAAGTTTCCTTTATTTTCAATACTGACAGCTTTTCCAAACATGACAAATATTTTCATGCACTTTTGGAGAATGGTGAAGATACCATACAAGCTAATGGTGGAAATAGACTCCTGGACAAAGAGTGTGGTCTAAGACCATAAAGTCAAGGCCCGAATCTAGACCAAGACACCGATTAATGAGACCCAGATAAAGGCCATGATTATGTGGTCATCCAGAGGTCTCAAGACCACAAGATCAGGATTCCAACTCTGCCGCCCACTGTCTATTCATTGACTCTCTGATGCATATTGCGCACAAAAATGCCAAGAGCCTTCTCGATCTGGCTCTAATCTGATTGTCTGACTTTATGTAACCTCTGGGAGTCAGGGTGCACAGGTTTTTGCCAGTTCGCCTGGAAACAAAATACTTTTTTCAAATATAAGTTTTGTTTGAGACACTTCTAAGCAAGTAAACAATATACTGACAAGCAAAAGCATTCATTCTGCTTTGAGTTATGCCTGTGAAATAATCAGTACTTATTACTTTTAAATGTACAGAAAAATTGTACACACAATTCCACTAATTTTTGCACAGACCAAGCTGGCTGTGTAGTTATTTTTTCCCCAGACTATGGACTGGTTCTGATAAATTTTACCCCTCCTAAACACAACATAAACAAACAAACTTCAGTTGGTATCTTCCTGTAAAAGTGTCAAATCTTGGCTAGAATAAACTGCAGCGTGGACCCGATTTTGCTGACAGACAAAAATCTGGTTACCCTAGACTACGGTCAACCTAGCGTGAAAAAAGCAGGATGTAGGCGTATGTGAATTTTCTTTAACTTTAAGTAGCTCCATCTTCAACCAATCACTATTCATAGCTCCTATTGGCATTATTGACAGATTATCATCTTTAAATGAACTAATACCCTAAAGCCATGTCATGGCGAGACAGAAAATCAAATCTTTTGACATTTGGCTCATCTATCCAAGCTGATGTGTTGTCAGTTTAATGGATCTCCATTAAGACAGACTTACACACAGTGTGAGTCCATGTGTAAGGAAACTATGTTATTTTAATGAGAGCTGATTTCGAGTCTTTAACTAACACACACTGTTTTATAAGTCTCGCAGCAGCATGTTCAAAGCAAGCATCCATGCCAACAACAGGATGTGTACTTTGTTATTTCCTTTCTGGCTTAGCAAACTTCCTCTATTAATCTATTACAAACCATTGCTAGGCAACCATAGCTATGACCCTTCACTGCATCCTAATTGGCTGCGGCACTAACCCATGCATTGTGCGAAAAGTTTCTGCTTCATCAAGAGCGAGCAAATCAAATTCTAACTTGACTCGTCTAACCAGACAGGAAGCAAGCGAGGAAGAGAAGGACAGAGGTGCTCTCGACATCCCTCCATGTCTTCTTTTTCTTGTTCGTGGGTGTTTTCCGGCCATCAGCATGTCTCTATCGTCTCTTTGACACGGTGGGCAGCTGAGGAAGGAGTTTTATGGTGTGTGACGTGTTCCAGCGCCCGCCCAGCCCCTCCCCAACACTCACCCCCTACAAGCAGCTTTTGTCTGGGCTAAATGGGGTTGGATGCACCCCTTTAACTTTGATTTCCATTCCCTATTGTCCTGCATTGATGGGGAGGCTAACTCCATCTGGGCCTGCTTCACATGGTGCCATGCTTTCAAAAGGCATATGCTCTCTGTGTGGAGAGGCACTACACTCGCCAAAGAATGGACTCCCAAAATAATGAAGAGAAATATCACTCTATTCATGACCACATTATGCGGCTCTTACTTATATCTGAAGAGTTGTTTTATGTGTAGTCAAGGGTGCAGAAGTGGTTGGACAAAACCCTACTGCAGTGATGGAGGTTTAAAGCGTACTGGGTCTGTTCACTTCTTGAACTGCGTAAATGCATGCGTGTATTTTACATTTAAAACACAAAGCCCTCTCCCGGCGGATCACAGCAAGACACATTATGAACGTTATCTCTGAGAGTCGGGTCAGAGGTTTGGACCTGCAAAGAAAAGTTAGTTTTATTGAAATTCTCCACAACATTCTTACACTTTATTGACATTCTTCATATGACCATAGGTCATTCAGTCAAGTTTAAGAGATTTTTGCAAGTTTTTTTGGAAGTCATTTATTGGAATAGTAGTGTAATATTTGGGGATTTGCATGCAATCGTCTTGTAGGTTGTCATTTTCATAGAATTCATTTTGATTCTAAAACTAGATGATTTCTGAACTATCCCGATTTGATTCATGGGTCCAGAACTTCATTAAGAATCATTATCTCTCCCTCCCTATCCTTGCACGGCAGCTCATTCTAATAAAGGGGCAGTTTTAACAGCCTCGGGCTTACGACACCCCCTGCAGGGATCTGCCTTGTCCCCTCTTAGCCCTCCCCTCCACTCTGCAGTGGGCGCTTAGACGGCCGGCCGAAGCCGTGGCTGTGCCGGGCAGCCGATGTCGCAGGGGTATTTAAAGGCTCTGAAAGGAGGGGCGCCAGATCAAATGGGAGCGAGCAGAAGGGGGTCTCCCAGGAGGGGCAGAAGCCCTGCTCCATTTTATAGACTCCCCTGAAAGAAAGTGATTACAGATCATTATCCAATTGAATCTGATTGATGGGGAGAGGTCAAAGTAATATAGCTCATAGCAGAGCAGGGAGGGTCCTGGTGTGGAGGGGGTAAACGGGGGCACAATGGCCGGATTGTCACCCCAGGAGGATGATGGGAGGGGCGGGGGGCTGTTGAACCTTCAGCAGCAGCAGCTCTAGATCTACAACAAGTGTTGAGTGAGGCAGCGCTGTTAGCATAGCTTGAAATTAGCCTTGAGAGATAAGAGGCCAGTGTCTGTGAGCAAGGATTGTTAGAGGACTCTGTGCGCTGGGGGAATTTGTCAGACAAAACTGAGCAGATTTGTTGAGTTTTAGAGATAACTATCACTACAGAATAGTGACATATAAGCAGGCACACACAGCCTGCAAGTCATTTGGAAGGCCTGTCATTCACAAAGTTCAACAAAGTCTGCATCATGAAATATTTAGAATTATTCAATTATGCTTTAAGCTACTGTTAAGTAGTTCATGAGTTACCGTGCCTAAAACAATGCAATTGGTTATTTTTTTCAAAGTCAGTACATAAGCTGTGTAAAATTTGAGCCTGTAGATGAGAAACAATTTAGCCAAAATTTAGCTACAGTATTGCTACAGAGTTTCAACGATTATTGCAAAAGTTCTGTCTGAATAGTTCTGTCTCTAATTCTAAAGAGCAGAGTTCATAGCCATTGCAAAATGCAGATAACTGCTAACCTGTGGTAACACATTGTGTATATACAGTGTATATATATATATATATATATATATATATATATATATATCACACACACACACATAATTGCACTTTTTGTGTTGCGTCTAACAGAGAGACGCCGATCAATGCTAACAGATACATTTGTTGTTATCGGATCAGTGAATAGCACGAACCTATTGACGTTGGTTGCCACGTTTTCACTGACTGATTTGAAAAGTGTAATCACTGTAATCAGGTTATTGTCAATGTTGATTGGCGTTTGTCAGCGTAGTGTGAATTTGCCTTTAGAAACCCCCTTACCTGTGGTAAAAATCAATGTAACATTCAACCTGTCATACCTTGGTGTGATACTATTCATGAATAGTTCTCCTTGAAATAACAGTAATGGGTCATGATTTTTTCTCCGAATGTAAGGACGTTTCAAACTCTAAAGACACAGCATTGTGAATTCTAATGACACAGTAGGATGTGCACAAGTACAGGTATTAAAATCACATGTCCTGTGGCTCAAGGCGATACAGACAGACTGAGATGTAGGGAGGGGCTGATACAGGCTGGGGCTCTTGGTCCTCATCGTGAGGAGCTTCCACAGCTGAGATTCCCCTCAGGAGAGGTTCAAGACTCTCTCTCATTTCAACCATTCCAAGACACCATCTAATTAATCTGCCCTGGTAATTAACAGTGGATAATGCAACCAAACAAATCGAAGGTGCAACATAATGAGCAGACTGTGAAATAGATGATTGCTAACATATTAAAGTATGTTGACCAATGTTTTTCCTGGAAATTTACTATTAATCAATTGCATCATTACAGCACGTATGAGGCAAAAGTATATCAATATTCCTTAAACATTTTATTGTTTTTGTTGGCAAAATCAAGCTACTGTTATTGTACAAACTTGGTTTAGGGGTTTTACAAAATTATTGACCCCTATCCACTGAAAAATATACTGACAAGAACAGGCACTTTTTTTCCACAGTTTTCTCAGAATGTTGAGATTAAATATCCACCAGAACCAATTTACATTGTAGTCTGATTGTAGTCTGACTCAGAATCTACCAAGAACGGCAGTGGCCAGCCAGAATACCAAGCCAGAAGAGCCAGCCAATGCTGTATTAATTTATACAGAACCAATTCATCACTACTGAATGTTTATTTTTATTCGTTAAACAACTTACAATTTTATTATCATTTTTATTTCATGTGTCTTTAAGCTCCAAACCAATGCAGACAAGTTAAAGTCAAGCTAGGACTTGAGTCTGAGAGTCTGCGAGGTCTTTGTTTGAGTTGCACAAATGTGTTTTACCACAGATGATTTGGCGCAGTTTGCTCTGTCATTCCTCAACTGAGACGTTTGACCTGTTGTTTTTTTTTTCTTAACTATAGAAACATGTAAGAAACTCTGGCCCATCACAAACCCGGACTGTGCATTGTCCTGGCAGGAAATAACAGTCAATGTGCCAAGACAAGAGCAGTCTAGACCCTCGAACTGGCTAAATACACCCTGATCCGACAACCCCCACTGCGCCACGACTGTGTCATCTAAAAGGAATCTCTCTAATGAATGAGATGCCTATTAAAAACCCAACAGATCTCAGGACCAAACTACAGCTTTCGTCCACACTTCCTGTCTGTGCAGGACTGATGCTGAGCAGACTAACCCAATGTCACAGCACTCAGTCTGGGAGAGATGATGTAGCTCAGTCTGGGAAAATTTCTCCACACCCACCAGGTGCTTTTTATTGATGAGCTTTAAAATCTCCAGATAATAACAAAGTGTGGATTCTTGTGTCCTTTATGAAATTCTTATTTAACATGATGGATAGACATTAGAGCCACAAACTGACTGTTTTAACTGAAAGTGATCCTGATAAACATTTACAAACAGTCTGACTTTATCCAGAGTTAAACTGGACAGTGGGCGGTTTGTGGGTGTATTATTTGAGTCTGAGACTATAAAGAGTCAAGACACTGCAATTTAAGGATTATTGGCCTCCTAGGTAAAACAATGTTTAATGGTCATCAAATAGATCTCGGAAATCCTTCACTTGGATATGAAGAATTGCTTACTACCAATGGCTCAGATGAAAATAAATAAACAAATGCATAATAATAATACAAATAATAATAATAGCTGGAACAACAAAAGCAATAAATACTCCAGCATTCTACTAACAAAATGAGGTCTGTGCGGTTACGAGCAGTTTGTGGCAAGCGATTTCTTCCGTGTCACACTTACAGGATAATTGGAAATGGAGGGGCATTAACTCCGATGGGATTAGAGAGGGGAATTAAATATGTTAATCCCCAAAAAGGTAAATAGCCTTCGCAATACAATAACCAATTTCCAGGATCTTCCCCAAGGACATGCTTGCCTTTGAAGCAACATGGTCTCGAGTGTTCCAGAAAGTTCCCAAGGTCATCCCTATGGTGCAGACAGCCCTCGAACCCCTCGGCTGACTTCTAACCTGTTCTTCAATGCCTCTGTTTCTCACATCATTACTCGCCGCCTCTCCAGAGAGCGCTTACTGCCATGTGTTCATCTGCCTTCTAATTATATCACCCAGCAGAATGGCATGGGTTTGAGACTTTACAATGTGCTGCCACAGCAACATGAGAATGCGACAGGCGTAGCCAGTGTGAATCAATGTGCACGTCTAAGCTTTTTTTGATTCCTGAAAGCAAAGTCCAAAACAATAATTGAAATGATGTTGTAATGCTTGAAGCCACTCTGAAAGTGAATATGTTTTCCCATGGAAATTGCATTAAACAACGTTTTGAACAGACATAAAAGAATAGTGTCGAACTCTGCTGTAAATAAAACTGGCCAAAGGTGCTTGTGAATCAGTTGCACAGAGAAGCACTTCAATTGCCTTACAGAGATCAAAGTGCATCTTGTATACAATTAGTTTACTACAATTTTAACCATAACTAATCCATTACGAAAAAAACCCATACATCAATTATGCTGTGACTTGAAGATCCTTCTCTCTTTTTATGTTGTGTGACTAAAGATGAATGTCTCTGCAAATAAAAAAAAAAAGAGTAATGCTGAAGAAAAGTCAGTCTCTGAAGAATGTTGTCCATGAAGAATTCCAGTCAAATTCAATAAAGTCAGTCCTACAAACCGTCTCAGGTTACGTATGTAACCATGGTTCCCTGAGAGTAGGGAACGAGACACTGCGTCCTCTAGGGGTCGCTATGGGGAACGTCGTCAGCGTGACCCGTGTCTGAAGCATACATACAAAAACACCACTTGTTGGCCGGCGACAGCCTATGACGTCACTACTGGCGCGAACCACAGTATAAAGGGGCGCCGGGAAAATACGTCATCCACTTCTTCGTCTGAAGCTTGCGTCCGAAGCATGGCACCGCGCCTAGAGGACGCAGTGTCTCGTTCCCTACTCTCAGGGAACCATGGTTACATACGTAACCTGAGACGTTCCCTTTCGAGGGAACTTCGAACTGCGTCCTCTAGGGGTCGCTATGGGGAACGGAATACCCACGCCACCATGCTGAGGGGAGTGCAAGCCAAGCACACAAGGCGAGCACTAAGTACCAACTCTACCCGGCTACGGGAGTTGCCCCTGTGACGGTTAGACGGCTGTCAGTGACATTATCCCCTACGGCCAAAGACCCGAGCTGCATACCCTGAACTTACCTGTTAAGGGCCGGGACTCCCGGACCCAGGGTAGAGCTCGAAGGCTTAGAATCATAAGAAAAGATTCCTTTAAGGGGATACGGCCAAGTGCCTAGGATAGTAGCTAGGTCCTGGCCTGTCACCCAGGGGCTACCGCTTGCTCTGCATGAGCTCAATGAGGGAACTGTCTCAACAGACCCTTGGTAGCAACACCCTGTTCAAGTCAGTATCACTATGATACATAGGTAGAGTGGGCCCAAGGCGAAACCGGGGCCTGCCAACTCAAAGAAAGGGCACGAAGCCGCAGCGCGTAATCCCTACCATACAGGATTTCTAGAAAGACCGCAAAACCACTTGATGTGCGATCTTACCACAATGTGGATTTTTAGAAAAGTGCCCAGAGACTAGCGTGCGCACTTACATAACATGGATTTCTTTTCCGTTCTAGGGAATCACAGAGGCTGTCATACGCAGCGAGCAACTTAACAGGGAGACCGAGAGAGGCCTAACAACCTGAAGTTTGCTGATTCCGAGCTCTGGGGAGCGGAGAACCTAACTCTCAGCATGAGAGGGAACTTAGACGCTTCAGAAGGGAGTGGCATGCTCATATGTGACCCTCTACAAAGAGGGGAGCAATGCTAGCTCGACCAACCAGGAGAGCATAAGGCTGCTGTGACAGCTCTGGAGAGCGGAGAACTCAACTCTCAGCATGAGGGAACTCAGACGCTCAGAAGGGAGCGGCATGCTCATAGGTGACCCTCTATGGTGAGGGGAGCGATGCTAGCTCGACCGACAAGGAGAGCAACCTAACAGGGAGGCAGAGAGAGGCCTAGCAACCTGAGGTCGCTGAATCACAGCGCTCGTGATCTAATTTGTCTTTCAAGCCCAGAGCATTGGGCGAAATAGGTAGAGTGGGGCCCAAGGCGAAACCGGGGCCTGACCAACTCAAAGAAAGGCACGAAGCCGCAGCGCGTAACCCTTACCATACAGGATTTTAGAAGGAACGCAAAACACTTGATGTGCGATCTTACCACAACGTGGATTTTTAGAAAGTGCACAGAGACTTAGCGTGCGCACTTACCATAACATGGATTTAAACTGTTCTAGGGAGCCGCAAAGTGAGCAACTTAACAGGGAGGCCTAAAGAGGCCTAACAACCTGAAGCTGCTAACTGACAGCTTTGGAGAGCGGTGTCACAGTGCTCGGAAGGGAATAGCGTTGCTCATAGGTGACCCTTTATGGTGAGGGGAGCGATGCTAGCTCGACCATAAGGAGAGCACCTCCAAATCACAGAGCTCTGGGAAGCGAAGGACCCAACTCTCAGAATGAGAGGGAACTCAGACGCTCGGAAGGGAGCGGCATGCTCAAAGGTGACCCTCTAAGTGAGGGGAGCAATGCTAGCTCGACCATAGGAGAGCAACCTAGCAGGGAGACACAAAGAAGCCTAACAACCTGAGGCTACTGTGACAGCTCAGAAGGGAGCGGGCATGCTCATAGGTGACCCTCTATAGTGAGGGGAGCAATACTAGCTCGACCAGCCAAGAGTGAGGCTGCTGTGACCGCACCGGAGAGCGGAGAACCCACTCTAACATTACAGGGAACTCAGAAGGGAGTGCTCGACCGACACGGAGAGCAACCTAACAGGGAGGCAGAGAGAGGCCTATCAACCTGAGGCCGCTGCATCACAGCCTTCGGAAGGGAGCAGAGTGCTCATAGGTGACCCTCTCGATGAGGGGAGCAATACTGGCTCGACCGACCCGGAGAGCACCTGAGGCCGCTGAATCACAGCCCTTGGAAGGGAGCGGCATGTTCATAGGTGACCCTCTATGGTGAGGGGAACAATGCTAGCTCGACCGTACTCCGGGAGAGCAACGTCTAAAATCACAGAGCTCCGGGCATCGGAGAGCTCCACTCTCAGCATGAGAGGGAACTCAACCGCTCAGAAGGGAGCTGCATGCTCATCGGTGACCCTCTAAGGTGAGGGGAGCAATGCTAGCTCGACCGACAAGGAAAGCAACCTACCTGAGGCCGCTGAATCACAGCGCTCGGCAGGGAGCAGTGTGCTCATAAACGACCATCTACGATGAGGGGCTTTATGCTCTATACATAGGTAGAGTGGGGCCCAAGGTAAAAACCGGGGCCTGACCAACTCAAAGAAAGGGCACGAAGCCGCAGCTCGTAACTCCTACCGTACAGGATTTTTAGAAAAGAACGCAAAACACTTGATGTGCGATCTTACCACAACGTGGGTTTAGAAAAGTGCACAGAGACTTATCGTGCACACTTACCATATGCTGTCAGAGCTCTGGGGAGCGGAGAACTTAACTCTCAGCATGAGAGGGAACTCAATCGCTCAGAAGGGAGCGGCATGCTCATAGGTGACCCTCTAAGGTGAGGGGAGCAATGCTGGCTCGACCAACCAGGAGAGCATGAGGTTACTGTGACAGCTCCGGAGAGCGGGGAACTCGACTCTCAGCACGAGAGGGAACCCAGACGCTCAGAAGGGAGCGGCATGCTCATAGGTGACCCTCTATGGTGAGGGGAGCAATGCTAGCCACTTCCTGAAACCTAAGTAGCCCTCCAGTAGCCACAATCCTAGCAGGGGAACACTCTAGGCAAGGGCTCAGGGAGATGCTACTTAAACGCCCGAGAGGGGAGCAGTCCCTGAGCTAGTATATAGATATCCTCAGATAGCCATGCACCTTCCTCAAAAGGCGGTGTCCCCCTTTGTCCAGAATTATATTTTAAAAAGACCCGCAGGTCGTGGAATTGCAGTGCTGGGGACCTGCTGACCAAGGAGGCTCCACAGAGACCTACGACTAGGCCACACGATCCAGGGGTCTCATCCCAGCCTGGATCTAGTATCGACAAGTGAGGTCATCACTGCACTGAGTCGAAACAAAAACCGACAGGTTTCCCAGAAATACTGCAAAGAATGGTTACACAATACCAGTTTTTCCCATAGAACTGGATCGTACTCACCCATCCATGGTTCCTGCGCATGAGATCAGTCCAAGAGGCGACGTCCGAAGAGTCGAGTCCGAACCATCAGTAAGGTAGTTTCTATGAAACATAGAACTCCACCAAAAACATCATAAGTCCAGCATAGAGACTGCAATGTTACAAGCGCAGGTTTCTAGATTCCCACCTAACCTCGGTCAGGTGGAGTACAATGGTTGCAGGGGAATTAGAGAGGGGAAGATGAGGGCTTTAAATGTTTCACAGGCCCCCCGAGGGAAGCGAGTAGATGTTTCAATTCTTACTCCGGTCCGGACGAGAGCGTTGAGAACGCCTTGTCTGGAACACCTCCCTCAGGTCTTGCCTACCTCTCTTTGACCCGCGCCACCCTCTACCCCTACCCGCAGGCGGGGGAGGGGCACGAGCCGCGACACTAGCCTTCTGTGCCCATCTCTGATCCCCAGACGGAGATGGGCCAGGACCCCTGCGTTGTTCGGGCTCAGACCTGGACCTTCTTGGAATGAAGGATTTGAAGGCTGCTGAGCGCGCCCTCGCCTCCCTAAAATTCTCAACCACCGTCTCAACGGAGGTACCGAAAAGCTCGGAAGGCAAGACCGGAGCATCGAGCAGAAAGCCCTTCTCTTTCCTCCCGATGTCTGCCAGGTTCACCCACAGATGTCTCTCCGTTACCACCATGGCCGCCATAGACCTGCCCATAGCAGTGGCGGCCTGCTTAGTGGCACGGAGAGCCAAATCTGTGGTGCGGCGCAGCTCAGCCACTTCATCAGGTGACAAGCCCTGACCCTTATCCAGGTCTTTCAGCAGATCAGCCTGGTAAGCCTGAAGCACCGCCATCGTGTGCAACGAAGCGACAGCCTGACCTGCTGCTGCATATGCCTTGCCATTTAAGCGAGATGTTTCCTGAAGGGGCTTAGATGGCAAGGAGGGAGCCTTAAGAGAGGATGTCTCGCCCACGGAGAGATAGCTGGCCAGCGTCTCTTCCACAGGGGGCATCCTCTCATAGCCGTTTTCACGCATCCCCTCCACGTTAGCATAACTAGTATGCTGAAACCTGTGAATGCGTGCGGAAAATGGCTTTTTCCATTCCTTCTCAACCTCCGCATGGAGATCTGGAAGAAATGGGAGGCTCACTCGAGCTGGGCGGTTATGGCCAGAAAGATAACGCTCATCGAGACGACCCCGCGGCGCCACCATCTTGGCCCGCTTCCACGGCAAGTCAAGCCTCGCCGTGGCGCGTTCCATAACCTCCAGTAACTCATCATACGCAGGGCAGGAGGATTGATCGGGCTCAGCCTCAGCTTCATCACCCTCAGACATCTCCTGCTCTTCCTGGGCATAACCCAGCAGAGCACCAGCTGCTGGATCAGATGATGTCAGTGAAATTGCATCATCATCATCCAGCCGCTCACCCTCGTTCGCGGCCGACGAGCGCGAGAGGGAAAGCCCCCTCTCTAACTCATCGGCCAGCTCCGCCTGCGAGCCCCACGAGATCATTCCCCTCCGTGCCTCGGCAACAGTGAGTCCTGAACCGTGGGAAGCAGACGGCTGCCCCTCCTTCCTCGAAAAGAGAGACAGACGAGAGCGGAGCTTTCTCATCGAGAAAAGCTCACAGTGCACGCAGATCGCTCCCTCGAGAACATCGCGTGCGTGCTCCTCGCCCAAACAAAAGACGCAAAGATCATGTGTGTCATCAGGTGTCAAATAACGAGGACACGGATGCACACATCTCCTAAACGCCTTGCTAGTGCTCGCCATAGTAACAGCCGTTCTTACCTTTTCCATAGTAGATTGTACGCTTCAAACAAACCAGTCATTGAAGACGAAGAAGAGGATGACGTATTTTCCCGGCGCCCCTTTATACTGTGGTTCGCGCCAGTAGTGACGTCATAGGCTGTCGCCGGCCAACAAGTGGTGTTTTTGTATGTATGCTTCAGACACGGGTCACGCTGACGACGTTCCCCATAGCGACCCCTAGAGGACGCAGTTCGAAGTTCCCTCGAAAGGGAACTACAATTTGTAATGGATATTTTCTTGGATGTTCTGTGAGGCAGCAGTACCACAAACTCGTTGTACAACAGAAGAGAAAAATAAATAAATGAATAAATAAAAACCTCACTATACAATTCAACAAATTTAAAACATAATCTAACAGATGAAAAAAAAGGTCTCATAACACCAACACAGCATAGCTCTGTTCCAAACCCTATTTAGCTGCTTTGATGTCTACTGTCTACATATAGGCAGCATCCAAACTGAAATGGAAGCTAAGAAGCTGATTTGAAACGCTCTGCATATAGGCAACTCTGCATGCCATATAAAAAGTGCTCCACACGTGAACAGGACACTTGACTGACATTTGGTTTCAATACAGTCGGGGCGACAGAATATTGCTAAGCTAACGTCATGATACTCTGATAAAGATAAATAAAAATATCTAATATCTAAAGATCTAATTTAAAAAAAAAAAAAGCTCAATATTCAGTTTAATTTAAATGCGCTATTATAATCAACTATTTTTACAACGATGCATTGAATGACACTTGATGCTAAGTTCGATCATGAAAGCGCATGAACGCAAATGCTTCTATCTTAATTTTATGGATAAAGAGAGGAAGAATTTATTGCAATTAATATAAAAAGTTGTAACACTTTACAATAAGGTCTTATTTTACAGTTAATGCAATAAATAACAATGATCAATACATTTATTACAGTATTTATAAGTCTTTGTTAATGTTAGTTTTTTGTTGTTTTTTAAGACTGTTCATGTTAGCTCAAATTAAATAATAATAACAGATACAAATTTTTATTTTAATAAAGTATTAGTAAATGCTAAAATTAGCATTACCTAAGATTAATAAGTGCTTTAGAAGTATTTTTAGTTCATGTTAACTAATGTAGGCCTAGCTTATCAACGAATAGAACCTTATTGAAAAGTGTTACCAAACTAGTTTGAGATAAATAAATAAAAAAACACTGCATGCCATTGGAACAGATCCATGATTTTGCTAAATATTCAGAAGAAGAAAAAACATATACAATCATAATTTCCGACAGAAGCATTTAAATGTAAAGCATATCATTCCTATCAATGACTACACCAAACAGTTTAAATGATCAACAACGAATGAGAGGCGATGAAATAAAATGGTTCCTTATCCTTGCAAGTAAAAGAAGATGAAACATTTCTGTTATCAGGAACTCTGCATTTACTAATAATCATCCTATCAGTAAAGTCAGGACAGAAATGATCAGTGAAATAATGACAGAAACAGAGCCATTTCACTCTGAGCTCTTGCCAAACACTCCAGGCCACTTTTATCCAGTTCTGGCCCCCTTTCCTTTCCAAATTTGTGGCGCATTACCAAGTTTTATTAGTTTTGCTGAAACGCAGCTGAGATATATGTGGCAGAAGACAGTAATGACAGGAAATGAGGATGGGGTAAATAAAGCCCAGCAACACTGCTGGAGGTCCCAACAGGAAGTTAACTGGTATGACAGAAGGAGGAAACCATTATGAGCTACTTTAATTGTTTCTGACCCAGAGAAAATCATTATATTATATCTGCCAAACATGAACAACATATCACCTACAACAAAAAGACAACGGCTTTAAACACTTCTTCTTCCAATTAGTATGTGTGCCAAGCAACACACAGACACATGCACACACACATACACACACACATAACCTCTGCTCCCATGATGCCCTGTTGGCAGTTGACATCATCCGTTCATTACGAGACCTGAGTTTGATGATACACTCACACCCACATGATTAAAGCCAGCGATGGGTTTTTGGTTTAAGCGTGTGCAGTGTTAACGTCGTCGGGCTCTGATAAACGAGTGTCTGAGGATAGTGACATGCTAATCGCCACGGGCAGGGAAAGAGAGAGCGGCTCCAAGCGCTAATTTTATTCATTTGCCCGTGTAGCTGTATAATTGTTTCTGTCATCCACTGAGGGCAGCCTAACGGATTTCACACCCCCAAAACAGTTACCACGGTTTTCGCTCAGATTTCTCAGAAGGCGATCATGAAAGGTGATATTATTTATCACCTGGTGTAATATCCTCTAGTGTGCAAATTGATTCACACCCCCTGCTCTTCCTCCGCAGTGTCATTTCCATACGAGATTCCACTTCAGATGAACTGAATTTGAACATTTCTGATTCATCTTGATCCAAAAGCTTGGACACTCTGTTTAACAAAAGCTTGCATGAGGTCTCATCATCCTTTTGGACATTTATCTATATTTAATCTTAAATTCTACCTGCCCAGTGTTTATATTGAGTTGACATCAAGGATAAAGTAATAATTGCTACTCAAGTAAGCTGCTAAATTTGCTGCAGGTGATGCTAGAGTCATTTCCGTATCAGCAAATTGTGTTTTATTTGCAACAGTATTGCAACAAGGAGAAATTGTTAAATTAACTGTTAGCAAAGCAATTTTGCATAACCATGACATCAGTTAAATATTTTGAGCCACTAACCATGTGATGTTATTTGCAACATTGTGCCACAGCTGTGCAATTCATTTATCAGTGCTAACAAGTAAATAACCTAAAATTACATTTCTCTCTCTCTCTGTGTGAAATGGACATTGTATTTATTGATAATTTGCAGATGAATTTGTGGAAGGTTTGTAAAAAATAGGTCAGTTTATATGTGTGTGTGTGTGTGTGTGTGTGTGTGTGTGTGTGTGTTTTGACAGTGGGCTGTGGTAAGGTTGTTCTATTATATTCCATATTGGCACTGCAGTGCAGGCCTGACTGAACTAATGTCACTCAATGCTGAGAGTTTTGTTCACTTACGGGAGGATGACAGAGCTTGGATCCTGAAATGGACCTGAAATGGTTATTCCATATTTTATTGTAGTGTTTTTAAAAAGCACAAAGTAAAGGGGAGGGACGGAGAGAGAAATTGACAATAATTGTGGGAAAGAAAGAAGCTTGTAAAGGAGAGGTTATTTTAGAGAGAAAACATACATTTTTATATATAAGCTAATTCAGAATTTAATTTTGTACCATTTGTCATGCTATAGCACTGATGCACTGAATAGTTGAAATTAATATTATAGAACAGACAGTTATAGAAACAACGAGTCGATTTTGACTGTGTTATAAAAAATGTCTATAAATACATCTGTGACCAAACAATCCATATTAATGTGCTTTCTATTTCTCAGTGCTGCATGCTCAGTGTTGCCACTAGGAGCACTAAAGCTGACATTAGTGTAAATTGTCTTCCCTCTATGGTCAGTTTTCTCTATCAAACAACTACACTCTAGACAGAATATTGTGGTTATGTGCTGGTCTATTTTGCATTGTGCCCAAGAACACACATGGTAAAATAAAACATACACACAGCCTTGAGTCAAAAAAAAAAAAAAAAACAGCAACAACAAGAAAAAAAACACCTAGACGGAATGCAGGGTCTTGGGATACATGTTTTAAAGTTGAACTAGTTTTAGCTTGAAACAACCTCTTAAAAATGTGGTCTGTGCAATAAACTGAAAAACAGCCAACAATGTATACTTGCGCAGATGGAGCAAAAGAATGTGTCTCGTGTGAACAGCCCAGAAGTATGCACATGTGACACAGTGCCTACACTGCAAGCATGAGATGTGTCATGACAAAATTAGAATGCTTTCATTATAATCAATGAGGCTCGCACATTTGCAGTGTAGACAGTATATGTGTCAAAAAAAGTGTTTTTCTTGATGAAGTTGTGTGCAGCCTTTAGAAAGAGAGATAATGAGAGAGAATAGCTTTTCAGAATTGCATACTACTCTTAGTCCGCATTTCACAAAAGTATGCAGTATACGTCACAGCACAGTTCCTATACGAAGTGTCCTACAATGCAATGCACATAACTTGACCTTGCATTTACAATTTTATGATTAAACAGGATGTAATATCAAATATCTCCTTTTCTGATTTGATCTGTCAAAGGTTAAGATATTTTTAGACAAAATAGGATAGAATGCAAAATAATTTAAATGTTTAATTTAAAGTGCATGATTTTACATATTCATTTCTAATTCCTAAATATTCAAATTTATATTATTTGTAGTCATTGATGTTTTGTTTAACATATTATTCTAAAGTTCTTTTTTTTTCTTGTACATGATGCACACTTTAATGTGTGCTTTAATTAAAGTGTGAAGTTTTTTTGTTTTGTTTTGTTTTAATAAATATATCTAATTTCATCTAATAAAAACTAGTTTTAACAAAAGAAAAAGTAAAATCTAGACAAAAACTATTAATGTCAGTTTTTGTCAGTGATAAATGGCAAAAAAATAAAAAAAATAATAAAAAAATAAATAAAAAAACATGCAACTTGAACTTGAACTTGCATTACTAATTTGATGAATGAACTGAACATAATATTATTCTAATATCTCCTTTACTCATTTGACCTGTCAAAAGTTAGGATAGTTTCATGCAAATTATTTATTTATGTTATTTATTTATTTAAAGTGAATTAAACATGTTCGTGTGATGACGTGTATTGCTTAAAATTATGGAATAATGTTTGCAGTATTTAATGTATACTGTGCAGTGTTTGATTACTGAGCTAACATAGCCACAATAAGAAATGTTATTAGTCATATTTTATTGTATTGTATTCTAGATAGGCCTATTTTTTATTAATCCAATTTTTAATATACTTTGTTACATTTATTTTATTAATAACATTTCATTTTATTATTATTATTATTTAATTATTTTTATTATCTAATGTCTGTATATATAATGGCACTAAGGCTTTGATATAGCTTTTTATAAAGCTTTTTTTTTAACTACTTGAGTCTGAATCAGAGAGAGCTGGAATGAGGGGGCAGTATGGAATGAATGGAATGGGGCAGTGAGCAGTCATGCATGAGGTTGTCTCTCTCTCCGTCTCTCTCTCTGGTTCTCTTGTGAGCGGGCCGAGGACACTTACCCGGGCCGGCAGAGCTCAGAGGCAGCGCAGCGTGAAATCAGAGAGAAGAGCCGCTGAAGCAGAAAGAGCTCGAGCGGAGCATTACAGAGCACACTGCTGACTTATCCCCTTAAACACACACACACACACACACACACGCTCAGCTAGTACTAGACAGGATATGGTGTGCAGTGGGCCGCTCTTATCCAGTTCAAGGGGAACCTTCACAAAACTGCACACTAGGAAGTAGACCTCTGCATCTTAAACTTATAAAGACAATTATGCGCTTTATAGCCTGTAGCTGCTCTGTCCTCTCATTTCCTGTCATTTCAATACAGACAATTTTTTTTTTAAAAACAACAGTCCTGTATAAGCCAAGACATGACAGATTCTGTCTGTGCCGCTTACTAAAACAAATGAAAACAAAACAAACCATTTTGGGAAGCATTTGTAGTTCCTGTCACTGATGCATCATACCGTACCAGAAGTTGCAGCTCTCAAATCAGCTTTTAAATCATGAGTAGTCACATGTGTATAGACATTTATTCATTATTATTTTATCAAGATTAGGTTCAAACTGATATATAATATATAAGGGAAAATGTATACTATATGGTCAAAACCAGTTTATTTGCATTGGTCCTGACAACTGAATTTTGTATAAGTAAATACTTAATTTAGTCTTTAAGGTTATAAAAGCTGCATATGTAATATAAAAAAAAATAGCTGAAATAGTTTCATAAAGCGTAATGCCAACTTATTATAGCATTTCTTTTCAACTACCCACATTTCATCTGGGGGAAAAATGCACTTATAAACATTTATGTGAAAATAATTTTATAGGAAGCACATTCAGTGTTGTTGTTGTGGTATATTTTAGATACATTCTGCATATAATGAATGTCTAGAGAGCAGTCAGTCATATTGAAATCTGTGGCTCTTACAACCCACCATCTGCCACAGAGTCAAACGCTGACCTCCCCCCGTCGCCTCTATCTGCACACGATGACTTCACACTGTTCAAAACTCATAACAAATACACACGTCTCAGCATCTGTCACGCATATTTCATATGATTTTACATATTTGTTTCTAAGTCCTAAATATTCCTATTTTCACATAGTCTTGCTTACTTTTTCACCAGCGTCTTTTCTGCTAATTTATTATTTGCTGAAAATTATGTTCACTTTAATCTGTGCATTAGTCACAGTATGAAGAAATAGTTGTTTTTTTAAACACATCTACATTATGTAAACTAGTTTTTGCAAAAGAAAAAAGGGAAATACTTAGAAAAGTCAGAAGCTATTACAGAAACTATTATTAGTGCTGGGTTTTGTCAAATTCATAAAAGGCATTAAAAGGACATGTGCTGTTCTATGCAGTTTATGCAAGCTATATTAATTTAATCTAAAAAAATGTTATGTTTACATTTACATCTTTATTTGGGGATTTTTTTGTTTTTAATAAAGACATTTTTCAAGAGAATTCTACAAATGTAACACTTTGAAAAGTGAAAAACTAGTTCCTCTTGGTTTCAAACCTCATCAAAACACCTTCACACGAGACACATGAAACCTGTCATATTGACACTGTGAGCACAGAGTATTTGTATCAGTGTTAATCACTCTTAATATGGCTGAATGGGCTTCGATCCCACTTTGATTAAAGTAAACAGTGAGTTAAGCCTGTCTGAAACATTCAAAAGTGTGTGTTTGACCCTCAGCCTCCTCTGACACTCATACACTGTGAAATACTGCCATCTATTGGGGCTTCATTAGGCCAACACACACACACACACACACACACACACACACACACACACACACACACACACACACACACAAACACACACGCACACACACACACACAAATCATTCAGCCGGACTCCAACAAGGGCCTTGCATTAGTATCCGGTCACATTTGAGAATGGTTAAAAACATTTGACTTGAAAAGTTGAGTGTTACATATGGCATATGGAATGGCTCAGTTTCGCTCATGAGGGTGAATAAAATTAAAAATGCAATGTTTGCGAGCTGAATTTTCTGTACGTTCTCTGTATGTGCATGCTGTTATTCTCATTAGGTAAGATTATCCACTGGCAAATGGGAAAAGTGTAAAAAAATCAGTGCCCACTGTCAATCTCTCCTCATCAAGACCATTAATTTCACTCATTTATTTTCATTAGTTACTGCTGCAGCACCAGTGTGGTGTCTCTGCTCAGACACAGAACAAAATATTCTGTGATTTGATGTCATTTGATTTCAGTAGGGACATTGAAACCGTGCTCCGGACTACTGTTTGCATTTGAACATCCATTTGAAGGTCCCCAGTGGATTCAGTTTTTTCACAGTGGGCCAATTACCTTACCCTTCAGAAAATGTGCTTTTTTTCTGTTGCAATTAAACAGATTGTTCCTGTTTATGCAACGTGTTCTTAGGAAGAGGGTTACTTGCAGAGGTCATACTTTTAATTAGCCACAATTTAAGACCAATAACAAAGTGATTATTTGCTAAATGACTCTTGAAAGCTGAGAGGCTTCATGGAAAAAAGTACAAGGTATATTAAAGATCCATTCTCCCCTTATCACCATGTAAATTGTGCCCAAACTGTGCTGAAACCACAGAATAAATTAACCAGGCCTGCTTTTGAAGTTACTGCGGAGCCTAAAAGTGTTCCCACTGACTTCGGAAACGAGATCTCGTCAGTTTCTCAGTTGATTCTCTTAGGCAGCAATGAGATTTAATAAAGAGGCTTCATTCTCAGTTTTCTCTCAAGAAAAAGTGATCTTAACAATGTATCACTCCATGCTCAGATTTCAAAAATCTCAAAGATTTATCGTCAAATTCTTCCAAGATCAACTAATTTGATGCTATTTTATGAATTTAATTAAAAATAATGTTCCAAAAGTGGGTGCCATAGAAAAACATTTTGGATTCCCTAAAGAGTATTCTGTGAACAGTTCCTAGGCTTTTTTTTTTTGTCTCAAGGCTGGAATACATTATAATTGCCCAGATTCTCCTAGCAATGGTGTGCATGTTTCTGTCTGCATTTGTTGTGTTTGAAATTACTTGAAAGTCTGGTACTGTGTGATACTCAGTCATTTAGTGTATAATGCCTAGTGTTTTGCTGTAAACATATACAAAGTTGGCAACTGTACAGTATGATATCTAGTGTATTAAAATTAGATTTTAAAAGTCATGTAGTATGTAGTGTATTCCAGCAATTAATAATCTAAAGAAAGAGGATTCATTAATATACAGTATATATATATATATATATATATAGATATTCTTTATCCCTAATGACAATTATACAGTACATGGAACTCTATGAAGTCTCATAAGCTTTGAAAGGGCACCTTTGAACAATTAAACCATATCTTCTAGGAGAACACTGACTAGATATTTTAAACTAACTGGAGTAAATGTTCTACTGGACATCAGTGTCACTGGATACACCTGCTGTCTGAGAATTTAAATTTTCATGTCTGTTTTCACTGAACAGCTGAAGATATTTGCAGAATGAAAATATTGTATTGAAAAACTGTTCAAAACATTCTTATATGCATTAATAAACATACTATTAATAAGCTCTTTTTCAGCTTCCATTGTCTTTTAGAGCAAAACATTTTTAACTTGAATTTGAATTTGTTCTGCATGGGTGTATTCAGCCGTGTATTCTGTATATGCGTATATGTAGAAACACATCTCCTGTAACTAGATCTCAGAGATCCAACAGGAGCTTCTTTATCTAATTGAGTAGGATCACATCCTCTGTTTGCATTGCTGCAAGAGTCTTTTTTAAGCAATGTGTTTCTTATTGCACCTGTGTGACCCACCGTGTCGATTGACAGTCCTTCAGTGTCTAGAGTGGGAGAAGACCTGATAGAACACAGACTCTCGGCATTATAAGGCCTGTGTCCTCTTGGATGTCTCTTTTCAGGAAGAAGGGGTTAAGAGGAATGAAGCGTCTTCCTGTCTTGCCTGTTCTCTATTCATTGGATACAGCTCATGCCATCTAAGGTCAGTTCAATGGCTCGACCAACCATGACCAATGCAAGCCAGCTGTCCGAAAACAAGCCGCAGATTCCAATTAAGCCACTGAAATACTTGTTTGCATTTTGAAGATAAAAATCTGCATTCACAATATGGGTTTCTTTTCTTTTCTTTTCTATTTGGTCGTGGACTAAATTTGGATATAAGATATTAATTATTAATATTAATTATGAAAATTACATTCAGCTTTGGAAACGTTATGCAAATTCAGTTACACTAAAATAATTTAAATAATATAGCTAACACTTTACAATAGGTTTTATTTGTTAACATTAGTTAACTACATTAACATTAGTCAATGTTACAGTTTTTTTAATTACTTTGGCGCAATTTTCACAAGCAATTGGTAAATTTTCAAAACGCTTAGTACTAATATCACAACAGATCATCAAAAGTGCACTTTTTCCAAACATTTCAGCATATTTTCAATTGTGTTAGTACAATACACACAATCACAAAATATCCTTTTCACTACACAAAAAAAGTGTTTCATTAGGGCTGCTCGATTATGACAAAAATCACGATTATTTTGAAAACATTAATAATCAACTTTAATAACTCAAGCACGTCCCATTTTGCAAAAGTCACGTTACTGATTTAACGTTACACGTGAAAATGGGCTTTTATGGAGGAGTGAAAGCGCACTGCTGGAAAGGGGGCGTAATAATCGTTGTATCTCGATTATTGTATTTTCATAATCGTTGGAGGCCGAAATCGAAACATATTTTTTCGATTAATTGCACAGCCCTATGTTTCATCTATAGGTCTATAAATGTTTAATTCACAGTAACTGCCTTTCATAAAGCTATTACTATCAAACTTTTCATTTGCATGTCTTCTCATTCAGTTTAATACATTTGTCTATGATTTAATCTAACTCATCTTAATGGTTAGTCAGTGAATCATTTGGTGCATCTATAGATATAGATTCAATAGATATATAGTTTCTATAGAACGTGATTGCAATTTAGGGATAACCAAATGCAATTAATTATTTTTACACTAAAAGTGATTTATCTAAGATGATAACCACTATTTTGTAAGTGTGTGTGTGTGTGTGGTTCAGGTAAGCCCTATTTTATGGGGACAAAATGTCCCCACAAAGATGGCAATATCGGAAATCATTGTCCTTTTTTGGGTCCAATGAGAAAAAAAAAAAATTCCGTAAGGGTAGGTTTAGGAGTAGGGTTAGTGTAGGGGGAGACATCGTAGGGCGTAGGGAGATGGTATAAAACCCATTACTCCTATGGAATGTCACCATAATGATAGGAAAACCTGTGTGTGTGTGTGTGTGTGTGTGTGTGTGTGTGTGTGTGTGTGTGTGTGTGTGTGTACCTACTAACTGTAACCATATTTTGGGGACAAATCGGTACCAGAAGTAAAGGGGTATTAAATACATTACAAACGGAACATTGTTTTGAGAAATACAGGTCATTAAAGATACAAACAGATTGTTTTTTCTTAGATAATTTAATCAATGTGAGGTAATGCTCATATTATTTTATGAAAGTAAACAAACAAACAAAAAAGAGATGAATAATCATAATAAAAAAACAGCATTACAGTATATCCTTCCATAACAATGCAAAATAAATAAATGATCATGCCAAAGTTTTTGGTAAATTGACGGTTTCAACAGAATCATCACAAAAGGAGCAACTTGAGAAAATATCATTTGTAAACTCACAAAGATTTTTTTTTTCTTTTTTCGTAACCACACAACGACAAATGATGTCAATTTCCTGTAAGCCTGACACCTCAAATTATAAAGTTTCCTTTGCAAATTGAGGTAAGGTAATTTGAACACTGATGTCTTATGTACTTGTTATATATGTATATATATATATATATATATAGTATGTAATAATCTTTGCAACTACTGCCTTTTATAAGTGTTATAAACGCTACTTACCTCAGTCATGATTTGTTTTTGTACATTTCAGTTTGGTGACATATTGCTGACACTTTGAAGGCCTCTCAGAGGAAACAGCCTATTAGAGTGATTGCCACAGAGCTGCTTTGGCCTTTGATTGGGTTTTGTTGGGACAAGTTTTCTAATAAACACCCAGTTGGCTGAGCCCATTCAGAATCCATATCTCTCTATCAGTCACTCCCTGTAGAACTTACCCAAACACGGACCCTGCTAAAACAAATCTCTCTGTCAGGAAAAGGTTACACTTCTAATTAAGGGTCCTACACTGTGTCCTTAATTCCAAGTCAAGCGTCAGCTTCTCCTGATTGGTATAAATCTTTTTTCCTTTAGAGGTTATGTTAGTAGGTCAGGGGTTCAGCACAGTGGTGATTTTCTTACACGTTTAAAAGGCCATTGATCACAGAATTAAGGAAAGCCTGCGTGTTTGGACTAGACCAGAGCGCTCTGTGGGAGAATACCTGGCACTGAGGTAAACTACATCAGCATTGAGGTCATTACTATGACATCAGGACTATAAGAATGAAAAACAAATAATGTAAAAATGACAATTCTGTCATTATTTACTTACCCTCATGGCAACCTGTGTCTGTTTTTCAATGCAAGAAAACAAACAAACAAACAATCAAACAAAAATACAACCATAGAATAACAGTTCATACACTGTAAAAAAAGTTGAGCAAACTTAACAATTTAAGGCAACCAGCTTCAGCAGATTTTTGAGCTCTCTCAATTAATTTTTTTAGGAGATTTTTGACTTCTCTCAACTTTTTGTTGTATAAACTTAAAACAACACATTGAGAAAACTCAGAAATCTGCTAAAGCTGGTTGCTTTAAACATTTAAGTTCTCTCAACTTTTGATTTTTTTACAGCATTGTAAAAAAAAAAAAGAAAAAAAGTTGAGCAAACTTAAAAAGTTTAGGGAAACCAGCTTCAGCAGATTTTTTGAGTTTTCTCAATGTGTTGTTTTAAGTTTATACAACAAAAAGTTGAGAGAAGTCAAAAATCTCCTAAAAAAAATAATTGAGAGAGCTCAAAAATCTGCTGAAGCTGGTTGCCTTAAATTAAGTTTGCTCAACTTTTCTTTTTTTTAACTTTTTTTTTACATTGTAGTTACAAAGGCATTCAACATTAAAAATTAAAAATAAATAAATAAAATAAAAAATTATAATAATGTAAAATTATAGCAACAAGCGTCCACGCCAAGGAATGATTATGTTATTTGTATTGTTGCACGCACTGCAGTTATGCAGATTTACATGCTCCAGCTCTTTGGGTGGATTCAGGCAAGTGGATTCAGATTGGCTGTCAATGGTTTTACAAAAACATTCTGAAAATTCTACCAATTATATTGTTTCTCTGTAGACATGTTTACACACTCAAATGTTTGTCAGTTACAATGAATCCAATCTGATTTTAGATTCTTAAAGTTCTGTTTATTTGAACCCTAAGTGTTGCAATCCGATTTACGTATTTGTGCATTGCAGCCAAGCAAAACTTCAGAGCATGTGTAGTGCACAGTCGCCACATTCAGGACCAGAGAAAACCATTGTGATAATGTTACAATAGCCTACCGTAAATATCATTGACATTTTTGCCTTGGTGACATATCTATAAAAAAACAGCTGACATATAAATCAGAATACAGTATGTTGTAAATAAATATACATGAGATGTACAGTACATGTACAGTGAATAAACACATACTGTACATACATAAGACGCAACGCTTATGTAAACATATATATCCCGGCACAAAGTAGTCAGATTCAAGTGTCAAATTATTTCAGGTGTGTACCAACCTTTTCAATCCGACTGAAATGTCATACATATTGTACTCAGATTGTACTGTTTTTTTTTTTTTTTAAATGCATGTAAACATAGCTTGTGTTGTTATCATTACAGCTGTCGTGTGAACTTTTATTGTAGAACGATTATTAAAACATTATAGTTATCATTCATGATGTGAACAGGCTTTTATTCTATGTTATAGTCTTTATTCATTGTGTTCGTATTCACATACTGCGATCGTACTGATATTCAGACTAAAAATGGCACCTCAACACATTGCAATAGGTTTAATCAAAATGTGTCTTCTCACACAGCATATGACAATATAAATTAATATGATGTACGAGAAGTATGGAGAACTTTACAAAGCTTTTATGTCATTTTAATTGCTATTATATAAAAAAGATCAGCATAAAGTTTTTGTTGTTGTTGTTGTTGTTTTTTTTGTTTTGTTTTTTAAGTTACCCTTTTGATTAAATCATCACAGAATTTAAATTTTGGCGTGAATTCTACCTTTAAGAAGACTCACCTATAGTAATTAACTGCACCTCCGAAACATGTACTTGAAATGCATGTAAAAGGCTCTCATGGTAAGATCAAATCTCATGGCCTGAACCTGACAGCTCAATCCGTCTGCCAGGCCATTATGGATTGTCTGACCAGTGAACGGTCAATGTGTGGAGGCCACAGTCACCAAAGCAAAATAAACTGCAGGCAGAGGAAGTGGTCAACATTAGCAGGGGCCCAATAAGAAGATGAAATGTAAAATGGTGCTGGGTAATTGATGTGTTCCTCCTTTCTGCTGTTAATGTGCGGGGGGCCTAATTGTTCCCAGATATCCCACCATTGCTCCATAGGAAAGGCTAATTAGAGTAAGTCTTTACAGTAAATAATTACAACTAATCACCTTAGCTAATGGATATTAGCATATGAGATATACAAACAAGCTAAGGGGTGCTTATGACCTTGCAAAAGAGACATTCACAAAGCCTTAGAGGTGATTTCTTCAAAACTTCAATTACCCAGCAAAATTCTGGGAAAATGAAGTCAAGTTTAAGAAACAAAGAAAAATGATAAGTGAAGGCATATATATTGACACCTAGAGGCAAGCACACAAATCTAGAGCTTTAGCTTGTTCAGAGCAAATGCATTTAAAACTGATAAATGCCAATGAAGTCAGACCAGCTTGGAATGGTTATAAACCACTAGTTAATACCGTATTCTCCTGACAACAAATTTTATTAATCTAACAAATTTAATTTCATTATTTTAATTGAAATGCACCAATATAACATTACACAGTAATAAAATATATTTTCCAGGAACATTTTGCAAACTGTTGAATAAAAGTTTTGAATTTATTCACTCAATTGATCAGTTTGAACTGATTCACAGGGAATTAATCAAATTTACCAACTCTCCAGTTTAAATAAGAGATCCTATTAAAACATTGGGTAATGCTTTAGTATAGGGACCAATTCTCAATATTAACTAGTTGATTATTAGCATGCCCATTTTTTACATATTGGCTGTTTATTAGTACTTTTAAAGCGCAGATGACCATATTCTACACCCCTAATCCTACCCAATACCTAAACTTAACAACTACTTTACTAGCATTATTAACTTTATTAATAAGCAGCAAATTAGGACTTTATTGAGGCAAAAGTCATAGATAATGTTTTTTAATAGCGAGAATTGGACATTAAAATAAAGTGTGACCAAACAGGGGCATCTGTCTTCTCTCATAATCACAAAGAATCACAAATAATGTCTATTAAACATTCTTTAGGAAACATTAGCAACATTTTAGGAAATTAGCAAAACCATTGTGAATATGTGATATACTGTATGGCCCTGTCCTACTGACAACTACACGTCAGTATATGGGCTTTATGTAGAATTCAGAAACCCTTCTTATTAGCGGCACCGGTGGCCATTAAGCAAACAGCAGCAAGGAACTTATTGATCATGATCGCACCTCTGTACGAGTAAAATGCAAGACCGTGATTCAGTGCCACCATATAACCACAGAGGAGTTCTTTATCGATCTTTGCTTAGAAGTAAAAAGAAGCTGGAAATATCTTTTTTTTTTCTTTTTTTTTTAGCGATATACTGTCCACGAACATCCAGATACCATCCACACTGTTGAGAGTGACGTTTAGATTAATATGTAAATATGTGCTTTGCTTTTTCCTTTCAATAACAAAATAATCACACAACAAAATGACAGTGGTGAGAAAGCAGCAGTTAAGAAAGCATTTGTTTATAGTGATGTGGATATGTTTGCACCAACCTTGCAATTCACTGGCACCATGTCAACAGAGAAGGCAATTAAAATGACACTATTCTAAAAGTATATTTGAGGCTATAATGCATGGGTCCCCAATCCTATATTTGGAGATCTACCTACCTGCAGAGTTCAGTTTTTTTGCGAATTTCATATGTCATATATTTGACTAAGGTAATTGTGAAGACTTTCTTGAAAATAATTTTCTTATACTTTATGGTGTTGAAGTCTGTGCTGTTTGATCAAGTCGTTCTGGAAATACTTCTTTCCAGATTTCAAGAACAGGCTTAAGTCCATGTAAGTCCATTGTTTTTTTTTGTTTTGTTTTTGCCTTTTCAATCCAGATGGATCACTACCATGTTTGAATAACACTATATGATAAGCAGTGAACAGATGACTCTTTAAGCATTGAGAGTGCATTCAATGACTGTCAGAAACCAGAACAAGATAAATCCTGAGAAAATCATGTGCATGGGCCCAGGCGACGTCATTTAGGCTCACATTTATTTTAGTTGCAAATGCCTGTGCTTTCTCCCTGCTGCATCTCTTTTAAGTACAGTAAACAATGAGAGTATGGATAGTGTCGGAATGTTAATGGTTTTCCGATAATTACGTTATCTGTCGGATGTAATCATTTTGTTCGGGATGCTATAAACAAGAAATGTACATCTGATTCTTCTCAAACTAAGTGGGCAGCCTCAGCAGAGGTTTGGAGGTGTATTTTCATATTTCTAAATAAGACTCAGGATATCTGTGTTCTAAATCATGACTGGTGGTCTGGAACATTAGTTGTGCCTGATGTGAGATGGACAGAATCAAAACTGAAGGAGGAAAGAACGATTTTTTTGGCATCTGCAGTAGGAGCAAAGTAAACAGAGCCCAGCAGTCCTGCTGCAGCTAAAGCACAAAACTTTCTCATGTTGTCCAGAAGAAAAAATTACCATTTCTAAACATTGATGTCTGACGTACAGTATGTAACATTTTATTTTTACATTATATAATCTACATTTATGCATTTATGCAATTAGCAGGCACATTTATCCAAATTGACTCAGAACAGAGGAACATAAGCATTTAAACTCTTAATTAAACTATCAAGCATTAAAATTTGAACTAATTTTCAAAATAGAAGTATTTTGAGACACCAACACTGCAAGTTGCAGTGCACTGCAGCTAATGCAACACAAACGCTAATGACCTAAAGCAAGGTGTCTTAACCATATCAGCTGTGAGCATGTTAATATCAGTGTCTCTTCTCAACAGTACTTTAACCCTAAACAGGTTTTGTCACCTCATCTAACATGCTTAACCTTTAGCAGGGTTTTGTCCTTCCTCTTATCTCGTTCTCCATTGGAGTGTTTAGATGTCGGCGTCACTTTCACAATAAAGAGGACAGCAAATCTATAGGCAGGCAGCTGAGGGATTATGGTATAGGCAGAGAGCTAATGAATGCTGAGAGCAGATGTAACACCTCATGCTGAATAAAGACACCCTGCTGAGGAAATCACAATATCACCCATCTGACATTTAGAGGATCATTATTGAAGTACTGATTATATTGACCTTTGTTTGAGACTAAATTTGTTTAACAGAGATAATCTATATAGTACTCTTATAGGTTTTAGTTGTCAGCTGATACCCAAAACTATAGAGACTCTATAGAGTTCAGGGTAACACTTTAGAATAGGGAACACTTATTCACTATTAACTACGACTTTTGCCTCAATACATTCCTAATTTGCTGCTTATTAATAGTTAGTAAGGTAGTTGTTAAGTTTAGGTATTGGGTAGGATTAGGGATGTAGAATAAGGTCATGTAGAATAAGGCATTAATATGTGCTTAATAACTACTAATGAATGGCTAATATTCTAGTAATATGCATGCTAATAAGCAACTAGTTAAGAGAGCCTAGTTTCCACAATGATTACATACAAAATATTTTGTATTATAAATTGTATATGGCTAATTAGTCTTGTTTTAACTTCATATTATAAACAGCACAAAATTGTGCTGAAGGCTAATGCTACTGGACATGTACATCCAGCAAGTTGCTATGTTGTTTGGTAACAGTAAACATGTTATTTATTAACCATAAACAAACATATTACTTGACAGACAAATTATGCAGATTAGAATATATAAAATCTCTGAAACACATTGCAAATTTACAATGAATGTTAGTATTTAATAATGAATAAAAACAGAGATATTGTTCTTAATAAACATTTATCAGAGTAGTTTTTTTTTTTTTTTTTGCAAATGTTTCAGGTCCTAATTTATCACCTGGTTTGCCAGAGAGAATAATTGTATAAATGATAATGCATTGTGTTTTGCTGTCTTGGGAAATGTATTGCTAATGGTTATAGATATCTCATAATGACGGACTTAAGCGATTACACTAATCGTTGTTTGAACACTCTTAAAATCTGTATTGTTTCAGTGCTGGAAGGCTGTTTATTCTAAAATCTGCAAGAGCACATTATGTTTTTTTCCATTGCCTCGGCTAATTTCCTTAAATCCGTTATGATAAGTCCCACGGTCACACCTATGTCAAAGCAGGCAGCGCTGCACATTAGTCAATTAATAGTCTGGTAAATGACACAGTTCCAGTCAATTTATTTACTAAAGGGAATCTAGCCTGGTCCCCACATGATTCCACACACAGAGACTCAGCAGTCCTAAAGGAGGTCAATGCCGCTCATAGATTTTATTATGTTGCATGTAGTGTTTTTTCCAATTTCAGTTTGGGTACTGGATGCCCACTTCAGGATCTACTATGTATTTTGTATGTTCTTTATCACATGTATTTTTTACACACTGCAGGCAAAACCTATTTGAATTTTCTTCAATTTTAATATTAATTTTAATTTTCCATAAGCTAGTCATGGATTGTTCATTGTCTCCACACATTGTCCATTAGAATTCCAACATCCACAAATACCGATGAAGATCTGCTAACTTCTGACAATGCTCTGCCTAAAAATAATAATAAAAAAATAAATAATAATAATAATAAATAAATAAATAAAAACATTTTTGGCAAATGAACAGATTTTGCAAGGCTAGATTTAATTTCATTTTATTTTACATTGCTGCTAATAAAATGTATTTTTACTCCAGTGTTGCACAGAGCTGCATGCGTTTGATCAGATATAGAGTAGCTAGGAGTGAGATGGATGGGGTTTGTTTCAGTTCTGCACTGAATGAATGCTAGCCGACTAGCTGCTGGAGTCCACGGGCCACATATCAAAAGGCTCCGCTTTAGTGCAAAGCATTCCCAATGGACAGAGGCAAAATGTGCCACCATTATACAGGCCTCTCTCCTGGCTCTACCTCCTGACAGGGGTATTAAAATCAAATAAATCAGCCATTAAGAGCAGGCCATAGCAATTGAAATGCTATTAATACCTGAACCATCAACCGAGTGATGCCTTGTGATATGATAATCATGTACCAGAGCTTTCTAATTGTATGAAACATTTTTATTTTGGAGCTTTCTCAAGAAAGGTGAAAAGTGGCCGATTCGATGCCACTTTCAAGTCTGTGCATTAATTCAACATGAGGGACAGACTGAGCAGCCATTTTAATTGAATCGTGGTGTCAGCATGTGCACGGTGGGCTTGATGTTACCATTATATCGCTTACCTTAGTCCTTCCACACAGGCTATTAAATGTCCATTAGAGTGATATTTGTCAGTCTAACTCAGTACAATTTACTTGATGTATGACCGTCATTTTTTCGAAGGTGAAGAGGTGTTATGCTATCACGTAACAAAGGCAACAGTACATTTCAAGGTAACACACAGTTCAAGTCTTGGCTTTTCGGTCTATAAAATGACCAAAATGAAAAGTTAAAGTTAAAGAAGTTAAAGAAGAGTTAAATTCAAGGGTGTTGACCAATGAATTTTCCATAACCTATCCCGTTTGTGATTACTGGATAAGGATGTTTTAAAATAATTTAAATTCAGATAGATTCGCTAATGAATCATTTTGAACAATGTATTAACAATCTGATTCATTGACAAGACCTGATTCAAAATAAACAAATAAATAATAAATAAAATAAACAAATCACACATCACACTATGGCTTTTGAAAAATTAAATAATAATAATAATAAAACTATTCATGCACGTGCTGTATATATGGCAATTATATGACTTTTTAAAAATGTGTAATTTCTATGATTTTCTTGAATTCCTTGATATTTTTTGAGTTATCTGTATCCTGTATATCTGATGGCACATGATAATCAAAAGATTCCATTTTACAATCAAATGCAATCTTAAACTTAAACCCACGGCTGACACGTATTCTGAAAAGTAAAAGTAAAATGAAATTGCTCATGGCAGAGTAATTATTGCAAAGTAAAATTCAATGTGGCAGGTAGAGCTAAAACAAATGGAGCAACCTCAAGACGAGTTTGTGCTTATTTGAAATTTCACAGAGGTACTTTTTCAGCTGTCACAGGTTATTGATATATTCATTAAAGGAACCTGTTCTCTCTTATCAATTTCTTTTTGTCAGTAGCATGTTGTCACCCTCAGTTGACAATGAATCAATTTACAATTATGATTGTTGATGGCCCATGACACAAACAGTGAGGGAATGTCATTAGATGAACATTAAAATGATGCACAGTGCAGTGAGACCTTGGCTGCTGCTGTTTACTCTATAGCCCACCCGTTACTGTGGGTGCCACTTGCCTGTAAGCTCTGGAAAAGGGACAAACCTTCCCTTAAAAGTGTAAATTGGACACTTTTGTGTAACAGATACTTTGTATTTATTTATTTATTTTTACATATATGCAATGGATGGGGCTGAGGAAGGCAAATGCTAAATGCTAAGAAAAAGTATGTAAATAAAGATGTTAAAATTGAATGAATTTATGTCACATGTATAAATAGATCGGCCAGAAATGAAACTTCTGTGATAATGCATTTGTCCTCATGTCATTAAAATCTGTTTGACACTTAATCATCCATAGAACTCAAAAGAAAAAGTTATGTCCAAAGAAATATCAATCCTCATGTAAAGCTATTGTATGTCTTCGGAATCAGCTACATGGATGATGAAGGGAAAACAACAGTCAATTTTCATTGTATGGAAAAGAAACAATGCATTCCAGTAAATGTCCATGAGTAAATAATGACAGAATTTTCATTTTTGGGTGAACTATTCCTTTTCAAGGTCCTTGAGGTGGAACGGGATAAACATCATTAAGATTGTCTGAAAAAACAGCTGAAGAGTGAAGGCTGTTTTGGTCTTCCCATGGCTCTGATTAAAGCCTTCGCCAGCTCACTGACCTTGTTGCCATGGTAGACTAACGTGACACCAGTGGAGATTTGATTGCCTGCCCCAGCTGAAGTGAAGAGAAGAGACAGAGTAAATTAAACTCCATTCATCTTAATGAAATACAATTATTTTCCACTTATTAATCATTGAGAAATCAATATGTCTCTTCTTGGCTGAGTCTCGGCTGGATTTGTCATCCCGTGCTGCCCGTCGATGTATCATCCTCATACTAAGACATTCTCAGGTTCAGTCACCTGTGTCCTCTCGCAGAGACAGAGACTAGTGCGTCTGAGCAAGAGACAGACATTAAAAATGGTGCTGTGCTGCACAGAGATGGATTAATGCTCATTAAATCAGACTCCTGATAATTGTGTGTTTCTCACCGATCAATTCTCTAAACATATTGCATAATGGGACATTATTAAAGTCTAAGCGACACAACTGACTTTGAACGAGGGATGTGTCAGGGAAAATGGAGTATCCTCACCTTTTATTGCATCTCTGAAGATCAGTCTGATGTATTATCCCAGTTTAGAAGAGTTTCACATAATGAGATAACGGCATGCATTGGATACAGGCTAATGCATATTCAAGCTACAGCGCAATCGTGGCTAGACGTATAAATAACTCACACCCGGTTAGTTAACAAAAATAAGGGCCGTTACGGTTGGGGAGGTGTTGAGGGAACAGCAGTGCTTTGTTATCTTTACCTCTTTAGCGCTCTGCGGACCCCAAAAGAAAAACTTGTGGAGGTTTTTGAAAAATCGTGGGAGAAAGTAATGATTTGGGAGGCTCAACCCTTTGTTTTCCCTCTCAATAAAGAGAACGATGTGAGGCCTGGTGTGATGTATGACTGTTTAGTGGCGCTTCCACACAGCGCGGCGTATAAGCAAAGCCATGTTTCATTGCAAAGAGCTCATGCTTTACAGCACTTGGTGCCTCTGATGAGAATATAATGTTCTACTGCGTCTAAATGCTCCAGGTCAAGACTTGATTTGCTCCAATGTGTGGGCAGAGTGAGTTTGGGGACCTGAGCTGCATCAGGGGTCTGAGTTGAGGGCCTCGACTTGGTCCCTAGATTTTTTTTTTAAACAACAGCAGCCATCCATGGCCAGGCAATGAGAAGCTCTGGGATCAGTGATGGAATGCAGGTGGGATGGTTTTCACTCCAACCTGGTGTGAGAAAGATGATTAGATCCTGCAGAATGCAGTGGGGACCCACCATGCACCAACTAAATTATCAGTGTGGGAGCTCTCAACAGGGAAAGCAGAAGTTTGTCGTAATACACAGGCACAAAAATTGGCAAAAATGGTCTTTGATAGAACGACGCTCATGTTTAGACCTGGCAGATATCAGATAAAGAGAGAAATATCTAATACTGACAGACAAATAAGGACAGATTTCCAGATTGTAAGATCTTAGCTCAGCTCTTGTGTTCAGCTGTACTCCTGTTACAATCCCAGTATAAACACTTCTTCACTTTAATGCTTCCCTTACATCAGTGGGCCCACACATCACAACAGCATACCCATCATACATAGAATGAAAATGAAAAACCGTTCTCTGCCATCCAAAGAGATGACGGTGCTATGAGAATTAAGACCATAGTACGTGGTCAAATTCATATAATACATGTATGCTCAGGGAGTTAGTTTCTGCTGTAAAGCTAAATTAATGGGGCTTTCCTCTGCAAAGTTGCCTTCCACTGGAAACAATTAATTAGTGGCCGGGGCTATAACGACTTTAATGCTTGTTTCTGTGGCTAGAGGAGCTTCTTAAAAGCTCAGTGTGGGAGCAGTTTTATCAGGGTGTTAATCCAGTAAGGGGCTGCAGACCCCAGGTACCGTACCACACTGACCAGATGAAAGACTTCCAGCAACATTTACGGCTTGTGAAAGTGGTAGGAAGCGAGCAGATCCCAGCCACAGACAGAAAATTAGGCTGTAAAGTCCCAAGAGGTTTACACTCTTAAAAGCTTTCGAGAGAGCTACAAGCAAGCGGATGGAAATCTCCAGGCCATAAATGGAGTGTGCGGCTGTTTAAAAAAAAGAGAAACAAGATGGTGTAGAGCTTTTTTTTTTTGACAGACAGGACTACAACTGTTAATCAACGGGAGGCTAAACTATGTAACGGCTTAGCACGGATCTAAACAATGCCAGTATGTGAACGCCCGCAAAACTCACTGTGGGGAGTTCACAGGAAAACAGTCAAGATAATACCATTTCATGCGGTGCGTCAAATAAGTCTGGCTGCAACCTTGACCTGGTAGGCCAGATGGCAGGAGCTTGGCAGCCATGTCGGAGGTTTGAACCGTCCTGTGACCTGTGTGATCCTGAAGAGAGCGTTCGTTCGGCAGCGGCTCGCGAGATGAGGGCCATCTGCTGCCCTACTTGCATTCACGCTCACAGAAAGACATCCACAAAATGGCTGCTAATGTGAGGCAGACATGTAGAAGGCCGCTGTCTTCAACCAGAGCCTTGTAAATGTGTTGCTAATCTACCAGCTAATATATTTAATATTTGCATTGGGCTCTGGGGATTGAGGCAATTAGAATAACGGCGCATTCTCGAGTCCCAATTCCCAAACAGTCCAATTAAAGCCCATTGCTAACTGAATGTGAGGAGAGAGGCCGGTCAGTGCTGATGACCCAATCTGCTCGAAACGAACATCCGTTTATTGGGTTAAGCACAAAGCAATGTGTCTTGTCACTTTGCAGAGACAAGGCCAATAGAATCCAGTGAATGGAATTAGATTGTCATTGATGTGTCAGGGAAAGAGAGAACAACAGATCGATGGCAAATTACCAAGCGTGTTGTGTGCGTGGACATCATGAAAGAGGTGTAGACTCTATACCGCTGTTGGGGGAGCGCAAACGGGGAAAGTTCTGCCCTTCTTGCTTGGAGCGATCGCTACAGTGAGGAAAAGAGAAGGAGAGGAGGAAAAAAACAACAACCAATTCCAATAGAGCACTAATGGGCCACATCGTGCCAATACAATAAAAAATGGCTCTTTTCATTCAGTCAATAGAGAGTAAATGAAAATTTAACCTTTCATTAAATGCGCTGCTATTATGTCTCTTCTACTTGTTTGCTGTTCTATTTCACTGTGCTACTTTTATTCTTTTTCTCAATTTAACGCTAAATGTGCATGCTAATGTTCCTGACGAGAGAAGCACTAGCAAATATTCTTCCCTGTGCAGCCCATTCGACAAACACCAGCACGACAGATGGGAAAAGAAAAAAAATTGTAATTCTGATTCTGGTTAAACTTAACAGTTCCTTAACGATTTCTACTTTAAAAATTGGTCTTAACTACTTAATAGATAGCTATAGGCCTACTATAAACAGCAACAATGCTAATTATTTTACCTTCTTGTTTCTACCTCATGATTTCCTACAGATTAAAGCAACTTAAATTTGGATCAAGCCTTTGTGAAGAATCCAGAGGACGGCAACACTTGTGAAGACTTCAGATAACGCCACCTTTGGATCACCATAAAACATGTCAGATATTATTCTAATATTGTAATCATCATAACCACAAACTTTAATCATTGCCTAACATGTTCATTACAAAATGTTTACTAACCAGATACTATGTATTACACCTTGGTAACAATTTATTAATTCATTCATTTTTAACTGAAGTAGTCTGTTTAAATATATTCAAAATTATGTGTCATGGATAACACTGACAGATCTCAGAGTTTAAGTTGGTTCAATAAGTCAAAATCACTCTGATTCATAAATCTCATTTTTGTCTGATTCATCAAAAGTAGCTGTCTCAAAAGAGCAATTCATTCAAAAAACACTCTTTAGTGTTTTTTTTTTTTTCTTGTAAACGTAACTAGCGAGGACATTTCAATAGAAATACATTTGTCTTTCATCACATTGGTTTCAACCTCACAACCAACTCGCAGCTAAAACGTTTAATTTGCTATGTTTCTGTAGGTTCAGTAATCAATTATCTTAATACAGTGTCTACATTGGTGATTGCAGACATTCATTATAAAGTTTTTGTTTGTTTGTTTGTTTGTTTTTTCACTAAAAGTCATTCAAATTCAGTTCCAGTTTCCAAATAAAGGTTTCCAGATTTCTGTTTCTCGACCCTAATGAGTACACCAGAGATTTGTTTGTCTTCTGCTTTGTCTGGATGTGGAGAAAGTATTGCTAAGGAAAAAGAACCAACATAGATTCGGACATGTGTTCGGAATGACAAAAAGATGATAAGAGACTGAGAGAGAAAGAGGAAGAAAAAGAGAAGTGATAAATCTTTAGGCATCCTGTGAGTGAGATGAAAAGGCTCAGGGCTCAGTTTCCACTGTGGCCTACGTGCCCTTTTAATTAATTAGCACTGGCAGAAGTGCCGCCCATAGGGAAGGCGGCCCCTTAGTGTACTGCCAAGGTGATAATGTCCGAATGTTGAAAGCAGAGAGGCAGGCCTCTGCAGATCTGGATGCAATATGCACACACTCTCACAGTGCCCGCACGAGTCCAACCCTCTATGACTGAATGTGCAAATCAACATGCAAACCGCCCTGACCGGGCAGCCCGTCTTGTGCTTCATAAAAGGAGCATTCATATGAAGAATGGGACAGTGGAGGCCACGTTTAATATTAATAGAAAGGTCTGAATTCATGATAGGAAGAGTGGTATTGACCTTACCTGTACACTCACCCTTCACACGATCCTTCCACTGGTGGCTCTATACCACCATCCCATTTCCCTCAGGCTAAAAGATGTAGATAACCAAAGACTTCACAATATCTTATACATATATACATATATTGGCTCATACTCAAAGGCAAATCTACGATGGGCTAAAGCTATTGGCTGTTAAGATGACATGTGACCCTATCTTTGGGTAAGTGCATGCACGGGTGAAAATGGGGCCTTGTTGTGGTGGGAAAAAAAGAGAAAAAAAGAGAGGCAGAGTGAAACTTTTTTTTCTGTTTCAAGTAATGAGCGAGTGCACCTTTACCGCCCTAGGCCTTCATACACAATTTAGCCAGAAAGCCAGTGCTGATCATGATTTAGCTTTTGACACTGCCGGCCCCGAGGCGGCCGCAGACTAATACAGATATCTGACTCGCAGCCCACCGCGGAACGCGAAGAGAGACAGAGAGAGAGCCCTTTTATTGACTAAATGATAAAGGGCTTTGTAATGATAAATAACAGTCATTTTATTGTGGAATTCCCAGAAAAGACACATACTACACAATATATAAAGAAAAAATACTGGAGGGTTGCTGCCCTCTCTGTAGCTGAACAGCAATAGCTGATGGCTGCAAATCTTCTTATAGCAGTTCTGTATGCAAGTGATCTTTGATTATAATGCCTGTCTGCCCTATAAAAGTATACCAATACAATATGTTTGAGTCTGCTCTGTTAAAAGCATGGCGTTTACATGTACCGTTTACTGTCTAACAGTTACAATTACAGAAATATTACAGATGAATCATGATTTATTCCATCAAAATCAAAAAGCCATTTGAATGTGAATATTCATATTAATATAAGCTGAATGTCAGTGGCTGTGGCTGTGAATAAATAATATAAATTAATGTTTATTGTAAACATATACATAAACATACACACACATATACAATGGTGTGAATTCTAATAATTAAGAAATGACAGTGAAATATTTTAAAGCAATAAGCCTCAAAAGTAATTATTAATATGAGCTGAATGTCAGTGTTTGTGACTGTAAATAAATAATATTAATTAATATTTACTATAAACATATATACAGCAATGCTATAATACATAATATTAATGATGTGAATTATAATAATTAAAACACAGAAGTTACTTTTTTGACCTTAACCCCCTGACCATGTTAAAAACACTTTATTACACGGCTACTTGTGGATAAACAAGCTTATAAACATATGTAATGTTTTAATAGATAGCAGTGGTCACCAAATTTGAATATGTTGTTCATGCAGAACATTGACCTGTTGATGGCATAACAATAATTTCATAACCAACTTTTTACCTATATGTTTAAATTAATGTTTTTGTGACTATTTCTTACATAATTTGATCAAATGCATCTGAATTTTATTTATTTATTTTTTGTTAACATTTTACTCAAAAAAGGGTTAAGTAAATGATATTTTGTGAGAGCTATTCTTGCAGAAAGTCACAGACGTTCGACTGGACCGAAGGATGAGTTTGAAACTCCCACATGAATTATTTAGCGCTCTAATTAAGCAAAGATGGAAATGTCTGCACAAGGACTGCTAAATAAGCTTTTCAGTATGATTCTTAATGAGGGGGGATTTTAATGTCTTTATGCTGTCTGAAACAACTTTTGCCATAATTGTACTTGAGACTCTCTGACCCTTTTTAACATATTAAATTCACTTTTCAAGGTGCCTTTCCAAGGTAGAACTAGTGAATAATGAGTTTCAAAATAAGCTCGTTAATTGACTCCCGGTAAATTTAGATTTTCCAGAGCGACATATACATTTCCCCCCTTTTAAAAGTGAACCATTCCAGATAATAAAGTTATTAATCTTGCCCATATAGTAATTATCTCTGTAATTATAGTGTAATTGCACATACATCAAAGACACTCTCGTACCAAGAGCAGCCGCGCTCATCATGATACCCCAAAGTCCGCTTCACACGTATAACCCCATGTTTTGTGTCGCTTGCGACACGTGGCAGTATACTAACACAGAAAGCAGAACGCTTCATCAGGGCTGTAAATGCGCTAACATGATAATGCTGGTTTAATTACCCTTGGTCAGCCCACTTACAAACCCATCACTGCAGCAGTCAATATCCCACAGGATTCATTCAAGCTCGGGTTGATGGTTAACATGGGAGCCTTTGCTGCATGCTTTAGCCTAATTGATATCCTTATTTAGCAGAGGGCCACGGGGACTTGAAGAGAGTTAAATGGAGCAGTTTATGGTACTGTAACGCTGATCTCTGGACCACAGCTCATTGATACTCATCATAATTCATCCTCATTACATGCTGTTTCAGAGTATTGCTCAGTGTTTTCTTTTTGAGCATGCATTAAAGCAGGTAACTCTGGGATCTGTGGAACTGGTTATTTGTGTAGGAGTGCTATAATCGGTCTAATGGATATTTAAGCTGCATTCACATTGTGTCAAAATGACTACAATTCAACTCAGGACTATTAACAGATTCAGAAATTACTTGTTTTTATGGCTAATGCCAAAATGGATGCCAACGTGGTTTTGATATTTTTCACAGCACATGTGCTGACTAAATAAAATGGAATTGCAGAGAAATAATGCTTGTTTTCAAACATGTTTCTCCAACTCCATCCCATTGGTTGGGAAAATAAATAGTCCCACCCCCAAACTCATGCCATTGAACAAACCAATGTAAAGCAATGTTTTGTCACAGTACCTATAGAATCAACCTATAACTGGCTAACACTGCAAGAAGTGAAAATTTTCCACTGTTAAAGGAACACTCCACTTTTTTTGGAAGTAGGCTCATTTTACAACTCCCCTAGAGTTAAACAGTTGAGTTTTACCGTTTTTGAATCCATTGAGCCGATCTCCGGGTCTGGCGGTAGCACTTTTAGCTTAGCTTAGCATAGATCATTGAATCGGATTAGACCATTAGCATTTGGTCATCAAAAATGACCAAAGAGTTTCGATAATTTTCCTATTTAAAGCTTGACTCTCCTGTAGTTACATCGTGTACTAAGACAGACGGAAAATGAAAAGTTGCGATTTTCTAGGCCGAAATGGCTAGGAACTATACTCTCATTCCGGCGTAATAATCAAGGAACTTTGCTGCCGTACCGTGAGTGCAGCAGGCGCAATGATATTACTCAGCGCCTGAAAGTAGTCCCCAGCTATATCATAACTAGTTGCCTAGCTGGGGACTACTTTCAGGCGCTGCGTCATATCAATGAGCCTATCTCCAAAAAAGTGGAGTGTTCCTTTAAGAGTTATTTCTACCTCCTGATCTGGCTTTCACTGGTGTAACCCAATGTAGTGAAGTTGATTTAATAATATTAAACAATAATGTAATGACACAATGCATTAGCACATTTCATTTCATTTCATTACATATTATATTATGAAGGGGTATTATAAAATCCACAAAATTACATGCTACATGCCCTTTTTTTACAGAGACAGTAATTCTGTATGGTATAATGTGACAAACACATGAAGTAACTATTATGTGTGAACTGATTAATTCTAATTAATATAAGACAAGATACTGAAAAAAAAGCGATTTCCTTTGAAACTGATGTATAAACGTATAAACTCATGAGTTAACTTGACTGTTGTTGTGCTTGACTGATGCCTGTCCCAAGGGTTTAGCCGGATAGCCCTCTCCCGTTCTCTATCTAATCAATTAAAGAACGAGGAGCAAAATAAATGAAGATTGTGATTGCTCTATTTAAGTAGGTTTTTAGGTCTGCTATGCTTTATCCAGATATATCTCATTTTCATTCCAAATTAATTAGCTTGGACCACAGTGTGTGTGTGATAGCACTAGTGTTGTAGACTGGTTTCATCATTTCATTCTCAATACCAACTCATTTTTATAAATAGGTTTGCTAAAAATAGTTGTTCACCCACACACGCACACATTTCCTTTATATATAAAGAAAAAAAGTTTTGTACATTTATCCTATAGTTCACGTGAGTGATATGTCATTCTGATATTCCTTCAGGCCTGATGATTTTTCACAAACTTGCAGCCGGACAGCCACAAATGGCTCCCAATTTCCAGAGAGCACAGGCAGCCCATTTCATCATGTGACACTAAAGAAGAGCCCACAGAAATGGATTAAACCACTTATAAAATGCTAGGTATGAATATGAATATGATCCAGACACCTGCAATAACTGATTCCAGCACACACAAACAACTCTGCTCTGACTCAATCACTGTTAAAAATACATATTAAATGTTTGTCTCAACATTTTTTTTTTATCTGAAACTACATGACAAATTTGAATTTTATTAATGTGTAAAAAAATAATAATAATAATACTAAATCATGTATAGCTACATACATAGCATCCGTGTTTTGTTTATTTATTTAATCATTGTCATACATAAGGTGGCCTCACAAGACAGACTATTTTACATTATACATGCCATACATCCAGAGTGTTTCTCTGCCTTCTCTGCCTGAGACGTTGGTATAAACTCCAGCATCCTTGCGACCCTACATAGGACAAGCAGAATGAAGTAGAATGAATGGATGGAAGAAACAAAGTGTCCTGAACAAACATTAACATTATGAACTGTATGTAAACAAGGATTAGATAATTAGTATAGGTTCTTTAGAGTTCATTTGTTATTTGTCCACTCTTGGCCCAGAGTTAATTTAAATAGCTGTTTGAGTTTTGTTTATTTAAACTGTTATATTGTTTATTAATTTCTTGAATAATGGATTAATATTTAAATATGAGGTTGTGCTGACATGGCCAATTATGCAAAGAGTTGCTATCCCACCACATTTGTATGTTCATCAGTTCCTCTGCTAACCAATTATTCATTGTTTTACTTTCTTCTGAATTACATAAACGTCTATGTCTTCTGACAGGGACTTTGTCAAAACACACAATATTTTGTAATTCATTCAAACTGTTCAACATATCTTAGTCTCAGCTGAAATAAAAGATATGAAACCTTCAACACATCATGTCCATTTGACTAAATGATATCTTTGTGTCCTATATCAGACAACATGGAATGTAATCAGAAATGTTTCCAACACGTAATACATAGTGGAAGCCTAATGCATTTTTATTGCAGTCAGAAAGATTTATTTTGCAGCATTGGCTGGATGTTAGGACAGTCACCGGGGATCATTGCATCCAATTTCAGAATACATCAACAAACATCAGTCACCGCTAATGGAAAAATTCAACAAATTATTGTAAACACATGTTTGTTCTTTTTCAGTATGAACTACTATGTATTTAGGAAGAGAAAAGAAAACCTACAGCTCAGTGTGTGTTATAGAAACTTATATATGTTAAATATATTATTGCTACAGACCAAGTTCACATTGTGTGTTTGTCCACTAGTTTTGATGTGCATTACTTAAGGAATATAATTGCTTAGTTTATCAGTGTCAGTGTAATGATCTATGGGGGGGGGGGGACTGTTATTAGCTATTGCACAAGACAGTAGTTTAGCTAGGGAAAAAAAAAAAGTTTGAATGCAGAATTGTGTGTGTGTGTCTATGTAATCACTATATACTGTATGTTTATCCTGTTTTCAACCAGTAAAGAGTTAGTGAATGGAAGAAGTTTGTATTTTCTTTCAAATACTCTTTGCCCCCCAAGGCTAATTGGAAACAGTCAACAAGAGCTAAACAACAACAGGCCGGAGAAAAGGATTTTGGCTATGATGGTCCAATCCTGATAATTCTCTTCAGTACATCAGCCAGACATCATTTCTGCATTTAGTTGTTTGCTGTTGGTCAATTCTCTTAAATGGTATTTTGTTGGAATCTATTTGCTTTTAACTCTGTACAAGACATGCCAAATTCATGTTGTCAATCAAATTGAAATGGTAACTAGGAAATACGTACATCATTCGATTTGCCCTATTTCTTACAGGCAAATTTACAAAATTGGAAGAGTGCCGAGGAATTGAGTGGAGAGGTTATATAGAACATAATAAACTGATATAATCCTAATATATCTTATATATCCTAAATAGCTACTTAAAATAATATAAACACCATAATAGAGGTATAATAGAGGGTTCACATGTTAACTTCATGCAGTCTTTCCATGATCCGATGCATGGCTGTAAAAGAAGGCAATAAACATTAACCAAGCAATAACACAAAATGAACATTAAGTATAATCAAAATTAAAGAATAACAAACAAAACAAACTGCTAAAATAATGATAAAAAGTGCGATAGACTTCTTGCTTACAAAACAAAACGTTTTATTGTATGATACAGCAAATTGCATACCTTTTTATGAATGTATAGTTTCTCTGCACACTGTAAAACATATTTTGTCAGGTAAGCAAAAGGAAAAAAAGTTTTCGTAACACTTTACTTAAGGCCTTTATATATATAATGCATTATAAAAGTAGTTTTAATGCAATAAGCATGCCTTAAAATAGCCTTATAATATATTGTATGATCTTGTTAATAATTGTATCCAGTGTTATAATACATTATAATACTTATTTGTTTATTGTTACACCTTTAGAAAGTATAATGCGTTAAAAAACATGACACAAACCTTCAGATATTATAATGCATTTTAACTTTGGTTCTACTCGCTTATTTAAAAACATTATAAAAACATTATAAAAACATGCACTACAACATACATTATAAACTTTGTATTGCATTATATATAAAGGCTTTAAGTAAAGTTTATCAAGAATGTTAATGAGGCAGTATACAAATCAAACTGGTTTTATTCTCAAGTCTAAAATACTAAGGAAACTTGATTTTTTTTAGGGCCTATTATTACATGAGTCATACTTTCTAAACGTATGTCATTTTTAAAATAGTTCTTTGTGATAGACATTTACAAGTCATTTCTTGTTCCAGTATGTATGCTCACCATCAAGTATGAGGTTATTCAGGTTTTTACTTCCATGCAGTATAATTTTATAGTAAAACTGTTCAATGTAAGGTATCTTACAGTTATTTTTATTTGTATAGCACTTTACTTAGACTCAGATCACAATGAATGTGTGATGGTACACACGTGTGTTGGTGAATGTATGACATGTGTTGCTGAATGATACGCAATGTTTTGGGGTTAAACACTGAGTCTTATGCATTTATATTTATGATGAATTGTTAGCCTAAATGCTAAACACATGTGATGAGCTCTTTAGATGTGATTACTGTTGTTACCCTGCCATCTGCTGGTCCCTCGTCTCGCTGTCTCTCCCTCAGTCTTGTCTCTCCCTGTCATCTCTCTCTCATGCTCTTATGTGTCATCTCTGCAGAAGGCACAGGAAAGAGAAAAGAGAGCGATTGTTATCGAAAAATAAGCATGGTGTTTGAAAGGGAATTTAATTGAGGCATTCGTTATATTTGAAAAGGTGAATTCCTCTGGGGCAACTGCAGGAAACTCGACCCATTTCATAGCCTCAGACATTAATAAAGAATGGCATCTTTTGACTTTAGCTTTCAGACCACAACCTTAAACGGGCTAAATATAGGGGGAGACACAGTAATTCCCTGCACCTTGGGGGATGAGACGCAGGACAGGAGAATAGAACGACGGAGGCCTCCAATTAGCAAAGCGGGGAGACCCGGACGCAGTCGCACAAACATGCAAACAAACACGCACCAAACTCCAGCGTCCATGCAGACACACACTATCTCAGCCCTAAAGGGAACATGTGGGTCTTTCTTCTTAATATTTGTGCCATTAATAATCCGCAGAGCTCTGATGGAGCGACTAATAGGAGGCATCCGGTCTGAGCTCTGGTAACTAATAAAAAATAGGAAGTGAACAATGTTTTCGTCTGGTCGCATGAGAACACCCACTGGGGCCAGTTGCAGGAAGGGTCGCATGCTCTTAAATTTTTTTCCTTGTCTTCTTATTACAGGATTACAGGCTTATTTTTGGTCATTGAGAGAAGAATGTTGTGTGTTTTTAAGAGTGTTGATAAGAGATCTTCTGTACAAATGTTCCAAACGTAAGATTATGCATTTCCCAAAAGCTGCTGTATTTTTTAGTTATTTGATGTAAACTCAAGCTTAATGCGACATTTTAACTCAGATAAGTGTTGTTTATGACACATGCAGTTTAAATATGAGATTTAAAGTGTCTACATGCCTTGCATTGCAATATTCATAACTCCTTTAAAAATGCCAAGGCTATGTCAAATAAACACAAAAGTTATGTTCTGACAATATATAGTTTAATTTTCGGAAACATAATTGAGTTCTTAAGGTGAAAGGTAAACTTTGGCTTATAGAAGCCTCTCAATTTTGCTAAGCATAGAAGCAACGCATTGTAAAATGGCAATATACAAACATTCTATATTAATACAAGTAGCTATGTTGCTTGCGTTAAAAATCCAATTCAGTAATTCCATAATCAGGAGTTTTACGTAAAGGTGAAAAAATAAAAATACCCCAAGCAGGTTTCTCTCATTTTCAAGTCGGTTGTGTAAATTTTACTAACAGAAAGATGCTTGGTTTGAAAGTGGCTTTTTATGATAGATGTGCTTTATACTTCGCTACACTATTGACAATAGACCTTTTTATTTTTTTTTATTTTTTTTTTTTTGCCTATGGAACTTCAGTGCAATTTCACTAACGTATAACTGCACGTTTAGTCTAATAATTATATTACTTATTAATTATAAATGAATATAATTAATTTACTTATTCCTTCAGTTCTGTTATTTATTGTAAATTATTATTATGAAAAATCTGAATATTTGGTGTCTTTTCACCTATTCCTGTTGCTGCTGTTTTATAAAAGCAATACTCCTTGAGGTCGTACTGTAGTTTAAACCTGAAAAAAAAAAGTATACCCTTGTTAATAAATGTATTGTAATGCATACCCTCAAGTGGATAATTGCTTTAATATAAAAGCTATAATTTCTCTGTCATCTCTCATTGGCTGAGGAAAAGTTAGAGAGAGGCATTAACGGAAGCAATCATTGTCTCATCGGCATGTAATGTAGCATTCCGCACCGGATCCAGCATGCTTTGTTCACTGCACAGGGATGGAAACTATCTGACAGCGTAAAGTTGCTTGTCACGGCAGCGTCTGCAGAGGGTTATGTGCTGTGGCACGCTGTGGCAGTTTGATGTGTAGGTGTCCTTTGGGTGTAACTCAGGGTAAGATCAGTGTGAATGATAACAAACACTCACATTTTCTCTCACTGTAATAGAATCTCCTGTGAGTGATGTCTTTGTCATTGGGACCATGATTAAAGAAGGTCAGTAAAAGAGTTATATTATGAACATCGCGGTCACCTTAACCTATCACCAGAAGAAAGGACAGTGAGTCATGTCATTTTACCAGATACAGTATCTGATACGGTCTAATGCGCATGCGGTGAGTATTCAGACTGCATGTCTGTCAGAGATCAGAGGTCAGGCTCATGAGAGGAAACAAGTAAACGTTTATTTAGAGCTAATGAAACATATAAACAAGCACTTTTTTTTTATTCTGCTGCAGGACATGCAAGTAGAAGAGAAGAAATACAATTTATAACAGAGCAGCATACATTCACATATTGAATTGTTATTGTAACTCTTTCTTTTCATTTCTATGGCATTATACAAGTATAATTAATGCATTATTAGGCATTCATAATGCCTTATAATGCAACATATAATCATATTATTAACATATAATCATATTATTAATAGAAATAAATGATGATTCAGATTTTATCAGTGCAAATTGTTTCAAAAGAAAATGTCTTGATTCTTTTCTTTCATTAATCAACATTAAACAAAATTTCAATCATCATTTTTTTGAACTCTTCCCCTTCAACCACCTGACTCAATTCTATTGCAACTGGGACTTTCTTTTTCTTAAAAAATTCTGATATGATCCATAATCTACTGCTTCACTTTGTAAAATCATTATATTATAGTAATAATAATACTAATAATATCCTAATAATCTTGAAATATTTGTAACAGTATTTCACTCCTTTAATTATTATCCATGCAGCTTTGATGGCTAATGCATGCAAAATATTTGTACATTTTGAATTTGTCCATACTGTGAGGACTATTTACAATGAACTATAAAAGAAAAAGAGTGTTTAAAAACAGTGAATAACTTTTTTAATAAATTTTTACCTAAATTCCTTATGTTGATTAAAAAAGAGATGTTATGATATGTTATGTATATGGACATGTTATGCATCAGCTACACCCACATACAGCTTTCATGGAAAGCATTCATCTTCTGTGTAAATGTTTGTTTTTTTGAAGATACGGAAGACTGAAAATAGTTCAGTGTTATAATGCTACAGACTGAGCACACCACACAAACATTGCCAGCACCAACACAACACTTTTACTGTGATTATTATTTCTGATATGATTATAGTGCAGAGTATTTTTAGTTTTTTATAAGTGTGTTGTGGAGTGTATTTTCAGTTGTCGGTTGGTGTAATTTTCAAACTTCCTGTAGCTCAGCCTGTCTCTCTGTAACCCACACAGCTGTAGGAGTCTTTTAGGACTAATGCAGCGAGTATAAATATATTACAGTCTCATCATCTCTCCATTTATACAGGTGTCACCGTCTGACTTGATTTCCAGAGAGCGCAAGTTTTACTTTGCCAGGCGATTGAAGTCGCAACATTATTATAAGAGCAAAATGTATTCATGATAGCAGAAGTCCAACTGGCCTCTGGGCTTTGTAATATAATACGGGCCCTCTTTATCAAATTTAACAGATTATTGGAAACAGGTTGTACACATGATTTGACCATGACGTGAGGAGGCAGGGCCTGCGGACTTTCTCTCTCTTTCTTCTCATTTCCATCTTCTCTTATCTGTCTCTATCGCATTCTCTCCCTGGCTAGTCTTTCTATACGATGCCATTCAATTTTTGGAGGATGTCTAAATAATAAAAGTGACACGTGCCCTGGGCTGATTGTTTTACCATACTCTCATCACAGATTACCACCAAACACTTATCATAGGCCCATACTGACAAAGCTTTATGGTCGTTAAAAGGGTTTCTTCACATGCACACTCAAATATTGAAATACTATAATCATTTATTCACCCTCATGCCATTCCAAACCCTTGGGATATTTTGAAATTTTCAATGTCTGAGATAATGAGTAGGAGAAAGAAAGGAAGAAACATACATACATACATACATACATACATATATATATGGGTAGTTGACAAATAAAAATTGGACTGTGTCCTATGGTGTGACATAGCATTTTTTTTTTTACATACAAATAACATGAGACAAATGTATCTTCATTCTTAGAGTTACAAATAGCATGAGAGAGGTTTATCTTCAGTGTTAAGGCCATTGCACACTGAGTCCGAAATTTTCGCATGCGTTTTTCCGTTTTTTTGTATTCTCCATCCTTTCCTATCAAAATGCATGCAATGGATGCGAAAACGCAGAAAATCGAACCTGATCCGAATTTTTATTTGACGGACGAAAGTTTCGGAGGCAGTGTGCAAACGTGATTGACACAACGTGAGGTCGTATTCCGTGTGCAGACCTTTAGAGGGTTTTTTTTATTTTATTTTTTTATCACACCATAGGACACATTGATACGTCAACTACCCATATATATATTTTTTTTTATTTTTTTTTATTTATTTATTATTATTTATTTATTTTTATTTTATTTTTTCTCTCCTCGTTAACTCAGACATTTGCCATTGACCCATATCCAAACTTGGCATGTCACAATCCAAGACATGGATAAAGCCAATGCTATTCACCATCACTGATATCAAACCTGGCACATCTTCATGCACCAAATTTCAATATGCAAACATGCAAATTTGAAAGTGCAAATGAGACCCAAAAAATCTCACAATGGCATTGGATTCTAGGAAGTGATAGGTACGCTGTGAACTTAATTTGTTTTTCTCTTATACTGGCAGGGAGCTTGGTAATGCAGACTGCTTCCTGTTCATAAAACCCCTCAATGATTTAAAATGATTATCCTGAAGTATATCAATGTATCTTTCGCTTGCTCTCCGTTTCTCCAGATGGAGTTTCCCAGAACCCTATGAAGCTGAGATGACACTGCCAGTTGCCCAGCCCCGGGGCAGATCAGGGGCAGGGGGATAAACTGTCACCCTGAAGGGGTTGAGGAGCTGTCTCAGGTGTCAGGTTATTATGCTGCTATGAGAGGATCCTGAGAGCTTCTCTGCAGTGTGCTGTGAATGTTCAGACCACTGCGGTCTCGTTCCTTCATGTGGGATTATGAACGTAATGGTGTGAATTCTTACAGGATGAAAGAGATCTTGAGCATAGATGCACTTGTGTGTGTGTGTGTGTGTGTGTGTGTGTGTTTCATTCCCAGGAAAAAAGCAGGATTTGTGCCAGAAAATTTTGAGAAAAATGTTAATATTTGTATTAGTGGTAAACACATCTGGGATGTTCAGTGACCTAAAAGTAAAATACCATTAGTTTTTCTCACTTTAACCCTAAAAAAACTTTCAACAACTTCACATTAAGTTTGAAATGTATATATGATTTGACCTGATTAAAATCCAGAATATTCTTCGGTTGTATTGTGTCTTGTTATAAATTACACATTAGGAGAGGGGAAAAAAAATCAACTTTTAGGTTTAATTAAAATATATTTTATTTTAACCAATTAAATTATAGTAGGAGTATGAATGGGGAAATGCTAACTTTCTGATATTGCAATTAAATAAAATATAAGTAATGCTTTATTTTAAGATAAAACTGTGCAGTAGCAAAACTCTGCAGTTTATATTGGATGCATTGTGTGCAAGCAGTTAATACTGTAAGTTTAAAATATTTGAATAAATAATTCTATGCCCACTCAGCAGCCCAATGGATTTGGCTGCTGTCCCACAGCATTTCTACAGTCCATGTCAATATAAATATGCATGTTCATTGTCATGCATTTCCAGTTCCAGTTAAGATGAAAGGCATAAGAAATGTTTCAACATACTTCAAACACATAGCCGTCATATCTGGGGTTCAGACGCAGGGTCACATGGGTCAGATTTAGATCTATCTATCTATCTATCTATCTATCTATCTATCTATCTATCTATCTATTTATCTGTCTGTCTGTATGTCTGTCTGTCTATCTATGTATCTATATATCTATCTATCTCTATATGTTTGGTGCCACTAGTTGTGCAGAAATTACACACTGCATTTTAAAAGAACATGAAAAACTTTTGTGTGTGTGTGTTTATGTGTGTTTATTTGACTTTGATTTAACTTTAGGTGATGCTGAGCATCACAGTATCTGTGTCATCTAGATACTGTAACATCAATATCACATAATATTTATTAAACAACACTCACCTGTTGCAATGACAGAGGCTGGGTGGCTATATTGGACATTTGATATTAAAACAAATAAATAAAGCCTGAAAGAGAATGACACACACAAGATGTTTACAAGATGTTAATTATGATGCTGTGACAGCATGAGACTTGTGAGAAAGATATGTGTTGAACTCACATGATTTTGAGAAAACATTGAGACAGAGAGAGAGAGAGAGCTATACGTGTCTGGCGGTGTGATAAAAAGCAAGTGGAAGTGCTAGAAGGCATCTCGTTTATCATGCAGGTTTAGCATGCACATGTGAAAATGAACAACTCTGTTATCAGCTAGTCTGCTTGAGCTTAGTTTAGTGTACTGCCATTTATTGTGTGTAAATGGCACACTGTCAGGACCCGCAAGTCACTGATTTATCGGCCGCTGCCGTCCTCTCTAACGGCGATGAACTAACATTTACAAACCCCCCAGAGCCACTCCGATCTTTGGCTAAATTTGAAAAAGTGGAATGCAAATGTTACATTTAAATGTATGTAATTTCTGTGCTAATCACAGAAAGGGCTACCTGGGTTTTAGGAGCAGTTGTGAAACCCTCTTTATTTTTACAGTACCGTTGTTGCCCAAAGCGGCACAGAAATTACATACTTTAACGTATATGTCAAATTGTATAAACAGAGAATCAAATTAGAGCAACTATATGTAGTTTAGCAAATTTGGAGGAAAACCTACATACAAACTACATATGAGTTAGTGGAATTCACTGTTGTGATTACAGTGGATAGCTGTACATGTGAATTTGTTGTCCCTGCATCCGAATATGCATATTTCTATATATACAGTAGTAGGTTGAAAAACAGTTTGTGAACCCAGATTCACAGTAGTCATAATCAGCAGGCAAAAAGTACCCGGATGACTTACTGTTTCCGGCGATATTACATTTAATCATATTCCGAAGTGCGCATCTGATGGACACTTTACTATTCCCTGAGGCAATGGGCAAGAATTTTAGAATGGTGAAGCAACGCAACTGATGTCATGGGTCACATGACAGTGACAACATAGTAGATGTGTATTTTTTTTATTCATACTACACATAATTCATTCTTAATGGTCATGAGGCAAAAAAACAAAAGTAGTAGCTACTGTACATTATTAAATTTCAGATTCAGCGCTTGTCTCTGTCCCGTTGGTTCTTTTACGTTTTGCAAAACTTTCAAAATGAACGTGTGAGCGGGGCTAAAAGTGAGTTCAGTTTTATTTAAAATTGGATTGCCATGATATTACATAGGTTGTATGAATTGTGGCAAAAATAAAATGTATGATGAATGGCCAACATACCATCTATCTACACCAGACCCTAAAGCTAACCGATTAAGAAAATGATTAACAGTGGTAACAAAAGCAAATGTGAGATAAAAACACATTTGCTGAAGGAACCATGCCATTTTAGCTTGATTCTACAAGTCTTTAAACTCTTTTATCTCATGTTTCACGGGACTCTTCCCGAATGTGCCGCATTGCACATGCTATGCTGTAACCAGTTGAGCTACCAAGAAAGCACTACATCAGAAAGTCCATACATGTGGAGCTGGTTGTGTGACAAAATGTATTAGTTTACAAATCATGAACTACTAATAAAAGTGTTTTGAGGTCAGGTCGCACAGAACTGTGCCAAAATAAGTCTTTATTAATAGATAATAGTACAGTATGCCCCCGTAATCATAATTTGAAAAGGAAACATTGTTGGTGTTTTACTGTATCCAGTGTTCATTTCAGTTGGAAACTGCAGTTAATTTTATGTATAGGTATGTTTTGGGAGTTTTGCAAAAATGTAGGTATAGGGACATATTTCCAAAGATATTAAAAAAATAGACTGCATATTTTAAAAGTATATATTAACTATAAGATTATTTGGCAACATTTATAATTAAAAGATGATTAATAACAGTTTTTTTGTCAAGTATTTGTATGGCCCCTGGCACTTTCAGAGCATCAGAATTTGTGACGGGATATGATCAGCAGGTCAGTGCAACACAGCTCGTCAAACAATATAATGAGCCAATCTGACCTGTCAAAAAAGAAACAAACTCAAGAGAAAGAGAGAGCTGATAACTGTCAGTCATCCGCACAAGATTACTCTAACAGTTGGCCACGCTCAAGGCATTTTCACACACACAGGAAGAAAGAAAACACGTCTCACATGCACTTTGACTGTTTGTAAGGATCCCTCAATGGAGAAAACTTTATTTATGCCTCCTTATTGACTCCATTTCTGTTTATTTTGCTCTGTCTGTCTCTCTTTGTTTCTTCTGTCATATGTGAGTGGATTGTGATGAGTGGATATCATCTAACATTCAATCATACTTTCATTTACATCATGTTTAAATTTACGATGTAAAATGTCATGATAGGTCAAGCTAATGTGAAGCATCAACCAATGCATGTTAACACCTGCAGGCAGTCTAAAGTCTGTGGAGATTTTCTTTTTTTCATCAGATATAGTCTCCTTCATCAAACCCTTCATCACCCAATCACACCATGCATGTGTGCGGCAGAAGTGTCTTTCAGCTACAGCTGTGACAGACCCTCATGGGCAGAACTACACACTGTGACAATAGACGTTCAAACACCGTTTCCATTTCGGACGGTTTAATACCCGGTAGAAATGTTCACTCATTAATCTCTCTTTCATGCTTTTAATTATTCAACATAAAGTCAGAATATGACACATTAAATCTGTCACATGTAATGACTCCTCAATGAATTTTGCTTAAGAAAATATGAAGCTTTGTGCTCTAAACTCTATAGTGCGCAATGACGTGCTTAGGGGAGAAGATCTCACTGTTAAAAAGTAATTACAGAGTTGTCACAGACAGCATGTGTGAATGTGAGACATCCTTTCTGTAACGTTTGATTTTTAGATTTATTTCAAACAAATTGTATGATATATATGAGGGACTATTAATACAGATATGACAAATGATTTATATGACAATTAAATAACAAATAATTCTGTTAAATTTAGAGAATATTCAAAAAAAAAAACAGGTAATTGAACAAATGTGTTTCATGAGGTTATGTCTATGTTAACTGGTTTTATTCAAGTCAAAAATATGATTTAGTGACTAAATAAACCTACATTACATACACCAGTCATTTTTAAATGAAAGAAAAGCTACACATTTTTTTTTCTTTGTTTACTTTTGTGCATCACAGTTAGTGATAAACATTTACTTTGAAGCAAAAGAAGTTAATAAAACCTGTTTAGCAAATGTTTGCAGAGAACAAAAAGAAAATGATCTTCTCTGTTGACAAACACACACCAGAACAAATGTTAGCACTGGATAGTAATATTTACACTAACAACGTCATCCTACATACTACTGTTTGTAATTCTGTTCGTAAAAACTTTTTATTATTATATTATTTGTACAATGGCAAGAACAGGATGCCTAACAGGATGGACATAAAGAAGTAAAATTACAGTTACTGTTTACATAAGGACATTTAATTAGAACTTTTTCAAACATAATTTGTTAAAATGTTGAGACTGTTTTATCATAGGATTCTGTTGTTTTATATAGGATAAAATGTTTTAAAGTCACACAAATGAACTAAAAGCACAAAACATTGCAGACTTTTTCAAATCCATTGCTAATACTTTCTGATGTCTATGCTTTTTTCTTACCGAAGCCATGCCATTTTCTGGAGGATTAGATATTTCAATGGATATTATGAGAGTTAGTTTGATTTGTTAGTTAAATGTCTCTTACTAATGTCTAACATGATGAAAAAACTATAAACATGTTAATAAGTAAACACGTGTTTCATAGTTGAAACAATATTAAAACATGTTTTATTTATTTCTGTTTTCTTTATAATTTGCCAGTTGTCAATACAGCAGAAGGAGACAAGAAAAATATATACATAGTGAGTTTGTCTAATATATTAACACTTTCTCCAATATATTAAGACATAACAGGGACATGTGAAAATGTACGGCAAAGGAATGAGCCAACAGCACAATATTGTACTGATGTATCCAGTCTGGTGCAGGCTTGAATTAATCATGATTACATGCTTTTTCCCACCTAATACTGATGATTAATGATAATTCCACACAGCACACTTATGCAATGCATAACATGTGTTAAAATGAACCACAATTGTCTGAGTTCAGACTGTAATTAAATTAATTAAGGAATAAGCAAATGTTTGACCGAAGGAATACTCCGGGGTTTGGCGAGTTCAGAAGACCTTTAGTTCAATTCCTGAAGGAGTTTGATTCTCAGGGCCAATTACAGCTTGAACAAAGTCACCAGGTCAAGATCACAAACTCACTGTGTGCGGAGTGAGAAAGAAGACAGTTTTGTGGGCGTGATTGCGACACAGGTTAATTATTAAACTTGGCAAGAGAACAATCTCTTCACTAAGGTGATCCAGTTTCAGCCAGCAAGACACCTATGAAAATATGAACACTTACCACAACAGGAGGAAGATTCCCTCATGTAATTAGCCTACGTATTAATTTATTGGAAGCCAGTGCTTTCTAAACAGACTTAATTATATACTTGCACTTAATTATATTTGGTTTGTTTTAGAGTCACAGATGGAAAAACATATTTATTTTGGGAGATAAAAGTCCACCTGGGACAGAGAGAGGTCTCAGCAGGGCTGTGAGCCGTCTGGTAGGAATTTACTGGATTAGCTCAGTCACTAAATGTGAGATGAACCGTGTTGTCAATCAGCCCGAGGGCCCAGAAAGAGAGCTGGAGCTGTCAATCAAAGCCTGGCCTTCAATCGCTTCATTCACGAAGCCTCTAAATTCACTGCTGATGATGAGTGTGGCATCTCAGAGCAGAAGCCCGCCAGGACTGAAAAACTCACTGCAGATTCACAGGTCTCTCTTATCTTTGCTTTTCTTTTAGGTTTCAGTTTTCTATAAATTCCAAAAAGAAATAAAAGTCTTCTAAATAGAAGCAAAGCAAAACCTTATTGAAAATCAGCTCAGAAAAGTTCATTTATTTTTGGTGATATTTTTATTATTTGAGATATTTTACAGTGTGATTCTAATCATGGTTGGAGTGGGTCATGGGACATAGGATTTTATAATGTTCCAATGATGATGGTTTATTAAGCATAATAATAATAATAATAATAATCATTTTAATCTGCAAAATTAATTAAAACAAACACTGATTTAATTTTGTAGTTTTATTTCCAATACATTTAAATATTTTTTATTACATTTTATCAAAGAAAATTATAAAAATACAAAATTGCATTTGGTACATTTCCTAATAAAAATGTAAATACAAATATTTTAAAAGATATTTAGCTATAACATTAAGAGACAAATCTTCTATGAACTCCAAGGTTGTTAAGCAATGATATATGCTTTTGTAGCAGCCACAAGGCAATTTTTTTTTTTTTTTTTTTTTATATGGGTACAGTGAATTGCAGCGACGGTCACCACCCAGAGGGAAACACTTGTAATAAGCACTTCAGTGCAATCAACATTCGGGTCAATCAACTATGCAGAAGGACTATTCGGTACACTTTCAGAAAAAAAAAAAGGTGTCAAAAGCTGTCACTGGATTTGTACCCATTAAAAACAGTAGCGACATAAACTTTATAGGTGAATACCTTTTAGAAAAGGTACCACACAGTGACAGCAATTGTACCTTTTTTTTGTTTCTAAGAATGCAGCATGATTTGTATATTGAATATGTCAACCATAGCGCAATGATGTGCGGACCATCGAGAATTGCCCTGAAAGTCCTGATTAGCTCTCTTGCATTCTTTCTGACCATTTAACACTTTCAAAAATGGCCTGGTTTTATTTAGTTCAGTGGGTTTCCTAGTATAATGACACTTCCTGAAACCATTAAAAATGATTAAACCCAGAGGAATATTTACTGTAGATGCATACAAACCCCTCGTGATTGAATAATCTGAGCACGACAGATAAAGCACATGCCCATCCAGCATTTGCTTTCTTGCAAATCAGAGGCACAAAAAAGAAAGGGTCCAAGACCGGGGTTGTCTAATGTTGTTGTGCATTCCGTGCAGCAGCGGTGTTTGGAATAAGCTCCATGCAGTCATTGGTCTTCCAGATCTGTGTGTGACACCTCATGCCCCCCAGTGCAGTCTATTTAGCTGCAGTTCTGATCAGCATCTTTATACACTATCAGCCCTGGGCTGCAATTTCTGCAGGATGCTTTTATAAATGAACATAATCAGAGGTGAGCCGGCACTCTCTGATTGCAGCAGGAAACAGAGCTGAGAAACTTTACTGGATTATCATGCCACTTGAGAACTGAGCGCACGCACATGTGCTACTGCTGGCCTACAATGCAGTCCTCTTGCTATTGGCATTCTGCGCCTGCACTTTGTCTTATTTCACTAAAATAATATAATTGTCCCTCATTTTATTGCTTGTAAAGCCATCTCCTTTCTGCAGGCGATGTAGGTGATCAATGTACCGTCTAAATGAATCAATTCTTGCAGGAATACTGTTTGTTTGGAAAATGATCCTGACCAGGACAGGGGGGACGATTGTGCTTGTATTAGTTTAGTGGCTTGGGTTTTCATGTTCGCCCACAATGCATCGGAAATTACTCCATTTTTCATGTTATGAGTATTTTATACAGCAGCCTCTCCATGTAATACACTATATAAGTCATTACTTAAATAGAATAAATAGACGTGTTTGTTAGTCTTGGCGTGCTATGAGCCCATCGGCCTTCACTTGAGCTATGAGAGGAAATAAGAACTCTGTGAACTAGCAGCACTGAAGTGCCATCAGCTTCACACATACACGCTTATCGGAGCGATTGTAACGGTGACACGCAGACTGATGCTTTATCTTGTGTTAATTCTGTGGGTTATATGGAGGTAATCTATCATGATTGGACTACAGAAACTGAAAAGGCTGTGTTGTAATACTTAAACGTGCATTTGGAGTGTGTATTCCAAAAAAAAAAAAAAAAGTAAAGTATGTATGTAATATGTATGTATGTATATATGGGTAGTTGACAAATAAAAATTGGACTGTGTCCTATGGTGTGACATAGCAAAAATGTAGAAAAAAAAACAACAACACACAAATGGCATGAGAGAGGTTTATCTTCAATGTTAGTTTTTTTTTTTTTTTGTTTGATACGTCATTGATACGTCAACTACCCATATATATATATATATATATATATATACACACACACACACACACACATATGGAGTGGTACTACTTGTGGTTTCCAATGTCTGTTACTGATAACTAAAAAGTTGAGTGGCTGATGGCTAATATAGTCATAGGTTACAATTTAATTTTATTAATTTAGATGTATGCTGACATTAAACAAATATTTTTTACTCAAATCACTAAAAATGTTTGAGAAGGGAAATGAGTCAAAAGGAAGCAGATATTGGCTGTTGCTACCCTAGTGAAAAATAAATGTACTTTTGAAATACATTTATTTCATTAAATTGTACTTTTGGCATACTAAACTGGTATACTTAAAGTCTGCTAAATTGGAACAACTAATTTTGTACTTAATGCACTTTAATTGTGCAAAAGTAGTGCTGAAGTACAATTAAAGATATTCTTAGTATATTTTATTGTGCTAAAGTGGAACTATTGCAAGTATACTTCAGGTACACTTTAAATATTTTGCATTTAACGACTGATGTTATTAAAAAATCACACAATCCTCACCAAAAGTGACATTAAATCACATTTTAGACTTAATATTAAGAAAAGTGCATTGTGCACAAGTAATATGCCAAGTAAAGTTTAATTATAATTTTTATATCAGTAAGTCTCGAGTTATCTGTCAGTAAATATGTTAATAGATTTAAACTATACTTAGTATGAAATAAATGTATTTTAAATATAATACTTTTTTACTAGGGTAATAATCTCTAAAAGGTCAAATATCAGCTGATTATTTAGCCTGTCAGAAGTTTTTTTTTTTCTTACTACTTTTTTTATTTACATTTTTAATTTGCTTTGGATAAAAGTGTCTACAGAAGGAATACATTATAAACTATTTATTATATATTTATATACATACAGTATGCAATTTAGTTTTGATAAATAAATCTGCATGTATCTACAAAAGATGTGTGTCCATTGGACTCCAAGGTATTTTGGGTCAGATTCATTGGTGACTTGGTAAAATGACTAATAATAGGTGATATTAATTTCTGATCATATTAATTATTATAGTTGTTGCATTTTAAGCACATTTTATGTTACATTTGTATTATAAGCAGTGTCTGTGTTGTGTTGTCACTTGATTTTCAATGTAAAATGTCTCCTGAAGCAAAAGCATTTTAGAAATACTGTAATAGAGCATGTCAAATTATTTAAGTCCTAATCAACATATCCTATTCAAACCAGTAAATGCACAAAAATGACTGGAGAAATTAAAGTTATTGATTTGCTCTTGTGTTGGTGATTGCACATTACCTTCAGAATGACTTTAAGTGTTTAATCAAACAGTCATACAAACCCTTTACTATATAGTTGTTGTAATTGATGTTAAACATTTCCTTTGTTTATAAAGTTGTATATCCTCACCCTCTCTCCATCGCATTGTGCCGTCCACTCGCTCTTGGTGTAGCACAGGAAGTGAAACTGTAACTCAGAGTTCACATGTAATTGGTTACGGTCACGCTACCCAAACAGGAAGGAATCTGTAACTGATTAGAATTCTTCCTCCTGCAATAATAGTCCTAAAATTAATTATACTCCGGCTCTATTCCCACTATTGCTTTTCCTGTTTTGAAGCTGCTTTATAGAACAAAAATCCCCAAACTGCAAAGCCAACGGACAGATATCTATCACCAGAACAGACAGACGGACAAAAAGCACTCAAAACTCTCATGTGACACGCTGGGCTCATGGGTTAGTTCATGTTATGTTTATGTTATGAAACAATATTCATGAGAAGTTAAAATACTGGATCAATGTGACTTTAGAAAGTGCATGTATCATAAAGGAACAGCATTAAATAAACTGGTAAGTGCTTGTGTCTTGAGTTATTGTGTGAGCAGGAATAGTCAGTTGTGTCAGTAGATTGTCAAATCATAAACTCTCACTGTTATATAGTAAAACATATTATGCACATAGTATATTAAATATGCTTCAGAGTCAATCGATCATTTTTTTACATTTTGAGAATTGTGACCTGAGATTATTGTATTGTTCTCACGTTCTGGCTGCAGTAATCGGATTGCGATGGAAATGTGAACATGATTTATGATGGCAGGATGGTTTGGGAATGTGGAAATGCTATTAGAATGTTTTTCCTTATGTTATTTCTGGTAATGAAGTATTTTTGGTCCTCAAAGATATAAAGAGTCAAAATGGACATGTTTTACACAGCCAGATGGTAAATCAAATTCATATTTGGGAAAATATCAGCTATTAAACGGTACAGAACAAACAGTGTAAGGAAATTGTTCATGTACAATATACACTTGATCTAATAAAATATTAAGATTTTGTAAATTATATTGAGTAAAACAGTGTTATAATTGCACATAAAAATAAACTATATATATATTATTTTTTTTTTACAATTGAACAATTATGACCCACATGATGTTTGATATAATATACAATGTACATCATGAGGTTATTCAACCAAAATGTAGAAAAAAACACCAACAAAACATAGAATTGCTAATTGCCTCCTTTATTGTGTTTGCTTCATTTTACATTTCATAATACATGTTCAAATATATCAAATGCAATTAATTAAAGCCTCATCATAATTAAATACTGATATATTTAGTTTATATTTAGAGGAATAGTCTCTTTTTTTCTAAATGTTTAAGCATATTGCTATGAATTAGATAAAATATTAAAAAGGTATTATCATTTGTAGCATGTCAAATATATCTTTCATGTTTACTGTTCATTTTTTGCTTAATAAAAAACTACGTAACAATATCATTTAACACAATAAAATGTTAGCAATAACAAAATAAATTAAATCACGTGGAGTATTTATATCACTTTAGCTGTTCTTAATGTTTAAAAAAGCACTATGTTTAACATATATGTAAACATCTGCAAACAGCTCAACGGTCTACATATCTAAGCTGCGCATGTAACGTGAGTCAGATTGTCAGAGATAACCGGTTATTTCAGCTGTTGTATGCTGATTTTACAAAAACAAACCATCATGTTTCCATTTCCTGTATATTACAGAAGCATTTATGTTAACAAAAAAAAAATTCATTCTCACACAACATTGAAAATCATCACTTACCGATGCTTTACTTTACCTAAACAGCTCTTTCAGCATGTGTTGTCTGTCTTTGAGGTTGAAAATTGGAGAATGGGTTGGAAATTGGAACCATCTCGAATGCAGTCCTGGAGAGAGGAAAACAAACTTAAATGAGATCATGCCTGCCAAGATGCATTTCACCAAAGGGCAGAAAGGAAGTAAGAGATAACGCAAAGGAGAAGCCAATTAATGCTGATCTGTTAAGATTGTTTTGTATACGGTGTGTGTTTTACAGCATACAAATAAAAAGTACTTTTGATTAATGTTCTCGCTCTCTAAAAAGTCCCTATATCAGTCTCTTTTTTTTGTCTTTCCTTTTTTCTTAAGTATTACTCTGTGAGAAAATAAAATGAGTAAATTTGAGAAGGTTTTATGTGTCTGCTGTTGATGTTTGTGTGTCAAGAGCTGATATTCAATAGCCAATCTATCATAATGTGTTTTAGATGTGGTATACCACAAATCCATTACTCATGAGCTATTCAGAGTATTGAATTTCAGTGATGAATCTTAACAAGCTCAACTTTTACTTCAAAGAGAGACAGATGGCTTATTAGAGAGACATGCGATGATAGACTATTTACTGTATGTTATATTAACAATAAATGACTAAATTACAATCAATATTGAATGTGAACTAGGGTCAGCAGATGAATACTCTCTCTATACTATGTATAAAAAAAAAACAATAAAAAACAGGACACTTTCTAATGCAGAAAAAAAAAATTGAGGTATCATTAATGTCAGTGGCGTATGAGGTACAAGTTACACACGGCTCTGGTTTGGAGATTTGAACAAACACCACTAATGATTGTGGACGATGAGAAACTGAAGCGATTTGTCGCAGTGTCTGCTTTGATGAATTTATGCAGTTCTGTAACTGACTTCAAAGTTCAGCTTACATACATCTTCCTAGAGTGAGGATCCACCTGCACAAGAATCCACAACGTTCAGTAATAAAAGAGAGTGATTCTCTGAGTTCACATTGGCGGTGAAGAAAATGTGGACAGGTAAGAGTAGATGTGTCTGCTGATGTTGATTCAGTTTAACTTACTTTTACCCTCGCAGGTATTTAACCCAGTGAAAGTTACAGAGAGACTGTGATCAAGATGTGCACTGCACGCCAGAGGATGAACACAGACAGGAACATGAGAACAAATGGAGCTACCAGCACCTGTCAGGAAGGAAGCATGTGCCCTACAGAGAAGAAAGACAAGATAGACAGGCCTTCCGACTAACACACACACACACACACACACACACACTATTCTATTGCCAGCTACCCTTCGTCAACTTTGACACCAAAGGGTTCTTGTGTCACACCTTCATTACACACACACTGTTCTCCCACAATCCTTTATTTTCAGAAATCTGACAACCTGACTGAGCATTGAAATACATTACTTTATACTGACAACATTTATTCTGCAGAAATATATTAAGAACAACAAATTGTCATTTCTTTTAATTGTATTTAGCATTTTAATGTGTCATAAATCATGTGCGATTGATCAAAATCAAACAGTATTTTTAAGGTTTGTTATGTTAAATATTAAAAATATCAAGACTTGTTTCTGAACATGATCAACAGAGTTTGTATTTATGTATTAAATAAAATAAAACAAAAAGATCAAGAAAGCAACACCTTAAATCATCTTTGATTCAGTAGATGTTATTACATACAAACTCTTTCTCCGTTGGTCAATACAGTAGTGTAACAAGTCCAGGACTTGACAAATAGAAAGTGTCAACACTCTTTTTACATAAAGTTTCTTAATATTATGAATGTAAATTCAATGCTAACAATAAAATCTAGCATTTTAAGATTAGGTGGTCACTGGGTTGGTTAATCTGAGTGGAGGGTCTATTTGACAATCCCTGACTCACAAGTACAGTACATGTGTAGTGTATGAGAATTATGGTAGCTGTCTAGTTCGCCACTCCCAGCATTGCAGAGCCACAAAAATCATAGTTATATTATAACTACTGACAGACTGTTGCAAGTCCAAAAATAATGAAATATTGAGTTTTTTTAAAAAAGTAAAAGAATACAATATTTATTGCAATATAACGATATCCAGTATTCAGTGATAATCAAAATAAATGCACTAAAATACAGTACAAACTACAGAAACAAGAATTCAAGACAGGGAAAAACATACAGCATTCATCAATGTTAAATTAAATGTTTATTTACTCATTTGTCAAGATTACAATTCATCTTTGAAAGCTGTCTTTTGTGAAATGTCAATATAATTAAATTCACAAAATGCATCAGAATAATGACAATGTTTGCCTGGCTGCTCCATGAATCAATAATTAATCAATCAATAAATAAATACATTGTCTTTGATTCATATTCATTTAATTTAATATAAAAAGCTTAATCATTACATAAAAATGCTTTATTTATTTGTTGTTTGTTTTTTTCAATAATCAACCAGTATCAGGGGACATTCTAATAAAATAATCCTGAGAATTTAAACACAGTATTGAATGCATTAATGTATCATTAATATTTAAACTAAAATCATTAGAGTCTGTCATTAGAACTCATAAAATCTATAAGAATCATCTCACAGAGTTTGTAGTGTGTTAAGTGATAATTATAATCAATTATTTATGATTTCATATGGATTCACTGCAGTAGCATACTGGATCATTTACAGTTTCTTAGAAGTGGTTAGGACTTAAATTTACACTTCATAAAAAGATTCTGAATATTTTTCCACATTGTGATACCGTGTGTGTGTGTAGATGGCTCTCCGTGCTGATGTCCCACCGTGAGATGGAGAAGGCTTTAAAATACTGTCTGTGTGAAATGTAAAATTTATGAATCCCCCCCATGTCCCTGCTTGATTTATGGGAAATAATAATACACTATTTAATGCTTAAACATGGCTGCGAGCAATCTGTGGCTATCAAGATGTACAATGGAGTAATGGCTGCAAAAGACAAATCACCCTGTGCACTGAGGATGCTTGTTTAAAGGTGCACGGCAGATATATTAAACTATATGTAATTGTACACTAACTCCACGCTGTAGGCAGAGAGAGACGGAGAGATGCAGATGGTCATTAATATAGTGAGAGTGAGAGAAGGGGGTGGACACATCTCAGACGGGCTCATCTCTCACGATACCGTCTGCAGACGTCTGTTTACTCTTACTGAGGAAACTCTACGTGTAAAACAAAAAACTTTTTACGTCAATAAGAACCATTGTTGGGGGGGGGGGACGATATAAACATACGTAATATTATTTTTTTATTAACAGGATTATTACAAGTTTAAACAGAATTGTGTCGACAGCATGTGCCCCACAGCTCTTGATTACCACAGAAAAAAAAAACACACATTACAAATCACATTTACAGTAATAAAGTGGACATCACACTTAAAGTCTATGCATCTGGAGGATTTAAGAGCAGAAATTAAAACTTATTATGAAATCTTACTTTAAAAACTTGTGCCATTTAAGATGTAAAAATTGTTTACATTGTCATATTGTGGTGGATCTACTTTTCTAGGCATGAGAAGTTGGTGTTGCATTAAGATTATGGCTACTTTCTGAAAAGCTATAAGATAGATGCATAATACCTGGAAAAATTAACCATTAGCATTCCTATTCATTTCAATGGCAGGTGCTCAGCTGACACAGGCCCCCTGGATGTATGCGATTTGACATCTGCCATTTTTGCTTAAAGAAAACATCATGTTTTTAATCCAATTTTTAAGCGTTTAGGAGTTCACTGTGAAAACTGTAATATAATATAATATAATATATCAGAATACTTAGTGGGTACAGCATGTGTCCTTATTATGTTTGGGACAACTGACCCTTGTTATCAGAAAAACTTGATAGTCACTTGTTAATTATGTCATGATCCTTTCTGATATCATTGCATATATTGTGCAAAAGTTACCAAGTTTACCAGCTTTAAGTTAGTATGTGGCTATCTGTCTATTCACCATTGTAAGTGCAGTGCTGTAAAAAATGTTTTAATGTTTTTACAGACTGAGGGATGAGTCAATATTTATTTATTTTTTCATCATAATTGACAGCATGCCACATATGCTGAACAAAAGTTCAAGCTCAACGTTTCAAGACAAATGCTTTATAACTGACACCACTGCCACAACTAAAGTATTAGCATAATTCAAAAAGCAGAGAAACAAAACAAGAGAAAAATACATTAACCACAAAAATGACGAGACTGAGCTTGGTATTTAGAAAGAAGGAATATGAAAAAAAAAAAATTATACTATATCGTCCCAGTGCTGGGAAATAAGAAGATAACACAAAAGCACTAAATAAAGAACAATAGAAATGTGAAATTACACTATGTCAAAATGTATTCTGATCTGAAATCTGATACTGATTTATGGATCTGTTGTGCTTAATTAAACATCATTACAGTTAGCAACTCCCCACAGATTATAACGTATAAAGAGTTGAGGCACTTTGTTGTGCAGTTTGTGACAGTTTATCAGACCTCAGGAAAGTAAACAGTGTAATTATGAGCCCATATGAAACCACAGACAGAACTCTGAGCACTGTGTGATTATACACAAACACAGGTGATACACACAATGGCTCTGTTCCAAAAACTACACAGGCTTTCAAGACATCATATTATACATTATAGTGCTACTTAAGTACCAAAAATGTTACCCAATATTTGGGTTAGTTGTAAATAAATAAATAAATAAAACAAATATTTTTGGAATACATTTTACAAGGAAATGCTATTTCAGTCTTTCTACTTTAAAAAAAAAAAATCCACAATTAATTTCTTCAAAATGTATCACAAATATATCACAAACAACATAACATAATACGGTTGCACAAGTCAAAACTTAATATATTGCCTCAAAAATTATCCATATATATTCATTTAAGGTAGCTGCCTATGTAGACAGTATACAGCATGGAAGCCCACTAGGTTTTGGATTAGAGCCTATTCTGAACCTCCCTTGTGTGTCTTTTACTTCTTCTTTCTCTGTTTTCCTGTCTTTATTTCTCCGTGTCTCTACCTGTCCGTGCCAAGACAAACCTGCTAAAGCTGGTGATTGAAGCACAGCTCTGACTCCAGTAAACCACAGGTGCTGAACTCTTTTGGCAAGTCATAAAACATCATATGCATGTTTTGTGCTGTCAGTGAGCTCTTTAATTTCATTTTCTTTTTTTCTCCCCCTTCTCCTTCCTGACCACACGATTCATTCTGCTATGTTTATGAGGGGGAGACATCCAGAGTGTCTTTCATGAAATCAGTCGTCTTCAAACTCTGAGGTCCCGCTGTGCCAGCTGAGGGGACCCGCCCCCCCATACACCCTCCAGCCCAAAATGCCAATCCTCCAGCTGTCAATCAAAGCCACATTAAAGCAGCGTGACGTCACACAGCTGAGCGTTCTAGTCACCGGGAACACAGAGATGGCCCGGGGCAAAACTAAACAAACTTCCATTGCCACTTTGAACACTTTAACAATGTGTCATTGTGTGGATAATCCCTGGGCTGTGGATAAGTGTATTATATTTTGATTTTACAATAAGCATGTGTAAAAACATTGTGATACTTACTATTGTGTTTGTACAAGAGTAAGTAACACACGCACACATTTCAACATATTTAGCAGTGTTTGCTTAGGCAGGCAATTTTGCAAGTATTGAACTTACCGGTGAAAGTTATCTCATACTGTTTGTGCTACAGATATGAATTATACCTCAAACTGTGCAGCTTGCATTATATTACATTTGTAAGCAACTTTAATTCCCCCCCCCCAAAAAAAAAAAAAAAAAAAAAAACGTACATTGAGGAAACGACATGAATCATATCTAGAGACAGTTGTTTCGGCTCGACCCAGTAAGCAACTCCCCAAAACCATCCTAGCAATGCACTAAAAATGCTCAGCAACTGCACAGCACCACAATCACTCCAAAAAATACTAGCAATATGACTTTTGCATGGGCAGAAAGAAAATAAATCATTAATATAATTGTAATTTTATTAAATATTAGATTCAATCATATCTAAACAATGGCAGCAAAAGGTCACTGATTATTCCACATTTCTAATTTAGGTCATTAGATGGAGTACACTCTAAATTAAACTTTAACAAATAAACACAAATCATGTGAAGGATACATAACACACAGTATATCACTTTTAAGTTTAACTTTTAATGTCTTTGTGGGCTCGTTTTAATTTAAATCCCATTAAAGTATGTAAGTCATTGGTACAAGGAATGTCTTCATGTGATATTATTCAATAATGTTAAAAGAATTTTGTTCTGAACATTATTCCCCTGGCTGCCATCATCTCAAATTTCATCTTTAATTGCTCTTTATTTTTGCAGCATTGAGCATTCAGCAGAAGTCTGCTTCCCCCTCCTGGTAGTTCTCAAGAAACATTTCACAGAACACCAGAAGCTGCAAGCTGGATTTAATTTTGTTTTATGATGCAGCCGAACGGGGAGCATTTGATGTTGAGTATTTGTTAAGTTCCATCTAAAAGTCTTAAAGAAAAGACAGGGGTTATCAGCAGAGCTCTAGAGGTTCGTATGACATATGACAGGTGTCTATGCAGAGAGAATGTTATTGCGTTGTGTTCTGGTGAATGAATCCATGTCCACGAGTCCCTTAGTGCCAAGAGACTACAACAACACAGAGCATCTTTCAGAAAACTCACTGGTGGCTTGGCGACTAGGTTAGTGGTTAGTGGTTTAAGATCCTCAATATTTTCAAGCACTGATGGAGACTTATCAGCAATGAAGGCACTGCATTTTATTTTTTTTTTTTTACAGTAAGATTAGAGTAAACTCTCATACAGTCCAGCACTTTTAAATTTAAAATGTATTTAGATATATATATATATATTTATTTATATTTAAAAATATACTTTTTTTTGCAGTATGACTATGGGGGAAACAATCATTATAGTCTGTATTGCACCAGGAAAAATGTCAATCTAGACAGCTCAGAAAAAGTATTTCATTGTTGTCTACGATATGCTGTCATTTCCTCTTTTGATCAAAAAGACATAAAATATACATTAAGTCAATACAGTCCATCTTAGAAGAACTATATCAACACGGCCGAGCTTTCCTGTTTGAGTGAGCGCTGACCTCAAATAGTTAAGAGTAAGAGAGAAGGACAGAGAGAGAGACAGGCTCGCAAAAAAAGAAAAAAAGTGAGAGCAGAAGCCCAGCAGATCAAAGAAAACAACATGAGAGAGGATATGAGCGCTTTGAGAAGTAATATTGGGCCGATACCATCTGTTTCCCAAGTCATGCAGCAGGATTCAGACAAGCACAGGAAGAGGACAACAGAGACGGCCCTTTAGCCCTGGATAACACAGCCAAAATGGCTTATTAAGAAACCTCCAATTTAATATGAGATTGGGCAACATTAAAGGGTTCCTTCTGCAAAGGACCTTTCTCCCCAGTCGATGAGAAGAGAAGCGTTATATAACAAATAAATTTGAGGATTATTTCATAAAAGGGGCGCCAGTGTAATTTCTCCTTTGGTATTTTCAATTTTGAAGGTGGCACAGTAAGAATGGCCGGAGATGTATGAGGTGATTTCACTCTTCATGTGGGAAAGTGAGTTAGAGACGAGGAGAGGAGCCGCTGCTCTGACCGTACGCTCCACATCTTTTATTAGTAGCTGTATTGTGGAGAAACAAACAATATAGATTCTACACTTAATTTGGTCTTTTTTATGTTCATTTTAGGAAAGATATTAATTCTTTAGTCTCCATTACTGCTATCATGCTATTGTCAAATAAATAAATAAAATGAAATAAATAATATAATAAAAGGTATACTAAAATAAAATATTAATAATAACAATACACACACACACACATACATATATACCTGTATGTCTAAAAATCATCATCTTGATGTTAATAATATCTTAATATTTCATGCCTTTTAGTCGCATTCAGCAGATTAGAGCTGAGACTTTTTAAAAACATACACTGCATATTAAAAATTCAGCATCACATTCTGTTATACATGCAGTATGTGAGAACACGGCGCATAAACATTAATGCCCAGCTTTTTGCATAATATATCTATACAACTTTATCTGCATACATATTGTGCATTCACATTATTATATATACTTTACAGCAAATCTCAACAGCATGATTGCTTGTATACATCATACAATTTTAACTATATTATTGGAAATGCAGCTATAACCTGCTAAATGGGACTGCAAGAGGATTTTTCTGTAAAGCTGCTTTGAAACAATTTGTATTGTGAAAAGTGCTATACAAATAAATGTGACTTGACTTCCATTTTTAGGTGAACTATTCCTTTATTAAATAATATATTAAAACATTGGTGTTTTACTTAATAATGTCTTGCTCCTCACATTTGTTGCAGACTCATCCATGATCCCAACAGTCATTAGGTCATCTGAATCCTAATCAGATCCATGCACAGAATCACTCAACCATTCAACTTTCCCAGAAGATTCTACTGATTTGCTGAGCTATACAGGCCTCATTGGATCCAGATTTCAGTCTTTGAAAAGCCACCGCATTTCCTTCCGCATGCAATGTTTTATTTATTACTGGTTATTTGATCTGGTCTGAGACCATTATGGGAATATGTACCTTTCTGAATAATCAATAAATAGCCATTTTATTATTTAGAAGGATCTGGTGTGAAGGGCTGCAAAAAGTAAAAGTCATTACACAAATCCGTCATTGTTGATAAATGAGATCACTTGTAAAGTTAGATGGGTGGCATGCATGTGGACGGTTCTGTGCATTGCTGAATACTATTAGCGGGCAGTAAATATTGCACAGGCCTCTCCACGGGACTATGATTCGGCAAATGGGCGGCAGAGAAAGGGCAGTAAATTCAGAGATTAATTAACCCTTTGAATTCTGGACATTTCCAGGTCTCCGTTCTGGTGACCTGTGGACGTAAATGGGACGAGCCTGTCCTCGGCAGAGAGCGGAGAGTGAGGGCTCTCGTCCGGAAGAATGAGTTATTAAGAGAATTTTTTGAATAGATGGAAAAATTGTAGCCTGGCTATTTAGTGTCATAAAGTGCAGCCAAGCCAGCGCAGGGGCTCCTCGGGACAGGAGGCAATAGCATTCCAATCAAATCTCAGACGGATGAGAGATGGGCCTGTCCACTCTGAATTTTTATATTGTGGAAGGGGTTGGAAAGAAATAATGCCGTCCGTGAGTGAATTAACCTCTCGCGGTGGATGGAAAGGCCTCTGTCATCTATAGGGGAAGCAGAGGAAATGAATGGGCGGAACAGAGGCTGGGTGAACTGGGGGAGGGGTAGATAGGATCATAACCCTTCGCCAGAGATGGACCGTCCGTGGCTGTGGCTCGGTCACATCATGGGTTGTGGACGAGGGTGAGTATAGTGTGCTGCTTGACCTTTTTGTTGATATCTAAAGGTCTGATCAAAATCACTTTGTTTGATTTTTGCATGACATTCATTCACATACATGCAAAACAAGGATGTAAATACACCAAACGCACTCTCCTGTCAGTCTGGACAAACAGGTTATACAGTTCAGCCAGGAAAACTTTAGCAGAACGCACGTTGTGTAGCTCTCTCTCTCTCTCTCTCTCTCTCTCTCTCTATATATATATATATATATATTATCAATGAAACCAACACCAGAAATAAAGCAGGTATGAAATTATTATTTGTTCATCTGCTTTATTGACAAAAGTTGTATTTAAATGTCCTTATTTCAGAGATCTACGAGAATTGTTCAGAAAAGCAGGAGTCAAATATTTTCTAATGACGGATTTCTGCCTGAGTGGATTTTCTTGTTTTTCGTCCCAATTTGCATGCTTATATACTATGCGTTAAAAGTGTGTGCTTCTTTGGTGATGGGAAAGTAGGCTACATCCCTCTGGGTGTGTGGAAAGATAGTGCACCAGCGCTTTCATACTACCAGGTCATAAATTGCATCTAGATAACACAGAACTCCTTGTAACATGCTGTTTGTGGTTGAATGTTAGCTTATGTCCATCCAGTGAATGTCATTACCTTAAAATTCATTACTTAATGTTAATATCAATTTTAAAAACTTGTGTGTCAACCTTAGCCTTACATTGAGGTAAATATTAACCAAAAATATGCAAGGATGGAAGATTCACCAGAAAAAAAAGTATATTATCCAAGCACATTTACATTCAGTGTGCAATTTGGAACTCATAACAGCTTGCACTAATCAGGTGTGCAACATTTTTCTGGGTTATAAGCACAACTGACCCAGACAGCACCACCCTTACGAAAATGTACTACAAATAAAAACAAAAAACATAGTTAATATAGTTAAACCATGGTAACCACAAATTAACCATGGCAACACTAACCATAGTTTAACCATGGTATTTGTAGTAAAACTGTGGTTAAACAAATGGTAATCAAGACCCCAAAAATGATTATGTGCTTATGATGTTTATCATGAATTATAATACAAATCCCCTTTATTGACTCCTAATTAACAATGCATTGTTGTTTTATTATTATATTTTGCTTATCCACAGTAACAGTTCAGCAACAGCCAGAAAACAGCCCTCTCCAAAGAAAGAAAGAAAGAACAGATTTATCACAATATAAATCATTTTTCATTCTTTATTTGTTATATTGCTCTCCAATCTCAAATATGTCAGTGCAGTGTGTTCTTTTTTATTATTATTATATATTTTTTAATTATTATTATTAAATGCCAGTCATATTACAGCCAATGAACATAATAGTCATTCCAACATATTGTATAGAAAAATATTGAACATAGACTACAATATGTAGGATATGAGAATATACAGTAAAATTTTGATACAAAAAAAAATAAATACATAATTGTCAGTACAGTGTGGTTCAGACTGACACGTGTGTGTTCAGTGACGTGTGTCTTGAGGTCAGAGTTCACCGGAAGCTGTTGGCTGCTGCCGGGAGACAGAACAACGCAAAAACCTTTAGAATCATCGTATAGTTTGCACGTTGACATACGTTTTTATGGATGAAGGGTTTGTTTTGTATTCCGTTCGATTGTATCGATGTAAGGATGTCTGTATCACCTTGAGACGAGCACTTAACTCTGACTTTAAACCCGGAAGTGGAGCAGAGCAGCAGGTTTTAGCTTAGCCGCTAACACTCTTTATCTCTTCTAAATCCCATATGAGGGAGTGATTTCGTGTTTAAACACTGATTTAAACACGTGTTTAAGCACGTTAAAGTCACAGATTGAGCCTGTCATGCGTGTCAGTGCTGAGACGCGTCGTTTATCGGGCTGTGAGCTGGGTGAGATGTGAGATCAGTGTGATACACTCTTCCAGCTGTCAGATACTCATCACTCTCATCTGATCAATGTGATTCTCATTAAACCGCTCAATTACTCTGATCTTCTGTGAGTCATTCCGGTAAGATTCTTCTTTTCTCGTAATTCAGTACACTGTGAATGCACAGACATTAACAAATTATACCAGTACCTTGTTATGGCATTTTGGATATTTTTGAGCTCAATAATATATAAAGTATATAATATATTTATATACACATCACTCAGTAGCTTGGTGTATATTAAATATGATACAATCATTGTGTCATGCTACCACTGCTTCATATAAGGGGATTTTCCCCTCATCTAAATGTGTGTTGTGTGTGGGAGTTTAAGTGAGCGACAACAGAAATAAAAGCTTTGTTTTGCATTATAAGTATGTTTATGTGCATGAAAACTTTAATTTGAAAAGCGTTTCTCATTTTATGACAATGTTTTCAGCAACATATCATAATTACTACAGTAAACTTGTTGTTACTGCATCACAACTGTTGCAATGTAATACATTGATCATAAATTAAGCAAAATGACTGACAGGTGATTCCACATAAATAGATTTTATATTAGTAACAATTTGATTTAACAAGAAAATTTTGGTGCAAACAATACAAGTTGTGATGTACTAAATACTGTTTACTGGTCCAAGCTTCTACTTCATTTCAACTTTGAGTACAAACATTTATGAGCACTGTACATTTATAGCTCAGCTTTAAAGCAATAGTTCACCCAAAAATGAAATTGACTCACCCTCAGGCCATCCAAGATGTAGATCAATGGGTGCCTTTGGAATCAGTATGGGAACAAAAAAAAAAAAATAGTACAAGTTAATGGCTACCATCATCTATTTGGTTACCCACATTCTATGAAATATTTTATTAGTAGACAGTGAATTTAAAATATAAGTTAAGATTGTGGATGAATTGTTTTGAATTTCAGGAGCCTGCAGACATGAGTGGTAAATTTGGGCTTGGGAATTACAGCTCGAGGAAGCACATCTCCATATCTGTGCCCTCATCCACAGAGGTCATGTCACCTCATATCAAATCTGTGGAGGAGCTCCGAGTGCTGGGCATCAACCTGAGCAGCTTCAGCACACCAACACAGTTCTTCATCTGTGTGGCCGGCGTCTTCCTCTTTTACCTCATCTACGGCTACCTGCAGGTGACACTCTGTCCCATTGCTCCGTTTGTGATCGTTGACTTTATATTTGTGTCTGCAGTGATGCTAAACTCGTGTTTTCCTTCGTGACATTGCTAACTTGTGAGTCTCTGTGTTTTCAGGAGCTGATATTCTCAGTGGAGGGATTTAAGCCATTTGGCTGGTATCTGACGTTTGTGCAGTTTGGATTTTACTCCTTGTTTGGTTTAGTGGAATTGCAGCTTACTCAGGATAAAAGGAGGAGGTAATTTTTGGGGCTGTTGACAAATTAAAAAATAACCCTCAGTTATGATAGAAAACTGTCACTCTGGGTTTTGCAACCAGCTGCAGTATTACTGATACTGATACCTCTCTTAAATAGATTTTATATTCAATTTCTGGGGATAAAATCTTATTTTATTAGCAATTGCAGAACTTTAAAGTTATACCAACTTTCACAACAAACTTAATAGAATGTTTCTTCTTCTTCTTTTTTTTCAGGATACCATGCAAAACCTATATGATCATCGCATTTTTAACAGTTGGGACCATGGGCCTATCCAACACTTCTTTAGGATACTTGAACTACCCTACACAAGTCATATTTAAGTGCTGCAAACTCATTCCTGTCATGATCGGAGGAGTTTTTATACAAGGTACATCAGCTCATATGCTAGATTGTTAGTCTTTCAATGTCTTCCCATTCAATGCAAACTGAAAATGTGACAATAACGATATTTTTATTGTTAACAAAAAAAATGTATATCAAAAAAATGCTGTTCATTTAAACATTTTAATACAAAAACAACAGTTTTAAACTGTAATGATAAGATAAGAAGAAATGTTTCTTGAGCACCAAATCAGCATATTAGAATGATTTCTGAAGGATCATGTGACACTAAAGCGTGAAGTAATGGTTGGTGAAAATTCAGCTTTGCCATCACAAGAAAAAAAATATATATACTTAAATATAGTATTTTAAAATGTACTAAAATGTAAAATATAGAAACTGTAATAATATTTCACAATATAACTGTTTTTACTATAGGTATTACTGTTCTGCATAAAAAAAGTAAATATAACTTCTTCTAATCAGTGGAACACAAACTGAGAATTTGTGTGACGGCGCATTGAGAGCATAGTGATCAAGCTCCAAAAAGGACAACAAAAAAGTATGATTAAAGGAGTCCATATGACTTTTGCACTATTATTACAAGTCTTCTGCGACTATATGATGCCAACAGCAAAGTTAGCATCATCATATGATTATTCAGAAATATTGAGCAGGAGATTTTAAAGCTGCAGCAGAGAAGTAATTATGAATGAATAATGACTAAAATTTCAGTCTAAGCTTGAAATTTAGGGTAACACTTTATTCTGATGGTCCCCTTTGAACGTTCTGTTGACTCAACACAATAAAGTTGACTAATTTGTGATTAAAATATAGTTTTTTAATTTTCTGTGAACAAGTTCCTTGTTCTTATGCCATTTCTTTCATTGGCCACTGTTGTTGTGGAGTTTTTCACTTTTCTTATGCAAAAACTGGATTGGCGTTTTGATATCCTGAACAAGAAAGAATGAAACCAAGCTCAACTGCTCTTCCCTCTCTTTTTATGGGGATATTTTTATTTATTTTTTTTTTTTTTCTCTGGCATCATGGACCTTGCGTCCCCTGAGGCTGGTGCGTAAGATCAGCGGGACGTTGGTTGAGGATGCGCTCAAGATGCCAACCCATCAAAGCTGGACGGAATCAAAGTGATGCACAGCAACCTGCTGCATCACCTCCAACCCCACGGCTACTACCTGTTTGAGAACACTCTTCGGCCTTTCTTGCTTCTTTTTTCTCGGTCTTTGCATTTTCACTACCAACCTCAAACTCATTCTCCTCACATGCTTGCTTGTGATGAGTTGAAGAGTCCAGCAGAAAAAGACAAAAACTCCATCTCTCTCTCTTCGACATCTCTTCCCCGTTGAACTTGTTCAAAGATCTTTGTAAAGCCAACCTGCAGCCAGTGTCAAACCTGCAGCCAGAACTCAAAGGACCCAGACGATAAGGCCCTCAGCTTAGCAGAAGATCAGATGCATGTTTATGCGGCTTCTGTGATGTGTTTGAGTTGATCCATGTCAGAGTTTCTTGGTTTGATAGAGCTTGTTGATGTTGTGTGTTTTTAGGGAAACGCTACAATGTTGCGGACGTGTCTGCTGCTCTCTGCATGAGTCTCGGTCTGATCTGGTTTACACTGGCAGACAGCAAGATTGCCCCAAACTTCAATGTAACAGGTATAGGACTGCTTCTTCTTCAGTCTGTTGACTGAGAAACAGGCTTTGCTCCAAAATCTAGTCAGCTGTCTTGATAAGAATAATCTACTGTCTGCATAAGAAGAATTTTTAAAAATTGAATGTAATTTGAATTTTATTCTTGTTTATTGTTTCTAGGGGTAATTCTCATATCTCTGGCCCTCTGTGCGGATGCAGCTATTGGAAATGTGCAGGAAAAAGCCATGAAACTTCATAACGGAACCAATTCGGAGATGGTACAAATTTAGAATTAATACCATCGTAATATAGTTTGTCTCTCTTGTGTGCAGGAATATTATTCATTGTTGTCCATGTGTTGCAGGTTTTATATTCCTATTCTATTGGTTTTGTGTATATTTTGCTGGGACTGCTGTCTGTTGGGGGGCTTGGACCTGCTGTTTCCTTCTGCTCTCAGGTGGGTTTTAACACACATATTTCACAGTAAAATACAACTTTCATTTTGAATGTCCACATATTGTAATAATTAGATTTTTGCACCAAAAACATGGCAGTTTTTTTCACCCTTCCCCTGACCAGGGTGTTTTTTTTTTTTTTTTTTGGTGCTTTACCCTTAAGACTATTATATGTAAATAAAATCTGTTGTGACTGGTTAACTATATATGTATAGTTCACACTATCATTTATGATCAGACATTAACAATATTTGCCCCTGGAATTGATTTCCTGGGGTATTTTTGACCTTCTTAATGGCAATGTTTATGATTTTTTAAATGTATCTGTGTTGTCTTTTATGTCATATACACCTACATTTAACCAATTACTTTAATAAGAAAACTACCAATTTTATTTTATTACCAATACAATTGTATTAACATCGACAAAAGTTACATTGGAACAGAAGCTGACATAGGCATGTTTATTTAATATTTACAACTAAACGTAATGTCCAATCTACACTTTTCATTCATTTTAAATTTCACTTCAATAATGACAGTCATAATAAATGTAATTGTCCAGGGGCATATTTTTGCTCCACCTGTCTTGAATTTGGGGAGCATTTTTGTTCATTTTCAAGAAAGCAAATTACAAACAATAGGACAAATACAATATATCTCTTATATATAAATTATTGTGAAATTTTAGTCATATGGTCCACACCCCTAAGTTGTACTATAAAATATGTATTTATTTATTTTATTTTATTAATGTTAGATTTTACTGAATACTTGTTTTGTTTTTTTTACAGTGTAGTAGTAGTTATTACAATAGTAGTATATTTCTCATTTCTACTTTATATTTTTTATTGAATAATCACAATAAATAATAAAATGATTTATCTGTTTTATTAAATGTTTGATTTTTACTGTACTGTGGTGTTATTACAATATAATGCTCATATTTATTTATTTATTATTAAATGTTTGATTTTAACCTGTACTGTGGTATTATTACAATAGCAATATACTTCTCATGTTTATTTATTAATCACTGTAAATATCAAAATATTTTTTATAACTATATTTTTTATATAGTTATTTTGAATCTCTCAAAAACAGTAGAAATATGGCCTGTGAGGAATTTGGTTCAAGTGTCAGTTTTTTTTTTTTTTTTATATATATATATGATATATAAGTGTTATATGATATATAAATGTGAATGGTCATAAGTTATAGAACTCGTGGCTGTGATTGCTTTTCTAATTTTCTAATTGTTGCATCCCTAGCAGCAACATAATTTTCATATTTACTGGTTCATATTAACTGACCCAAATGAAAACTATAACCACAAAACTGTCATACAAATCTAAAGAAAATGTTTACACAAGCACAAGACTCATTAATTTCAAAGGATCAGGATCTAAAAGTTTTACATGACATGAGCTTTCAAATCACTGTGTTTTTAATGTATGTTTTACTCACTCAGCATCCAGTGACGACATACGGTTATGCGTTCTTATTTTCACTGACGGGATATTTTGGCATTTCATTCGTCCTGGCTCTGATAAAGCTGTTTGGAGCACTGGTTGCTGTCACAGGTAAGATAAGCCCTCTCTTTTGAAAGTATTTTTTGGATGGTCATTCAAATTTAGTGAATAAAGGAAAGTGAATTAATGGCCTAACTTTCCTTTTTTTCTCTCTCTCTTTTTTTTCTCTCCCCAGTGACTACGGGAAGGAAAGCCATGACTATTGTGTTGTCATTTCTGTTCTTTTCAAAACCTTTCACTTTCCAGTAAGTGAACCAGAATATCTGCTTTCATAACATATTGTGGTGTATTTCCAAACAAAACAATGCTGAGCAAATAATGTAGGATGAGATTTGATTTTATCCATCAGGATTTGATTGGGTCAGTTTTAATATCATGTTAAGTGTTGGAAATACTAATGACATATTTCTGTTTTGTTGAGAATGACATACACTGGTTCTTTCGCAGGTACATCTGGGGTGGTCTTCTGGTGGTGTTTGGCATCTTCCTTAATATTTACAGTAAAAACAGAGACAAAATGAAACTTCCCTCCTTAGCAGAGCTCAGAAAACGAGTGCTCAGTGGGAAGAAGGTGCGCCTGCTGTCTCAGGACGTGTAAGATGAACTTGAAAATGTAATTGATGGGCTTCTCCTACCTCCTACATCAGCTGATGCTCAGGTGTGGTTTGGCGTCAGAGATGGGAACGTCGAATCGGAGCACATGGAGCGTGGGGATCTGTTTGAATCAAAGGGGCCATAAACTAAAGCCAAAAAAGCAAAGATTTGCACTGGACAAAGGTGGAGACTGAAGGTGGAAATGGTTTCAGTAGAACATTCCTTTTTTTAACAAATCATGTCCAAATGAATGTTGCCCTGATGGGAGCCAGTGACATTTTAAATGAATGCATTTCACCTGCATGTGCCGTAAAACAATGGCAACAGTTAACGTACAAGTCAGGACTCTATTTTTTTTTGTTAACTGCAGTTGCACAGGTGAAAAGAACTCAATGATTCTGTCTGTTTAAAGGGCTGACATTCGGAAAAGGATCAACTTATCAGCTGCCATATTCGCTAACCATTTGTTTGGTGAAAGGGTGGCTGTTTTTACATTAAAAACAAACTGGGAAGTTGATTCAGACAGTCTGGAGTGTTTTCATGAATAATGGCGTCTCTTATCCATTGGCTCCAGCATGGAGAGTTGAAAGGCTGCCAAGCACTTCCTCAGATGTTTGGCCCTGCGATCGCCCAGGGCCTGTTTGATTAGTAATCCTGGAATAAGATAGCACCAGAAAGAAAACAAACACTGTGCACAGGGCTTGGCTTTAGACCTAATTTAGTTGAGCAGAACGTCACACATGCGTGTGTGTGTGTGTTTGTGTGCGTGCATATGTGGTTTGTGTGTGCCAAGTGTGCGACACTTTCAGAGCCTCAGGGAAATGATTATTGTGCAGTTGTTGCCACCCTCTCCCTTAGAGACACTGCCAGTTATAAAACACAGCATTAGCACAGATACACAAAAGGACTAGCTGCTGTCTGAATCTTTCGGATTTCCTGAGCAGAAAGTCATTACATTTTTAAAACTGACCATACAAACTCATCACAAAGCTTGAAATGTTACAGAATCAGATTTTTATTTATGAGCTTTTAAAATAATTAAAACATTGGACGTAACAATATACTTTTTTAATATTTTAATAAATAAAAAAAAGTTATCCTAAAAAATGAAAACATGCTTATCAGAAAACCTTTTTGAAGCAGTCATTATTTTGTGACTACATTTGTTATAAAGAGGGGCAGAAATGACTGCAACTCTAAACGAACTCTTATGGGTTAATTCACACAAAAGTGTTTGTTTTACACACTTTATGTCCATATTATAAATCCATGTTTTAAACTTTTCTGTGGATTCTAAAATCATGTTTCGCAGAGTGTCTAAGCTTCTCATTTCTGTTCAGTTAAAGCTTCTAGTGATCAAAGGCCATTTGCACCAGCTTTAACTAGTTGTGTAAATGAGCATGAATTAACATCAGTAAACTCATGTACAGTTTTGGTATGTAGCTAGAGCAGTCAGAGAGGTTGTTCTTTGTCACTGCTTGTGCATGCCAACTTTCTTCTAGCTCACACAAATGTTCTTTACAACAATTTATTTCGTTAGTCCATTTAGTTTTTATTTATTGGCATTGATTTCTTTTAGATGCAGTTATTGAATATTATGTACATATTTAAATAATAATACTAATATTAAATATTAGTTTTATTTCAGTTCACAGTAACATAAAAACAGAAAAGCACAGGTTTTCGATACTTGATTGCAAATTTGAAGGCTGCTTATTTAATTATTTAATTTCATATTAAGCAGTAACACATGACTGCATGGAGAGTCCACTTCATGGATCACTTCAAGTAATGCCTTGAATAACCCATTTAAGTGACAAGTTACTGAACTTACTAGTAAGGGATAAGTATTTGTGCAACCCTTTATACAGGCTGTCAAGCTCCCAAAAAAATGTAAGATAGCACCGTACTAGTATATTAAAGTAGTCCATGTTCTAAGTAGTCATGTGTTCTAAATTTTAAATCCAGACAGTACAGACAGAAAAGCAAACATTTTAAATGTCACTCATGTTTTCATAAATTGAAAAAAGGCAAGAAACGTAAGAACCAGTGGTGTCGGAGTTGAGGAAAGATTTTCTCTAAAGTTGACATGATTTCATGGTTGATTTTGACATGTTGTTTGTCATACAGTTTTGGAGATATTCATGTTTCTATGTTCGAGTACGATCTGTACTGCATGACTAAAAAGCAGATGCCTAGAGGTGTTGCTAAGATGGCTGCAGTGTGAACCGACTTGAAATTTAGTCATGCTTGCCCACTTTTTCTGATGAGGGTCATCTGGCACTGGAGATGAACATCTGTGAGAACATCTTTCCTTGTTTTCATCCGCTGATGTCCAGCTGGCAGTGGAGCTTCTCCGGGTCAATCTACAGTACTGCAGCTGACAGGCGCAACAGCGTGTTTTCTGTCTCTGAATTATGTGTTTCAATCAGCAGTCTAATGAAGACAACCACAATGATGTTAAAATGCTAAATTAAACAGTTGAATTAGTCATTCACAATTTCACAAAGCTGACTTGGTTCAAATCAACTGATTCTTCAAATCAACATATCTAGGGTTGTTTCAGGTAAAACAAACAAAATTTCACCCAGTATTCTTCAACCTGATCAGTATAAACTAGATTTACGCTTGTATTGCCTTTATGTGGTCCTGTGTGTAAAATTCACTAAATACAGAAAACTTTTACATTAAAAGTAAAACATTTAAAAATCAGTTCTAAATTGGAAGGGCGTTGTTACTTCTATTCATTTTAAATCAAACCCATTTTAAATGCAGTCTGTTTGTCAAAGATAGATTGTGTCTAAAGGTCCTTTAGATCATAGTACGTTAAGAAGCCCCAGTTGACCGCAGCTAAAAGAACAATTTATCTTATGAAGAGAAACACTAGCACATTGAACAATGGAGCCTTAAACCCACTTGAAGTGTGAGAGTTTCATTCATCAAGTCTTTGACCCTATACACACTCAGAACACACACAGTACAAACCATTTAGTCGTTCAGTTTTTTGCATTGGGTCCAACATGGTGCCAAAATAGTTTGTAAAACATAAACAAAACTCAAAATTAAACATTTAAATGTATTCAAATTGCTATGAACCACTTTGGCCCAATGATAATTTTGTATATGCATAAACAAAGTTAGATTTGCCAACAATTCACTTATTTTAATATTTTGCTCTCCCTTCAAAGCACAATTATAGGATTAGTTGCATTTCATTATTTGCATTTAGCATTGTTTTTCTCCCCTTCTGTCCCTGTCAGAACAAGACCTGCAAATACCAAACAAATGCACTGAAATTAGCATATTAATGTCAACCAGTTTGCATTGGGTGTGTTTATATATAGCCTGTATACAAGTGTATTCTCTCTACCCTTCTATCTTCTGTTGCTCTTTTGCTCTCGCATAAACTGAGACGTCCGCCCAGCTCTTATTAATGTATCGGCTCTACCTGGGTTCAGTGACCTCTGCCCCCCTCCGCTGGCCTCCCTTCATAAATAATGGGGGACGTCTGCAGCTCATCACCTCAGTAAATAGGCTGCCGTATAACTCCATATAACTGCCCCAGCCACTCCAATAGCCCAGCAGGTCCCGCTGGCAGCCCATCCATTACCAAAGGGCCATGGCTGTATCGTCCTTGGGCTGGGGCCGGACTGGGCCAGCCGGGTGAGAGAGAGAGGCTATGAGCTTGTAAAAAAGGATAAAGGGGGAAATAAAGGGGGTGGTAGGGTGGAAATGGACTAAAGTAGGTCACAGGACTGCTTCAGAACTGAAGGTAAGTGGGGTACCAGTGTGTGATGTCAACACAGTTAAAGTACATCAAATCTGAGAGATAGAGATGAGTCAGATTTTTTGAGACGAGATGGAGACATTAATTTAAATCGGTAATTAACTACTTTAATTACTTGGTGTCAAAAAGTAATAGAAATGTGTAACAAAATTTTATCAGACCAATTTCTCAGTATATAAATACAGTGTATATATATATTTATATATAGTGCTGTCAAACGGTTAATCGCGATTAATCGCATCCAAAATAAAAGTTTTTGTTTACATAGTATATGTGTGTGTACTGAGTGTATATATATACAGTATATATATATATATATATACACACACACACACACATGTATGTATATAAGAAAAATATGTTACGTTTATATATAAAATATATTTACATATAATATAAATTGTATAAATATATACTATATATATATACTTTTGAATGGTAGTGTATTATATATTCAAATGTATCAAGTTGGCTCTGTATTATATTAGTACAGTGTATATACTCATATTCTCTCCTTCAAGAAATCATATATATATAATTCATTATAGTTTTGTTTTGAAAAGATTGTTGGATCCTGCAGACTGTATACAAACTATGAGTTGAAATAAAATATTCTCCATGAAACGAGAAGCATTTGTGTTAGTTTTATGCATGCAGTAATATACATCTATTTTAAAAAAAAATATGTGTACTTCAGTCACAAAATCATATCTGTCGTAACGGTTCTCCCATTGGTTTTAGATACATAGAAAATAATTGCTTTAAATTCAATGTATATTAGAAACTTTTCTAGAAAAACTGTCTCTCATCACAACAACTGTAAATAATCATCTCATGAATGTCTGGGCTGTGTAAACCGCCTGCTTCCGCATGAACGCTTTAGTGTGTGTGTGTGTGTGTGTGTGTGTGAGCAAGACAATATTCACATGATGTATCTTGCAGATTTGCCGTGTCAGCAGCAGCGTTACAGGAATGATCTGCACACACTTCACTCCTGACAGGACTCAAAGTGCCAGAGCCGGGAGAATATTCTGCTCTCTCTCACTGAGAGGAATTCTTAATAATAAATATCGCACTAATAATGAATGGACCAGTGGCTGCAGTTGTCTTGAGGGCATAATATCTAATTTCCTCTCTCTGTTTCATATCTCCACTCCTTCATGTCAGTACAGTCTGTCATTAAAGCAGCGCAGGTCTGTATCGCTCTTATTTATTTTTCAAATCAGTGTGTAAATCTGAGCCAGGCCCTTGTTACAGATGAGTTCCAATAAATTATGACAGACCGACAAATCCAGAATTTCAAACAGTGCTCTGCCATACGCGGGGCGGCTGATGCTCAACCTGGCTAGAAAATCCTTCATAACACTTCAATTATATTCTCTCTAAATGAATCGTGATGCATCTAATATTCTCTTAGCACACTGGAATCATGGACATGTGGAAAAACTTTACACTATCAGAAGGAGGGCAATATCTGTTAATGTTTAGCAGAGATCGGAGGCCTTGAAGAAATTTGGTTTCATATTTAGTTGTTTTATAAAGAGTATCTAAATTGTCAAATTTGTCTCAGCGATATGTATAAGACTGATCCTAAATTTACTATAATTTATAGAAACAAATCCAGTACAATTTTATTTATAACACTGAAGTTTTAATATAATTACATAAACAATACAATACATGGAGGTACTATAATGTACTTTTGCATAATATTCATAATTTTGAATGTGGTTTAACCACATTTGATAACTACAGGTAAAACCATGCATGGGTCTTCATTACCATGCTGGATGGAAATGCAGTTTTTATTAAACATACTATGGTATTTGAATGAAATAGATTATGAAATGTAGTAGCACAACGACATAGAAAGTACAGAAAATACAACTGACATATGCTGTAGGTCCTTAAATCTCATAGGTGATAATAAAATAATTTAACTTTCCTTTCTGTTCCTCATTTCATCCTTTTATGGTATGGGAGCACAACAAAATCAGAGAAAAGTGGGAAAATCGAATCTCAAGCTTTGTTGACCCTCACAAGCTCATCTGCCATCTCGCATTGTGCTGTTCCTGACGGTGTGGAGTAAAGTCCTCTCCTGGGCAGATCACCGCACATGTGCGTTTAAGCAAGCCTGATACCTGAGCACGGAAATGGCCACCATCAACACGAAACATGTTGCTATCAGAGCCCATAACATCAGTGCTCACCTCTAGCCTGACACAGCCTGACACGCATATGTGCCGCAGCAGGCTCAGCGCTTGCTGTGGCAGCTTTGAGGCCGAGCTCATCAGACAGCACGCAGGGGAAGGTGCTTCAGCGCGTTACAGACAGATACAACAAAGCAGGCACAGAGGAACGTGAAGATGCATGTTGTTAGAGAAGCAGAAGAAATGATGATAAACAAATGGTAACAGCAGTGCTGGTGTGCACAGAGTTTACTGTTAGCACAGATTTGCCCTGACAGCGCATGTAAACAAAGCAGAGGCCCAGTGAGGCCGAAAGACACTACAGTATACTGAAACAAACCACACAGCCTTCACAGAACAGTTTGAAATCCATTTTTTAAATACTGAATTGAGTTAGTTCACCCAAAAACAAAAATGTAATTTACTGTCCAACAAATGTTAATTCTGTCATTTACTTATTTTCTCACCCTCATGTCACTCCAAACCTACAGCTATGGAAAAAAATGCTATGGAAAGAGGCTACTTGAAAAATGTTCAGTTTCTCTGGATTTTACTGGATTTACTAGGTGGGTTTGAGTAAAATGTTTTATTCTATAGAGGTCTGATAACATTTCTTCCAAATTTTAAATAAAATATTGTCATATTGATTTCTTAACTCTTCTGAAGTTAACATTGGTATTGTTTTGTCTGAAAATGAACATATCTGAAAGCATGGCTTTTTTTTTTTTTACCAATTGTCATTCAATGGAAAAATGCTCTAAATTACAACATCTTTATTTAAAATTTGGAAGAAATGTTATCAGTAGTTTACAGAATAAGACAAAAATATGTTTTACTCAAACACATAACTATTCATCACAAATCCAGAGAAACATTTCAAGTGGTATCTTATATTTATTTATTTATTTAGCTAGCCATAGCTGTAGATTTCTGTATATATCTGTGAATATATATATACTGCATATATGAAATTTTCTCCTAAAGTGAGCATTTTTCTTAGGCTTCTATGTGTAGGTTAAGTAATTTCACTATGAATTGGTTCTTTTCAGTTATTTATCCACCTTAGCTTTAAATTCTCAAATCATTCATATGCATGGTGTTTGGTCTCTGACATCCAACATAGCACAACATGACTTAAACTATTTTAGTTTTGCATTGATGTAAATTAAAAAACATCATCAAAATTTCAGTCAAATTTTTTTTTAATACGAAACATTTATCTATAATTGTTCTAGGTCAGTCAAATAAACAACAAATGCCATATGTATTGCTGATTTATTATCCGCCATCGCAGACATGCATGTTATAAAAATCTTTCTTTATAAGTTCTGTAATATAACAAAGGAAACCACCTTGGTATAATATAAGGCCAAGGAATCGCTTTAATAAGAAATAACAAATAATCTGGTTGTCTTCAGCGGCGAACGGAAAGCAATTTAACGCATCAGTGGCGGTTGGCTATTAATTTGCGTAGAGATGGAGAGGGGACTCTGGGAGCAGGGATTCGAGGGACAACACGGCTGCTTTATGTATCATTCCGACTGCAAACAAGCAATGTGCACGCACAGTCTTTTTTTTAATTATAGAGCCATTTCTCCACAATGTAAATGCTAGCATGGGAGAGGTATATTATGGTGAATTAATAAAAGGCTCTGAGATAGGGGCCCATATGGCCTGTCCTTGGGGCATAGCATCAATAATGGCTGCCCTCGGGCTGGTTTGCACGCAGGGCCTCCGACTGAATGTGAAATATGTGTATACAGTAATTGGTTACAAAGATTGTGACCCCCCCACTTCCTCCTCAATACCTTTATCTGAGAGAGGAGGTGCTCATGCCATCGGACTGCCTTTATTTTCCCCCACGTCATCACCATTACATCATTAGACTTCGAATTTTGTTCATTGACAAAGACCAGAATTCAATTTTAGCTATTCCATGAACAGGAAGACTTTCTGACATCAGATAATCCTGAACATTGGCATGAATTCCCAGATGATGGGGGCCGGAATAGAAGGAATCTAATTGTTTGGAACAGTAAATGTTTGGTCATAGCCAATGAAGTCAAGATTTCCCCCCCTTTTCCTTTAAAAAATCCAATAAAAAACACAATGCTCATGAGGTGAACTGATATAAACACAGTGCTTATAAATAACTGACAACAAAAATACACTGCAGTAGATACTAAACCTTCTCAGAGGAAAAATGTATTGATCAGACAATGCTCTTTCATAGCTCATGTTCCATTTTAGTATGAACTGTTCAGATCAGTGTCAGATGTTTATTCTAAAATAGGCATCAAGTACATAAATATAAAAATAAATGTGGATACCATAGAATGTGGGTAGATAATTTGGTCTTCATATTCACACTGAGCTCTGTGAAAAGACATAAGTCAAAAAGACTCAATAATTAAAATTCTGTCATAACTGTCTTAACCATAACCGTTCTTTTTTTCTCTTCTCTTAAAGGTGCAGGATTTTTTAGGAAGCAGTATTAGGAATTACGGACTGGTATTTCGGCCAGAAGCCACAGCTTAAAGTTAAAACGTCTTGATGGATTTGTTTCTTACAAACATGCAGCTTTTCACTTCACAAGACATTAATTGGATTACTTGTGGATTATTGTGACGCTTTTATCAGTTGTTTGAACTGTCATTCTGATGGCACCCTACAAAATGACAAAGAATCAAACAAATAAATAAATACCAATAGTGAATATGACTCACTATATATCAAGTGTTCCAAGTTATTCATAGAAAATTAATGAATAACTATAAAAGTCTCCATTTGCACTCATGGAGAAACAGATATCTTTTTTAATTCTTCTTTCTTAGGTTCTGTTACATTAGTGTTATCTGTGATCATAGCTTTATTGTCAAGGGGAAATCTCACAATGAGGCTCCTTGGGGTTGTAAGGTGCACACACTCGATTTTTCTTCCCTTTTCTTTTCTCTTTCTTTTCCTCCCTCTCTCTTTCTTTCTCTTTAGGGGAATAATCTGCCCTATAGACATTACGTCTGTGTTTTCCTGCAATTAATTAATGCATCCCCAGCTAGTTAGCGGTAGCACTTGTTCCAGGACGGCGATGGAAGGAGGGCAAAGGGCCACTGCGAGACTCGGCTGCATAGCTGCAGGCCTTCGCTTCCCAGCCACTGCGCCTGGACTATTTTTACCAGAATCCTTTTAAGAAGAGAGATTCTGATTTTATGCAAGAGGATTCTCCAGGGTTTCAATTAACTAGAGGTCACGCTGCAGATCCACTGGAAAAAAAAGGGGGAAAAAAGACAGAGCGTGAGATAAAGAGTGATTCTTTTAATTAATATGGCCTAATTAAACATTTGTAAAATGCATTTGCAGCAAAGCTCTTGTTTTAAGATGGCAAGTTTGCTCTAATTGTGTGTTTACCACATTTTAAGACTCTTAACTTTGTGTTTTCATCAATGCAAAATGACTTCATATGAGTCTGAGATAGTTTTAATCAGATTTTACATTGGACACTGAGTGGTGACACAGCACAGAACCGAACATAATTCAGATTTAATAGGGTAGGCAGTTTCTGTGCTACTATAGTGTCACTAAGCGGAGCTACAAAAATCAAGTTTTCAAACAACCTTTGCAAGCACCTCTTTCGCACATCACACCTCTTCCAACTCAAACATTACAAAAATGTTCTTTCTTTTTTTTTTTTTAGTGAGAGCATGTCTTAACGGTTAAAAGTAGCCAACTTTCAATAAAAGGTCCAACCTATTGGAATACTTTTAACTTGAAGTTTAGTTTACCTGTCAAGAATAAACTCCACAAGTATGTTGTATCGACTGAAACCCACACATTCCATCAAATTGCTCTATCTTGTAAAAACACTGCCAATGTTTACCCTTGTTTTGCCTGTCTGCCTGTCATTGAATTTTGCTTGCATGTCTTTAACGGAATCTGATTTTTTACACACCGGCTAAACACTCTCTTGCTGTATTCAAAATCACCCCCATACTTTCATTCACTATTCTCTACATTAAGCCACTAATATAGTCCAGTTGAAGGCTGCCTCCTTTGCCATAACTGGCAGCTCCACTATTAATAAAAATATTTATTTTGAACTCTGTCGTGGAAACTAGCCTGTATGAACCTCAATTAAACTATTTAATAATAAATTAAAATCAAACAGTGTTGGGCTAGTTACTCAAATAATGTAATATATTACTCATTACTAGTTACTCCTTTCAAAAGTAATAGTGTTACTTTACTTATTACTTTCTGGCAACAGTAATTAGTTACACTACTAGTTACATTACTTTTTCTTCCCACCCCACAGAAATTGTAACAGTGTATCTTCCACAGAAATGTTACTAACAACATATTTCTGCCTCATCATTTGACCAAAATCCACATCGGATCGCAGTTATTACAAACACTCAATAATTAATAGTGACATTCAAGTAGAAGTGTTGTATTAATCTCATTAATTGTCATGTGTAGCTTGAAGCTAATTGTAATTTCTCCGTTACCCATATACGTTTATATTTCATTATGTATTTTATCAAATCACATAAGTTTGTAAGAAACTGTTTAATTTTCCAAAAAGATTTTTAATTATAGTAATATAATGTACCACATGCTGATCAGAGGGATGTAATGCCAGAGTAAAGTAAAGCCACAACTTACACAACAGTGCTCAGATCATGTGCAAGTCGTGAAAATTATGAAAATAAATCTAGAAATTATTTGATTGTTGGATTTTAAATCAGCGGGGTTGAGGCATCAAAAGTAACTAAGTAACTAAGCTGTTTTATGGATGGTAACTCTAATATTATTACTGAAATCTTATTAGTAATTAGTTACACTACTAGTTACTGCAAAAAGTAATATTATTACAGTAACTAAGTTACAGTAACTAGTTACTGCCAACACTGAAAACAAATATACCAGCCCGATCTCACAGCAATTCGTACAAATTTTACGAGGTGGCTAATTCGTACGACCTCACTCGTACAAATTTTAAGAGTATAGGGCCGTTTTTGGACACAACCTCTGTATCAGCCTGCAACAGCAGCCACGCCCCAAACTCTAGCCATTGGCTGGGCGGAGATATGCAAATACATAAGTTGAGAGGCAGGTAGTACATCCTATCATTGCATTCAGACAGAACATTTCATTTTGTTTTACTTCCACAGAAGATATATTCATAGATTTTTATATTTAGACCACTTTAATTGATTGAAATCAGGATGTGAGGAGACTCTTAACTAGTATAACAAACATGTTTCTGGAAATATTGCCTACTCTACCTCTAATGTAGTCTGCACGTCCCACAATCGGTCCATGCTGGCATCTACTGGTTTTAGAAAGCAAGTGAAATCAGTGGTAGATGTTGTTGGTAGACTCTTGTTGACATCACTGATTATTTTTGTTAAATATTAACATTCATAACTGGCATGTAGCATTATTTTTCCTTGCCTCAGAACAAGACTATTTAACTACTGCAGTCTTCTGAGATACTTTGAAAACTCATTTCACCACTAAATGAGACTTAAAGGGGTCCTATTATGCTCTTTCACTTGTTGAATTTTAGTCAGTGTGTAGTGTGTATGTTTGGGCATAAAACGATCTACAAAGTTACAAATCTCAAAGTCCACTCCAAAGGGAGATATTTCGTTTAAAAAAAAATCCCTTTTCAAGAACTATACGGCTCGTTTGGACTACAAAGTTGTTTTCCTGTATTTGTGATATCACAAAAATAAATTCAGCCCATGGAATTTCGAATGGTTGGGGGGTGGGGAGAACGCTTGGTTGGGCTCTGCACCTTTCAAAATCGAAACCCGGTGCGGGTGTTTTTATATCACTGTATTTATGATGGAAACCAACTGTTTTCAGAAAATTTTGGATGTCATTTTCATTTAATCTTGCATATAATGTCTGATAAAGCAGCGTTTGTGAGCGGAGCTCTGCTTTGTGTACAGCGTTACCGGGGAAACCTCGAGCTCTCCCGCTCCAACAGCGCCTCCTGCTGGCAGAGAATTAATTTGCATATATATATATATATATATATATATATATATGCCACCACAAATAGTGTGGGACTATGGTATAAATAATTTCAACTGTATAACAGTTTCACTGCAATTCATGTTATAATGTTAGAATTAAAGAACAATAAACATAATACATATTACCGTTGCACGTATCTGTACATAGTCAATGCAGTTATTTTTAAGCTGTTGTTGACATCCTATCTAAAACGATGATTTGATTTGATTTGACTTGATTTGATTTGATTTAAAACGTGATTTAGACAAAAAAAACAACAACAACAGTAACGTTACCACTTTAATATGTCTTGCAATATCCGTGCGTGCAAAGGTTCTGCGTGATCCTGTCTTGTTCAATATTCTTGAGGTCTGAATTGATATTGACAAACTTGCTGTTCTGGCAAGGGGCGGGGCAGTACTGAAACGCGTCTAAGCTGTTCGCCAATCACAACGCACTGGGACAGCTAACCAATCACAACACATTTCGTTTCTCGGAAGGCGGGCCTTCATCAAACCCGGAACTAATAGAGTCGTTTGTGTGAGGCTGGGGAGAAAGGTATTGTAATAATGAAAATTATGTGAAAAATAATGTGATTTTCGAACCACCAAGCATGAGAGCATGTTCTAGTACACCCCCAAAACAAAATCAAGACTTTGTAAAAGAGCATAATAGGACCCCTTTAAATACATCAGTTAGGCCATGAGTATTTGGTATATATTTCAGACAGAAGAATTGCTCTGGCATGCATAGAAAACTGAGTGAGTCTATTTGTAATGGTAAAATCATACTTAAAGCACAGGCCACTGAGCATGACAGCCGATAGAGCTGGGCCATATGTCAGTCAAAGAAGGGGCTGCTGGGAAATTTAAAAGCGATTAAGGAATGTTTGGTCAAAATGGCATGCCATGATGTGTGGCTTTCTTTCATGTCCAGTGAACATTATTCCACGAGCTCTCATTGTAATGCTACCCACAGGGCACATCTAATGCAGCGCCCAACGCAGGTTAGAGACATTTTCGCTCCGTTTTATGGGCGGTGTGTGTGTGTGATAGGAGAATGTGTTGCATTTTTCACAGTTAGCTCCCATTTGTGTTCACATCTGTTTATGTGTTGTCCGACAGAAGTGAACTGTGGGTAAAGAGGAACTGGTTGCATTACAGTTGTCTTTTATTTTTTTTCTTTCTAATCAAGACAAAAAAAATGGCACGTTGATTAGAATTTTCAGGAGGAGTTTTGGATTTATGACCCTAAAGCCATTTGTGTATAAATCATGCAAACATGGCCGCACGTAAGAAGATGTACCTATTTAATAATAAACCTTTTAAATAAAAGTAGAATAAAAAAAATGATGTTGACTTGATCAAGCCTGACCAAAGACATTCATTTTGTCAATCAGTTTGAAGCAGTTGTTTTAGTTTGAAGTAGTTCAAGAAACTCAATAACTGTTCTGACCATTTTCCGAGGCATTTCTAGGCAGTTACTAGGGTGATCTGTGTTACTATGTGGTTGCTAGGCTGTTCTCGGTAGTTAGGGCGTTGCTATGTGGATGATAGGGTGTTCTGGGTGGTTGCTGGGTTGTTGCTAGGTGGTTAGTATACAGTTACTATAGTGTTCAGGTGGTTTCTAGAATGTTGCAAGATGGTAGCAAGGGTAATCTTTGTTGCTATGTGGTTGCTAGGATGTTCTCGGTAGTTAGGGTGTTGCTAAGCAGATGCTAGGGTGTTCTGTTTTGCTATGTGGTTGCTAGGGTGTTCTCAGTAGTTAGGGTGTTGTTAAGCGGGTACTAGGGTGTTCTGGGTGGTTGCTAGGATGTTGCAAGACAGTACTAAGGGTCCTCTGTGTTTCTGTAAGAAGGTTGCTAGGGTGTTCTCTAGAGTTGTTAGGGCGTGTTTGGGGAGGTTGCTAGGATGTTCCTAGGTGGTTAGTATACAGTTACTATAGTGTTCAGGTGGTTCCTAGAATGTTGCAAGATGGTAGCAATGGTGTTCTTTGTTGCTATGTGGTTGCTGGGGTTTTCTCTGTTAGGGTGTTGCTATGCGGATGTTAGGGTGTTCTGGGTGGTTGCTAGGATGTTGCTAGGTGGTTAGTATGCAGTTACTACAGTGTTCAGGTGGTTTATAGAATGTTGCAAGATGGTAGCAAGGGTGTTCTTTGTTACTATGTGGTTGCTGGGGTGTTCTCAGTAGTTAGGGTGTTGCTAAGCAGATGCTAGGGTGTTCTGTGTCACTATGTGGTTGCTGGGGTGTTCTCAATAGTTAGGCTGTTGCTAAGCAGATGCTAGGGTGGTCTGTGTTGCTATGTGGTTGCTGGGGTGTTCTCGGTAGTTAGGGTGTTGCTATGCGGATGCTAGGGTGTTCTGGGTGGTTGCTAGGATGTTGCTAGGTGGTAAGTATGCAGTTGCTATGGTGTTTTCTGGAGTTGTTAGGTTGTTGCTATGCTGATGCTAGAGTGTTCAGCTTGGTTGCTAGTATGTTGCTAGGTGGTTAGTATGCAGTTACTATAGTGTTCGGGTGGTTTCTAAAATGGTGCAAGAAAGCAATGGTGTTCTGTTGTTATGTGGCTGTTAGGGTGTCACTATGTGGATGCTAGGGTGTTATTGGTGGTTGGTATGTGGTTATTATGTTTTTTTGGTTGTTTGCTGGGATGTCACAAGATGGTTCCTAGGGCTCTCTTTGTTATTGTTAGAAGGCTGTTATGTGGTAGTTCAGTAGCTCAGTAGTTGTTGGGGTGATGCTAGTGTGTTCTGGGTGGTTGCTAGGTTTTTGCTAAGTGGTTGGTATGTGGTTACTATGGTGTCCTGGTTATTTACTAGGATGTTGCAAGAGGGTTGCTTGGGTGTTCTCTGTTGCTGTCACAAGGCTGCTAATGTGTTCTCAGTAGTTGTTTGGCCTTTGCTATGTGGATGATATGGTGTTCTAGGCAGTTACTAAGGTGTTGCTATGCTATTACTAGGGTGTTATGGGTGGTTTCTAGGGTGTTGTTATGTGGTTGCTAGGGTGCGCTGAGTTGTTGCTAGGAGGTGGCTAGGGTGGTGCTTTTCAGTTGCCAGGGTGTTCTGGGTGGTTGCTAGGTTGCTGCTATGCAGTTGCTAGGGTGTTCTGGGTAATTGTTAGGAGATTGCAGGTAGATGCAATAGGTCCAAAATCCTGCTCAACGTTATTGTATATTAAACAGCAAGTCTGTTCTGATTGGCCGTGATTGCAACATTTTCACATATGGTGTCACATAAAAAAAGGACATAGGACTGTATATCTTAGATCTGTTTGACAAATCTAACACATGCAGTTTATGGATTGTGTGATGTGTGTGTATATCTGTGCGTGTGTGTAATTGATGGTGTGTGGTGTGAGTGCTTCTTTACCTTTCATTATGGCTTTGCCTCCATCACTCTTTGACGGAGAGAGATAGCAGAGAGGGGAGATGGGAGGGGGACAATTTTGGATGACCTTGACTGCAACAAGCGCCAGTGTGAGATACGTGCGTGTTCACACACACACACACACACACACACACACACACACACACACACACACACACACACACACACAGTGCTAATAACAGAGAAGATGTCTTGATAATCTTTCATTCTAGATTCTCATTCTAGAATTCAGCTGGTAGGTCACAACTCAAAAATGAGTCTCCGTTTTGGTGGAGAGCAGCATAAAAACAATGGAAACAATAAAAATACTACTAATTATATCATTATGCATAGTAAAATAAATAGGCTTAACATCTTAACATCAGGAAGAAGAAAATGCTTCCCTGTTTTTTGTTTTTGTTCAATCATTGTGAATGTTTTAACAAATCAATCTTTTATTTGTTAAAAGCAGGTCAAGTTAAGCAAATTTCAGTATTATTTTAACATGCCCTCATCCTCATAAACCATGAATAACCATATAACTCAGATGACATTAATTACAGCTTTACTTGGACAGTTTGTGTCAAGCAGAATGTGTTTTTTCAGAGAATTATTAACTTATTAAATGTTAGCCTTGTTAATAATAAATTTCAAAATTTGATATTAAAGGCATTTTTGGTAGTTTTGAATCGCCACTTGAAGTCCGATGTGAATCCTTAACCAAATCCAGTTGACAACCACTATGTGTGTGTGTGTGTGAGTGTGAGGTTGTCATCTCAGAGTCGCGTGTGCCCTAAGCAGTGAGTGTGTGTTGTGGTGAGGCAGTGCTCACTAATTAGATGATCGCTATCCTCAGTGCCATAATCATGTGCATCTGGGTCCAGCAATTACTTAATATGATATATTAACATATTCCTAGCAGGCGCGTCAGAGGAGGCCGCTCGTAGGAGACAAATTATCCAAATTAATTTCTAATTTAAAATCCTCTGCCTTTTATTATAAGCTGTGGGCGCCCCTCCATATAAAAAATGAAAGAAGAGAGAGAGTGAAGGATATTCGGGGAGGTTTTAATGATCTGGGCTGGTCTCTGCCCACAAACCAAATGAATAAACAGGAGGAAGAACAAGAGGAAGATAAAGACACAGAACTGCACATGGATGGATGGATGAGCAGTTTGGAGCTGTTCACTCGTGTGTAAAAAACGAATGACAGGGAATGAATTATATGTTCAGAAACAGACAGGCAAATATTCACCAATTAGGGCTGAGAAAAGTGCACAGAATATTATATGTGTTCTGCTTAATTTTTGCCAAAGGTTAAAAAAAAAAAACAACTCTGCTATAGGTCAATCTGAGAGGAAGTTTCAGTTCAAAAAAGACTTTCACAAGAGCCAAAGGGGATCAGACTGCTTTTACTATAACACAGAAAAAGAAGTGGCTTGCTAAGAGAAGACAGGGTGATATCTTTAAAACTGATTCATACAGGCTGTACAAATAGATATATAGATAGATAGATAGATAGATAGATAGATAGATAGATAGATAGATAGATAGATAGATAGATAGATAGATGATAGATAGATAGATAGACACAGACAGACAGACACACAGATAGATAGATAGATAGATAGATAGATAGATAGATAGATAGATAGATAGATAGATAGATGACACCTACAAAGCTAAACTAAATGCCCATGTTCATGTGCTAAAACTCTAAAGAGCTAAACCCAACATGGAAAAATCAAACAAAATGAAAGGTATGAGAGTTATTATCTCCCTGGTGATCGCAGGAGTTCAGGAATGTGTGTATAATTTGTGTATGAACATTGCGCGCGAGTGTGTGTGTAGCATGTGTGTAGAGCAGTAATTAACAGTAAATGGTGTTGTGTAGCCTAGATGAGACCTGCTTGTTAGCGTGGTTAGCTGGAGGTACAGAGTCCTAATGAGATATAAACTGTAATGAGAAGCATAACTGCCATGGCAATGAAACATACATTATGTGTTTAATGAGAATGTGGTCAACATGCCCAGTCCAATGTAGAAGAGAAGTGCCTAAAACAAGTTACTGCATTCAGCAGCTAATATGAATAAACTGTGCTAACAGTAGATCACATCTAAACACTACAACTGAGCTCTGGAAAAACATTTCATCCGTTGTGAACTTTCAGACACTGCAAAAGGTGGACATATAGTTTAAGTGGGCTTTTTGTATAGAATATCCATGTTATGAAGAGATAAAACCTTGTGATGATTAGGATAAATGCGTAGATAGATACAGTAGGTAGATTATTATATATTATTTATTTATGTATTTTTCCCACAATGCTCACCAATTAAATATTAAATATTTTGCAACATTATAAATGTTCACTGTATTATATATATATATACACACATATACATTTTTTAAACAAAAACTTTTATTTTGGATGTGATTAATCGCGATTAATCATTTGACAGCACTATGTGTGTCATAATGCAACATTTATACAGTATTTATAATGTTGTCATAATACAACATTTATATTGTTAAAATCAAAAGTTTGTTAATATGAATATGCTGATGTGTCAATATTATTTAATGGACCTGAGCTAACATGAATTAACATTAAACAGATGTATTTTTTTTACTAATATTAACAAAAATAATAAATATGAGCAATGGTTAAAAATATAATAAAATAAAATAAAAACATGTAAATGTATTTAATGGTGTCAAGTTATCATTTCAGAAATAAAAGTATTACTTTATTTCAGTTATTTCACCAAAGGAAGAGAGAGTAAAAATTAATTAAAAGTCAGATTAAATAATGAGTCAGGAAAGAGATGTTAAAAGTAGTTGCATTTAATATTTGTTTTTGTTCATTCAACCCAGTGGACATGGAAGGTCAAAGCAAGTGTGTTGCATTGTGGGTATACCATCTACCGTACCGTATTCTGTGACACACTACACATTTTGCCAAATGTAGTAGGCCATCTGGGTATTTGATATACAGAAAATGTACATACAAACTATTTATGAATAAATCCACTGTCTGTGAAGCTAACAGACTTAATAGATTTATAGTAAAAGCTTTAAAGAAACTAAGAGAGAAACAAGGCTTTAAACTGCATACGGTAGAAAAGAGAGGATCCCAAAAATATATATGGATCCTGTGATAAAAAAATAAACTGCATTTGAGATTTGAGCTAGCCAGTGGCTCTCACCCCATGACACACCAGTGATATGGTATTCATCAGACTCTGAGCTCATATCTCACCAAAGGAAGAGAGAGACACAGAGAGAGAGACAGAGGCCCTGAGGGCACAGAGCTCAGAGAGATAGACGGCATGCGTGTGACTGTCAGGCACAGTCACACAGGTATATTGTGATATGATTTAATGTGATAATAACCTCCACTTTGCCAGACAGATGATGTTTCCTCACGCTGGCCGAGACTTAATGAATGATACATTAGTAAACACTGCCGAAAACGTTATTAGAGCGGAAGTCGGCACAGCTCCGTACAGGAGGGGTGAGCCACTGAAAAGATGAGTACGCAAATGTGTCTTCCGTGGCCCTCATCTGTTTTGTCGGCCTCTTCCACTGAACAGCGTTGAATAAAAGATGAAAGCAGAGAGAGAAAGAGACAGAGAGAGAAATTTGCACACCGTATTTAAAGTGGCTTTACACAGCTGAGGAGAAAACTGCAGGAATCAGGAGTCACACACAAATGCTAAACAAACAAAGGACTGCTTCTTTTTACCATACTTTTTTTTTTTTTTTTTTTTTACAGAACTTAGTGAACATTATTCCAAAGAACATTATTTAAAAAAAAAAAAAGCCTTTTAGCCTTAAAAAATATCTTTATCCATTAGACTTCTTACCGGTTGAACCAAGTACTTACTCCAAATAAAATGAAGACTTTCTAAAATAGTTAATGCAGAAATTTAATGTTAATGTAACAAAGGGTATAGTGAGAATAGCAAACAAATACTTCCAAAAATATCCAATTTTCACCATCCAGTCAAAATATAGCATTGTGCTACAGAAGTAAAATGGATTGTGAATGGTGTTTAATGCTACCTCTATAGGCAGCATTGGTGACATGTTATTAATAACATCAGAATATAATTTCCACCAACACAAAATTGCATTAACAGGAAAGTGCACATACAGTGAAAGTTTATGCTAGTACAAAGTTGTTATACAATATCCTTTCATTAAGGGCATGTTTACACTTGGTAGGTTTGGTTTGGTTTGGTTTGATTAAAATTAAAGATTTAAATTCTGTCGTTAATTACTCACCGTCATGTCATTCCAAACCTGCAAGATCTTCACTCATCTTCAGGACACAAATTAAGATATTTTTTATGAAATCTGAGAGCTTTCTGGCCCTCCATAGAGAGCAATGTAACTGAAATGTTCCCGGGCCCAGAAATGTAGTAAGCACATTGTTAAAATAGTCCATGCGACTTCAGTGGTTCAACCGCAATTTTACGAAGCTACGAGAATACACACGAGTGCACAAAGAAAACGAAAAAAATGAATTTATTCAACAATTCTTCTCTTCTGCGCCACCTGCCTCATTATCGAGACTATCACAACACATGCATTTATTATTCTCGTAACTTCAAAAAATTACTTTGAATGACTGATGCCACATGGACTATTTTAACGCTATCCTTACTATGTTTATGGGGACATTTCAGTTACATTTCTCTCTATGGAAGGTCAGAAAACTCTCGGATTTCATCAAACAATTCTTAATTTGCGACACAAGGGTGAGTAATTGACAGAATTAAAATTTTTGGGTGAACTGTCCCTTTAAGGGCAGTTCATTTGAATAATTTTGAAGGATGTCATCTGAACCTTGGTGTGCACCAAACAAACACTTCCATGCAAACGCTAGTACAGCTTGACTGAAATATGTAAGCAACGTTGACCAAAGACATGTAAACAATCCAAAGGTAGGTTCAGAAATTGTGTGATAAGTAAAGTAAAAATTGTGTGAATGCTAAGCGGACTAGGAATAAATGCATCAGTTTCTTTTTTGGTCCGAACCAAAGGAACCAAGGCAACCTAACTAAATCATGTCAATGAATGTAAACGTATAATTACCTTTTCTTTTTTTTTTTAAAGTTGAAATTATTTTGCTGAGCATAAGTAGTTATTTTAAAGTTTGTATGTCTCAGCAAAGTACACAAGCATTTTGGACAACATCTCAATTTTCCATCAAGTAAGCAAGAAATCCCTTTAAATTAGTTTGTGTGATGTCTCTCTGGCATTATGTATACGGGAAATTGCACACACATTGCATCACAAACAGCCACAAAGTCAGCAAGCTGAGAATATCAGGTCAGCTGTAGTGAAAGCTATTAAATAACAACCAGGACAAAATGAGGTGAGTGAGGATATGCTCACCTTCATCTGAGAGAAAGAAAGAGGCAGAGCGTTTTGAGCTGGTGAGGAGCAAAAGGCCACATGATAGCTTCTATATTAAGTTGGATGAAAGAGTACAACAAGGGCAAAGAGGAGATCCAGAACCAGAGCAGCGCAAAATAACTGCCGCTGTGAACTGCTGAATGCATTAACTCCACATTAAACATACAGCGGCAAAATACTACAGCATTACACAGAAACATTGTATTTCTGACCCTGCACATATATATATATATATAATATATATGCTGACATCATCACAGTGTGGGGTGTGATTGGCTCACAGAAGCTTCTGTTTATATTTTAGTGGATAAGCCCCTCCCATTAAAGCTGCTGTTAACCTTGTTTTCTACAAGATGACAGATACCACTGAAATTGGTGTGGTGATAATTTATTTTGCTGAGGTGATCAGGACTAATAATAAGTGAAAGTCTCTGTTAACAGAAACTAAATCATAGCTTGTTTACTTAAGGAAAAAAAAGCAACAGCTTTACTATATCTATCATAGCTGGGCGTGCAAGAGCTGGAAGTAAAATAGATCTCAGTAGGGTTCTGAAAGTAAATGCCACTCAAAATTTCCATAGAACTGAAACTGATTTTTTATTTTATTTTTAGACTTAATGTTAGAGTTATTTTTTTACCTATTTATATATGTCACGCTCTGTGTTGGCAAGGAACGATGGAGATGAGGAATAGCGAACACAATCTTTAATACAATCAAAACACAGGGTACATCCACACTGAAAACGGCAGGAAACACACAAACATAACGAGTAGACCCAACCAAGACAGAACTCAAAGGCTAGGACTTAAATACTAGGAATAATTGGAGAAACACAGGTGCATGGGATATTAATCAAACTAAACGAGGACAGGAGCCCGACCAAATAAGGAAAAACAGGAACAAAAACAGGGGCAAAACATGACACAGACAGTCCAGAATCCTGACAATATATTTGAAATGTACATTAATTTCATAATTCTATTGTCTTCAAAATATGAAGGAAAAGTGTGCTGTTGGATGTACTGACAAGCATTTAATGTAAACTAAAATATATTTATGTCAGGACAACTCTCTGAGTGATTTGCATGGTAATGTACATGACAGTGTTAATGTATTTGGTCTTGGCGGAATAGATCTGCTACGCTGCTGCTGGTGCTGCAGCAGAGCAAGTACCGAGACTTGCTACTGCCAATACATCCACAACTTGCTGCTGTGAGCATGTAAGAAATACTGCTGCTGCAAATATAACATACATGAAATACCCCCCCCCCCCCCCCCCCCATACAGCATACATAATTACCCTGTAGCTGATCTATACAGGTGGAGCTGGGGAAGGTGGAGGGTTTCTGAAGCACGCTTGCAAACTGCTACAGCAAGCAATAGGCATATATTTGAATGTTGAGCAGCGAGCTCATTGGCTACAGATACAGGAGAGAACCAATCAGCTGTGCCATGTAACAATGATGTCATTATGTCAGAGTGAGTTAGACCTATCGGACTGCGCCATCTAGAGTTTCATGCCAGAACTCTGTATTTTAATGAAATTTCTGCTGAAACTCAATGTCATATATTGGTAATTACACATTTTTAATGACGAAGTTGCAATTCAATAAATTTAAAATATACTAAGCTAATATATTAACTAAATAAAATATTGAATAACACAGTACAGTTAAAATTATACTTAAGTTATTTTCATGTGATTACATATCAAATAAAGTTTACTTCTTTAATGCACAAAAAGGTTATTAAAACATAATGATTTAAAATATACTTTAAAGTAAAACTTGTAATTCATACATAAAGAAATAGTTTGCTCTCCCCCAAAAAATGCTGAAATTGTACCCTCAGACCATCCAAGATGTGACGGCACCCTTTCAAAACTGAGAATCCATTGGTGAGCAAATGATGCAATGCTAAATTTCTCCAAATCTGTTCTCAAACAAACTCAAAAAACAAATTCAAAAATCAAAAATACAAACTACATCTTGGATGGCCTGAAGGTGAGTAAGAGGGTACATTTTCATTTTGGGGTGAACTATTAAAGTGTGTTAAAGGAACACTCCACTTTTTTTTGGAAATAGGCTCATTTTACAACTCCCCTAGAGTTTTACCGTTTTTGAATCCATTCCGCTGATCTCTGGGTCTGGCGGTAGCACTTTTAGCTTAGCTTAGCATAGATCATTGAATCTGATTAGACTGTTAGCATCGCACTCAAAAATGACCAAAGAGTTTCGATAATTTTCCTATTTAAAGCTTGACTCTTCTGTAGTTACATCGTGTACTAAGACCGACCGAAAATGAAAAGTTGTGATTTTCTAGGCCGAAATGGCTAGGAACTATACTCTCATTCTGGCGTAATAATCAAGTCAAGTCAAGTTGAGCTTTATTGTCATTCCTCTACATGTGGGGACATACAGTGGAACGAAATGTCGTGCCTCACAGGACCACGGTGCTACATCAGATCATTATCCAGTCTTGTGTAAACTCCATATAGTTAAAGCTGTAAATTCAACTCCTTCTTACAAATATGGTAGAACCATCACTTCTACCACAAAAGACTGCTTTGTAAGTAATCTTCCTGATTTATCTCAATTCCTCAGCATATCCAACAGCTCAGAACAACTTGATGATGTAACAGAAACTATGGACTCTCTCTTTACGGTTGCTCCTTTACGCTTAAGGAAGATTAAGGAAAAGAGTCCAACACCGTGGTATAATGAGCACACTCGCACCCTAAAGAGAGCAGCCCAGAAAATGGAGCGCAGCTGGAGGAAAACAAAACTAGAGGTATTTCGTATTGCTTGGCGGGAAAGTACCCTATCCTACAGAAAAGCTTTAAAAACTGCTAGATCTGATTACTTTTCGTCTCTTTTAGAAGAAAACAAACATAACCTAATTTATTCAATACAGTGGCAAAATTAACAAAAAATAAAGCACATTGACATTTCCCAACAGCACAGCAGTAATGACTTTATGAACTATTTTACTTCCAAAATTGATACTATTAGAGATCAAATTGTAACCATGCAGCCGTCAGCTACAGTATCACATCAAATAGTGCACTATAGATCCCCTGAGGAACAATTCCACTCATTCTCTACTATAGGAGAGGAAGAATTGTATAAACTTGTTAAATCATCTAAACCAACAACATGTACTGTATGTTAGACCCTATTCCATCTAAACTACTAAAAGAGGTGCTTCCAGAAGTCATAGATCCTCTTTTGGCTATTATTAATTCGTCATTGTCATTAGGATATGTCCCCAAAAACTTGAAATTGGCTGTTATTAAGCCTCTCATTAAAAAAACACAACTTGACCCCAAAGATCTAGTTAATTACAGACCGATATCGAATCTCCCTTTTCTGTCAAAGATACTAGAAAAGGTTGTATCCTCACAATTATATTCATTCTTAGAGAAAAATGATATCTGTGATCATTTCCAGTCAGGATTTAGACCATATCATAGTACTGAGACTGCACCCGGAGATCGGCTGAATGGATTCAAAAACGGTCAAACTCAACTGTTTAACTCTAGGGGAGTTGTAAAATGAGCCTATTTCCAAAAAAAGTGGAGTGTTCCTTTAAGAAACAGTCATGAAAGTTTTTTTTTAAATTTATTTAAATTTATTATTTTTTTTTACCTATTGTTATATTTTGGAAGATGTAGCATGCGATTTAAGTGTCAGAATTTTTTTTTTTTTTTGCTCTATTTATTATAAAGGTTCATTTAAAACTATTGAGCCAATTCACTAAAATTAAACTAGGCTTTAAAACAGCATTCTCAACACAGCAAGACTAAAAAAAAAACGGCTATTTGTCATTTCACTACTCATTAGAGAAAGTAGTATGCTAATTTGATAGATTCACTATTTTGAAAACAGATACTTTTAGTTAGTTACTTCTCAGCACACAATTGCACAATCTTTTACTGTGTTATTATTCCATTCCTTTAAATCCATCTTTTCTGACCGCTCTCACTCAGGTTGGAATAAAGAGCAAGCCATCTAATTTTTTGAGATAGATGTAGCATTTTGCCTGGGATCAAAGGGACATTATGTCCTTAATAGCGAGTGCATTCCATTTGCTATTTGATGTGTATGGGTGCGGCGCAGGCCTGTCATTCTGCGGCAGAATGAGCCCGGGCTAAAGAGATAATATTTCAATAACACAGTGGCCTGATCATAAAGTAACTCAATGGAAATGTGTAAGAGCCTCAGGCTACTCAGCAGGACAGTCAGCAGTCAAATCATTTCACTTCCCTGTCTCTCTCTCTCTCTCCATCCTGCTATCTGTCTATCCATTTCTCTCTTTTCAAATTTTCTCCCTAACCCCCCATTCTCTTTCTTTTATTTCTACTCATCTCTCTTCCATGCACACATACACGCATATATATTCACATGTATTACATGCAAAAAAAAGTATCCATGCATACTCGTGAAAAGATTTTGAGAAAAGAAAACTGGCCTAGATTATTGAAAATGAGCCCTACTTATTCATACCTTTGACCAAGATAAAATTGTATTGTCTGAGAGCATAATTAGGCCAGAAACATACTCATAGACACAAATCCTTAGACAGAGCTGTTTTTGACTACTGTTCACTTGTTGTGGTCACTAGGGCTGTGTGATATATTGTGCTTATTTTGACAAAAACATAAAATGACACTGAGCATATTGCAATGATTTGCTTTTTTATTTAGTCTTCTTTATTTAGTTTTAGTTCACTTTAAATTGTTCATTCGTGAATTTATTTAAACCATTTTATTTGTTTTATTTTTTTAGGGTGTCTCACTCAGAAATGCAAAAGTCACAAGGTGTCATTTTTCATGTATTGAAAAATGTTTTAATATATGAATATTGCTGTTTATTATTTATCTATTTGTGCATATTAAGGAAAATGAATATAATAATTACTAACAATTCAACTGGGTTACATTTTATTTTAATGTTAATCATTACAGTGTAATAACTTAATGTTATTACATTGTAATAACACAAGTTAGTACTGAATAATATTAATTAGCAACGTGTACATAGGTTTATAGTTAGAGTTTTGGTTTAGTGTTAGTTGCTTGTAATTATGAATAATAATAATAATAATACGTATGTAAACCTTTTTTTCGAAAAATATTTGTAACTACATTTTTAAGCATTTGGATTGCATATTGAGCTGCATATTGAGATGTATATTGAATACTGTCAAAAGGCTGAAAAATATCAAAGTCATTTTTAGTTCTATTAAGTATATAACCCAGTCCTACTGATCACAAATGAAAATTCTGTTCAGCTGTCAAATCTTGTTAAAAATGCCATTTTAACCACACACTAGAAAACAGAGTCTTTACTGAGTGCATAATGACTTACAGCTGACAAAGTGCAGAAGAGGGGCTTCCTTTTGTTACTCCTGTCTTAAACATCATCCAACTCCTTACATCTCATCTAGTTTCAGCCTTTTTGGTTCATTCTCCTTTATCAGAGAAGCTTAAAGTCAGGGTGTGTCACTTTAAAAGGGGTGAGACATCTAATGAGGCTTTGTGGCAAAGCTGCGGGCACCTATGTTTGGAATCGGACGTGTTTTTTGGACAGCTAAGATGATGCCGCTCTAAGCCTTGCCCAGGTAATGCTGCTCCTTAAAGAGCGGATTTGCCTAATGCAACCTGAGCTTGTCAATCAGAATTCCTGCTACAAAGCACTCGCCTCAAACATAGCTGGAGATTTTTTTTTTTTTTTTTACATTGAACTTTAATTGGTGCTTTTAGATGACAGTAAACTGAACTAGAAAGTGGAACCGGCAGAGATGATGGCGTGTAACTTCATTCAGAGCTCAGAAGAAATGAACTGTGCTGCTAACATTCTGCTGATGTGGACAGTCTGCAGGTACAAATTAGGATGCCTGAGACCAAAAGCTAGTGGCATTAAAAACAGTGGCATTATTAGCAGGTTGTAGTCCATGTAAACTGTTGTGTAAAAAATGTGTTCTTAACTGTATTGAATGTGCATTCTTTGTAAAGTACCTCAAATATTAGTATCTTTAGCAGATGATCTTAATGAAATAAAAGGCCATTTAAGTGTACTGTACACTTTCATTATGTTTCTTAACACATTTAAGTACTTTTAAAAAGTGTACCTTGTAATAATGTCAAATTAAGTTTTACTTCAAAGTACATAATCACATTTTAATATTATAATATTGATGTTTTTACTAACATATTAAAGCACATGTAAAGTACTTGATTATGCAGTATTTTTAACTGTAGTATGTTATTTGATATTACATTTAATGTTATTATATTTTAAATGTACTAAATTGCAACTTCATGTGTAATTACAAATATATTTAAATATATGACATACACGTTTAAATAGAAATTACATTAAATATATTTTAGTTTAATGTAAATATCAATATATTCAGCAGGACACTTTAACTACATTTCAAAGAAAATGCTGTAGAAGTTATGAAATTACTACTATTTTTTTTTATAAAATACTTTTTAAATTAATTCCAATTAGCATGCAGTTAAGTGTACAATTACATTCAGAACAGATAACATGGCAGAAAATTAAGAGTACCTTTTTTTTCAGGGACATGAAAAGATACATTTTGAAGTCTGCTTAATGACATCTGTGACAACATGTGTCACAAATCAATAGTTCATACAGTGTGACTCAAATATTACATTTGTGCAAAGAAATTTAAGTTAATATTCACTGAAAATCTGTAGTTCTCTAATTTAATTAACTAAACATTCAAACTGTCCACATTTGCATGGCTTAATTTCATTTTTTTTGGTCTGTTCCTTATACAAATCTATCAAACTGCTTTAAAAGACTTCATTCTTTATTCAAAAACATCCATACTGAAATGGGACAGTAATCGAATTAAACAAAACAAAGGTGTGTAAAAAAAAATATTTTTGAAAGTTTAAAGCTATAAACTGTTGCTGCATGCAATTTCATTCTTTGCATATTTTTAGGTGCTAACTTAACATGCCAACCATTTTAAGTAAAAACTAAGAGAAAAGTGTAGTTTGGCACACAGACAACGACCTCAGTTTGGAGAACTGGAGAGATTGTTTTACTGTTTTTTCTCTCTCTCCTGAACACAACTCTTCCCCACTGTCTCTCTTTTTCACACCATGAGTCCCTGCTGAAGCTTTTATGGCCTGTGCAGCCTCACAGAGCCGCTGGATGAATTGTTTGATAGCCCAGGGCATGACGAAGAGAGAGGGGCCGTAAATAGGATTGAAGTTTAAATGGAATAATATGACCGGGGAAAACGGAGGGATAGAGAGAGAGAGAAGGCTGAGGATGAAGAGGTAAGAACGAGGTGAGAAGTTCGTGCAGAAAGCTGCTCTCTCATTTACAATGAGTTTAGTTCAGGATAACCATCCTGGGAAAAAATAAATAAATAAAAAATAAATAACCATAATGAAGTCTAGTTTACTCTGGATGCAAAAGCTGCAAATGAGATCTGATTAATTTGATTTGTATAGTTAAACCGAAAACTTTAACATTAGTTTAGCCTGCAGGCATTATGAGGTAGTCTCTTGTCCAAAATCCTAAAGGAATGCTAATGCAAATTCTGTCATAAATCAGGAATCCCAATCCTAACGGGGAACAAGTATGGTCCTATTCAATTTATTTTCTTTTAGAACTGCAGTTTATCCAGTTGGTTCTTGTTTGATTATATATTGTCAAGGGTGAGTGGATGTGTATGTGGTCTCACATTAAGAACAGTTCTGTCTCATTGATTTGTCTTGCAAAGTGACACCTGCATGCTGAAGATTAATCGACTGGATTGAGCAGACGTCACACCAGCAGCGCTGACTGTCCTTGTCACAGCACTGATGTAAACTGAAAGTCATTGAGACTAGAATGTACGCTGAAATCTGCATTTATTAGAAAAGACATGTCATATTGATTATTTTAGCTCAATCTGATGAAATATAGTTACAATACACATTTGCAAGGTGCTTATTTGCTGACTGCTAGCCATTATTACAGCACTCTTGCTTGTATGATATTGTTTAAATGGCAGATGCCAACTTTACTACACTGTAAAAAATATTTTTTCAAGTTGTAAATGAAACAAAGATTATTGTAGCATGTTTTACAAGAAAATACTATTGCAATCTTTCAACTTCAAAATGTTATTTTATGTTTTTAATCAGTGTTACTTGTCATTTCTTTGTAATTATTTGTGAGATTTACTAGCAAATTCTGAGTGAAACCAATTAGTTTTTAGTGTATTTATTAATATAGACACTTTCCTAAACACATTAACAAATCTATTTTAATTGAAATCTTAAAAAAATAAACTGAAAAACTGTCAACTCTAATCTTCATAACTGACACAATTTTATTTATTAACATTGAAATTATTTATCGCAAAAAAAAGCTGTTTTAAAAAAGAAAATTTGAAATAAATTTAAAATAAGTTTATGTTTAAAATAACTTTTACTAGACAACAAGACAAAGATGCTCTGATCACACAGACTGTGTCCCATATTCCAGTTGCACCCAAATGAACCTCATTACACGGGGCACGTCCTTTGCTTTTTGGCCAATTAAGCTCATTCTTCTGAATAACCTTGTAGGTATGTGCTGGACTGCAGCACATTTTTAACACCACTGATCTGTAGCCCCGTCTTCTCTGCTATTAATAAAGCATTCCGTGGATCTCGTAAGCATCATTAGGGAAGTCCCCAAACATCTCCAACCTCAGATAAACTTCACAGTAAATTAGCCACAATTAGCAAACACGACATCAGCGCTACGGCCCGCTAATGCCATTACAAACCCACCCAATCATAACTTACAGTCTACTGGATCATTTCTCAAATCAATGATCTTAGTAAGTACTTGTAAGAGGGCCCTATTGCCAAATCAGCTGGATACGTCCAATTAAAAAGGAATGGAGGAGAGGGAGGCAGCCCAGCGTTGATTAGCACTTAGCTTCAGGGCACCAGCGTTATTATGCAGAGAATGCAGCTCCGCTAGAGTCAGGTTAAACGCTTTTAATTCACAAAACCTCCCACTGGCTCTCAAAAAGGCTTGAGTGATAATGATCACCGTAGGTAGAACAGCCACAAGACATCCAGTGTGTCGGTATATTCTGGTAATTCATCCAAATGTCTTATGTGTTTCTGCTAGGTTTTATTTATTTATTTTTAATCAGATAAAAAAGGGGTTATTTCAATAGCATCAATCTTTTTAACAGAGCACAGAGTGGAATATACTTTGTAAGAGTATACTTGTGAGTGTGAACTGAATGTAATGGAGCATTTCTGAACCATTACTTGCATTTTATTTACAATTAAATGAAAATATATTACCATTTTAAATTACATCAAATGCAAAATGAGTTCCTTTTTGGGCCACTTAAGTGGGACTTAAGTATATTTGCATATGTGCAGCCAAATGTACTGACTAGCATGATAAACTATGGTAAACTAATATATTTTAATGTCACCTCTATTGAAACTTGTCATGCATTTAAATATATTTGTAATTACACATTTGTAATGATGAAGTTACAATTCAGAACATTTAAAATATATTAACTTGAAATGTAATATCAAAAAACACATTACAGTTAAAAATTATAGTATTATAATATGATTATTATTATATTATAATATGATTATTATTATGTAATAATCATATAATCAATTAACACATTAAAATAAGTGTACTTGAAATCATGACATATTGATTATTTAAAATGTACTTTAATGTAAAGCATTTACATAACGTGCACTTAAAAAATGTACTTAAGTGTCTTAAGAAAATGTACACTTAAGTGGCCTTTTAAGTCATTACGATTTAAGTTGGCACACATCCACCAAGGGATCATGAAAGGAAATATACCAAATATTGTTTAAATGTCAAATCCATTTCAAATATGGTTCTAAATCTGACATATATGATTTTCAGCTTAACTTCAGATTTTCTTTAGATAGTAGAAGACAATAGATGGCAAAGCTTGTCCAGGTAAAATAAATAAATAACTAATGAATGGATTCATGGTAAATCCTATGTGTTGTTTATTTTAGAAGGTCTCTCACATCTGCATGTTAAATTAACTCCTATAATAACCCTTCCACCTGTTATTTAGCAATGGAAGCCAAATGCTTCAAAAAAGGGAGATAAAACTGCTCTACCAGACCGAGCCCAGATAGCACATCACAGATCATTTTGACAGTATTAGTGTAAAATATTCCAACTAATATTAACAAAAATGTAAACACAGCTGTTTGTAAGTGAAGTCAAAAAGAAGAATGTGATGAAATATCAGATTTATGGGACTCGCAGTGTACATGCAGCCTGTGTGCTCATTAGATGTCGAGACATCTGTGAAAGATTGCATCATCTGGAAACCGCAGCATTCTATTCATCATATTGAGTTCAAACATCTGATAAACATCTGAAAAGAACAAATTCAGACACTCATTCTACATGTTGAAATCATCTGCAAAATGTCATTTTAACATCTAACACAGGGGTTACTTGCTTTATAGATGATAAAACGTGTAATCTGTTTTTACCCTCACTTTTGTTGTTGTGTTGTGCTAATGAAATTGTTACTGTATTGATTTTCTTTGCATTCTAATTCAATAAATTCCTCTTCCTTTAGGGTGTGGCTAGTTCATGAGTTAAAAGGGAGCCAGGTTTTAAAATAGTGTACTGTTAGATAACAAAAGTTTACTCAGTCAGATCATGCTGTGCAGCATCTTTTATTCATTGCAGGTACTTTTTAAAGCCTATTGGTAATCTAAATATGAGAGCCCTTGAGTGTTTCATTGTTTAAAGTAGTCCAAAGATCCGTGACACCTCTCCGTACCTGCACTGCAGCGCGATACACTAACAGCGGTGTCACATAAACCCATAATGGCATCTCACTGTTATCACACGTTCTCATTATGCATGTAGACAGAGCGTCTCAACGCACATGACTGGTTCTCCACAGGCCCACAGCCTCACGGGGGATTTAATACATGTCGTAGTCTCCGCTCTACCACCCCACCGCAGCACCAGGTAGCCGCTCTGCACCTCCATGAAATTAAGCAGAAAACACAGATTAGCTTTCAAAAAGCGAACTAATGTAGCATGAAATGCTGCAGCCATGCTCTAGCAATCAGACGTTCCTCTCAATGACCTATTTTTACATCGCTCTCCTCTCTCGCGTGCACGGCTTTTATCCCCAATCCATTCCCATCTCAACATCTGGATACTGGGAACATTTAGCTGGTAATTGGTTTGGGCTTTTTATTATTCTAGTAGTGCTGTGAATTGGAGGGGGACTGGAGGGATGATCGACGCATCAATGATAGTGGAGGATAGCCTATCATGACTTAGGCTGACAAAGAAATCATTCAGAGACAGACAAAAAGAATGAATACAGTGCAGGGGTTGGTGGTATGACCGTATTATCATCCTTATATATCCCAATATAGTTATTTTTGCAAAAAAAAAAAAAAGGTTTGTGGTAATGGTTTTAAATCGACTAAGAATTTTCATCAAATTAATTACATGACATGGCAATTAATCAAATTAATCACAATTTCATATATCAATGTTTCAATCTTTCTTAATTGTGAAATATGTACGCATGCAGACCTTGTTTTTCACTGTTCCGTTGCTCTCGTCCAGCCTTGTGTGAACACCTATTCATTCTGTTCTCAAGAACATAAAGGTGTGGAAGGAAAATCCCTCATTATGGAATTTGCATGGGTCAGGAAACATGATTTATTGCATTCATTTTTTCACGGTTTAGCCCTATTTTTCAGGTAATGTCTATTTTGGTGTAATCCAGTCATTTAAATACTTGACAAATGAAAGATACTTCATCGCTTTCATATAATTTCTCTTGTTTTGAAATTTGACGGATGAAAAAAGAAAAGATTATTCATGACAAAGTCTGGCATCAGTTAAAAATAAAAGAGCTTCACATGCAACACACATAAAAAAACTCACAACAGTGAAACTAATATGGATATATGCACACCTGTGACTGCGGTTGAATTTGCATTAATCACACTAAACTGTGCTAAAGTTGTGATGTTGCTTGGCGACTGTAAACAATTACATTCTGTTTTGCGTTAATGCTAACATCCCCTTAATGGCAATTCCTTCCTCATCTTGACTTGTTTGGGAAACGTCCCGCTCTGTTTCACTCTAAGCAGTCCTGTCTAATGAACACCAAACACCTAGCATGATATAAACGATACAGCAAAATTTCTATTGGTTGAGACATATTTATCATTGCATGGTGCATATGGTATAGAGTACCATCTTAAACCCATTCCTAATAATATAGTACAGTATATATACTGTGCTCAGCATGCAAATACATTTTCTGAATGCATGAAATACCCAGATGACCTTATACATTTGCTAAAATGTGCAGTATACAACAGAATACACACTGTGCGAGATACTGTATCTCATATAAAGCTACATGCATAACTTGACCTTTCATTTCCATTGTGGTGAATGAACCATAAGTAATTACAATCGTGATTTTCCAAAATGTTATCCTTGACTCATTATTTGGTCAAGACATTTATAAAAGTGAAATGCAAACTGAAAGAAAAAAAATGGAAATGAAGCTTTGAAACACAGCTAATTATCTCCATTTCAGATATTCTTTTGTATAAATGAAACCTAAAGGAACAGAAACAGATTCAAAGCTCTTTTGAAGTATTTACACTTATGTAAAAGAAGTGTGAATGTGCACTTGAAGTGTACATCAAATATTATAATAAAAAAGGTAACACTTTATTTTAAGGTGTCCTTGTTATAAGTTACATGTCCTTACAGTACTATAACAATTAATTATGCATGATTACATGCAAGTAATCCTAGCCTCATCCTAACACTAACCATATAGTTAATTACAATTTATCAGTACTTAAATGTAACAAGGACACCTAAAAATAAAGTGTGACCAAAAAAAAAAAAAAAACCTTGACTTAATACCATATCAATGAAATGGTCACATAATTGTATTTAAAGAGAGTACACTTTCATTAGTCTTGTTTCTTAACACACTTAAGTACACTTTAAAAAGTACACTTTGTAATGTCAAATTAAAAGTTTTACTTTGAATTAAATGTACAGTACTGGTCTGTAATTTTACCTGTATGCATTTTTAATATAACATTTGATTTACAGTTCAACATAATAATACTTTATCATTACAAATGTGTAATGACACATTTAAATATGTGACATATAGTTTCAATAGAAATGTCATTACAGTATTTTATTTTACCATAAATGCATTTGTCACCACACTTTAATCATAAGACAATAGAAGTAATAATGAAATTGCATAAAAACATGTACATAAATCCTATTTAAGTAGGTCTAGCACTCTGAAGCACTCTAAATATTATCTATTTGTATTTAATAAAAAAGAAGTAAGCTATAATACATTTTAACTTAAACGGTTAACATGTTATTTAATGGTCTGAAGACAATACATTATGTTTGCACTTAAGTTCATTTTAAGTATTATTTTGATAACAAGTACTCTTTTTTAAAGTATGCTAAAGTGTACTTTTTTCCACAAGGGCTGCTTTGGCTGCTTTATAGTTAGCAACTTTCTGTGACTACCTTAATATTTAAAGGTGGCTTGACGTTAGTAGACACCATGACGTTTAGCTGTTATGACACTATATGCCAACGGCTGTCTATAGCTAAAAGGTCAAAGAGAAACGGGGCATCAGCCACAAGGAATTTCTTAAAATTTTGGGTAATGTGTCAAAAAGTAAATACACAAACCACTACGAAAGCGTCATGACTTTTATCACTGTTTTTCAAGAACTGTAAAAAGAAGACAAAGTATGTGTGGCATGGCTTCTATTTATTCCCATCTCGATCAGGAGACGGCCATACGCTGTCTCCCATCACATGCGTAGAATGGGACACAGCTCAGCGAGAGCAAATGATTTGAGGCATATGTCAAGATCTTACAGACTCTAAACAACAGCGTGTCAGGATGGCGGGCAGCAGAGAGCGCGGGAACAGAGAGCCATCCGCTCCAATCGCAGCCTGCAGACTGCGGTGCATACTGCGCTCTGAAAGGCTCAGGGATGTTTGCCTGCGAGCGAGAAAGAGTCCAGGAGACTGCGAGACGCAGTCCACTTCTATTACGCAGACAGAGACAGAACCGAGGAGGGAAAAGCAGGCCGCACAGAGGGAGATAAAGGAAAATTATGAAAGATACACCTATGTACATGTAACAAAGCATATTTGAATGCATACTCATTTATACATGAAGGCAGAAACATCTGAAAGAACTCAGACATGATTCTAAGCTTTCAAGCTTCTCTGTACAGTAAATGTAACATACTGCTTAATTCACCACAGATTTCATTAAAGTGAAACCATTAAAAATGGCACAGAATTTGTATTTGATTACTGTAATATGACATTTTCGATTAAAACAGGATGTTCAGTCAGAAAACATGTAGGGTGGGACTTTTATTTATCAGTAATTAATTTGGATTGTGGCAGTGGTGATACAACTTGCTTTATGAAAAAGAAGTGTGCTTAATTGTATAGACATTATTGATTGCACTTGCAGTATCCTAAAATATATTCTTAAAAAAGTACTTGCAGATCATATAATATTAATGAAATATCTTTAATGACTATTAACTAAAAAAGTGCACTGCTTTTCTTTTACTTCTAATTACATTTGAAATCTTTATGTTATTTGAATATTTTGACATGCTTTAAGGAAGTACACTTATTTTCATGTATTGACTAACATACGAAAGCACATGTAAAGTACGTGATTATAATTTGAACTGTAGTGTGTTATTCAGTATTACATTTAAAGTTAATACATTTTAAATGTACCAAATTGTAATATTGTCATTACAAATGTGTGGCAAATGCATGGCATAAAAAAATCTAAATTAGAAATTACAAAAGTACATTTTAAAAGTATGGTTTAGTTTACCACAAATGATTTTCAGCACATTCTGTTTAACTGTTGCAAAGAAAATAGAAATAATTATAAAGTTGCATACTGTATGTAAATGTACTTAAGTCCTACTTAAGTGAGTCAAAAAAGTTCAAATAATTGCATTTATTATAAATTGTCATTTAACATACAGTTAAGTGTCTGTTAAGTGTGTTATAATGTAAATAATGTAAATAAAATATTTTCATTTTCAAAACTACTGAAAACTATTTAAACTATTCCTTTATAAGCACTTGCAAGTGATTTATTCAGTTTATTGTTCTTCATGTGAATGTCAGTGAATGTAATATTAGCGCTGATTTATGGAAATAGCAGAATGGGGGGTGTAGTACTGTCTAGTACATAGTCTCATATGTCTAGTATGTTATTAAGAGTCTGTCTGATACATGGCTAGTCTGTCTATGTGGCAAATAAAATAGTGAAATAAGATTTGATGTAGTTTGCTCCAGGGCAGTGTTAGACGCTGGGGTTTGCCCTCTATGTAGTTTGCTGGCCTCAATAATCATAATCCAATATAACAAATATTAGGACTCTGTAAAGTAAGCCAGGGATATTAGCCTTTATTATTTTCCATCTGGATACATTTACTTATTGCACAACAATATTGGCTACATATTTACTAGACAGGCATATGGAGCATCATCCCTACTGTAATTAAGAAGGTTTGTGTTCTTAGTCCGTTAACTAATAGGAAATGATCTGCAGTGTTCCACTGAAGATAATGGAAATAATGTAAAATGGCATTTTCAGAAACTCTGTGTTCCCAGAATCACTGACCCTCATTTTAGGACAAATAAATAAATAAAATTAAAAAGTAAACAGTAGGCGCTTCATCCTAGTTCTGCATTTGAACTCTGCAACTTTTAAAAATGTGCCTGTATTTTAAGGAACAGAACTACAATCACTTTTGACTTTAGTCATTATAACTTTGACATATAAACATATAAATTATGATTGTTTACACAGTGAACATGCAGCCTTATGTCTCACATGGGACGAAGAGGATTAAGTAAAGTATTGTAAGTATAAAATGAATATGATTCTGAATAGGATGTTCATAAAGAGACAGACAGTTACCTTACATGAGGACATCAACTTGATGTTTATTTAAAAATTTTAATAGAAAGAAAGTCATACCATTTTGGAATGACTTGAGGGTCAGTAAATCTTGACAGAATTTTTATTTATTTATATATGTTTGAAGGGGTGGGAGGGTGAATAGTCACTTTAAATAAATCTATGCATAGGTAAATATCAAATAACATTCCTTTTTTATCATTATTATTATATTGTAGTGGAAGTAGACATTTCTCATTAAAGTTTCATGCATTGGTTTGCTATTAATGGAAGTATTTTTTAACGTGGACCACTGACTTTATAAGGTGGCGGGTCTTCGACACGACTGCTTTAATCGTATTTCAATGCAAATGATGCTAAAGAGCGTAAACAGCCTCTAACGTATCTCTCCGCAGGCTGTCGTATACTTTCCCAAATGCTATTGCTTTCTCTTTTATAAACAGACCACACTAATGATGTTCTTCCACAAGCTACCAGTTTGTAGGTCCGATGATGAATGGGATGAGTTGGGCAGTACGCCGGGGTTTCTGATAGAGCACAGTGGAGTCACTTTAAGTCAGTCTGGGGCACTCAAATGACATCCACAGCAAATAATGATGATAAACACTTTATTTTTCTCGACCGGCGACTGCACATTACCTAATGATGTTCAATGGCTGGGCTAAGTGGTAAAGACAACAAATACATTATAGCCGTGCATTGTAAATGGGAGTCCCCAAGGAAAGTGATCTGAATTTTAAATTTTGTCGCTATCCACATTTTTCATATGGAAAACCATGTGGTGAGGCTCACTTCAAACAACTGTGCGCTTAATGTGCAGTTTTCCATATTCTTGATGCGACCACTTAGGTATATGTGTATTTATTCACATAAAATGTGCAATCGAGCACACATGAGCCATGATTAATAACAATGTTCAGGAAGCTACAAGCTACTTGTAATTTAAAGTAGTTAAACTACTGTCAAGCTCTCCTTTAGAAAAACTAGTTAGCTACACTAACGTAATGACATAGAAGCTATACTTAAGGGGACAATATCTTTTAAATGATTCTTAAAACCAATTCACACTGCACGGACAGACGCAGGCAAACACAATGGACATGCTCACAGTGTGTTATCAGTTTGTTACACCTCAACCTGTCACCCATCTGTTGGCTTTGGTCGGCGCTGGATTTCACAGTTTAAACATGTTGAATCAGCATTTGTTGGGTCTTTGATAGTATATCAAATATATTAATTTATATATAATGTATTATGTATACTGAATTGCAACTACATATTGCAAATGTGTAATTACAAATACACTTAAATACATGACATACTGAAAAAAAAATATTGTTGTAAATAAAAAAAATCTTTGAACATGTTGAATCAGCATTTGTTGGGTCTTTGATAGTATATAAAAAAAATTGTATACTGAATTGCAACTATAATTACAAATACATTTAAATACATGACATGATGTAAAAAATAAATGCTGTAAATAATAAATCTTTGTAAATTAAACAAAGATTATTAGAGTACATTTTACAATAAAAAAAGTTTTAAAGTTTAAAAAAATCAGTTTAAAAAAAGTTTGTTTAATTCAAAATTTCACATATAATTCAATGTGTTACGTGCTATTTCTTTGTGACTGTATATGTAATTTACTAGCAATTTCTGAGTGCAGGTTTCAATAGCGATATTTTTATTTACCATAAATGATAATATTTCAAAGAGAGTAGAAATACTTATCAAATTACATATAAAGTTGTACTTAAGTCCTACTTAATAGGATATGTCAAAAAAGCACGCCAAAATGTAACAAATCGCATTTAATAATAATTTAAACGATAATACATTATCATTTCATTTTCAAGAGGCTGAAAACATTCTATTCAACTTGTACTTAAGTATATTCTTAAGTACGTTATTTCCATTAAGTGTTCTTTTTAAAAGCATGCTAAAGTGTACTTCTTTTCCAAAAGAGACTACTCCCTTGCATGATGGAAAATAGTGCATTAGTACATTAAAATGTAGTAAAAAGCAGCATATGACACGGTAAAGACACCACGTCAAATTAAAGGTTTTCTGACTTTGTAGATACCCCTAAATTTGGTTTAATTCTGTTGTGCTTTGCAAGAACGCATCTTTTGAGAATTCCTCACTTTGTACTTTCTTCTATTAGTCTGAATGGTTTTGAGAGGACTAGCAGCTTCAAAGTGGTATTTCAAGCTTGGATTGCATTGATGGGATAAAACTCCCTTATTATTGAATTTTTATGCATTAGTCAGGGGCAAATAAATTGCCTTCATTTTTTATTGAATTATTTTAATATACTTAATCACAGAAAATTAACAAATTCAAATGACAACCCTAATTAATACAAATTAATGTACAATGAAATGGTACTGAAATGTGTTATTTAATTTGGATTTGAAGGTAAACCTGTCTATTCAGAGGACAACAAAGGTTCTTTCATGATGCAGAGAGCCGGCCATTAAGGTACAACATTTGTGAGCCCTGATCCTCTTTATGAAAGAATAGCTGGCAGAGAGAAGCAGTGGAAAGAAATGAAGAACTATTTAAGGTCACGTTTATGTCCACAGAGACACATGCTGAAGCCAGCAGTAGAACTGGAAATCCATTGTGTGATTGGGAATGAAACAGAGAGGCCTGGCAGGTGTATCAGATCCAACCGGAGCGCTCTGGATGTGTGGAGAAAGGCTGGATTGAGGTTGTGACTCTGTATTTGTGTGAATATATGTGTGTGTAGAAAAGGACTTCCTCTAGAAGAGGGACTTTAAAGAGGAAAACAGGATCTGCTGTCAGAGAATTACGGGCTTCATACAAAACTCCATTGTTGTAGCACCTCCATAGTGCTGTCATCACCCTCCATTTAAAGCAGCACATCCAAACCTCCCGATGGGACACAGAGCTACTGAGAACCTAGTGAACGTAGACATGACAGATGTGGAAATACTTGCTTTTAACATATTCACTATTGGCAGTAGCACATGTAATCAATAAAACAATATATTTGACTCAGGGAATGTGTTACATTTTGATTTATTGTGAGTATTATTCGGTTATGGTTTAAAAATCACCTTTATTTTATGCAGCTGGCTATATAAGAATGAAAAGAGAGAGAGAGAGAGAGAGAGAGAGAGAGAGAGAGAGAGAGAGAGAAACTTTATAATATGATGTCATTTCTTTCTGCTATGGAGTACATTTAGGACACATTTTATGATGAAAACGGACACGCTAGTGATATTTTTCCTCAAGTTTAAATGCAGGTTTTGCACAGAGAAACTGGACCATTTTTCTCAGAAAGAAAGTAGACCAGCTATAAATAAACAGTCTCAAGATCCTTTCCTCAAAATCTTACTTGAGTGCTGGACACAGTCGGACACATGAAAGTCAAAATACACACGCACACTCAAAACAATGTTTCTCAGGCTAATTAACTCAATTCTAATTTTCCAGAGGAATCATCATGAAAATTGAATTGAGATCAAGTTAAAAGTTTTTTGCTGTGGTTGGAGTGCTGTGGCCGGCTCTTTCCTTGGGGACAGTCTCAGATACAGACTCGCCGTGCAAGGGTTCGCTGTCTCCCTGAGGTACAGCAAAACATATTACATTCTATATTTTTGCTCCATTGCTCTTTGGATTGTCCTTGATGCTGAAAGTGTGTCATAATGATATCGAGGGGATAGCTATTAATCTGTCACCGGGGAGGAACGGCAAGTCTAAAAACAGTCATCTGCCATCAACAAGGCGTTCACCAAAATGCCCTGTTCAGATGTGAAGTCTCTGTTTCCTTTCTTCTTTTGACAGCCGAGGCGAATGCTGGATGCAGCTGTGTCAGCACGTAAACATGCGTTTTGGTCACTGATGCTCACATGACTGCGTTACAATATATTTGTGTGGCCTGTATGATTAGAATTAGATCCAGATCATAGTACGTTGAAAATAGGTGTCTGCATGGTTTACTATTTCTAGTTGATATTCTAAGTGTACATTCACGCGCGTTTGTACTTACAATAGTGGCCAAAATTATTAGAACACTATTATTTTCACCAACTAAAAAATTGTACCGAAATCCTCTGACATTTTTCTTTACAAATCCTCATTTTGTGCTTCTAATTTGTGACCGGCGTTTTGTTTTGTTCTCTCTCCGTGTTCGTCACTAATCACCGGTGAGTGCGCGACGCATACGTCCTATATCATCCGCCTGGACGGCTTCCGCGTATGACAGTCAGCGGAAGTGAGAAAAAAGTGTTTGTTTGAAATATGGATATTTATCTTACAAAAATGCATGGATTCGCTACAGGAGGCCATTATTCTCCCCCCGGAGCTGTGTGAGGGACGTTTTATTACGGATGCACGCACTTTATTTCACGTCTTCTGAACTGTTGACAAAAAACACCCTGCTTGCCCCATTAACTCCGATTGGATTCGTCTGAAAGAAGAAAGTCACATACACCTAGGATGCTTTGAGGGTGAGTAAAACACAGGCTAATTTTCATTTTTGGGTGAACTAACCCTTTAAAACCATTTTTTTAGCTGTGTAAATACTAGTGTTCTAATCATTTTGGCCACCACTGTATAATACCCTAAATCCCTTGCACAATAGAAGATGAGTTTGTGATGATGAATAGAATAACTCATACATGCAAACATAATTTTATGATGTGTAATCAATGTGTCTCAATACTGTCATACTGCAGATCATTCTTCAAATGTCTATGGGACTTTTTTTCCAACTTATTGTCCTGCAAGTGAACATTAATATCACTTACAAAAGTAACTCAGAAGTACTTCTCTGCAACAAGGAGAGGTATGTATGATTTGAACAGACTGAACAAGTTGCATTTTACCAACAAGTCTCAAACGGCCTTTACCTAGTCTCTTACCATGCCCATTATTTGACAAAAATCTTAAACTTTGTTGTCTGCTGTATGGTCATCATGACCTCTTCCACCATTTTCCTCTTTGTGTTCTCCAGCAGTTCTCATTTCCTCCCTTTACTCATCTCTTCACCATCTGTCTGTTCTCTGCTCTCCACAGCCCTCATTTGGGCTCTCAGTAGGACTGTGTCGAGTGTCTGTGAGTGGGGTACCAGTCATGTACGGCTCACATGGAGGCCGTAATTAGTGTGTTAGCTCTTGGCACTGCCTGAAGAGTCCCTCAACATGACACACACTTTGCTTTCCTCTTGTCCTGGTCGCTTTCAGAGGGTTCTGGGTTCAGCTTATGGCGGTTCTTTTTCAGTGGGCTTTTCATGATGTGCTAATGAGAGACGAGAAGTGGTGCTCTGGAGAATTAAAATTTAAAATTCAAAAGATAGCACTCTTATATGTTGTATGCACTCATATTCATACATTTTATATTAAAGAAAAACAGAAAATTACCTTTTTTAACCTAAGCAAAAATACAGACCTAGAATGATAAATGATGAATGAAAATTACACCTTTAATTATTTACTCACCCAAATGTTGTTTCAAACCCCAAAAGGGACATAAAAGCACCAATTATAAGTACTCCAAGTGACTTGTACACTAAAATCTTCTGAAGCCATATCATAGCTTTGTAGCTTTGTGTGAGGAACAGGCCCACATTTAGATCTTTATTTACTCAATTTTACTGATTTTTACTGCCACAACATCATTTGGAAACACACTAAAATGTCAGCGGCTTCATAAGTAAAATGCAGTTCAGCAGTTATCTTGTAACATTTCTGTTTAAGAATTCCCATAGGGTGAATTCAGGTAAAGTGGGCCATCCGGTAAAGTGGACGTTTGTACTGTTTTTAAGCTTGATTGTACTGTGCTCAATGGGTTTACACTTTCAGAGCAATTTGTAAATTAAAGGGACACTACTTATTTGAAAAAAAAAAAGTTTTTGCTTATGCAATATGACACTGGTAATTGTGGCAACAACTTAAAGGAGGACACCCTCGTCATGAAAGTTATTTTAGCAAGCTAGTAAGAGTTTCATTCCTAACTTAGTTTGCTAACTAAGTTTGCTCACTAAATATAAACAAATATTATTGTGACAGTACTTGAATAATTTGTTACGCATTTGTTTTTCTTGTAACATTAAATGTTGCCGGCCCACTTTGGCTGACTGTGCTATATAAAGTGGGCCTTTACTACTTCTACTCACATTCATTCAATAAATTAACATTCACTGATTAAGTTGACATGTATAATTGACGTAGAAAACGCAATGGAAACAAAAATAACAACAATTCTTCTCCTCCTCATCCCATCTGCTGTGGCGCTTGCTTCCACTTCATGTAAACAAGACATCTTAGTGTATTATGCACTCTTGTGTGAGAATATTTAAAAAGTCATTAAGAATTTATGTTATTTGTATATATTTATACATTTAGCAATTTGTTGAAATATTTGCCCTCGCTTCAACTGGGAGGCTGCTTAAATAGCCCACATGCAGTCCAGACACAGGTGACACCCCTCAGTGACACACACACACACATACACACACACACACACACACACACACACACAGGGTTCACAACAGCATAAGTAATACATATAAAGTCACTTTCTCATGCCTGCGAATAGCATGTTAAAGGGATAGCTATCACTGAGCCCATATAATGCTCTTCTGTGGAACACAAAAGAAAGACGATTTTTAATGGTTATCGAGCTTAAAATTTGACAACTGTCATATAAGTGATCCATATGACTTGGATCGTTTGGTGCATTTCTTGTAAAGTTAAACATAATTCATCTAGTGAGGAAAAGGCCCACATATGTAAGAATGAGTGCCATTTGATGTCAATGCCACCTGCATTTTTGAATGAATGAATGATATGACATTTGGAGCAACAAGAGGTGACATAATTAAAAATTTTGGGTGACCTATTCCTTTCTCCCTTTTCTGTCAAGGAAAAGATTGTATCTCACAATTATATTCCTTCTTAGGTCTGATCTAAATATCATAGGTCATTAGAGTTACAGTACACATTTACTGTTCTACTGTGTTCACACTATCGCACAACATTCTTTTGGGAAAACTTTGCTTAGTGGAAGTGCTGTTAATGTAAGACCGCCATAAATGAGAAGAGGTATCTGAAATTTAGCATGAGGTCAGAGATCAGAGTAATCAGGGGATGAGGCTTGTCCCCTGCGAGTGGCCAATGGCCTCCAACTCTTTACTGACTATTTAATAGTAATCTCTCCTTTGGCTGGCCCCAAAAATATATCTAAACTGACAACAGGGTCAGGTTAGATTATTGTAATGCCCTGTTAATTAACACAGATGGTTCGTGACAACCGTGAGGGCTGCCATGGAGATGGAGACTGAGCTGGAATTGGGGACCACAATAGGAGCATGAACCCTCACAATCAGGTCACATAACACACTAATACACTTCTATTATTCAAATCCGACATGGGGAGCACATCATAAAAATATTGGAGTGGGTGATGGGTAATATGGGGGGTGGAGAAATGGGCTGGGGCAACAATTAAAATAGAAATATAAAACCTGGGAGAACATAGAGTTTTTTTTTCTCCACTCTGATGGAGAGATGTCAATTTAATTTCACAGATGTGTGGAAATTCAATAATGAAACGAGGGAGTGGACGGTCCGTCAAGCAGGCAGTGTTAATTGCAGAGGGACAAATGGAGTTAATGATGCATACTCACAGGTCAAGGATGAATTCACAGGGCTTTCTCAGACATGGGGAGCAGGAGTGGGTGATGGGTAATATGGGGGGTGGAGAAATGGGCTGGGGTTAACCTGGGAGAACATAGAGTGATGGAGAGATGGATGTGTGGAAGAAACTGCTCAAGCAGGCAGTTACGACAAATGGAGTTAATGATGCATACTCACAGGTCAAGGATGAATTCACAGGGCTTTCTTTCCTTACTGCTCATTACGACACCATCACAAACCCACACAGACAGTGAGTCACATCAACCTCATATTGGCATGAAATAACTACCTTTATCATCTCAAATTGGAGAGTTTAAATGTGACGTGTGTAATTTTTCTGATGTTAAAAACACTTTCTCCTACCACAGCTTAATATGCAAAGACAACTGTAAGCCATTTGTAGACACTGTGACTATCAAAACATTGCTCACTTGTTTAAGTGTTTCAATTTAACTGATGACATTTTTCAGCTGATTGCATTCAATTACTGACTGGTGTGAAAGGACCTTTAGATTATCATCAGACAGTTGGAGGACGAGGACCACTCATGGAAAAATGAATAGGAGAAAATAAAAAGTAAAATATGGATATATTTTTGAATTAAAAAAAAATAAATCAATACTTTTATTCCGCAAAGATGTGTTAAAATGCTCAAAAGTCACAGTAAAGGCATGTTACAACAGATTTCTATTTTAAATAAATACTGTTATTTTGAATTTTATATTCATTAAATAATCCTAAAACAAAATGTATCATGTTTTCCACAAAAAAATATTAAGCAGCACAACTATTTTTAACATTTAGAATAATAAGTAAATTTTCTTAAGCAGCAAATCAGCATATTAGAGTGATTTTTGAAGGTGATGAAGAATCTGCTGAAAATTTGCCATTACAGGAGTTATATATATATAACTAGAGAGAGAGAGAGAAATAAGAAATAAACAAATACAATATTACTTTTTAGTAATAGTGTATACAATTTTGAAATACAGAAGCAAAATCACTTGATTGTGATTTAAGACACAGAAATAAAAATAAGATTGTATTGCTGATTAGACATACTGTATCTACATGTATTTTGACAAATTTGGAGATTTCAGTTTCTCCTGATTCAAGCAGATAAAAGCTGCACTTACATGAATATTAACTAGATGCTCTGGGACATTATCAAGATGGCCTAATTTGCCTTAAAGAGATTTAAACATCATATTGTTAGCTGAAATCATCTATCTTATATAAAAAAATGAAGTATATGTTGTGCTGTATATGTTTCAATGTGATGAGCGGCACTGTGTTCATTTACAGACATTTTCAGAGCAGCTCAGTTCATGGTAAATACTGCTTCCTCAGTGCTCTGCAATATATTTGTTATATTTATGTATTTATTTAAATGTATAAATAATACATTAAGTTGACCACACATAGAATTGTTATCTGTGTGGAAGCACGGTATTTGAATTCAGTTAAATTCCCTTTTCAGACCACAGATGGAATTAATGTGGATTCCTAAGCATTTACAGTATACATAGAGTATATGTGCATTATCATGTGAATCAAATGTCTCTAAAAACAACAGGAGCCAGAGGGGTTTTCAGTAGCAGCTATGCTAAGTGGTGCTCAGTCAATGTATTTGTCGTCTATGCCTTAAAGTCAACAGTCTCAAATACACATGCACAAATGCATGCACACCACAGGGCCGAGAGCAGGTAAACTACTTCTGACCCAGGCAAAGCCCTGGGTAAAATACATTCACTGTGAAAAAAATTAAAAAGATAAGCGCATATCATTTCAGCCCCTGGACTGGCGTTTATTTAGAGTGAGTTAGGTGTGCTGCTGTATGTGAAAGAGACCTCCAATTACAGCCGAGCGCAGGGCCGTACGGGCCTGTGGGCAGGTGATTATCACCGCAGATATTCCACATGATCTGAACGGGTTTACGAGGGATGACAGTGGCCGCTGGTGGCCCTTCATCTGAGCAAAAACACAACGCTTGTTTACAGCTCCTGTATCACTCTGCATTTGTTATGGACTGTTTTTCTGGACTTCTGCTGGATGGACATCATGGACTCAGTGGTCTCCTGATATTCTTGGGGGCAAATATTAAATCACTCATCCGATGCCATCAGTAATTAGCTTTGTAGGACTTACTACGTTGCTCTTGTTCCCTCGTTGGTCCTTAATTGCTCAAGGCCTTTTTTCTAAACTTTACTCCCTCCTTTCAAACTCCTCCATAGTTATTTCTCATGCAAAGAGAGAACAGTCTGTATTAGTTTTCTCTTTTGGTTCAAAGATAAAAGGACAAAAGCAGCAGGATGGAGGTAGAGACGGTGGTCCCACTGTGTATTATACCTGAGGAGTAAAGCTTTCTTCACACAGAGAATCTACATTCACTGCATTGCTAGTTTAACATCTTGACTAGGGATAGGCAGTACCACTTTTTTTAGGCCACATTCACACAGCAGCAGAATACAGCTGTCAGTCCTGTGTTTGAGTTTTTACGGTTATGTTCACACACAGTACGGTTATTTACAGGAGTGACCACCGCATTCTATAACCAGTCACACCTGTAAATTTTCAGGACTCACAACCACATTCTCAGAAAACTTGCCCTGTGTGAACAAAAGCGGACTGTTGTCTGTCGCGTCAGACAGAGCCACTCTGTGCTGGACAAACATGTCTATCGAGTGTTGCAGGTTTCCATGAGTTGTTTCAGAAACTTCAGAGATGCAGAAATAAGCTGTGTGTCATCTCAAGGTTTTAGATCCAGTCACAGTTCTCCACCAGAGCTGCTACTGTCAGATTTTAGTTCTATGCGAGACTCACATGCTCTGCTCTCCACCCAAATAATATAAAAGCTGCTGTTGGTTAATGAAGATTTGATGGAACCTGCGCCTTGATTGAGATCTTGTCATTTCAAAAAGTGGGCTTGACTCCCATTGCACGTAATTCAGACAGTATTTGAGACACTGTAAACTGCTGTGTGAACGGGGCATTTCGAGACTCACACTTGTAAGTAAATGTGATTGTCAATCCCAAAAACTGACACTGTGTGAACATAGCATTAGTTTCGACACAATATCGGATATATGTCACAATATGGAAGAAAAAATATGACGCTATTTCCGTTACATTGTGTTATATTGTAACAGCAATTACAGAATGTAATCAGTCTCAAACAGTAAGTCAATACATAAACAAATGGGTCATAGCTGCACGTCATTCACCAACACTTACATAACTTTTCTTTTTTTATGGCACATTTTATTTACAGTGTGTTTTATTAATTTGACTACTGAAAATGAGGCTGTGAGATTATTTGAGGTCTATATATAATATCTAATTTTCATAACATGTTTTTTTGTCAACTGGAACATTTTTTTTTTAACAAATGACACCAAGGTAGACAACAGTACGACCTATTGAACAAACTGGGTTATTCAACTAAATGAGTGCATTTTCCAGTTTGAAAATATGTACATTTCTTAAAGATATCAAAGATTCTGGCCAAAGAAGGAGCTGAGGTATGGATTTATTTGCAGCTTTATTAGTAGAAACAAGATGATAATCCACAAGGATGGTAAGAAGACACAAATACAAACACAACAGCTTTGTCACAATAACCAACAGAGAAACCAAAGAGTATAAATGGTTACACTTTACTTTGATAGTCCACTTTAGACATTCTACTAACTATAAGTAACTTTGCAACTACATGTCAGCTAATTCTCATGAATTTGCAACTACATGTCTACTAACTCTCAGAGTAGACTGTTATGTTAGGTTTAGAGTTAGTAGAATAAGTTGGCATATACTTGCAAAGTTTCTCATAATCAGCATGTTGTATGTTGTTGACACATCAAAATAAAGTGTTAGAAGATATTAAGCAGACAATCTACTAATACTCTAATGACTGCTAGTTGACATGTAGTTGCAAAGTTACTTACTGTTAGTAGAATGTCTAAAGTGGACTATCTAAATAAAATGTTACCATATAAATAACCAGGATAATGATCAACTGAACTAGGAACAGGTGACAAACAAAATCAGTACCTACAACAAACATGCACTGTACTTAGCAACCAAGGAAACAGGAACTGAACACAGCAATAACAGAAGTTCATCTATGATCATGTTCAGAATCTATCGCCATCAGGAACAATAATCATTGAAATAATATAATCTCGATTACAGCACTGTTAGGCCGCATTTCTACCCTCACTTCTTCTCCAGATACACAAGCACGATTCTCTCTCTTCAGATAAACGAGTGTATCTGTGACAAACAGAGAATGCTGTCCCTCTGCCCCTCAGCCCTTGGCACTGGACAGCTCACTGGTCATCTGTGCTAGTGGAATAAAGCAGAAAGATGCATTTGAGACACAACATATGTTATTCGCCTTTCCAATAGCCGCGATGCCTCGCAGGGAAAACTCTACCATCGCATTATGACACGTAAAATAAAAGAGCCAAGACTGCGCCTGGAGACGCACTCACACTAGCCAGAAATAATATCTTCCATGCAGACATCTCCTTCTGGTGACAGTTAGACTGGGCACTTCACAAACGATACGACGAGCTTACGTTTCAGACCTAATATGTGATATTGCAGTCTTTGTTTTTTTTCTAGAAACTCTTTTCTAAAGGACTTCAATTATTCACTGCTTTAATCCAATTGTCATTTTCAATTTATAATTTAAAGATTAGAAAAACTACATATGACTGTAGCAAGAGGAGGCGGATGAGATGTTTTCTGATGGGATGGTAAAAGGCCCGGAGCTAAAGATCTGTGATCTCCGCTGTAGACTGTCATTCTATCCTATTTTTAGAGTTCATATTCAAGAGAGAAAAGCACAAATAAATAGACACAGTCCCATAATTTAAATTATAGTGCTGTTATACGACAAGCGCAAACGGCGTGTCAGACTGCATATCATTTGTAAATACACGGATGTGTTTACAAAAAAAAATTATAATGCTACTTTAATGATTGTTTACCTCTCTTCTCTGTGTGTAATTTCCTGCGGTTCAATCATTGATGCGAATTCCACACAACCAAAATAAATTAAATACTAACATACTATAAACCGTGCAATATGAGAAGATCATTATAATACATTTTCGTATTCCTGATACTATTTTCAGGGAAAAATGACATCTTTTGTATAGTTGACTGTGCAAGTAGTCTGAAAAATCTCCATGTTCTCTCAAGAGAAAACTATTATAAATCTTGGTTAGTAGTATTATGTAACATAGAATTAAAAACACATTAATGGTCATCAAATATAAATTTATTTTAATGACCAAAAAATTTTTTGTTGTACATTTTCACCCTTTTTACGAGATGGTGGAAAGACAAATAAATAATCTCATCCCATTTTCAAATTTTTTGTACATATTTCAGTGTTGACTACATTTGTCAAGTCATTCAACACAGACATAAGCAAATTTCTGTTTAAATAGAATTCTAAAACTTATATGCACTTTAAGTTACGTGAAATATGTCAGTGACTACAAACTAATAATAGGCTGGGTCCTACTGAACGATAAAAGAATTGAAGCGAAACCTGCAACCATTAACCATGGTGTATTTTATTTCATTAGAACCTTTACACCAGATTTGTTTTATTAAGTTTGTATTACTTTAATAATAATAATAATAATTTTGGACTATTTTATAAATTGCAAACCTCATTTACACCTTTTGCTGATACAAAAATCTAAATAACATAAAATAAAAATCTAAAGTTCAACACTGTTTTGTATTAATTGAAAGTGATAATTGCATATTATAGTCTTTTTATTTGGTCTGATAGCCATGCTAACATCAGCTGCAGTATAGGACTTTTAAAGGAAATAAGTCCTTTGTGCGAATACACATTCCCTTAAGATTTCAGATGTGCTTCTGACTGACAGAGAGAGACAGACAAACTGAGAGAAAGACACAAATGAAAACCAGAGGGAGAGAGATGCAGATACAGTCAGACAGACAGAGATACGGGGTGTATGCTTCTCCTGTCAGAGGTACATCCTACACGGAAGGGCATAACAACTCTAATCGCAGTAAATGAGGTGGAGTGGGCGCACAGAGAGGAAGTGGTAGTGGGGTAGTGTTGGTGATGGATGAGACTGAAGGGGTGACACTAACAACGCCAGGATCTCCGGGTGCTTCAAGACCCCCCATGAAGACCCATCATTACTGGATAATGACCCTTCTAGAGAGACAAAGAGAGCGTAAACTACAGAACTGAGAGGATTTCTTGAGAATCCAGGATGTAACTGGTGGTCGTAACTGCACAGTGAATGTGCTTGGATGTTAAAATGTGTTAAAATGCTTGTGTATGAAATAATTTACAGCTCGGGTAATTGGCTCAAATAATGTATCTGGACCATCCATGAGCAACAATAGCAAAATACAAGTCAGACTCACCAGACAAGCAAATAGCATTTAAATGAATGGGAATGCAAATGGATAGCTCTCTTCAGATATTATAGACCTTCCTGCGTTGAATATACTTATTGTATTAAACCAAAGTATACTTCAGTTTTGATGTGAATACTTAGCGTATACCTACACCCAAAAGCATAGCCTTTCAAACAACAGTATATTCCATATAACATTGCCGCAAACACAGACACTCAACACATTCACACTAGAAAGTTTCATAGCTTTGACTCATGTCTGCATTATTTCTCTCCAGTAGTTATGAGCAATAAAAAATGTCTTTGTACACTTTTAAACTAAAGTTGCGTTATCTCCTAACCCCCTCACAAAATGCTTGTTGTTCTGTCTCTCACGTGTCTTTTTCGAATAGGAAAGAAAGCAATAGGTGAGTGTTGCCACCTTTTGCAAATAACAGCTGAACATTCAGAGTATGTGTGGTTAGAAAAATTGGGCTGTGTGCGACTATGCATACAATACCAGCATGCTGTGCTGATGACAAAATTTCTGTCACACATAAAACCAAAGTATACGTTGAGATTTATTGTGACCGTAAGTAACCTTAGTATTCAAAAGACGTAACAGAGTTGTCATTTTTATTAGCAAACCTTTCACTGATTCTCTTCAAACTGTTGCTAGTTGGCCTGAAGAGTTTAAAGGGGTCATATGACGTTGCTAAAAAGAACATTATTTTGTGTATTTGGTGTAATGCAGTGTGTTTACGTGGTTCGTGGTTCAAAAAACACATTATTTTCCACATACTGTACATTATTGTTGCTCCTCTATGCCCCACCTTTCTGAAACGCGTAGATTTTTACAAAGCTCATCGTTCTGAGAAGCGAGGCCTGCTCTGATTGGCCAGATATCCGGTGCATTGTGATTGGCTGAATACCTCAAGCGTGAGACGGAAATGTTACGCCCCTCACCGTATTGTGATGGCCTTTCCCGGCAAGACGAGACTAAAACAATAAAACCCATTACAAACGAGGCATTTGTTGCATCCAGTGGGGACATAATTACTGATTATAATGACTGATTATAAATACTGTCTTTTTACACGTTGCGTTGCATCGCGCAACGTAAACATTACCATGTCTGCATTTGTGATCGAAGAAACGACAAACAACAAGCACTACTCTACACTGCTCAAAACTTGCGTTTGAGTCAGTAACAGAAACGTACTTACAGGCTGTAAGTCAGAAGCGTCAGACTGTCCTTGCAAAGTAGGAACTATCCCCACTTTATAGAAACAGCCTTTGTCTACAGCTGGCATTGTAGGCTACTCTCCTGCCAGGTTCAGGAAATAGTCCTCTGTAAATTGCGCCGCACACACTCTAATATTTGGGTTGAACTGTTCTGGAACAGTGTTGTAAATACAACTTAACCACTGATTTCTAGTTGTGTCCTCTTTTGGAAGCCCAAACAAAGTAGTTTCGCTTTCACAATGAAACACAGCGTCTCCAGGACATGGCGCCGGCGGCAGCAACAGCACTACAGCGAGAATAAAAATCACGCCCCCTTACTTTGCGTAAACATTTGGGCGGTGTTTTGCAAATCTCCCCACACCGTGACATAGACATGTGGGGGCGTGTTTGAATGAGCCGTTTTAGGGGGGCGTGGACAAGTCTTAACTTTTTTATAAAGAATATCTCTTTGGTTTTGAGACATTAGTCTTTGCAATTTCAGGGATCTTATCTATGCATGAACAGCTTGTAACACTCCAAGAGAAAGGAAAACTTGAAATCGCATCATATGACCCCTTTAAGTAAATGTTCGCTATATAGCATCCCTTGTGGCAACGCTGAGAATGCAACATGTACTTGAGTTGTAAACTGCATTCGGTCACATTTCGAAACAGTAATTTACACAGCTTGCGTAGCTGTAGGAATGCATGTCTGCCAACAGTACTTGCATAAGAGTATGTTTCAGGCAGTGTTGGGGAGTAACTAGTTACATGTAACGGAATTATGTAATTTAATTACAAAATTAAAGTAGTTGTAATCAGTTACAGTTACAGTTCCTTTTGAAAATGTTAAGAATTACAAAGGGGGTTACATCTGATTTTTTTCACACACACACTCCCACATACAGATGTAATTTATTTATTTCATAAATTGCAGTGACTGCTCTAATATATGAAACACCAGTGTTTCATTGTTTAGAACATGCTTATTCGATAACTCTTTTATTTCCTATATGGGTTTATGTATATGCTTTACTTTTTAAGATTAACTTGGTTTTTTTTCCAAGGCACTGTTAGATTCCATTGTTTCCTGTCATAGCTATGCAAAGATTTGAATTCAAAAACAGTATCATAGCTATTAAACTATTTCTTGTTATGATTTTAAATCTATATTTATCCTCAGAATGATCTAAAACTAAGTCTGATTTTGTTGTGGCTGTGCTTCAAAGGGGACATCGGATGCCCATTTTCCACAAGTTGGTATGATTCTTTAGGGTCTTCTCAGTGGTCATGTATAACAACAACCTTTTTACCTTGTCAAAAACAAGCGACTCGTTTCTGTGCATATCTCTTTACATGCTAATGAGCTCTGCTCACCCCGCCCATCTCTTCCGTGGATTTGTGTGGCGATTCACAAATAATCATAAAAAATATAAAGTATGAGACTTACTTCTTCTGGAGGTGCAGCTGGATCACGAACAATGGGTGCTGATCAATCCTTGAGTTTTAACTTTTTAACAAAACCTGCCTTGAATTGTCCCTCGTTCAGAAAGCAGTCAGGAGTAAAATGATTTGTGCAGACATAAACAAATTAAAGTGTATTCGGTGGTGCATTACCATCAAAGTCAAAAACTAATCTGAGTCCGGAAATATGCTAATTTGGGACAGTACATCAGCGGTTGTGGGAGGGGCCTGAGCAATATGACATCATATTGCTCAGAAAATCAAAATGGCTTGATAATTGAGACTGTTTAGGTTGTTGGGGGATTCAAAAAAAGAGGAGTGAATGGATTTTTATCAATGTAGGGTGGTTGTGTCCACACACTGCTAAGACACATTTACAGTATATGCAAATGAAGATATTTTGCATCCAATGTCTCCTTTAAAATTAAAATATTATAATCTTACTTCAAGTGATGAAGGATTTCAAAAGTCTGACAGTAATCAGTGTTCAGTACTACTGCAAGGTTTACGCTGCCTGGTTTACATGTTTGAAAATGATTAACAGTTGTAAACATTAGAAATTTAGAAAAGTAATCAAAAAGTAAGCAAATGTAATCAGTTACATTACTTTAATAAAGTAATTGAAAAGTTACACTACTTATTACATTTTAAGCAGGGTAACTTGTAATCTGTAACCTAGTACATTTCCAAAGTAACCTTCCCAACACTGATTTCAGGCCTAAGTATCTGGGTTCACTTGCCGACTGGCAGGATACCATCAGATCTGATTGGCTGTGACAGAAGCTGGACGAGTAATTGCTCTAACCACGTTTCCTGGTCCACTCAGTCTCGGGATGGGTGGGCCAAGGTGCTTCACTGATTCCACCTCCTTCTCGAACTGACATTTCTATTGCACCCTACCCCTCCGCCCTCCCTGTTTCCTCTGCGTCTTGGACCAGGAGAGGCTCTTCCACGTGCATCTGCACCCTCATTAGTGCAACAAGCATTCTGACGATGTGCGCAGGTCTGACCCCAGCCGCTGCCATGTGCAGTTGGTGGAAAAAAATGATCTGATCAGTGCGACAGACAGACAGATAGAGCAGAGAATGCATTTGCCACCCCCTCTGCCTTTGAAGGAACCAATAAAACAGGGTCAGTGTACAACTGAGTGGAAAGAGAGACAGAGAGAGAGAGACAGGGACGGAGGTGCTTGTATCAGGGGATGTATAGGTATATTACGGTGTCAGCTCCACTCAGAGGTAGCGCAGTACTCAGACAGTATAATGATATGTGTGTTGTCAGGAGGTTCAGGCTGGGCAGGACTCAGGGAGAGTGTAGTTACAGAGATTGAGACTCTGATCAGATAACTGTGACAGAAATAAAGACTAGCTGAGCCAATACTGGACACTTGAGCCCTGACACCCAGACAGACAAAGACCTTTTCTAAGAAAATGGGATACTCCTTTTTGTGTGCTTTCAGATTTATAATTCAAACACCTATAATGATTGTTATCATGTCAGCATGTTTTAATTTTATTTTCTTTAATTACAAAATATATGCACAAGAATCTCTCTCTCTCTCTCTCTCTCTCTCTCTCTCTCTCTCATGTATATATATATATATATATATATTAATTTACTTTTATTTTTTTCAAGTTAATTCTGAATCTTTGTTAAATTATATTTTTCCACATAAAACTTTTCACCTCAACCAGATTCATTTCATCCACCCAATATTACTATCTCTGATCAAAACCATGTGGGTACACCTTTGTAAAGTACAAATATTTATTTATCTTTACTAATATATATATATATATATATATATATATATATATATATATATATATATATATGTATATGTGTGTGTGTGTGTGTGTGTGTACTTACTGTTACATGTGTTTATAAATAAATATAAATATATTAAAAAAAAATTGTTTCTTGAGACCCTTCTTTGCTTTTTAAAAACTATTATGAAAATGTTGTAGGTAGTACTGTTGACCACGGCATGAAACTGTTGATATTAAAGAGCCACATACATTCGCTTACACCAGTAAAAATTGAATTACACTTCACTGAAATTAATGGCCTGTGCTTTAGTATCACTCATATATTCACAATGATTATGGTCTTCCCTGGAGAGCATTATGGGTAACAGTGTAAGTATTTGAATGAAAATGGCGTCCATTTCTCTTGATGACTGACAGGTCTGATAGCTGGCCACAACACTATGTCATTAACAACCGTTTCCAGGAAGTAGGAGTCCATGAGATATGCATCATTGTGGTTCCTTATGTTTTAAGTGGATAATACCAATAGGAAATAAGTAGATAGGAACTACCTAAATGCATATGGCTGCTTTTAAAACGTATAGTCTCTGTGTGCCCTCAGGGTAAAGGAGAGAGGCAGAATAGGCTTTGAACAACATCTTTGAATCTTGGTTGTTCTTCTTGCTAATTCTTTCACACAACAGTGAACTTCCTCCCCAAATATCTCAACTGTCTTGCTAACTTTATACTATGTTGGGGGTTTGTTTGTAGTAGTCAGAGAGTCTCGCTGTGCTCGGTAAGAGGAAGCTTCATGTAATTGAGTTAACTAAGAACACTAACTCACATCTGTAACAGAGGAACAGATGTGCATTTCAAGCAGAAAGATGAAAATGCAGAGCTGTGTTGCTTTTTATTCCCCTTTCCTTTAAATATTTTACATTCTAACTGAATCATTTAACTCAGCACTGGATAACGATGAACAATGAGATTTTAACCCCATTACACAATATCCTACAATATTCTACTGTGTCATAGCCAGAGCAGTATAGACTGTATAAATTCCAAGATACAGTTCACGCAAAAATGAAAATTGACTTTTCCCTCATATGTGTATCACTACGGTATGTATAACTTTCTTTCTTCGATGGAAAACAAATGGAGATATTTTGAAGAATGTCTAAGCTCTTTTCCATACAATGAATGTGGATTATGATTTATACCAGGCCTGGCTCCACAAGATTCCAGAAAGAAGCAATTTTTCTGTCCACAATGAAAGTAAATGTTGAGCAAAATAACCAAGAGTCAGTCATAGCAGTGCATGGATGAGTTCTCCTTCTTTGTGCACGCTCTCACACAGCACAGCTGAAAAACCAAGAAATTTCATAACAATCTCGTGACGCATCTCCAGATGGCATCTATTTTATAATTTTCTTTTTGGAGCTTGGAGCATTTGGCACAAAATGAGTTAACAGGTTATTTTTTGCTCTTTTTTCACACAAATATTTAGAAAAGTAGGGAAAAAGTAACAAAGTGACTACTTGTATGGTGTTTCTATGCTTTTTGGACATGGGCAGCCCCTTGTCTCTTCATTCTTTCATTGTAAAAGATCCGCTTGAAACAGGTTCTAAATTTCTCCTTTTGTAATCAAAGAAAAAAAGAATGCCGTACAAGTTTGGAATGGCACGTGGGTCAGTAAAATAGGAAAATGTCACTTCATACTGAATTTTCCCTGTACTAACTTCCTCAATTTGAATCTGTTTGGAAGGTTGGCTGATGGCTGAAGTAATTATGCATCTTTATGTTTCTCCACGGCATTTGATTTTACACGGAATTAGATAATTTTAATCAGTTCTTCAACTAACATTTGTACTGCATGAAAAACAATATTAACTAAACAATTGCACAGTACCTCACATCTCATGCTTAAATGAGACTAGTCCTGACAACCTGCATTAGATGGCTGTTTACTATACTTTACTGTGCCAACCTCAGGTAATATAATGGTGGGTAATGACTCTCATACGTACATACATACATGGGGTAGATGTATGCGGTTTTGTGTGAGCGTGTATGACGTTGACATTGATAGAGCTAAATGAATGGGGCGCCGTTAGTTCTGGGTCATTACACCGCTAAACTGGGGTTTTGTTGGAGAGAGAGCGGAAAACAGCACGGTGGTCGACTGCCGTTTTTGTGGTTCATGGCTGCCATCGTTGTCATCACTATCATTTCACATAGGAGGCAAATGTCCTTAGTGCAGTAAGTGTTGTTAGAAATGCAGCAAAATTGGAATTTTCTTCGTCAAATTTGGACGTCCTCTTTAACAAAAATGAATCTTCTCAAGGAGGATTCAGTTATTATGGACATAAATGTGGGGCAAAGATGTTCAGGCAAGTGAGGAATAACAGTCTATTCCCAAGGCCAGAACATGAAGGGGTTCAAAAAACAAAAAGTGGCCAGACGGGGCTAAAATTCCCTCCTCTTTTCTGCCTCTCTCTCCCTGACTCAATTACGGCTGCCGTTTCCCTCCTGTCAGGTATAACCCCTTCAGCACACCGCTCTTCAAAAGCGGCTCTGACTCAATCAGCAACACTCAACATTAACACACGCTAATTATTCATGAGGCTGGAGTCACAGCGGCCAAAGAGAAAACCGCACCGCATCTCCTCATTAATGTATACATTTCTATCCAGCGTCCCTCAATCCATGCCAAGACATCCAACGCAATCACAGCCATGTTAAACCAGGTTTACATCTGGTCAGGGGAAAGCAATTCTACTCTTTTATGTAATCAATGAAATATGTCTGTCGTTTACTGTTGGAAATGTGATTACTGGCCCGTCTGGCTGTGGCTACAGTAACAAGAGCGCTGTTAACATCGTCACAGTAACGCTCCGGGAAAGGTATTGCCTGTCAGTGCCCAGTGAGGACGGAGTTTATTCCTTCTTAATAGGCTTTGGGCCGAGTTCCCACCGGAGAGTTTGGTTGACAATCTGACAAAGTTATCTGGAGATAAATGGGTTATGAAGCAGAGAGAAAGGGCCGGAGAGAGAGAGTGAGTGAGTGAAAATGTCTCAGATTTGATGGAGGTTTGATGGAGGATGTAGCCAGGGGTCCAGAGGTCTAGGCAAGTACGGATGCACTAGACGGTACCATAAAAACATACAGAGTCTCACATGATGGACCGTTTCTAAATTTGTGGCCATGCACTATTAACACTGCTTTCAAACTCATACCAAAATATTAGTTAAGTTACAACACCTATGAGCTACCTAAACGCCATTTTAAGGAATTACATACACTCTCCAGACAAAAGGACCGTTCCAAATGGATAAATAGCAATATTACACTGCATTCTCAGAGTTTTGGACACATTCTAACTCTTGTGGAAAAGATGTACACTTTTACACTTTGTACCTTTAGAAAGAGTACAGTATGTAATATGGTAATAATGTACTTTAAAACAACATACTTAAGTGTGAATTGAATTAAATGTTTTCGGACACTTAATTGCATGTTATTTGCAAATAAATGAAAGTGTATTGCAGTTTAAATTTATATTAAATAAATTAATTGAACATTGGAGTTCATTTTGACCCCACTTAAGTATAACTTAAGTACATCTTTTTATGTAATATCATAATTATTTTTATTGTCTTTGAAGTATAGATGACAAAATACTATGAATACATAATGTTTTAAAAATGTACTTTAATAGACAATTTGAAAAATCCATTTTTAAAAAGTAAACTTAAGTGTGTTAAGAAACAGTCATGAAAGTTTACTCTACTTAAGAACATGTAAGTGACCTTTTATTCTATAAATATTATAGTATCTGCAAGTATAGCAAACTAAGCTAAAAATTAAAGCTCAGTGACTAATACGAATCTGTTTCTGTCAATATTCTTTATTAACAAGTGGTGTAATTATGTACACTCATCTCATAAATACATTCCGACAGACAAGTTTGGATAAACGTCTAATATAAATATGTTTATATTTCATTCATCACTGAAAGTTATCAGTTACTAAAATTCAATCTAAATAAAATGTACTATTTTAACTCAATATTTGTCTGTGCTCTGCATTTTTGTGCTTATTAGAGTATCACGTTGTTAGTGTAGCAACATGCTAACATCAAACTTTGTTGAAAAGTTGCCACTATGTAGACTGTTACAAACATATTCCAGTGCAACCTTAAATTATGGATGTAGATAGTAAACAGTAAGACTGCTCGCTGGGTTTGGAGCTAATATATTTTTATTAGCAGTTGTACAGTGCACAAATTAATGTTAACACTATCAGTAAAAGTCTGTAATTTTTATACGTGGTTCATCTGATGTGTGTGCCTGTCACCTCGTTTTATGGCAGTGGCCTTCATGACTGGAGAGAGAATGAGGCCTTTAAATGTCATGATAGCAACATCTGATCAGCCTAATTAGAGAGAGACCTCATCATGGACCTAATCACTGAGGGGATGCGACAACTACACACACACTCTCAAAAAGCCCAAGTAAGCTGCTTTCTAGATAGTAAATCCCAACCAAAATGCTGTACAAATGCTGAACATTGTTTGTACAGTAGGCAGCAACTGTATGTGTGATAAAAATAGCTCTCATCATGTGAAGTGCACAGGAGAAACAATCAATTCCAATGTATTTTGATGTTAGCAAGTTGCTATGCTAATGACACAACAATACATTAGCATTAAATAAACATTGGGTACACTGTCCAACACAGGAAGCTACTTTTATAAATACTCTTCAGTACTGAATGAATGATATTTATAATCAACATTTTTCTCGACTTGTCTGCCAGCTTGAGTGATTTTTTTCACTGAAGCTCTTCATTTGCCATGAAATCACTCTGATCTTGTTCAGGTCAGCGCTGTAAACTGTTGACTTGATCACTTAGTGCTGGGAAGGATAAAAAAGACAAAATGTTTTGCATTTGCAGCACAGTCGTCCAGTTCAGATGTGACAGTGTTGTAAACAGAGAACATGAGTGTGTGTGAATTGATTTCGCCCAGCGAGACAGACTCTGCTAATGGCGTCTTGGCCTGACTGAAACATATACCAAAGTGATTATTCATTACAGGGCCATTTCATGGTGTTCATCACTACAGAAGCTTCTGTCTCTCAAACCAGCCATGCTGGAATAGCCTGAGGAAACACTGTCAAATCTGTGAGAGTGTGGCGGTCCTGCTAGCTCACTGAGACTTCCCCCAGCGTGCTTCACACAGACAAAAAGAAAGAAGAATATGTTAAGGAGGGCCGCCTCATATGCGGTCAGACTTGAGAATAATGTTTGAAAAAATGAGTTCATTACAATGGTGTTGTATGGATGCTTTTTTTGTATGATTATGAATTTTATATGCAAATCTGTGCATTAACCATGTATATAACTATGAGCAGGCTGTGTGTAGCTTTGCCGCACTGTTTTATGCATGTGCTGCAAAACCTGTTTTTTTATCATTTTTAAGTCTGACTGACATCTCAATAAATCTGCTAATGACTAGAAATAAAATTAAAAATATTAGAAATACAACCTCTTTAATATGTCAGTTGTTTCTCCTCAACAAATGGAGAGTTTTAGAAGAGACCTCAAAATTGTCCAGAAGAGACTGCAAAAATGTTTACATTTGCCAAGATAACAAAGTTTGCAAGTCAGACATATCAATAGAGTGCTGCAGGAATGTATTTTTGTAGGTCACAACCCCAGAAACAAGTTAGCATTTTAGCACTTAGGGTTCCATCGTCCTCAAGAACTATTATTTATGCATTGTTTCGTATATTATTACTATATGTATAGAATTATTTTTTTATTTTTTTATTTTTTATGGGTTTTTAGTTGCCTGAAATAAGGTGAAGCTACCAATGTGAAGCTAAATTCTAGTTTGGCCTACAAAAATACATCACAACATTACTCTTTGTGAACTGCGTTTCTCACTATTCTTCCAAGACTAAATGATCTGAGCTATGTTATCCATATTAACTAGTCACAGTAGCCTAACTAGATATTCTATAGCTCTACATGACTAAAGCTGTGGTTATAGTTACTATTGCTCTGCAAATTTTCAAGGTCAAAATTTAGTAATTTCAATAGAACAATCTGCAGTATTGCAAGTATCTTCAGTGCAATCTGCAGATGTGCCCACACAGATTTTGCTCCTGTTAAAGTTGGTCACCCAAATTTGCTGCATTGACCAACAGATACCTGCTGTGATTTCTGTTTGATCTGTGCACTGCTATTGACAATAGACCGTTTTTTGTTCAGAAATTTCATTAAAATTCATAAAAAATGTGATCTCTTCTTTGGGTATGTATGGCAACAAATGTTTCTAATTTTATTTCTCCTTAGGAGAGGTATATGAGACAACATGGACATTTAAATCAAACATAAATGAGTGCTCCCTTAAGTCACATGAGCTATAAAAGAGCAACCTCTGAGCAATAAAAGTTTCCTCTGGGTGCACGTGTTGAAAAGTGTACACTCCCTTTGTGGACATGCCTGTCTGCACCAACACCTTTATTTCCTCTTTTGTGTGTGTGTGTGTTTATGATGGTCAGAGCCTCAGCTGTCCCAAAGCTGAAATTGGCAATAAAGTTGAGCTCATATAGATCAACTGAGCGGGCTAAGGGTGGACCTGTCACCAGGGCCATCTTCTGTCTCTCTCTCTCTCTCTCTCTCTCTCTCTCTCTCTCTCGCTTGTTCCCTCTACAACACAAACACACAGTTTAAGAGGATACACACTATGTTTTTCAGAGTGATATTTATGCATTTTACATGCATGATATTAGGCAGGGGTAAGAGTCAGTATTAGGTCCAGAATTTTTTTATTTTTTTTTATGTGGAAATCTGTAAAATATTTTAAATAGTAAAAAATGTAAAAAAAAATACTACACTTTATTTTATTGGTTGCTAAAGGCATTGACAAATTAAGCAAAATATTTAATTACCAAACAAGGCTTGGCGGATGTGTTGGCGATGTGTTTCTAAAAGAAAGGTGTTTCAATTATACACAAATCTGCAAACATGCTGAGGAGTTCTGTGGGAGCAAATTATATACAGTATGTTCCTGGTTATAAGACAAAAACAGTCACTTTAATTCATATTTGCAGATATTTCTAATTATTAAAAAATTCTGGACCAAAATAAGTAATTGTAAAAAAAAAACACACACACACACACACACACACATTCAGGACCTCAGCTCCTTTTACCAATATATTCCTGAAATAAACCGATGGTAGTCAACAACTCTACATTTTAAAATTTTCATTAAAAAATCCACCAAAATTATTGCACTATTGCATTGCAATTGCTAGTGTTCTGGGTGTTCATTATTATATTATATGGATTATTCTTGTCAGACGCCATCTTAAATTACATGCCAATAAATCAACATATGTTTTCCTAATAGAAACAAAATGGTTTATGTAAAAAAAAAAAAAAATGCCAAAAGGTCATAGTCTGTTTTATATTATGCTCTTTTTGGTCAGGTAAAATCACATAACAAGCATTTTCCCTTTCCGTTCATGATGTGTTTCTGTCATTTAGTGGGCTGTGAGCCACACGGCAGCTTGTCTTTGCCTTTCACAGAAGTTTTTGCATGTTAAAAGGACTGTGTTCTATCACAGTCGCAGGCCTGCAACTGTGGCGGTTTGAAAGAGCCACAGTGCTCCCTGCTGGATGTGCCTATAAAATCACCTAGTTCATTGGTTTAAGGATGACTGGTCAAAAATCCTGCTTTCTTCGGTGATGTAATTGTGTGTATGAGTGTTCTGCACAATGTATGTTCAACAGTGTCTTTGTCACACCGATATGTGTGTGCATGTTTAATTACCCAGACGGGCAATGCAAAAAAGTATGACTTTAAAGGATTCCTCCAAGAATTTGTCTCGTTCACAGACAACCTGCATGGCCAGTGGGCAACAGCAACAAAGATGAATTGACTTTTCAGAATATATAACAATCAACATCTTCCCTGTAGATGTTTTCCCTCATGGCTGGAGGAAACCGATTTCACAGCGTAATTAAAACTCATAAATGAGTAGCGCTGGGTGTGAGCGGCGGTCTGGGATCCACGGCCCCTAGCGTGACCCTCGGCCTTTGGCTGCTCTGCATGTTGTGAAACAGAGGAACTGTGCTGTCACTTGCATTCAGTTTTCCTGCATTCTCTGTGTCTCCAGGGTCCGCCCTCTGTCGGGTGGACATGTTAATATTGTGTCACAAAAGAGAAGGAAAGGATGAGAGATGCCAACAAATTTCCATCATCTTTCTGTCACCAGCCATTTTACTCCCTCCTTGCGGTGCATTTGCATGTGTTGCATGTGCATCTTTGCCAAAGGTTCTCTGTGTTCACACAACAATAGCTTGCTCCTTGCACTTCAAAGCCAACAACATTTTTACTTGTATGTTTCTGTACATGATTTACTTGCAATAATCAAATACATAATATTTTCTTGTTGCCTGTTCTTTCTCTATGAATATCCTGTTTCTTGGAAACAGCATACTGCATTGACGTGATGTTGTTTCCCAAAAGCATCACTAGCTAACTGGTGGTAACTCTATTGGTAATGACGGAATAGTTGTTTGCAAGGACAGTTACTGCCATCAGCCAATCAGCATGGTCAGGACGCAACTTTCTCTAACCTTTCAGCTCAGATGATTGACTCATAAAAATCTGTAAGTGGAGCTGGGCACTAATGTGCTGTGCAGATTCCAAATTGTGTGTACCTGTAGCTCATGCTCCAGCCGAGCAACTGCCATTGAGTATGGGATGTTAGGGAATAGCTCTCCTCATGCCAAAACCAATCTTATCAAAATTAATAAAATCAAAATGTTTAAGGAATCATGCAAATTCTTTACCAAAATACAAAAAGAATAGCCTATACATATTTTATGTGTTCATAACTATATTTATTACATAAATGTATGATTATATATAATTATTACAACAAGATTTCATTGACACAAAAACAGCCATGTTCTTTTAAGGTCTCCAGTTTACCTACTCTCCCCTCTCGAGCTGTGCGGTGTGATGCGCCGTGTAAATCTGCGGATTACCGGAGACAGAAAGAGATACGGAGCAATCACAAACATGCGGCCGCCGCAGCTGATATGTGCCTCTTGTGGCGTCAGGCCTGCGTTTCTCCTTCCTGTCACACAGTCGTTCCGCGTCCCGTCCCCAGACACGATCTGCCCGATGCCTCCTGACAGGCAGCACGTCTGCTACCGCTGCCCATCTGACTGCGCCCGATCCCGCTGTACGTTTAAATATACAGCCGCTGCACTTACAGGTTATGAGAGGTAGCAGTACAGACAGTTATGCACGGGACACGCGGCTCAACTAGACAAATCAGGATAACGGGAAGAAAAGAAAGAAAGAGGGGTATAGTGGGAGCGCGGAATAGCCCCACAGGCACCATCGATGACCCCCACAATATATTTCTAACTAATGTGACCCCGCATTGTGTATCGCAATTGGCATTGGAAAACTCCCACAGGCTACGGATTGTTCCCGGGAGTGGGGATCGCTGTCCTCCGTGCCGGCTCATACATACAGGATGTGGCAGCTCCGGGCATCGCGCAGCAGCGGCGTTCTGCGCTGCGCTGCCGGCGTGTATTCATGATAGAGCTACGGGCTAAAACTGTCTGACGTACCGCGACGCGCAAACAAAAGCAGAGGCAGAAAACAAGAGAATTAGTCTTACCTTGTTCCTGAGCACCTAATCGTTTCTGATAGTTTGTGTATGTGTTCATTATGCGTGTTATTTAGGCCAGCTGTTTTTATTTTCATTCATTTATTTGTCTGTTTCCATAAACAATTTTTAGATTGGAAGAAAAAAACAAACAAACTAATGAATAGCATATGTAAAGGGATGTTTAAATATAGGCCTATCTAGTGTGAAGCTTATATATCCGCAATTTCAGGCAAAGTATAATTATGATTGGACTGTGGATATACCCTCGCATATTCCTGAAACATGACACAACATCACAGAAGGGCTTTGTGTTTCTGTTTAGGATTTGTGGGTTGGGATTAGATTCTGTAGCATTGTTTTAAACCCTCCTATTGTGCTCAAGAACCGGGTAGGCCTACAAGATTCATGTAAAGACAGAAAACCCTGCTGCAGCTTGTCAGAGACTATAAAATATAAAATATGTGAGAAGTGTAATAATTCACATTTATTGTTATTTCTGTTGTGTTAGGGGTCATATTTCACTTTTTTTTCACATAGGTCACATATTTTTGTCTTCAAAATTAACTGCATACACACAAACTCTCACTTCTTTTCACTGCTGCAGTCTATTGAGATCCAAAAAAGAAAAGAAAAACAACCTTAATATTAATCAAATATATAAAGAAACAGTACATTTTCCTGGGATGATTCAGAAGACAGTTCAGTTCACAATTATAAATTAACCTTCAGTCTTAAACTTCAGAAGTTCTTGTGTTTTTCACATTTTTGTGTTTGGCAAGCTACAATAAATGAACTTTCTTTCTTTCTTTCTTTTTCCTGACTCTTTATGTTTTTCAAAGTGTTGAGTTTTGGCAAATTGCATGGAAACCAATGAAGGTTAATGAGGGGGTCACCAAAAAAAACAAAAAACATAATTTGTGCAGCCTAACCAAAAAAACATCTGTTGAGAATGTGCATGCACATTCATGACCCTAAATTAAAAATGCTTGCAAAATTTCATGATGAAATAAATAGTTTTTATTCAACACATTGACTAAATATAGTTTTACCAGTATTTTTTGAGCAGGTTAAAAATTGAGTCAAATCGACCCTAACACAACAGGAGGTAAAGGAGCACCTTCAGAAGCCTTTTCTGCATGCTGTCCTCCTCAAAGAAAAAAAAAAATAAGAGGTCTCGGCCAAGATCTGTGACAGACAGTGATTTGACTGATGGGTGCACGAGAAGCATGCAACACTTTCAAAGCTGCACTCGCTTTCCATGATGTCACCCACACCTGGACCTTATAGAGCTAATGAGGCCGGTTTGATTGATAGCTGACATTTCATTATGGAGGAGTCATACAGTGATTGTGTAAATCCAAACAGACACGCCTCACGGAGGACGAGCAGGAGGATGCTGGGAAACAGACAGCCAAGTGAAGCAGAGGGAAACTTGCTGCAGGACTCGGGAAATTCTAAACCCTCGCTGTCATTTTGATTTAAATTGCCAGGATTTAGATGAAAAACAATGAGTAAATACATATATGCTACTATAAACTGCACTGCAACTCTTTCATCTGCTGTACAGTTGTGCCTGAGCTGACTGATGGCAAGATCACAGGCTTTTTTTTCTCAATTCTCCATCAAGAAGATACTTATGATTGCATGAAAACAAACATGGGGAAATTGTGTATACAGTACATTCATGCAGGATCTAAAAACCAGGATTCTGTGTCGGTGGGTTCTTCCTGCATGTGAAGTCAGCATCTCTTTGATCTGTATGAAGGGTCTTGTTTCAGTGAACACTCATGCAAGTTACAAATCCTAACTGTGGTTGGAGCAATAAAAGAACAAAGACTCACTCAATAATTTGCTGATTGAGTGGGTCCATTGTGAATTAAAATGTATGTATTATTCTCAGTAGCCTAAATCTCAATAAACTGGAAAATAAAAAATACAGTGAATGTAACCATGAGTGATCTACAAATGCAAAGATGTTTGCTTCTTTAATTTTAACAATGCATAAGTAATAATAATAATAATAATAATAATGTATGTATGTATGTATGTATATATATATATATATATATGTATGTATTATATATGTTAAGTACAGTATATATGCTTGTATGCCTCACTGGGAAGATAATTCCACAATGCATGAATTGGCAAATTAGACAAATTGGCAAACAGTAGGCCTATTGCTGAGTAGGACTGTAGTTTATGGCCTGTGGTCCGAGCAAAAAAAAAAAAAAAAGGATAATTTATGTTATTTACTTTGGGGAAGTAATTCAGGACATTAAAAGTACTGGAAACATAATATAATTTTCTTTGTGGCTGACCACAAATTAAGAAGGAGAGGCATCTTTTAAACTTAGCCCTTAGTGCTGGAAATTATTATATCAATAATATAAGTTTGTGTTAATTCTAAAGACATAGGCCTAATTAAATAAAAAAAAAAAAAACTCAGCTCCTTGCTGAAACAATTTTGTCTTAACTGTGATTTCATAATTTAAGTTAATGGACTGCAGTTGGCTTTTTAAAATAACACATTCACCAAGCTGAGTGGCTGCTACAAATAGGCTAAACCAGACTATATAAATATAGCAAACTAACATATAAAATATACTATTTTAATAACTTTTCATAGAAAGTCGTATTGTGTCAATATAATTGAGATTTTTTTCTGCAAAAGAACTTACATTTGTGAATTAAAAAAAATTGCAAGTGAAAGAATAAGATGTATCATATAAACATGACTCTGCAGTATATATCAGCAGCACACGAGAGGGTCTCTTCTGTCCATCATGACGTAAGCGAGGCGCGACTAGAGGCTCTCCACCAATCAGCGAGCGCTTTATGTGTCAGCTTGTTTCCGGTGTGACCAAGATGGCGTTAAGGGAGCTGAGCTCGTTGGAGAGATTTCTGGGATTAAAAAAGCCAAATAAATACAGCACTCAAGGAGGGAAAAAGGTGAATCAAACACTGAATGTGATATACTTGGAGTTACGAGGCTGTAATACATTTTAAAGATGCGTTTGTGTGTGGTATTATGTCAGATATTAAAGATCGTATGAATCAATGACTGGTGTAACGTTAAAACAATGGGTTTTTATTTCAGATTTTTATGTTTATGTATGATCATGCAGGAGTGTTTCATAAGTTCATAACGTGTGACCAGTTTTTTATTTAAACAAGCGATCATGTGTGTTAGTCGTAGCCTCACTGACAGATGTTATTGTGAGCTGTGGCTGTGATCTGAAGCACCGAAGACAGACAGCACCATGTGGAAAATATCACTTAAGCTGTTTCAGATAACATGTTAGAGAGCATTCGGAACATAAAATACATTTGCTGATATACAGATGTTCATAAAAAACAAAAGACCACATGGCCATTTTAGTTCACTTGTTTTGTTGGACATCGTGTACCTCTCCTCCCAAGAAGTAAATATTACTTTAGATACATTTAACAAAAGTTAGGAGTGCTTTCACACACACAAGGTGTATTCAAGGCTCATATACATTTGTATCGTCATGTGTTTCCAAAGAGAAAAGGTTGAGAAGTATGCTAGAAATATAACTGTATTCTCGTAATCAGAATGAATATGCTTTGTCCCCAAGGAAATTTGATTTGAACTTCATGTTTCTGAACACTCATATTTACGTTCGTACCATTAATAATACTAAAATAAACATATTGTAATACTTTATATACAGTTGAGTTCTATAAATAATTAAGACTGATTGATTATATAAACCAAACACTGTTGTTTGTTAATTTCTTGACAGCTAAACTTACCACCTAAAGGTTTTTTTTTTATTATTAGTTTTAAATATTTTTTTTATTTTTATTTTTTAGCATTGCTTTGACTTAAAGCAGTAATTTAATGAATAGATCAACCCCTGCTGATTGCTTTCAGGTAGATTTTTAACCTTTTTTTACTTATTTATTCATTTGTAGGTCCCTGTTCTCCAAAACAACAATGGACCAGCATTGATTGGTCTGGTCACTATAGCGTCCCATCTGGTCCGTGAGGCTAAGAGACCTGAGCTGCTCGGAGACAGCGCTGAACGGAGAGCTGTGGTCCAGCAATGGCTCGAACACCGAGTAACACGACTAGATAACTGTTCTAAAGAAGAAGTCAAAGTTATTTTGAAGGTAAGATGTGGTAATGATTTGGGGTTAAACAGTTCTCATTAAAAAAAAACTAAAAAACATTTGTACACATTGTGCTGCACTGTTTTATGTCCAACAATGCTTTAGACAACAAAGATTAAATGTGAAAGAATTGTGAGATATTCATATTAAAGTTACCATGAAATCAGAATTCACAATTCTTTTATTTTATGGAATATTGCTGTATTTATTATTAATTTAACCACGCACATTTTTATTTAAACTTCATGTGCCCTCGTAATCTTTAATCAAAATAACTTTCCCTCCCTTGTGCAGGGACATCTTTTCTCTGATGATGTATGCACTTCCTGATAGACAAAACCAAGTCCCACCTTACGTTTTTGATCTAAAAAGCAATGCATATTTCACACGGAATGTTTTCACAAACAAATCATGATTCACTAAAAACTAAATTCAGTGAAAATGCCATGTCACGTCAACAACCCATATATATATATATATGGGTTGTTGACGTGACATGGCATTTTCACTGTCCCACAAGATAACTGTCCCAATGTCTTTATTTAAAATGCATTAAATCGTTAAATATTTTTTTGTCCTACATGGGCCTGTTTTTAACCATGTTATTAGATTATTTTTAATTTTTGAGCCAAATCTCAAAATTGTCCTATGTGTGACTGTCCCACATGGTTCATATCAACTTTTATAAATGAAAAAGAAAAGCATAAACATTTAAATCCTTAATTTAATAAGTACCATAATTGCAAGTGTCATTTTATTCAATATTTTTTTTCATCCATACATTTCTGAAAACGAAAATTGATACTTTTGTCTCTGAAAACCATTCCTCTGGTGTGACACCATATCCTGTTTTAAATCGAAGGACTTTAATTAGTTGAAGGACCCCATTCATGGTCGTGTTACTGAAGCCCCCTGTGAAGCCCATGACATGTGCACATGGTCAATTTTTGTCTCAGAGTTGTTCAAATATTAAACTTTTTTGGAACCACTACAAAAGTGTTACTTTTTGTTGTCCTTTGGTGTGACACCCCTAAATTATATTTTTTAATTAAAAACTGCATGTTAAACTACATAATCATGGAAAATTATGCAAATGTGTCTTGCTAACCACTAATGATAGGTTAGCTTGGAATAGCAAGGTCATTAATTGACAGAAAAAGGCTGAAACGTCCTCTGGTGTGACAGATAATGTCCTCCGGTGTGACGCCTGTACTGTCACACCACAGGACAAAGATGTCACACCAGAGGACAAGGTGTCTTTAAAAAGCATTTTAAATAATTAAATAAGATTTGTTTAATTCCTTTTTATTCTTTTTTTATAATTTTCTGCGTTCTTATATGCAATAATCACATTAATTAAACTATTTTCTGATGTTTTTACAGAAAACTTGTACTGTTATAAAGTGTCATGAAAATAAGTATAAAATGTGATACTTTGTTTTTGAGACAGAAAGAATTGAAGGAGAGAAATTAGCGGAAGAGAGAGGACACGGAAATATATAGAGAAAATTAACAGGGATCCACGCATAAGGGAGGAGATCCTAAGAGAACAATACAGAAAGTAAATAGAATCAAAATTGTGCCTTAAAAAGAGTAGCCATATAGTTTTTGAGAATTTATTCACATATTAATGAATATAGTTTGAATATCAATCATATTTAGCTGTGCCACACATGCAGCGGGGGGCTAGGAGAGTTTCAGAAACATACTGATTGACTAAGAGACTGAATTTTTTTGATAAATTATATTGTTTTGTTTAAAAAATATTGATATTGTTTGTATCAAAAATAAACTTTCTCCTTTGACATGTTCATAATTACATAGAAATAATTTAATAACTACCATTTCTGTCCTTTAGTGTGACGTAATGTCCTATGGTGTGACACACATAAAAGAACCACAGATTTGTTTTTATCTCAAAATATCTTTAAAAAAAACAGCTGAGTATTGCAATAGAGGAGATACAAATATCACTCAACTTAAAATGGTAGAATTTTCAGCATGTCTTGTTTGTCTTGTTGTCAAAGTTTGTCTTGAAATTGTCCAACAAGTCATGGAGAAAATTTTTATTTAATTCATATTAAATAAATAGCACTATATGAAAATAAGTGTCTAACAATGAAGATAAATCTCTCTAATGATGTTTATGTATTAAGAGGTTTTTTTCTTCTTTAATTTTTGCTATGTTACACCATAGGACACATTTATGGTACAGTTCAGTAAAAAAAAAAAAAAAGCAGTGAAAGAATTAACGAAGTTAGTGGCCCTTTATATTTTCTCAAAGATCAGACTTCACACAACATAAATACATGCATTTCTTTTTCAAAAAAGGTATTTTACAAAAAAAAACATTTTTTTTTTACTGCCTATATATATATATATATATATATATATACTGTACATAGTTAAGACGAAATGTGTTTCATCTTAGGGATAATACTATAGTTATATATTATAAATAATTTATATATAATTACGATAAAATGTATGTTTCATCCACACTTCATTTAACATGCATGTACAGCCAGCTAATGAAAGCTCTGTAAACTAGGTCTGTATAAAACATGTTTTATTGTGTTTGAACTGGTTTTGAGGACTGCATACTTGGCATTGCTAAAGGATTTGGCAAGAGCACGTCTGCAGAGAGCAACATGTATTACATTAAGTAATATTTTGAATTCACACTGAGACACACAGAACATGCAGGATTCTTATTTAAATAGTACTTTTGCTTCCTGATATTCACAGACACTTGTCCATATTTTTTTATATTTAAGTGTACTGACCTACTTTTGATTTATCCTTCTAAAATTTGGAAAATTCTGTGACATTCCACGTTATACAGAAATTTGAATTTTTAGGACCTGATTCCATGATTCTGTGCTTTTCCGCATCGTAGAAATCATAGGGCCCTAACTAACATTAGGACGAGGTTAGGAACAAATTCATGCATGTACACGTGTTGTGAATTACACGGAAAGTGTTGTGAGAAGTTTGAATGCGCATATAAATACGAATCTACGCAATTATTAGTGAATGAGACCCATTGTGTGTTTGTTTTATTTTGCTTTTCAACATTAACAGAACATTATAGGCTAACATAAGTACATCTGTAAGCCCTTAAAGACTGAGACATGGTTATTAATAATAATACGTAGTTCGTGTTTAATAGTTGTCCGTGTCAGTGCATTATCCTGCTGGAAGTAGCCATCATAAGATGAGTATACTGTGGTCATAAAACTATTGACATGTTTAGTAACAATACCCAGGTAGGCTGTTTAAATGATACAGTTGGTACTCAAAAGTTGGGGCCCAAAGTGCGCCAAGAAAATATCCCCACACCATTACACCAGCCTGAACTGTTGATACAAGGCAGGAATGGCATGGCATACATGGCTTTTGTGTTGTTTACACTAAATACTGACCCTACCATCCAAATGTCACAGCAGACCAAGCAACCTTTTTCCAATCTTCTATTGTCCAATTTTGGTGAGCCTGTGCTAATTGCGTATATCCTCAGTTTCCTGTTCTTAGCTGAAATGAGTGGTCTTCTGCAGCTGTAGCCCATCTGCTTCAAGGTTTGAGAGATGTTCTTTGGCTTACCTCGGTTGTAACGAGTGGTTATTTGAGTCATTGTTGCCTTTCTATCTGCTTGAAACAGTCTGGCCATTCTCTAGGGCCCTATGAAATCAGTTTTATTTTTTCCAAAATTCCGTTTTATTTTTTTCTAAATGCATTTATGAATCATAATTTTTCTGGATTCCGTTTTTTTCCGTTTTAATTTTTCTGGACTCCTTTTTAATGGACAAATTAAATTGTATTAATCAAAAAGCATGCCTAATTAATTAAAATCATGAAACTTATACAATTTAACATTAATTTATTAAAAGTGTAACAAAAATGACATGTTTAGGGCCGTATGAAATGTTTTATTTTTTTCTCACCTTATGTTTTATTGTTACCAAATTCTGTGTTTTAGCATGTCTAATTATTTGAATGCATACAAACATTTTTTATTTATCCTTACAAGTAGCCTTATGAAATGTTTTTTTTCCCCTCAGAAATTCTGTGTGTATTTAAATTTTACTGGTTTTCAGATGAAGGCATAAATATTGATTTAATGAAAATTAAACATTTAAATTTTTGGCAAATAAAGGGGATTACTATTAAAATTAAAATATTGTGTGATTATTTCTTAAAAAAAATAAAGTTTTATTATTTTTCAACAGTAGTAGTAGTAATACGTAGATTATCAGATAATCAGATTGAAAACATTGACATGACATCCTCTCATTGAATCAATTGAGTTTCCGAAAAGAATGCCACTCCAAACTCAGCATCTATGTAGTCACAGGGGTTTCTCAATAATAGCATTGGAGGTTTGGATCTGAATCATCCACACTGCAGTCTGTCAGATGGGCTTTAATTGACATGCTGAGGGTAACAGGGGTCACACGCTGTCCTGAGATCAGTTCAGAAGGGATTAAAGGTAGAAAACGTCTGTCTGTGGACAGTGAGAGGCAGTCTTGTTAGCACAGGCACTCAGCAGGACAGACGCCTCTCGGCAGTAGCTGTCAGTGTATGGCACAGGGCTGTCCGAGCATGGGTCTTGAGCAGAGTGCTGCTGATCGCTGGTTAATAGTGGCAGTTTAAACCATAATGAAGGGCTGACGTAATGCCCACGGCACGCACTGTCTGACCAACTCACTGCACTCTGTAAGGCAGGATCACAACATTTAAAGTAGGAGAAACAGGAGTCCTGCAGCTGACAGGAATAGACACCAGAGTAATGACAAGACTCAAGGGAGAGTTTACAACGACCACAATAAATCTCATCCTGGACGGATGTGTTTAATAACAAGGACAGGTGAATCGACTGTAAGAGAGAGCTTTGTTTCAGAGTAAAACTTTAAGGAGCCAGAGTCTTCTATATTTAGCGATTCTATAATTTGGCAACTAAAATTAGAAATTTGGCTTCTAAATATTTTATTTTAGGATACAAATCTGGAGTCCCATTTAACGTTAATGTCCTTTTTTTTTGGTCCGGTCTGTGCACCTTAGATACTGTAGTTCACACAAAAAATGAAAATTGTCATCATTTACTCACCTTAATGTCATTCAAAACCCATAAGACTTTTGTTCATTTTTGAAACACAAATAAAAAATCCTGAGACCTAAAACCTGAGAGATTTTTGTCTACCAACCAAAAATTTTAACTTCAAATAATCCAATAATCCATATGAATTGAGTGGTTTAACCCAAGTCTTCTGAAGAGACATGATTGACTTAAATTATGATTTCAACTGTACTTGCTTTTCATTAAAACATATCTTCATTTATGTTTTGAAGATGAAGGCAAGTTCTATGGGTTTGGAATGACTTGAAGGTTAGTAAATTACAATTTTCATTTTTGGGCGAACTATCCCATTCCAACCAAATGTAGAAAAAATGTTGCTCACTCTTGATGGTATATAGTTGTTGTAGTAAAATCATATCACTTGGTACAGTGCAGAACTGTACACAATGTTGAGCTTCATTTCAGACAGAATATATAAACCCCCTGACCAACATCTCATAATTCTACATGGTCCAGCGTAACAGATGTGTCTGTAGGCTGTCCAGCCACTCTTCCTTGAACAAAGCAAGAGTGAATTTCATGTAAAACTTTCCAAAGCCTAAATACTATAGCTGTGTGTGTGTGTGTGTGTGTGTGTGTGTGTGTCTGTACAGGTCTCAGGGGACAGGAGCATCTTCAGCACTTGTGCACAATACAGCACATTGTCTTGAGGGCTAATGGAGGCAGTGAACAGTGTTCAGATGAGACACTCTTCACACACACTCAGACAAGCACACACACTTGTACTATGCCTGCACTCATCAATCAGATAACCTTAATACTACAATATATTACAATTCATTTGGTCACACTTTATTTTAAGGTCCATTTTAAAATAAATTTCAACCATTCCAAGTACTACAGCAATATGAATTGGCAACTAATTGGTCCCTGAAATAGTGTTACTGTTAATTTTACAGTCACTGAAGTATTTGAATACCTTCAAGCTTTAGGTCTTTCATTCTCAAGAGGCCTTTAATAATACAGATAGTTTCAGCTGTAAAAGCAGATTGGATGAATTAAGGTGATCAAGAAAGCAACAAGCAGTGATTTTACCACAGAAAGTGGGTGTTCTTAAGCACAACGTAAAACAGACCTTATTGCACTAAGCCTTATTGTTTTTATCAAATGGTGGCAACAGCACTGTAAAAATACACCAATATTATATACACTACTGTTCAAAAGTTAGAGGTCTGTAAAATTTGTTTTAAAGAAATTATTACTTTATCCAGCAGGGATGGATTCAATTGATCAAAAGTGATCATAAAGACATGTATAATTACAAAATACTTTTATTTCACATTAATAAAATGATCGTGAATGTTTTCAACATTGATAATAGAATTTTGTCGAGCACCAAATCCTCATATTACAGTGATTTCTGAGGGATCATGTGACGCACTGAATCCTGGAGTAATGGCTGCTGAAAATTCAGCTTGGCCATTACAGAAATAAATTACATTTTAAAATATATTAAGATTGAAAAAAACAGTTGTTTTAAATTGTAATAATATTTCACAATATTGATGTTTTACTGTATATTTGATCAAGTAAATGTAGACTTGATTAGCATAAGAGACTTATTTCAAAACATTAATGCCTTTGGAATACCATTTATTATTTATGTTTGAAATGAACAATTAGACATTAAGACGTAATGATGTAAGTCTCAAAAATGAAGGGTCACATCTCAGGTTCTGGGTTAATTACAGATCAGACATAAATGGAATAATAGCCTGCAGTACAGGGAGTTTACGACTGATTTACTTAATCATCACGGGTTACTTTGTGGGTTTTTTGCATACTGTGAGCAAAGCAAACAACAGAAAGATGCCATATAGCAGTAAAAGAAACACTGGCATGCGGTTTAAATATGCAATTAACAAACGTCTCATTGTGGTGATTTTGATAAACCACATACTGATGCAAATAAACCAGTGGTGATTAGATTTTAAATTGGAGCAAATTCTACTTAAGTCTGCAAAGTGTAGTACGTGCTCATTTTATTCTCAGTCTGGAGCCCTGTTAAACTGCCAGCAGCTGTGATCTCTTAAACTGCAGTAAATGGAACAACAGCGTTCTAACAGTAACAGTGCTTTTATATGTTGGTATTCTGCTAAACTATTTATAAAACAATTTCCTTGTCAATGTACCATATAATGTGCTTTGTTTAAAGCAAGCTTTCAGTCTGTTCCTGTTAAATGCATCTGAAGTTGTATTTCTTTATTCTTATGCATGGCCTTTAGAAGTGCCATTAACCCTACAAAATCCCATTTTTGGCAGCACAGCAGGCCCAGAGTAACGTCCTTTTATACTTCCCTTACAGGATCTTAACCTGTACCTGGAGGACAAAGTTTACCTGGCTGGGAACGTCTTCACCCTGGCAGACATCCTCATCTATTACGGCATTCACCACATTGTTGTAAGTCCCTCAGCGGTGAACTTCAATCGTTTGAGAGAAGTGATGCAGAGCGCCCAATTAAAGCAGTAAGATGCTTAAAGCACAGGAGAAACCTGACACGGCAGAAAAGATGAGACGTGTAGTGATGTCATTTCCCAGGACAGCAGCCAAGGAAGTTTAAGGAGCCTGAAGGAGCCCGTTGAGAAAGGAAGAAAGGGATTAAATGAGAATTAGAGAGAAAGAGAATAGAAGACTAAATGACTGTCATTCAAGAGTTCAAGAGTTGTCATTACCCAGAAGGCATTAGTGTGTCACTCAGTTTAAATCTCCTGAAGATAAGGTCAGTTAGACATACAGTTTCTAAAATAAATATTCACCCCCTGGTAATTTGTATATATATATATATATATATATATATATATATATATATATATATTTATGTTGTGCAACATTGAACTGCAGAGGAACTTGACTTAACAGACCCCCCCCCCCCATTTAAATTGAATACAAATGCCTGGAAATTGTACTACCATTATTAAACCCACAATAACATTTTTGTATTCACCATTCTCCATGTGTTTAGTAGATTTAGAGAAACTCCTTTGTTGCTGTATGTTGCACAGTGTTTGGCTTTTGACAGACATGGTGTTTAGTCTGATGGCCAGAAAGTACTACTTTTGCTTAACTTTTTATCCGAGTTGTGGAGCCAGTTGCATCACTGTGACAAATAAGAGTTTCCAAGATAAAGGGCCTTTCACAGTGAGCACAATTAAGCAATGTGAATGTGCAACAAAAGGACGTTCTTGAATCAAAACAATAGAACCCTGTGGAGCCATTCACACCTTGCACGATTAACAAATAGTTTTTTTTTTTTTTTTGACCAGTTTTTTTTTTTTTTTTTTATCGCCCTATGATGAAACGAGCTGCCCAAATTAAATTTGACCTTTACGCTGCATTTTTGAGTTAATTCTTGCTGGTTTCTTGGGGAAATCTCATTAAAACCAAAAGGTATAGGAGATATTTAGTCAATATTCAATAGGTTTTGAATAAGAGCGTGGCGTCCCATTCATTGGTAACCATATAAATATTTACTGGCATATAAATATATATAGCTGGCTGACGATTCCTAAATTTCATTCAAATAAATGCTTTTTTTTTTTTTTTGCTGTGTTCAATAATAATATAATAATATGCATAAAATGGGTATTTATATATGCAAATATTCATGACTTTAACTTATCAATGTAGATGTTGTGGGAAAAGCGAATAAAAGCAAATATGTTTCTCTCCTCCACCATGTTTAAAATGTATGGCCTGCCCAACTTGGAAACTTGGATATCAAAATTATCTCCAAGTTTCTCAGTTGTAAATACGACTTGAGAGGCCATTCATGTCCAATTTCCGACTAGGAAACTGGTATTTACGATAATTCCGATAGCACGCAAAGGCAGCTTTAGATCACACCTCCAGAGGTGCTGCTGTTGCACAAAAGGGGGAGATTGTTGGTGCTATAGCACAGAAAACTGTTTTGAAAATCAGTGTAAAGACATAAACTGAAGTGTAAAAACAGAAGAAGAGTATTATATAACATTATATAACATCGTTCTTAAAAATATTTTTTCTAACAAGGCAAATAGAATGAAAATGCACTCGCCGTCAATCTGTGGAACTCATTCATTTAATAAAGCAAAACCTCTGCTGCTGCTAGTAGAGAAATCAATTTTCTTTGTGCACCAGAATTAAATCACAGTCTCAATGCACATTTTGACATATCTTTGACATGTCCAATGTTATGGTTATCACTATGTTAATCATTGCTATTTCAAGAGGGAATCCCACATAAACATTTTTCTTTCTTTTTTTACACAAACTCTGAATGGATTAGCAAGCTTGCAGGACTCATAACCATGTTTTGAGTGGTGAGTGAATTCTGTTTAACTTAAACGCCTCTGATTGGCCATTATCTTCAAGAAACCAATAGACGTGCGTGATTGGCTAATTTGCTCAATGCTGCACAAACATATTGTAAATAGAAACCTTTGGTGCTCCACAGAACGCAAACACAAATAGCAACTGGAGTGTTTGCCAAATCTGTTTCATCCATGAAGCTATTATTAAACCTTCAACTGGGTGTGCTCTTGCTTTGAGAGTGCTTAGTGGGTAGAACTTGGCCTGAGTTACCAGTTTGTGTGTGCTATGTGCCAACATTTAAGTCATTCTTCTTCTCACTGGTCAAAAAAACGATAGGCTGATTAGCTGAGTGGCGAGTTGCGTCACTTCTTGTCCAGGTATGAAATGCATTTTTGGTCATTGCCATCTATTGTGCAGGCCTGAATTAGCTGAAGGCGATCCATCTTTTGCGTTTGGTGTGAAAGCATAATTTGTTAGTGATTTGATTCGCTTTTCACATCACTCTCAGTGTAAAAGGCCCTTAAAAGTCTAGTCTTAAGCCACTTTTTTAATACTATATAAAATGCTGTATATATTATATTGTAATAGGTCAATATTATCTTAATTTAGATAAATGCTGTAAAAATCAATTATTTAATTAATCAAGCCTAAGAAGGCAAGTACTTTTGTAGATATTTTACTGGATTCCTCTGTAGTGTTACGCACATTTCTTTTTCCCTTTAATGTTCGCTGTGTCATGTTTGTCCTTACTTTTTCTTAGGTGGAATTGGCTGTACAGGAGAAAGAGCGATATCTGAATATCACCAGGTGGTTTGACCATATCCAGCACTATCCAGGCATACGACACCATTTACCTCCTGTGGTGGTTTTGAGGAACAGAGTTTACCCAAGTGGTCACCACTGAAAGCCTTGATAACTAGTTGTGGTTGTCAAATAATCCTGAACTTATGGTCACAGTATGTGGTGTTTTACACCACAACCCTAATGTTAACCCAAACAGTCAGAAGACGTAAAGCAGGTCTTGTCTGGTATTTTTTTTTTTTTTTTTTTAAGTAATTTACTTCAACTTTGTTTAAGTTTATGTCCATTAGTAGTGTTATGTTTGTGTGTTTAGAATGAGTGCCGTTTGTGGAAGGTTTATTCAAATTATGTGGATTAGAGTACCTCAGAATCAACAATGAGAATAGTGGCTGTGGTTAAGTAAAACTATTGCTAATGGAAAAGCAGTTAATTTAAATAATAACATTAATACGAAACAAGTAAATCTATTAATATCTCTTTCACATAAGGTGATCATTAATTAAGATAACATGGATATCCCTCATTTCAAGCCACACACATCTCTCCTCATTTGGCATTTTCTTCTGCCGTTCTCCTCTTTCTCCTAGTCTCGGCGCTGGTGTGGGCAGTACTCTGAGGTTTGACAGGATGTCATGTTCTTGCTCTGGGGCAGTGGGCAGACTACCAGCTGTAGCTGCACAGACAGCACTGGTGTGTTCTGATTTTCATGTGCTTTTCAATCCTTCCACAGCCAGTGTGTCATTTCCCCCAAAATCCCCTTCTTTGATAGCTGTGAATTTCTTTAGACACTTAGAGTATTCAACCACTTAATCCACTTCTGTTATATAAATCACTGGCTGCGTCAAAGGTTTTCAATATTCCAAATGTTTTTGAATCAGGCATTGTTAAAGATCTGTGCTTGTGTTTTCATGGCACAAAATTAAAGCATTTTTATAAAGGGTTCAAGATAAAAAAAGCTTTTCCAGTTCCAAGAGACTTGTTCCTGAGAACATAGCAGCCTTATTGATCATAGAAGGTTGACTTAAAACATATTTCGGGAAACCGAGTGCTTCATGCAACGTACAACATGTGGCCAATCTGGTTTGGAGCTGCTATGTCCGTAGCCTTTATGGTCGAAAATCCTCTTCTTATGAAAGGGAGATGTGTTTTTGCACGTTTACTTATCTGCTGTGCGTATGCTGACAAAAAGATCCCTCTGTTCTTTTTATTATATTTCCTTTCCTGTAAGCCTTCTTTATGAAATGTCTGCTGTTCTCAAGCTCGAGTTTGTGTTCTTTAATGTCAACAGAATGTTGTCCTGTGCCAATAAATGAAAAAGGGAAAACAGAACTATCAGTGTCCTTTTTTACCAGAGTCCTCCTTCTGGATATGTGACACATCCCATTTTTTGCAGAATTCGAGGAATTTCCATCTGACATTCAGTGTGTTCATAGAGGAACCACAGCGGAACAAAGCAATGTGTGTTTGTGGGATAGCAAACTGAAGAAGCGACAGAAATCTTGCAGTCATCAGAACAGGCCTTGTGACTAGATAATGGAGATATCCACAGTGGAGTCTCTGTCTGCCTGTTTATTTCTGTCTCTAGATTTAATTGGGCGGCTAATCTAAGAGGCTTCCCTCATCAAAATGAAATTTTACGTCCACAAAAGATGACCAAACCACATGTAGCAGATGTTCCTGAATGGAGGTCTTTAAGGAGATTTTAAATAAAGTTTACTACATTTTTTAAACATCAGTTCAGGTGTCATGGGGTCACTATTGCTTTAGCTTGAAGTTGAGGAAAATGAAGGATCCACAGCAGGAGGTATAGGACACTCCAATTATTTTGGGCCTTTGTCATCTATGCCGAGTTAGAGGCGATTCACTCTTCATGGGTGGACGTCTTTTATATCAGTTGTGCTGTTGCTCGTTCATTGAATTCTGGCAATTAATTTGCCTTGCCGTTCTCAAGAAGCCAAGGTTCAAGAGGTTTGGGGCACTGGATCTCACATGGCAGCATGCCACAAGGTCAATGAACCACCGATTGCTTTCCCAAAAGGCTGCAGGGACTTCAAGCAAGGAGTAGCAACCTTAGGTCCTCTAGGATATGCACTCTGACACGATTATGCCTTTCTTTTGATGCAGCAGGATCTTGGTGAAAAGACTTTAAGGCTGACAACTGTGCAGCACTTCTGGAAAGTTAAGTGCTCCAAAAGAAGAACATGGATTCCTGGTTCTACTAGAACGAAACAGGCTTACATCATTGACACAGCTACAGACCACAATGGATAGATGGATACACATTGACTTTGCCAGGCTGCGCTCGCATTTTGTTTGCATCATGTCCCCTGAAGTGCCTGAAGTTTTCACCAACTGTTCATTATGTCTCGTTAACAAGATAAAGAGCTGCATGCCAAGCTAGATGTGAAGCTGGGAAAACAGAAGACCCTGATTGATTCAATGAAACTATCAGCACTGCGTGGGGCGCATTAGCGCAGGGTAAGTGGTTGTGACAGCTCCCGTGTTATCTGCACCCAACAGGAAGTGACAGTTCTACCATGCGCCCATAAAGCAGGCATCTGATTGTCTACTGCAATTACATGACTGAAGCAAAACAGGAAGAGAAAAAAAAGTTACGCGGTGGTAACGCATCCACATGCAATTAATAGCTTTACTTTAGAACGGCGAGAAGCAAATTTAGGTGGAAATGCTCCACTTGAGGCAGTGTAATTGTCAAAAACATTTGTGAGTCTGCGAATTAATATGTCTTAGAGGCAAAAGCGTTTTACAGATGCAGCTACACAAATTATCATGGAATGAGGTATTCTGAGCTAAACACTAAGATCAAAGGCCTGTCACTCTTACTTAGTGATTGAAATAAGCAATGTTGTTCAGAAAAGAGTCGAGCGTTGCCTTTGTATTACCCTCTTATGTGTAAGATGGGTCTTGCAATAAGACGGAAGGATCGCAGGTGTGGGTCTGTGCACAGAGTCTTCGAGATGCTCCTTGCTCACTTCATCAATCACAGAAGGCGTCTGATTTTAAAGGTGCTAAAGTACATGTGTGTGACCCCAGGCACCGTGATGGCACCTTAACACTGACACGGATGACAGAATTTTCCAGAAATAGACTCTCTGATGCACGGAACCCCGTCCCAGCTGCACAAAACACACTCCTGAGAGGGAGATGTGGGCCTTGTGCACCATGTGTGCGTTGAGACTTTCATTTAAGGGGTTATGGATTTGGCTTGAGGGTACCAGAGGTTTAGGAGATTTGGGGGGAGTTAAAGACATGAAAATGTCCTCCTGGATCTCGAGAGATTATGGGCCAAGCATAGAAGGTGCATAAGCACCTATTATAATTGTTCTTTAGTAAGGGAGTATATGGTACCCCCTAGAACTGTTTAGTAACACGTTTTGTGAGATCTGGCAATTGCACTGAGGAATGACTACCATGCTAAATTTGGGATCTGTCTTTTTATACCCTTCTAGCGCCTCTAAGGCACTAAGGTTCTCATCTAGTATACTGTAGTGGCCCAAGCCTAATAATTTTGTCCCATGCCCAATGAAGTTTAGTGATGGCCCAGGTAGAACATGAACAAATTTGAAGGTAAGAATGGCAAATGAGGCTATGTTTTTAGAAACATGGTTATTGTCATTATGACCAAGCCCTGAGATTTTCTGTGCAGTTTAGGAACAGCGCCACATACTGGTTGAGAAAAAAATACATATTAATTACTGTGTGAAATACAATGATCCCCATCTTTACATGGTCTGCTTTTGTGCATCAAATATGCTTATAACATTTGAGTCTACATTTACTTATGCTATTTTTGGAGTTACACACAGTGCTTCCGTGCTTTGGCCCATAATTGCTGTTTGTTTTGTAGTCTGTATTGTTTTTGTTAACAAAATGTTTCCTCTGTCATAGGAGTCTATCTGTGTTGGAGGAAAGTTGTCCAATTTGATACACTGATTAGGAGGGGACTGAATATTCCCTTGAGCAGTATGGGAATCTGCTTGTCAAAATCTATATTGCAACCATTAGCTCAGAATTAAGGTCCTTGCACACTGAGTCTGAAAAGTGTTTTTCCATTATTATTTTTATTTTTTTCGTATTCGTCATCCTTTCCTATCAAAATGCTTGCTACGGATACGAAAACGCAGAAAATCAAACCTGGTCTGAATTTTTTGTGACGGACTAAAGTTTTGGAGGCAGTTTGTAATCATGATTGACACAACGTGAGGCCGTATTTATTTTGATGAGAATTTCAGACTCAGTGTGCAAAGACTTTTACTCTCTTCTTTTGCTTCTAGTTTTGGTTTGGCCCTTTTACACAAAGCCTCGCACATGACCACTGAAAGAAAAAAACAAGATTGTAAGTATTTATTCACACGACTTACTAATTTGTTTCCTCGTTTTAGGTAAACTGTGGTTGCGACTGAACTAAATTACAATGAGAGAACAAATTAAAATGTGCCCACAAATGAATAAGATGTGTTAATGTATTCTTAATTAGTGGCCATGATATCTATTTTATATTCAGCATGTTTTGTGCAGGGCCCTGTACTTTTGGAATCATTTGGGTGTAAAAAAATATGATCACAAGTTGATCAAATACATTTTAATGTGTATGGTTTGCACAAGTGGCAACTTGTTGCCCCTATTTGCATAATTTCTACTGTTCCAACTAATCAAATCAAATCAAAGAGTATGACCTGATATCAGGGCTTAATTTACAGTAAAAAAAAAAAAACAGTTGAAATTGCACCTCTTCTCTGTTATCTTCACAAACAAGAGGGTATCTTATCTCATCTATACACCACCTCCTCTGGTTGCCCCCATTGCCCCACAGGTCTTGCCAGGGAACTTTAGTAAGACCTCCTGTGTTAATGTCTTCTGATAGGATGTCTCGGGGGTGCTGTGAGAAGTGATACTAAAAGTAATTCCAACTGAAATGGCACGACAAAGAGAATACTTTTTATGAGCTCCTCAGAGCTCCAGAGGCATAAGGATGATAGACTGGAGTCCAGCCTGCAGTTGTTTATCTGGGTTCATGTGTCAGGGGCAGTGCAGTGCCCTCAGCTACCCTCCTAATGGCCACTGGTCAGAAAACACTCGAATAACATCTCATTAGCATATCTTCTGTTCAAATCTGCATATTTGTCACACCGGTTGTGAATTTTTAATTTGGGCTTCATTATAATGCAGGTTTTAATTCATCCTGACTAATTTATTTAAACCTGGAGTGAAATTAAGAGTTTTTCTCAAAGCCACAATTTTACTTTTTCTCATCATATTTCTGCAATGAACGCAGAAATCATGTAGATTTGACAAAACAAATAAACATGAGATGATGTTATTAAAGGTGATGAAACCTAACCATTTTATAAATAATATAAATCATGTATCTAATCTATTTTATCAAGTAAAATATTGATTTTACTACTTAATGTAATTAATATAACTTCAGAGCATACATAATAAAGCTACATGTATTTCACTTGCCAAACTATGTTACACAATCTGGCTAATTATATCTATTTTGTATATCAAGATATAAATATTTCACAAATATTAAAATGTGATTATTAAATATGAAATGCTTTATTAATATATATCCAACTCATTTTGAATGAAAAATGAATTAAACTATATTAGTAGCAGACCCATATAATGGCTATCGGTTTGATATTTTTTTATATTTAGCGTGTTTATTTTAAGTGTTCATTTAATTTCAGTATTATTGTGTTTATATCTACATTTTATTGTCTTCCTTAATCTCTAGATATCTGTATTGGAATACTAATGTTCATTAGTATTCAAGAACACAAACTGTCGCTGATACTTCAGATCAGTGATAAAGAGTCATACTGTGTGTCTACAGAACAGAGAATGAGCTGGCCAGAACATCTTCCCATCTCTGTGTAAGATGTTTTCAGTGGGATACAGCGGCCACATCAGCGGCTGGCAGTCAGACGGCCCGTCTCTAATGGATTAACCTTGACAGGACATGCTTATGAACCAGAAATGTACCTTTTAGTCCTGCATGACTGTGTCCCTGCTGCACAGCCTTCACTGCTCACTGGCTGCGTGTATGTCTGCGGGCATGAGGCTGTGGCTCTTAGTGCTCTCTCAACATACATCTGCCAAATACAAGCTCTGACCAATCAAACCCCTACCCTACAATATTCAATAACAAGACTACCTGAAGACCAGACATTAACACTATAATTATTTGTAGCTCTCTATGAATTTTATATTTCTTTTTTTTATTCAACAATAAACATTTGGGGGCGTTTTTTTTTTTTTTTTTACTATAGTTATTACAATAACTGGCTAATTAGTACGTTCTAACCTTTAAGCCAACCCTAAACTTAACCCATGTGGTTACTTTTTCAGGATTTTTGGAGTAAGTGCACAAATTGTAAAATACAGTGCATCTGGAGTTCTGAAATTTCATAGAGATTTGGAATTTGGATTTATGACTTAGCAATGCAACTCTCTGCTACAAACCACCATCACAGGGAGCTCCACTGTGGTTCAAGTGTGACTCACGCTTGCCATGACTACAGGACACACATGCATATTTGTGCATATAGTCATGACAGAATTTAACAAGAATATATTATTGCTTAGGGGTTGTTCTATAATAGCTCAGAAAACTTCCAATGCATTTCATTTTTTCATTCCTTAAGGAGAATACCTTTACAACAAACTCAAAACACCCTAGATTATGGCAACGTGTTCTGCATGGGCAAACACACTCGTTTCAGAAAATGTAAACATTTATTTATATAACAATATAGGCCTACTGATTTAGCCTTTTCCAATTCCTTCCTTCTCCCTTTTCCCATCACATATCAGCTCAGAGATGTGTTTATTTTTAAAATAAAAACAAACAAATCATTTGAAAAGCAGGCCTTTAATTTTAAAGGTTGATCGATCAGGTTGACACATTAACCGTGACACATGGTTCAAGTAAGATCCCTAACAGCATCCTTTTATGATTTTATTAAATATTGTAGCACATTGTATATAATGTACTACAATACACAGAGGTGAAAATACTATCTGCCATTATTTGCACTAAATGGCATCTAACTATTTGCACTTAGTGTAAATAGTTAGCACTTATTGCAAATAGCTTTTGCCAAAAAGTACATTTGACAAATTAGTACCAGTCATGTTACTTAAATCTAAATGCAGCTGAAAGTTTTCTCAAAACTTATTTCTGAGACATTTTTTTTCTGGTGTTTTTGGCAGTTTTTAATGTATGTATTAAGCCAGTAACCACTAACGTTTCTCAACCAAATTTCACAATATTTGTCTTAATTTTTTTTTTACAATAGATACGTTGATTTATTTATTTTTGTAAAGTTTGCTTGAAAAGTATGCTTTGCAGACTGACTTTGTTACATTCTGTTATAATATAACTTCTTCAAGTGTTTATCAGGAAAAGGACTATTCAAATTAAATATGAGAAAATAGCACTTGATTGCTGTTACTGTATATGCTGTCATAAAATGCAGTGACATTCAAACTTTTTAACTGCGACCTAAGTGTCCAAATTATTCTTGTGGCTATTGTATGTTGAAAAAAAAATATGTGAGAGCAATAAAAAAAATATTTGTTGTTAATTGCCATACTATGACATCTGATTTTAGAAACACCAACAGTGCCTTGAGAAATGTGCAGCGCTGTAGGGTTCAGGAGAGGAAGTGTTCACTTTCCGCTCAGAGGAAGACCTGTGGGCCGTCTGGATCCATGACTGAGGATGCTTCATCCTGTTCAGCCCTTCAGTTATTCAGCTCAAGGGAATCATATCCTACGATGAGCCATCATCCGCTTGTTAGAGACTAACTTGTAGAGCTTCATTTTTCAGGCTATATTTAAACGCACATGACAAACTGCTGATTCTTGGCCCTTTGAAAAACACATACGCTCGAGGCTGGCGTGAAATCGACATTTGCACCCGTCTGCAGGGCGTGAGGACACGGGACAAAGCTGCCTTTATTGCACTGCGGCGTAATCTCTTGTTCTTCTCATCACTCTCCTTAACTCCCCTCATCATCGCCACAGTTGTTATTGGGCTGCTCTCCTCAACGCTTCCATTCCTGAGCTTAAAGTGTTTGAACTGGAAGCGCTGTGGCCCCTGAGGGCCCGAACTGCTCCATAATCAAAGATATTTGGGATGAGTTTGCTGCGGGTGGAAAGGTTATAGCTGTATTTTATGGCGCTAACTCGACACGCCAGCACAATGAAGGTACTGTCACCCATATCAGCTTTGAGACACAGCCAAGATGTGCATAACTGCAGTATTCCTGTTTACTGATTGATTTTGCTTTGTGATTTTTATTTCTTCACCTCTCATCTTGTGACTGACCTACCAGGACTCTTTTGCCACAGCCACACACTCACAAATAAACATGTGACATTCTCATTGGTGCTTGATAACATGGCCCTTGACTTAATGTGGTATGTTATTGTCTTTAATATAATTTCATGGAGTGTTTCTCTGTATATAAACAGATGATTTGGGTCTGAAATGTATGAAAGGACAAAGAGAGGTGTGATAACTCACCCAAACTAGAGCTGTTTCTCTCGTTTTTTTGTGAATGAAGGCAAAGAGTTTGGGTGCCCAGTCTTGGCTTTTACTTTATATCCACTTCAATACAAAAAAAAAAAAAAAAACTTAAGAAATTCATACACAATATATTTACAGTGCCTTCCACAATTATTTGCAAGGCATGTAAATATGAGCAAAATGGACTGTGAAAAAAATGTCAATAAAAAATTGTTAATTGGCCATAAAATAAAAAGTATTTGCTCATTTTGGGTTTTAACGTTACTGACATTGTACTGTAGCTGGTATCACTGACAAAAACTGAGCAATGGCACTGGAGTGTGTATAATAATGGAAAACCAATTTTGAATTTTAGGTCTACATGACATAGCTGGTGTGTGTTCTCCTTCAGTCACTCATCCAAAATATTCCTAAAAATGCAACTTTAAATTGAAGCTAAATTATTTTTATATTTATGACGTAATTAAAAAAAAATATTGGCACCCATAGAAATTCTCCTAGCAAGTGAACATCTTAAAATAATTTCATTATATTCCCATTAATATAATACATTTTCACAGTAGTGACACAAGGGGAAACCCATGATCACTTCACTCGGCACAAATATGAGGGACACATGGGCCAAATTTCTATAGCCCTTTATCACTATGGGAAAAACCCGAGAACACAGTAATGATGTGTGACAAAATGTTGTTGAGCTGCACAAAACAGGAATTGGCTATATACTAAAATCACTAAACAACTGTAAAATGTCCATTTGTACTATCAGGGCAATACTTCTCATCTTGAGATGATGTTCAGAACTAGAGGATTTATCATCATTGTCCTCACACAAGCACATTGTGTTTGTATATTTGATAATTTAATTGGCTGCTTAAGGATCACATCTAAATAACTGCAGATGTTAGATGGGTCTACATAACCATAATTTTACCATAAAAAGCCTTTGTTGACATCAAAGAACAAAAACTTGTGGCTTTTTGTATTATAATTAAATTGGGGCTGAAAAAAAAGTACTGCTTTAGGGTTCGAAGCAATAATTACAGTTAGTTTGCAAGACTCCTAATGACACAACACAAATCTATCTGATCAGGATCTTCATTTTCTGCTGGGTGTATGTGTGTTTGTGTTTGCATAAATTTTGCAATTCATTCCCCTCCAGCTTTCCCTCAAGAGGTTCAAGTTTTATTGGCATCATAAAGGGATTTTGCCAAACCATTAATAACATATCCTGAAGATGTGAGAGTATGTATTTACTTTTGTTTAAAATTTTGCGGTTTGTTAAGTGGGAAAAGAAAGTGATTTTGCTTTGTGTGGAATGAGGGCATGAGGTCAAGAGCTGTAGTTGTGTTCTCACTTTCTAAATGTGTGTTTCTATTTGTGTAGTTTTCTGTAATACAATGTTTAATTATGCTATCTCACTCTCTCAGGTGATACTTTGTTATATTACTATATTCAAGTGCTGATAAATTCCTATCAGCTCCCAAATTCCCTGTACTTTCTCACCATTCAGACCGCACAATATATATATTTCCCCTCATTCCTAGTGAAATTACTGGATTTTGTCCACAAAAGTTTGCCAAACAGCTCTAAATGGGACTGCACCGTTAGGCACCTTTCTAAATGTTGAGATGTATTACCTTAAAATACCATAAAACTGGTGAAGTCTCATTAAAAAAAATACTAATATATATATATATATATTGCATTTTTCTTTGACATGATTAAAAATATTATGTAAAGCAATGTTTTTTTTTTCTTTTTTTAAATAATAAATTAGTTTTAAAAAAAACCTACACTTAAGATCACTTGTTGTAAAATAACTATAACACATAACCTCACATTGTTTTTTGTTGTCTCACCACACGCGAGATGAAAATTAGGTCACTATGTGTATTGAACAAAATAAAATAATAATAAGTATTTTTCCATAAACACATTTCCCAGGTGACTGTAGCGCAATGGGCAATGATTGTAAACACCACAAGCTTCAGCTGTGTACTGTGTGTCTGTACGCACACTCGCTCACGCTGGTATGAACGTTTGCCTTTCTGTCTACTGAACTTGTATGTGGTATTTTTTTTTACCGTTTCATTATGTTATATATTTTAAATTTTATAAGCAGAGGAGGCAACCGCGAATTAAAGCACTTTATAGTGGCCCCTGTTGAGTATGTGGGGACACATCGCTTCCATCTTTCCAGATCTGTGAGTTAATTTGACAGCTCACGGGGTGTTGTGGAGTCTCCTCTGTGAGACAGGTACCCTAGGGCGAGCCAGCTGGATTGTGGATGCTTACAGATTTGGCTGCAGCTTCCTGCTGGGTGTCATCTGTCTGCTCGCTCTGCCGCAGCATGGCTAGATTTTTTTTTTCCATCCTCCTGACATCATGTGGCTGAGCAGTTTGTGCCTGGCAGGGTTTGTCTTTCCAGGTCTGCCATCAAACTCAGCCAGCAAGGTCCTAATCCGGCACGGCACCGCTCCCAACGCCGGCACCCCTGGGCACCCCCGGCCTCCCGCGCGGGAAACCGTAGGCCGCTAAAACTTCCACAAGCGTCAGAGGAGATCGCTGCACTCCTACACACGGCTGCGGAGGGGAGGAGAGAGGTGGCGGGGGGAGCTGCTGCCAGCGGACTTGTTTTGCTCACACACGGAGAATGTCCCCACTTCCACCGCCGGTCTGTCACTTCGATTGCGCGCTTCCACAGGTTCGGGCATCTCTCCGCCTGTTGCCGGCAGTTTGACTCGGACACCGACGCAAATCCGCAGGGGGAAGTGACAGCGACGAGTCCGCGCACATTCGCGCTCCCATCCGTATTCTCTGGCCCTCAGATCTGCCGTGAACATTAACTGTGAAAGACACAACGATTCCACCCAAAGAGCTTTACAGTTTAGCATCGCCAGACAGGCCTGACAGGGTTGCTGGGGTTTCCAGAAAAGCACATGATGATAAGTGCATATGTTGATTCTCAGACTACAGGAGGGGTCCGGTGGACTCGTTCAGCCCCTGAGAGAACGCACAGACAAACTCCGACACCGGCCGTGACGGCTGTTTTCCTCTCTGTGCTGCTGGACTCTCAGGGGGTAAAACGGTACCAGGATAGGTGACCTGCTCTTTTGCCCAGGGTTGGATCTGACTGACGGAGAGAGAGGCAGAGCAAGAGAGTCGGGCAGGTTGGTCAGCCCCAGGATGAGAGCTCTCGCCAGGGCTTCGGGTCACGAGAGATCCTCCACCTGTTCCGTGCCACCACCAGCCTGCTGAGTCCCTGCAGCCACCTCCGCGGCGAGAAAAGGAAGATAAAAGACAGTGAGAGCGAGTAAACAGGAGAATGAGAGGAGAGGGAGAGAGAGAAAGCCATTCACTGTAAAATAATGATACCCATTGGGTAATGTGAGCTCCGTGGCCTGAGATGGCAAGGAGGGGGAAACGTGTGTGAGTGAGTGAGTGTGTGTGTTTGAGTTGACCCTGGTGGGTATGTTTTGTAAAGCTTATCTCAGACCTCCTACTAAACACAGCTCCAGGAGTCAAGAGCTCATCTACAGTCAACACATGAAACAAGTCCTGCAAATTATTCAGTTCATTTTTTTGTGAAAGCCAATCATATACTTTTAAACTATGTGTCATGTTTACACGTTCTATAATATTAAATATTGATTTGATTAAACCTAAGGGTCAGTTGCCTGGATAGACTAAAAAATTTAAAAAAGACACAGGCACCACTGTTTTTTCATGCACTGGTCACTTTTAAGATTTTGGGCTATTTTTCTTCCATAACATGTTTTCTTTCAGACTAATGAAAAGAAAACAACCAAAATACACATTTAAGTGTTCATTTTATTACACTTTATCTATCTGTGTCTATAGATTGCAATAAATATACTTAAAGGCCATTTTCTCAAAATGAGCAAATATTTATTTCAGTAGCACTTGCATATACCAAACGTTCCAGTATTAATATTATATTCTGAAGGGTTTTACTATGAAGGGCCAAACAGGAAATAATTATATAAAATATGAATATGTAAATGTAAATTGTGAACATATAGAAAAATCTGAAAATATATTTGTAAGTCTGAATACATACATCTGAATATATAGATGTTGATAATTAGTGCTGTCAAACGATTAATCGCATCCAAAATAAAAGTTTTTGTTTACATAATATGTGTGTACTGTGTATATTTATTATGTATAAATACACACACATACATGTATTTAAGAAAATTATGTTTAAATATATATATATATATATATATATATATATATATATGAATATAAATATAAATATATACATGTAAATACATGCAACTGTATGTGTGTGTATTTATATATACATAATAAATGTACACAGTACACGCACATTGATTATGTAAACAAAAATGTTTATTTTGGATGTGATTAATTGCAATTAATCGTTTGACAGCACTATTGATAATATATCAATCACCTGATATACATATTTAACTTTTTTTTCTTATACTGAAAACTAAAATCAATGTTAACACAGCCATACCCCCCCCCCCCAAGTGGACATTTTTCATGATTTAATGCAAATTGCATACATCATTTTGTCATAACACTACACACTAATTTCTCTAATCCAAGGTTCAAGCTTTCAAAACATTAGCACAGCATCTACAGTACAGCTGTGCTCTCAAATGTTCATGGCATGTTGTCAGATGGCATCACATTGAGTTCTGCTGGGTTTTTTTTTTTTGTTGTTGTCTGGGAATAATTAACAGCTCAACTCATTGATGACTAAGTTTCATTGTTATGACTTTTCCTAATCCTAATCAGAATTTTATAAACAAGATTGTAATCTTGTTTATTCATCTAACATCCTCCAATGAAAAATGTTATATATACACACAACAACAGATTCTGTGGGACCCCAAACAGTAAGAAATGAATGTCAGTCTCTACAATTGTAAATAGAGATCACGTATGTATGTGCGCTGACGCTGGTTTCATGAAGCTCAGCATTAACTCCAATAGAGAGGATGATTCTCAGAGACACATTCTCATTACAGCAATAACAGTCCAGTCCTCTTCTCACACTCAGCATACTGAACCAACAGTATACTATTTATAGGCTCATTAAAAAAGAGAATATCATATCCCTATATGATTTTCTGGTTCTTACTTCTACTCTTCTTTTTCTTTTATTTTTTTATTTTGCTACTAAAGATGTAAAAGTTATTTTTTAATAAAACAATATTATAAAAAAATACACAAAATAAGTTCATGCATTAACTAAAGAAATTGGATTATTAGTATGTCAATTTGTATTTTAAGTAAAAGGCAGAAGGAGTGCTATGAGAGGCTGAATCAGTAATATCATGATGCATTTATTAAATTCAGCTGTATTAGACTTTTCTGTATTAGAAGTTTCAGACGTGCATAAGTGTGCATAAATAGGTAACACTTTACAGTAAGTTCTGCATTAATGCATTAACTATAAACTAACAATGAATTTACAGAATCTATTAACCATTAACTGAAATTATTAAATGTTGTGTAAGTATTATTCACTGTAAGCTCATTTTGAAGTTAACTAATGTAAAAAATGGCTTAGAAACAAATTTCACTCAGAAATTGCTCGTAAATTTGGCAAATAATTACAAAGAAATGGCAAGTATCCGTCTGAATTAAACATGAAATTTTGATGAATATGAATGAAATAGTATTTTCTTGTAAAACATACTCCAATTTCTTTTTATTTTCAACTCTGAATCTGTTTTTTTTTAACAGTGTGTGTGTGATAACATGATACAGAGTGTTCATTAGTTATTAAAGTTATTTTTCTCTCATGGTTTAGCTACCAGGTCACATCATATCTCCATCTGAGCTTTAGAAGATTTCTTATAGCTAAAGTAATACTTTGTCTCCATCTAGTGCCAGTGTACCTTTGTGATTGTTTTTTTTAATAAGGAGAGCTTAAACATAAAATAATATAGAAATAGAAATAAACAAATATGTGTCAGATATTTTTATAGTAGGTATAAAACACTGCCTGTAATGTGAGGTTTTTGATACAGGAGCTTGTATAAAAACTTTTCTTGAAACCCAATTAAAGATCCATAGCATGCAACTCATAATGGACATTTGATGTTCTTATGCACAGATTGAATGATTAACAATAAGTATGTTCAGCACTCATATCCAGGGACAGAAAGAACAGCTGCTAAATTTCACAAAACTAGAGTGTACTTACAGAGTACTGGGCTTGAAGGCTGGACTTTATGGCCGGGCTGCCGCTGCAAAATCACTTGTATTTAAGGCAATAGTACAAAGACACATAATGCAAGAAACACAACCTGGAAAAAGTAATATGTTCTGATGAATTATCCCACACCCTGCTTTGTCAAACAGAAAGCAGTCCAGACTGATTGATCACAGGCCAGCGCTGCAGGGAGAAATCAGATACTTCGTGTGGGAATTGGATGAAGGTCTGGTTTTATTATATAACCTTTTATTCTGACACTTGCTATTAAAATGAATAAATAAAATGCTGTAATAAAGTGTATGGCTGTGTCAGAATTCCCATACATTCAGAGTATGTATTGAATTCAATGAACTTCTCAACTCTTGTGCCTTCTGCCAAATCTTAATGTCTGTTGGCAACTGTTAACGCATTAGCAAATCTCTACATTCAGATCATGTCAAGTTCTACCTCTTCAAACCAAAAGGTATTGTTCTATAACACAGACAGAGTAAATGAAATAATACAAATAGCAGAATGATAAATATTGTTGTAAATGTTGTATAGATTTCTATGCATTTCTATTTAATATAATTTTAGAATAATTAGCATAATAATAAAAGCTAGCATTAAAAACTAGTATAAGTTATTAATAATAAACAGCAGATGTGTCTCAATGTCCAGGGGGCCTGATCTTGATAATATTGGGACCATCACTGGTAGCAAAATGGATATATACAGTCTAGTTCAATTATACAGCTGTACTACTAACATTTGCATTAATTAATTATTTATAAATATTTTTTTTAACCTTTTTTGATATTGTATATTAAAGAAGTAGTTCACCAAAAAAAATGGTGTTTGTGCTGTTGTTATTTTCCATACACTGAAAGTCAGAGTTGTTTTGCCCTCGCCGTTCTTCACCATCTCTACTTGTGTGTTCTACAGAAGAAAGAAAAGTCATGAGCTTGATGAGCTATTTATTAAATAAAGAAAATATACACCAAAATGCATACTTATATTTGCGAATTAAACTCACTGGTTTTCTCGAAATTTAAATTTCATGTGACCTCAAAAAGACTGTTGCTGAACGTGAAGGGACTTTTGTTTTATATAACTTTTATTTTGAATTTCTCTTCGGGACTTTTATTTTGGAGTTGTTTTCTGTTATTGTTTGCACGTGACTCGTTGAAGAATGTGACACGCACTTCTCTATCTGTAAAATTCTGCAAAGAAATATTTTACTTTACTCATTTACATTTCTCAATCATTAGACGTTGAGGGAAGTAAACAATTGGCAGAATAATAAATATCATCGTGTAAGGCTGTCAGATTAACCAGCATCTCGTGATGATGGAGAAGATTGTTAAAGGTGGGTTGTTATGCTAATTTTAAGTTTTACACATTTTATATGTCTTTCGTTGCAGTTAATACAGCTAAAATTATTCGAGCATTAAATGTGTAATACTATTTAGACTAGCTGTTGTCAGTGCTTATCTATGGCTGTGACTCAAAGTATAGTGGGCTTCCTACCTAAATATCGATTTAGCTGTAACGTTACTTGACACTATCCAGTGAGGTCTCTGAACAACTGAATTGAGCTGAATAACGACAATATTGTTATATAATGCTGCTGACTCGAAGTTTCAAGACCTTTTCTAACTGCAGGTTGCTTAACTAATGATCGTTTAAGTATTATACAATTGTTGGATTAATCCACTAATTTTAGCTAATGACATTTTTAAAATATTAAAGACACATTTTTCATAGTAAAGACTATTAGATATGTTAGACAAACTATCACCTAACATAAACCTAGCTTATAATGCAAGTAGTTTAAAATACATTAGATAACTTATTTAATTCGATACCTTTTTGTTTGTTTAATTGTGATATTCATTTAATGTCTCAATATTTGTTTCTTCACAGATGTTGGTGATATTCAGTCCAGACTGATTGATCACAGGCCGGTGTTGCAGGGAGAAATGAGATACTTCATCAGGGAGTTTGAGGTTATTACATACATTTATTTTGATAATTGCTTTTTAAATTAATTAAGAAAACATATACGGTTGCATTTAAATTCTCACACTTAAATTATGTATGCAATTTCAATTAAGAACTTGTCAACTGTTGATGCAGTGTGTTCTGGACATACTACTGTACATCCAACATTGTCCTTTTACTTGTATGTTCTTTGACCTGTGACATACTGACAACAACCAAATTTACACTAGAATTGTTTGTGTTTCCTCAGGAGAAGCGTGCTTTCAGAGAATGCCGTCTGCTTGAAAATCTGAATAAGATGACGTCGGACACAAATGAACATGATCTGCCGCGGTGCACTGAGAGTATGCATGAGAAACTATGTGACGCTCTCACACGACGTAAGTCTCTTCATTTACAGTAAAGAGTGTGATGAAGTGTCAGACACAACATGAGGAATAAAGAGACATGCAGACAGGAAAGAAACTTATGTTGAATAAATCTTCTGTAGTGTTTAATAAATATTGTGTAATAAGAATTAAAAAAAGAAAAAAATCTGCACTATTTGGTAGTATAGTTAATATAGATATAAATATATTTTAATGCATTAAAGGAATAGTTTTCTTTTTCAACTAAAATGAAAATTTGCTGAAAATGTACTCGCCCTTAGGCCATCCAATATTTAGATTAGTTTCTCAAACTAGATTTAGCATTACATCATTTGCTCACCAGTGAATCCTCTGCAGTGAATGGGTGCCGTCAGAATGAGAATCCAAACAGCTGATAAAAACTAGTGCAGTCAAACGATTAATCGCATCCAAAATAAAAGTTTTTGTTTACATAATATGTGTGTGTGTACTGTTTATATTTATTATGTATATATAAATGCATACACTTGCACGTATATATTTTGAAAATATTTACAAAATATTTACATGTATTTACATGCATGTATACACTATATTGCCAAAAGTCCCTTCTAATGAACAGGTTTGACTACTTTAGTAATTTCCATGAGTACAAATCTTAATGTTTAAGCATATAATGATATTCTAGGAAATTGTGTGCTTCTAATATTATAGCAACAGTTTGGACAGGACCCTTTTCTATTCTAACATGACAATGCCTCTGTGTTAGAGCTGCACGATGCACGATCTGAGATCACGTATTCTGAAGTGTGACAAAATATTAATTGCTGCAGTCTCATTTTAATATAGTAAATTAGACTTGATCATAGTTCAATTAAGACATTTAAGCAGCTTAGTTACTGGAAGACACTGATGATCAGTCAATGCGAGTCTTTCAGTTGAAACAGCTCAGATTTACACTAGGACTAGGCTTAAGCCTTGTCTGTGAAACTATATGTATTTAAAATATAGTGTATTTAATACACCAGAATTAAAATGATGACAATGACTCACTCATGGTGAATCAGAATCTCGAATGAATGATGTCACTTGACCTAGTGGCGAAATGATGCAATCGACACAAACGTTATTTGAAGCGCCAGTTGCTTTCAAAAGATGAGTGGCTCTATTTTGATCGCTACCATAGACATCAATGTTTGTAGCCGAACTATAAACTTTTATCCCAGTATTTCTATGAATGACTGTAAGACAGAAATAATACTGTGTAGTTGAAAAGACTGTTTGTGAAGCTTTTTCTTACCTAAACATGTTAACTGTCTGCTCTCTGGATCAGCAGCAGCGCGAATGCAGATTTGAATGTTCCGGTATGATTTTTTCAAAGTTTTAATAGACACGGGCGAATCGTTGTCATTCAGAAATTAGATCGTGTGGGTATTTGAATCGAGATCGCGATCTTTTAACGATTAATCGTGCAGCTCTACTCTGTGTATAAGGCAAGGTTCAAAAAGACATGATTGATTCAGTCAGTGTGGAAGAACTTGACTGGTCTGCATAAAACCAAGTCCTAATCCCAGTTTAACACCTCTGGTGTGACTGTAAATGCAGACCTTGAGCCAAAAACTCATCATGACTTGTACATACACTATATAGACAAAAGTATTGTTCTTTAGAACAGAAAAATGCACTTCCAAATCTGTGGCAACAACGATGGGAACATAATTCATGTATTTAAAAATTGTATTTCCATCTCTGTTGCAACAGTTTTGGAAGTGTCTAAAATGACTGAACCCATATGTACAAGTCATTGGTGTTTGGTGAATTATATTATGAAAAATATTTTTATTATGAAATATATGTTTTTCTCTAATACACATTGGACACAATTAACAGTACCCTTTTATGCAATACTTTTTGAAACCTCCATTTGCCAGTTTAACAGCTCTAAATTTTCTCCTATAATGCCTGATGAGGTTAAAGAACACCTGACAAGAGATCAGAGACCATTCCTTCATCCAGAATCACTCCAGATCCTTCAGATTCACAGCTCCATGTTGGTGCTTCTTCTCTTCAGTTCACCTCACTCATTTTCTACAGGGTGTAGGTCAGGGAACTGAAATGGACATAGCAGAAGTTTGGTTTTGTGCCCAGTGACCCATTTTTGTGTTGTTTTTGAGGTTTGTGTTTGGATTATTGTCTGGTTGGAAGATCCAAACATGGCCCATTATAAGATTTCTAACAGAGTCAGTCAATTATCGATTTTTTATCTGTTGGTATTTGATAGAATCAGTGATGCCATGTGTCTAAACAAGATTTCCAGGAGCTCCAGCAGAAATATAGGCCCACAACATCAAAAATACAGCAGTATATTTCATTGTACACATGGGGTACTATTTATCTCTGTGTGCACCATCTTGAGTGTTTGCTGCTAAAAAGCTCATTTTTTAGTTTCATCTGACCATAGAAGCCAGTCCCATTTGAAGTTCCAGTCGTGTCTGATAACTGAATATGCTGGAGTTTATTTTTGGATGAGTGTGGAGAATTTTTCTTGAAACCCTCCCGAACAACATGTGGTGATGTAGGTGCTGTTTGACAATTTTTTTTTAAGGTTTTCTGACCCCGAGACTCAACTATTGTCTGCAATTCTCCAGCTGTGATCCTTGAAGAGTCTTTGGCCACTCAAACTCTCCTCCTCACCGTGCATTAGGACGATATAGACACACGTCCTCTTCCAGGCAGATTCATAACATTTTATGTTGATTGGAAATTCTTAATTATTGCCCTGATGGTGGAAATGGGAATTTTCACCTCTCTAGCTCTTTTCTTAAAGCCACTTCACTAATTTGTGAAGCTCAATTATCTTTTGCTGCACATCAGAAATATATTCTTTGGTTTTTCTCATTGTGATGGATGATTAAGGGAATTTGGGCTTTGTTTTCCCTCCTATTTATATTTCTGTGAAACAGGAAGCCATGGCTGGATAATTTCATCATGTTCATAATCATGCTGGTAAATATGAATGGGAATATACTTCAGAGATATTTTACTCATAAGAATTTCTAGGGGTACCTATAATTGTGTCCAACGTGTATTTGAGAAAAACATTTATTTCATAATGAGATTTCCCCCCATTTTCAATTGTTTTAGTTCAATGAAAGGTTAGATTTTTGTGATTTTTTTAAAATAAAAGATTAAAAGGATTAATAATGCAGGTTTATTTTCAGAGCCTTCTTTGATCATATTCATACATAACATATTCTTCTTAAATATATACGTGCATGTGTGTGTGTGTATTTATATATACATAATAAATATACACAGTACACACATATATTATGTAAACAAAAACTTTTATTTTGGATGCGATTAATCGTTTGACAGCACTGATAAAAACATCACAATAATCCGCGTCTTGTTAATTAAAAAGCTGTGTGTTTGTGATATTCATTTAATAAATTTAAGACCATAAAAATGCTTCCTCCAGTGAAAAAGTCCATTCTCTCACATAAAAAAACACCAACTTATTTGTTTAGAACTGTTTTACAAATGGTGCTTGATCTATGCATATTTCTCTCCTGATTCAGATGAGACAACTTTTTCACTGGAGAAAGCAATATTATGAATTATGGACTTTATACGGTTTGAAGTTAAAAAAATATTAATTGACAAATTGATTTGTTTATTACAAAGACAGTGTTTTTTTGTTTTTTTTGTTTGTTTGTTTGTTTTTTGCATCACAAGGCATTTACTGATGGACTGGAGTCGTGTGGATTATTGTGATGTGTTTATTAGCTGTTTGAACTCTAATTCTGACGGCACCCATTCACTGCAGAGGTGAGCAAGTGATTTAATTCTAATTTATCCAAATCTGCTCCAGTGAAGAAACAAACTCATTTAGTCATTTTAAAGAGGCTTATAGGCAGAAATGTGAGACCACTGTGAAACATTGCAAAAATGAATTTAAATGTATATGAATAAATGTTATATAAAGCACTGTAGTTATTTTGGCATACATTTTTAGATCTGTTATTTACTGTTGCTGCCAGGCAATTCCATAAGAATGTTTGTTAGTTTTTTTTTTTGTGTGTGTATTTATTTATTTAGTTAGTTAGTTAATGTTCTAAAAGCAAGGTTAGTGTATTGATGGGAATATTGTATTGACATTTGCTTTTCTATTTGTAGTTGAAGCAGCAAATCATATGGCACAGAGGATCCAGCAGAGGGAGCTAGAGGCTGAACAGGTACATGAGGAGAATAGAACTGCAACATTGTATAGAGCAGGAACTAAACTTAGCAGAAAGTTAAATCTCCTGAAACAGGATTGAGCACCCCTGATGTACTGTAGCATACCAACATACTACTTTTACTAATTCTACAGTATGTAGATTTGCTATATGCTTGGAATACTTGGATTACCTACCTTTGTTAAAATTGTATATGAGATCATACAGCAGTATACAATACTGTTCACTGTGCTTGCTTGATCTTCCATTTTTATGCTTTACTCTTTATTTAGTCGGACTGCCAAATATTAAGACACTGTAACTAAAAATTGAAAGTTCAAAATATCACTTTTTTTGCAATTATTATATTAATTTATGCACTGAAATGTATATAAAAAAGTAATTATATAAGTCATATATTTTGTTCAAGTAACTTGAAACATCATGTAATTAAGTTATTTCTAATTGACCCAATTAAATAGTCTCAAAATAACTTCACATGGTCCCTGACAGGATTATTTAATTTTTAATTTATTCTGTTTCATATATTTTTGTCACATCACTAAATTATAAGATTGTACTAGCTAGCTACTGTTCTTTATAAAGGTTCTCCGCTAGTAGTGGATCTCTATGAACCCATGAACCAGTGTCTATATAGTTTTTACCTGATCTCGAATCAGTTTTATAAATTTGTTGACATTTTTAATGACACATTTGTATAATAAAAAGGAAGAGCTGTAGTTAATAGTCTCTTACTGGCCTGATTAACCAAGCTCTCCTTAAAACAGACAAAACAATCATACAATTTAACAAAATCATATTACACGGACACCTCATATTTTTAGATTTCACTTTCGATAAAACATTTGCAATTGGTTTGTAAAAGGTGATTTTGTGCATGTTTAGGCTATGCGTTTATGCTGCATTTACACCGTTCTGACCAGCAGGTATTACTGTGAATGGCATTTTGAGTGCTTTGAAATTATGAAACATTTCGCAAAACTACTGGATAAATTTATTTAAAGTAAAAAAAATTAAAAAATAAAATGTGTTTTTCCCATCACTAACTGTAATCGACTATTAGTAATAGAACATTAGCATTCCAAATGCTAATTATTAATTACTCTTTCAGCAAAGCAGCATAAACAATCTCACCATAAAATAATGGCAGCGGCTATTTGCACTAAGTGTAAATAGCGATTTACTATTAGCTACAGTATTTACAGGGTTCCCACGGGTCATGGAGTTTCTGTAATATCATGGAATTTTAAAAGGTCTATTTCAGACATTGAAAGTCAGGGAATTTTTTTTTTTTTGTCCAAGTCATGGAATATCAGGGATTTTTGTTTGTCAACTCCATTCAGTGCTTGTGTGTTCTGTGTGTAGAGCGCACACAGACAGCCGCGACCCTGACACGCGCGAGCCCTGAATTGAGTTTCTCTCAGAGTCTTTCTTGCGCCTGAATGGGCAAATACATACAAAAGTATTAAAAAATACCCTTGGCAAGTAACTTTGTAGTTTTAACAATGATTAATCTATATTTAATTTTTACAGTGGAGTACATGCACCCGTTCGACTGGCCATTTTTTGTTTTATTTTAGAGCATCTTCTGTTCCGTGCTTGCACTTAAATAATTTTCCCAAATGCCATTTGTGGTGAAATATTATGTTATTATTATAATTAGTCTGTAAACGGCCATTAACAGAGGCCAGAGACGCTGAAGATGGACACAAAGAGGAGAAAATACCATAGCAGGCAGAACAAGATCACTGTTCATGATGCACGAAATAAAGGAATCCTAAATACTGAATTTTATATGAATGTGTTTGTGAGGGGAACTGGCTGTTTTCAGAAAAGTTTACATAGTGTTTTCTTTTCATCTTGCCTTTTTATAATGCATTTAAATGAGTGTTAATACATGCAGCACTGCTGTGTTTACAGCGGTAACCAAGGAAATGCTGTATCAGGGCTCCAGACTGCGAGGACTAGACTGACTTAGAAAACTAGGAAAGGCTCCGTGAAGTAGCTATCACTAAGCAGGGATAAGTGCTAATACTGTGATAAACGCTAAACAATACTCGGCAGTGAGAAAGAGGAAGTCCATGGCTTATGTAGAGTGTGTGTGATTGGTTACAGCTGTTGGTGTAATCAGTGCAATGGATGATGGGAAATGTAGTCCGGGGTGAAGTGCAACAGTTAGTGTGGTGCAAGAGTCCATAGTAGTGAGCGGGTGATCTCTGGTGGTGAGCGAACGGAAGTGCATGAACAGGATTCGTGATTTTAGGTGTCTAAAATATTGGTGTCATAAGTTTATTTATTAGAATACAATGTAACTTAGATAAAACAAAATTGATAACAACAACTATTTTATTTAATTTATTTATTTTAGTTTTTTGTGGCAAGGCTAGTGAAAATATTAACAGGGCAAGTAATAATTTGAACCACTGAAAAAATCCTTAGCGTTGAGCCCTGGGCTATTTTTTCAGCGCCATTTTATTCCCTTCCTGCACGTCAAATGCAGTCACCAGGCTGTACCGGTTAACTAAGGCAAATGTGCCAGAAAATGTAAATTTTTAGGAGCTTTGGCTACAAAATGACCACTTCAAAGACAAAAAAAAGCATAAAAAATATCAAAGTGCATTTAACAGGTAAAAGCAAAAAAAGTGCTCAGCATAACAGCGGCCTGTTTTTCCGTTCATTATAGGTCATGGAAATTCAGCTTTTTAGTCAGTGAAAGTCAGGGAAAAGTCAGGGAATTTGACATTTGGCTTAGAGTGGGAACCCTGTATTTACTACGTATTCAATTCAATTCAAGTTTATTTGTATAGCGCTTTTTACGATACAATCGTTGCAAAGCGCTTTACAGGAAATTAAGTTTCTACAATATATTTATACATTGTAGAAACTTAATATATTAACTTATGGCAAAATTTGTTAATTCTGCATGTTGTTGGGGGATCAGAGGTTGGCATCCTCTGAGGTCCTCCGAGGGGTCGGCATCATCTCTTCTCAGGTGTTTGGTCATCTCAGATCATTTAAGGGCTGGATCCAGACTGAAGCTTGTGTAATTCCTAGTTACAGTAATTGGCAGAAACAGAGAAACAAAGAGACATAATTAGCGTGCGTTGTTCCATAAGCAAAAATTATTTGTTCAACCCAAGCTAAAGAATAACAATGTGCGTTTTGATCAGATATAACTGCAGTACAAGATTAGAGATGCTTATATGATGCTTGGCTAAAGAGATGTGTCTTTAATCTAGATTTAAACAGAGAGAGTGTGTCTGAACCCCGAACGTTATCAGGAAGGCTATTCCAGAGTTTGGGAGCCAAATATGAAAAAGCTCTACCTCCTTTAGTGGACTTTGCTATTCTAGGTACTACCAAGAGTCCAGAGTTTTGCGACCTTAGGGAGCGTGATGGATTGTAGCGAGATAGAAGACTAGTTAGGTACGCAGGAGCTAAACCATTTAGGGCCTTATAGGTAAGTAATAATATTTTGTAACTGATACGGTACTTAATAGGTAGCCAGTGCAGAGACTTAAAATTGGGGTAATATGATCATATTTTCTTGACCTGGTAAGGACTCTAGCCACTGCATTTTGGACACCTGTAGCTTGTTTATTGAAGATGCAGGACAACCACCTGCAGTGCATTACAATAGTCCAGTCTAGAGGTCATGAATGCATGAACTAGTTTTCTGCATCAGAAACAGGTAACATGTTCCTTAGCTTGGCAATGTTTCTAAGATGGAAGAATGCTGTTTTTGTAACATTGGAAATATGTTTTTCAAACGACAAGTTGCTGTCTAATATAACACCCAGATTTTTGACTGTAAGGAAGTAACAGGACATCCGCTAGTTGCAAATTGTAATCCAAGAGATTCTGTGTACTGTTATTTGGTCCAATAAGTAATATCTCTGTCTTATCTGAATTTAAAGGAGAAAATTATTGGTCATCCAATCTTTTACATTTTTAACACACTAGTTAACTTAGATAATTTAGAAGTTTCGTCTGGTCTTGTTGAGATATATAGTTGAGTATCATCAGCATAGCAATGGAAACTAATCCCGTATTTTCTAATAATATTACCAAGGGGCAGCATGTATATTGAAAACAGCAGAGGACCTAGGACAGATCCTTGTGGTATCCATACTTTACTGGTGAAATTGAGATGACTCCCCGTTTAAATAAACAAAGTGGTAGCGATCGGACAGGTAGGATCTAAACCTCTTAAAGCCTGCCCTTGAATACCTGTATAGTTTTGTAATCGATCTACGAGTATGTCATGATCTATAGTGTCGAACGCAGCACTAAGATCAAGTAAAACTAGCAATGAGATGCAGCCTTGGTCTGATGAGAAGCAAGTCATTGTAATTTTAACAAGGCAGTTTCTGTGCTAGGCGGGGCCTGAAACCTGACTGAAATTCTTCACAGAGATCATTTTTTTGCAAGAATGAGCACAATTGAGCAGACACAACTTTTTCTAAAATTTTAGACATAAACGGAAGATTTGAGATGGGTCTGTAATTTGCCCGTTCACTAGGATCTAGTTGTGGTTTCTTAATAAGAGGCTTAATAACCGCCAGCTTGAATGGTTTAGGGACGTGACCTAAAGATAACGATGAGTTAATAATATTGAGAAGCGGTTCTTCTGCTACAGGTAACTCTTTCAGTAATTTAGTGGGTACAGGATCTAATAGCATTTGTTGGTTTAGATGTGTTGATAAGTTTATTTAGCTCTTCCTGTCCTATAGTTGAAAAGCACTGCAGTTTTTATTTGGGTGCGGTGAATGAGGCAAGTACTGACGCCGTATAATCTACATTAGTTATTGTATTTCTGATGTTATTATTTTATCATAGTTCATAAAGTCATTACTATTAAACTGTGAGGGAATATTTAGTCGGGTGACTCTGGTTATTTGTTAGTCTAGCCGCTGTGCTAATAAAAACCTTGGATTATTTTGGTTATTATCTATGAGTTTGCGGATTGCTCGTCCTGGCAGCTTTTAGAGCCTGTCTATAGCTGGACATACTGTTTTTCCACGCAATTCTAAAAACTTCCAGTTAGTTTTTCCCATTTGCGCTCAAGATTACGAGTTTCTTTCTTGAGAGAATGGGTATAACTGTTGTACCATGGCGCAGCACGTTTTCCTCTAACCTTTTTTAATTTGATGGGAGCAACAGTTTCTAACGTATTAGAGAGGATAGTGCCCATGTTGCTAGTCATTTTGTCAAGTTCATTTGTATTTATGGGTACACAGAGCAGCTGAGATAAATCAGGCAGTTATTTGTGAATCTGTCTTTAGTGGCTGGAACAATAGTTCTGCCCGGACGATAACGTGGGGCCCTACAGTTAATATCAGTAATATGCAGCATGCACGATACAAGGAAATGGTAGTAACATCATCACTTGAGGTACGATTCTATATCAGTAAGATCAATTCCATACGTTAATTAAATCTAGCGTGTGATTATAACGATGAGTGGGCCCGGTGACGTTTTGCTTGACTCCAAAAGAGTTTATTAGGTCAGTAAACGCAAGTCCTAATGCATCATTTGGATTATCAACATGAATGTTAAAATCTCCGACAATTAGCGCTTTATTAGCATTAACCAATAGGTCTGAGAGGAAATCTGCAAATTCTTTTAGGAAATCTGTATATGGCCCTGGCGGTCTATACACAGTAGCCAGAGCAAGAGATAAGACAGATTTCTTTTGCATATCTGACAGTGTAACATTAAGCAGAAGTATTTCGAATGAGTTAAACCTGTATCCTGTTTTCTGAGTAACATTGAGAATATCACTATATATTGTTGCGACACCGCCGCCACGACCAGTCTGACGGGGCTCATGCTTATAACAGTAGCTTGGTGGAGTAGACTCATTTAGACCAATATAATCATTTGTTACGTATCATTATGTATAGCTATTTACACTAAGTGGTGATAGCAATGGATTCTATTTACACTAAGTGAAAATAGCAGTATTTTTTGCGATATGCTATTTACACTGTACAAATAGCTATAGATTGTAATCAGTGTTGTACTTGTTGCAAATAGTGGCAATTATCTGCACTTCAGTATTGTATTACATTATAAAACTGTATGCAATAATAACGTATTGAGTGCAAATTATAATTTTAATTCAAATTATTAAATGGATGCCACCTTATTGGTACAATAAAGCCCTCCCTACACCTACCCTAACCCTACCCGATACTTTATTTTCAACTTTTTGGTTATTTCCTTAATTTTTATTGATAATAAATGCCTTTACGATGTGATATGAGATTTGAAAAGGGAGAAAAAAAAAGTTTGGCAAAAGGCGGGTTCGAACCCGGGTCGATAATGTCAAAAAGACCACAGCACATGCTTTACCAACTGCGCCACTGGAGCTGATGATTCATAGTCGTTTTTTTATAATGTTGACTATCCCAATCACACGTTGGTGGGCGGAGTTAGCAACAAGGCGGGCTTTTAATGGTAAATAGACAAATTTAATTTCAAATTTTACATTTACTAGATTTTAAAGAATTACAAAATAAAAGAAACAAATCAAGTTCAGAAGAGTAAACCTTTTTTTTTGTATAGATCACAAATTAAACAAATGTACTTATTTGTATGATGGGGTCATATTGTTCATTCTACAGAAAACATTTTTCACATCTGCACTAACTATTTTTATAAAAGGTGTGTGTAGTATGCGGAGAGGCATTTTAATGGAAATTTCAAACAGCAGGATAAGTAATTTGCTGGGAGGTGTGTTCAAACACACATTCAGGTGTGTGCGGAGAGGCGGAAGCAGGACTGGGAGGAATTCCTGAAGGAGCAGTCTCGGCTGAAGGAGGAGGTGGATGAGGAGCATGCTAAAGCTGTGGGCCGACTCAGTGCTCAGTACAACGACATGAAAAAAGACCTGGCCAAATACAGCAGCTTCTGAACCTCGATGAATGTGTTTTACTTATTACATATCAGTGAAGTCCAGTTATTTTCTTTTACATTTTGTTGATGCTGTCGAGGATGGCATTAAAGAAATATTTTATACAAAATGAAAATTCTGTCATCACTGTCTTCACACACACATGCTTGATTTTATGCACACTACAAGTGCACATTCAATACAATTGAGCATGGACAATATGTCAAAATTTTAAGAATCTTCAGTTTTTATTTATTTATGTTTTAACTTTTTTACAATGACGTAATAACTATGTCTGCTAAGCTTGAATGTTCAGATGTTCAGGATGGATTTCTTTTGAGCTTAAGTATTCCTCTGTGACCTTGTTGATTTTACAGAGGAGCTGAAGGTTTATCAAATATTATATTTACTTATATTTAATGCATTAGTAAGTACAAAGCGTTCAAGCCTGTAACATCTAATTAAGAGTCTTTCGATGTGTGTCTTACATTCATGAGATCTTTCAGTCTGTGTAAAAACATCCATCATGTGCCTCTCACATCCTTTAAGTTCACATCGAATCATAGTCAATTTCCACATCATTTAAAAATTGTAAATACCCTCTCATATGACAGTTTTTTTCCTACATGTGTTTGTACTGTCTCTTGCATTAAGCACGTCTGAATGTGTTTAAGGCAGTCTGCACCTGCTTTAGATGGAAAGAGATCTTGGCCAGAAATCTGTCCTCTCTCCTCACATCTACCTGTGTTTTCCATACAATAGTAAAAAGTCAGACGGCACATTCAGTGAATCTGAGCTGCCTTTGACACGGGTGGAGCCTTTGGACTGTCAATTCTTCACACGCTATGTCCTGAGCTTTAACACACTGCTAATGTTGCCACAAAATCTGTTTACCGTTAGTCAAGGTATTTCTCTGTGTGGATGCATCAGTGGAAGATATTATTGCAGAGATTTCTTTGAGATGCTGTTGGCCATTGTGTGGCTTTTCCAGCTTCTTTCATCTTAAACAAAATAAAATTTAGTTTGCTTCCAGTCTGCCATCATTGAAGAATCAATAAAAACTTTGAATAGCCAGCAAAACATTCGTCCAGTCACTCCAATGACTGTACTACTGCTGTATTAGCGGGTCATGTTTTTTTTGTTTTATTTTACCCTTCATATAACAGCCCTTAATCTTTCCTTCGTGGACAAATTTGGGCACGAAGGTCTCAGGTGTGATCCCAATTTTTTTTTTATTAATGTCACATCACCATCTTCAATAAAATAAAATCTATAAATTTATGATTTTTGTTTTTTTGTTTACCTCTAAAATTACCGTATTTTATGTAAAATAAGTTTATTTTTATGTTATATTTGAAATTTGTATACAATTTTTTTTTATGTTACACATTGAGAATGTTGTATAGGCTCAAACCTTCATTTCTGTTTATGTTTGATCTGCATTGTGTTGGATTTATTTATTTTTATTGGACAAATAATAATCAAAAAAAAAAATCTTTGAATTTTGGTATTTCCCATTCATTTCCTATGGGTGCCCATTTTTGGGCACAAAGGTCAAATTAAGGAGGTTTTATATAAAAAAAAACTATATATATACAAAAAAAAAAAAGAAATTGCCCAAATTTGTCCTGAAGGATGATTGAGGGTTAATAAACAAAAATAAAAGTATGTAGAACACAAATAGAATAGAGCGTGCTATGGTTAGAGGGTCAAGTTATATATATATACAAGTAGATATAAAATAGTTAAAACAGTTATGAGAAGTTTTTGCTATATTGCTATTGCTTATGCTGAGGGCTACTGATTTTTTTTAATGAGTCATATCTATAGAGTTGCTATGGAGATCTGAATTTGAATTATGTACAGTTGAATTTTAGATGTGACATTTAACAAAATTTATTTTCAGAATACAATGTTGTATTCTGATAACTCAGTGGAGCACATAAACTTGATGTTCTAACTTAATTATTTTCTTCTGAATCTAAAACTTTGATGCATAATCATCAAAATAATGTTTCCTCAAATTAGGTGGCTTGTGGATGTAAGGTGTAGCCTACTATTAAGTGAAGGAATATTTCGGAATTGAAAGTCCTGTCATCGTTTCCACACCAACTTTAATTGTATGGAAGAGCTCACATGTTCTACTAAACATCTGTTTTTGGGGTTCAAAGTCAAATGAGAGCTCTCAATCAGAGGACCAGGGCCCAAAATCTTCCACGGGGGCTAAATAAGTCAATTTAATGACCTTAGAAAGCACACAGTGTGACACCCTAGCATTGTGGCAACTCGGTTAAGCAAAAATTGCATTTTCATAAAAAAAAATGTGGACCCATTTTATATCAAATAGTTAGTTCACCCAAAAATGAAAATTCTATCATTAATTACTCACCCTCATGTCGTTCTAAACCCGCAAGACCTTAATTGTGTTCCTGTGGCTCAGTGGTAGAGCATTGTGTTAGCAGTGCAAAAGGTTGTGGGTTTGATTCCCAGGGAACAAACATAGTGATACAAATGTATAGCCTGAATGCACTGTAAGTTGCTTTGGATAAAAGTGTCTGCTAAATGCATAAATGTAAATGTAAATTCATCTTTGGAACACAAATTAAGATATTTTTTGATGAAATCCGAGTCCATGACAACAATGCAACTACCACGTTGAAGGCCAAGAAAGGTAGTAGGATATCGTTAAAATAGTCCATGTGACATCAGTGGTTCAACCTTAATTTTATGAAGCTGCAAGAATACTTTTTGTGCACAAAGAAAAAAAAATGGCTTTATTCGACAATTTATTCTCTTCTATGTCAGTCTTCAACGCATGTTTACGAGAGTATCACAATGCATGCATGTTCTGACGTAGAACATCCATCTCTCTTAATTTTTCGTCTGTATGTTCTGGTTCGAATAAGTAAGGCTGGGCAACAAATTTCAAGTCATTCTCTCTGTCAAAATCTTCAGACATGTTTATGAAGACTGTTTTATGTATAGCGTTCTTCGTCTGCTTGTAAAAAAGTTTCAGCACATTTTTATTTTTTTTTGCAATAGCAACATCCATTTTTTTTCCTCAAAGAATAGTGTGTTATTAGTTACATTATTGCATTTAGTGTTACTGAAGCAGAACCGGGCTTGGAATACGTCAGTCTTTGGCTTTGTCATGTTTCATATCCAAGGTTTCTCTCAGACCAGGGCTATAGTGTTCCCATTGGCATTTACACGTTGAGTGTGAGAGATTTGCAGAGGCAGATATTTTGAGGTTGTCTCCTCCGTGGCAAATCCGAGTCAGTCATTGGCAGCTAATGAGGAGTGACACTGTGGAAACATGGACCTGCCTCGCCAACAAGGCACCTTTCATCTGCGCCTGTTTGCTTTTGCAGCTCTGCTTGAGAAACGAAAATAGACAGAAAATCCTGAAAAGGTCAAGTTAAAAAAAAAAAAACCTGGATGAATAAATCCCAAGAGTGTGATTATGGCACTTTTAGCTATTTAATATTTCTGTCAGCCAATTTAAACATCTGTATGGAAATTATGTTATTGTGAAGCAACTTTATTCTACACCGTCGCTGTACATCTATATGTGATGAAATGCATGAATTATTTATGCATCATAAGTTCCTGCTTTACGTTTTCTTTTTCACTCCACAAGTGAAAAAGGGGAGAAAAAAAGAAACATTTACTGTATGTTGACCATTTGTTTCATTGACATTCCTAATAAAATTACCAACTATTGTTGAGTTTTTTTTTCTTTCAAATTTAGAATTTTTAATCAAAGCTGGCATTGAATTTCATTTGGAGCAATCTATTCCTTTACTTTCAAGCACTGATTGTAAGACATTGTAACCTTTGCTAGTTATTAAAGAAACCAACAAGCAGTTACTTTATTTTAAGGTGATGTTGTTAATAATAGTCTGTTAAGTTTAGAGTTTGGTTTAGGGTTAGTTGCTTATAATTGTGCATAATTTGCTTTTATTATTATGGTAAGAAGGTATAACTACATCACCTTAAAATAAAGTGTTGCAAGTTTCTCAATATGCTGTTTGAGTTCTACACAGGCTATTGGAGAGCCAAAATAACAGGGGTTAACATACATCAGCATTGTGCGTCAACGTTAGGATTGATGTTCTTTGGAACAAAGGCTCTATCGCCTCTACACGTTGACCCGGGAGGAAACCTCCCTCCTTTTTCAGTGGCTCGCACAGGAAGCAGCATTTGAAGCAATCATTTCCTCTCTGCCCCGCTCAAGACAAGACCCTCTGTCCGAGAAGATGAGCGTGAAGTATTTCGGAGTGCGACCGCTGGAGTTTATCAGAGCATGTCCCGCCGCACCAGCAGCACAGGAACACAAGCTTGTTTTTCGTCTACTCTCTATCAGTTTCTCAGAGTCCTTCCTGTTTTTGAGGGAGCGTGGTGATCCCGGCCGACGAGCTGAGCACCCTGCCAACATAAATTGTGTGGGGAAAGGCATTGAGAACTTAGCAGCCAGAGGAGACTGTGGAGACACAGTCGAGGAAATGTCTGATCACAGGAAGATAGACATTCATCCAAACAAAGGGACATCCATACACAGATACTTAGTGGATGGGTACATGTTGACCGGTCATTCACTTACACAACCTGTGACCCCTTAACCGCACCGACCTACTGTCATACCCAGTATGTCCCCAGAGGAACGCAATAAATAGCCTAGATTAGTGTTGGCAAGAAATTAACATTAGAAGGTTCAATGCAGCCAGTTCAAAAAGATGATTCATCAGTTCCTTTTAGTCCATGTGCAGATGTCTGCAATTTATGTCTTCTTCGTCTTCTTCTTTTTCAGCAACATACAAATATATATATACTGTGTATATATATAATGTTTAAAGAAGTCTCTTCTGCTCACTAAGCCTGCATTTATTTGATCCAAAGTACATAAAAACAGTATTTTTTATTTATTTAAAATAACTGTTTTCTATTTGAATATATTTTAAAATGTAATTTATTCCTGTGATTTCAAAGCTGAATTTTTTGCATCATTACTCCAGTCACATGATCCTTCAGAAATCATTTTAATATTCTGATGTTCTGCTCAAATATATATAATATATATATATATATATATATATATATATTATTATTGTGTTGAAAACAGCTGAGTAGATTTTTTTCAGGTTTATTTGATGAATAGAAAGTTCAGAAGAAAAGCATTTATCTGAAATAGAAATATTTTGTGACATTATAAATGTCTTTATCAACACTTTTGATCAATTTAAAGCACCCTTGCTAAATAAAAGCATTAATTTCTATAATTTCTTTCCCCAAAAAAATATACTGACTCCAAGCCTTTGAATATTATTGTGTATAATGTTATAAAAGCTTTTTATTTCAGATAAATGCTGATCTTTGGATCTTTCTATTCATCAAAGAATCCTGAAAAAAGTGCTCAACTGTTTTAAATATTGATAATGGCAATAATAATAATAATAATAATAATAATAAATGTTTCTTGAACAGCAAATCAGCATATTAGATTGATTTCTGAAGGATCATGCGACACTGAAGACTGGAGTATTGATGCTGAAAGTTTAGCTTTTGATCACAGGAATAAATTACATTTTAAAATATATTCAAATAGAAAGCAGTTATTTTAAATAGTAAAAATATTTCACAATATTACTGTGTGTGTGTGTGTGTGTGTGTGTGTGTGTGTAGAATCATTTAACAAAATAATATAATATTTAGTTCAATGTTGTTGTTATGTTCAAATGAGCTATAATAAAATAAAAGTTCTAATATAATAAAATATTCCAAATCTTTTGATGTTTTGATGTCTGGGATGTTCAGGTTTTGGTCTGTCAGCAAACAACAGCAAGATTTGGAAGATTTTACATATGCTGACTTTCTTAGCACTCCTTTAAAGGTCCATCCAGCAGGGGATTTTACTGATCATCATGCCAGGCTAAAATCTCACAGTCTGGCCCAATAAACCTACTTGTGTTCAATTGGCTCTGAACCCTTAAAAGGGCCCTTGGCACTGCTTAGTGTGCACTGTTAACTGCTAAATTAAAAAGTGCACTCATCCTCTGTGAGAAAAGCCACCGGGACAGGGGGAAAGAAACTGAAAAGGAGGAAAAGCATTTTTAAGTGTTATTGTTCCTGCAGTAGAGAGGGTATTAATTTTAAGAGGCTATTCATTATTAGGTATTTGAGCTTGCCATTCACTCTCCCATTGTGTCTCTCTACAGCAATAGCAATTATGCCTCTCCAAATGAAAACAGCAGTGAGAGGAGGGCTGCGACCAGTTTAATAACTCAGCATTACTGCACCACAGGGTTCTTGAGTGCTCAGTAAAACAGGTGCTGAAATAAATTCTTTGGCAGTGGCAAATGTCACCTTGAGAGCAAGTGAAAGAGATGAGAGATCTTGCAGGGGATGCCCAGGCTGTCAAGGAAATTAAGGCTAACATGAAATTGAAAATAAACTTTTTTTTCTTGCTAAGATTTTTTTATTCAGATTATAAAAGTACATGGGTTGTCAACTGCGTTTCTTGCTGACTTTAAGAATATGAACCCCAATTCGCAAGTGTATACACTGCACTAAAATATACTGTACTTGTGATGTGAATGTACTTTTGAAGTGTGACTCAAAACCCTTGTCAATTTTCTTCAGAGAAAGAGAATGTGACAGACACATCTCTTTTGAATCTGGTATATCGTATATCAGGTTTTTAAATATATTTGTAATTACATTCGTAATCATGAAGTTGCAATTAAAATATAAAACTGCATTAACTTTAAAGGCAGTTGCAAATAAGTTGAGTCAAGTAATTTTTATTTATACAGAGCTGTATTATATAACTGTATTCATAAGGCTAAGGCGCAGCAATCCTCTAAGACTGTTATTTTGTAATAACATGTTGGGCCAAACCAAAATTCTGAAAGTAATTTTGATATGTGGGCTCATTTGAGGGGCCTCTCTTGTGAGCTGAATTCAGCCCAGAATCTACCACATTAGCCACTTGGTTTAAAGGAAAAAGATCGAGGGTAAAGCCTGTTGCTTTCTGTTATCTTTACATGTTTGTTCTCTGTGTACAAATATGTGACTGAATGGGTATTTTCACTGTCCAAAATAGAGACCACGCTCACTCTGCCAAGTCAAGAAGCGATAAGAACACAAATAACAACCTCTTTCCTCAGTCAATCACCCCGCTGAACAATGGGCAGCCAGGCTGGAGGGAATGCCTTGTCATTGTCGGCCCACCACTGCATGTTGTCGTCTCAAGGTTGAGGAATGTCTGGATCAGGAGCCAGCGAAAATACCTTCAGAATTTCCCCATTTCAGCAGCTCCTGTTTGGATATTATTTGTGCCAGGGTTCCTCCACCAAATCCTCTTAACATTCCAACATTGACATGACAAAGTATCATTAAGTGCTGCATATTGTACCATCGATAACAGAATAATTTCACATGTCATGTCTTGTATCTCAAATTAAGATGAATACAATGTTTTCTAATTGGCCTTCCAGTTAGCCTTTCTAGTTGATTCAAAACGCCTCTATTCTTTAAACAGCAAAAGAAGATCACCTCACTCTTGGTCTCACTCCACTAGCATCTTGTGGACTCTAGACCAGTGATGAGCAACTCCAATCCTGAAGAGACACTATTTTTTAGAGTTTAGCTTTATCCTAATCAAACATACCAGAAAAATCCAACCAAACTCTGTTTAATTTTGAAGCCAAGCTTCATCCCTGCACCTTCTATTCCTGCAAGCTGTCTCCTGCTGAATTGAATGTCGAAGTCAAGCAAATGTTATCCATTAAATTCACCTTGGAAGAGTGGAGACATTGGTTAGAAGGGGCCAAGTACCCATTTATAGTACCTACTGATCACAAGAACCTATAATACATCTGGACAGCCACAAGTCTGAATCCTCACGAATGGTCGCTGTTCTTCACAAGATTCAACTTTTCTGTGACATATCATCATGGAAGCAAGAACAGCCAGGCTGACACCTTATCTCATATCTATGAAAAGGCTCAAGTAAACCTTTCAAATTCTCACATTCTAAACCCCTCTATAATTATTGCACCCATTCAGGGCTGCATTAACACCGTAAGGGGCCCCTGGGCTTTACCTCTTGAGGGGCCCTTCATCAACGAGAACTACAGTCTACATTCACTCAATCTTGATAATCACAAAGCGCGAGTCATCAGCCTTTAATTTTGAAGTAATAAATGCCATTAACAAAACATCAAAACCTAAAGGTCTGTCATATAAAATATACACAAATATCACTGCATGAACTACACATATGCACATAGTCGGACATATTTTACACAGATAGGCTATCTAAAAATGTGTAGAATTTAATTGTGTTAACGTTGGTTAAATTCATTATGAACTAACATTAAGTTAGGAACAGTGCAGGAAGGTAAATTAAATGTAGCCTGCCTACACCTTCACAAAACAGTCTACTCTGTGCACTTCTGATTTACCTTCACAGATATGTCTTTCTGTTTGTGGATCTTCGCATTTTTTTTAAATCACTAATTTTAATTTTTAATGCACTAACTAATGAGTGAAACCTTTGTAACGAGCTGCAGTAGCAAAGTTTTTAAGTGTTTACCATCAAAGTTGTATTTTAGCCTTTTTATTTAGTTCTACAATTAAGGCCAAAGGCTGGACAATAAGGACTGCCCGATCAGATGGCCTGGTGCCAGTTTTAAGCCTTGCCGACTTAAACATTTAAGAGAGTTTAAAGCATTAAAGGGCAAGAAGACATGAAAGGTAGGTCCATTCAGTATGTTCAGTGTGCACACAGATCCGCGCGTCTCAGCGAGCGAGCCCCCAATTGCCTTTCTTTCCGCAACTTGCCCTTGAACAGAAAAAAACATACAAGAGTAGGCTATGCAATGTTATTTTACATTTGATTATTCAGTTTCTGTACATGAACAACTACAAACTCCAAAACGTTTTTTTTTTTGTTTTGTTTTTTTATCTTTGTTCTGTTTGTTTGTGCTATTGCTTATAATTTGTTAATTTGTTCTTACTGACTGTTCACTTGTCTTCAGTTGGAATCGAGAATTGTAAAATTTAACTGGTATCTATAAATTTGGTATCAAAAACAATGATAACAAAACTATTTTATTTTTGGTGGCAGGGCAAGTAAAAATTTAAACCACTGTTGAGCCCCCAAGGCCGTAACCATGTCTTGAACATTGGGTCGGACCAATTATATATATATGGGTTGTTGACGTGACATGGCATTTTCACTGTCCCACAGGATAAAAATTAATATAATTAATATTGTCGTTTTTTTAAAATGCTGTAAATCGTTAAACATTTCTTCGTCCTACATGGAACTGTTGTTAAAAAAGCTGCAGTGTTAGTATTTTTTTTTACATTTTTGAATTGATGAAGTTAGTGACCCTTTATATTTTCTCTAAGATCAGACTTTACACTACATAAATATATGCATTTCTTCTTCAAAGACAAAAAAAAAGCATTTTTTATTGGCTATTTGTCAACTACCCATATATGCTTTAATAGAGGCAGGCACACACATTATTACTCGCACATAGAAACAACGCTACCCCGTGACTTTCATTGTAATAAAATAGTTTCCATACTGAATTGCTACATTATATTTCTCAGCAACGACGTGTTTTTGAAGTAGAACTAAATTCACAGTTTCATTGTTTGTAGGGACAGAAAAACAGATGCAGATAATTAACACATGCACATTTAATCTCTCTCTCTTTCTGTCTCTCTCTCTAAATGGGCATATTTGAGAAAAAAAAGTCGAGTAGTTTACTTCACTGAGTATAACTGTCGGTCAATTAACATTTCTTTCATAAAACAGTTGACTAAACATTAAATGATTTGCAGCGTCCATCTTACCTCGCTCTCTTTCAGTGTTTTCAATCTTCGCGCGCACTGTGAACGCTAAACCCCGCCTACTTTAATTTGATTGGCCAGTTCAATTATTTTGACATTGACGAGCGCTGTTAGCCCGCTGAGGAAGAGCAGACTGAAAATGTTACGTTTAAAGCTTTTTCATCATCCTAACAAGAGCGCTGCGTAATAGAGGACAGCAGATCAGTGCAAGAATTTCAAATATTCAAATATTGGGGGGGACATTTGGCAATTTCTAATTATTGGGGGGGACTTGTCCCTTCTCTTTTCTGACTGGCTGAAACTTCTCGCGCAGCACTTGAGACGCCCGCACGTGCATTCAAAGCAAACCGAAAGTGTTATTTTAAGGGAACAGTCAACTCATTATAAAATGCAGTTACAATATTTTCCGGCATCACCGGGGCCCCCCTCAGTCCGGGGCCCTGGGCTTAAGCACAGGTAAGCCCGTGCATTAATGCGGCCCTGCACCCATTAGGTGGGGATATCATGACAGACATCAAGAACTTCCAACAACCTGATTGGGTTTCTACTGACTGTCAGGCAAATTATCTTTTTCTACCTGAAAACCAGTGCACCCAAGTTATTCAGTGGATCCACACATTACCTGGTTCAGGTCACCCCGGCATCAACCGCACCAATACCATGGTTAGACAACGATTCTAGTGGCCAACCCTGACCATGTGTCACCAATTATGTCCAAGGATGCCAAGTTTGTGCACAAACCCGCACTCCTCAACATCTCCCTGTGGGACTCCTTGAACCCCTTTCCATCCCCAGAAGACCCTGATCCCACATTGCCATAGATTTCATTACTGATCTACCCCCTCGAATGGCTACAACACCATCATTGTCATAATGGACAGGTTCTCTAAGGCTTGCAGATTGGTTTCTCTTAAAGTGCTGCCCAGTGCTATAGACACTGCTGAGACTATCTTCAACCATGTATTTAGAATATTTGGTCTACCTGATGATATTGTCTCAGACAGGGGACCTCAATTCACCTCCAGAGTATGGAAAGCTTTCTGCCAACATCAACATAAGTTTAAGTTTAGGATATCACCATCAACCAAACGGATAAGTGGAAAGACTTAATCAAGAAAGTGGCAGACTCCTTTGCTCTTGTTGCCATAGCTCACAGAACCACTGGAACAAGTTCTTACCATGGGTGGGTAAGCACAGAACTAGAGGTCTGCGAGGTTTTATTCCGCACCCACCCGATCCCGCTATATATTCACTCTTTGTTCACCCGCTGTCCGCTTTGAATAATTTTCTTCGCGACCCGACCATTCCCGCTAAATTTAGATCTCGTTTCCAGAATCACACATTTAAATTTCCTCTACTGAAAGAAAGAGAGATAGGTTAACAAATAAAAGTGTAGCATGCACAAAATTGTATTTGTTATTTCATTCGTCTTGTCAAGAGTCTTTTTCATTGACAGCAAAATGTTAAACGAATTTTGTAAGACACAACATTCGTTTAACATTTTTCTGCCAACACAGTAGGAAAAAAAACGTCACAGAGAAAATAAAAATGTTGTACAAAAATTGTAGTCCTTGTTTTTATTCGTCTTGTCAGGATACAATTCGTTTAACATTTACTACACAATAGGAACAAGTGTCACAGAGAGAAAAAAAAGTAGGTTGTACAAAAATGGCCTATTATAATTTTATTTGTCTTGTCAAAATAGTAAATTTGTTTAACATCTCGCTGTAAACATAGCCTAGGAAAAGTGTCGCAGAGAAAAATAAATAAATAAATAAATTCGACATCTGTCATTTAAAATTATAGGCTAAGCAAAATATAAACAAAACCGAGTTAGTTCTTCAAGGACAGCTGTGTGGCTTTATATCAGCTTTACAGTATTTAGACGAGGAAATAGTTTGCTCCATCCTTATTCTGCTCTGTCACTCATCGACAACCTGCCTGTTTAGTCTGAGGGCCGTATATTCACCACTGGTGGGCTAGCCTGCTCTGAGCATCGTTATGCACATGTTACGTGCACAGACCCCGCAAATAAAACAAAGCACTGGTTCATGAGTGCAGCGCGTGCATAACAGTCCGAGTACAGGCTGTACCGGTGCTTGATAAGAATAAAGGGCAGATATGCTAATCTGAAAGGAGGTCGGGAACGGGATATTGTTAAACCGCCCGCTCCCGTTCAAATTGCACCAGAGTTACCGACCACTACCGCATTTTATTCGGGAATTTAATCCCACGTCGCAAGAAATCTGGTCGGGTCCAGCCGCGGGAATGCAGACCTCTACACAGAACTTACTCATCCATTCCTCCACCGGCTTCACCCCCTTTGAATGTGTTCTAGGACAGTGTTTTTTTTCGTGACAACCTTTTTTTCATGGGCCCCCCCTACGTACACATATGGTAATCTGAGCCAAGCCCCCCCCCCGCCGTATTATATTTAAACACGCCCATATATATATATATACTGTATATATATATATATATACAAAAAAAATTATATTATTATTGCATATATATATATATATATATATGCAATAATAATATACATTTTTTGTCTTTTAGAAATGCACATTTGACATTGAGTTGACAGTAGTAGTTTGAGTTAGGATGCAGATATAAATTTATGTTCATTATCAAAATCAGTAACATCTGTAAAAATTGCAACAACCTCCTTTTTTATATCGTGAAAGTTAATTTTTCTGACTGTTTGAGTTTTATTAAAATTAACCATTGTTCTTCCTTAGTAGCATTCATTTACATCATGATAACCAGAGTTAAATCCACACATATATAGCACCTCAATACTGTGGTAAAAAGCAACTATATGGTTTCTAGGTAGCCTATTTATATGTAAAACAGTAGTCTAAATACACTTATTATAAATGCACAAACGCTAGCTATAGCTTATTCACAAATATACTGTAATTACATTCCATTACTCCTTTAATACATTTAATACACGTCTACATTAATGTAATACATTTGATATAAATACCCCACATTTCTGCCACAATACCATGGTGCAGTTAGTGTTACTACAGTAAATCCATGGTAAACGATGGTGATTTGTAGATTGAAAAGCCTTCTGACGGTATCATTGCACACAGTGATTTTCTGCTGTTTGTCAGCGCTGTTTTATCTGGATTTAAACTAGTTTATATCAGTTGACTGATATCGACTGATACTAGTTTATACCAGTCATTTGTGTTCTTCGCTGAATTCAAGCGCTTCTCACTGGATCTCACAGCGTTGTTTAGTGTTTGCGTGATCGGAGAGTAAACACATCTGCTCTAGTCAGCTCGCTCTGCGCCACTGTTTGAACCGAGCAGATATGGTCCGTGTGGCGCGGTTAAAATGAGTAGCGCTGTTTTGTTCCGCTTTTGCCGCATAAACATTACATTGAATATTTATCGAACTTGTTTTATCGAGGAAAATTATATCACTATAATTATAGTTATCGTTTTATCGCCCAGCCCTACCTCAAAGTATATCTGCTCCCGCGCCCCCCCTGTGAACTCGTGCGCCCCCCTTGGGGGGGCGCTTCCCCCAGGTTGGAAACCACTGTTCTAGGATACCGACCTCCACATTTTCCCTAGACAGGGGAACCATCCGATGTTCCCGCAGTACTCTTGGTCAAGACACAGTGAAGAGGTTTGGAATGAGGCCCACGTAAGACACAAGGAAATCCTTACCTCCAGACAAAGATTTGTCATTTATTGGATTGGGAGGGATATGGGCCAGAGAAAAATTCCTGGGTTACCACTGATGATATCCTTGACCCTTCCCTCATCACTGACTTAGAAATCACCCACACAGCCCAGCTAACAGACCAGGGGGACAGCCACACAGAACTCCAGGATTCTGTAATATCCTGACCTGAAAGGGTACCCTCTCCTGAATACTGAACCCAATCCTCTATTCCTGTCACAAGTTGACTCCTTCCTACATAAGCAGTGTACCTCAATTTGCATCTTGCGAAGTATTGTTTGCCTAGGCTGCAATTCTGAGCGTTTTACTTGTCTTGCCACATTTTGGATTATCTTGCGTGTTTTGATTGTTTACTGTCTTGGATTTGTGCCTTTTCATTTGATTGACTAATTGGACTGTTTTCGTGGTGTTTGACCCTGGACTGTGTAACCTGAATAATGACTCGCGGACTTGCCCTCTTGCTACTTCCTATATCTCTGCACATGGATCCCTCTGCTCTCTCTGAATCTTGTACGTTAAACATTGCTTACCATTGTCCTGGTGCAGCGTTGATTTCCATGCAAACCTATAAATAAATATGAGCAAAGATTATATAACTTATTAACAAATTTTGGTCAGTTTTATAAATGTTGTCTTGAGAAAATAATTTTGTACTGTGGCACTTTCCATGTAGACTCATTAGAAGCCTATGTCATACCAAGCCACTTTGGGTAAAATATACATAAAAAGTGGGCTAATATTAATACTGCTTTGTTGATGTGCATGTTTTAACATGTTTCAGGACTTTATTTGCATGGTTTTTACTATCTGTCATTAAGCTGCTGTTTTTACAGCACTAATGTTCCATTTCTTGTAATACAAATTAATTTGAAATATGTTATTGTAAGATTACTGTATAAATTGATTATTATGCTTATTACTGATATTACAGGTGCATCTCATTAAATTAGAATGTCGTGGAAAAGTTCATTTATTTCAGTAATTCAACTCAAATTGTGAAACTTGTGTATTAAATAAATTCAATGCACACAGACTGAAGTAGTTTAAGTCTTTGGTTCTTTTAATTGTGATGATTTAGGCTCACATTTAACAAAAACCCACCAATTCACTATCTCAACTAATTAGAATACTTCATAAGACCAATAAAACAAAATTTTTAGTGAATTGTTGGCCTTCTGGAAAGCATGTTCATTTACTTTATATGTACTCAATACTTGGTAGGGGCTCCTTTTGCTTTAATTACTGCCTCAATTCGGCGTGGCATGGAGGTGATCAGTTTGTGGCACTGCTGAGGTGGTATGGAAGCCCAGGTTTCTTTGACAGTGGCCTTCAGCTCGACTGCATTTTTTGGTCTCTTGTTTCTCATTTTCCTCTTGACAATACGTTCAGGTCTGGTGAGTTTGCTGGCCAGTCAAGCACACCAACACCATGGTCATTTAACCAACTTTTGGTGCTTTTGGCAGTGTGGGCAGGTGCCAAATCCTGCTGGAAAATGAAATCAGCATCTTTAAAAAGCTGGTCAGCAGAAGGAAGCATGAAGTGCTCCAAAATTTCTTGGTAAACGGGTGCAGTGACGTTGGTTTTCAAAAAACACAATGGACCAACACCAGCAGATGACATTGCACCCCAAATCATCACAGACTGTGGAAATTTAACACTGGACTTCATGCAACTTGGGCTATGAGCTTCTCCACCCTTCCTCCAGACTCTAGGACCTTGGTTTCCAAATGAAATACAAAACTTGCTCTCATCTGAAAAGAGGACTTTGGACCACTGGGCAACAGTCCAGTTCTTCTCATTAGCCCAGGTAAGACACCTCTGACATTGTCTGTGGTTCAGGAGTGGCTTAACAAGAGGAATACGACAACTGTAGCCAAATTCCTTGACACGTCTGTGTGTGGTGGCTCTTGATGCCTTGACACCAGCCTCAGTCCATTCCTTGTGAAGTTCACCCAAATTCTTGAATCGATTTTGCTTGACAATCCTCATAAGGCTGCGGTTCTCTCGGTTGGTTGTGCATCTTTTTCTTCCACACTTTTTCCTTCCACTCAACTTTCTGTTAACATGCTTGGATACAGCACTCTGTGAACAGCCAGCTTCTTTGGCAATGAATGTTTGTGGCTTACCCTCCTTGTGAAGGGTGTCAATGATTGTCTTCTGGACAACTGTCAGATTAGCAGTCTTCCCCATGATTGTGTAGCCTAGTGAACCAAACTGAGAGACCATTTTGAAGGCTCAGGAAACCTTTGCAGGTGTTTTGAGTTGATTAGCTGATTGGCATGTCACCATATTCTAATTTGTTGAGATAGTGAATTGGTGGGTTTTTGTTAAATGTGAGCCTAAAGACTTAAACTACTTCTGTCTGTGTGCATTGAATTTATTTAATACACAAGTTTCACAATTTGAGTTGAATTACTGAAATAAATGAACTTTTCCATGACATTCTAATTTATTGAGATGCACCTGTACTTACTATTTCACCATCGCCATAGTCTTGCTTTTTATCTTTTAAGCATGTCTTGTAATGCTAAGATTGATGAATGTTCTGTGTGTGTTTGTAAAAGCATGTCCCCTAGCGCAGGCCTCATCTGACTCAGTCCCCGGACCCAGAGGGCCCACGAGTTCTGGCAGATGCTTTGTGTGTGCAAGCTTTTCCAGTGGTCTCCTCTAGCTTTATTACACACACATCTATCCTTGCCTGAACTTTCCTTTCAAAAGAAAATCTGCTCTAATGTCTTTACCTGGAGCCGACTTTACTTTCAACCTCACGACAAAATCAGAGATTCAGATTCATCTTCTCTGGAAATGATGGTATCCTTCATAAAGCCTTTGATGCAGACACAATAAACAAGGGTAAAACAGCTCTACTGGATCTGTAGAATCAAGACTTGTTCATTCAAACTGCAATCAGTTAATTCATGTTCATGTCTCATTTACATGGCTGTTAGTTGCTGCCCACAAATAGAGTAAATGTTTGAGGAAAAAGAGCCTCTTTTTAGGACAGCTGAATTTCATCAGATGCTATTTAGCTGGTGGAGGTGATGTTATGTCTGCCGAGTTGAGTAAAACACCTGTCATCAGAACACATGCAGTCATTGGTGACGCACCATCAGTGATCTTTATACCAACTTTGTTTGTTTGACATATCGGTGTACTGTGGAATGAGACTTTATTTTGTCAGTATAAAAGTGAATACAAGTACCTCATACAAGCCTTCATTTTCAAGTCAGTGATAGACTATGTGATGAGAAACTGCACCCATACAGTCAAGGTGAGGTAATAAGTAGAAAGCAGGATAGATAAAACAATTCCTAAACACAAGAAGAGCTAATAAGAAGAGTAAAATTTGTGAACGTTTGGCAGACTTTGTATTGATTCTGGCTGTGTGGCGCACAGTTGTTCATATATTCTGAAGATTCTTCATGTTACAAACAGTATAGCATCAAAAATGGTGCATTCAATTTTAAGGGTTCTAGAAAACATTTTACTATTATTATTAAATCTTCAGTTATAATATAACCCATTTAAAGCAAAAAAGGGCACTTTATTCCTTATAATTTGATCTGTTAAATTGATAAAAGAGAGAGAGAGAGAGAGAGAGAGTTTCTGTTTTCGGTCATTTCCAAAATTTTGCATAATAGTAAACATTGTGTGTGTAAAAATCAATAAATCAATCAATCCAGTTAATTTATTATTTAGTTTGACCCTCTAACATTTCTGAAGTTTAAGCACCTGCTATGACTGATACTTTGGGGAATTTTTTTATTTTATTTTACAACACCTTTTAAAAGTTTCAATCTCTATTTTATACAATTTTTTTGTGGAACAAAGCATCAGTAAATCTCTCTGCTACTTTTGACACTTTTCATTAAATGCTTCATCATTTATCTCTGGCTGTATTTTACATGTATGGATAACGATCCTCCTGTTGTACCCTGCTACCTTCTGGGAGTATAACTTGTCCGACAACAGTGAATTGGGGATTATGTTTCTCTGTATCCTCTGTAAGAGCACACCCTGGGCCTCTCTGGCCTGCACATCAAAGTTTGAGAGTGAGCTGGCCAGGGGTTGAGATTCTCTGCACCTGCTGCTCACTCCTGGCCAAATCAAATACATTATTCCGCCTGCAGACCAACTTAATGGCTTCTGTGGGGAGCTGGAAACAAACAGCTATGGTAAGATCGCCCTCTGTCCTGTGACAGGAAGTGCTCCACGCATACACACTCTGGTACATCATGCAAAACTAAGGTTGATTGATGACCCAAGTACAAACTTTTAAACTTTGGAATGTTTAATGCACTCTGCGTAGGTAGGCTATATGCACAACTTTCCAGACGGTGACTGTCATTTGTAAAACAAGCCACTACAATTGCATATACCAATACACATCTGGTGTTACAGCATCTATGCTGTTGCACCGTTAGGTAGCATGTGCTCTCCACTGAGCAGGGAGAGTCATTTGGGTTGGACAGGTATCAATAACAAGCAGTGAACAAATCATCACTAAGAAAAACAGAATACATCTGTTTGGAGACTTGGCGTTCTCTCTTTGGCACAGTCACGCTTTACTTCAGCAAGGCAGGGCTGTTTTCCATGAGAGTAGCAAGTGACAACATCTGCAATTTCTTTTGAAAGGGAAAATAAAAACAAACCATGATGCAAGTAGGCTCACTTAAGTGCCTTGCAATATGTATAAACAGAACCAAAGGGACGACCTCAGAGTTTCCCCAACCATCAAGTTAATGTCAATTAGCACGGTGACCTTTCTGAACAGTGTCATCTCTTCTCTGGTTTAAAGATGAGACATCTGAATGTTCAGCCAAGACCTTAAAGTTTGCCTTTTTTGGCCTTCATTTGGTGGTACTGTGAGAGATGTGTGCCACCCACCGTCAGCGAAAGAAAGACATGAGGGGATTGAATTGATCATAGATTGCAGAAAAAAAATAAAAATAGAAGTCAGTGTACGATAAAGAAAAAAGACCAGAGGCAGTATTTATTAGAACTATGTTCAGCCAAGTCACATCAGGGAATGACATACAATAGCTAGTTACATCAGCATCCTGCACGCTCTCTGTGTGATACACCACAGGTTGTTCTGTACATCATCTATATATCATATACATTGTCTGTTCATCACAGCTGTTTATCTGCTTAAGGAACAGCCTAAGGACACTTACCCCAAACCTCAAAGTTTTTAGTTCCTTGCCACAATCACCTCTGGTTTACTCACTGAAACAACCCAGGAGACTCCTCAATCCCCCACAATTCCAAAGACATGCAGGACAGGTGAATTGAACACTAAAATTCCCGTAGGTGTAAGTGAGAGAATGAATGGTTCCAAGGTGTTTTCCTCTCTACAGCCCGAGACCGATTGGATAAACTCTAGCATTCCCACGACCCTACATAGGACAAGCGGTTTGGAGAGTAGATGGATGGATGAAAATGTGACCAATCACAGTAATAGTACATTTGCCTTGACCTGGCTTGTAAAATTCACAAAGGACACAACGGACCATATTCACATTAATATCCCATGAGAACTGCTTACTCTTGATTAGAACAAAACCAACTAATAGTTAAATACCTTAAAGGAACACTCCACTTTTTTGGGAAATAAGCTCATTTTACAACTCCCCTAGAGTTAAACAGTTGAGTTTTACCGCTTTTGAATCCATTGAGCCAATCTCGGGGTCTGGCGGTAGCCCTTTTAGCTTAGCTTAGCATAGATCATTAAATCGGATTAGACCATTAGCATTTGGTCATCAAAAATGACCAAAGAGTTTCGATAATTTTCCTATTTAAAGCTTGACTCTTCTGTAGTTACATCGTGTACTAAGACCGACCGAAAATTAAAAGTTGTGATTTTCTAGGCCGAAATGGCTAGGAACTATACTCTCATTCTGGCGTAATAATCAAGGAACTTTGCTGCCGTATTATGGGTGCAGTAAGCGCAGTGATATTACGCAGCGCCTGAAAGTAGTCCCCAGCTAGGTAATTAGTTATGATATAGCTGGGGACTACTTTCAGGCGCTGCGTAATATCACTGCGCTTGCTGCACCCATAGTACGGCAGCAAAGTTCCTTGATTACTCGGAATCAGAATCAGAATCAGATTTATTCGCCAAGTGTGCGCAAACATACGAGGATTTTTTTGTGGTTTTTAAGAAGCTCTCAAATTTTTCCTATTTGATACTGTCTCATTACACCGGAATGAGAGTATAGTTCCTAGCCATTTCGGCCTAGAAAATCGCAACTTTTCATTTTCGGTCGGTCTTAGTACACGAGTCACCTTTATTTATATATTTATATATTGTATACACGATGTAACTCCAGAAGAGTCAAGCTTTAAATATGAAATATATCGAAACTCTTTGGTCATTTTTGAGCGCGATGCTAAAGGTCTAATCAGATTCAATGATCTATGCTAAGCTAAGCTAAAAGTGCTACTGCCAGACATGGAGATCAGCTCAATGGATTCAAAAACGGTAAAACTCAACTGTTTAACTCTAGGGGAGTTGTAAAATTAGCCTATTTCCAAAAAAAGTGGAGTGTTCCTTTAAGTACATTTGACTACTGCAAATATTTATCACTTCACCACAAAGAAGCTTTTGTGAAACAGAAATGTTCTACAGATGTTAAAGGTTCTTTATGGAACCATTTAGACAAAAAGGTTCTTCTATGGCATCGTGAAGCACCTTTATTTTTAAGAGTGTAGCACATAAAAATGTGTAAAACCTTACTAGGACCCTCTCTCTGGTCAGTCATTTCACTTCACAGCAATAAGCAAGTGCTAATTTTCTGCTTCTATGTAATTCTCTTGACAGCCCTGATTTCAGAGGTATCTCCCTGATTAAGTTCACATCTTTCACAACTGAATCAAACACAGCTGCTGCAAAGTCCTGCTGGTGAAGTGGCAGAAAATGGTCAAGTTTAGCCCGGTTCTGTCAACACTGCACTGGCTCCCTATTAAAGTTAGTATAGATTTTAAAATCTTGCTAATTAGTTATAAAGCCCTGAATGGTTTAACACCGCAGTACTTGAGCGAGCTCTTATCGCATTATAGTCCTCCACGTCTGCTGTGTTCTCAAAACTCTGGCAATTAGATAATACCTAGAATATCAATATCAACTGCGGGCGGCAGATCCTTTTCCTATTTAGCGCCCAAACTCTGAAACAATCTACCTAACACTGTTCGGGAAGCAGACACACTCTGTCAGTTTAAATCTAGATTAAAAATCCATCTCTTTAACCTGGTTTAATGCCCATTCACACCAAGGATGATAACTATAAAGATAACGATAAAGATATAGTTCTAAAAATCGTTCTCAATATTAAAGAATAGCAGAGTCCACACCACAACTATATGATGATAAAGGCACAGAGAAACTATATCATTGGAATCACTTTCAGAACGATTTTTTTTCCAGCTGATGAACAATACAAACATTGACATCCAATCAGAATCCATCCTGCTATAACGAGCTCAAGAATTTAAAGCGGCAGACCCGCATGCGCTTAGAATAAACAGATAATGTTGTTTGCTGGTGTGGACGCTAATATTGTTATCTTTATAGTTATCTTTATAGTTATCGTTCTTGGTGTGAACGGGGTTTTACACGTAACGCGCTAACACATTTCAAATCGGTTAAAGGATTATTTGGCTGCATTAATTAGGTCAACCGGAACTGGGAACACTTCCCATAACACACAATGTACTTGTTACATCGTAAGAAGAATGGCATCTACACTAATATTAGTCTGTTTCTTTCTTATTCCGAGGTCACCGTAGTCACCCGATCCAGTCTGTATCCAGATCAGATGGTGGATCAGCACCTAGAGATGACCTCTACAGCCCTGAATGTCAGCGGAGATCAGAACAACTAGATGAGCCCCAGAGACAGATCCCCAGTGAAGACCTTGTCTCCTAGACGGCCATCGGGACCTGGGGAACCAGATGAGTCCTCAGCACAAACTGCTGGTTCGTCTGGCCAAAGGAGAACTGTCCCCCGACTGAGCCTGGTTTCTCACAATGTTTTGTTCTCCATTCTGTCACCGACGGAGTTTTGGTTCCTTGCCGCTGTCGCCTCTGGCTTGCTTAGTTGGGGACTGTGAGGGACCGAGAAGTCAGGAACAAGGAACACAAGCTTTCCACTAGAAAATGGGTCTTTATTTGAACCCATAAACCAGCAATCTTACAAACTCATAAATCATACAACAAAATAAATCAACAAACAAAAAAGAAAATGCAATCAAAGCGTTCAGACAAGAACAAACCAACAACTAAAACTAACCGACCTCTGAAACAAACAATATTCATTAGTTCTTTATTGTTAGGTTTCCATATGTTTACATTTACAACCCATCTTTATATACATCGTTGCTGATTTGGAGTGCACACAAATTAGTAGCGTTGTATCTGTTACTTATATTTGTTTCTATTTTTGAGTTGAAGTTTACCGGTGAGGTGTGGCGATCTTCAGACATGGTCCGCTGCAGCTGCATCCTGGCGTGACGAAAATTAGAGTCCGGGCAGGAACAGAGAATTTAAGCATTAGTGGTTCTGCCCGGACATACCATTCATTGAGGTTGCCCGGGGGAGGAGGAAAAGTTGATTTTCTTTATTAATTGATTTATGTAGTTGTGTATTTATGATGTATAATTACATTTTGTTTTCTTTATCTTGATTTAAAATATTTCTCTGTTTGATTTGATTTTGATTTATATAATGTTACATGTTGAATGTAAAGTTTGTTGCTTTCCCTCTTAATTTGTAATGGGCCCATCTTTCCCTTTATAAGCTGTTGTTTTGTTTGTTTCAGAGGTCAATTAGTTTTAGTTGTTGGTTTGTTCCTGTCTGAATGATTTGATTTGATTTTTCTTTTTTGTTTGTTGATTTATTTTGTTGTATGATTTATGAGTTTGTAAGATCATTGGTTTATGGGTTCAAATAAAGACCCATTTTCTAGTGGAAAGCTTGTGTTCCTTGTTCCTGACTTCTCGGTCCCTCACATATGGTGGCAGCGGAGGGATGTTTTTAGTGAGTCAAGGACACTAAGCTAGTTTGTTTTCCTTTTTGCCCCTCGTGGCAGTGTTTTTTTTCCTGTTATTATGAGTCGTGCCTTAAAGAAAAGTATGCCTAAAGCTCCACCCTTGCAGCTAGAGCAAGAGGAAGAAAGGGGTGAAGAGGACCAGGATGTGGTAGAAGGGGCCAAGGCAACAGGAGAAAGGGAAATCTCAGTGACTGAGTTGGCAAATCTGCTGCGAGCCCATATGGCCAGGACGGATGGCCGGGAGACTGCAAGACAGCAGGAACAGGCAGATCAGGAGCGGCGTTTTAAAGCTCTCCAGCACCAGTTCGGTCTTTTGCAATTGGAGGTCCATGCACGCACCTCTCCTAATCCTCACGAACCTGATGTAGGCCAGGAGGCCCGGGGAAGGCCCGATGTGGATCATTTAGATTCTGACGGACACTCTGAGGCTTCAGCCCATCAGCAAAGTGGTAATCAGGTTGAGGACAATATAGGCCCGCCATTATCTCGGATACCTCGATTGGAGAAGCTGAGTGACACTGATGATGTAGAGCACTTCCTTGTTACTTTTGAAAGGATTGCCGTTGCTTGTAGGTGGACTAAAACTGATTGGGTTTGGCATTTAATTCCCTTGCTGACTGGTAAAGCAAGAGCAGCTTATGTCAATATGGATCTGAACGAGTCTACTGACTATGACAAAGTGAAGTATGCTATTTTAAAGAAATATGATGTCAATGCTGAAACTTACCGACAAAAGTTCCGTTCCTGGAAAGTAGATCCAACGGAGAGTCCGAAGGAGCTTTACAGCCGGCTTAAAGAGCTCTTTGGAAAGTGGATCCAGCCTAAGAGGAAAACTGTGGAGGAGGTGAGTGAAATCATCATTCTGGAGCAATATCTTAGAATGTTGTCCCCTGAACTTCAGGTGTGGGTTCGTGAAAGAGATCCCAGAACAGCAGCGGAAGCAGCGTCTTTGGCGGATGTGTTTGTTGCCGCCAGAGGAAAGAATAAGCCATGGGCTTGGAAACCTGTCAATGATCGTCGTTCCCCTGACATGCCTCACTTTCAGCAAAGGAATGTGGAGGGGTCTGGTAAGCCCTATATGGGAAAACCTGCTACAACCAAATTAAATTTTGCTCCTAAACGACCTCCCATATGTTATCTGTGTGGTCAAGAAGGGCACACAAAACCAAATTGTCCAAGGGTATCAACTCAGCTTACACCGCTATGTTTGGTACCAGGGAGGGATGTAACTAAATCCCCAAGTTCTTTGAGAACTACAAATGTAGAGATAAATGGTGAGAAATTGACTGCTTTGATTGACACCGGCAGTGACCAGACTCTGGTAGGAAGAAAGTTTATATCACCCTCTTTGATCAGCACAGTGAACAAACTGCCTATTTGCTGTGTGCATGGGGACGAAAGGTTGTTACCTACCGCCAACGTTTACGTCAAGATAGAAGATCAGACTTATCTGGTGGAGGTTGGGGTGACTGATAACTTGTCTTTCCCTGTGATTCTGGGTCGAGATATACCAGTGTTGCTGGAGTTGTTGCACCCGACGCAGCAATGCCATATGGTGGTGACCAGAGCAAAAGCGAACCAGTCAGAGGAGACTGGACACATGCTGAGTACTTTACCTTTCTTCAATGTAGAGATTGAGGCCGGAGTGCTGAAGAGGAGAAAGACTAGAAGAGAAAAGAGACAAGAAAAGGTAAAATATGCTGCTCGTACAGCGTCTGAAAATCTGATCTCTAACTTACCTGTGAACTTCCAGATGCCCACCAACATCATTCAGATGCAGCAGGAAGATGATAGTCTCACGGAGTGGTTTGCTAGAGCTGCAGGGGTAAGGGAGAGGCCTTTAAATGACAGTACAGCCAGGTTTGTGATAGAGAGGGGACTACTCTATCGAGAGGTCGGGGCCCAGAAACAACTGATGGTTCCGCAGTGTGTTCGAGAGATGGTGTTACAGCTGAGTCACTCGATTCCTTGGGCTGGCCACCTGGGGAAAAATAAGACCACTGCAAGAATCAAAAAGTATTTTTTCTGGCCCGGTTTGAAAATAGATGTGGCCCAATTTTGTAAGAGCTGTCCTGTTTGTCAAAAGGTTTCCCTCAGACGTCCGTTAAGAGCACCACTCCAACCACTTCCTATTATTGGTACTCCTTTTGAGAGACTTGGAATGGATGTCGTCGGTCCTGTGGAGAGGAGTTGCTCAGGGAATTCATCTCACAAGATGGCGCTGCTATGTTCGGCTGCCGTCCGGGCCGCTCCGCTAAGACTATGCTTTTATTTACTTTTTTACTTACTTTTGATTTCTATTTTTACACACATAACGTCGGCACTGATCACCTATGACAAAAGTGCACTCTTGGACATCGGAAACCGCCTCACTAACCTGGTTCAGGACACTTTATCACCGAATCCATCGTGGCCTCTTGAGATTCTTCGGAACGCGGAGAACAAAGGACACAGGAGACGGAACAAAAAACACCGTGGAAAAAGCGCTGGGATTCGGAACAGATTGAGGAAAAGGGCTCACAGTCCTCCTTTACCGAGCCTTTTGCTCGCTAATGTCCAATCCTTGGATAATAAGATGGACGATCTTAGAGCCAGGATTAGTTTCCAACGGGACATAAGGGACTGTAACATCATCTGTTTGACTGAAACATGGCTCACGCCCTCGGTTCCGGACACTGCTGTAACGCCGTCTGACAACTTCTCTGTTTTACGGATGGACAGAACAGCGGAGGCTGGTAAATCCAAGGGTGGTGGTGTGTGTTTCATGACTAACAAGAAATGGTGTGACCCCAGGAATATCTCCTCTCTGTCGCGATCCTGCTCGCCTCATCTGGAACATCTATCCATTATTTGCCGCCCATTCTATTTACCCCGCGAGTTCTCCGCGGTCATCGCTACTGCCGTTTACATCCCTCCACAGGCAGACACGAGCTTGGCTTTGTCTAAACTTCACGATGTGATCAGCGGCTACATTAACCAACATCCTGACGCTGCCTTTATCATCGCAGGGGATTTTAACAAAGCCAACCTCAGGCAGGTCATGCCGAACTTTCACCAGCATGTATCCTGTCCAACCAGAGGACCGAATACACTGGATCACTGCTACTCTCAGTTTAAGAACGCCTACAAGGCCCGCTCTCTACCTGCTTTTGGTAAGTCTGACCACGCCGCCATCTTCCTCACACCGGAATACAAACAAAGGCTCGCACAGGAACCCCCGGTGAAGAGGGAAGTGACGCGTTGGTCCTCCCACTCTGAAGCTATGCTGCAGTCGGCTCTTGATGACGTCGACTGGGACATGTTCAGGGCGAGCTCATCTGACGTCAGCGAGTTCACGGAGGTAGCAGTGAGCTTTGTAAACACACTTACCGAACAAGCTACAGAAACAATAACTGTAAGGACTTTCCCCAATCAGAAACCGTGGATGGACAGATCAATCCGTGAAGCGGTTAACAAACGCACTGCCGCATACAACGAGGCTCTTTTGTCTGGGAATATGCGCGAATATAAAGCTTCGTGTTATGCTCTCAGACGAGCTGTAAGTGCCGCCAAACATCGCTACAAAGAGAGAATTGAGTCTCATTTCCAGCTCAATGACTCGCGACGCATGTGGCAGGGACTAAGGACCATCTGTGCCTTTGGAAGCAAATCCTCCGCGCAGGTGAGAGCAGATCCGTCGCTGGCCGAAGAATTAAACACCTTCTACGGCCGCTTTGAAAGCAACGGAGGCATCGCGGCTCTGCCGAGCAGCGCGTCAGGAAGCAGCAGGCAGAGAAGCGAGAATCATGTGATCACCGTGACGGAGGACGAGGTTCGGAGGGCACTAAAGAGAGTGAACATCAGGAAAGCGGCTGGACCTGACGGGATCACAGGCCGGGTTCTGAGATCATGCGCTGATCAGCTTGCTGGTTTGTTCACTTCTATCTTCAATGAGTCCCTTGCTACCTCTGTAGTTCCCACCTCCTTTAAAAAATCCATCATCATCCCTGTGCCTAAGAACAGTAAACCCTCTTGCCTGAATGACTATCGTCCAGTGGCCCTCACATCTATAGTCATGAAGGTTTTTGAGAGACTTGTTAAGAGCCACATTAGCTCCTCCATCCCTGTTACTTTGGACCCTCTTCAGTTTGCCTATCGCTCCAATAGATCAACTGATGATGCCATCTCACACATACTCCACTCCTCCCTCACACACATTGACAGCAGCAATGGGAACTATGCAAGACTGCTATTCATAGACTATAGCTCAGCTTTTAACACCATAGTCCCCACCAAGCTGACTAATAAACTCACAGGCCTCGGCCTAAACACCTCACTCTGCGACTGGATCCAAGACTTCCTCACCGGCAGACCTCAAGTGGTGAAGGTAGGCCAGTTCACCTCAAACTCCATCACCCTGAACGTAGGAGCCCCGCAGGGCTGCGTTCTGAGTCCCCTGCTATACTCTCTCTACACACATGACTGTGTGTCCCCTCATAGATCCACATCTATTATCAAATTTGCTGATGATACTGTGGTTCTGGGCCTCATTTCCAACAATGATGAGACCGCATACTTGGATGAGGTGGAGAGACTAACATCATGGTGCCAGGACAACTGTCTCTCTCTGAACGTGAGCAAAACCAAAGAGCTGATTGTGGACTTCAGAAAGAGACACCTGCTGCCCTACACTCCTCTTATGATCAGTGGGACCCCTGTGGAGAGAGTAAGCAGCTTCAAGTACCTCGGCGTAAACATCTCCGAGGACCTGACTTGGACTACACACATCCAAACACAGGTCAAGAAAGCCAGGCAAAGACTGTACCATCTGCGACAGCTGAGAAAATTCAGGGTCTCACCAACAATCCTGAAAACTTTCTATGCAGGGACCATAGAAAGTGTTTTGTCTCAGTGCATCTCAGTGTGGTATGGAAACAGCTCCAGTCAAGACTGCAAAGCCTTGCAGAGAGTTGTGCGCTTAGCTGAGCGTATCTCTGGGTCGGCTCTCCCCTCTCTGCAGGACATCTACATCAAACGATGCAGAGGCAGAGCTGACAAAATCACCAAAGATTCAAATCACCCTGGAAACTGTCTTTTCACTAGGCTGCCATCTGGTAAGCGCTTCCGCTGCCTGATGGCAAAAACAGAGAGACTCAGGAGGAGTTTCTTCCCCACGGCCATCAGGCTCCTGAACTCAAAGTCAGCCTCTTAAAAACATCATCTGACTTACTTCAAATCACTAATCACACACTCATTATTAATCTCTACCTCATAACTACCTCATAACTGTCAGTGTCATTTGCTCATTTGCACACTTGCACACAACACGTTCTGTATCTTGTAAATCGTATCTTATTTTTATATTTATTTTATTTTTTGTGATTGGCTGCTTCATGTCAACCATGTATAACCTGTTGCACATTCCTCTCTGTACAGTCATGCTCATATTAATATTTAATTCTACAGCTTACTGTCATGCACATTCTTTTACATTTTTATATTTTATTCTTTATATCTTATTTTTCATTCATCTTATCTTATGTTTACTTCCCTTGTGTTGTTTTTTCAATATTTGCACTGTCCATGGAGCGGACCCGACTCTCATTTCACTGCTGGTTATACAGTCTCTGTATAGTCGTGTATGTGACAAATAAAACTTGAAACTTGAAACTTGAAACTTGGAATCGTTTCATGTTGGTGATAACAGACTATGCCACCAGATACCCAGAGGTATTTCCATTAAGATCTGTGAAAGCGAAATCTGTAGCTACGTCCTTGGTCCAGTTGTTTTCCAGGGTCGGATTTCCTGCAGAAATTCTAACCGACCAGGGCACAAATTTCATGTCTATTTTGTTGAAACAGGTCTACCAGCTCTTGGGAATTAAGAGTCTGCGTACTACCCCCTATCATCCCCAAACAGATGGGTTGACGGAGCGATTTAACCAGACTTTAAAACAGATGCTACGAAAGTTTGTCAGTGAGACCGGTCGAGACTGGGATCAGTGGTTGCCCTATCTTCTATTTGCATATCGCGAAGTCCCTCAGGCTTCCACAGGCTTCTCTCCTTTCGAGTTGTTGTATGGCCGTGATGTCAGGGGTCCATTGGCTCTGCTCCAGGAGATGTGGGAAGGAAGTCCTGAAAGAGAAGAGCCCACCAGTGTTGTCTCTTATGTTTTGCAAATGAGGGAACGGTTGCAGAGCATGACTACTTTGGCTCAGAATCATTTGGAGGAAGCCAGGGTACAGCAGAAGACCTGGTATGACCCTCTGGCTCGAGAAAGAAATCTGGAGGTCGGAAAAAAAGTACTTGTCATGTTGCCCAGTCAGGAGAGTAAACTGCTAGCCAAGTGGCAGGGGCCTTATGAAATTAAGAAACGTCTGGGTCCTACAACCTATGAAATCAGTATGCCGGGTCAAGAGCGTTCCAGTCGAACTTTGCACGTTAACCTGTTGAAGGAGTGGGTTCCCCGTTCTGAAAAGTCACAGTCACTGATGGTTCGCTGTGTTGAGGAAGAAGAAGAATCGGATGAGCAGTATCTGCCACAGCCAGTTCCTGGGGACCTCAGGTTAGATCATCTAACAGATTCCCAGCGGTCACAGGTACAAGCTCTCTTTACTTCAAATATATTTTCGGAATATCCTGGGTTTACCAACTTGATTGAGCATGATGTAGTGCTGAAACCTGATGCTGTCGTGAAACGCCAGAGCTATAGAATGCCTGAGCGATTCCAGGTGACTCTGCAGGAAGAGTTAGACCTTATGCTCCGCTTGGGCATTATTGAGCCGTCAAATAGTGAGTGGTGTCCTCCCATAGTCCTTGTGCCAAAGAAGGATGGGAGTATTATGTTCTGCATTGATTTCCGATATCTGAACTCAGTATCTCAGTTTGATTCCTACCCTACCCCTCGCATAAGTGACCTAATTGATCGTTTGGGCCAATCCAAATATCTGACAACGATGGATCTTTCTAAAGGGTATTGGCAAATTCCACTGACTCAATCCTCTCGACCCTTGACTGCATTCAGAACACCAGGAGGCCTCTTCCATTTTAAGGTGTTACCCTTCGGCCTTCATGGGGCTGTGGCGACATTCCAGAGGTTAATAGACCAAGTATTACGTGGTTTACCTTTTGCTGCTGCATATCTTGATGATATTGTTGTTTACAGTAATACCTGGGAGGAACATGTGCAGCATCTCCGGGAAGTCGTCCAGCGCCTTCGGAAGGCCGGTCTCACTGTCAACCCTAATAAATGTGCTGTAGCTAAAGAAGAGACTGAATACCTGGGCTATGTCATTGGCCAGGGTGTTGTGCGACCACAGGTGAAGAAAGTTCAAGCCTTAGAGAAGTGTGTGGTGCCTCAGACCCGCAAGGACCTGCGATCTTTTTTGGGTATGGCTGGATTTTACCATCGCTTTGTCCCTAACTTTTCCAGCAGGGCTGCTCCACTAACGGACATGGTGGGGGCACGTTGCTCGAATAAACTGCAGTGGACTGAGGAGAGACTGAAAGCCTTCCGGGACATCCAAGGAGCTTTGACAACGGACACAGTGCTACACAATCCTGACTTTAGTCGACCCTTCGTTGTACAGACTGATGCCTCCGAGAGGGGAGTAGGAGCCGTTCTATTGCAGGGACCACTAGAGAGTCGACGGCCAGTGGCTTACATCAGTCGTAAACTGTTTCCAAGAGAGGTACGCTATTCGACGGTAGAAAAGGAGTGTTTAGCCATAAAGTGGGCCTTGGATTCCTTGCGATATTATCTACTAGGCCGGGAATTTACCCTGGAGACTGATCACAAAGCATTGCAGTGGCTGGAGAAAATGAAGGATACTAATGGAAGGATTACGAGATGGTATCTCGCCCTACAGCCTTTTAGATTCAAGATTCAACATGTGTCTGGTAAAGTCAACGTTACCGCTGACTATCTCTCCCGCTCGAATGGCGGAATTTCTGAAGAGGGGGGAAATGTGACGGCCCGAGTGGTGGCTGCACAAGAGTGGTAATGTGGATGTATCATCTCTCACACACACCACTTGCATCCACACGTATCCACATCCATGCACTCTTACACACACATGTATACCTCTATACGAAGGACATATTTAGTCGTTTAAGGTTAAACTTTATTTAAATTTCCTTTGTCATTCGCATTCATTTTGGTTTTAGTTTATAATAACCACATGAAACAAACAATATTCATTAGTTCTTTATTGTTAGGTTTCCATATGTTTACATTTACAACCCATCTTTATATACATCGTTGCTGATTTGGAGTGCACACAAATTAGTAGCGTTGTATCTGTTACTTATATTTGTTTCTATTTTTGAGTTGAAGTTTACCGGTGAGGTGTGGCGATCTTCAGACATGGTCCGCTGCAGCTGCATCCTGGCGTGACAAATTAGAGTCCGGGCAGGAACAGAGAATTTAAGCATTAGTGGTTCTGCCCGGACATACCATTCATTGAGGTTGCCCGGGGGAGGAGGAAAAGTTGATTTTCTTTATTAATTGATTTATGTAGTTGTGTATTTATGATGTATAATTACATTTTGTTTTCTTTATCTTGATTTAAAATATTTCTCTGTTTGATTTGATTTTGATTTATATTATGTTACATGTTGAATGTAAAGTTTGTTGCTTTCCCTCTTAATTTGTAATGGGCCCATCTTTCCCTTTATAAGCTGTTGTTTTGTTTGTTTCAGAGGTCAGTCAGTTTTAGTTGTTGGTTTGTTCCTGTCTGAATGATTTGATTTCATTTTTCTTTTTTGTTTGTTGATTTATTTTGTTGTATGATTTATGAGTTTGTAAGATCATTGGTTTATGGGTTCAAATAAAGACCCATTTTCTAGTGGAAAGCTTGTGTTCCTTGTTCCTGACTTCTCGGTCCCTCACAGGGACACTTATAATTTCCAGCGATATCGTCGACTTGATTGCATAAATACTATTAGAACTGAACTGAGCTGGATGATGATATCACTGAATTCAATGATGAACTGCCTTTAACTGAAAATTGAGTGTTTACTATTGTCCTTTTGCATTCCCGACACTATTTTCCTATTTGATACTCTAAAGCTGCTTTGACACAATCTGTATTGTTAAAAGCGCTATATAAATAAAGGTGACTTGACTTGACTTCAGTAAAGTCAGCAAGTCAGCATGAATCTGTAAAATGTTTAGCTTCTAAAAGTCACGCTCTAGGTACAGGTTGTGTGATATTGATCTCTGCAGTAGTAATGCAAGTGTAGTTAGCCAAAATTATGTTCCTGTCAGGAAAAAAGCTTACTGAGGTGTCCAGGGCCAGTTTCCTAAAGAGCCCCAAAGCAGCAGAGTTCCGCTCACCGGAATGTGTTGTCATTGGAGCTGTGTGGAGAGCTTTTCTGTGCTCCAAAACCTAGTGAGCTTCCTTGCTGTCCACTGGCCGCATCAGTAACTACTTCCTAAAGGGCCGCTCAAGATGTATTCTTCTGCTATTTTTTAATTGTTGTTATACAGTATGTACCAGTACACATGAGCAGGGGTGTCCAAACCTGCTCCTGGAGAGCCACCTTCCAGCAGAGTTTAGCTCTAGCCCTAATTAAACACACCTGAACCAGCTGCATCAACATCTTCATGATCACTTCCAGGCAGGTGTGTGGGAGCAGGAAAATGACCCTCCAGGAAACATGCAATGCTACCATGGAACCAAAAGAAAGGTATCTTAGAAGACAGCAGTGCAGTCTTTGTTGTTAGTTCACTTTTTGGAGCAGAGCTTTTGTCTGGTGCAATGTTACCAATAAAGACTGCTCACCAACAATCAGCAGCATGTGGAAAGCACAAGACAAGCTACCAAACTCCACATATGCCCTCCCTGAACTGTGTGTGTGGTTGTCTAGACACAGGTGTTGAACTTTCAAGAATTCCTGCAGCATGTATCCCAGACGGGAGAGGAAAACTGATAATTCCAGCAGATTTCCTGCAGAATTCTGGCTAGAGATTACATTCTCAGCAGAAGAGATCCCATAAAATCCCAATACAATACTGATAGCCATGGTAACCTCTCAGTGCCGTGACCATCCATTCCAGATGAAAGCCTGTCTGAGATTGTTTCCATAACGACTGCTTGGCATGAGCTGCTGTACTGCATTTTCCCAGGGTGGCTTTTATAGCTGTTTGTCAGCATCCGTTCCTAGCAAACGGTTGCTTCCTTTAACCCTGAACTTAAAACTAGGTACTATGACTTCCTTTTTTGTACAAAAATATTTATACCATGTTATTTATTGTACAGGTTTAGATATTGTTTTTCCATGAGGGAAACAATGATGAACTACCATCTTTTTCAGATGTTGATAAATGTTTTAAAGGATATCCTGCAGTACAAGGCAGTGCAGCTTAATTTAGATGATGAACCATGTGTCCACATAAGCACATTTTCTACATAAAATAATACTTGGCACTCTTGATCTACTCTCAGAAGTATTTCCTGACAATTCATATTACTGAATAATAAAAACATTGATATAATGTGCTGTATCTATAGTTACAGTAACTGACTGATGAAATTCTGCTGACATTTGTGGTATTATTTCATTCTTTTAGCATGACGGCCTGCTACATGTGCTTGCTCTCACACTTTTTCTCTCAATCACACATTGTTGTAACTAACGTTTCCATCTATCATTGCTGTTAATTTGAGCTAATTAAGTAAATAAACAGCTTGTCCTTCATTCTAATTAATAGTGTTTGGTAAGTACTTCGATTACAATTGTTGTCCTCATGCCAAAATTAATACATTTTTGCTTTATTACCCACAAGCTTGGATGTTGTATAACTTTAAAGGGCTTTTATGAACTGTATTTATTCAGTTATATACTGTATAAAGGCTTGAGGTTTCCCATTGGAAATCTATAATTGAAGCAAACACTAAAACTACAGCCTATACGTCCACTAAGACAATATAGTAATGGAAATAGACTTACTTCAAAAGGTGTGTCTCTGTACTTGCTTTACAATACCATTCTCTAGTACACAATGTTCTGTTTAATAAGTCCAAAATAAGTCCACCTCCAAAAAGAATCAAGCTAAATGACTTGCTTTTCTGGAGGCAAGACATCCAGAACACCTTACAATTGTACCTGCCAGTTCATAAACAACTACAGCACAACAACCAAATGTTTATTGGCTGTTACATTTGTTAGATCGTTATGGAGGTTTTCCCTCAAGACTAATTTGTTCTGTTCCTGCTGTAAACAGTGAGAGTGTAAAGGTAATATATTCTCTGCAGTACCTCTAATTTGCAGAACATCTAAGTTGCTGTTAGGCTCTGCCATGTCCTGCCATGCGCTGAAAATTCTGTAGGTCCGTGAACAGGGACCATAATCTTCATGGATGTACTGTTTTGTTTGTTTGTTTGTTTGTTTTTTAACAATCAACAGAGAAAATGCAAAACAAAAATAATCAAAAAACAAATGCAAAATACAGGGAAAAAGTCACATGAGAAGAGGCAGTGTATGCCTAACATTATAGCTATGTTCACAGTGGGCTTTGATTCTGGAAAACTTCCGGAGATTCAGGACTCTTGAGAATACTGGAATCAGGACTTAGAAACATTTTCAGAATTAACCCCACAATGCATCATGTGTGACCATAATCCAGAGCCAAAGCCGATGCCATGTAGTTGCTGTTTTCATGGTATTATTGTGTGATAGCTATAATGAGTTGGCAAGCAAATCTAATGATTTGGCAAGCAAATCTTTTGCAGGCTTAAATAACATGAAAGCATACACTATATTGCCAAAAGTATTGGGTCGCCCCCTTGTAATGAACAGGTTTGACTACTTTAGTCATTTCTATGAGTACAAATCTTAATGTTAAAGCATATAATGATATTCTAGGAAATTGTGTGTACAATAATTTTGGCAATATAGTGTATGTATGTTTTCATGTTATTTTAGCCTGCAAAAGGATTTATAATATATAATTGTACAGCAAAAATAATACACAGAAAAAAAAAGTTACTAAACGAAAATAAATGGAATACTTTTTGGGCAGTAAGTTCCTCTGACCTGTGGTCAGGTTATATGAGAATGTGTTAATTATATCAAAATAATAAATAATTGTGTCTTTTTTAGAAATGTTATAGTATACTGTATTATCTTTCAATGATAATACAGGGGCAGTCGTGGCCTAATGGATAGAGCGTTGGACTTGTAACCAGAGGTTGCAGGTTCGAGTCTCGGGTCCGGCAGGAATTGTCGGTGGGGGGAATGAATGTCCAGCGCTCTCTCCACCTTCAATACCACGACTGAGGTGAGAACCTTGAGCAAGGCACCGAACCCCCAACTGCTCCCCGGGCACCGCAGCATTGGCTGAGTGTGTGTTCACTACTGTGTGTCTGATGGGTTAAATGCAGAGCACAAATTCCGAGTATTGGTCACCATACTTGGCCACACGTCACTTCAAAAATTCAAATATCTTAAAAGAGACAAATACAAAGTTCTGTCATGAAACTCTAGATGGAGCAGTCCAATAGGTTCTAACTCAATCTGCTATAATGACATTATTATTCACACGGCACAGCTGATTGGTTCTTTTCGTATCAGTCAATGAGATTGCTTTTTAACATTCAAATATCTAGCTAGTGCTTGCTGTTGCAGTTGCAGTGCACTTGAGAAACCTTCCACCTTCCCCAGTTCTACCTGCATAGATCTGCTATGGGGTGATTTCATATATACTCCCCTCCAAAAGTATTGGAACAGTAAGGCCAATTCCTTTATTTTTGCTGTAGACTGAAAACATTTGGGTTTGTCATCAAAAGATGAATATGAGATCAGAGATTAACATTTCAGCTTTTATTTACATGTATTTTCATCTGGATCTGATACACAACTTAGAGGCTAGCACCTTTTGTTTGAACCCACCCATTGCTCATGTTACCAAAAGTATTGGAACATGTGACTGACAGGTGTGTTTTGTTGCCCTGGTGTGTCCTATTAATTGATTGTTCAAACAATAAATAGCACTGAATGTCTGCGCTCAGTTTCAGATCCGTGCAGACTGCATTTATAGTTAGTTAGACGTGTAACCAACATGAAAACTAGAGAGGTGTCTATGGGTGAAAAACTAGCAATTGTGAAGCTGAGAGAAGATGAAAAATCAATCAAAACATTGCACAAACACTGGCAATAGCAAGTACAACCATTTGGAATCTCCTGAGGAAGAAAGAAACCACTGGTGTACTAAGTAACACGCCTCGAACGGGTAGATCAAGGAAAACATCAGCAGTTGACGACAGAAACATTGTGACAGCTGTAAAGAAAGACCCTAAAACAACTGTTAGTGACATCAGCAACAACCTCCAGAGGGCAGGAGTGAAGGTATCACAATCTACTGTTCGCAGAAGACTTCATGAACAAAAGTACAGTGGCTACACCAGAAGATGCAAACCACTCATTAGCAAGAAGAATAGGAGACAAGCCTCAAAAAGTCTGGGACAAGGTTTTATGGACTGATTTTATGGACCAAAGTGATGGAAAGGCTCTACTCATGATTTCAAACATACAAGCTCATCTGAAACACAGTGGAGGTAATGTAATGGCTTGGGCTTTCATTCATTCTTCATTAATGATGTAACACATGACGGCAGCAGCAAAATTAACTCAGAAGTCTACAGAAATATTTTGTCTGACAATTTACAGAAAGATGCAACCAAACTGATTGGGAGATCCTTCATCATGCAGCAAGATAATGACCCAAAACAACAAAGGAGTTCATCAGGGCAAGAAGTGGAAGGTTTTAGACTGGCCAAGTCAATCTCCACACTTAAACCCTATAGAGCATGCCTTTTACCTGCTAAAGAGGAGACTGAAGGGAGTAACCCCCCAAAACTGAAAGAGGCTGCGGTGAAAGCCTGGAAAAGCATCACAAAAGAAGAATGCAAAAGTTTGGTGATGTCAATGGGTCACAGGCTTGATGCAGTTATTGAATATTAAATATTAAGTATTTTTCACTTTAATCTATGTTAATTCTATCTGTTCCAATACTTTTGCTCACATGAAAAATGGGTGGGTTCAAACAAAAGGTGATCTTCTAAGTTGTTTATCAGATCCAGATATGAATACCTGGAAATAAAAGCTGAAATGCTGATCTCTTGTCTCATATTCATCTTTTGATGTCAAACCCAAATGTTTTCAGTCTACAGCAAAACTAAAGGAATTGGCCTCACTGTTCCAATACCTTTGGAGGGGAGTGTATGCCATATATGGGGGTTATTTCATATATGCTATATGTGCAGCATTATTTCTTACATGCTTTCAGCAGCACGTCTGTGGCTGTATTGGCAGGAGCAAGTCTTGGTACTTGCTCTGCCGCAGCAGCAGCAGGGTAACAGATCTATTCCGCCAAGTCCAAACACATTAACATATGGTTACGGAGTGTTGGTTAAGCTTGGACATTGCATTCAGCAGATATAGGTCAGCTTGTAAAAATTGGCATCTTGTTGCAAATTAATTAACTTATATCTTTTCGATGCTTTGACAAGTCAAAATTCTGTTGATAACTTTTTGTCATGAGTGCCTGGGGATATGTGCAAGGTTTTATGCAAATCAGATGAACAACCTAGAAAGAATTTGAAAAAGTACCCCTTATGGTTCCATAGATATGGACCAAAATGCAAATTGACTTATTATAGCGCCACCTACAGTCAGGCAGATGTGCGCCTGAGTAGCGATGCATAATTGGGAACATCTTGCTGAGTTTGGGCTCTTTTCACTTTATTGTCTCTGAGGCCCATATTGTTTTAAGACAGAAAAATACTCAAGGCTTTTCGCCAAGTGGCATTGTAATGCCACTTTAGCTTTACATGCCTGTTTTGGATGTATGTGAATGAAAGCACAGAGCACAGGAAAAATCATGCAATCCCGGAACAGTTATCCAAATAACTTTTCTGGAATCTCTCTGAAAGGGGCTGATTGGTTGTTTACACTGTCAATGTGATAAAGCATCCATCATGTTCACAAGTGGTCCGCAAATCAGCACAAATTAGTTACTTTGTTATTAATTTACACAAAAATGAACATTTGTTTTTGGCCAAAATATGAGTTCATAACCCATAATAACTCTTCCAAAATCCATCCCCAGTTCTTCTCACATTTCATATCCACTGACATAGGCCTACTTGTTTAAAACTGTTTTCTATGCATATTTCTCTCCTGATTCAGACAAGAAGATATTCACTGGACAAAGCAATATAATGGATTTTTTGCCAAAAGCACTGATTTAAAGTTAAAACGACTTAATGATGGGTTAATAATGTCAGCTTTTTGCTTCACAAAACGTTAATTGATGGAGTGTGGAATACTTGTGGATTATTATAATATTTTTTATCAGTTGTTTGGATTCTCATTCTGGTGGCACCCTTTCTTTGAAGAGGATCCATTGGTGAGAAAGTGATGAAATTATTATTTCTCTACATCTCGGGTGGCCTGACGGGTGAGTACATATTCAGCAAATTAATTTTTTGGGTGAACTATTGCTTTAAGCTGCCGGGAGCAGACAGGTTAGTTGGTCACATCTGGGTGTAGGAAGCCTAAATGAGCTTGAAATAGAAAACTTTCTCTGAGTAAGACATTTTTACTGACCCCCTCTGTTAAGGGAATTTAAAGGGTCACTTCTGTGCCTGTGACCATGATTACAGATTTAAACACGCACACACACACAAAACAAAACAAAGTAAAGGCTATAAAACATGCCTTTTATTTATTTTTATGTAGTTACAGATTACTGTGTTACAGATAGGCTATGTAAAGTAATTTAATGTTAATAAATTACATGTATTATAAACATATTATTTAAAAAAAAGTATTCAGAGGCTGTTGATACAGCTAAATTGTGTTTTATATGCATTATATGCACTTAAAATTGTGTTGTGTGAATGTGTTTGTTGAGAAAACAAGTTTCCAAAAAAAAAAAAAAAATGTATGGCTCTTATCAGCCTCCGTACACCGGTGCCCCGGATGCGCAGCGTAGAGAAGGGCGCCTGCGCAGTACACAGATCTACAGATCATACGGCTCGTTTTCATAGCTCTGCTGGTCGATGTTAGGGTGTTTTACAGATCAGCTCTCTCTGTTAGCGGCTCTCTCTCACTCACACACTCATTTAAACTCATAGCTCCGCTTCATTAACAGGCCTGCTCAGTTATCAATATGACGCCGTTTTTAGCGAGTTTTATTTATTTGGCGCTGTTATGTAGCAGGATATGTTGTGATAATGACACAGAAGAGGATGAGCACGCCAAACACACATACACGGTGGAGATGTTCAATGATGCCGTCTCTATTGCTCCACACTTCGTCATGTTCTACGCGCCCTGGTAAAACTGAACACTTATAATTGAATATTTTCATTATATTGAGAGATATATAAAATGGTAAATGCAATGAGATCAGTGCCGTTATGTTGGTTCTGAGTTGAATTGCTGCGATGTTTGAAGTGACTCCGTTAACTCCTTGCCACTTTAATCTACAGAGACACTCATTATAAACTCAATTTTGGATGAAGTTTCTAATGCACGTTCATATAAAGACACGAAGCACAGCTTTTTGACATTAGAGTGATGATAATAGACTTTGATAAAAAGTTTAAATTCCTGCAGTCATAAAGTTTTAGTGTACGTGGCAGAGCATGAACAGCCATGACATCAGACATCACTTCCTCATCCTCTTAAAAAACAAAACAAAAAAAAACATGTGCAGTGGTAATTCTGTTTTTTTTTTTTTTTTTTTTTTTTTAAGGATTAATGGTACAATGTTAAACCATGGTAATACCAGGACGTTTCAACAAAAACACCGTTAATAATAGTTAACCCAGTTCTATCTATGCAGTGGTATTACCATTTTTTTCTTTGATAGTATTTAATCAAAACAGCCACAGTACTTGTGCTGTCAAAGCAAGAAGAGACAGACACAATCTACAAGTGATTCTAGACCACTAAACAATATTCCTGAATTAATACACATCAGAATCTTTGATTTTAAACTGTTTATTCTGTTGCTTTTCTTCTGAATACTGTATTTTATTGTACTTTATTGTATATTGTATTCAAAAATGTTAGTTTTATGTTGAGAGTGATTCATTGAGGAAGATTTTTACCTGACCAATAAACTTAAAGCTAACGCAGATTTAAGAAGTCACTTTAGTTAGTAGTGGCTCATTGATCTGTTATTTTCTGAAAGTGTTGTGAGATGTGAGGGAATAATAGTTTGATAAAGTAATAAATAGTATGATAAAAGTGTTTGAATATGTTCGTGGTGTGCAGGTGTGGTCACTGTCAGAGGCTGCAGGGGACGTGGAATGAGCTGGCAGAAAAATATAACAGTATGGAAGCTCCTCCAGTGTATGTTGTGAAAGTTGACTGCACAAAAGACACAAAGTTTTGCTCCAGTGAGCATGGGATCCGTGGATACCCTACGTAAGCATTATTTCTCTGTTAGTACTGTACAGAACTAAAAAGGTGTTTCACTTATGGAGAATGATTTATTTAGATGTGTAAAAACATTTTATTTGCATTATTTATAATCACCTGACAGTCATGTACCTAAGGTAAAATTACATGTGGTTTGATTAATCATTGACTGACTAACTTGGTGTTTGTTTTACAGTCTGAAGTTGTTTAAACCTGATCAGGAGTCTGTAAAGTATCAAGGCCCAAGAGACCTGCAGGCGCTGGAGAGCTGGATGCTGAAAACCCTTCAGGAGGAATCTGAAGTAAGATCATACACAGCTAAAATATGTGTATGAATAGAAACATATTCTTATGATTGATTTTAAAAGCACTTTGTGCAGTACATGGTCAAGGTGTAATTCTAAAATGTCACTCGTTCTTATTTTGTCTTTCCCCATCTCACCCCAGGAACCCCAGACTGAACCCGAGCCTCCCAAAATCCCTGAACCCAAACAGGGCCTGTATGAACTCACAGCTACAAACTTCAAATCACACATCTCTAAAGGTAGTAGCCCACAACATCTTTTAACAATATTATATTCAAATTTAAATTGCACAATATAATGTGTTACACTATTGTAATGGTGTCTTGATACCACTATGTTCTATAAACTTGTGTAAAACATTATTTAGAAGAGAATTTGCATTTGTCCCTTTATATTTTATCGGGTTTATAAAGCTCTCTATGTCTAAGTGAAGCATTCAAACAAAATTCACTGCTGACCTGCACACATGGATGCAGTCTAGGAAAAATGCCTGAAAACATCAATGACAATAAATACAATCTTTCAATCCATACTGAATGTAGTGGTAGTAGTAGGACTGGGCGATGAAACACTATATTATTGAGTTGTGCTAAAAAACAACAGCCAGTCAGTGCTTGTCGCTAACAGGCTAACTCTTTATGTTGTGTGTGTGTCTCTGTGTAAATGAATGGCACGGTTTCGCCTGATTCACAAACTCAAACACATGCGACGCTCGTGTCGATTTCAGCATCTGCGTCTCAATATGTGAGGACATGAACTTCAATCTCCAGGGCTGTATGCTTGCTTTTATTTTTAGGAGCACTTTTTATTTAAAAAAGTTAGGAGCACAGTCAAAAAATTCAGGAGCACCTTCTGATCAATAACACAAATTAGCCTTTCCATTACAAGGTAATATTTGACTCCTTAAAGTGATTTACAGGGGCATTTTTTTAAACCTTGTAATGGCATTTTTTTCTAACTTTATTGAGTGTATGTCACCTTTTATGTCAAATTCAAAAGTTTTTTTTTTTTTTTCAAAATGTATAATTAAAAAAATAGAATAAGAAGTTACTGATCAAATAATCAAAGTATTAATAAAATTAATTTGCAATACAGAGGTGGCACAGAGGAACACAAAAGTGGCATGTATAATTAGACATTTAATGAGGCTCAGAGGTGGCATGAGTGCAATTAAATTCATAAATGTATGTTGAGATTAATGTTTTAAATATAAAAATTTGAATGTAGAAATATTAAATGATTTAAATAAATGAAATGAATCAATATCACATTTGCAAACTCCCTTAATTATCATTAAAAGCTGTCACTCATCTTCGTTCATCTCTATCTCACGAAGTTCCATTATAATCAATGAATCTCTTATTTACATCGTGTCTACACTTTGTTTGTTATAATGAGAGGATTTGTGAGCTTGCATAACTCAACACTGAACAAAACACTTTACAAACTGTACGTAAAAACCATTGAAGCTCCCTGAGCGCAAACACAAATATGCTGATTGACTCAGTCGCATCTGGTGCTCCTAAATCTAAAAGATATTCACAACCACCCATCAAAAAAGCATTTCTTTCCCCATAAATGGTAAATTAACATTGTGATAAATATTGATATTGTATGATATGTGAAAAAAATATATTGTGTAGTAGTAGTATTTAAATTGCTTGTCACACAGTTTCATTGAGCACCCATCAGGATTTTAATTGGGGTCAAGTTATTCCCATAATGTTATCTCTATGACAATAAATTTGGCAGCAGAGTTGAATTATGGTCTTGACTTTGGTACAGATTCAGCCCTGTTCTCATACACCCTTTTAATGTTACATGTTGCGTCCGTTATAAATAAATGATTCCTGTTTGGAGGAGAGGCAGGAAATGATGCTCTGGCTTTGACAGAACTGTTTATGTTTCCCACCTTCAGATGTTGGAAGCACATGTTAATGATGTTGCTTAACCCTAATAGGGTGCTCATCAAAAGTTTTTTGTTACACATCTTCATTTATTGTACACATCATGCTAAATTAATATATTTCCACATTTCATGGCTGTACTGTGTACACATAATTCACACAACTCATGACGTTTCTTGTCAACATCATATGGTTGTGGTGGGTGGCATGTCTGTTGAGTAGATTGGCTGTGAGATGACACCATAAATTCACTTCTCTTTGTGCATAAATGTGCAGCCTGCAACACCACATTTTCTGCAGTCTGTGATCATTTTGATCAGTTATGATTAAACCTGTTATGTATTATTGTTATCGTACTTCAGACATGGATTCTTGTTGTATTTTGAGGCTGTAACCCTGTAATTCACCTCTACAGGTTCTCACTTTGTGAAGTTCTATGCACCGTGGTGTGGGCACTGCAAAGCCATGGCTCCAACATGGGAACAGCTCGCCACCAGCTTTGAGCATTCAGATGGTGTCAAGATCGGCAAGGTGAGAGAGAGGCCATTGTGGTTTCTCATGTTTTTTTTCATATTTCAAATTGACTTCTGTTTTCTGATATTTACATATTTTGCTTGCTAAAGGTGGATTGCACACAGCACTATGAGGTGTGTTCAGATAATCAGGTTCGTGGTTATCCCACGCTGCTCTTCTTCACTGATGGAGAGAAGGTAAGAAATTCTAGAGTGGCATCATTTCATCTGTTCAAAAGTTTGGGGTTGGTAGGATTTTTTTTTTTTTGAAAGTCTCATATGCAAGGCTGCATTTATTTGATTAATATATATTAAAACGGCAATACTGTGAAATACTACAATTTAAATGAACAATTTTCCATTTTAATGTGTTAAAATATAATTTATTCTTGTGATGGCAAAGCTGAATTTTCAGTACTCGTCTTCAATGTCACGCGAAACTCACTTAAAGAGTTTAGTATAATTTTGCCAGAAAAAGTTTTAAAATTGTTATCATAAGTTAATGTAAAAAATCTTGTGTAATATAACTTTTGTTTGTTTGCTGGTTTTTATTGTATTTGTTATACTTGTATTTTTTTTAATAGTTTTTTTTAACCATGAAAATAGCCTAAGATGCTGACATGACATTAAATAAAAATATACAACTCCTCAATGTCATGCGATCCTTCAGAAATCATTCTAATATGCTTATTTGGTGCTCAAGAAATATTTATTAACATCATCAATACTGGAAGTTGCTTAATCTGCTGCTAAATATTTTTTGTTGGAACTTATTTTTTTAGTCATTATTTACTGTTCCTTTTGATCAGTTTAATGCATCCTTGCTGAATAACTTAAAAAAAAAAAAAAAACACACACACCCCAGATGTTACCCTTTTTTCTTTTGCTTTTCAGATATTGTTACTTTTTCTATGCTTCCTACATCCTCACAACCATGAAGAAATTCCTGCACTATTTTTCACTTGTAAAATTGTAATGTTCCCATATAAGCGAATCAAATTGTAATTAGATGTTATGAATTAAGAATGTTAATAAAAGTCAGATAGTTGTCATAGTGTTTACACTAAACAATAACTGCACATGCTATGTGTTTTCAGGTTGATCAGTACAGAGGAAAGCGTGATCTGGATTCATTTAAAGAGTTTGTTGATAATCACGTAAAAGCTGCTGAATCTAAAGATGAACCTGCGAAAGAGGAGGAGCACGCTCACGAAATCCCACCTAGCGCTGAACCTGAAAAACAAGAGGTGGGTGTCTGTTTTAGTTTTCATACAATACAGGTTTTGTTTGCAGTTTCCTGCTTGGCACCATAGAGATTTGATTCGTTTGTGTGTGCGGGCAGATGTTAGAACAGCGAGCTGCAGACTTTGGCCCGTAGACACGAATCTGCATCTTGAAACCGAGGTAGTAATTATGGGCAGAGCAGCTATTTCCTCCTGCTGATGCAAATGTGCATGTGTGCGTGCGCGTGGGTTGGTGGGCCGGGGTGGGCGGGGAACTTAAAGAGCTGTTATTTTGTTTTGTTAATTGGCTTTCCTGTCTAAGCTTGTCTTTTATAAAGGGATTTTGGCTGGCTGGAATTGTTGGATGGCTAAAGAGTGTCCCTCAAGAGCCCGGTTTCAGAGTTCTCGTTTTTTTTTTAGTTGGAGGATTATTTTAAAAGATTGTAAACCGTTGCTGGTGCCTTTGAGATGAGACCTTGCTCTTAAACAAATGTTCAGAACTGGTGTTGTAATTAAGGAAACCATCCAGTGAGAGGTATTTAAACTTCAGCAGGATATGATCACCTGTGGAAATTCTCTAGGGGTTCTACTATGAGTATGTTCTGCCTTGTGACACATTAGTGCTATTAGTGTAATTAACACATTAGTTAACAAGAAATATGATATAAGAGTTAAATGTGTACAAAATGTGCTGCCACTAATTTGCCACTAATTTTTTTTTTCTTTTTGTTTCTCTCAGTCTAATGTTCTGGTATTGACTGAGAGCAACTTTGATGAGACTGTTGCCAAAGGACTCGCCTTCATCAAGTTCTATGCTCCATGGTAAGTGTTAGTGCGGTTTAATTTGACATTTTTGCTGGTATCAATATCAATAGTCTAGTGGCAGGTGGGGCTGCCTGATATGACAAATAATTCATATATATAATAAAAAAAAAAACTAAGCATCAATGTTATTTTAGTATTATTTACAGTGCGTATAGAAAGTCTTCACACACCTTCATTTTTTCACATTTTATGTTTCGTTCTTATATTAAACTGCTTTAAATTACTTTTTTCCCTGCATAAATCTACACCCCACTCACCATAATGACAAAGCAAAAACCGGATTTATCATAACTTTGCAAATTTATTAAAAAGGAAACACTGACAAAATGACATTGCACAAGTCTTCATACCCTTTGCTTTGACACTTGAAACTTTCACTGGATCATCTTTGAGATGTTTCTATTCTCCGCCTGGAGTTAACCTGTGGCAAATTCAGTTGATTGGACATGATTTGGAAAGGCACACGCACCTGTCTATACAAAGTTTAACAACTGAAATGGATGTCAGAGCAAAAACTAAGCCCTGAGGTCAAAGGAATGGCCTGCAGAGCTGAGAGACAGGATAGTGTTGAGACAGATCTGGGGAAGACTCCAAAAAAAAAAAAAGAGAAGAAATTACTCTTTAGTTTTACATTATTTTTATTTTAGTTTTATTTCCAGTTAGTAATTGTAGAGCTTCAAATTAAACTTATTTTCTTTTAATGGTTGGTTAGTTTTTCATCTAATATTTTTATCGCAGCTTTATTTCAGATGTTTTTAGATAATAACCCTGAACAGCAATGACATTGTAATGATCTTAATGCTCTTTTTATTTGTGCAATAAGTCTCCTAAAGTCTGTGTTTTTCAGGATGTGCTGCCTTTGGTTTAAACTCAATTACCAATTATGGTAATAGAGTTTAGAAGTGATTCATTTCCACCAATCCATTTTAGTTCTATATTTATACAACTTTTTGTAGTATGAACCAGAATTTAACGTATAATTAAAATTTCAAAAAGACTACAGTTAGGCTATTTCTTTTTGCCAATAAAAGTGGTTCTAAAAGAAGCCAAAGCAAGATCGAGTAGAGTGATACTAAAGGTGAAAAATCTGGCGCTGTTACAGAAAAATCAGATTTCTCGGGATGCCATTTGTCAAGTAAAATTAGAGGACCGAAGCTAAATGTTATATATTGGGATGAGTTAATACTTTGCTAAAAATGGATTCTTGGTAAGTGTTTTTGTTTTCCCGTTAAATATGTAAATTAGCTATATTGTCTCAAGATCTATTTTTGATTATACCATAGTCTGTCTGAAAATGTTCTGATTGGCTTTAAGTGTTTGAATGTTGAGTGCAGTTGCAAAATGCAGTTTATTCAAAAATACCTTGTTTGTTTTGACCGGTAAATTAGATTTTTTTTTAATTATTATTATTCAACAGCTTAGTTTATTAAATTTGAGTTTTAAAACTGCTCAATTGCGGTTTTAAAATGGTGGGTTAGATATTTAAGTTCAAATATTGTCAGAAAGCTAAACTATATTGAGACAGTTTTGTAAAAGGGTTAATGTTTTTTTTGTTTTTTTTTTAAGAATGTTGTATAACATGTATCCTGTCCAGCTAGAGGACCGAATACACTGGATCACTGCTACTCTCAGTTTAAGAATGCCTACTAGGCGCGCTCACTACCGGCTTGGTAAATCGGACCACGCCGCCATTTTCCTCACACCGGAATATAAACAAAGACTCGCACAGGAACCCCCGGTGAAGAGGGAAGTGACGCGTTGGTCCTCCCACTCGGAAGCTATGCTACAGGCGGCTCTTGATGACGTCGACTGGGACATGTTCAGGGCGAGCTCATCTGACGTCAGCGAGTTCACGGATGTAGCAGTGAGCTTTGTAAATACACTTACCGAACAAGCTACAGAAACGATTACTGTAAGGACCTTCCCTAATCAGAAACCGTGGGTGGACAGAACAATCCGTGATGCGGTTAACAAACGCACTGCTGCATACAACGAGGCTCTTTTGTCTGGGAATATGAGCTTGTACAAAGCATCGTGTTATGCTCTCAGACGAGCAGTAAGTGCCGCCAAACATCGTTACAAAGAGAGAATTGAGTCTCATTTTCAGCTCAATGACTCTCGACGCATGTGGCAGGGACTAAGGACCATCTGTGCCTTTGGAAACAAATCCTCCGCGGAGGTGAGTGCAGATCCGTCGCTGGCCGACGAGTTAAACACCTTCTACGGCCGCTTTGAATGCAATGGCGGCAGCGCGGCTCTGCCGAGCAGCGCGTCAGGAAGCAGCTGGCAGAGAAGCGAGAATCATGTGATCACCGTGTCGGAGGACGAGGTTCGGAGGGGACTAAAGGGAGTGAACATCAGGAAAGCGGCTGGACCTGACGGGATCACAGGCCGGGTTCTGAGATCATGCGCTGATCAGCTTGCTGGTTTGTTCACTTCTATCTTCAACGAGTCCCTTGCTACTTCTGTAGTTCCCACCTCCTTTAAAAAATCCATCATCATCCCTGTGCCTAAGAACAATAAACCCTCCTGCCTGAATGACTATCGACCAGTGGCCCTCACATCAATAGTCATGAAGGTTTTTGAGAGACTTGTTAAGAGCCACATTAGCTCATCCATCCCTGTTACTTTGGACCCTCTTCAGTTTGCTTATCGCCCCAATAGATCAACTGATGATGCCATCTCTCACATTCTCCACTCCTCCCTCACACACATTGATAGCAGCAATGGGAACTATGCAAGACTGCTATTCATAGACTACAGCTCAGCTTTCAACACCATAGTCCCCATCAAGCTGACTTCCAAACTCACAGGCCTTGGCCTAAACACTTCACTCTGCGACTGGATTCAAGATTTCCTCACCGGCAGACCTCAAGTGGTGAAGGTAGGCCAGTACACCTCAAACTCCATCACCCTGAACGTAGGAGCCCCGCAGGGTTGTGTCCTGAGTCCCCTGCTCTACTCTCTCTACACACATGACTGCGTGTCCTCTCACAGATCCACATCTATTATCAAATTTGCTGATGATACTGTGGTTCTGGGCCTCATTTCCAACAATGATGAGACCGCATACTTGGATGAGGTGGAGAGACTTACATCATGGTGCCAGGACAACTGTCTCTCTCTGAATGTGAGCAAAACTAAAGAGCTGATTGTGGACTTCAGAAAGAGACACCTGCTGCCCTACACTCCTATTATGATCAGTGGGACCCCTGTGGAGAGAGTGAGCAGCTTCAAGTACCTCGGTGTAAACATCTCCGAGGACCTGACTTGGACTGCACACATTCAAACACAGGTTAAGAAAGCCAGGCAAAGACTGTACCATCTGCGACAGCTGAGGAAATTCAGGGTCTCACCAACAATCCTGAAAACTTTCTATTCAGGGACCATAGAAAGTGTATTGACTCATCTCAGTGTGCATCTCAGTGTGGTATGGAAACAGCTCCAGTCAAGATTGCAAGGCCTTGCAGAGAGTTGTGCGCTTAGCTGAGCGCATCTCTGGGTCTGCTCTCCCCTCTCTGCAGGACATCTACCTCAAACGCTGCAGAAGCAGAGCTGTCAAAATCATCAAGGACTCAAATCACCCTGGAAACTTTCTATTCACTCTACTGCCATCTGGTAAGTGCTTCCGCAGCCTGATGGCAAAAACTGAGAGACTTAGGAGGAGTTTCTTCCCCCAGGCCATCAGGCTCCTGAACTCAAACTCAGCCTCTTAACATCATCTGACTTACTTCATAATCACTAATCACACACTTTTTATTCTCTACCTCATACTGACAGTGTCATTTGCACACAACACTTTCTGTGTCTTGATATCTTATCTTATTTTTTTTTTGTGATTGGCTGCTTCATGTCAACCTGTTTGCACATTCCTCTCTGTACAGTCATGCTTACCTTAATATTTAATTCTACAGCATATTGTCATGCACATTCTTTTATACCTTATTTTATATGTTTATTCTTTATATCTTATTTTTTATTCATTTTATTTTATGTATACTTCCCTTGTGTTGTATTTTTCAATATTTGCACTGTCCATGGAGCGGACCCGACTCGCATTTCACTGCTGGTTATACAATCTCTGTATAGTCGTGTATGTGACAAATAAAACTTAAAACTTGAAACTTAACATTTCCTGACTTGCGCTTGTTTTTTTCCCCACAATAAAAAGTATCATGATATAGATAACATGGTTTTCATGCTACTAATATGAACAGTGTGAAGTTATTAGTTTAGTATCTGGCTTGATTCACTAATGCATAAATGGCAGTAAACCACTTTGCGACAAAGAACGTCTGTACTTGAGCCCTGACATATTATACCGATCACGGAACAAGATGGTCATGAAATGCGGTTTCAGATTTTTATATCATGTTTCTCAAAGGTGGTTTATAAAAATTTCTAAAAGTTTTTTTTGCACCAAAAAAACCAAACAACATAATTTTAACAACAGAACACATCTTATTGCATACAACGACACATTTTGATTTCAAATCCAGGTGTTTCAGAAGGGTAGAAAATGTTTATTTATATTTTAAACTGAGGAGTTAGTTTTGAGTTTTTAAAATTGCTTTTATTTTAGAGTAACCTCTTATTTATGTAATTATTACAAACATTTTGATTCCTCAATTAATGACCGTTTTAAGCTATATTGCCAAGCCCTGCGCAGTGACAGACACGCATGTTTGTGTGTATATCCACATGCGCGCACAGTGTACTCCCCTCCCCTATCTGTTCCTCTTATCAACTTAATGTTTCCTTAGTGGCTGATCAAAACACCCACCACTCCCTGATTGGCTGAGCTTATCCTCTGTCGTTCAGCGACTCACGCGATGTGTGTTCTTGTATTTAAGGTGTGGTCACTGCAAAAACCTGGCCCCTACCTGGGAGGATCTATCTAAAAAGGAGTTTCCTGGTCTGACTGATGTGAAGATTGCTAAAGTGGACTGCACCGTGGAGAGAACGATCTGCAACAGATACTCTGTGAGTGCAGCTCAATTACTGTAGTCTGGATCTCAGTCACATTTCTATTCCCTGATGGGTGGCAGGGAGAGTAACACGTCTTGTGGATTGTGGATGTTTGAGGGATGGGGTCAACATAACTTCATATTAGTGGCAGAGAGTCATTTTTTGAAATTAGGACTTTTTTTTTTTTTTTTTTAAGCTTGTTCCAAAAACTTGTGTGCTGCCTTTCTGTCTACTATGAATGGAAAATGTAACATGTTTCTATACAGGTTTCAGTCTCATTCCATCTAATGATTCTAGTTACAAATCCTTCCATTAAATATATTTTTAGTACTTTTGATAAAGCAAAGTCATTTTTTTCCTTTTTTATTAAGTTCATACACAATAAAAAGTGGCAGTTTTTATTTTTATTAGTTTTAATATTTAGATCTGATATTTTAGCTGCTTTTTGCCTTGGAAGCTGAAGTTGTTAAATTATAAACAAACTGAACCTCATAACTAGACAGATTTGGAGCGCTCTACATGATTCAATGTGACCAGCTACTTCCATTGACATTTTGAAGTGTGTATCCTATGCACACTTTTCTGTCCCTGAGATGTGAATGGCAGTGAACAACAAAACTGAAGCAGGTCACACGACAAAGCCAACATGGTGAATATAGTACATCCAGATTTAGATTTTCAAATCAAATGTTGTAGCTACTAAGAAAGGATGCAGTTTTAGCTTGTCTTCGTGTTTAATTACTACACACAATCTAAATGTATATAAATATTTGATCATTGTTCTCTATAGGTGCGTGGATACCCAACTCTCCTGATGTTCCGGGCGGGGCAACAGGGGGAGGAGCATAATGGAGGGCGGGACTTGGAGAGCTTACACAATTTTGTTATGAAGCAAGCCAGAGATGAGCTGTAACTCCTCCCTCATTTTCCATCTCACAACACATCCTCCACAGAGCAACACTATCTACATTTACCATACTGTCAAATGGACTGCTTTTTCTTTATTTCTGTCCCTCACCTGCTAAAGTGAGCACAGTCTTTTCCACATGATCAAATGTGAATGTACATGATTTCATCTCGGATCAGTTGATGAGATTATTAGCGATTACAACCACAGACTTTTGATTTTGCCCTTTCTCTGTTAAAATAACAGCAGTATGATTACAAAAAATGTCACTTAAGATCATTACATCAATTAAGGTGCATATTTTGTCAGTTATATTTGAGGAAATTCAGCTTAGTTTGCTATCAGCTAAGAAAATATGACCTCAGGGACACCATGTACCGTTTAAAGAAAACAAAGACATGTACCTGCTGTGATATCTGTTTTTTTCCTCCATTCAGTGTAAAATACTATATGATACACACTTGCAAACAGCACTTTGACCATGTTCATGGTTTTTCTGTTGGAGTTTCAAATGTTTCGGTTGTGGTCTTAGGTTTTGAATTAGTTATATCGTTCAGAATATAAAATAAATCTTAAATAAACCAGACTAAGGTAGTTTGTTAGCCAGACTGGGAGACCTGCTTAAACCAGCCAAGACCAAGATGGTGATTAACTGGTTCAGATGGTTGGCTGTAATCATCAAACCAGGCCAGTCTTAACCAGCTTGATGGCCAGCTAACCACATTAGGCTGGCTTAACATCTTTGGTTAGTTTGTCTTATAAAGCTTCTTAATATTCTTATAGGCATATGAATGGGGAAAATACATTTAGACATGTCCCCAATATTGCCATTATGTAATACTTTTTTGTAATTTCTCAACACTCAAAGTAAAACAATTCAAAATAGATCATTTTTGCTGTATAATGGTGGTTTATGGAAATATGGTTTACTTACAGTAGAGGTTGTGAAAGGTTAAAGCATTTATGGTACAGTTATTTTTTTTCTTAGATTATTCTGCAGATGTGGATTTTTTATTTTTCCCATGTCATTTTTCCTTTGATTAGGTTTGTCTTTTAGACTCTGTTTGAGACTCACTCTTTTTTCCCCTTTGTAATTCAGTCTTGATGGCTTTCACATGCAGTCACCCACTTTTAATATTATTAGTGAACTGCTTAAAACACTTTGTGATGGTTAAGACACTACAGTAGCCTGGTATCGTTGCTTGAAGAATGCTGATAGACTTGTATGAGTTCTCTGATGCTCTCCAGTGGTTTCATTGATTTAAACAAATGTAATTTACATTTTTCCTTTCAAATATTCCCACACTGAGATGTTTATTTTTCTCTTTTACTGGATCTGAAAGAGAAGGAAGGGAAAAGCAATCAGAGAAACCGCATATATTCAGTGAAGTCTTTATGGGAGGCACATGGTCAAAGCCGAACTCACTGAAAAATGCAGTATTTTTGTCCTGTGTGAGAGGGGTACACACACTGCCTGGGGGATTTTGTACAAAAAAGGCATGTTGTGACAAATTTCATAATAAAATGTCTTTTTCCAAAAATAGCAGTTTTTAATTTTTCCTTTACTCTTGTTATATGATCTCTGTGCTATATGATTCATAAAAAGAACAATAAATAAACTGTAAAATGTACAAGTATTTACACACAAGCATCCAAATATGGTTGAGACATGTAAACAGCAGTTTATGGGAGGTATGTGATATAACTAGGAGTAGGAGTTGTAAAAATGGACAATATTTGGAAAATTGTTATACTTTTACTACCCTCAAATTCAATTCTTGTGGCAGAATTTGAGTACAGATAAGCCTACTGGCAACCAACAGTACAACCCAACACCACGGTGATGTGGCCACTGTCAATGTGAACCAAGCAGTCAAGGTTTGGCTGGCTGGCATGGTCCTGTTGGCTTACTGGGGTCTTGTGCCAGTGAGATGAATGGAAATGCAAACAGCATTAAAATTTGATTAAACGTAACTGAATTATTTGGTTTCAGTATGGGTATAAAAAGCGATTATCGATTCCCAAATTACAAAGGGCAAATACAAAATATATTGCTACAATGATGATAATAGACCTATATTGCCTGTCCAGCGAGAGTTTTGTACCATTCAACGGCTCACAGTGAAAAGAAAAAAAAAGATGGACAGCTGCATATTAAAAGTTTGACAATAAATAGACATGAGATGGTGGAAAATCTACAGCCCATGTGAGTACGATGGCACAGAATACAGTTTTGTTGCTGAAAAACCTTAAATTATTTGTAGGTCCTCGTGTTTTATGGGAAGTTTTGGATGTAAGCCATCCGAGGTGCAGGTGTTGCAGGGAAATTATAGATCTGTGGTGTCGGACGGCATCAAATAACAGTTCCATCCTTGGAACGGCAGCATAATGGTTCCGTTCTTTGAGTTCTGTTGAAGTGTGTAACCACTCGCTCTGACTCACCGATGCAAACCACAGGTAGTGCAGAGCAAATATTGAGAAACTTAAAATAATTTGATTTTTTGAGACCTAAAATAGAGTCCTGTGGGTTCAAGTGACTTCATCAAAAATACACAAAGCAGTAGAACGTTTCCTGTTCTGATTTCTGTGCTTTGGGACAGTCATTTATAAGTTTCCATATAGTCGTATCATGAGGAATCAGTTTCTTTTGAAATAAAAAATCTACAGTAACTTTCAGAACTCAAACTGTCTATTTATATTGGGGAGGAAGTTCCTGAAAGTTGCAAAAAATGATTTGTTCTGAACTTCTGGAACTTTCAAACATTAGAAAGATACAAAGTCTAGTCCTAAAGGCACAGCAGCAAAAAAAGTATCCCGTTTAATTCCAAGGATCAGAATGAGTGTGGAAAAAAGTCATAAAGAACTGATTTGACTGTTTTGTAACAGGTCTTAGAAAATTAATTATAGTATTATGATGCGACCCCTTTAAATATTTGACAAGTGAAACAATTTTAAATACAGACTGCATTTTAGCTCATAATTTACATTTTCTTTATGTGTCTTTGTTTTAGACTGAAGGCATCAAGTTCATTTTCTGTTTATAGATTCACATGAACATCCTCTTGGCAGTTTGTAGGATCCGAAATGTCACGAGAAATGGCCATATGTGTAAAAATGAGAAGCAGCAAACCTGGATCCACCATCGAGACATTCTCTCACATTTGATCATAATACATGCTTTTCGCATCTGTCATATTTCGTTTTGTCAGTCCTCACAAACATTTGTCTCTGTCTCTGCGGTGCAGCAGGACGACACGTGTCCCTTGTGTCAGTGGCAGCCGCATGCGCGCACCACCATGTTCTTGTATTTTTTCAGAATGACGTTGGAGTTGTCATCATAGTAGAGCACGGAGATTGCATGCAGTTTGGTGGGAGCGCAGCATGGCTTTGGAACGTTCTCTGGATTCATCAGATGGACCTGAAAAGTGGAACAAGATATTTTTTTTACACTCACTACTGTGAAATAAACTTTAAGAATACTTTTTCTGTTTATTTTATAAAGTAGGACTTACCAGTGTCTGTACTATAGCATGATTAGTAGCATTCATATGGGCGTTTAGGGGAAAAGAGCATTCTCCATCACAGTAGTTTGCTGCATAGCCTTCAGGTGCAATAATCCAGTCCTGACAAACATATATTTAAATCAAAAGGGATGCTCACACTACAAATAATTTTAAAATAGATTAAACACTCATGCGGGATCATTATTAATAATTTGTTTTATATCCAAATGACCACTGAAGGCTGATCCAGTATGTATGGAAGCCCTTTTCCGCCACTAAATAAAAAAGGTAATTGTAACTTTTTATCTCACAATTCTGACATTTTTTCTCAGAATTGCGTGATATAAACTCGCAATTGCGCGTTAAAAAGTCATAATTGTGAGATATAAACTCGCAATTCTGAGAAATAAAGTCAGAACTGAGATATAAACTTCTGACTTTTCTTCTATATCTCGCAATTCTGACTTTATTACACTCAATTGCGAGTTAAAAAGTCAGAATTGTGAGATATAAACTCGCAATTCTGAGAACATATCAGCCCCCCACCCCCCTCAAAATTGGACTTTAACTTGTAATTGCGAATTTATATCATGCAATTGCGAGAAAAAAGTCAGAATTGCGCGTTTTTATCTCACAATTGTGACTTTATAAATCGTAATTCTGACTTTATAACTCGCAATTGCGAGTTTATATCTCACAATTCTGTGAAAAAAAGTCAGAATTGTGAGATAAAAAGTTGCAATAACCTTTTTTTATTATTATTCAGTGGCGAAACGGGCTTCCATAAGTATGAGATTTGGAATACCCATTATGCAAATGTTCTTCATCTTTACCTGCCAGCCCAGTTCTCTGAAGCTGACGTACAGTTCATGCTTTCTGCAGGCGGTCTTCTGATCACTGCTGTTGTAATCTGCTATTCACAGAGAAGAGAGACCAAGAAGTATTAACGTCTGCTAGGTCACAGTATAACATACACATTTAGTTCTTTTACTTTCATAGTCAATTTGTCTTAAAGGGATCCCTTGTGAAAAAGAAGTGTGCTTAATTGTATTGAAATGTACACTTGCACTTCAAATGTTAAAAGTATATTTTAAAAATGCACTTGCAGATAATATAATAATAAAATAAGTTCACATTTAAAACGTGTACTTTGTAATAATGTTACTGTAAGTATTAAAGTTAAATGTTGGACTTTAAAGTACATTTTAAATAATGTTTTAATAGTCTTTTGTTGCACTTTAAAGAAGTACACTTGTTTTGATGTGTTGACTAACAAACTAAAGCACACGTAAAGTACTTGATTATAATTTTAACTGTAACTGTGTGTTATTTGTTATTACAGTTTGTTAAATATTTTAAATGTTTAAATGACAACTTCATTAAAATATGAAGTAATGCGTAATTACATATATATATATATATACACATGACATGCAAGTATATTTTAATTTACGATTAATGCTTAGTCAGTACATCCAACAATACACTTTGTTCAAAGACAACAGGCAAAATTACAGTAGGCAATGAAATTACATCTAAAGTTGTACCTACTTAAGTGGGTCAAAAAAGCACTCTTACGTTCAGCTAATTGCATTTAATATACATTTAAACTATAATTCATTTTCATTTAAGAAATTAACTTGCAGTTAAGTGTCTAAAAACAGTACACTGCAGTATATTCGTTTAAAGTATATTATTTCCATAATAAGTACTCTTTATAAAAGAACCCAAATTGCAGAATGACAGCCTCACTTTTCAACTTCATTGTATACAATGGAAATAAATAGTGACTGAGGTAATATTTTTAGCCTTACATTGTCTTTGTGCGACATGTATGAAAGAAAGTCATACAGATACAGAAGGCATTTCTTGCCAATCATTTGAAAAGTATTTTGTGCACTTTTAACCAATAGGGTGCCTTAAAATCCCAAAGTTTGTCTTAACGCAAGTTTGAAGTGAGCCTGCTAACCTTGTCAATGTCACAACACATTTGCTGTGCAACACAATGTGCCAAATACAAGTCACTTTCAACAACATTTACAGTTTGTTTCAATTATCTGTGCCACCCCACCCTTGTGTCCTGTTAGCTGCATGTCAGCAGCAGCAGGTAGGTTTGGGTTTTCTGAAGGGGAAGGTCATCTCTGGCACTGCTCTGAATTCAGACTCTGACACATTCTTTCCACTGGTGTGCTCATATGCACTTTTTTTTTTTTTGGTAATTTTTGCTAAGTGCGGTGGAGTGGGAGAGGAGAGAGAAAGCTATGATATCAGTTCAGGCCAGCTGCAATCCCTTCCTGTTTTTTTGAGTTCCCGTCCCTAAGAGCAGCACTTTGCCCATCCATAGATCTTACTGACCAAAACAGTAGCAAGACATGCCATTCAAGACCAGTAGTTAGAGGAGGTGCCACCTCTATAGCATTCAATCAAATTTACCCCCCAATCCCATATACACCACACTTTTGCCTTTTCTGAGAACGTACTTGCTGTTACACTGTTTGTTTTCTTTTTAAACAAGCTGCTGAAGCCTCCCCAATGAAACCATACTGTAATTCATTACTTTAATGACATTATGATGTAAGTAAATTTAATTTACTGCTCTCGTAAAACAAAATAAAAGGATATGTTGATTCAACATGACAATGAAAATCTGTCATTTAATACAGCTAAGAAAATCAACTGATAAATACACCTGTTAGAATACAATGTTTAACGCTTTAATTGTGTATTTAGTAATGTACAGATGTGTGACACAACAAATCTTTCTTTTTTTTTTTTTTAGCTTACAGCACACAAAATTTGTTCCCCTAAGTTGGTACAATGAGCTCACCTTGACAGGAAACACATTGTAGGACATTAGATGGAAACCGCACTAGGGGGGATGTCTAAATTACACTAGCTTATGACAGGGGTACCCCAGGGCTTGATACTTGGCCCCGTTCTCAATATACACAATAAATGCAATTTAGCCAGCCTGGCAATTCCACAAAATATAACAGTCCATCTGGGCTCAATAACATTACCAACATCCAAGTCAGTAAGGAACCTGGTTTTAGAGTTTAATGAAGAGCTTAACATTAACCCACTACATCGCTATGACTGCCTAGCCAGGCAGATCTGCATTCTTCAATGTCACCAAGATCAGAACTTGCCCTTGTTCAAAACCATTGCCATTTCAAGACCGGACTACTGCAGTGCTTTATTAGGCAACCTTTCAGCTAGCACAACGAATTCAAATGATCCAGAATCCAAACCATCGGTGCCATCACAACTGGGGGCCTTTCCAAAACATTCACACCCACTTGTTGGTGAAATGATCTTCGACACTCCACCCGAGCAGCTGAATCCCTTACAATAAGACACAGCATTTCCCCAATGAGCACTTGATATGCAACCATCTACATTGCAGAACCCTCTGACACTCACAACACTCACTGAATCCTCAAAGAATACTGTTCCTCTTTTATCACCACACTATATCTTTACTTATAAGTTGCTTTGAATAAAATCTGGTAAATAAGTAGAGTAAATGAATAAGAACCAAACCCAGCTACTTATAATTAAACTAGGCATTCTACAGATGCAAATGAATTATAAAATTTACACAAAGACTTTTTTTGTGTCAAATGATACTTGATAATGCAGAAAGATGATTATTTAATTAAAGCAGTGGTTCTCGATATTTAGTTCGAAATAAGTTTGCATTGCATATTTCCTGTGTTTTAATTGCTCCTATTATGGGTTATGAAAGGTTCATATTTTGGTTTTGGGAGTCCCCAACAACAGGCTGACATGCATGCAAGGTCAAAAAACACTTTCATTGTCTTATAATATGCATTTATTTTTACCTTATTTGCTCAACAACTCCCAAACGATTCGCTCAAGCATTCATTTTTCCAAACCCCTCCTTTGTGTGACGCTAATCTGCGGTGATTGGTCGATTTCAGCGTTTGTGAGCGCACTGCTGCTTTGTATACAGTGTTACCAGGGAAACAGCTATTTTTACCACTCCAAAAGCGGCACCTAGTGGCAAAGAATGAATTTGGATTTTCATTCAGACCAATGCAAAAATCTAGTTTTCCCAGGTCTGTGCGCGCAACAAGTGGGCGGGCAATATGCTAATGTTTCATGTTGCCATCAACATGAAACGGCTTGGGATTCGTTTTAAAAACGACTCATTTCAATGATTCAGAGTCGACTCTTTTTTTTAAAAGACAATAACTTTATACACTGTGCACTTTCAGATTTAAAACTTTGCAGGATGTTTTCATTCACTTACAGCTGTGTTACACACTGCATGAAAGGTAATTTTCAAAAATCCATAATAGGGGAACTTTAAATATAATTTGAGTATCTTTGAAATAGGTGAGCTTTTTCAATATAATTGCAAAATTATTTCAAATTAAGGCAAATTAAACATTTACAAAAGGGACAAATGTCATAAAATGGGGGAAGCCTATATTCAGCTAAAAAAAACCTTCCTTAAACATTGTCTATGAGTAATGTAGAGTAGAAATTAAGGCTGTAACCGAAACCACATGGTGAGTGTGTAGGCAAATCTCTGAGGTCATTCTAAGTACTCAAAAATCATCCATTGCTAAGGTGTTTCCCACTTTCTCATTTATGAAGAAGGTTTCTTCAGTCCACTGTTGATGCAACTGGTTGGCAAAAGCTTCCTGGTCCTAAAGCTGTCATTTTATTTGACCAGTAAATTTTCATGTTTGCACCACAGTCAAGCACAGTTTGTCCAAACAATGGAAGACAAGGGCAACCCTTTTGAAAGCAGTCATAATTTCTAATGATGCTAATGGTAAATACTGTTGTACAAATAACTATTGTAGTTTACAGTAATTTTCATGGCTGAAAGAGTTAAATATATTCAGTATTGACTGCAGATTATTTTAAATAATTTATCTTCAAACTATAGGTACTGGGCTTGAAGCTTGGAATATAGTGTGAAATCGCTGGCCTTTTTAGCCCCCAAAGTAAGACCCCTTCTTGTATTTCTCTCACTCTGTCTGGCAGGACTAGGGTAAATATTTACTGAGATAAATCCGCCAGCAGGAGTGGCCCCCGAGCTCTCCCGAGTGGCCTTTTAGTCAGTCCCCAGGGGTCTCCTTCCTCTCTGATCCCGAGCAGTGAACCTGTCTTACACAGACCCCCAACTGCGACATTTATAGTCAAGAATGTTCTACACCTAACCACAGGCCTGAGAATGAGGCCAAACTACAACCCAAGAATGGCCGATTTTGACACACTAGTTTCACACATACAAATGGGAAGTTGACATCCTGTGGTGTGACATGCTATACTCCATCTATTTTAAACAGCATTTTGCTATTTCATACTAAGCATATTGCACTTTTTAAAGTTGTATGTCCAACTTCTTAAACGGGTTGATCTCTTGACACCTTAAAGGAACACTCCACTTTTTTTGGAAATAGGCTCATTTTACAACTCCCCTAGAGTTAAACAGTTGAGTTTTACCGTTTTTGAATCCATTCATCCGATCTCCGGGTCTGGCGGTAGCACTTTTAGCTTAGCTTAGCATAGATCATTGAATCAGATTAGACCATTAGCATCGCGATCAAAAATGACCAAAGAGTTTCGATAATTTTCCTATTTAAAGCTTGACTCTTCTGTAGTTACATCGTGTACTAAGACTGACGGAAAATGAAAAGTTGCGATTTTCTAGGCTGATATGTCTAGGAACTATACTCTCATTCAGGCGTAATAATCAAGGAACTTTGCTGCCGTACCATGGGTGCAGCAGGCGCAGTGATATGACGCAGTGCCTGAAAGTAGTCCCCAGCTATATCATAGGCTACTGAGCTGGGGACTACTTTCAGGCGCTGCGTCATATCATTGCGCCTGCTGCACTCATGTATAATGCAAATAATACAAACACTGGATGTATAATGCTAATGGGTGTTAGTGTTTTATTTATTGTTTGTTTGTAAATGTTAATGATCTTAAAACAGGCCTCATCTTTATGCAGAATATAGTTTCTTGACTTGACTCTGATTTTTGTGAGATTCACCCAAATATGATGCATCTGTGTATTCAACATACATAAGAAAAAACATTCACAGATAAACACACTGCATTCACATACACCGGTTTTGTTTACCTCTGCCTTTTCTTTATTTACTGCCACTATTTACAGTCAAGGGCTCTTTAGGAGTAAAGCAGATATTTAGTGTGGAGTTTCATTGAGTGTAAAGGCCAGATTTGTGGTACCCCATAAAGCGCTTCTCTTCCTGCCTGTAAAATTTAATGCCACACTGTTACTGCTGTGAGTGGGTCCTGTGGGCCTCTGGCCTTCGAATGAAGACCGCTGCCTGCTTATCATATGTAGGAATGGCTATTATAAGTCATTTAAAGACATAGTTCACACCAAGATTAAAATTCTGTCATTTACTCACCCTTAAGTTGTTCCAAACCTTTAAGAATTTATTTCAGTCGTAGAATACAAAAGAAGATATTTTGAAGAGTGTTGGTAACCAAACAGTAGGCGATAGTCATTGATTTTCATAGTATGATTTTTTTTTTTTTTAAATCCTATGGAAGTGAATGATGTTTAACATAATAAAGAAACTCAATCATATTTGGAACAAGATTAAATGATGACGGAATTTTTATTTTTAGGTGAACTATCCCTTTAAATGTTGATTTGATTCTACTTAACGATTCTGATTCTTTAACAAGTCATTTTTTTATTTTATTTTTCTAAAATAGAAAATTTTATTTTTCTAAAATAATTAGTCCTAACTACACACTAAATAAGATTTACTAATTAAAGTAAGATGATGAATTAGTTTATGTAACACCGTCGAAGCACAGGAATCACATATAGAATCATACACAATATTGTAGTACATTGGTCCGCATCAGTGAAAGAACACAGATGTTAAAGAACCGTTAATGGAAATAGTTATTTTAGCTTTATGAGCTGTTTAATTTGACAGTTACAGCCAAAAACTGTCAAAATCACGTGCCAAGATACACGTGTGGTTTCTTGACCAAGAGACAAAAACATGGTAACTGCAACGAAATCTCAAAGACCCTCTCTCACAAAAGCTTCTCCTTGGAGCAATTACACAATGACATTCCTGGTGGTGACGGCATGCTGGAGTAATGGATACGGTGTTCTGCATGGAATAACATCCATCCTGGAAAGAGCTGAGGCAGGGAAGCTGTCGCACCCCACTCCCATGATGACATGAAAGAGAATGCGAGTGCTGTCTGCGTCCATGTGAAGTTTATCTCTCTTCCTGTCTTTCATCACTGTGGTTATTAAACCTCCATCCCCAGAGCTAGCCGATGTCTAATTACACCAACAGTAAACAAAAGGAGGGTTGAGGGAGGGGGAGATGAAAAACCGCAGCTGGACAGTGCCGTGTTATTATAATTCTTTAACCGATACTGTTAACGTGGTCAGGCATTTTAGCCCAGCACCTAATAACAGCTCGGAGGTAATTACAGGTCTAGCGCTGGGGCGGCACAAACTGAGCTGAGCTAGACGCTTGTTAACTTCCCTCAGGCCAAAGGCCGGCGAGTTCCCCCGCACCTCTAGCTGAGCATTAGCGCTTAATGTGTTGTTTTGTTTTCACAGATCGCCAAAGCTTAAGAAACCGTGTCAAACCTCTAATCACACGTAATGTGCTTTGCCTGAATTGAAAGCTCATAGAGATTTTTCAAAGGGTGAATCTCCCGAAATCTTTCAAGAGCATGTCAGGGTCATATTTCAGCCCAGATTCAAAAGAAATTAAAAAAAAATTAAGAACCTAAATGTCCCGACACACAACATACTTGATAAGACTATAGATAAGGGTGTGTTTTTAATTAATACATTTCTACCAATCATCATATCAGTGTTATTTTAGTATTTTTATAATACTATTTTAGAGTTTATTAAGAATTAGCTTTTATTTTTATATTTTTATTTTAGTAATTTTGTCATGAGCTTTTTTAATTTTAAATATGTAGCTTTCATTGATTTTATTTAATTGGTTTTAGTTTAATTTAATTAATTTATTTATTTATTTAGCTAGTTAGTTAGTTAGCTAAATTTAGTTTAAGTTTTCCATCTAATATATATTTTTTCCAGCTTTATATTGCTTAACAAAATTAATTAATTCAGTAATGTTTCAGTTGCAATGTCAACAGGGCTGTTACAGTTATTACATAATCACATGACTTCATCATTGCACAACATGCATTATGATAACTCATTATGATAACATAACTCATTCTGGTTTCACTTTTTCACAAATATGATATATATTTTATATAACATTTATTACATTATAAACATACCATAATTGTTGTCATAATTGCAGTTATTGTCATAAACTGTCATGAAAATTGTCAAAATGCAAACTAATGTTAAATATTATTATTTAAAATGATTATATAATTAAATACTAAACATTATTATATGAAATATTATTTGTTATTAACTTTTATCTTGACTCTAAAAGCGACACATTTTCATGAAATTCATTCCAAGAGTTATTTCATCAGTTAGAAAGCTTATAACCTTGTGCACTTGTGTCTCTCGATATGGGTCAAGATGCAGCGCTCACAGGCTGTCTTTTTGAAAGCTTTGATAAGAGTGTTTTCATATTGGAACCATATGCACTCTCAACACTGCCACAAGGGGAAGGCTGTCACAACGGCCTCGCAACTTCCTGCTCCAAATCTAAATATTTACACTCCAGACATCCCAAGTCGTGCCAAGGAGAGGGGTTGATGTTTTGGGTTACATAAAGTCCAATCCTTCAGAACAAATTAAGCAGATTTTCCTCATTAGACGGGACATGTGTGTGAGGTTTAGGAGCTTTGAGTTTAGGCACTACTGTATAAGTGGGTGAATCTGACTTACATATGGCACTGATGTAAATTATTCTCAGCAGGATATATTACATACGTAGTATGTGTTTATGTCAAATAGTTGTATTGCAGTTAGGAACATGCACTGGCTTTCACAAACACAAATGTTTAAATTGTAGCAGAGAGAAAACTCTGTTCCTGACAAAAGAAAATACATTTATATATATATATATATACATATAGTATGCATTATAAAGCACCTCAGGTTCCAATTCAGATTCATCCAATATTGTGATTGTGAATGAAACTTATGAACTCATAAACTTGTGTTAAATATACAGTTTTCACCCCAGGTCTTTCACATTTCAAGTCCTTACATTCATAATAGCTCTGGATTATGTGGGTATTAGCACTAAGCTTTCAGACCACCCCAAACCAGAGCAATAATGAGAAGCAGAAACTGGATTAGGACTGCTGTTCCTAGACTGTTTTCTTTTTTTTTTTTTTTTTTTTTTTTTACTTAAAAGTTTATTTATTTAATTAATAAAATATTGTGCCAATAATTATACTCAACTGAATATGGGATACTTGGGGCTGATTCAAAGGCTCTAGATTTTTATTCATTTTTCATTTTAATTCAATGCACAACATCAGGGCTGGCGCCAAAACCATTATTTATACTAGCTGCATGTGCACTGTATTTTTCTGACACTTAAGTGGAATTTGAAATGAAAATGAAAATGTATTTTAGCGTACATTTTTATTTAATGAAGTTAGCTGAATTTAAGAGTCCTTTCTTTTTCACAAGAGGCCAGAACATTATTCTACTGAACATATAATGTGTGGTTACTGTAAACCTTAGCACTCAAGGGGCCAACTGCGTTTCCTTCAAATGACTGTGCCAATTAATCAGTGTGTTAATAATCAGCTATAAACTTGACAGTAGCTGAACTGAAAGAGAAAACTGATAAAATTGTAAAGCATAGTGTTTGCATTCATGTATGATGTATTTTTGTAGACCAAAACCCAGAAATGACATTTTAGCACTTCTGGTTTCGTCATCCTGATCTCAATAATTTTTTGAATGGGTTTTTGGTTAAATGCCTGAAATAGGATCCATGATTAACACAAGTTTCAAATACAATTTTCATGTTTATGACATGAAATACATCATTAATACTCCCTATAGGGATTATTATTATTATTTACGTGGCTTGAAAAAGGTTGTTGCTAACAAGTGGCTAAAATGGACTACAGAGGATGTTGGTTATTAAATGCCATCATACCAAACAGCTACTCAACTACTCACTAATCCATTTTTACAGCCTAATTGTGCTGATAATCTAGCTCTTGCAAACTATTCTAACTCAAACTTTCAATGAAAAATGTATTTTAAATAGAGGCTTAAAGAGGTTTCAGAAGGTGGTGACATTGATGTAATGCAACGGTGGTGTAGTTCAGTAATAGCATACGTTTCAAAATTCTTAAAAGTTGTGTAAATTTGTAAAGATTTTTATGATAGATCTAATGTGTAGGAATCATACACTTTTGTTGGTCACAGATCTTATTTTCTACAATAATCCAAAAGCCAATGGAAAAATTATTTGAGGGCCAGGGTGATGCTAACTTGTGTGTTGACCTACACAAATACGTTATCACTACAGCAATCTATTGGTGAGGGCTGGTAAAATACTTCAAATCAAGTCACGGGATGTCAGGCCTACATATGTGCTGCCTCTTAAATGAATTCTCGAAAGGATCTTAAAGAGATTTATTGAGTCCAGATTCTCATTATGCAAGAGTACAATATATGAAGATCTGGACTCAATAAAACTCATCAGATACAAAAACATCCCCAAACTATCCCAGGTCAACATCTTCTGAAGAATTAAAAGAGACTGTATGGATGATTTCTACCATAAGTGCATATTAAACTTATCTTATTTAGAAAAAAAGGGGTTTAGTGCACAATATGGGAAATATCAATGGCTAACCTGTATGAGCTGATCCCTTCGATGCCTCCTGTGGACTGTTGGAGCGATTGCGGTTCGGTTGACGTCGTTTGCCCACTGACCGGGCAGTTCGGATACGGACTTCGCTCACTTTGAAAAAGGCCACCATGAAAGGCTGCCTCTCTAAAGCGCCATCACGACCTACTAACCCCACTTCCTTGGGATTGATGCTCCACCCTTTAAAAAGAAAAAAGTGCTATAAATGGGATATTCCTTGCCCATCAAACTGAACAGAAATTCAACAAATGAGCAACAAATTAATCTTTTATTTTTAACAGATTATTTATCCAATTTGAATTTTAAGGAAATAGTACTAATTGACGATTTTAAATGGAACTAGCTACAGCGTTTATCTGCTGAAGTTAAACTCTTTTGTGATATTTTTAATATTCAGCAATTAGTAAATATTCCAACCAGGTTAAACTTAAAAAGCCAGATAAATCATCACTTCTTGATTTAATTTTTACTAATGCACCTTATACAACCCCAAATCAGAAAAAGTTGGGACAGTATGGAAAACGCAAATAAAAAAAGAAAGTAGTGATTTCTAAATTTACTTTGACTTGTATTGCATTGCAGACAATATGAACACAAAATATTTCATGTTTTGTCTGGTCAACTTCATGTCATTTGTAAATATACATCCTTTCCTGTCATTCAGACCTGCAACACATTCCAAAAAAAGTTGGGACAGGAGCAATTTAGGGCTAGTAATGAGGTAAATTGGTTAAATAATGATGTGTTTTGAAACAGTTGATGTCAACAGGTGATTGTAATTATGATTTGGTACAAAAGCAGCATCCAAGAAAGGTCTAGTCCTTTAGGAGCAAAGATGGGCCGAGGATCGCCAGTTTGCCAACAAATACGTGAGAAAATTATTGAAATGTTTAAAAACAATGTTCCTCAAAGAAAGATAGGAAGAGATTTGGATATTTCACCTTCAACAGTGCATAACATAATTAAAAGATTCAAGGATTCTGGAGGAATTTCAGTGCGTAAAGGACAAGGGCGCAAGCCTAAGCTGAACAACCGTGATCTCCGATCCCTCAGGCGGCACTGCATCAAGAATCGTCATTCATCTATAAGCGATATCACCACAAGGGCTCAGGACTACTTTGGCAAACCTTTGTCAAGTACCACAATACGTAGTTACATCCACAAATGCCAGTTAAAACTGTACTGTGCCAAAAGGAAGCCCTATGTTAACAGTGTCCAGAAGCGCCGTCGACTTCTCTGGGCTCGGAGGCATCTGGGATGGACCATCACACAGTGGAAACGTGTACTGTGGTCAGATGAATCAGTATTTCAGGTATTTTTTGGGAGGAATGGACGCCGTGTGCTCTGGACCAAAGAAGAAAAGGATCATCCAGACTGTTACCAGCAACAAGTCCAAAAGCCAGGGTCTGTCATGGTATGGGGTTGTGTCAGTGCCCTTGGCAAAGGTAACTTGCACTTCTGTGATGGCACCATTAATGCTGAAAAGTACATTTTGGAGCACAATATGCTGCCTTCAAGAAGACATCTTTTCCAGGGACGTCCATGCATATTTCAACAAGACAATGCAAAACCACATTCTGCACACATTACAAAGTCCTGGCTGCGGAGGAAGAGGGTACGGGTACTTGACTGGCCTGCCTGCAGTCCCGACCTGTCTCCAATAGAGAATGTGTGGCGCATTTTGAAGCGCAAAATGCGACAACGAAGACCCCGTACTGTTGCCCACCTTAAGACTTGTTTGCAGGAAGAATGGGACAAAATTACACCTGAAACACTTCATCACTTGGTGTCTTCAGTCCCTAAACGTCTTTTAAGTGTTGTGAAAAGGAATGGCAACATTACAAAGTGGTAAATGCTTTACTGTCCCAACTTTTTTTGGAATGTGTTGCAGGTCTGAATGACAGGAAAGGATGTATATTTACAAATGACATGAAGTTGACCAGACAAAACATGAAATATTTTGTGTTCATATTGTCTGCAATGAAATACAAGTCAAAGTAAATTTAGAAATCACTACTTTCTTTTTTTATTTGCGTTTTCCATACTGTCCCAACTTTTTCTGATTTGGGGTTGTAGATATTCAGCAAAATCCATTTATGCACTTGACATTAGTGATCACTGTGCTGTTGCAATAGTTAGAAATGCAAAATTACCTAAGATCAAACCTCGGATAATTATTAGGCATTGTATGTCTCAGTTTAGTAAACAACTTTTGTTCATGATCTTGTTTAGCTTGACTGGGAGAAGATTTCGTTGACTCCAGATATTGAGTGTGCCTGGAATTATTATTATGAAGTGCCTACCTCTATCATTAACAAACATGTGCCTTTTAAAAAATATTGTGCAAAGGGTCGAGATAACCCTTGAATCGCTTCTACATTATTAAATTTGATTCATGAGTGTAATGTCGCTTAGGCTAGAGCAAGGAATTCCAATCTTCAATCTGATTGGCTTTGTTTTAGACAATTACGTAATAGATACACAGTGATGATAAGGAAAGCTAAAGCTGATTACATTTTAAATGAAACAACTCGTAATCTAAATAAGCCTATGAAATTTTGGAAAAATATTGACTTCAGGTGTAAAAAAGGCTGCAGGACTTCCTTTATACATAATGGACAATGACATACAAATCTTAGATAAAGGAGAGATGCTGAAATGTCTTAATAAACATTTTGTTGCTTTAGGATCGTCGTTTAAGGTACTTAAAATTATAGATATGAATAATGACATGGAAAACAGAGGAAGGCATTTAATAGCTCTTAATTTTAGTCTTAAACTGTTTTCTACCTATCAGAAAAATAAAAAAAAAAAAACTCTTAAATTATTGGATTTAAATAAGTCAGCTGGTCCTGACCAATTAGAACCACTTTTTAAAAAAAATAGGTGCAGATTATATTGCTGCCCCTTTGACATGTAATTATAATCTTTCACTGAGTTTAAATTAATTTCCAAAGATATGGAAGTCTGCCTTTGTTATCCCATTGTTAAAAGGACAGATCCATCCGATATGAATATCTATAGGCTGATTTCTAAACTTTGTATTTTCTTCAAATTCAAAAGGTTTTTGAATCTCTCATGTGAGCAGTTGACTTCATATCTTATGGAACATGATATTTTATCACACAATCAGTCAGGTTTTAGGAAACAACACAGCACAACCACAGATGCAACTAGTTTTAAATGATTTCATTGAGGTGCATGATAAAGGTCATTACTGTGTATCACTTTTTATTGACCTGTCCAAGTCTTTCGACACTGTTGACTTCATTATACTAAAAATTAAACTGAAACTAATTGTATTGTCAAATGACACAATCTCTAGGTTTTAAAGCTATTTAGTAGACAGAACACAATGTGTGCAAATTGAAGGCCATTCATCTGCATCATTGCAATTACGAGGGGTGTTCCTCAAGGGTCTGTTTTGGGGCCTCTACTTTTTTATTATTTACATAATAACCTTGATTTAATATTAATCATTTAAATTTTTATGCTGATGACACTGTGATTTATTGTAGCACACCTAAATTACACCAAGCTGTGTCCTCACTACAGAGTGCTTTTGATGATTAACTATTACTCAAAACTTTACAGGGTACTATAATTGAGGTAGTGACAGAATATAAATATCTTGGTTTTATGCTTGATTACTCCTTATTTTTAAATCCCATGTTAATCGATTAAGGACAAGACTAAAGCTAAAGCTGAGGTTCTATTACAGAATTAAACCCTGCTTTTCATTTGGGGCAAAAAGAAGATTAGTTTCTGCCACATTTATGCCAGTCCTTGATTATGGAGATATTCTGTATAGACCCTTTTAGGGCCGACGTCACAATTACGTCACGGCGCTAGCTGGAGGCAAAAAAAAAGGGAAAACTGGAGGCGGCCAATTCAAACCAGCGCAGATTCGGCTACATAAGGAGCTTAAAATATCATCTTGTTGTGATGTTGGGTGCCCGAATTGATGTTGTAGAGGCTCCAATTTGAAATTTTAAGGCATACCTGCTGCCACTGCCAGACAAAAAAACGACGACAGCTGTGGTTAAACGAGATAAAACGAGCGGACTGGACAGAAACGATGGTCAAAAATGCTCGCATTTGCAGCGCACACTTCTTATCAGAAAAGGTTAAATAAAGTATTGTCTTTTATAGTTATGGGCACGTCTAAAGATTTCTTATGCATCTCACTACTATGTCGTGCATGAAATAATGTCTGTGTGCATGTGTGTAAAACAACAAACTGACGATTTATATGCTTAATCACATGTAATTGTATATACATCATTGTGATTAATTGTGGCTGGAATAATAATGTAGCTGTAAAAATAGTTGCCTGCTGAAATTGAAATATACTGTATATACATCTTCATGACTAGATAGACACGGTGAGTTTGTCTTAACTATACACGTTAGATGTGAGTCACTTAACCGGAGGGAATCCTGTCAGATCGTCCATCCTTTGAGTAAAAGCGTGTGCGGGTCGGCCAATCTGGTTTCGTCCGTTAAAGTTAACCTTTTCAAATAACAATCGCAGTCCCGGAGAGTGAGTGACCTTACATATGCAGGTAAAATCGGAATTTGTACAGTTTTTGTTAAAAAAAACAAGCTAACGGACTTCATAGCTAGCGTTAGTGAAGCGGTCAGGGGACTCTTTCTGCCTCCACCTAAGCTCCGCCCACAGAAAAATGTCACAATGTTTACTAACAGAAAAAGGGTCTATAAACCGGCGTCTACCAAACTTTTATGTTCTTTGGATACTTTGTATTATGGTGCGCTTAGGTTTATATTCAATTGTAATGTCAGTACCCATCTTTGTGATTTGTATAACAGAGTTGGTTGGTTGTCATTATCAACACGCAGACATAAGCATTGGTACCTGTTTCTCTATAAATCCATTTTGGGTCTACTGCCTTCATATCTCTGAGTTACCAAAGGAAATGTAAATTAATAGGTTGAACTAGCCAAGAGAGTGTATACTGTATAATACTTTGAGAAAACAATCATTCTCTTGGAAATATACACACATGAGTTAAACTCATCGTAAAATCATCTTACCACTGCTGGTCTCCACTCTGATCTGTAGACCCAGGTTATGACGTGGACTCATCACCCAGATATTACTAGTTGCTGTGATGGTAAACTCCAACCAACCTTCTTCAGCGGCCCACAACCTACGAGATTCCAGCAGAAACAGGTCGGCATCCCTGCAAATGAGCAAGTCCGTAGATCATTAACTGTTATAAATACTATTTACAAGAATCAATGACCCCATTTAATCATTACTGTATGTATTATTCATTATTATAAATAATGCAGTACATTTATTTATTATTTTTTTAACACCATGTCAGCAGCAAGGCTATATTTATGGTGTACCAAAACCAAAGTGAATAACAGGAAATACAGTATACATACAGTATATGGAATAAACGCTAACAATATGCATGGAAATAGTAAAAAAAAAAAAAAAAATGCATAAATGGTCACTTGTATAGAAAATGCAAGTTTATACATGTAAAATCAATGAAATTACAACTGTAATTTGCAAACACATTGGCTTGAAAGCCAGCTTGAATCTTCTAATTAACCATTTCAATTAATACATTTATGAATTTAATTAACAAAAATTGTTTCCCATCTTGAGATGTTCAGAGCTTTTTTATTTATTTAGTTAATTAGTCGTTCCCCATTGCAGCATGTTTCAGCTCATCCTGTTGTCTTCTTCAAATATTCCTAAACATTTTCCAAGATCATTTTAAGACATGTATTCAATTATTTAAAAAATACTAGTTTTTCAAATTTAGAGGAGCTTCAAGTCACAGATTTAAGAACAGAGGCAAAAGTTTGATCGCAGTAGCCTGACAGGGAGGCCTGTCCCATTATAGTAATTACACACTATGCATGGTAATAAGCATTGGCCAGGACACTTCAAAGCTGTCGGTCACACAGGTGTTCTGGGAATGTCCCTGCAGCCCCTCGTTATTGCTCATTAATTAGAGCTGCTCTGTAAGGAACTCCATATGAGGTTCTTCCCTCAGGTGGTTCACACGTCACATTCGACATGAACTCATCGTACTTATGCTGACTCATACTGTTTAGTACAACCAGTCACACAGCTTCACCTGGGACGGGGTCTGAATGAGACCACAGGGGAGCTGCCAACTCTAAAAGCGCAACTGTAAAGCCTCTTATAGACACATTAAATTAACCGGAATAATAAAGTCAGAAGTGTCAGGTTTTTTTGGTTACATAAATCGCATTTATTGCCTCTGTCATTGGCTGCTGTTAAAATGGACCTATAGTTTAATAGCTTCACACTGCCATTGCATGCATACAGGACCGTCTTCACATATGGCTTGAGAGGGTTTTCCACGGAGGCCAGATGTACATGAAAACAACCAGGGATTAGAATATATACAAACAGAAAAGTAATAACTCTACAGTCATGGCAAGCTGGATTTTTCATGGGGTATTGATGGATTGTCATGAAAACAAAACCTGATCTATGCTGTGATTTCAAAATAAATACAACTGACAGTGTTTAAAAACGCATCTCAGATTTCTCCAAAACTGTTTTTTCACAATATAATGAAGTATTCAAAGCTGCTTTGAATAAAAGTGCCACATATACATGTAAATACAAACTTTCTTACAATATTCCAAGTTTTTTGCAATACATGAATTGTCCGTGGTTTATATTAGCAGATTTCCAGTGTTAGGTGATTTCCATTAACAGTGTGATTTTCACAAAAAAGTGCCCACGGTCTTGTAAAGTAGACCTACTTTTTTTTTGCATACTGTTTCCTAGACTTTGTTAAAACAACTGTAGAATATGGCAGTATGCTAGCAATCAATTTCAGACATACCCAAACAATAGAAGATGGGGAATGTTTGGAAATAGTCATTATATCTAGTGGTGTAGAAATTAAACACGTATGACATATTATAAAGGTCCAGAGAAACAATTAAAGTCCAACCACTTGGAAAATGTTCTTATATCCGATTGTTTCTTTACATTTAAGGCCATGTGAAGCTTGGTGACTTGAGGTTCACTATGCTGCTGAGTTAGGTCAAATCGTCTTGCCACATGGGCTAAATTCAGTTAGATATACGTACAGCCCCTCTGCACCACCTCCATAACCAAGTTATTTTTTGCTTCATGGATTAAAGGCTTAGACACTTCAGAAGTTTCTCTCAGCCATCTTGTGCATCCACTTAGCTTAGCTATACCGCATTCCCCCAACCAATGTGTTTTTTAAAGATCACAAACCATAAACACAGTAATTATGCTGTTACAACTTGACAAATCTGTTTGTAAGCAAATACATTCTTTAAGCCACACAGCATTTGGGATTTACCTGCAGAAAGTGGCATGCAGAGAAATGCCACAAAGCACGCTATAATTTGCACCTTTTTGTGATACAATGACTGGCAATGCATAATCTCAAGATATGACTAAAAATAAAAGACTCCCACTGCAGGTTTGTGGAATAACAGTGTGTCCATTGTTCAACTCAGGATGTACACCAAATGAACACTTCGTGATAAACATTAGAAACTATTTGGGAGAGAAACATGTAGCTCATTGGGCCAGAGATTTTGGCTCTGTTTTGTTACCAAATTTTTTATTTGGTGCCTTTTTCTGTTAAATAATAATGAAAAATATGGCTAGCATCATAGTCACATCTTATTGGTGAGTTTTGGACACTTTACATGTCACACCATCTGCCTTTCTCAAGGAGATATCCCTCCCACCACCCACAAAGTAAATGTTTGACGTGTGTTGGTGGGTTCTTTTTTAGACACCAAACTAGAGCTATTTCAGTTGTTCATCGTGGTCATGGCTTTAGTCTACATAAAGTACATGTTAGACAACCTCTGCTGTGTTTAGTGATGGACGCCTGGGCTTGATTTAAAACAGTCAATTACTCAGCTTAAAAACCATGCACCAACAAATAAATATTTTCACAATTGCAGTTTAATTGTACTTAAATTTTATCATATTTACTGGGGGTGTAATGGTACACAAAAATGACAGTTCGGTACATACCTCAGTTTTGAAGTCACGGTTCAATATGTTTTCGGTACAGCAGGAGGAAAAAAACAAGCCTTTTTTACTATTTTTATTAAACAGTGCATGGTTTACTCAAACTATGTCTGTCTTTAAATACACAAAAGTCTGTCAATATTGCAACTGACAGATGTAACTGGGGGAATAGATTTGAAGTGCTTACATTTTTGAATGCAATTTTTTTTGTCGGAATTAGTCTACATCACTGGTGTCAAAAGTATTCACATTCATTACTCAGGTAGAAGTATAGATACTAGGGTTTAAAAAGACTTCTGTAGAAGTTGAAGTATCAACTCAAGCTTTTTACTCAAGTAAAAGTGTAAAAGTACTGGTTTCAAAACTACTTAAAGTATAAAAGTACAAGTAATGTAAGGAAAAAAATGCCATTAAGGACAAAAGCTTATAAATGCCGCGCCACAGGGGCCTATTGTGCACTACCCCACCTCCTCAAAAAAACTTTTTTCTAAAGGCCATAATGACTAATGTTATATTAAAATGTTAATGTTGAAAAATTTGGGATGCACTACCTGTTTCAGCCGCGTATATGCCCATTGAAAATGAACGCATTTTAGTACAATGCAAATACATTAAAAAAACATGTACTACTGAGCATTAACGTGTTTCATGGAGTGGAAGATATGATGACTAGTTGCCTATAAGTATTGTAATGGTGCAAAAAGTCAAACTTCAGAGGCATGTCATCAATAACCTTTATTGGAATGTAAATGCACATCCAAGCTTAGCTGCAGGAAACTGTGAGGGCAACGGACAAGAAAATTGGTGTACCCAGGGCAGGCTTAGTAACAATTACCCTTGTATGGTTGTCTATATACAATAAACATTAGTGCTGTCAAAATGAATGATTAATCCAAGTGATTAATCAAAAAATAAAAATAACTCATAATTTCGCTCGAGTTCTCTTCTTGAGTCTCTGCCACGGACATCTTTGTACTTGGCTACATACGTCTGCTACAGGGCCGTAGCTAGAGGATTGGGGGCCCCCTGAAAAAATATTGATGTGGGCCACCCCCACACACACATATCATATACTGTACAATATACAAGCATGGAACCAAATTGCATGCTGTTTTGTGGTTTTCATAATATCTCAGTTATACAATAAAATATTAGAATTATTCACAGAACATGGGCCTATATAGTATAATTCCTAGAATTGTCACCACCTTCCACCCCACTAGCAACGGCCCTGGTCTGCTATGTCCAGTGTTGGGGGTAACGAGTTACAAAGTTAGTATAGCTATTTATCACAACATTGTCAATAGCATTGTTAATCGCAAACGCTAATTTATTCAAACGTCTCTCTACCGAACTACCTACTGTAGCTTAATTTGCGGAGGATGAAGAGAAAGCATCCGTTTGATAAATGAGCCAGTAGTGGAGAAATAATAACTTTTAAGAAATAATCTATTTTGAGTAACGACCCCAACACTGGCTATGTCCTTGCTGGAGTGTGACGTGATTTGTGTCATGTGCAGGTGCGATGGATCGCGTACAAACCAATAGGGTGTCGGAATGGTATATGTTTATACTTCTCATCCAACCACAATCAAATTCACTCTATCCGGATGGCGCGATTTATCTGGATAGGTTTTTTTTTTTTTTTTTTTTTACGATGACAAGCCGGAATAAAAACAAGCCGAAATGAAATAGGAGTAACGAGGCTATTTTTAAAATGTAAGGAGTAGAAAGTACAGATAATTGCGTGAAAATGTAAGGAGTAGAAGTAAAAAGTCAGCTGAAAAATAATTACTCCAGTAAAGTATAGATACACAAAATTTCTACTTAAGTAAGGTAACGAAGTATTTGTACTTCGTTACTTGACACCTCTGGTCTACATTTGCAAAGTTAAGATTGCAGATTTGCTTGCTGTCAGGATAATCCTTTAAATGGAAATATGTGATTTTTTAACATTTACAAGTACAGCCGCAAGATGTAAGTTAAATAAGCTAAAAAGGCATTAAATAACAGGCAACTGACAGGAGGACAAGCCGTGTGATGTAAGTTTATGATTTAATATTAATTATAAAGCACATCTCAGTTTTAGGACAACTTTGATCAACTTCATGCATGGCAGCAGCTCACTCTGTGTCCTCTGTACTTTTTCAAATGTGTCCGTAACATCAAATATATCGATAGAAATTACATTCTGGGAGTTTGAAATTACATTCTGCACACTGAACTTCCACACTTGCAGTGATTAATGCCGTTATACCCGTATATTTACATTTAGTTCTAAATCAGGGTTTCAGAATACAATACATATTACACCTCTATACTGTTAACTCCTGTGCATTATCTAAAGATGAAATCATTGCTGTCCCACTAGTGGCACTAAACAGAATTACAGAAAGAATCACTGTTTCCAAACAATAACATTTTAATTGTAAATCTCAGTTAGTTCATTTTAGTGAAGTGGGAAGACCAAACTAAGTAAACTTGACTGTTATTTTAGTGACTTAATTCTAGTTGTGCTTCATGCATGTTTTTGAAAGAGATCACTGCATGATTACTTGGGTAATGATTTTGATTTAGATTTTTTTATAGATATTTGACTATACTAATCAACTATACTAGCACATAAATGTCCATATTTATAGAATAATATTTTTACATTGCACTGCTCATTTACCTTTCTGGATGTTCCCCAACCACCTGGAACACGCTAAGTAGGAATGTTTCATTGCGGAAGGCCCTGGTCACACACTCCTTGTAGATCCTGAATTCTGCAGCTGTGATGGCCTCTCCCTCTGGAATCTGGGACATGTTGAATTTGAACTCTTTATGGTGTCTTCGCTGTGGAGACAGCTCTCTGTCATTTTCCACTGTCCAAAGACAAACACAAAAGGACAATGGTATGTTTTAGTATGCTTGACGAACCACTATTGATGTATAATTTACATTTTTGTATACTCTAGGTCACACTGACTATACAGTGGCAAGTTTGTGAGACTTTTGAAAATATCTGGATTTATGCACCGATTACTCATAAAATGTGGTTTGATCTTCATCTAAGCCACACATTAAAGACAAATACAATCTGAATTAACTAATTACACACAAACTGTTGTGCTTTTTAAAATGTTGAAAAATTAAGTGATCATAGACAAGGCAGGCTGAACCTCTGTGTTACAATTTCTACAAAAGCTAATTGGAGTCAATTAAGGAGATGAGATTGGAAGTGTGAGTTGCATAGATCCCTGCCCTTTAAATAAAGGCATACACTGACAAATATGTTCTTCTCAAGAAAAGTTAGTGTGAACCATGCCTCAAATTCCAAAAGCTATTACTGGACTTTAAAAACACATTAGAGTGACGCACAAAGCTGGAAAAGGCTAAGAAAGCATTGAACAAGACATTGCTAAAGATACCTTGTCTGGAAATGTATAAAAAAGATAAATAAATAAATGATATGGGCAATCCTGAAAGAGGTGAGGAAAAAAACAAGGATAGCAGCAAAAGACCTCCAGAAAATTCTACACAGTATTTGTTCACGTGTCCACTACCAGAAAAAAACACTGAATAAGAATAGTGTTTGTGAAAAGACAACATAAAGCCAGATACATAACCACTGCTGTCTAAAAAAATACTGAGACATGTCTCATGTTTGCCTAAGATTACCTGGATGTTCCACAACGGTTCTTGGAAAATGTTCTGTGGACAGTTGAAGCACAAAAATGCACAATGCTTTGTTTAGAGAAAGAGGGCAGTGCACACACCAACACCAAAACCTCTTCCCAACTTGAAGCATGGTGGAGGGAGCATCATGGTTTAGCACTGCTTTGCTGCCTCAGGGTCTGAGCACTTCATAGTCATTGAAAGAACAATGCATTCTAAAGTGTATAAATACATTTTACAGGAGAATGTCAGGACAGCAAATCATTATAGATGCTAGGTGATGCAATAAAACAATGAGGCAAACACACAAATAAAAGAAAATATGTGAATCCTGACCTCAGGCCAATTGAGAAGCTGTGCCATAACCTAAAGAGGGCTGTGTTATCAAGACAACCAAACAATACTAATAAACAGAAACAGATTTGTGGGAAGGAATGGTCCAAAATTGGTCAATAGACTTAAAAGCAGCTACTGAAAACATTTGGTGGAATTTTTGCTGCTAAACGAGAATCTACAAGTTAGGGTTTAGTAGCTCACTTAATTTCTCCACCATGCAATGTGAATGATTACTTAATGTATTCATTAAGATTACTTAATATGAAAAGTGTGTTTTTACTTACATCAGATTGTGTTTGTCTATAATTGGGAGTAAATTAATACCAGGCCACATTTAATGAGTAATCAATGCAGACATTCAGATATTCTCAAAGAGTTCACTAACTTATCACTATATTTCTCATAGTCACTTGTCTCTGAATGAACTGCTTTCAGAAACTTTCATTCTTCGCATCTCTTGCAGTGCATCCATGGCAGACAAACTCAAGTCTTGTTCTGTGTGTGTAAACATTTGGTGCTAAATCCAGAAGGACAAATATTTCAATAAAACTGTCTTGTTCTCTTGAATCATTGCCTAAGTATAGTGACAAGCAGCTACTGCTAAGCCAGTACTCATGTTGACGGTGCAAACATACTGCTATTTAGATGCAAAAGTACAATGTGAAAAGAGACTTGCACCAAACTTTTTCTTTTTTTACAATACTTTGAAATAGTATAATAATATAATAATAATAATATTTAGTCAGATAGGTCTATAGGTATGACACAATATTAGTGAAAGACCTACATGGTAACATGGTCTCTTTTGACACATACCTAAACATTACAAAGATATGATAAGCTATGTACGCTCAATAATGGTCTATAATTGACTGACCTAATTCACCCATATGGTCTACACATATGCATTTATATTACAGCACCACTTCACAGAGCATCCAGATGTGCAGGGCATGTGCTGTAGTAATGATTCACTATTTCTGGTAGAATTCTAATTCTTTATTTATTCAAGCTGTTCCCACAGCAAAGGACATCATGGCAATTAATTTCTCCACAGTTTCAAGTGCTAGCAGCCACTCTTACAGAAAAAGGAAACTATGACCAGAGTGTGTTTTCTCATCAGACGACAGCTTTGTCATTCTGCCGTGCTGCTCTTCCCCCCATGTCACAGACAACCCTTCCTCTTGTTCCTACGAACGACCCATGGGCTGTATTTCTTGCCATAAGTACAAGTCCAGCCGGATGCCCCGCTTGTGGACCCAGGGTGAAGTGTCCTGCTCTGATTGTATTTCCATGCTTCCCTAGGTGAGGAACACACACTTCCATCTAAGCCCTGCCTACTTGTGAAGAGGAAAATAAAGTTGTGGAGTTAACTAAATCGTGGAACAGAGGAATGAATTAGGGATCAACAAGGGTATTGGGGTAATGTGAAGACTACCCCCTTTTTTCTGTTTGGTGAATTACAGTAGCTGTTTAAAGTTCTCCAACATCACAAGGGAGCAACTTCTCTGATCTGTGGTCTTCCAACAGGGAGTTACACTCCTCTGCTGTCCTGACACATGCGTTACGAATTAAAACTGAGCCTCTTGAGAAAACCTCAAAGGGTCTAAGACGGATCCTTGAGGGACACCCTGTCCTTGTGCTGCATACTCTGCTCTAATTGACTGACTAACCTTGGAGAACCTACCGGCAAAGTACGAAATAGTGTACTGGAAGCATCGAGTGGGACTTCTGACCTCTAGTGAGGGCTTACTACCAAAAACGAAGAGAAAGAAGAGTAGAGAGAGAATTTGCTTTAGTGCAGTTCCAGCTTCAGGGTTCACATGGTGATGGCTTAACACCAGGCCTTTTCTCACTCACAATATGCCTGAGTAATTCATACTGAAAGCAATTTCCAGAGGCCCCGTTTGTGATGTTTTTCACATCAGCACATCAGGTTTGAACGTGGCTGTTTCACATGCTGCTGAGACTTCTTCATTAACAACTTCCACAGGTGGATCCAAAAAGCCTGTCTCTCAGTGGCAAAAAACATCCGAGATGACAGATATATTAAAGGTCATCCGCACACACAGTATCGAGGGCCACTGGTCTAGAAATGGCCTTGTTACATTTGTTAAAGTGCCCCTATTATGGGTTATGAAAGGTTCATATTTTGGTTTTGGGAGTCCCCCAACAACAGGTTGACATGCATGCAAGGTCAAAAAACACCTTAATTTTCTTATAATATGCATTTATTTTTACTCAACGACTCCCAAACGATTCGCTCAACGATTCATTTTTCCAAACCCCTCCTTTGCGTGACGCTAATCTGTGGTGATTGGTCTGATTTAAAGCAGTGTTTGTAATTGTGAGCAGTGCTGATTTTGTGTACAGCCGTTACTGGGGAAACAGCTATTTTTAATGCTCCAACAGCTGCACCTAGTGGCAACAAGTGGGCGGGCAATATGCTAATGTTTCATGTTGACGTCAAAATGAAACGGCTTAAGATTCGTTTTAAAAACTAATCCATTTCAATGATTCAGAGTCGACTCTTTCTTTTGAGAGACAATAACTTTATACACTGTGCACTTTCAGCCTCGGTTCTCGGGTAATTAAAATAAATGTGCTTTTCCCAAATGGACCCGATTAGACCCGAATTCTTTTAAACTTTCCCGGATGCGTAGCCTACTTGTGCGTTCATGTTAAGTTCATTTTTGAGAAACGCACGTAAAAAAGGAACTTACGTTTGTAACCTCAGAAATCCATCTTATAGATATGAGATCCATCAGGAAATCCACTCACTTCATTATGATGCGTGTCAATGCAAGGCTTTTCTTTTTTGTGTGCAGAAGCCCTTCACCGGAGATGAGGTAAATAACGTTGCAGACAAAACTAGCAAATCCATGATTTATTAACCTATCGATTAAATTTTTATGAAACTATCATGCTTATATTTCAAATCCACTGGTTAGCCTACAATTGAAAACCAAGTCAGAAATAACATGTATCCATCAGGCAGGCAAAAATATAAAGTAATAGGCTAATAAATAAGTAAATAAACTGGATGAAAGTAATGGAGCAGCGGCCAAATTAGTCAGCAGGACCCCAAGATTTTTCCGGACCGATGCGGGGCTGCAGGCTGTGCACACGTCAATGCCGTTTACGTTTGGGTCCAGTTGGGTTTGAAAATAAATGCGGTCGGGTCGGGTCGGACTCGGGTCTAATTTCTTCGGGTCTGTCTCGGGTCGGGTTTATCTTTAAAAATATATATATTTATGCACGTCGGGTTCGGGTAAGAAGTGATTCGGGTCGATTCGGGTCAGGCACGGATTTTAGGACCCGAGAAGACCTCTAGAGTGAAATCAGACTACTCATGAGGGTGTGGCAGAACATATGCTCTGTCAATGCCATTCTTTTCATAAGATTTCATTGCCTGTATTACCATTATGAAGGCGGAAATTTGCAAAGGTCCCAACTGCTCAGGAGTTCTAATTGTGTCCTCTGCAAATGCTGTTGCCTTTTTGAGAGGATAATGGAAAAAATGAGGCTCACAAGATGATAGATTATACTTATATCAAGGACTTGGCATCAACAGTAAGAAACACAACCAAAACCACAGAGCCCATATGGTCTGATATGACTGATGTGGTTTTTCAGAGGACAGACCCAGAAAGGAACCACAACAATAACTGTGTGGCCACATACTAAACAAAAATGTGAAAGTGCAAAGGGTTGTTTGAGCAAGAGACATTTAAGAGAGACAAAGTGGAAAGTCTTGAGTGGCTTTCATTGTGTTGGCGTTCTTCATCATCTTCACAGATACTTTTCACCCACACATTAACAGGAAAAGAGGACAGGGATGTGATGATAGATCCAGGGAGAGGGACATATATTGAGAAATTATTTATTCAAAATGCTAAGCAAAATTATATGAATTCTGTATGAATCCTTTAAAGTTTAAAGTGGAAAAAAATCACAAAAAATATGACATTTCAGGCAAGTTCCACTATTGATTCATTTGTCCATAAGACATGTTATTTTTGTCCACACTGCTGCAGTATTCTGTCATAGATCCTACTTTTGCCCAGTGTCGTTCTGATGATAGAGTCATGTACACCATAGCCAAGGTGTAAGATATTATTCACTTTAACTTTATTCATTTGAATAGTATGAATGTGATCACAGTTCATTGAAGCCCTAGAGGCTTTGAAATGGTTTTGTTACTGCAGCATCTCAGAGAAATTACATAGTGGAGAAAACTGCTGACTGAAGAAACCACATATATACAGGAGTAAAGCGTACGCTAATTACATACTGCATGTTAACGTAACAAAAAACGAATGGCTTTCTGTTGTTTGTGTAAATGAACTATAACAATATGACATTAATTGCAATCTTGAGATTAATAATAATAAGAAGAAGTTATTACTCCACCACCTGTGTGTGATGTCTTTAACAGTCCTATATATTATTAAGCCAATCTGTTTCAAATCACTGAGGTGCTAGTTAATTTCTCCAATGATCCATCCTACGGTGGTTAAGTAGCAAGTTTAAAGGGAAACACACCCTACAATGGAACAAATTTAACATAAACACCAAAAATCGATTTCATTAAAATTTGAATTTTGTTAAAAATTTAGGAATTTCCGTTTATCATTTGCAAAAGTACTAACATTTGTTACAGTATAAAATGGATAAGTTGATAAATATGGACAAAGGGTCTGGAATAAAGCTCTGTGTTGTACTAATTAGGCCTGATTCTCCATTTCCACCTGTGTAACATCTGTTTCTTTCCTTCTGTGCTATTGTCATTAGCCCACACAGGACAAAATTGAGTGGGCTGTGACCTACAGAGAAGATATGGAAAACTTTCAAAACATGCAGAAACACACACACACACACACATACAGTATGTGTGTGTGTGTTTGTGTTTATATATATATATATATATATATATTAGTGCTGTCAATCGATAAAAAAAATAACTAATTAATCGCACATTTTTCTGAAATTAATCGTTGTCATATTTAGATAAATGTGCCCTTCAGCAGAAATATACAGAAATTGAATAAAGTTATCAAAAACTACATTCTAAATTAAATATACAACCCCAAATCAGAAAAAGTTGGGACAGTATGGAAAACGCAAATAAAAAAAGAAAGTAGTGATTTCTAAATTTACTTTGACTTGTATTTCATTGCAGACAATATGAACACAAAATATTTCATGTTTTGTCTGGTCAACTTCATGTCATTTGTAAATATACATCCTTTCCTGTCATTCAGACCTGCAACACATTCCAAAAAAAGTTGGGACAGTAAAGCATTTACCACTTTGTAATGTTGCCATTCCTTTTCACAACACTTAAAAGACATTTAGGGACTGAAGACACCAAGTGATGAAGTGTTTCAGGTGTAATTTTGTCCCATTCTTCCTGCAAACAAGTCTTAAGGTGGGCAACAGTACGGGGTCTTCGATGTCGCATTTTGCGCTTCAAAATGCGCCACACATTCTCTATTAGGGCACTGACACAACCCCATACCATGACAGACCCTGACTTTTGGACTTGTTGCTGGTAACAGTCTGGATGATCCTTTTCTTCTTTGGTCCGGAGCACACGGCGTCCATTCCTCCCAAAAAATACCTGAAATACTAATTCATCTGACCACAGTACACGTTTCCACTGTGTGATGGTCCATCCCAGATGCCTCCGAGCCCAGAGAAGTCGACGGCGCTTCTGGACACTGTTAACATAGGGCTTCCTTTTGGCACAGTACAGTTTTAACTGGCATTTGTGGATGTAACTACGTATTGTGGTACTTGACAAAGGTTTGCCAAAGTAGTCCTGAGCCCATGTGGTTATATCGCTTATAGATGAATGACGATTCTTGATGCAGTGCCGCCTGAGGGATCGGAGATCACGGTTGTTCATCTTAGGCTTGCACCCTTGTCCTTTATGCACTGAAATTCCTCCAGATTCCTTGAATCTTTTAATTATGTTATGCACTGTTGAAGGTGAAATACACAAATCTCTTCTTATCTTTCTTTGAGGAACATTGTTTTTAAACATTTCAATAATTTTCTCACGTATTTGTTGGCAAACTGGCGATCCTCGGCCCATCTTTGCTCCTAAAGGACTAGACCTTTCTTGGATGCTGCTTTTGTACCAAATCATAATTACAATCACCTGTTGACATCAACTGTTTCAAATCACATCATTATTTAACCAATTTACCTCATTACTAGCCCTAAATTGCTCCTGTCCCAACTTTTTTTGGAATGTGTTGCAGGTCTGAATGACAGGAAAGGATGTATATTTACAAATGACATGAAGTTGACCAGACAAAACATGAAATATTTTGTGTTCATATTGTCTGCAATGAAATACAAGTCAAAGTAAATTTAGAAATCACTACTTTCTTTTTTTTATTTGCGTTTTCCATACTGTCCCAAGTTTTTCTGATTTGGGGTTGTAGATGAACCCCTTAAAGCTATCTTTTTTCTTATTTTTTTCTCTTTTCTCTCTGATTGACAGACAACACAGGCAGCAGCTGGTTATTAGGCTATTTGCCTGCTGTTGTTTTAAGAGTTGCTGCTAAACGTGACGCAAATCTGACACGCATCTTATTTTCTCTCAACTCTCTTTACCTTTTCTGACCCACTTAACTTCATGACTTAACTGACCATGACATTGCATGCACGTAGTTTATTTCGCGCTTTGATATGAAATGATACAGGCTACAGCGTGCGCCGGCGCCTTTATGCTGCAATAGAAGAGCACACGCGCCGAGCCCAGTACTGTTTCCGCGCTCGTTTGACTCGCGCCTGGCGCTGAAGTGAAGTGGAGCACGCGTCTGAAACGTCTCCCATTTGATGTTGTCGTAAAGACGTTCTGCGTCTGAATAAATGCACTTCTTGTCAAGAGAAAAAGGGACAGAAACAGCAGTTGTGAGTGGGGTGGCCAACCCTAGCCCCGCCCCTGCGTTAATTGCATTAAATATTTTTAACGCGTTAAACGGAAAAAAATAATCACCTGCGTTAACGCGCTAATTTTGACAGCACTTATATATATACTGTATATATAGCCAGATGAAATGGCATACAGTTGCATGGGCTGGGCAGTCAGGTTTCAGTGTGGTCCGTGGTCAAATGCGAGTCACACTTTAAATGTTTTCCATCACATCCCCTGAAGTAGTCCGGTGGTCATTTGCATTTGATTCGCTCACCACATCTTGACTTTTTCCTCCCTGCCCACAACCACTAAGAAAAACAAAAGCTCATTTCCATTTTCCTAACCACATCCACTTCCTCCAAGACCAAAGGGGGCGCTACAATGATGTCCATGTTAATCGTACACATCATTTTAAACAATAATCCAGAGGTTTTGTTCTATGAATGGAAGATGCTAAATACAACTTTGTGTAGGAGGCTAGACTGCAGTACTGCTTCCTCCAAAGTTAAAGGAAAACTTACTTACTTAATCCTCTTCATCCCATGAAAGACATAAGGCCGCAAAGTTAAAGGAAAAGTTCACCCAAAAATGAAAATTTGGTGTTTATTTACTCACCCTATGGCTAAAATATAATGACATTGTTACAAGCATCATGGGATGGTGACTGTATATTGAACATCCAGGGTTTTTCCTGGGTCAAAAATGGTCTTCGGTGGTGGCTGACGGTCATCCACACAGTAAAAAGTACCCTCCCCACGTGATCTGCGAACCCAATACTGACCATAACTAAAATAAATGCAAAGAAACAGTTTGTGATTTTTTTATTATATTTATTCATGAAAGAAAAAACAGCCATTGTCAAGGAATATAATAAAACTGGCTTTCATATTTTTGTAAGATAGAATCCTTCTTTGCTAGACCTCACAATTATAATTATATCAATATTGAAAATGCATTTAAAAGTAGCATTAAAACGTTTATATTTAACTAGTCGTCTAATTCTCTACTATACATCTGAATAAAATCAGCAGCTGGCTAACACATTGCTTTGTGGCTGGTTTCACCTCACTCAATCTAAAGTAAATGATTTTAACTGCACATTATCATATAAATAACCTGAGGCTACTGTGGATAATTAAGGCTAAATATTTTATTATTATTATTATTATTAAGGTTAAATCTTTTTCTTTTATTGAAAGTGTGTTTTATGTTAGTTGCATGTGCTGAACGCTTGTCAGAGAAGATGAAGATACTTTTTTTTTTAGCACAATTCACAACACCGGTAATTCAGTTTAAAAAAAAAAAAAAAATAAAAAAATAAATCTCAGAATGTGCCGCATGAAACATGAATTCAGTCTTCTGACCTTTTACTATCATGTCAGTTGATTTTGAGGGAGGGAGAGGAAAGACAGTTAAGGCTTGTTTACACCTGGTTACTTTATGCATTTTGTCGGATCGGATATACATCTGATTTGATACTTTTGGTCACATAAAAAAACGGATATAAATCCGATCTTGAATTAGGCCTACCGCACTATCACGTCAAATAAATCAACAGTGCGCTGCATTTTATTCATCATCAGCCAATTGAAAGATCGAAGATCGCAACAGGAGAGAGCGGCATCAGCAGTGGAAAGATAAGTTACTTTACTTTCAGTTTCATTCGCGGCAGTTTGCGCATCGGCCTGCTGGCTATATCCGTGGCGATGCATTATATAGCCTATAACACGCTCTCACACGTTTGTTTTTTAACATTTTGGGAGGAGTAAAATGTACATATGCGGTTTCAACAAGCAGATGCATTTACACATGTCCAGTTTCATCTGGAATGCGTCTCAGACATAAGTGGTTTGAGTGGTCGGATTTAAATCCGTCTCGAAAGCGGTTCGAATTCGGAGGACTGGTCTTTTCACGATCGGATAGCTGTCCAGCTAGAGAAAACGCATGAAGTGACCAGGTGTAAACGGCCCAGAGAGAGTGCGTGGGGAATGGCTCTCTGCTCTCTCTCCCTCAGTTAACATGTGCACTATCACAAGTGCCGCAATCATTTACATCACTCATAAATCACACAAACCGATCAAATACGGCTTTGGCGGGACAATAATTTGTTCTGGCGGCCGCCAAAAAAAATTCAATGCAGGAAAAACCCTGACATTTCCTAACTGTAATATCAGCCTAAATGACTTAAAATCTATTTGTTAATATAAACTGTACTGATAGAAATACAGGTGTTAAGCAACATGATCACTTGAATATTTATTTAATTGTTTGTTTGTTTGTTTTATTTATTTACAGAGCACAATTAAAACAACGCTGTCAGACCTGTGTTCACCATGTCTTGTGTTTCCCTCCCTCTTGTGCCCATATTTGGTTTGTTCCTGTTCTCGTCATTAGTTTATTAGTCCCTAGCCGTGTGTCATTAATTATCTAGATTACTCCTCACCTGTTTCTGTTCTTCCTCGTTTGATTTCCTACCGTTTATAAGCCCTGTGTTTCCTTGTCTTCATGTCTGCTGTTAAATGTCTTCCTTTGTTGGATCCCCATCTATATTCTCATTAAAACTCATTTTATGTTCAACCACTCCACGTCTCCTTGTTTCCTCGTCTCCCCGTTCCACGGGAACGTGACAAACGCAGGGTTGACCAATGTACTGTACAATAGCAATAGAGAATTACAGTAGTCCAGTCTTACAAAAAGGCATGAATAAGCTTTTCAAAATTGCTGGTTGACAGAAACGGTTTTACCTTAGCTAGCAATCTCAAAGGAAAGAAACAAGACTTAACCACGAGTTGATCTGTTTATCAAATTTCAGAGAGACATCAAACTGAACCCCAAGATTTTTAATTTCCGATTTACAGAAAAGCCAAGTTCCCCAAATCAGAGAGGACTTGAGACTCAGAGTTTCCAAACCAAATTACCTCGGTCTTACTTAAAAATTTGCTGACATCCATAGTTTAACTTCATGCAGACAATTTAGTAGAGATGTAATTGTCCTCTTGTTCTGTTTCCGTAAAGGTAGATACACCTGAGTATTGTCAGCAAAACAATGAAAAGAAAGTTCATGACTTTGAAAAATAGAACCAAAGGGCAGCATATACAGTAAGAACGAGATCTGACCAAGAATTGAACCTTGGGGAACACCACAATTCAATGGAGCAGATTTAGAATAAGATTGACTGATATTAACTGAAAAGGTCTTATTAGAAAGAAATGATCTGAACCACTCAAGAGCTATGCCTCGGATACCCACAGTCTTTTCTAAACTAGTAATAATCACAGAAGCACCAGTGTCAACTGAAGTTAAAATGTAATTTAATACTTTGAGCAGGGCTGTCTCTGTGCTGTGGTTTGCTTTAAATCCAGATTGAAACTTTTCAAAGATATCATTTTGACATTTATGCATTTAGCAGACGCTTTTATCCAAAGCGACTTACAGTACATTCAGGCTATAATTTTTTTTTATCAGTATGTGTGTTCCCTGGGAATTGAACCCACAACCTTTTGCGCTGCTAACGCAATGCTCTACCACTGAGCCACAGGAACACCTTGATATGAAAAGCCTGTAATTGATTTACAACGGCCTTTTCTAGGACCTTAGATAAAAAGGTACTTTAGAAATGGGACAGTAGTTTGATAAAACACTCAGATCTAAATTAGATTTTTTTCAAGAGGGGCTCGACAATGGCATGTTTAAAACTTGCAGGAACTACTCCTTATGTAAGACTTTTATTTACTAAAGTCAATAATCTCAAAAGTCTGTTTAATAATTTTTGACGGGATGATATCATGGCAGCAATTTGTAGGTTTCAACTGACCAATTATATTTGATAAAGACTAAAGTGAAAGAGGAGAAAATGTATTAAATATCACAGACGTGCAACTAGTAGATAGAGAGTAAAAAAAAAAACAGGCACAATCTGCATTCTAATATCGATAACTTTCTGAAAAAAGAAGTTTAACAAATCATCACATGCCATAGCAGGAAGAGCAGAACAGGTGGGAGAAGGATTATGCTGATATCAACCAATGTAATGGTTTGCACAGGGAATTCTGACAATGACCAGTTCTCCCTGTAATTCAAACATTTTATAAAAGCAATTTTGACAATAATTTGACAAAATTTTAAATGTAACGATTTCTACAGTGTACACAGTGTATACAATATTGTATATGTAGACTTGCAATGTATATAAGTATCCGCTTTATACATGTAGTACTTTGGTGCAAAACAAGTCACTAACAACAAGTTTCTGTTAAGTATTAAGGCATAATTTATATCTAAAGCTTTTTAATTATTCTGCCAAATCCAAAATCAAGTCACCACAAACTTGTGAGAAAAAATGTTGACCATACACAAAGCCTGCAATTATTTCCTGCATCTCTGCAGCACATGAAACATTGAGAACTAGATGATTTGAAAGCTGTCTCCTTCAGTTTAACCAATAAAAATGTGCTGTGAAGCCAGGCATGTGAAGAATCCATCTGTGTTTATGTAATTATCTTCAGAATCCCCGTTCACATTCTCTTCCCCCACAATCTAATTGTTCCAGCTTCTGTAATGAAAAGCTACCGCGACTCGCTTGTCATCTGTATGACTGCACTTGTTTTTGATGCTCTTAAAAACGTAAATTATGTTTTATAACAATCAACCAAACCCAACAAAACTCCTTTAACCAAACATTTTATAACCCTGGGGTTATGAAAGCCTGCTCTAGAACCGAGTTCACACTGCATTGTGGTTTCACCGGAATATAGTATCAAAAAGTGCAAGGTGTTTAGCAACAACCAATCACAAACTGACTCAGTGCTTGTCTCTGATGAATTAAGTATTTATAAGATATTCTGAGAGAAACTGAAATTAAAAGTAAAAAATTGTAAAGTAAAAAAAAAGGTTTTGTGTTTTCCCTTCATTTTTCTGTCTTTGTCTTTTGTTTTTGCTGTATGTTTTGGGACGACTTAAGTCCACCAATACACGTTTATGTGGTGTCATTTCCATAGACGGACAAGCAGACCGACTTATAGCCTTTTGAAGAAAATGTACAGCATTTTACCATTTAGAGATCATGTGTGAACAGAAGTTGTTAGAAATGCCAGTAAATCAGTTCTGGCAGTTTGTTGGCATGGGAAGCTGTAACGTTTCGAACATAGGCTCACTGGAAAAAATGTGCCCCGTTTTTTTCAAAACTCCAAAATACACACCTTAACATACAATTCACTGCAGTTTCCAATTTGTAAAACCGATTATCTCTACCTATTATTGATCTCTACCTCTAACCACTGGTCGAGAGCTGTAGTTCTTACCACACTACTTTGCGATGATGTTTGTGAATGTTCAATGAAAATATGGTTTTGGGAAGTACCAAATTGTTTAACTATGTATTTAACAACAGAACTTGATGGAACTAGATTATTTACTAACCCTGAGTGATATATGAATTTAATTTTTTATCTTGTGTCTGTTTAATTAAACAATACTGTATAACAAGCAACATAAAACATTGGCAGGTTGACTTTGATCTGTTTTGGGGAGAATTGAATGAGCACCAGTACTGCAAAATGTGCAAGAAGCAGCATAATATAATCTTGCAGAAATGTCGCGACAAGCAGTGATTTTCCTTATTTGGGCAGATGATAAAAATGTTATCAAGCAAATATGTTATCAGAACATAAACAAAATCTAAATAATTTTTAGTTACAGAAAAACTAAGCATATCTTTATTGAGAGAATTACATGATGAAAAATTGGAGACCAATAGTTGTATTGCAATCCATCACATTTTTTGTCTTTATCTTGAGCAGAATAGGCTACAGTAGAAATTGTTACAATGCCAATATTTTAGATACCAGCGACATTTCACAATTCTTGATGCCAATTTTGATTCCACAACAAAAAGTAATATAACCCAGGGATATAATTATAATTCCAGGGACTAACACTAGGTTAATAAAATTCCAATAGTCCAGTCTTAAATTGGTCACTGCATGCGGATAAAAGACCGGGGTTCATGGGATTTTGTATTCAGGAAGCTGGGAGATGGCAGGGGTTTGACACAGCATTCCCTGGGTATTTCCTACAACCATGATCTAAGTCTCTGACCCACGCAATGCATCAAAGACACAGGAGTCAGAGCTCTGAGCAGAGGTCAGAAAGAGGTGCAATAGTTTACGGCAGACCATAGACGACACGGTCATATAGATCCATCGTTTGGTGTGAACAGTAGGAAAGAGAACATGCTCTTTTAACTGTAGTTATACAATGTTACAAACTTACTAGATTTTATGTTAAAGGCAATCATGATATTACATTAAGAAACCTCATGATGAATTACATTAAGTTGCAGTAAGTGGTACATAAACATACAAAAGGAACATAAAGCATTGTAACAATATATTGTATCTCATGTTCCATGCAAATACAAAATATATCAAATTGGAATCAATTAACTGATAATAGTTAAGATCATTAAACGTCTCTTTGGAATACTGGCTTCTGATTGGTCAGTGGTATAACTGACTGTTGTCCCAAGCAAGTAATTTCCTGCATAGCTGTCCTAGTTTCATGTCTCTCAAATCACTTCACACTCTCTTTATTCTCACATAATAAAATAATTTACACTCAAATCAATATTTCATGTACATTTATTATTTTATTTGGAAAGTTGCCTTGTAATATTTTCTCTGCTTCACATCAGGGACTGTCTGGTTTATTTTGCATTAAATCACCCTGTCAGTTTTATTTTGTGGTACTGACCTTTAGGAAAATGTATTTTTATAGTATGTTGGACCAAATCTTCATTGGACTGATCTGACATTTCAGACGGGAATAAATGAAATCTGTCTGCATTGCTCTGTATTTGCAGGATACTTAAAGAATAGCAGTAATTTGTGATAATTGCAACTGTTAAAAGATCTCTGATGTCTTTCAATCTCTTCATCTCTGTAACCAGCGCCAACTATCTGAAGCATATCATCTCTATGGTGAATGGCCACAGTCAGATAGCCATACCTGCATGTCAGTAGCAGAATTATACTGAACAGAGAGGAATTGTGTGTGTGTGTGTGTTTGTGTGTGTGTCATCAGTTCAGGCACAAAGTCAGGTTAACTTGCTTTGTGTAGGAGAATGTGGACTTTAGGTTCTGCATATGTGGTAGGGAAACAGACTAACAGACATTACAAGAGTCAGCTGTTCTGCCTTTAACAGGCGTAAAACAAATCCATTTTCACTTGAGTGCCGACACAAGCCAACGACCTGTCAACAAATATTATAATGTCTTTTTTGTACAAAGAGGAAATTCCATAAAATGGAGGAAATGGTCTGGAAAATAAACATTCCCATTCTTTCCTTCTTTTCGGCATATAGAAACATTAATAAAGGCATAATCCATGAGAACAGCTGACAAAACATTTTGGGATAGACTAATGGTACTTTGTGCTTTGGCAACCTCACAAAAGAGATATGCGAACAGTATTACTAGAGCGCAGACCTCAACACTCACAGCCTAGAAATGACTCAACAAAGATGCTTGGACTTAGAGACAAATATGTTATCCAAAATATAAACAACCTGTCTAATTTTGAGTTTCAGAAAACTAAGCCACTCTTTATTAAGAGAATTACATAACAATGAAAAAATGGATGCCAATAGTTGTATTGCCATCCATCACTTTTTTTCTCATCTTGAGCAGAATAGCCTAAACTAGACAAATTCAGTACAGTGTTATTCTTTGCTAAAATATGGTTGTTACAATTCCAACATTTTAGAAACCAGCTACATTTCTCAATTCTTGATGCCAAATTTGATTCCACAGCGAAAAGTAATAATAGGCTTTCTAGTGTAAGCAAAAAAGTCAAACAATTATTTAGCTGTTTTTAACTGCTTACAGTATGTGAATACTCAATACTCGACCACATTTTTGATGGTTTAGGTGCGCATCGAGTTTTATTATATCGGGAGATACCAACCTCTGTGGCTCTAATATTGGAGAATGGGCAACAACGGCAACTTGCATCATATGTGCCTCATAAATCAATCACATTAAAGCTTTAATGTCAGTTAATCACATTTGGAGTTGTACAGCCTTTAATCACTGTTTGCAGACCATAAAAATTAAGAAGTTGTGCCGTAAACTGAATATTAACTGTCACTAAATTACACGTTGGTGACTTCTCTAGTAAATCAGTAATTTTTTGTTATAATGTTTAATGTAAAACACATTGAAGGATGCCAGTTTATTAGTCATTTCATTTCATTAGTCAAGCCATTTCCTCACAAAAGCAATTTAGAGTGCTGAAGCCTTTCATTCACTTACATCCACTACACATTACATTTTGTATTTATTTATTTATTTGTTTGTTTGTTTGTTTATTTACTGATAACCTTGGAGGCTAGGCTAGCTCTGCTATCCTTTCCTTATGCATGTTCCGCTCTGTCTCAGAGCTTGCTCACAGAAATGTTACATGTCAGAGAGTGTGCAAATACTGGATTGAGGGTGATACTCACCCTCAACTGCTGAACACAAAAGAACACATTTTGAAGAATGTGGGTAACCAAACAGTTGCTGGTCCCCATTGACTTCCATAGTATTTATTGTCCATACTGCAGCAATCCATTCTGACAAGCCCAGTCTTCTTTGACTGGTATATCTATGTTAACTATGGTGTTGGAATTTGAAGTCCATGCAATGTTTTTGGCCCTTGCATCAGAAAAAAGCATCTACTTGACATAACAATATCACTTAGCCAACCGACCCTTCACTGGGAGTTTGACTGACAGGCAATCTGACCAATTGTAAAGCCAAATCTGACATTTTGTCCGACAGACAAACCAGACAGGAGAGTAGATTAATGTTGGTGGACTTGAACTTGAAAATTGTGTATTGACGTCTTTCCGCAGTTGAAACCAGGGTTACACTTTATTTTGATAGTCCACTTTAGACATTCTACTAACTATAAGTAACTTTGTAACTAGATGTCAACTACATGTCAACTAATTCTCATTAATTTGCAACTACATGTCTACTAACTCTCAGAGTATACTGTTAGGGTAGGTTTAGGGTTAGTAGAATAAGTTGACATATACTTGCAAAGATTCTTATAGTCAGTATGTTGTATGTTGTGGACCCATCAAAATAAAGTGTTAGAAGTAGTGCTGTCAAAGTTAACGCGTTAATAACGCGTTAACGCAAATTCATTTTAACGGCACTAATTTTTTTAACGCGCGATTAACGCAGCGCGTATTTCCGGTTTGACCCGTGGCCCAACCCTTAGTTGGAGAAATGGAGATGCACAGTGTTGCCAACTTAGCAACATTGCAGACCCCTTTAGCGACCTTTTTCCCTTCAAAAAAGCGCCCAAACCTAGTTTCTGAGAATCGCCGTACTGTCGCGCGAGCGCAAGGTCTTGCTCTCCCAGCGCGCGTGCGCACACACCTCTCTCTCTCTCTCTCTCTCTCTCTCTCTCTGCGTCTGCTCTGTTCAGCGCGCGCACACCTCTCTCTCTCTCTCTCTCTCTCTGCGTCTGCTCATCGCGCGGCCGGCAGAGAGGAGCAACGCTTTAATTCAGTTAAACACAGATATTATGTTGCTTCTCTAATTTTACATGCAAGTATAGTCGAAATCACAGCACAGCTATTGTCTTTATCTTATGTGTATTTGATTTCATCAGACGACGGTGCGATTATCATGATTTTTTGTGCAGATTAACATCTTGGAAGGGAGAGCTGGTTATGTCTTAATGGGTCACGTTTCAGTCACTATTTCATATTCATTCCATTGTCTGACAACAGAAACAGTAAAATATACCAATGAAAACAGTTTTATTGAGAATTTAGCTGCATCAAAATACAGTATGTGGGCAAAGATAGGGAAACAAATGTAATAATAAATAATAAATGTATATTTTGCATTTTCATAAGAAGAGCTGCCCTGTGTGCAAAAATGTAAACAGGTTTGTGTCAGTAAATTGCTCAGTGCAAAGAAAGAAGTAATGGGAACCTGGAATTTATTTTTTCATGTGTCTAATAGACATGAACAAGTTCTTTGAAAAACATCTATGACCTTTGAAACATGTCTACTCTTCATGCTTTATGTTGACTATGGTTTCAATAATAATAAACATACACTATATTGTCAAAAGTATTGGGTCGCCCCCTTCTAATGAACAGGTTTGACTACTTTAGTAATTTCTATGAGTACAAATCTTAATGTTAAAGCATATAATGATATTCTAGGAAATTGTGTGCTTCTAATATTATAGCAACAGTTTGGACTCTTTTCTATTCTAACATGACAATGTCTCTGTGTATAAGACAAGGTTCAAAAAGAAAATGATTGATTCAGTCAGTGTGGAAGAACTTGACTGGTCTGCATAAAACCAAGTCCTAATCCCAGTTTAACACCTCTGGTGTGACTGTAAATGCAGACCTTGAGCCAAAAACTCATCACCAAACACCAATGACTTGTACATACACTATATAGACAAAAGTATTGGCACCCCCTTCTTTAGAACTGAAAAATGCACTTCCAAATCTGTGGCAACAACGATGGGAACATAATTCATGTATTTAAAAATTGTATTTCAATCTCTGTTGCAACAGTTTTGTAAGTGTCTAAAATGACTGAACCCATATGTACAAGTCATTGGTGTTTGGTGATGAGTTTTTGGCTCAAGGTCTGCATTTACAGTCACACCAGAGGTGTTAAACTGGGATTAGGACTTGGTTTTATGCAGACCAGTCAAGTTCTTCCACACTGACTGAATCAATCATTTTCTTTTTGAACCTTGCCTTATATACAGAGGCATTGTCATGTTAGAATAGAAAAGAGTCCAAACTGTTGCTATAATATTAGAAGCACACAATTTCCTAGAATATCATAATATGCTTAAACATTAAGATTTGTACTCATAGAAATTACTAAAATAGTCAAACCTGTTCATTAGAAGGGGGCGACCCAATACTTTTGGCAATATAGTGTACATTTGCATAAAGCATCCATATTTGTCCATGCCCATGTTGATTAGAGTATTCAAAATTTGAAAAGGATTGATTTAAGGTACATTTAGAACAAATAAAAATGTGCGATTAATTGCGATTAATCGTGAGTTAACTCATGACAATCATGCGATTAATCACGATTAAAATTTTTAATCGATTGACAGCCCTAGTTAGAAGATATTAAGCAGACAGTCTGCTAATACGCTAATGACTGCTAGTTGACATGTAGTTGCAAAGTTACTTACTGTTAGTAGAATGTCTAAAGTGGACTATCGAAATAAAGTTTACCGAAACCAGATCAAGTTCAAGTTCAAGTTGAGCTTTATTGTCATTCCGCTACATGTGGGGACATACAGTGGAACGAAATGTCGTGCCTCACAGGACCACGGTGCTACATAAATACAGACATACAACAATGAAGTAGAACACTATAAACCTATACACAACTAACCTACTGACAGATTTTGACTAAGTATTCTATATATAAATGTTTACACTATACAACTAAAGATAAAAGATAAAAAATACAAACTATACAAATGCTTCACATAAATACTGTACATGTGCAGAGAGAAACATTGTGAGTCAAGCAGCTGGCTGGGGAACAGTACAAGATGATTTGTAGTGCATGAGCATGTAAACATACATATATTGCGGAGTCTTTTGTGGGATTGTGTACACACAGCAGTGTGTGAAAAGAGTCTAGTGCGCATAGAGGAGAGTGTGTTACTACAGGTGGTTTGTACAGGCCCACTCACCTGTGTGTAGCACACTTTGAATTGCACAAAAAAAAAAAAAAAAAACCTTTTGATGTTCATTCATGTTTATTTTGTGCTATAACTAGTAAAGAGGAAGATATGATCTGTTCACGTGCTGCTTGAACTGAAGCGCTACAGCGATCTGCCACAAAACAGTATTTATTGTGTGAATGGAGCGCAGCTGGAGGAAAACAAAACTAGAGGTATTTCGTCTAGCTTGGCGGGAAAGTACCCTATCCTACAGAAAAGCTTTAAAAACTGCTAGATCTGATTACTTTTCGTCTCTTTTAGAACAAAACAAACATAACCCCAGGTATTTATTCAATACAGTGGCAAAATTAACAAAAAATAAAGCATCAACAGGTGTTGACATTTCCCAACAGCACAGCAGTAATGACTTTATGAACAATTTTACTTCCAAAATTGATACTATTAGAGATCAAATTGTAACCATGCAGCCGTCAGCTATATTATCACATCAAATAGCGTACTATAGATCCCCTGAGGAACAATTCCACTCATTCTCTACTATAGGAGAGGAAGAATTGTATAAACTTGTTAAATCATCTAAACCAACAACATGTATGTTAGACCCTATTCCATCTAAACTACTAAAAGAGGTGCTTCCAGAAGTCATAGATCCTCTTTTGGCTATTATTAATTCGTCATTGTCATTAGGATATGTCCCCAAAAACTTTAAATTGGCTGTTATTAAGCCTCTCATTAAAAAAACACAACTTGACCCCAAATATCTAGTTAATTACAGACCGATCTCGAATCTCCCTTTTCTGTCAAAGATATTAGAAAAGGTTGTATACTCACAATTATATTCCTTCTTAGAGAAAAATGATATCTGTGAGGATTTCCAGTCAGGATTTAGACCGTATCATAGTACTGAGACTGCTCTCATTAGAGTTACAAATGACCTGCTCTTATCATCTGATCGTGGTTGTATCTCTCTATTAGTTCTACTGGATCTTAGCGCTGCGTTCGACACTATCGATCACAACATTCTTTTGAATAGACTAGAAAACTTTGTTGGCATTAGTGGAAGTGCATTAGCATGGTTCAAATCGTACTTATCTGACCGCCATCAAATCGTAGCAGTGAATGAAGAGGTATCATATCGATCACAAGTGCAGTATGGAGTTCCTCAAGGCTCAGTACTAGGGCCGTTACTTTTCACGCTTTATATGTTACCCTTGGGAAATATCATTAGGAAACACGGGGTTAGCATTCACTGTTATGCTGATGATACTCAGCTCTATATTTCTTCACGGCCTGGTGAAACACACCAAATTGAGAAAATTATGGAATGCATAGTCGATATAAAAAACTGGATGACGAGTAATTTCTTACTGCTAAATTCTGAAAAAACAGAGGTGTTAATTATCGGACCTAAAACCCCCACAAGTAATAACCTAGAACACTGTCTAACACTTGATGGCTGCTCTGTCGATTCTTCGTAATCAGTCAGGAACCTATGTGTACTATTTAATAGTAATCTCTCCTTTGACAGCCACGTTTCTAGCATTTGTAAAACTGCATTTTTACATCTTAAAAATATATCTAAACTGAGACCTATGCTCTCAATGTCAAATGCAGAAATATTAATTCATGCGTTTATGACCTCAAGGTTAGATTATTGTAATGCTTTATTGGGTGGTTGTTCTGCACGCTTAATAAACAAATTACAGATGGTTCAAAATGCAGCAGCTAGAGTTCTTACTAGAACCAGGAAGTATGAGCACATTAGCCCGGTTCTGTCAACACTGCACTGGCTCCCTACTAAACATCGTATAGATTTTAAAATCTTGTTAATTACTTATAAAGCCCTGAATGGTTTAGCTCCTCAGTACTTGAGCGAGCTCTTATCGCATTATAGTCCTTCACGTCCGCTGTGTTCTCAAAACTCTGGCCATTTGATAATACCTAGAATATCAAAATCAACTGCGGGCGGCAGATCTTTTTCCTATTTAGCTCCCAAACTCTGGAACAATCTACCAAACACTGTTCGGGAGGCAGACACACTCTTGTCAGTTTAAATCTAGATTAAAGACCCATCTCTTTAACCTGGCGTACACATAACACACTAATACACTTCTATTATTCAAATCCGTTAAAGGATTGTTAGGCTGCATTAATTAGATCAACCGGAACCGGGAACACTTCCCATAACACATGATGTACTTGTTACATCGTAAAAAGATTGACATCTACGGTAATATTAGTCTGCTTCTTTCTTATTCCGAGGTCACTGCAGTCACCAGATCAGATGGTGGATCAGCACCTAGAGACGACCTCTACAGCCCTGAACGTCAGCGGAGACCAGGACACCTAGATGAGCCCCAGAGACAGACCCCCAGTGAGGACCCCGTCACCTAGACAGCCATCAGGAAAAGACCTCGGGAACCAGTTGAGCCCTCCAATCTGACTTTGCAGCAGTTGGAATTGAACTGCTGTGTCGTCTGGCAAGAGGAGAAATGGCCCCCCGACTGAGCCTGGTTTCTCCCAAGGTTTTTTTCTCCGTTCTGTCACCAATGGAGTTTTGGTTCCTTGCCGCTGTCGCCTCTGGCTTGCTTAGTTATCGTTAGAATATCGTCGACTTGATTGAACAGAAACTTTTTGAACTGAACTGAGCTGGACGATGCCATCACTGAATTCAATAATGAAATGCCTTTAACTGAAAATTGAGTGTTTAATCTTGTCATTTTACATTATTGACACTATTTTCCCATTTTGATATTGTGCAGTTGCTTTGTCACAATTTGTATTGTTAAAAGCGCTATATAAATAAAGGTGGCTTGACTTGACTTGACTTGAATTTCTTTTAAAAATGACAATTTGAAAGCTGAGACTTTGTTTCATCCCAAAAGTAACCCACTCTGTTTTGTCTGTCTACCTACACAAACTGCATGTTATGACATTCACTTTAAATTACAAACCGGTACAAACCAGTTTGAACAGTATAGGAAAAAAATCAACAAAAGGAAATTTTCCACCAGTGGTATACCGCCCACCCCAAATTGAAAGATTAGGGTTAGGGGTTTGAAACTTTACGGGACCAATTCTGGCCATTGTGGCACCACAGGTGATGTTTTTTCCATGACTTTGGGGGTCGGAACAGCACACTACTATACCTCTGGTGTTTGTTCTGAGGCATTGTGTGTGGTGTCTCCTACAACTATGGCTACCTGTGTGTCTATGTCTGTGTGAGCATGCCAGGCAGAGAGACCTGTTAGAGCCATCTGTGTGTGCTGCAGCAGGTGTGTGTGAGCTCAGAGCTGGCTAGAGACACAGATTTAGAGGAGGAAGTCTGTGTCAGACAGCAGAGATGGATCTCCCCTAAGGGATCTGATAAATAAGGAAAAAATATCTTTGAAAAAGGAAACACAGCTGTTTCCAAAGGAGAAGTCAAAATATTGGTGGCTTGCATTCCACAGCAGCAAGTACAACAGCCAAAGTCTTTCTCTCTATTTGATTGTGTGTATTCTCTGACATCCACTTCCATAGGCTTCTTCCTCCTGGAAACTCCAGGCAGGACATGTTGTAAGCATAAATGCTAACCAATCCCAAACTCGATTAATACCAGTCCTGTACATAATATTGTACATACTGTAAATAATTATAGCTCTATTGCTTAATTTCCCCACCTCTGAATGCCAGCCTCAATAGATGTGTGTGTATATATTTGTATGATTTTCAAGGTTAGCACATTCAGCTTAAGTTTTTTTGCGCTTTGTCTGATTGTTATTAAAAGTTAAAACAATGTAACCTCTTTGGATGACTAATTCAGCACGCCACGAGTCACTTCATTGTGCTACTGACCATTAAATGAACACACATTCATTGCTGCCTGAAGAAAACAGTGGAGCCATAAATCTAGAGCGCTCACACATTTCCTATTCACTCATGGAGGGCACTGGGTGACATTCCGTCATGGGTGGAGAGAGTGTGTGTGTACAATATGAGTAAGGTTTGGTTTCTTCCAGAATTGGGTTGATCTGTTTAAAAATACAGGAACTAATTCATTTTCATGACATTAAGTTCTTTAAATAGTTCTTGAAAGTCTGCATTCTTCCACCGATGCGGATGGAACACCTTTATAATATATGTAACAGACCAGTGGTGTGCAGTGGTGTTCGGGAATGAGGAGGCAAAGTCCTCACTGTTTCTTTGTTGTTACTGTTGCCATTAATTAGATTTTGTCGGGAGAAGAGATGACAAGAACATCATTGTCAAATGAAAATTGTGGCACCCTGTGATTCTGATATACATTATACTCACCTATTATCAAAGTTATTTCTATGAAAAAAAAAAAAAACATTTTCTTACAATCTTACTAAAGTTGTATTGACAACATACATTATGAAATACAATTACATCTGGGTAACAGATGCATTACAGCTACAATTGACATCAAGCTACAAATGACACTTTATGACATTAATACTATACTTATACTCAAAGCTCACTGTAAACAATCATTGACTGTTTGCAATACCTTCCAATTGCAATCTAATGTGGATTTTGGTCATGTAATGAGGCACAAATATGTTATTTTAAGCATTTTAGAATAAGCTAATTACTACACCTGCTTAGCATTTTACATAAACATCCTTTATTACTGTAAAATTATCCCCAAATAACATTAAAATCACATACAAATCACATGCTGTCGTAATCATGTCAGCTTCAAATCAAACTCAAATCAAGGAAGGCAAGTGTGAGTGCAAGAAGCCAAGCATGAATTCCAGTGCAACACTTTGTTTTTAACAGCGAAGGAGTGTGAGGAAAGATGGAGCAGAATGTAGCATTTACTAGTAGCATTTATTATTTGACAACTGATTTATGATAGAATGTTAAATGACATATATAATGTTATAAAGAATGATATTAGTCAGGGTAATTTAATCATTTAAGCATTTAAAAGGATTTCAGAGAATAAGACAAATTTAATTTCTAAATCTAAAATTAATAATAAACACATCCATTTGAACTATTTGCAAATAATATTTTAAAATATGCATTTATTCAATCTTACTTGTATGCCTAATATGCCAAAAAATGGCTCTGTTAATGATTCTTGTCTACAAATTTTTGACAAATTTTGTTGTTTCTTTTGTGTGCATTTATTTTGTAAAAATATGTTATTTATGTCATGGACATGTTTATGATAAATTTTAGACATTTTCCTTTCTTTTTCTTATTGTTTTTAAACCTTTTAAATGCCTTATTTTTTTATTACCCTGACTAATATCATTCTATTTCATAACATTGTATGGTAACAAATGCTGCATACCTGTAGGTCTGAACCCAGTGGTGATGACCTCACCTAGGGGTCAAAAGTTAACCCAAGAAGATTGGCAGGGAGGTCAAGCTCTGCTGTCCACACATCTCTAACGTTGTGCATGAGCGTTTCACTTTCAAGCACAGACTTGGTTCAAGCCTTGGCTTTAAGAGTGTTTGACGTCAGGCCATCAGTACGCTAAAGAGAAAAATACCACACTTGGCTTAAAGAAATAAGCAGGGGGTGGTGGTGTGGTCCCTTTTTTCTTCTGTGGGTAATTACTCAGATGTTGACGTGAGACTTCTAAGTGGCTACATGGATGTCATCCATCCAACAAGTGATTTATCATGTAATCAGATGTTGGGTTTGTGGTATCTTCTCACATCGGTTTAACAAACGCCTTCTTATCTGACGAATTCACAGCCCAGAGGCAACTGCACGGCAAGTTTTATTGTCCTGAGATCCTTATTTATTCCTTATTCAATATGATCCCTGATAACACGAGATGCTTCAGTCAAAGAGAGCAGCTACCTGCAGAGAACGGCACATTCCAGAGAACTGATCGCAGGAACCGGCGGCCGTGGGGGCATATCTGACGGCTATGGCGTGAGACGCAGAGATAGCATCGGGACTTCACAGCTAAAACTGAAGCTAAGAGGACGTTCCCTGAAAGAAGCTTATCTCCTGACCTCACAATCATCAACTTCAGCATGTCTGTTTAACTGAGATTTAAAACTCGCATTCCTTGTCAGATAATCACTGTCCAAAAATGTTTAGTTCAGAGAACGAGGGGATCTGGCCTTAGGTTAAAAGAGAAGAACAACAAAAGCCATTTTGTTCATTAAAACAAAACAATAAAATGCAACAAAACTAATTTCTGAATGTAAGAAAGGGCCATGTGTACAAAGGCTCAGAAAAATGCAGTGTTTAAAGACAAGTATTGCATGCACCCCTCTTGGCCTGCACACATAAAAATGCTTAAAGTCAACCTGAAATCAAAAGGGATCCTCTTTACTTTATCAATACACATTCCCACATTTTATCAGGATGTTTTTTTAAGGAAAAAAATGTTTGTTCTTCATAAACATTGCATCATGCATCAAAACATAACTTATTTTGCCTCTTTACTTTTTAATTTTTGGCTGATGTCATATCCCTCAAAGTGACCACTTTTCAATTCACGATTGATAAAATCAAGTATTATCCTTCATTATTTTGTTATTTATGAATATTGAAATATAATTTTTTCTCCAAAATACATCACATTAAAAAATGAACCACCTCCACTTTGTTTACAGATGTGGCATTACCATGTATAGACACATTACACTAAATTGATAATTATCGCAAAAAAATTTTATGCATGATTTATGATGATTTTTTAAGCAGTTTTTTTTTTGCCTAATTTGTGATTTTTTAACAAAATAATGCAACTTTAAAGTCAACAATGTATGAATCCTGTGAATCAGGATATTCCACACAAAAAAACAGAGGGATTTGATCTATGGAGACGTGATTGGATGGTGGTGGTCTCTATAGGTCAGAGAAAGAATGTTTACAAAGGCGGAGCAAGTTATTACATTCTGATGGTTGGAATAAGATGCATTGTGCACATGAAGACCAGGTACTTGCACTGAGAATGTAATAGTTCAGTGTCAAATTCATGATTACTTGGCTAATCTGATAATGATCTCAGCTACCATTTTTGAGACACTTTGGATGAAAGCCGCTGCTAAATGACTAATTGTAAATGTGCTAACAAAAGCTCAGTTCCATTTTACACATTTTACCACATTATATCAATCCAGAGTAATCTGCTAAATTTTCCCCAAAATGAGTGCAAAAATATCAGCAGATTTCATCTGTGCCTGGCCATTACTCTCATTTGCTGCGTGTATTCAACAGTTCTTATCAGTCTGCTGAGTCACCCTTGAGAAAATCCCTTTCCATCTTTACGAAGCTAAAGCATAACTCAAATTCCTTCCTTAATTTCCATGTTAACGCCTGCATGCAGACTAGAAGTGATACAACCCTCCTGTGTCTGTGATCCACGGGCGGTCTTTCAGAAGAGGTCATCCATGTTGTGCATAACCTGCCAACATCAAACAATTCATTGATTGATTGTGGTCAACTAATTATGTGATAAAATGTGGGTTTAGGAACACAATGTGGTGCAAAACAAACAGCTCAGCCCAGATTTTGAGCTCAGCACACTGAAAGACTTTATTAAGAGCGGAAGAACGAAATGAAAGCGCATTGTGAAAAACAGGATTCATATAGTTATAAGAAGCTAAGATTGTCTAGACCTTGTTAAGCTCCTGAGAAACTCCCTAAAACTCTGTGTGAGGGTCACTTTTACTATTTTACAGGCCTAAAGCGAAGCTTATCTGTGCTCTCTTGGGTGGCTGTTGACTTTGCTAAGTGGGGAAATGACAGCTGGGCTCTAGTTAAGACGTGAGCTGTGGAAAAGAATGAGTTTGAAATGCGTATATGTTTGTATGAGACAGTTACAGGAGGAAATGTGAGTGAGCACAAAAGATCCAGGTGGAAAAAGGCAATGATGGACCAAAGGAGAGAAAACAGGAATGCTTTTTACCCCATGGATTTTCCATGGATTACTGGAAGATCCCCCTTATCCAGAAAAAAAAGACAAATACACAATATTACCAGTGCAAACAAGAGATGGGATTTTCCTCAAAATTCTCTGTGCCAAGAAAAGCTTAAGCCATCCTCTACCCTTCTATAAACAGAGCAAGACTGGTCAGGAAGAATTGGGAGAATTAGGAACATCAAGAACGCTGAATGTTCTTGAATCTGCCACAAAGATCACTCAAACTCAATCCATCAAACTCAGAGTTTGGCTCAAGTGAACATCTGCATGTAGCATGCTTCCATTTGTATGACGTGACATTCTCAATTAGGATATCATTTAGTTTTTCTGTAGACATGGGGACAATAAAAATTAAAAAAAAAGTAGAAATTGAAGTACACTTTTTTTACGTGTTTATAATTTATGTAATGTTATTTGGCGTTGCATTTAAGGTTAACATATTTTAAATGTACTAAACTGCAACTTCATCATTATAAATGTGTAATCACAAATAAGCACATTTAGCAATGTAGTTTTGTAATATTATATAATAGTATAGTAATATAATAATATTTCCATACTAAGTACTACTTTTTTTGTTATCAACATTTTTTTTTATTTTTTTTTCACACATAACACCACATAGCATCCAAAATATAACAAAACAAAACAACAGACACATACTCAACATCTCAAGGTCCAATCAAAAAGGGAGGGAGAGAGGGAAGGACAACAAAAACAGAAAAATCACTCCTTTATACAATCACGTATATCCAACAAAAAACACTGCCAAGCATCAATGGTCGAAGGCCTGGCCCCACCAACTTGCGCCGTTGCACATTCACACGTCACTATTTGCAGAAGGCTACGGATCCAATATGTTTCTCCACACATGTGTGGTGTAAACCAGTTCTGTATTATGGTCTTCTTCGCAGCTGTAAAACCAGCAAACAACATTCTCTGCTGCATTGAACTAATACAGAGACCAGAATCATCATTAAGAAGACACAAACTTGGGTTAACAGACCAATCAATTCGCAGTAATGATGACAAAACCAGGTTTACATGAGTCCATAGACTGATGACGACAGGACATTCCCAAAACATATGCAGAAAAGTGCCTGATGATGTGGTATTACATATATGGCAGTTCAAATTTGACTGTAGTTTCATTTTAAATCTTTTGTAAGGAGTTATGTATGTTCTATGAATGACTTTGAAGTGAATAAGACGATGAGCCAGAATTTTAGATGTTAAACTGAGATTAGACCACACTCTCTCCCAGTCGACAGATAAATTAAGGTCAGATAATTCCCTATTCCAAATAGTTTTAATAGAAAGAGGTTTTGTAATGCAATCAATAATTTTAGTATATATTAAGGAAACAGATGGCCGACCAGCAGATGGTGCAATCAAAGTCCCGCATAGGATGAGAGGAAATAGAAGATGCCCACGGAACGCCATACACTTTGAGAGCAGAACGTAATTGAAGAAAGACAAAATATGCGGATGCTGGTAGACAAAATTTGGTTCTTAATGTCTGAAATGAACAGAGGCCCTGGTTATCATATATATCACCGCACGTGTTTACACCTAAAGAAGACCAAGAGGGTTGGACAAATGGACGATTTCCGCATACAAAATTAAAATTGTGCCATAAAGGTGTACTGTTACAAAATTCGAAGGGTCCTCCTATCAGACGTTCAACCGTTTTCCATATTTTAATAGAGTTAGTCACAACCGGACCAAATTTATAATTATCCCCTTTTTTTCCTCTGCCAGTAAATAAAATATCTTGAAGTCTATTTGGTTTAACCTTGTCAGCTTCAATCACTCTCCATGAAACTGTAGATTGAGGATCAACCCAATTATGAAGAGCCTTAAGCTGGAACGACCAATAATACAGTTCAAAATTTGGTACAGCCAGTCCTCCTGCGCTATTAGGATGTTGTAATGTGGTAAGTTTAATTCTGGGGCATTTATCATTCCAGATAAACTTAGAAATTATGGAGTTGATCTCCTTAAAGTAACCTGGAGGGGGAGAAAGTGGTAGCATAGAGAAAAAAAAAATTAAATCGAGGTAACAAATTCATCTTAACAGTGGAGATTCTTCCTTGGAGAGATACTTTAAGATTCTTCCATCTTTGAATGTCATTTTTGACCTTAACTAAAATGTTATTAAAATTGTCTCTGGCAATCTTATGAATGTTTTTATATATGTAATGCCCAAATAGATGAAAGATTCCTTAATAGCGATAAATGAGGGAATAGAAGAATTAACCTTAACATTGTTAATTGGCATTAAAGCAGATTTGCTCCAATTTATTTTATATCCTGATAGGCTACTAAAATGATCAAATTCCTTAATTATACTAGAGACTGAAACATCAAAGTGGTCTAAATATAGAATAATATCATCAGCGTATAATGAAATACTATGATTATGATCATGAACCTTAATCGATACTTCAGATTTCCTAATGGCTTGCGCTAAGTGTTCAAGAGATAGACAAAACAATAAGGGGGAAAGCGGACACCCCTGCCTCGTTCCCCGCTGTAACGGGAATGAGGGGGAAATAATATTACCAGTTATGACTGATGCTGCAGGTGAGTGGTATAATGTCTTAATCGTAGAAATGAAGTGTTCACCGAAGCCAAAACATTGCAGAACTGCCCACATATAGCCTGTCAAAGGCCTTTTCTGCATCCAGTGAGAAAATCGCACATGGGGTCGGGTGGGAGTCCGCAATATGAATATGAATATGAAAGTCAAGAATATGAAGGAGTCGACGCATATTGTCAGACGCATTGCGCCCCTTGATGAAACCGGTTTGGTCCTCCTTGATCAAACTATGAATTACCTTCTCCATACGAGAAGCAAAAACTTTAGCATAGATTTTCAGATCACATGGGATAAGCGAAATCGGTCTGTAGCTGGAACAATCTAATGGATCTTTCCCTTTTTTAAGAAGTAATGATATCAATGAAGTTTTTTGATCTCTATGAAATATCCCATGTTCAATTGCAAAATGAAATGAATTAAGCATAAGTATCCCTACCAAATCCCAAATTTCTAAATATAATTCAGGGGGAGACCATCTAGACCCGGCGATTTGCCCTTTTGAAGGCTTTAGAGCGATGTGGAGTTCCTCCAAACTTAATGGGGCCTCCAAAGATTCTTTATCCATCTGTGAGATCCGAGGCAGTTCCAATTTATTTAAATACTGCTTACAAATTGGTTCATCAAAATCTGTTTCAGTTTTATACAGATTTGTGTAAAAACCTTTAAATATTTCATTAATTGCCACAGGGTTCGTGGTGACCTGATCATCCGATGATTTTATTGCGCTAATATATGCCTTAGACTCGCATTCTTTCAACCTAAGTGCCAATAAATGACTAGGTCTCTCTGATTCAAAATAATATTTTTGCCTAGTCCTATGTAAAATAAATTCCGCCTTTGAGTGTGAAAGTAAATCATATTCTTCTTTTAATGAGGACAGCTGTGTAGCCTGTTGCTCAGTAAAATGTTGTTTTTGTAGGTTTTGTAATGATTGGATTTTATTTTCTAATTGTGTAAACTGGTGAGTTTTCGCTTTGGCAAGAGTAGAAGAGAAAGATATACAGAAACCTCATATAGCACACTTAGTAATTTCCCACAGTATTTGAGGATCCACATCAGAGGGCATATTAATTTCAAGAAATTCCTTAATATATTCTTTTAGAGAAGTAATGAAAGTCTGATTACTTAATAATGATATGTTAAAGCGCCATCTAGGGGACTTGGCTTTAACATCGGAAAGAGGAACACTGCACAACACAGCAGAATGATCAGATAATAAAATTGGTAATATAGAGATGGAGGAATTAGACGAAATTAAAGATGGGCTGAGAAATATGTAGTCTATCCTAGAGAAAGTCTTGTCCTTAGATTTAGTATTCTGAATTCTCCAAAGATCGATTAAGTTGAGCTCAGTGATAAATTTATTCAGTAATTTAGAGGATGGATTGGCTGTTGTATCAGATTAAGATTTATCTAAAGCAGGATTTATGACAGCATTAAAATCACCACCCACCACTAGAGGGCAATCAATCTCCTCAAGTAAAGTTTTGGAAATCTGTGTAAAAAATGCACTGTCTGTCTCATTCGGACCATAAATAGAGACCAATGCTAACCTATTATTATATATTTTGCATCGGATAAAAACAAATCTGTTCAATTGTTAAATTTAACTTCCTGTTGACAAGGATAAGCACCCCCTTAGTTTTATTTTGAGCGCAGGAAAAAGCTGCTAATTTATAATAGCTAATTCTGGAAACGTGCCACGTCAGATTGTTTTAAATGCGTCTCTTGTATTAGGGCACAGGAAATAGATTTACGGTGTAAATATTCTAACACACTGGTTCGTTTAACAGCAGAATTTAAACCATTCACATTCAGTGATAAAATATTTAGAGTATGCATTGAATATTCGTAATCCCAAGATTGTATTCAATAAATGAAAAAAACAGAAGCACCTCCATTCTGTAAATAACATGTAAACGCTGATGTGCATTTTAGATACCAAACCTCCTAGATGAAAAATCCCTTTAGAAATAAGGTAAACTAAATAAAAGTATAAATGTCTGTTGTAAAAAATAAAAATAAAAATAAAAACAACATAAAAACATGAACAACCGACAGCCATAAACAAGGAACAATTCAGACCGCACATTACCGAGAACATAGGTCTGACTGAGCAACAAAAAATAGTGATGGTTCGTGACCGATCCACTCCAACGCAAGACATGTCTCCCGAAATATTTTTTTTAATTAAACCTACTCTCCATTTGTCCCCTCCAAAAGAGAAAAAAGGAGTGTCAGTCTTACCAGCAACGAGATCGTTGTACCGGATATATAGGGACAATATCCCAGTAGGAGAGAGGGGAGAAGAAAAAGCAAAAAACAGGTCTAGCAAGTGTCCATGTCCATCCTGCCACCATCCCCCCTGGGCAGCTAGGACCATGTCCATCCCGGCCATCAAGCTCCTCTCGCCGGGAGGCAGCAGACGTATGCCGATGCTCTGCGCCCCCCCGCAGAGCATCGGCATACGTCTGCTGCTGAGACAGGGAGCTGATAAAATCCTCTGCTTTCTGAGGGGAATCGAAGCTTTTCTGTTCCCCTTTGTGCCGTAGTTTAATTACCGCCAGATAGATGAGGAAGGGCTGGAGACCAAGCGCTGTCATCTTCTTCAAAACCGGATTAAATGCCTTTCTCCTGATCGCTGTAGCTGGACTAAAGTCGGGAAAAAATAGAAGTGTGACATTGCCCTGTGCGCATTTTCACCGGATAAGCCTGCCTGGCACCTTTCAGGATTTCCGATCTGTCATGCCATCTTAGTACACGGAAGATGAGAGTGCGCGGCCGATCGGAGCCCCTCCCTCCGTCATACACGCGGTGCGCCCGGTCAATCTCAATGTCACGGCCCCTCAAGGAAGGAATCCACTTGGAAAGATTAACTCTGAAGGAAAACAGCTACATTGGTACCCTCCGCTCCCTCTGGCAGCCCCACCAGACGAACATTGTTCCTCCTGCCCCTATCTTCAATTTCCGTCATCATCCAGCTGATTTTTTAAGTCCGTGACTGCCCTTCTATCCTCACGTGCATCTGCCTGAACAGAATCAACGCGGTCACGTGTCTGCTTCGCCATGGTAGCTATGGCCTCAAACTCCTCTCTTAGCTCTTTAACAGACTTGTTGGTCGCTTGTATGTCCTCACACAGTTCGCGCAATGCTGGAATCAGCATCGAGTCCATCGCATCTCTTACTGCCGAATTCACAACTGAATTCAAAGTGCTTTGCTGTTCTTTAAGTGCTAGCTTAACACCGTTAGCAATAGCATCGTCGAGGTTCTCTCTGGAGATGGTGGAATCTCTGAATTCTTTCTTCTTTGGCGATTGCTCAATCTCTCTTTTCCGATCCCCTTTGTCTGCCGAAGCACTCATGATGGGTCCAATGCAGAGTGGTTTAAAATTTACTGACAGGATCACACAATATGTGGCAAAGCGAGCAGAGCGAAAGACTAAGCCTGCATCGCCGTCGAAGGGTCACGTGATCCCTCCCATACTAAGTACTACTTGATGAACCTTTCCAAAGCTTCTAAAAAGGCAAAAAGCATCATATAAAAGTCTGCATGGCTTATGTGCAAGTATTATTCTTTATATATGTATATTTATTAATCTTATATTTCAACTGTTCTAGAGTCATATGGCAGGTTTGTATCAGAAACAGACAGAAATTTAACTCTGATAATCTTCCCAGTTCTCAAATCTCATATTTGCAAATATTCCAATAAATCAAGTTTTAGTGTTTTAACTGAAATTTCAGAGCTACATTAGAGGGGAAGTTTTTAAGTGAATGACAATGTCATGTTTGTTCTGTTTCTCATACAAACCTATTGTACGGCTTTAGAAAACCTGCAGTATAGTACATGAGTCACATACTTATGATGCTTTCTATCTCATTTTTGAATTCTTTCACAGTGTGAAAAAAAAGAAGTATAAACATTCTGCCTAACATTGAGCTCCACAATGACATTAAGAATGTGAAAATGACATTAAAATGGCAATGTTTTTGTTAAATATTTAGGTAATAATAATGATGTACAACATACCAGTGTTGTTTCTCTTTAGGGCGGAAATCCTGACTAATTATGAAGCCACACCACAAAAAGGAAATTTGTACTACTGTTCCTACAGTCATAAGGTGATTCACATAGGACACACTGACTATCCAAATGTCTGTGAGAAGAAGCCTGGCTATTTCTGGATGTGATACAACACTGGTCAATTTCTGTATGCCAATATGCTTCCTTTTTCTCCTACATTTGGAGCTTAGTCATAGGTGTTAGACGGATGACTGCAGTAAATGACCATGAAGAATCACCACTTGAATCATAGACAAATCACATAAAATAAGTTATATGACTTCCCTTACAAGAGTCTAGAACAAAATCATATTAAAATACTAGTGCAAAATGATCTGTCCTGTCCTCAGATGTCCAATAACTTTGACTGAAATGAGTCACTGAAACACTGTATTTTACTAATGTAAAAGCCACTTCAAGCCTGTCTCAGGTAACAAACTGCTGATCAGTTGATATGAAATTCTGCTTACTTCCAAGCAGAGCCCAATGACATGTGTCCATCAACTGACTGCAGAAAACCGCTACCAGATCAAGAAAGACCACATGTATTGTCTTATAAAACAGACTGACAGAGACAAATGAGCTTTGAAATAAACCCAGCCAACAACTAGAATGTCGCAACTCACACAAAAGCATCTCTAGCAACTGACCCAACAATTGGGCCATAGTTACAGTGAGCAGAGCCAGAAGAGTTTGTATTGTTATAATTAACTTAATTGGGCAACTCCTGGCCCCTGTAGAGGGAAGTTCACATAAACAAGTGAATCTTGGACACGAATACTCCCTCCATTAATGAGATCTGTGTTTACTGAAGCAAACCACACAGAATCCCTGAGCATAAACAGACCCGTGGTTTGACACTGTGCTCAGGGTCACTGTGAGCTTGATAGATGTCAGTTAAAAAAAAGTGTTGAAGGGTGATATCCAACAAAACCTTGCAAAAACAAAAAATCTAATGAGCAGCACCATCATTCATCTGGTACCGATGGATATACAAACTAGGTACTTTAATTACCACGATAAATGCGCAAAATACAATTTATATTTTTTCTTAGTGAGCTCAAAGAGACCTGACAGTCCTTGACAATACAATGTTCACTCCAGTGAAAGTTTTTCTTAAATGCCTCAGTCCTACAAGCTACAGTAAACATTGCCACAGAAAAAAAATCTAAACAAAATCAAACATTATCACTCCAAGCAGTATAATAACAATAAACATTTTGGAACGAAAGCCTGCACATTTAAGCTATTGAAATGAATATGGCGGAATGTATTTTTTATATGAATAAGATTCATTCTAATAAATATTAATGTATTTGCATGCAAAAGTTTTACAAACCCAAAGGCCACAAAAAATTCACACTTAAAAATTTGTGAATGTCATTGCATTAGATAACAAAATATAAAAGTACTATAAACTATTTAAAAAAGAGCACCTCCAAAAATATGTTTGTTCAGCTCTAAAATGATAGTCAAAGCAAATATCCTGCATGTTCAAAATAAAAATAAAAAACTTAAAAGAGTATTTGTTCACTAAAGTCACACATGCCTGAATGTCATCACACTAAACAACAAAGTACAGGTTTCTGAGCCATTTTGAATGGCTTTTAGAAAACTATTTTTTTAGTGGATGTATGAAGTCAGTTCTCCTCAAGTTCACGCAGGTGTTAGATGTCTTAACAGAGAAAACACAGGTGTAGATCATCACATTAACTATGAACATAGAAGTGCCTGAATACTATATTTTCATTTATTAAACAATAGCCTATACAATATCTAAAATCATTTACCGTACGTTTTTGTTAAATATTTGCTTGAAAAGTGTGCTTGTGCTATCTTTTTTGATTGAATAATACATGATAACAACGTTGCTCAACAGAACTCATATATAAATGATTAAAAAATATATTTAAATTCTTCTTGATCGATTATTATAGTTTTATATTAAAGACCCGTATGGATACTGAGATGGCATCGTGTTTATCAAAATGGATACAAGAGTGAAAAAAGAAATGTAAAAGTCGATCTTACCTAAATTGACAAAACTCATGACCATGTCCGCGTCATGCAGGAACTCTGTGTCATGAAGTGAAGCTAAAGCGGGTCGTGTCGTGGTGAACAGTGATCTGTACTGATCCACGTCGCTCTTCTCTTCAGTGGACATACTGTTGTACAGATCCAGCATGAAGAGGGGTGCTGAATTATATTTGCCGCTGTTCAGATGCGGTCTGGGTCTGTGGTTCAGTCCCAGTATGGACAGAATCTCTTTCTGCATCTCTCTCTTCTCCTGAGTCCGCAACCTCCGATGCATGAAGTTGGGCTGAAGCTCAGATCCGTCCAGTACAGAACTGCTACCTGTCAAATAAAAGCTCCACAAGAAGCCCAGCAGAGCAAACCAGACGCTTATCATCTTTACATCCAGTCTGTGATGATGATGAGGGTGTATTCACTTCTAAATATAAAATCACTTGGAAGCCAATGTTTTTCCCTCTTCTTTTCTGCTTCAAGCCATAGGATCTTACAGCTAGGTTCTTCAATGGTTCTTAGGTTCAGCAAAGAACCATTTTCTTATGAAGGACCATTTTGCTTGTATGGTTCATGATTACATTATGGGGTCTTCAGATCTGTGCTGGTTTCTGGGTTCTTTACAGCACTAGTGCATAGATGGTTTTCTGAAGGAATATAAAGTTATTGAATATGTTATTCTATGGCATCAGGGTGTAAAGCCCCTGGGCTGTAACTGTAAACGATGTAAAACAATATTATCCTGTGCAAAACAAATGCAGCTGTCGTCCAGGTTGTTTTTCAATTCGCAAAATCTCCATCAATTCTTCGACGTGATGCTTCGCTCCGGACAGAAGACAGCTGGAAACTTCTGTGTCCCATCAAATGTGAAGTCACTGTTACCTAAGTGTGGTGAATAATTCACAACGATGAATAAAGAAAAAGCTACCCGTCACTTTCCCAAGAAAGTATTTCCTTACGAGCTATATATCTTCTCCGTTCAGTTCTTTGTTTTGACCTCAGACTGATCCCTACAGAGTGTGTTTGTAGAGTGGACAGCGCGTCTGTCTCAGAGGCTTTTAACTAACGGAGCTGAAGCAGGTAGACGCGTCTCGAGCCCGCCCCAGTGCTCGCGTCCAGAGGTGGAGCTTTAGAGGACAGTTTTAACATCCTCAAACTCGTCTTTACGTAGGCTACATGTCTACGTGTCTTCTTTGTCAATGTAGATGACAATTTCAGGTGTCAGGTGTCTACAGTTTGTCTACGAGCGACGCGACGCGGGCGCATTCAACTTTTAAAAGCGCGTCGATGACAATGCCATGTAGGCAACTTCATTCATCGTTTCATATTCGTTTATTAAAACAAAAGCGTTCTAGTTTTGTCGCGCAGTCGAAAAAGAGTTAAATAGTTAGTTTAACGCCTTTTTAAAATTGGCTAGATTAGACGCAAACCAAGGCTACTCCTCACGCATGTGTAAGTTACAGCAGAACGCGTAGGCTACTATATGTAGGCTACTTAGCTGTCCGTAGTGTACATGCACTGATTAGAATATTGTTAGTTCATTATAGGCTAACAAAAGCGTTCTAGTTGTGTTGCTTTAGGCTAAGTGTAGACGCGTAAACAATGGTATGTAGTAAATTCGTTTGACCGATATTCGCTCGTGAAAGGATACAATAAAGGCTTGTAGGTAATTATCCGAGTGAATAAAGTTACTTCTTTCTATAAATGTCACCACAAAATAATAAATGAACTTGCGCTATGTAATCGAGGCATTTTATGGCCAAAGCATGACCCCTAACGACACAGAAAATAACCGCAAGAGGCTGAGGAAAACAAGCAGGACCAAACAGTACAGTTTAATGGTGTTAGCTACCATTCATTCATTCATTTATGGAACCGTGGTAATTGTGTTCTTGTACATGTACCATGATAATACCTTGTTTTTGGACATAATATAATATTCCTTGAAGTGCCTTAAGCACTGTAATTATCAATCAGTAAAAAACATTATTATTCAAAAAATGTACCATGATACCACTACGTGTATACATTTTTGTAAAGGTAAATAGGCTATGGGGGGGGGGGGCATGGTTGACAGGTCACTAGAACCTGTATACTGAACTTGATTATTGTTTTATCTTGTGTAAAATCTTGATCACCTATCTTAGGTATTTTTAAAGGCGTTCTCTGATGTTTGAGATTACAGACATCAGACAGATAGACAGAAAACTGATGCTTGCGGTCAGGGTCAGGTGCAATGCTTTAAAGATGAGACACTCACTGAACTTACTATAATAAGAGAGATAACTTAGATGTTTATGTTATGGAGACTGATTTCAGAAAACACACACAAATTCACACACTATGTTGTGTCTGGTGAGATTCAGATTGATAAAATGGCTGAGTTGTTATCTCTCTAAGTGGCTAATCTTATCTCAGCGGGGCAGAAAAGCATGCATCAAAGCAACACAAATCAATGCCAGCCAACCCCTTCCCTTCCCTTCATCAGTCCAATCACTGATAGCCCATCACTCACTCACACACACACACACACACACACACACACACACACACAGACACACAGACACAGAGAGAGAGAGAGAGAGAGAGAGAGAGAGAGAGACGCACTGGTTTCCATGCTTTCATGGGGACAGTCCTTAGACATAATGATTTTTTTATACTGTAAAAAAACAAAATGCAAACTGCATTTTATATTCCCAGGTACACACACACACATTTGTGCAAAATTTAAATTGAAAAAATAATAGCATTTTTCGCAAGTTGGATAGACTTCAATTTCTATCTGGGTAAGTATTGATATGCATTTTTTTAGGCAAAAGTAGTTAATGTGATTTGTGCACTATATTCTAAATCTTCTAATATAATAAGATATGACGGATATGAATACTATATAAACAAATGAAAATGTTGAAATAAATAAATGCATACAATTTTTGGATTCAATATAATTTAGGTTTATGGTAAGGTGCTTACAGGTAAGGTGAATAGAGCCAATCAGAAAACCTTAAAATACTTACTGTTTTAATAAGACATAAACAATATGCTTGTTAGTGTTGAGTGTGACAGTGTGGAAAAAAAAAATAAACTTTTAAAACTTTGTTGCCACATAATAAATGTAAAACCTAGAATGAGTGTAAAACTGTCAAGAACAATTTTTTTTTTTTGATAATCAACATAACTTTTTGACTCTTAACTTTTCAAATTAACCTGTATTATTCCTTTACACTTTGGATCACTATGAACTGCCCTTTCATTGAAAAGCAATTTAGATATTTTTTAAGAATTAAAAAAAATGCCATAGAGGCTTGGAGGAACATGAGGGTAAAAAATAACAGAATTTTCATTTTTGAGTTAACTAGTCCTTGAAGACAGAAAGAATCTTAAGCAGTGAAAGGAAACAGACAGCGACAAGATAAGTGGGTTAAGCGAGATAAAAGCTAAGCATTCCTCTGTAGGCTAAATGTATTTCAATCGATAGCTGATAGTGTTAAACACACACTTGCTCACAGACATAAGACAAAATGTGTGTACAGCATGCCATTTCACCAATTATGACATTCCACTGGACCATCTGCAAAAGCAAGATGCTAATGTAGTTTGTTTTCATGGTAACTTTAAAATACATGGCTGTGACAGGTTGACTTGAAATGATAAAAAAATGGCACAATCATTTCAGGGGGTCCAATCACAGAAAGGATGAGAGTGCAATGAGGAATGCAAAAGTGCAGCATTCATGTTTAAACTCATCTATTCTTCAAGGGTCAGTTGCTAGTTGGCTGTCAGTAGCATGATGAATGACCTGTGCGTTAGTCTGTGTGGGGTCAGTTAACATACTAACTTTCCTGTCATCATACTGTCTAGATAAAGCCTCACTTTAAAGACACATGCACTCACACATATACATTCTTTTTTATATATACCTTAGAAGGATATGAATACAATGCATGTTTTTTTAAATGTTTGCTTGACCCCTCTATTCCTGCAAATATAAAGGTTTTAACAAAGAACAAAGTTTTGAGAGTTGGTAATCAAGTTTGCAAGTTTGAGCACTGTAAGGATAAATCCAAAGTTCAGTCGTGAAACTCTAGATGGCGCAGACCATAGTTTCTAACTCAGTCTGATATAATCACTTCATTACTCACATGGTGCAGCCAATTGGTTTCTTTTCACATTAGCAGCCAATGAGCTGCTGCTTAACATTCAAATACCTGGCTAGAGCTTGCTGTAACAGTTGCAGCACACTTCAGAAACCCTCCCCAACTTCCCCAGCTCCACCTGTATAGTAGGCTCCAACCGAGCCCGATGCAGTACGCATCTCAATGCATAGCCAACGATATGATACATTAACCATACATATGAAGCAGCTACCAGTGTGATGCGATACGATTCAGCCCTATTATGATGCAGTGTGATCCGATTTCGATTCGATTCAATGCAATACAATGCAATGGAAAAAAAAAAAATAATGCTATGCAATTCAATATGGTACAGATAGTTTGCTCTGGTTCAGACAGACAGTCATGTTAATCTACATTCTATGCGACTCCCAGGACACGCCTTGTTCTCCGTAGTGTTGTGATAGCCTACGTCATATTCACGTAGCAGCAGTGGTGATTGAACGTGCTTGAGAAACAGTTTAGAGAGGATAAATCAATCTGCATATAAAATATTGGTCACAAATTATTGGTCACTTTCTAAATAATAAAAGTATAGTGCATCTACTAATAATTATATATAAATAAATATTTTTACCGATGCAAATATGTTAGAAACAATGCATCGCGATACAAATGCCAACTTGTATCCGATGCACACTTTCTTAAATCAATGCATCGCATCGTTAACTTTTCTGCCGATGCATTGATGCGAATTGCTGAATCTTACCATCCCTACTGTATAGATCTACTACAGGTGATTTCATTTATGTTACAGTATATTAGGCAGCAAGTGAACAGTCAGTCCTTGAATTTAATGAGTTAGAAGCAAGAAAAATGGGTAAGCAAAATTATCTGAGTGACTTTGGCCAAATAATGATAGCTAGACAACTGGCATTATCAAAGTGGAAACTCTTTTGGGGCATTCCCGGTATGCAGTGGTTATTAGTACCTATCAAAAGTGGTGCAAGGAAGGACAACTGGTGAACCAGTGTCAGGTTCATGAGTGCCCAAGGCTCACTGATGCACGTGCATCACAATTTAGTGCGTATGGGACTGCATAGCCACAGACTGGTAAGAGTGCCCATGATGATCCCTGTCCACTTCCAAAAGTACCTATAATGGGCATGTAAGCGACAGAACTGGACCATGGAGCAATGGAAGAAAGTTGCCTGGTCTGATGAATCACGTTTCAGACCAGATGGATGGCCAGGAGCATGTGTGTTACTGGAAATGGCAAGAGGATGCAGTGTGGGAAGAAGGAACATCGGCGAAAGCAGTGTAATGCTCTGGGCAATGTTCTGCTGGGAAACCTTGGACCCTGGCATTCATGTGGATGTTACTTTGACACGTGCCACCTGACTAAAAATTGCTGCAGACCACATACACCCCTTCATGTCAATGGTGTTCCCTGATAGCAGTGGCCTCTTTCAGCAGGATAATGCACCTGCAACACCTGCAACTGTTCAAGGTGTTGACGTGGCTTCCAAATTCCCCAGATCTCAATCAATTGAGCATCTATGGGATGTGCAGGATGAACAAATCCGATCCACGGAGGCTCACCGTGCAAGTTGCAAGACTTAAAGGATATGCTGCTAATATCTTGCTGCCAGATACTACAGGACACGCTCAGAGGACTTGTTGAGTCCATGCCCTGATGCATCAGAGCTGTTTTGGCAGCACGATGGGAACCTACACAATATTGGGCAAGTGGTTTTAATGTTGTGGCTGATCAGTAAAAGTGTACATAACAGCATCGGCAAAATAACCACTCACGTACTGTACTTACAAGGACAAAAACATGCAAGACAAATCCCCTGAAAAATGTTCTTCAGTATGATTTTTAATATATTTGATATATTTGAAGTAAAAAAAAAACAACTGATAATGGGAACTTGATCTGAGGCAAATGCACATCCCTTCATATCCAAGTTTTAAAATGATCAAGTTTTAACATTTCAGCTGTCATAGCATACTGGTTTAATAACAATTACAGAATACTGACAACTAATTCTTATTATTGTGTGTATTCCTATATGCAAGTGTTCTCTTAACCCAGATCAGGACTGGATCAAAAAACAGTCCATAGACTCTAACCTGTGATACACTGTAAAATTAACAGTAAAATCAGCATTATTTAGTTACACGCACTGTCTTACATCCGTTCATCTGGCTGTTTACAGTTTACTCTTAGAGAACGTCCCGCCTCTCCCAGCACCTAAGCTGAATTTTGTTGCTCCAGTGACTGCTTCAGCTACAACGACTGGCAGGCCGTGGTCAAACTCATACTGCATGGCCTGGGTGAAGGAGGAGGAGTCAAAGACTGCGTGGTAGGCGGAGTTACAGTCAGCACGGAGACAGAGCTGTGGAAATGCGCTGACCTGTTCGGCAAGTTCAAGAGCCACTTGAAGTGCTAGAACAAACGAACACAGACTGACAGTTAGATGTGAAGATGCCAAAATGGGGCCATTCCTAGTTAAGTATAACAGACCTCTGACAGAAGGTGGCAAAATGTCAGCAAAAAACTTTGGTGACACTCCTAAACCATTTTTTTTGTTTAGTTGACCATAATGTGTGACCTCAAGTTACCTCCATATCATCACTCATTTCCTTCTGATATGAACTCGTTTTGTCCTTCTGTGTAGCACATGAAAGCTCTGGCCTCTGTCCAGATCTCCTATGGAAAGTCTACACGAGTGACTTCACTTTGGAACTGAAGTGCTTAATTTAACAGTATCTCTAAACAGCTTTGAGCTCATCTCATCTAACCTCGCCGTGACTGTGTGAACTGCTGCCACATTACATTAGTTTAATCTGCTAACATCCTCAAGGGAACTCCACTGTGGATGAATGAAATATGCAAACGCTCATATACTGGTCAGATAACAGCACACATACAGTACAGTATCGAAATATGCACGGACATGCTGTAGAAAAGGTAGAAATAGTTTGAGGGAATCACATTGTTCCAAAACTGTATGACTTCCTTTTGTATAGTATTTTGTAAAGATATACTCCAGAATGTTCACGCTGCTCTTTTTCATATAGTGAAAGCATATGTGACCCTGGAGCACAAAACCAGTCTTAAGTCGCTGGGGTATATTTGTAGCAATAGCCAAAAACACATTGTATGGGTCAAAATTATTGATTTTTCTTTTATGCCAAAAATCATTAGGACATTAAGTAAAGATCATGTTCCATGAAGATATTTTGTAAATTTCCTACTGTAAATATATCAAAACGTATTTTTTGATTAGTAATATGCATTGCTAAGAACTTCATTTGGACAATTTTAAAGGCGATTTTCTCAATATTTACATTTTTTTGGACCCTCAGATTCCAGATTTTCAAATAGTTGTATCTCGGCCAAATATTGTCCTATCATAACAAACCATACATCAATGGAAAGCTTATTTATTCATATTTCAGATGATGTATAAATCTCAATTTCGAAAAATTGACCCTTATGACTGGTTTTGTGGTCCAGGGTAATATATAGTATGGCAGAATACCACAAGATCACTCTAAAAACATTAATCCATACAACAATAACCTTTGTTCCAAGGCTTTTGTAAAAATGATAAAATTATGTATTATTCAAACTTTCCACATTACGATTAGTCATGTGACAAGCCAGAACACCATCAAGCATATTTTTCTAAGTAACTATTAATGATATTACTTCAACATAGGTAAAATGTAGTTGGTTTATGATGTTCAATTGTCCTATCATGCTAAAGCAAGTTTTAAGGTGTAGTGTATGTGTACCTTGGCCATCAGGCACAACTCTGTTTGCCAGTCCAAATGTTAAAGCCTCTTGTGCCTTTACCGGTCGGCCTGTGAGGATGAGATCTAGAGCTCGCGAGAGACCAATCAGCTGTGGCAATCTCACCGTACCACCATCAATCAATGGCACACCTGTGTGAGACAAACAGAAAGAGGCTTATAGACATAGAGGATCTGAGGATTAACTGATAGGAGGTGAATTATGTACACAGATATATACTACCGTCCTAACGTTTGAGGTCAGATTTTCTTATTTGAAAGATAATAATACTTTGTTAGTCAAGGATGCATTCAATTTATAAAAAATAACAGTAAAGACATTTATGATGCCATGAAAGTTAAAATACCCATGCCATTTCAATGTACAATTTGTCACTGACTTGTAAATTTGTCACAGTGCTTGATTTTTGAGTTACTTTATTTTTATGGATTACAGGACAAATGTGAAATCTAGGTATTAATTAAAATTTTATCAATATGTGCAAATACTTATCAGTCAGAATATACTGTAGGAGTGCAACCCCAATAAAAAAAGACCATTGTATCACACCATTGTAGACCATTGTATCACACACACACACACACACACACACACACACACACACACACACACACACAAAGGGTCCTGAATACATGTCTAATCACCAGCAATCCCTCTGCACATGGAGCTCTCTCTATCTCTGCCAATTCAAACTAGTATCATTACTACCACGTTCTATAAATGATATTTTCTCCTGTTACGGGTTATGGAAATAATGCAGCTCTATTCATAGTGGCTTGAGAGGGTGAGAGATAATGAGTGGATACATCTGCTACCAATCATCTGTCCTCTCAGTTCAACAAGCTACACATCTGGCAACTAAACTGAGGTGGGAGGGAGTTCTTTCAGTGAGCACATCCTTCCATATTTCCTCTGCTCTTTTAGCCCATTACTCAAGTCTGTCATTCAGAAAGTCATTCCTCCATCTCTATTACACATCTGCAAGCATGCAGCTGACACACCAGATGTGATGATGAGGTGCATCTGTTTCAGAAGATGGACCTATAAAGTCTTAAAAGCAGAGGCAGTGTAGAAACCATAAATGCAAGGAATGAATGCACATTCGTGCTAATATTATTTAAATCATCAGAGCCGCAAAATCTAGGTTTGACCAACTGACCATCTGAAAGAATCCAAGGGATTTTTTGGCATACAAGCAAATGTGCATTTAGGAATCAGTGTGGCCAAACCCTCAAAGGAACTTTTGTACCTTTTCTAAACTCATAGTGTGCATATTATACCTTGAGGAGTATATACGCTGCCTTTAGGGTTATATAAGGTACAAACATGTACCTCTGAGTGTGCTGCCCCAGAGATACATTTTTGCAAAATTTGGTATAGTTATGTTTACATGCACTCCTTTTTGTCAATCCAAATGAATCCAATCCAATTTTAGATTCTCTAAGTTCTGTTATATGTACCCTAAAGCTAAGCATTTAAGCTATCATGGCAATGGTATTTTTTAATCCGATTGAAAAAGTAGTCTGATTCAAGGGTTTACATTGCTAACATTTTCCTATTAAACAGATTATTTAAAACTATAACCTGTTTCAGTCAGATCAAAATTTAATTCAGACTGAGCTCAATCGATTGTGGCATGGTGACTCAGTGATTAGTGCAATCACAATCAAAAGACATGAAGGAGAGGTGAATGTAGGTATGAGTGAGAGTGTGAATGTCTGTGTATGTATCCGTCCAGGGTGGTTCCTGGGAAAGGCATCCCCATCACCCATCATATAACTGCTTGTTCTATATGTACACAGATGGATGGATTGAGTTTAGTCAGACTGATGTAGGTGATTCCCAATTGGAATCTGTCTGACTGACTGAGCCATCAATATGATTATAAAGAGATTATTAGGTTGCACGTAAACATAGCTATGATGTGACTGTGAGTTAGATAAAGTAGTCCATACATCTCTTCAAATCAATCCACTACCTTTATTCCCAGACCTTGACTATTGCACAAAATCCTCTTGCTTTCACACAAGAAGACATTGAAGTGGTACAATGGCTTTACAGAAATCACCGAATGACTCCATGTCACTAGACCTGCATTAGCAGCTGGGTGATTTCAGTTCACCTCAGGTGTTTGACTGAATGAATGGATCTGTCTGTGTAAGCCTGAGCCTGTGGTTGAACTTTTATGTCTTCCTGTACGTGTTCATGCTGGTGATACTGGTATCCACAGAACATCAAAGTACCAACAAAGCCTACGACGCAAGCTTGCACACACAATGGTGTTGGGTTAATGCAGAGTTACACCACACTACACTAGAGCTCAGGAAAAAACCTTTGAACGCACACATGACTACAATTATATAAATGCAAAAACAGCTAAATGAGAAGCTATAAGATGTGGTCTACAAGTCTGTGAAATCAGAACCAACATTACCATGATACAAAACCTGTTGCATATGAATTATAATTCTAAATCCCTAAGAGTTAACCTTGATATTTAGTGAATTTCAGTTTAAGCTGTTCACTTAAAACAAATGAATGCATTAAGAGAAGCCTTCCATTTTTAAGACAACTCAAATCCGTCAATGTATTTGATGAAATCAGCATCCCTGAGTCCAAGCATTATATGCCAAGGAAGGATCTGAAGGTTGAAAGAGAATGTCTGTAAAATCTGAGAAAGGTCGAGTCATTTCAGTTGTTGGCAGCCACTCCGGTGGCTGAGGTGGACGAATGGAAACTGCATTCAGAACAACTGGCTTTGGCCACCTGGGCTGTTGGATTAGATACAACGTGTGTGCAGTTAGGGCCTCTTAAAAATGATAAACTCAGATTTCACAGATCTTCTGATCTCTGATAAATGTGCTGCATTTCATTTGAGCTGGGAACAAACTGTCCAAGTGAAACAGAATATTTGATGAGAAAACAATGACTGGGTCATGAAAAGTGGGCGTTCCATAGCAGAATGGAATCAGACCTGAATGTGAAGTTCCAGTCCAGACACTGTCGGAACCCACTTTTTGACTTGGATGTTGAGGCTGAAGGTCAGGTCAGGACGTTTTTATGTATCCCAATGGTAAAACTTTTACCTGAAAAGCCCAAATAGCTATAGATGATGTCAGCCAAAAAGGAGAGTAGTTTTAATAAATGCGGCAAATTTAAAGTTTATAAAGGCTTTTTTCTTTTGGTATAACACACTGATGAATTGTGCACAATAAGACCAGGAAGGTGTATTAGGAAAGGAAATAGGGCCAATGTGCTAAAGACTACGTAATGTTTTACTCAGCCAAACAATATTTCCCTTGGGTTTTACTGTGAAACTGCACTAGCTGAATCACTTAAATGGCTTGTTCACATTCTTTTCAGGGCTGTTTCTTTCAGTTTGGTGGCTCAATGTAGTATCTGAAGACAAAACAGGAAGTATTTGGCCACATCAGAGAGATTTTGGTAGCATATTTTCCATTTCCAGGGTTACTTCCCCCATCCGCGTCTCTTTCTCATTTCTGTCTCTTCGTCTCTCACCACGAGGGATTCCCCTAGGCTGTTCCCATCTAGCTCTCCCATATACAGCCCTAAAATTCACTTGCCAAAACAAGATTAGGTAAAATAAAACCTACAAGCAGGATGTTAAAATAAACCCTTTCCACTGATGGTGGCCAAGACATCTATTATGTGAGATGAATGGTGTTTAAAGGCCTGCTGTGCACTGTGGGTAAGTACAGGAGAGAGTGAGGAAAATTCAGAGGAAATAAGTGGGTAGTGTCAGAGCGCTTAGCCTTGTTCTGGGAGAAAAAGTCTCCAAATGATAGTTCTCATTTAAATTCAATCATAGCAGAATGGCCACAGGAACCAATGTGCGGCAAAAACAACACATACAATTTGTTGACAAAACATTTTGGTAGGAATGGTTACATGTTAGATGTTCCAATCAGAAGTGTAATGCGACTATAGATATCATATCATGCAAGCTATTGGATTTGTTCATGATTTCAGAAATAAATACAAATTGCTGCCACAATGTCAGGATGTTAGAGGTTACTAAGCTTTACTGAGTATGTTTGAGCAAGTTGTTATGCGGTTTATAGAGTATTGTGGGTGGTTGCCAGGGATTTGCTACATATCTATGCTACATAACCAAGATGTCCTGAGTGGTGCATAGCATGTTGCTGTGCGGTTGTTAGGGTGTTGTGGGTGGTTGCTACATGGTTACTTAACTGTTCTGAGTGTTTTTTAAAATGTTTCTAAGCAGTTGCATGTTTCTATGCATTTACTAAGCTGTTATAAATGTTTATAATGATGATAAGGAGTGTTACTTGCTGACAAGCCAGACTTTGAGCTGTTCATGTTGATTATTTTCAGATTAATTATAGGAATTATTAAACAGAAATATGAAAGGTATAACTGACGATGGGCCAATTATTCCACTTATTTGTTCATGATTTCATAAATACAAATTGTGCCACAATACATGTTAGAGGTTACACACATCAAGACATTGTTCAGATCTACATATCTATGCACATAACCAAGGCATGTGCAGCGGGGGGTGCTTGGGGGTGTTTTTTAAAATGTTTCTCAAACCCTGTTATAAATGTTTATAATGATGATAAGGAGTGTTACTGCCCTTTTTCATGTTGATTATTTTCAGATTAATTATAGGAATTATTAAACAAATTAAAGGTATAACCAAAATTCCACTTACATCATAGTTACCACACATCAAGCATTGTTCCCTCAGCGGGGGGTCTTAACAATTATCAAAAATAATATTGTGGTTAATAATATAAAATGCTTTTGAATTATAATTATTATGGTTCAAAATCTGTAACAAACTCTTACTTATAGTCTGAGGTGCCATTGCTGTAGATTGTGTGTGTCTTAAGGCTGAAATACAAGACTTTTGCCCTGATTTTCCCCCGATTTACAGTCTGGAGAATTTGACGCTAGTTGTCGAAAATTAAAACCAGTCAGTAGATTTGAGTTAATAGATTTCACAGAAAATTAGTAAAGTGTATGATGGTCACAGCTTCAGACTATAAATCTATCTAATCAGAGGACATCAAACATGTTTGATATTTTCAGTTGAATTTGTTTTCAATTGTCATGCATCTCCTAACAAGGGGCACTTTTCTGTGTGAGTTTTTTGTGATTGGAACGACATTAAGTCGACTCAGTCATTGAGTGTATGATGGCTCTTTTTCTTTGTGATTATTTACAAAGTCAGTAAGTGTATGATTCCTAGTGTTGTAAAAATCTGTTCAGATTTTAAAAGTCATGTAGTGTATTAAACAAGCACAAATTTCATTGGACAATGTGAAGTGGAGAGGTATCTTCCCGGTCTTATTCATGAATCAGTTGAAAACTATATAGCCACTGTCTGTTTTCAGTTTTTTTTTTTTTTTTGTTGTTGTTGTTTTTGTATGTGAAAAGGCAAAAATGGAAGATGTAGCATTAATTGACCCTTCGCAGGGAGCGTGATTGACAGGCGATCTGACCAATCATAATGCTGAATCCACCATTTTGTCCAACAATCAAGTCAGACAGGAAAGTAGATTAACTTCGGTGGAATTAAACTTGAAAACTGGTGCGTACTGATGCCTTTCCATGGTTGAAATAAAATACCTTCTGATGCTCATTCATGTTTATTTTGTGCTTTAAGTAAATATGAAAAGATGATTGGTTCACATGCTGCTTGAACTGTGGCGCTACAGTAATCTTTTATGACACATTAAAGAGCCACAAAACGGTATTTAATGCTTGAATTTCTCAAAAAATTACAAAAGCTAAGACTTTGTTAGCCTGCTTTGTCTTGTCTGTTGGAATGTTGTCAGTTTCCTCTTTGCTCCGCAATGTATTTTTTACTGCGTAAGAACATGATGTGTGGCGTGAGAGTGACAGGGCTTTGCAAAGGCTCTTTTGTTTAGGAACTATTTTCTTACACATCTCACCCCAAGCCTGTTACAGTTACAGGGACTTGCTATGTGGTTACTAAGCTGCTTTGAGTTTTTTTAGAATGTTACTACGCAGTTTCTAGGTTGTTGTAGGTGGTAACTTAATGGTCAAATTCAAAAGAGTCCACCTCCCAATACTATATATTCTGCTCTCTATATGGCTCAGGTTTCTCCTTGTAAGTAAATATATGGGATTTTCCCCCATTATTTTCGTCCATGAGAATTATAAGTCTAAAAAGAAAAGTAATTGCATAGCTCACCTCACCAAAACACATGATTTGAGGTATCATTCATTCCTCATATGTAGCGCAGGTAAAGTTTACATTCCACATTTTTAAGGGTTATAGGTTTGATCAAATTCTTAAATAAGAACAATACTAATGCAGACAATTGTGTTAGCAAGCACCAACATTTTTCCATTGCACAAAAAATTCAACTAATCATTACTGTAGAGCACCGGTAAAGACTTGAAGACAGCAGGCGTCACGTCTTCCTGGGTGGCTCGAGTACAGTAGAGGCAGACAGTCTGAGGAACGGGTTCACAGGAACATGCGGGCAATGCCCGGATGCTTGGTTTAATGAAAGAGAGGGTCATGATGATGGCTCTATGTTTTAAACGAGCAGCTGGAAAAATCAGTTCCTGGCAGTAAATTATAGCACTGCTGGCATATTTATACACACTGTGGTCATATTTGTAGCATAGAGAAACTAGTACATGCAGAATGAAACTGCATCAAATTTCTCTTCTCTTTCTATGTACTGCAAAGCTTGTCCACAATAGTTTAGCATTGCGGGATTTAATTTACTATGTTTGGATTGAAATTGGCACCTTTTATTTTTCATAATACAACCATTTATAGAATCCTGCAAGTGCCACTGGACAATAAGGTAATATCATGGTACAAAAATATGGTAATCCAGGGGCGTGCAGTCCATATAAACTGTGAATGTTATGCATACCCAAGCCATTTGAGAGAATGAGCTCAGGGACTGGCTCATAAATATTAACAATGTTATAAATTCCGGTGACATTTTTTCCCTTTCAGTCGGTCACTCCGAGTCACGTCGGATGACCGACGAAATTGGGATCTCGCCAGAGAGACCAATCCACTTCGAGTGTAACTAAAAGAGCCAATGGACATTGGCATGCGATCATTGCATCCAGCTGCCGCTGATCACAGCGTGAGTATAAGAGGCAGCAGGTGCACCGCATTAATTCATCCTTTCGCTTCGGAGCCGAGCGGTAGTGGTTGAAGCTACTGCTCTCCCCTTCCACAGAGAGTGTTCTGTGAACGAGTGTGGGCGTTACGGCGCAGCAGCGGTGGAGGAAGAAAGATCTTCCTGCTGACAGCCACACTAGGAGTGTGCGGTGGCCAGTTCTCCTGCGTGCTTCAGCACAAAAATTTCTCTAAAAGAGTAACACGGGTGATCGCGTCTTTTTAAAGATGTCTTATCACCCGTGTGTTTCTGGGTGTGGTCGCTTCCTGGCACCTCAGGACGGTCACGATTGCTGCCTCACGTGTCTGGGCATTCAGCACGCTGAGGAGGCTTTCGTGGATGATTCTTGTGGGGACATGACCATCTCGGAGTTGCGTAATAGACTCCGTTATGTCAAACATGGCGGAGTCCCTCTGCCTCGATCCGGCGTTCATCCCGGCACCCGGGGCACCGCTGCATCCGGTGGAGTCAGTGGTGATCTGAGGATTACGGTGAGGGCTTCCCCAAGAGGAGTTCCTCACCCCTCAAGCGCTCTGCAGCCGGTGGGGTTGCCGTTGGAGCGGGCTGGGACCTCTGCAGAGCGGGGTACACCACCCGTTTCCTTCGGTGCTCCCCCTGACAACCAGATGTTGATCGCTGCATCGGAGGGTGAGCTCTCTCTCTCCGGGGATGACAACTCGGCTGCGTTGCCCCCTTCGGGTGTGGTAGCGTTGTCCGAGCCAGACCCAGAGATGACGGCTATGCTTTCCAGTGGTCAGATCCCTCGTTCCTTCGGGCAGGAGTGCCCCTGGAGCAGGTATCCAGGCATGCTGTGGTATTAACGGATGCCTCGGCCACCGGCAGGGGAGCCACGTACAATCTTTTGTTTCGTTTTGTTTTTGTTGTGCCAGCGGTACCCAAAACATTAATAAAAGAGCGGTTTCCTCAGTCTCTGGGTCTCAAGAGGAGGAGAGTGGTGAACCGTGCATAACGGGATCACTTCCCTCCTCCTCTCTCGCCAGGCAGCGAGTGGTTGCTCAAGAGCACCCCTCTTGTCCATTCGTGGAACCAGGTAAGGGCGGTAGCACTCCAGTCCCCGCTTCAAGTCGTCACATGCCGGGCTGTCACAAGCCTGAAGCCGGGTTCCTGTGTTTCCTCCCACACGAGGAGGAATCAGGTGAGTGTTACACTGCACACCCAGACCCCGCCCCTGCCGTCACAGGCCCCAGGCCCCAGGCCAGGTCCCTGTGTTCCACCTCGCTGCCCCACTGCGGGTATGTCAGTGCCACGGTCTCTCGGAGCCTGGCTAGTGCTCCCTGGTCCGTCTCGGTGGCTCCTGCGGACCATCAGACTCGGCTACGCGCTTCAGTTCGCCCGGCGTCCCCCCAAGTTCAGGGGCATCCGGTTCACTTCAGTCAAGGCCGTCGATGCCCCTGTCTTGCGTGTGGAAATCGCAGTCCTGCTGGCGAAGGATGCGATAGAACCGGTCCCTCCAGCCGATATGAGGTCGGGGTTTTACAGCCCTTACTTCATTGTGCCCAAGAAAAGCGGTGGGTTATGACCGATCTTGGATCTGCGAGTTCTGAACCGTGCACTTCACAAGCTGCCGTTCAAGATGTTGACGCAGAAACGCATTTTCGGGTGCGTCCGTCCCCTAGATTGGTTTGCAGCGATCGACCTGAAGGACGCGTACTTTCATGTCTCGATCCTCCCGCGACACAGGCCATTCTTGCGATTCGCGTTCAAGGGTCGGGCATATCGGCCCTTGTTCCCCTGAGAGAACGGGGTTGTGCGCATTCTCAACTACCTCATACTGGCTCATACTTGCACAGTCTCGCGAGCAGTTGTGCGCACACAGGGACCTGGTGCTCAGGCACCTCAGCCAGTTGGGCCTTCGGGTCAACTGGGAAAAGAGCAAACTCGTGCCAACGCAGAGGATCTCTTTTCTCGGCATGGAGTTGGATTCGGTCAACCAGACAGCACGCCTCACCCAGGAACGTGCTCAGTCGGTGCTAAACTGCCTCAAGACTTTATCAGGCAGGACGGCGGTCCCACTGAAACTCTTTCAGAGGCTCCTGGGGCATATGGCTGCAGCTGCGGCGATAGTTCCGCTCGGTCTGCTCCATATGAGACCGCTTCAGCACTGGCTCCATGGCCGAATCCCGAGGTGGGCGTGGAAACGCGGTACTCACCGGGTTCAGATTACACCGGCCTGCTGCAAAACCTTCAGCCCATGGTCAGATCCCTCGTTCCTTCGGGCAGGAGTGCCCCTGGAGCAGGTATCCAGGCATGCTGTGGTATTAACGGATGCCTCGGCCACCGGCTGGGGAGCCACGTACAATGGGCATGGACGGGTCCCCAACTGCGTTGGCATATCAATTGCCTCGAGCTGCTGGCAGTACGCCTTGCCTTGGGCACCCTCAGAGGGTGCCTTCAGGGCAAGGACGTTCTGGTCCGTACGGACAACACTGTGACCGTTGCGTATATCAACCGGCAAGGCAGTTTACACTCCCGTCGCATGTCGCAACTCGCCCGCCACCTCCTCCTCTGGAGTCAGAAGCATCTGAGGTCCCTTCGTGCCATCCACATTCCAGGAGTGTTCAATCGGGCAGCCGACGAGCTGTCTCAAGCAGCACTTCCAGGGGAGTGGAGACTCCATCCCCAGGCGGTTCAGCTGATTTGGGGACGGTTCGGAGCTGCTCAGGTGGACCTGTTTGCATCTCCAGAAACCACCCACTGCCAGTGGTTCTACTCCCTAACCGAGGCAACGCTCGGCACGGATGCACTGGCACACAGCTTGCCCCGGGGCCTGTGCAAATATGCGTTCCCCCCAGTGAGCCTACTAGCACAGACACTGTGCAAGATCAGGGAGGACGAGGAGCAGGTCTTGTTAGTGGCTCCATATTGGCCCAACAGGACCTGGTTCCCAGAACTCATGCTCCTCGCGACAGCCCCTCCCTGGCCGATTCCTCTGAGGAAGGATCTGCTTTCACAGAGACGGGGCACCCTCTGGCACCCGCATCCAGACTTGTGGAAACTCCATGTGTGGTCCCTGGACGGGACGCGGAGGTTCTAGGTGACCTACCCCAGCAGGTAGCTCTCACTATCACTTCTAAGTGGAACCTGTTCGTCGAATGGTGTTCCTCTCACCATGAGGACCCCCGGAGATGTTCGATCAGAGCCGTGCTGTCCTTCCTGCAGCAAGGGTTGGAGCGTAGGCTGTCCCCCTCCACCCTGAAGGTTTACGTTGCTGCTATTTCCGCCCACTACGACCCCATAGAGGGGAGATCGGTGGGGAAGCACGATCTGGTCATCAGGTTTCTTAGGGGGGCCAGGAGGTTAAATCCTCCTAGGCCTCTGTCCTTACCCTCTTGGGATTTGGCATTGGTGCTAAGAGCCCTACAAACTGCCCCCTTTGAGCCTTTGCAGTCAGTCGAGTTGAAGTTTCTCTCTGTGAAAACCCTACTTCTGACTGCATTGGCCTCGATCAAGAGGGTGGGGGACCTGCAGGCATTTTCGGTCGACGAATCGTGCCTTGAGTTTGGGCTGGCTGACTCCAGTGCAACACTGAGGCCCCGGCCCGGCTATGTGCCCAAGGTTCCTACCACTCCCTTCAGAGACCAGGTGGTGAACCTGCAAGCGCTGCCCCTGGAGGAGGCAGACCCAGCCCTAGCTTTGCTCTGTCCTGTACACGCACTGCGACAGTACGTGGATAGAACTCAGAGCTTCAGGACCTCAGAACAGCTCTTTGTTTGTTATGGAGGACAGCAGAAGGGGAGGGCTGTCTCCAAGCAGAGGATGGCCCACTGGATAGTGGATGCTATCACCTTGGCCTATGAAGCACAAGGTGTGCCCTGCCCCCTCAGGCTCCGTGCTCACTCCACTAGGGGTGTTGCTTCGTCCTGGGCGCTGGCTCGTGGTGCTTCGCTAGCAGACATCTGTAGAGCTGCGTGTTGGGTGACTCCCAACACGTTCGCTAGGTTTTATAGCCTACGTGTCGAACCGGTTTCCTCCTGTGTTCTCACCTCAAACGGGTAGTGGCACTGAGAAGCCCGGCTCAGAGTCGGCTTGCGGCGTTCTTACGCCCAATTCTCCAGAGAGTTCCTTAACCAGGAAAACCCTGCCGAGTCCTCCAGCACTCCGGCGTCCGGACATGGCGGAGCGTCCGGCGCCAGGCCTTTCAGCAATGAATTCTTGAAATCTGGTGTGAGGCCTAGTGCCCATATGAGAGACCCTGCTGGGATCCCATATGTGTATTCCACGGTATGCTTATTAGAGCCGTATTTCCCCTGGCAGACCACGTTCTGCCGTCTCTAATGATGCAGCCTAAGCCATCTCAGAGACTTTCATGTGCAATAGGGCCCTACGGGGTTACTTCATATGTCTAAATGACATATGAAGTATGTCTGGGAGGAGGTGACTCCGCAGTGTGCCTCTTCCAGGTGGAAGGGCATGCTTTGACCTTAGTTGACCTTCTCCTGTGGCGTTTTGGTAGGGATCCCAATTTTGTCGGTCATCCGACATGACTCGGAGTGACCGACTGAAAGGGAACGTCTCGGTTACGAATGTAACCCTCGTTCCCTGAAGGAGGGAACGGAGATGTCACGTCCCGTTGCCACAGTCGCTGTACCACCGCTGAGCTGCCGGGTCAACGGCTCAGCTCCTCAGCGAAAGCATGAATTAATGCGGTGCACCTGCTGCCTCTTATACTCACGCTGTGATCAGCGGCAGCTGGATGCAATGATCGCATGCCAATGTCCATTGGCTCATTTAGTTACACTCGAAGTGGATTGGTCTCTCTGGCGAGATCCCAATTTTGTCGGTCATCCGACGTGATGTCTCCGTTCCCTCCTTCAGGGAACGAGGGTTACATAAGTAACCGAGACGATTTTAAGGTTTCCTCGTTACACGTTACATGTACTTACTATTATAATAACACTTAATTATGCATAATTGCATGCAAGTAATCCTAAACTGAAACGTAATCCTAACCATATAGTAAGTACATGTAGTTAATAAATATTACTCAGTAATTAAATATATAATTACACTGTAACAAGGCCACCTTAAAATAAAGTGTAACCTAAATTCCATTATCATTTGAGGTGTAACATAAAGCTTACATAATGAAATGTTACATATGTAACTGTCTGTAAATTATTTATTTGCCAAATGACAAATTTCTGCAAATATTTGCCAGGTACAGAGGGATTCGGGTGAGTGTATCCACAAAGGCTTTGGCACCAACACCCAGCTGGAAAACTTGATCTTGATTACCAAAAATCAAGTTGAATGATTTTTTTTTTTAAGTTGTAACTGTATGTTTCTATGGTTTCCATTGGAAACATATATTCTCATATTTTTTGGCATAGTAAAAGTATGCTGAAGGTACACGTAATTTGGCAACATGCGTGAACAAACTAATCTAAGTGAAAATTTCTAAGGATTTTTATTTGTTCCATTTGTTTCTCTCATGCTTGACAAATCTTATGTGTGACGTGTGTACAAGTATGTGTGTAAGCATCCATATGTCTCTTGGGAAGGCACTGCCACCTGGATATTTCAGGCAATAGCTCTTATACTTTTAAAGTGGTCATGAACTGCCTTTGTTTTTTTTTATTTTGTACTGTTCTCTGAGGTCCATTTATAATGCTATCAAGATTTTTACATCAAAAAACATCATAATTTAGAAGTAATAAGCTCATCAGAACGCTCTGTTTGACTAGGCGTGGTGAATTGTAGACTTGGAAGTAAACGCCCACTGCTATGATTGGCTAACAGTTGTGTATGTTTGACAGCAACATTCCTCATAGATGGATGATGCTGTGATTTTGGTCGCATAAATACCCAGTACATATTAAACGATCTGTAAAAACAGACAAAGCAATAGTGACCACATAATAAAAACAGTTGTGTTGCAACATTACTTTCGGATCCAATGATTTTATAAAACATTTTGTTGTCAAAAATTGTAATTATCATTACTGTAAAGTTATCTAAATTGTAGTATTTATGGTCATTTTACCATTTTAAGTGTTACCATAGATATTGGTGTTGTTTCAAAACAACCTAAACAACAAGTAGTTCTATTCTAATATCAGGATTTACTTGTAGGATTTTATTTTGGGATTTCTTCAAGATTGAAACATCTCCCAACCACAAACCCCTTCCTCCAACCCAGGTCCAGAGTTGTAGGTATGAACAAACAAAGCAATGCTGTCCAATGCCACTCCTACCTCAACCTTAAACAAATTAACATCAAAGTTCAAAACATCAAAACAACACCTACCAAATCTGCGACAGAAAACGCCCATGATGGAGCTCTCCTCAACCACCCTCAGGTCAGCCAGCAGGGCCAGCTCCAGACCCCCAGCCACAGCATACCCACTGACTGCTGCAATCAAGGGTTTTGAGAGCCTCATACGAGTTGGACCCTACAACCAACAACACACATCAGTATATTGCCCTTCTACCCTGTGAACCAAGCTGTAGGACTGCAAACATGAGTGTCAGATGTCAATTATGAAGAGCATGTGCGCTTCACAGTATGCTCTACTATTGGTAGTTGCAGATGGTCTCTGTCGCTTATGTGGTATGTTACTCATTTCACATGTGAAGATGATCAATAATAACACAGCTCATTTACAAATTAAAGTCTTTAAAGGAACAGTAGCAACAAAAAAAAAAAAATCTTGTTTAAGTCTGAAGGCCTGTTCACAGCAAGACAAATGTTTGGTGTAAACATACAAGAGACGGAGACAAGGGAGCTGTTTCTGGATTCCTCTCTGTTATTCACTCTCTCTTAGCAAAATAGTCATGAGAACCACCAAATCGTAGTTTTATGTAACAGCAGTGGCTCTGGGCATGTGACCAAAAGTGCAAACTTTTCGAAAAATCTGTTGCAATGACTGCAATGTTTGTTTCATTATGAACATTTTGGTAGACATTTTAATTGTAATAAATGGCTGTTAATGTGACTGTTAGTACATTAAGGGTCATAAAAATGGTGGAAAATGGTAATGAAAACTTTTTGATGCAAGAAACATTTATTAGTTACAATATTATAGCAGACTTAAAGGTAATGTATTAAATGACTCCTCTAGTATTACTATGCAATACTGCATCTAAGAAGGACCACTCCGTACCATGGGACCAGGACCACCGCAGACATCTTGCTCCAGTTTGAGAGAACCAGAGCTCTGGGCCAACTCCTTCAGATCAAAACCAGCACAGAAATTCCCTCCTGAAACAAACAACTTGATAATTTAACTGACAAGGCAACCCTTGTGAAAAAGAAGTCTACTTTAGCATACTTTTAAAAAGAGTACTTATTACGGATATAACATTCTTTAAAGGGGTCATATGATGCGATTTCAAGTTTTCCTTTCTCTTTGGAGTGTTACAAGTTGTTCGTGCATAGATAAGATCCCTGAAGTTGCAAAGACTAAAGTCTCAAAACCAAAGAGATATTCTTTATAGAAGTTAAGACTTGTCCACGCCCTCCTAAAACGGGTCATTCAAACGCACCCCTACATGTCTACGTCACGGTGTGGGGAGATTTGCAAAACACTGCCCAAATGTTTATGCAATGAAAGAAGGCGGAACTATTATTCTTGCTGTAGTGCTGTTGCTGCCGCCGGCGCCATGTCCTGGAGACGCTGTGTTTCGTTGTGAAAGCGAAACTACTTTGTTTGGGCTTCCAAAAGAGGACACAACTAGAAATCAGTGGTTAAGTTGTATTTACAACACTGTTCCAGAACAGTTCAACCCAAATATTAGAGTGTGTGCAGCGCATTTTACGGAGGACTATTTCCTGAACCTGGGAGTAGCCTGCCAGCTGTGCACAAAGGCTGTTTCTATAAAGTGGGGCAATTCCAACTTTGCAAGGACAGTCTGGCGCTTCTGACTTACTTAGTACTTAAGTACGTTTTCTTATTTAAAGAATTTACCACTGACTATTCAAACACGAGTTTTGAGCAGTGTAGAGTAGTGCTTGTTGTTTGTCGTTTCTCTGATCACAAATGCAGACATGGAAATGTTTACGAGTCACGTTGCATCGCGCCATGTAAAAAGACAGTATAAGTCATTATAATCAGTAATTATGTCCCACTGGATGCAACAAATGCCTCGTTTATAATGGGTTTTATTGTTTTTGTGTCGTCGCGCCGAGACACGGCATTACAATACGGTAAGGGGCATAACATTTCCGTCTCACGCTTGAGGTATTCGGCCATTCACAACGCACTGGATAGCTGGCCAATCAGAGCATGCCTCGCTTCTCAGAATGATGAGCTTTGTAAAAATCAACACGTTTCAGAAAGGCGGAGCATAGAGGAGCAACAATAATGTACAGTATGTGGAAAATGATGTGTTTTTTGAACCTTAAACCGCATAAACACATTGCATTACACCAAATACACAAAATAATGTTCTTTTTAGCAACGTAATATGACCCCTTTAAAAGAATATACTTAAGTGCAAACTTAAAGTACTGTTTTCGGACAATTAATTACATGTTAATTCCAATTTAAAAAAATAAAATAATTCCAAACTGCTGAACTTTAGAGGGTTTTGTTTGTTTGTTTGTTTTTGGCCCACTTAAGTAGGACTTAAAATCATAGTTCACCCAAAAATGGAAATTATGTCATCATTTACTGACCCTAAAGTTGTTCCAAACCTTTATGAGTTTCTTTTTTCTGTTGAACATAAAAAAATGTTTGAAGAATGTGGGTAACCAAACAGTTGCTGGTCCCCATTAACTTCCATAATATGAAAAAAAAACTGCTAAATGGAAGTCAATGGGGAGCAGCATACATTCTTCAAAATATCTGAACTTTCAGATATCGGCATATAAGAATAATTTTTGAAGATTTCATTTCTAATGGAAATTATATATTAAAATGTTATGTGTTTTAATTTATAATGATGAAGTTGCAATTTAATAAATTAAAAGTATAGGCTATTAACTTTTAGGTACAACTTTATTTTAAGATTTCATTGTTAAATATGTTACATGTACAGTATTTACTATGGCAATAAATCATAATCACAAGTAATTACAGTTTTTCTCGATTGCTAAAACACTATAATCAGGCTTTTGATCTAAAATTTCAAAACCATAATGCCATTTTTGAAAAAGCACACCTATTTCCCTAACTATAAACACTATTCCCCTGCTTTGACACATGAGTGACACATGATTTGGTGAACTGTTACTGCAAAACTACACACAAATCCCTACATTTCTCAGTGCTTACACCATGTGGTCATTTAGAAAGCACTAGCATTCAATATTGTTCACTCAAGTCTGCAAAGTTTGAGCTCAATTAGCACACAATTACCCAAGTGGAAACACTAGGAGTCAAAATTTATCACACACCAATCAGAACCTTCGATGGATAAAGGGCCAAAGTCAGCTTACAGATTTCTCAGTGGTTTGGTGCATTTCTCAAATCAGAAATGAAATTCTCAAAACTACTTGTTCAACCTCCACATCATCTAGTCACTTGTGCACATCATAAAAAGTTTCTCATTCTTTCGAACAAGTTGCGATTGCTTTGGTACATTCATGCAACTGATGATGTACATTTGTTTGTGGTTTCCTACATCATCAGTTGCTATTGTCATGTTGCTCAAGATGTATTATTTAGTCATCTGCTATAGTCTTACCCCTCAAAACCTCAAGTCATTAGTTCATCGTATAAATCATTATGGTAAATGCAAAATGGTTGATCTAGTTGTCATAAACTGTCAAGCATATTTTCTACACATTTCTATTAGACTTTTTATAAATTTGCCATGAATTGTTCAAGTGAATTGAACGGACTTTCACATTTTTATTTTCGCCTTTGTGCCCATATTTCTTTTTCTTTTCTATTTCACAATGACGTTGTGAAGTGTTTTTTTTTTTTTGTTAGACCACTAGTAAAAGTGTAACTGTAAATCATATCCAGCCTTTTTCAATCAATATCCCTCATACAGTAATGTGTACATTTGTACTTATGAAATGGATATATGGCATACATAAGAAGTGCAGCCTTCTGCATTTCATTACAGGAACTGTCATCCAAACTGTTGCCATAGTTTACATCAGGTAATACTAACAGAGTGCACTGTTATATTGACAACATGACTAAGCATTTTGCCAATCTTGTTTGTGAACAATGACACAAGGACTTTTCATTCTGATGGAACTGATATGGTCATTGATAAATACTTACTTTTGAGAGATAAACTAAAGATTTTGAGTACGTTACAGGCTTTTGCAGGGAAATCCATTGCATGGTGCTGTTTGTACGAATTGTTTTGAGAAATGTACATACTTCTTTGCAAATATCGAGAAATGCACCAAAGAGACTGAGAAAACCTGTATTCAGGTTTGAAACAATGGATACCTCAACCATTGAGACATGAAGGAAGAGGTCAAGGACACCACAGAGGAAGAGGAGAAGGAGTAGGGAGTAGAGAAAGAAATGACGGAAGAGGAAGAGTAGGAAGTGGAGAGGGAGTATGGAGAGGAAGAGGAGAAGGAAAAAAAGGAAGATGAGGAGGAGAAAGAGGAAGAGGAGGAGAAGGAGGAGGAGGACGACAACATGGAAGAGAAAGAGGAAGGGCAAGGGCAAGAAGACAAGCAGTCTATATTTTAGTCTATGCGTGCCAGGGTTGGATCAGGCATGCAAGAGGATTTTACCCCCGCTGCCTGGCCAGGGCCAGTATAGCCTGTGATGTTGAAGAGGTTCTTTGGCCTGTCCCAGACTAAAGACGGGATGCTGGGAGAGAATAATTAGTTTTGTTGTTGTTTGCTGTATTGTACTGTACTCATGGGGAGTACCACAAGCAACACTTATTACCGGTTTTTGTAGTAGTGTTTTGAATTTATTTCATCAGTGTGTAAGTCTGTGTTGTAGTGTGTGTGTTTTTGAGGGTTTGTGTGTCATGTCTGAGAGCAAAGTTTGGTTTTTCAGCAAGACTGAGTTGTTTTGAGTGGAGAGCTTCATTTTGACCTGAATATAGGAAGTTTGGGGAATTGAGTTAGAAGTTATGGATTTGTGTTTAGAGTTTCGCAAAAAAGAGGCATAATTTCAAGAAATGTGTTTAAGCAATCGAGAAAAACTGTAAGACTAAACCAGTCCTTAAACGTATAGTAAGTAAATGTTTTTAATTATTATTTGTGTAATTACACTGCAACAAAGACATAAAGTATATGTATTGTTAAATAATTGTTGTGTTTTAAAGAAGTACATTTATTTTGATTTTGACTAATATACCCAAGCACGTGTATGATTAATTGTAACTGTAGTGTGTTATTTAAAGTTCACTTTAAAGTAGAACTTTTAATTTGCTATTATTCAAAGGTGCACTTTTGTGTACTTAAGTGTGTAAAAAAAAACAAAGTCATTTAAGTGTTCTTTTTTAAATACACTTAAGTGTTCTTTTATTTTATTATATCAAATTCGATATACAATACAGTTTTTTTTATATACTTTGAAGTACACTAAATGCCCATTTACCACAATTAAGCACACTTCTTTTTCATGAAGGAATACATGCTAATTACAAGAGTTATTTTAAACTTTCAAATGATCATTTATTTCAGAGAAACATTACCAGTTTAAACAGTCCTTCAGTGTACTTTAACATATCACAGCTTGAACTAAGCAATAAAACAGCAGTTATTCATAATTTAGCTGTAATGTGAACATGGACACAATTTTCGTAATGGCTTCCTAATGGACTAGTAAAATCTAGACCAGTAATTGACATTGCATGTGCTCAATTGCATTTTAATGTACCTTTAAATGTCTAAGATATGGTAGATGTTAACACAGACCTGAACCTGTGTTTTGGTGAAATAAGGGAGTTCTTGTGTGGCCATCATTACCTCTGGCACTCATTCACCTCTTCAAAGCTCAAGCAATTACTGTCATCACACATTCTTTATGCTGCTGTCTATGTAATGTTATCTACTGTGTTCAGTTCACCTGCAGACAGTCCTCTGGCTGGGCTCCAGGTTTAGAGTGTGAGAGAGAGCAAAACCTCTCATTTGACTCGTGATAAAGGTGATTTGGGAAATTTGAGCAGAGATGGTTGATCCAGGTTGAACAAATTATTTCTATTGAGGGTGTGCAATTTGATGGCATAGGATAATTGTTTTCAGTGTGGTAATATTGTCATCACAGGCTTTGACATAACACAGGACTCTTGTAACCATGTGCTGCCCACTTAGATTTTAACAGTGTGTGGGAGGATGGGGAATCAGGGAAAAGTGCATGTATAAACTATTTCTTTGCTTTACCGCTCAATCAGATAACATATTTATTCTTTTCACTAACCATCAAAGTACACCAAAGTGCACATCAATAGTAGTGTGTAAGTGAACTTACCGACTCCATGAAGCACTGCCACATTAAGGCTGTTGTCCTGGTCAAAGGCTGACAGCTCCTCAGTCAGTCTCTGAGCAGTCTCTTGATTTACTGCATTACGTGCTTCAGGACGGTTAATCCCAATAACCATCACCGTACCCCTCCTCTCAGAAATCACTGTCCCACCTGCACCTTCCACAATCACAGAAGGAAACACATGCACATTCAACATAATCTGTTGACAGGTACATTACAATAGAAAGATTTTAAAACAATAAAATATGTCAAATAAGTACAGAATATGCAGCATGTGTCATACAGTGAAATAAATTTAAGACACATAATTCCAATCAGATAAAACAATAAATAGAATTTAAGTTATTTCAAATATCTATGATTTTATAATTTTTAAAATTAACACATTTTTCTTTTGTGAAATGTTTTGCTTGAAAAGTGCTTGTGCCAATTTTCTTTTTTTTTAAATAAACCATATTTGCTTTTATATTTATATAACGCAGTGACATTCACACCATTTTTTATATATATATATTTATATTTAGTAAATATTTCTTAGCCTAGATTTGTTACTAATATACTTATAACAGAGCAAGGTTGTAATGATTACGGTCAGCTAATCTAAATAACCTTTATTTTCTAACCACATACATACACTGTAATCGCTGACATTATGTGTAAAACTGGATTTCTGTCGAAAATAAACTACGATAAAAGGCTATTCACCCATTGTAATGTTTCTGAAGTCCATCTCACACACAGTTCACAGAGTCACAGCTGATTGGCCAGTAGTTGTTAGTGAATATCAGAGCCCCCTCCTACAGAGGGAGACTATAAACTGACTGCGCCTGGAACCCGGACAAGTCAAGTCAATTTTATTTATTAATTTACAAAATATAGATTGTTTCAAAGCATCTTATAGAAAAGAAAAGAAGTCTCTTATAGAGGTTATACTGACCTCTACTGACAACAACCGGAACCTCGGTTAACACTTTACCTGGGTCAGCGCTTTTTCTTTCTTCTTTTGAAATGGTGCTGTAAAATCTTTGTCCTTTCATTGTGTTTAAAGTCATGTGGTGGATTGACCTCCTAAAGCCATTAATAACTGATAGTCTCCCTAAAGTTAAAGCCATAATTTAGGGGAAATTATTAATGTGCCTTTAATCTGTTGTTTTGCTTAGATTATAGTGGCAGATTGTGTCAAACTTCACTGTTTCACGTTGACAAATAATGGCATAACAATTATTAGTTCAGAATACCAAAGTAAAAGTCACCCAGAAAACGCTAATAAATTACAAACTTGTGTATAGCAACACTCACCCTCTATTTCAGTGTCAAAACTGACCAAGAAATGACACCAAAAGTTTCCAAACGGTAAACAGACCTCGCATTGGATCCAAATAGAATTCCACTTCTTTCCTATATAACCAAAAGTATATAGGCTACAAATGAGTGAGACATTCTGTTTACAAATATCTGCCTGGCTGAACCAAATATTTTAACCAAATCTGAAATCTACCATTAGAAAAAAAGGGTTTTATTACACAAAATATATTATCTTGTATTTTCTATGGGTTTAAAAGTGAAATATGAAACATGTTTTGTGATATTTACCCTTTAAACACAGAAACACTAAAATAAACGCAATTTTAACACATTCAAAATGAATTTTAATAATAAAACAAAAAATGATGCTGTCTAATGTGTATGCAAATACAAAAAAAAATAACTAATAGTTTGTCAAAGTAAATTCTGTGTAATAAATAAATAATTTTTGTAGTTAATTTGCGTTTCACTGCCAGTGGAACTTTTATTATGTAATGAACAAAAAAAAAATCTTCCCATGACCCGGATGTTTAACCACTATGAACTCGGGCACGTTTGGAAGTAATTTCTTGTGTTTTGCAGTTAAAATGTAGGTTTTTAAGTACATTGACTGGCGGTCAGATGTATATATTGACATAATGCAAAAGAGCTGGGTTAAGGAATGCTTGGTCGTTATTTCACTCAGTTATACTGGATTTTTCATCTGAATATTCTTGTACGACGATTCTGATGGTTTTTCGTCCCTTCACAGTAATCCCGAGCAACAGACGGTCAAACGAATACATCTATTTTTAAACAAACAAACCGAAAGGAAGACTTTTCCTTCAGCTGCTCAAAATGTCTTTAGCTGGAGCGCTGTGGTTTGCTGTCCAGGATGATCTATTCACAAACGGACTGTGTAGCAACTCATCGTCGCCCAGCATCAGCAACACAACACAACACAAACAATCCAGCGTCAGTGAGCCCATCTCTGCCTCCGAGACACACAGTGTCCTGGACGAATTGGACGATCGCTTTATTTCTCAGACTTTACATTTCAATCGACAGTGTTTGCGGTTCATCGTTGATTTCATCCAGGCCCGTTTGAAGAAAGACGTGTTTGCGCCCGGCCACAGCCTGACCTCCGCAGAAACCAACATTCTGGCCACGCTTGCCTGCTACGCACAAGGGTCTCTGTCCAGTAAAATCACAGACCGGCTGAGAATAGATCAGACAGCAGCGGGGGAGGCGGTGAAGACCATTACTAAACTCTTAGCAGACGTGAGTCCCGATTTCATCACATTCCCGAACAGTTACAACGACCGCATGGGTACCGCGCACGCCTTTAAGAACCTGAGCGGCATCCCGCATGTGGTGGGAGTGCTGGGGTATCTGCACGTGAAGGTGAGCCCTCCGCTTGGGGAGGAGCACATGTATATGAACACTCTGGGCTATCATTCAGTCATGATGCAGGTCATATTCGATGTGGACGGGAATCTCTTGAGTCTGGAGCAGTGCTGTCCCGGAGGAACTCCTGAACACACTCTTTGGGAGAACTCGGACATTGGCAGACAGTTCAGTGTATTTCAACACGGTCACACGTGGGTTGTTGGTAAGTTGAGAAGCGAGATCAAACTTCCTGTACATTAGAATGTGTCTTGCTTATTTACCTGACGGAATCAGTCAGCGTAACAAGTTGAAATAACCCCAATAAATAAATAAATAAAAACAAACAGATAAATAATTCATATAATAATAATAAAAACATGCCCCTTTTAGATTTGAATTTACTAACTGCTTGTTTTCTTTAAAAAAAAATCTAATCTTTTCTAATTTTTCTAAATTTCTAATCTTTTTGTATTATATCTATCTATTCCTTTTCTTTTTATTTATTATACAATTAACAAAAGCCAAAAAGGCCTCTAACACTAGCTTGCTCTATTCTTTTTCTATTCTATCTGTTTTCTTTTTATTTATTATATATATATATATATATATAAAAAAAAAACTTGCTACGTGTACTGCATTTAGCTAACTGAGACTTGTTCTAGCACTTGCATATCATTGATCTTTTGTTGATTTTGATTGCTTCCATTGTCCTCATTTGTAAGTCGCTTTGGATAAAAGCATCTGCTACATGTAAATGTAATGTAAATAAAATAAAAAAAATCAAATCTTATCAGGCACATTTAGAACCAGAATCATTAGATGTCATTCAAAGACTCTATTTAAGGATCACAGCGAAGCCCCATGAAATAAATGTTTTTATTTTAAATATTTACCAGTCTTTGCCACTATCCTTCAAACCACTAGGTATTACCCATTTGTCAGCTAAAAGATTTAAATCATTTAAAATATAATACCCTGGCCTGAATGACAATGGAAAGTTATTTCACACATGCCATATGTTGACATTTTATTTTCACAAAGTTATTTTAAACATTAAAGTAGCCCCTTTACTTGCATTTAATTGGCTTTTTATGTATATACATGTACTGTCGATTTATTTTGATGTGGACACCAAAATGGGACATCTCTCTCTCTATCTCTCTCTCTCTCTCTCTCAATTCAATTCAATTCAATTCAAATGAGCTTTATTGGCATGACTTGCACAGTATTGCCAGAGCATTGTCCATTACATGAATAAGGAACAAACGATTATATAATACATAAAACAAGAATAGATCTGTAAAACAATTAAGTAAATAAGTGCATGTATACTTTATTCATTTTTTTTCCCACAAACATGAAACAAGAAAAATATTTAAGACATTGTTTAAAAAATATATAAACTTTGTACAACAGTACAACATGTAAGAAATGTTCTTGCTTCAGATTTGTCCACTGGCTGACAGTCTTAGTTTGTGACAGGCTGATACATATCTTGCTGCTGCTGTGATCATTTTGGAATGATTTACTGTGATTGGGAAATCCAGGGGATTCTGATTGTCTTAAATTTTTTCTTTCAGGATTTCTAATTTGGTTTTTATTTAATTTCGAGCAGGATTTGTTTCATTTGTTTTGTACAGATTTTCAAAGTGTGTCCTCCATATGGTCTCATTTTGAATGGCCAGTTCTTCCTTTTGTTGTTTATAGAGAGTGTTCCAATTGTTCCAAAAGTTATTGGTATTTATTGATTCCTCCATTGTTTGAAATAATTGTTCTGTATGCTCTTCCTTTTTTTGCTTTTAGCGTTTGTTTGTACACTTTAAGAGCTTCATGATATTGAAGGGTGGAGTTCTTGGTTGTCAGGATCTCTGTTTTTTATTTGAAAGATTTCGTACTGTCGTTCTAATTATTTTACACTCATCGTCAAACCACTTTTCATTGGTTTTTTTTGGTTTTCTTTTTGATGATTTTTTTTTCAAATTGCACATTGATGGAATATATCTGTAATGTCCTTTAGTACCAGATGTATGCCTACTTTATTTTGTAGATGTGTTAATTATAAATTTGTCCAATAGCAATTTGATAGTTTGACTTTCTATTGCACTTTGATAGTTTTCTTTGCTGTTTTTTTTTTCTTTGTCCATTTGTCTCTCTATTCTCTCTCTCTCATTTTTATTTAGTAAACATTTATTAAAATGGATAATTTCCTTAAAAACTGTTATTTTGTATTTTATTTTATATTCATCAAAGAATCCTAAAAAAGTAATAATAACAAAAGCATTAGGACAACTGTTTATAATAGGGATGGGACGGTTTGCGGAAAAAAAATCGAACCGTACGGTTCTCCACACACGGTTCGGCACGCGCTAGGACCGCGGTTCAACTTAAATCTGACAACGCATCTGCAATATGGTTTGTTATAAATAACACGTAAAACAAACAGGGTTCAGCTAATGTATGCTTCTGTTGATGGATGCGCATTCTGGCTACCCAGTACATTACAACAACAGCGATGATCACCCGGGTGCTGATAGCGCGCGCACAGGTGAGACCTGAACAGCACACGTTGATATCTGTGTTTAAACTAAACTCATGTAAGCTTTGCCAGTTTAAACATTTAAGAGCCAGAGGACGTGAGAAGATTTGTGCGTGCGCTCATCCGAAGCGCGCAAATATTAAGCTCTCTCTGAAGTATTGTGTTTGAATGGACAAATTCACACAAAAATTGTCAAAATGCCTGTCTTGGTAAGTATCCTATAGCAGACATAGCCGGCTGAGCGTACAGTATCAGTGCATTCTCTTAAAGTGACAGCACTTTCTTAATATTAATCAAACAGCAACAACAAAGAAATCACTCACTGCTCTTGATTGAATCGCTTTTTTAACTTTAATAAAGATTCATCTTTAATTTACACAGTCAAATATGCAATGCTGTTTAACATTTGATTACTTTATTCAATTTCTGTACCTAAAAACTTATGCTAGACCTACCTGAAAAAAAAAAACAACTGAAAATCACTGTTTATTTTATTTGTATCTTTACTCTATTGTATTTATTTGTGCTGTTGCTTGTAGTTAGATAGATTATTCTTATTTTCTTTATTTATAATTGGAAGTATAGTTTTTCTCTAAACATACCGAACTGTACCGAAACCGTGACTCTAAAACTGTGATACAAACCGAACCGTGAAAAAGTTGAACCGTTCCACCCCTAGTTTATAATAATAAGAAATGTTTCTTGATCAGCATATTAGATTGATTTTTAAGGAGAGTGACACTGAAGACTGGAGTAATGGCTTCTGAAAATTCTGCTTTGTCAGAGGAATAAATTACATTTTAAATTCAAATAGAAAACAGTTGTATTTTATTTATTTTTTTGGAGAAATATGTACAATACAGATAGTCTTAGCAAAAATCAAAAGATCCTCCATATTTTCCTTATGTATACAAATTTAAACAAAATGGTTATCTTCCTTCTGCAGTTATTAAGTATATATAAATGCATATGAAGACACATGAATACAGTTGTTCTTAGAAAACAGGTATTTTAAGTTGTAATATTTCACAATGTTATTTTTGATCAAATAATTGCAGCCTAAGTGAGAAAAAATATGCATTGTAATGTGCTTTATTATCAGTTAATTAATTAAATCCTTTTAAATACAATATATTGGCCATAACGTTCATATATTTTATATTGTTAATAATTACATATCTTCCTGTAATACTTTTTGTGGGTCAGTTATGGAATTCAACTATCAAACACTTCTGAATAATAATAAACCTAACTTACCTGTAATACTATGCTGTAAAACAAATCAAATAATGATTTCAAATAAACTACAGTCTGGAAATGTACTGTTATAATTGCCCCTTCCCCCTCTTATCTCCTTGTCTTTGTTTCCCACAGGTAGCAGAAGTCTGCACGGTTGTGGACACGTGTTGACACCTGTCGAGGCTTTTCGCATCAAAAGCAACGCAGCCCTGCGATTTAACAAAGCACACGCTCAGCTACACGGCTGTACACAGCAGGTCTTTGGCAGTTTGAAAAGCCGTTACCAGTGCCTGCGTGACATCGGCTCCATTCAGTCACCTGAATCAGTGGAGTGTACCATCAAAGCCTGCTGTGTCCTGCACAACATCTGCAAGAAGTTCTCCGTGCCACTACCCTTGGATTTTAGTGTAGAGCCGCTCCATCCACCATCAGAGGTGGTGAACATCATGGCAGAGCAGCCGTTTGACTACATGGAAGACACTAAAGATGAAATGATAGAAATGTTTTTTAATATTGCAGAGGATGAAGGCAAATAAGATGTGACCAGATGTAAAAGAACAGTTGTGATAGCAAAAAGCCAGAAACCATTACAGATTAAACCATGCACTAAATACTATTAATGAAATTAACACAGACAAATGCATGACAATGCCAGTTGATTCTTCACATAGTTTTATTCAATTAATCAATAATTGATCAAAATAAGTTAATGCTAATACACTAATATTTGTCAACATGTGATGTGAATAAAAACGAAATGTTTATGGATGACTTTAAATAATACAAGTCTGTTACAAGAAATGGTACTGCAGTGGTACACATTCACATACAGCACAATAGTAAATAATTATATTTATATATACACCAAAAAAGTTTCCATGGTTGTGTCTGAAATTCAATTCATCTCCACAAAAGATGTTAATACCTGGTACTTTTTAAAATAATTTTAAGTTAATTGTTTACAAATTGCTCATGGCTGGAAACATATCATGTTGTGCCTGGTTAGGACATGATGTAAATGTATTCAAAAGTTACAGTTCAGTTAAATTTTCCTTTTTACTAAAGTGCAAAAAAATTACATGACAGCAAATACCAAAACAGGTAACACAACACACATTATTTACCCAAATATGTGGAGGTAAATGTGAAAGTTACTTAAATTCGACTGAATGTGACTGGAATTTCACTAATGTGACCGCAACTTAATTTTAAACTGATTGGTAGTTTAAGAAATACAAAATGTTTGAAGAATGCTCTGAAAAAATCATTCTCTATTTTACATACAGATATGACATTATTTAAATCAGGGTACCCAGTCCTGATGTAAATAATTACACAATTATCATCTTTAGATAAACTATTCCTTTAAAGCATGTTATACGACAGGCAGCTGAGAATACATGACATTGGCAAAATAAAAAATGATGGAAAAATACTTTGGTATTAACCTAAAACAAATGGAATTCAACTGACATTAAATAGACCATCTCTTGGTTTAATTTAAACAAAAATTTATCATTTAAAAGCAATGTGCAAAATAAGCAGCACTAAGTACAGCTCAAAGCAAAGTGTTCTTTCAGAGACCACAGGTTATCAAGCAAAAAAACATTAAAAACAAGCCTATACACAGCTATTTAGTTAAATAAAGAGTGGCAGTTAAGATTAAATGGTAAACTTTTAGTTCTTTATAGCTTAGGCTCAAAATACCATGGCCAGTATATTTCAGCTTTGTTAGCAGAAGAGTGTTTTTATCTAAAATTATATTAATAATAATAATCCCCAGGCTTTCAGTTTTTATTTATTGAAGGGTATGTATTTGAAATGGGCCATTGGACTATATGATATGGCTTATAATTCTGTTCATATTTGACTTTGTTTGTCATATTCTTTTAATGCTATTGCGTTGACATAGATCATGTCTGTGTTTTCATAGAGAGGCTCTGACTTAGGCCCAGCTTTGGGTTGTAGACTATCCATGATGCACTGGTGCAGGAACACATACTGAGACTGTAAGAGACAGAGAGATAAGCATAAAACAGATGAAAGTAAAGAGAAGGAATGCCAGGAATACGCATTTCCTTATTTCCAAGTGGTAAAATTATTACCTGCAATTACATAATATGTAATAATCATAAAAATAAATACAGATGCCATCCTGTTAGACCAAAGAGTGTCCTTTGAACTCAAAATAGGCATACCTTCAGATCTGCTGATAATAGCAACTGCTGTTATGAATATTTACTACGTGTTATTGTACTGCTGTCAAGTCTTAAAACCTGATTGTAGAATTAGCAGAAACATCACTGCATGTATATGGAACAATGAGTTAGGGGAAAAAACAGTAAAAGGATATTTCTTATATTTCTTTGTTTTAATGATGTTTTATTAACAAGGTTCGGGAGGAGCACGATCAGATAATCAACTAATTTGGCGCAGGTGCAACTCGTTTAGCTAACTATCCTAACGAGCACAAGGTGTATATATATATATGCAGCCTGCCTACCTCTGTCCAGTGACAGTTTTCCGGCATCCCTCCTCCACTCCAACTCCTCACCCCTAATCTATTTTATCCCATATTAGGGATAGGGGGAGTTCTCTGGTTCGGGCCATATTCCGGGCTCGGAGCCCTCCCCCAGGACAGCACGCCAAAATATGCTTACTATTTGCTATCAGATTAGATGTAAGAGTGAACTCGTGAATTGCTACTAGTTATATAAATTGGGAGTGTTTTCATTTCATGTTGCTTATTTTTGTATTGTGTTAATTTGGTGTTTACTAGTCCTTTAATCATTGGCATGACTACAGGAAAGGCCGCTTTTGATAAACTTCCAAAAAGCACACTGGTTATTAGTACAAACTTTTAAGTAGTTTGATATTTTAGCATTATTCCATGATATATGTGGTTACATACTGTAAAATATACAGTCTCCAAAATGCCACCCTGAGATGAACTTTTTACAGTAAAATTCTGGTGACCACAGCAGTCTTTTTTATAGTGTTTGTATCCTCCAGGAAAAAGTTAGCCATAACCCAAATAGGCTATATTCATCATTATCAAAATAATCACCACAATAATAACACCTAGAATCCATTTCTATTCTAAATTGCTCTAAAAATAAATGCCTTTTACAATCATGTATCGAAAGAGTGTTACCTCAGTTTGCACCATTAGTGGCCGGCTGAGTCTCATTTGCTGGACAAACGCTGAAATTCCCACTGCCTTCTCTTTGTGGACCTGCTGTAGCAGGACGTCCAGCGCTATCAGGGTACCTGTCCGGCCCACTCCGGCACTAGTGTACAGAGATGGTGACAGAAGGATTAAAACTTAATTTATTTTGTCAATGTAATTATTTATTAATGCTCACTCTTCATACTGCTTTGCTGTCAGCTCTCAGCAGTCGACTGACTGTCATTATTCACGTTAAGTTAATATTTGAATTAATTATTTGGGTTTCAAAGTGAGTAATGGTCACCTGCAGTGTACAATCGTCGGCCCTGCAGAGAAAGAGCTCTCTATGTGCTGACGGACGAGTCTTCTGAATTGGATCAGCTCCTCTGTGCCAGCGGGAACACCGTGATCCGGCCATGCTGTGAAGTGGAAGTGCCTCAGTGTTCGTGTCTCGGAGGTGTCTTTCTGTTATAGACAAAAATTAGACAGAAATAGATTGTGGTCTTGTGCTAATCTGATCCAGTGATGTGCTAATATATTCATATTCAAGTTAAATGGCTCATATCAGAAGAAAGCAGAATACATACTAATATTTCTGAATACCAGATAAACTAATGATAAGAGTATAATGTGGTAAAGTCTGTCAAACCTTGTGCTATTTCTCACTGTGTGTAGCACCTACAGCTCTGCAGATCCTGCTGAAGGATCCCAAGAAATGAGTGCATTATCTAATTTTTCTCTCATGCGCGTTTTATATTGAATAATATCTCTAAATATATAATTTTTATGTCTATAATCTGTCACAATGTAATAATTGCTATGTAAAGAGGCAATTAAAAACTATCCACTTGTTAACTCTCATCATCACTTTTTTTTAGAAATCATGCCTCACCTTTTCTGGTTCCAAACGCTTTATCATATCATAAAAGCAAACACATAGTGCTAAAATACTCAGTGTGCTTTAGTACTACCGAAAAATCACGATCCTGATAAATATGACCTTAAATCTGTCACGGTGCACACAGCAGGGAGGAACAAGGAACACGGAGATGAGGACGTAAACTCAAATAATAGTCTTTAATGTAAACAAGGCAAGGCTGACAGGCAGGAAACACCGGGAGTAACGAGTAGACCAAACAAAATCAAACTGAACAGACAGGACTATAAATACACAGGTAAATCATAGATAATTAGACAAACACGGCTGGACAAGAATTAACCAATAATCACATCAGACGAGGACAGGAAACAAACCATATATGGACACATGATGCGGAACATGAACACAGAACCCTGACATAACTCCCCCCTCACAAGGCGTGTCCCACGCCGTACAGTTCCACCGGGGAGGGGGGGTGGGCGATCTGGAGGCTGACAAACGGACAGGAACACAGGACGGGGACCTCAGAGCGGAACAGACAACGGAGGCCATGGCGGAGCTGGGAGCCTGGAGGCCATGGCAGGTGGTGCGTGAAGGTTCCCTAAGCCGGAACCCTCTACCCCCCAAAAAAATTTCTGAATTGTTAAAGCCCTCCGGGGCTAAACACAGACACAGGACAGGACAGCCCTCCGGGGCTAGACACACAGGACAAGACAGTCCCCCAGGAACAGGAAGCCCTGGTGTCGGAAGGAGGCTTCTTCCGGGCATGACAAGGAGTCAGGGGCCCTCAGAGGGTCCCTCAGAACCGCCTCCATTCCGCGACAAGGGGGCAGGCTGGAAATGGCCTCTGCGGCCATACAAGAGCCGCCTGCCCCAGACGAGTTTAGCCGACAAGACACATTAAAAGTGAGGGCAACACAAGACTTAAAAACCATGCTCTGGGTATACGGCACTCCTGGCCGTGATAAACGGGCTAGTTAGTGGCTCATATCCGGCGGGCTTGAACGGGCCGGCGGGCAGCTGTCTCCTGCGAGGGCCTGGGGGAGAGAGAAACCAGCCGGCGGGCTTTGGCCGGTGGCGGATATCTCCCGATCGGCGGGCAAGGGCTCGCGGCCAATACTTGCCGTGAAGACAAAACACTCAAATAAAAACAAAAAACAAAACGAGGTGCGCCGCTTAATCTGGTCTTCTGTCAATACACAGCAGGGAGGAACACGGAGACGAGGACGTTTATAGTCTTTATGTAGACAAGGCAAGGCTGACAGGCAGGAAACACCGGGCGTAACAAGTCAGACAACATGAACAGACAGGACTAAAATACACAGCAGTCTGGCATTAACCAATAATCACATCAGACGAGGACAGGAAACAAACCAAATTGCTCTGAACACACAACAGAACCCTATTATGTTTCTTTTCTGAATTTTATTGTCATAAAATATTTTAGCAGAAAAATAGAAATAGGGCCAGAGAGAATTTGGATGAAAAATAAAGTCACAAAAAACATGCAATAATATTTATAATCACATTTTTGAATATTATGTTTCATTAAAAAACAGAAAAATTCTCACATTTTTGACATTAAATTCTCGCAGAGTCCAATTTGGAAATTTATCCTCCGATTTCACTGTGACAAGCAGGTTCTCATAGAGACACGGCGTGTAGTCCAGTGGCCAGTATTGCTCACACTTGACCTGGAGAAGTTAAATCAGGAAAAAAATAACTGCACCAAGTGCAGAGGACACATCTGATGTAGCAAGCTAAAAATTATGCAACCAAACCACTCTATGTGAAATACTGTGTTATGACACAAAATTGGATTGAAATGCCAAACAAATATTTTTTAAGCTCTGATAATTGAATTAAACATGCAACAATAATGTAGAATATTAATGTTTCATACATCACTACATAATGTATAGTTCCATATAGTGTTTAAAAAATGGAAGTCAGTAAACACTTGAAACTACAGTAAGCAGTCTTCTATTCTGAACTTTGCCTTACCCTTCCACTCTCAGTGCAGTTGGTTACCATGACGATGGCCTGTGACCTTTTCTCCCAAACCATTCTCCAGAAGTCACTGACAGTGGATGGCAGTGGACCTTGAGCAGCGATATACTGTCTGCTTGCATTGCCGTAGCCCTGATATGCACATAAACAAATGTCATTCCACCAGGCGAATTTTCTCTGGAGATACAAGCGAGGTAGTGCTTTGTGTAATAAATTACAGCTGATGTTAACTACTATTTAATGTACTTACAGGCATGTAGTTAGCATTGATATAATCAGAATCACCCTCATCCTTTGTGGTGAGATGCACTCGAGAGGAGTCATCTTTAAGACAGAGAGAGGAGGATAAAATTACATTTTCCAAGACAGACACTGTGCAGTAATTGTGTGTGTGGTCCTGGTATTCCCTACATTATAGGGAACAAATGTTCCCACAAGGATAGTAATACCAGTAATTGTTGACCTTGTGGGGACATTTTTAGTCGCAATGAGGAAACAAGCTCATAAATAATAAAGAATGAAATGTTTTGAAAATCTAAAAATACAGAACATTTTTGGGGGTAGAGTTAGGGTAAGGGGATAGTTGGGGCCGTATAAAAACCATTACATCTATGGAAAGTCCAACACAAACCTGTGTGTGTGTGTGTGTGTGTGTGTGTGTGTGTGTGTGTGTGTGTGTGTGTACAAACACTTACAGGCTAAAACATTGGAAAATCGGTTTTTGTCCTTGTTTTCAGGCAGAAGAGCTGCTATACTAGACTGTTCTATACCAACTGAACTCAAGTCCTGTTAAAACATATTCAGTAAAAACATACTCAACAAACACTCTGAATATTGAGAATTAACTTGATGATTCTAACATATAAGCAGGTTGGCATTTTCAATATTTAAATTCTTTGTGACAGCCCAAACTAGGCCTGGTTCTGTTTTAATGCCACTTAAAATTCAGACAGAGATCAAAATAATAAAAATGTAATTTAATATTTGATAAACCCTACCTCATATTCCTCACTGAAACCTCTATTCTCATCACGACTCATGTTTTGATAATATTCAGGAAATTTATCCAAGGGAATCGGTCTGAAAAACATTTCACAGTTGTTTACTGTATACAGTGGCCCTAAAAAAACCTAAAAATAAATGTCTGAATAATATAGCATTAGATAACAAAATATTAATAAAACAAGTGCCTTTGTGCATAAAAACTACTGCACATGACACTTTCACATTTTAATATCTAATCACACAGCTTCACCTAAAGTTCACCTAAAACTGAAAATTCTGTCATTGTTTACTTGTTTACTTCCAAATGCTTTGCTTTAGGCCACTATATTTTACAATTTTCCAAAATAATAAAGTCATACATACTTGTAGTTTTTATTAGGCGCTTTTGACTCCACAAGTTGGTTGGCCATTCTAAAGATGAAAAAAGACATTAGAGATAAAACCAATACAGATTATAATATATTTATATCAATCAATCAATTAATTAATCAATCAACAATCTGGTATTTCTAATCATACCTATTATGCTTTGCAGAACCATAGCGGCGCCATGCAAATACAGCTACACAAATAATGATGACCAAGAGGAAAAACACAAGAACTCCTGCTATAACACCTGCAGAAATCAAAAAGAAACAAGTACTGAACATGTCAATGCAATGTTCAACTAATATAAATAAGTACAAGGTTAAGCTCTATGCAGCTGAAGCCTATGAGGGTTAAAAGGCAGAAATGTTAAAATAGAGGCACATCATTGGAATGACCAAATGCAGAGGGCCAAGGAACAATTTCCAGTATTTTCTGCTATCCACCATAGGCCTCCAGGCTTTGCCATACTGTAAAAAAAATGAACTCCTGCAGTAACGTTCTTGCTTCTAACTCAAATATAAATTTGTGAGGCTGTTTGACTCATGGCAGCTTATCATCAGTTACCGTAAATACTGTATGTTACCCAGGAGACTTTCTTAGCTCTGCCATGTCAAGAAGTGGTTTAACTTCTTGGTATCATGAATACTGTAGCATTTAATCATCTTGATGAACGTTAATATTGCATGTATTTAATAAGCTCGTTAACATTTTAAGCTGTATAAACAAATTTATAAAATAGGTCATTACCATCTTTTATTATGCTGAACCACATTTGATGCCTTTTTTAAAATACTCATGCTCACCAAGGCTATATTTAATGAATCAAAAATACAATAATATTGTGAAATATAATTCACTATATAAATTATAGTCACTATATAAATTTCTATTTTAATGTACTTTAAAATGCAATTTATTCCTGTGATGGTAAAGCTGAATTTTAAGAAGCCATTACTCCAGTCTTCAGTGTCACATGATCCTTCAGAAATCATTCTTATATGCTGGTTTGCTGTTTAAGAAACATTCATCATTATTGTAATGTTTCTATTATCATCAGTGATGAAAACAGTTTTTTTTTCTTTTTAAAATATTGTGGAAACCATGATATACTACCATACAAAAGTCTGTGGTACAGTAAGCATGAAAAAACAATGAAATGTAAACGTTTATTCAGCAGGGATACATTAAATTGATCAAATATTTTGATCACAATAAGATGATAAAGACTTGAATAAAGTTACAAAATATTTCTATTTTAAATAAATGCTGTTCTTTGACCTTTCTGTTCAAAAAAAGAATCCTGGAAAAAAATATTATGGTTTCCACAAAAATATTAAGCAGCAAAAACGAAATAATATGAGATGGGAGGAAAAACTATATTTCACTGAAAATGTGTCCGTATGAATTGCTGTATGTCCAGATGACTTGCAAGACTTCTGAAGTCACATGATAGCAGTTGTGTGTGTGTGGAACAGACCATGTTGATATCCATCCTTGCTCTCCTTGGTATATCCATAAGAGAAGCAGGATTCATACGGGTTTGCAACAACATGAAGTTGAGTAATAATGACAGAACTTTCATTTTTAAGATTAATTATTGTATTTAACTTGGAACATTCCTGAAGTTTTAAGACACTATCTTTAATTACACATATGTAGACATTATTTTACCTGCTGGATTTGTTTGGCAGTTGACTGACACTGTTTGACTCCTCATGGCTCCAGAAAATGATGATGCTGTCACTTTGTACCACTGGGCAGCTTGCAGGCCATTTATCTCCAGTCTTATTGTTTTTTCTGAACTATGTGATTTGTTGAAACTTTTTCTATCAACATCCACCTGCACCACATCCACAACTCCATATGGAGGCTCCCAAATTACAGCCAGACCATACCCTCCAGAATGATATTTGCAGCGGAGATTAGATACACTATTGGGATCTAGTTCGAGAGAGAAAAAGAAGGACAAAAAATTGAACTGAATATCAGCTGATCAGCAGCACAATCCAAACAGAGCATGTAAACTCACCTAATGTCAGGCGGTGTGAGCATTGTAGCAGCTGCTCTGACTCCAAATCATAAAACAGTGAAACAGTGTAGCTTTCTCCAGGATACAGGTCTTTCAGATTCACCCTGTTGCCATTTACAGTGTAATTTTTATCACTTCCAGTGCTGTTTTGAGCGGTCACATGTGTGCAACCCTTCACTTCAGCCTCTATTGATGAGTTGGTAACTTTCCAGTCAAAGGACGTACAGTTAAGGGCTGCAGAAAACATAAGAACATATGAATGCCAATTTCAGACTGAGTTGAAGTCTTACTCTTGGGATCTTAATCTTGACATAAGTGGTACAGGACTTTAGGTAACATTTTACAGCATCCTTGTTGCACGTTACATTTATTTACCAAAGTAATAACAGTAAATGATGCATAATTATATGCAAGTAACCATAAATCAAACCCCTTACACTAACCTTATAGTAAATACATATTAATATCACTTAGTATTTAAATGTATAATTACACTGTAAAAGTGGCAGCTTACAGTAAAGTGTAAATAGACTTTAACTTCCTGGTCTGGACCCAACTCAGATTTTAAACATATTTATATGTTTGGCATATTTGTTAATGCTAGTTAATAAAAATACAATTTTATGTTAGCTCAAGTAAATTTTAACAGAGACAACTTTTGTATTAGCATGTAATGCATTTACATTTAGTAATAATGCATTTAGCATTTAATGTATTAGCATTAAACTAATTAAAACAAATTAGGATTAATAATAATTTTGTATTTTTCACTGTTAGTTCATTTTAACTAATGCTAACAAATGGAACTTTACCAACATTTTTTTTTCAAGCATTCAAAACCACACAAGTATTTTCCCCCCATGACTAGCAAGCTGTCAAAACTCAATTAAAACTCATAAATGTGCTTTTTAAATAAGTAGCTGAATTAAAGTAATGTTATCAAAACTTACTAGTGATGTTGTTAAAGCTGTATCCTCTACTTAAGACATTGTTCACCACAGTAAAGAGAGTAAAACTGTGTTCAGACCCTTGTGTGAGAGATGAGTAAGTATGTGTAATCACATCACCCTCGGCAGATCCAGTGAAATGTGTCTCTCTCCCCTCTTCCTGACTTTTCAAGGTGTAGTTGTAGATGTCATTATTGTTTAACTTATTCCATGTGATAATCAACTCTGTCTGTGACCGAGTGACTGTAACTCCAGTTATGTCAGATAGAGCTGTAAAAAGAGATTCATTTTCAACAAGAACTGTTAGTAATCAATACAAATACTGCAGCACATTCTCAACAAATTCATCACTGAGATGTACACAATTCTGAATTGAGTTGAGACTTGATTTCAATTCTATCTGAATTTGAATTGAGGCAAACCAGAAGACGAAATTTGAATTTTGTCTTTCAATTCAATTCTGTTCATTTGAAAGGAATTCAGAATTTTCAATAATGTCACTCATAAACATGTTTTATACAACATTTGGGTTGAAATATCAGATCGATTGATTTATAGTAGGCTAATCATTTTTTTAAAATGCAACCTATAGAAATTAGCTTTACTCAACTCATGGTGAGAAGCACAGTTCTATGAAAATAATATAATATTGATATTTTGTGTTGCTGTGTGTGCTAAATTAAAATTAGTTTTTATGGCTTTGAACTTGAATAATGTTTAATCAGAAGAAGAAGAAAGATTTAGTAATTTGTAATGATGTTTTTTTGTAATTATTTGTTGCAAATCTTGTGTTGGACTAATGGAAATCCCACAGTGTTGAAGTTTGTGAACTGCAATTCAGTAAAAATGTTTTCAGTTATTTCAGTTTAACATCCTGTGTGTTGTAAGCAATACAAATGCCAACACATGAATTGAAAGCACTCAGATTCTTACATTTTGCCTAACTCATATGTGAACAATTAGTATAATCCAAAGAATAAGACGATATGAATTGAAAAATAAGAGCTACTTACTCGTGGTGTTGTAAAAGTTGAATCCAGTACTTCTCAGATCAGCAAACTCTGTGTACAGCGTGAAGCTGTAATTTGTTGCAGGAATTAAATCTGATATTTGACATGTTACCTTTCCTTCTGCAATGTAATTATTGCAATTCACTGGTGGTTCATCTCTGCTTTCAAGAGTATAGTTGTACGCGTTGTTGTCTATGTTTGATACAACATTCCATTGTAAGATCATGTCTGTATCATTGCTCTTCACAGTCACATTTAGAACATTAGATGGCACTGAAATAAATGCAGATATAGTGAGATATGTGTTAAACAATGATCTGGTCATTTGCATACTGTAGTTATTAGATAATCAGAGGGAGGTGCAATAATGGACCTGTTAACTCTACAGCACCAAATGCCAGTTTGTGACAGTTCCATGGCCAGTGCTGCACTGCCATGGAACATTTTTAATTCACTGATCTTTTATGCCTTGCAAACTTCTTGGTGTATTTACACTCTTTTTGCAAATTCAGCTGAATTGTCACAAAGATAATGTAGCTAGATAACACAGTTTTGTAAAAAAACAAACAAAAAAAAACTGGAAGCATCAGTAAAAATGATTTGAAAACTACAAACCAATTTAGATTTTTAGTATGTATGTACATACGGATTTGTTTGTTTTTTATTTATTAAGCATTGCAATGTAAATTTCTTTGATTTTAATTTATAGTTACAATGTAGTTTTATCATTCTCATCTTATTGCAAAGGAACAACTAATTCTTTTGTGAAGAAAAAAATTGCAAAGAACTTTTAATGAAAACAAAATTAGCAAATATAGAAAAAAAATGCTACTAAAACAATTTAAATTTATAAGTATGTGGTGAAAATATTTGCAGGGCAAGTAAAAATGCAGTAGTATTTTTCACACCTCTTTCTTTTTTAATAAGTGTGACAGACCTCTGACAGAAGAGGAAAAAGATTTCATCGAAACAGCAGATGTGACACCATCAACCTAAATCAACAGCATGTGTCACTGTAGGCTGACTGAAATGATGCACTCACTGGTTACATTGGAGAAGTTGTATCCACTGCTCTTTACATCTCCAAACACAGTGTAGAGCGTAAAGAAGTATTCTGTCCCAGCATCCAGAGATGTGACATTATATTCCACTGTAGAATCAGTTTCTGATTTAGATATTGAAGGGTTTTCTTCGTTCCTGTATTTCAGTCCATAACTGTATTCATTGCTGTTGCTGACTTTATTCCATTGTAATATTATCTCAGTCTCCTTCTGTGTGATGACCGAAACACTGTCAACATTAGATGGAACTAAAGAAAAAAAGAGACAGAAATTTTATTTCCACAGCTGATCTACCTGTACATCAATTCATCTGAAACTTAGTTCTTTCAGTGACTGACCAGTTAATGTACAGTTGTCCCAGAAAGTAGTTGGAAATCTACAAATGTCTGAATGTCTTTGCATTAGATTTTTTTTAAAGAAAGACTGCACATATTGAATAGCACAGTCAACAATAGAACCACTTTGGGTTTGTGAATTGTTAATGGATCATGTTGATGGCTAATGTGAAGAACTGTAAATTGGCATTTCCAGAATTCCAGAACACTTAATTTGAATACTGACACTTACATTTAATTTGAATAATTACATTTCTTCTTATGGTTGTTAACAGTTATGCACATCAGAGTTCAATTTTACATCTTGTGTTAAAGTGTTAATGTTTAATGGATTATTTTAGTGTCATGTGTCACACTGATATATTGGTATTTGCCTTGACTTGTGGAAAGTCTAATTGTGATTAATTTGTATTCATCGTGTGGCTTTCCATCATAGCTACTGCCTGCATTATTATAGCGTTATTGTGGATGTCACTATATTCTAAAGGTAAACATATTTTAATACCTGGTATTATATCTAAAAAAAAAAGTAAACCCAAAAATGTTCTCATACATTTGTATGTGCATTAGTGCTTAAATACTTGTTTTAATTTAAATTTGAGACCCAATTGCAAGTTTAGTTAGTTCTGCTTGCAGTTTGCAATTAGGCAACTTTAATGAAATTGTGTAGAACATACTCCATTTTGAGAAAGATCTAATTAATTTCACTGAGCTAACAATTAACTCACATTCAATTTTAATATAAATGTTAGGTATGAAATTTACCCAACATTTATTGTCTATTTATAGTAACTCTAACGTTATAGTATCTCTAACTCTAACAAATTCTAGAGGAATTTGAAATTCATATTGCCACAATTATTAAGTTGCTCTACAGGTTTCTTTAAGGAAAAAAAATCAAACCTCAATGAATCACTTACCAGTTACACCAAAGAAGTTCAATCCTGGGCTCATATTCTCCAAAACAGTGTAGAGTGTGAAGGAGTAGTTAGTCCCAGGAGACAGAGGTGAGACTGTATAATTTACTAAAGAATCCGTTTCTGATGCATGAATCCGGTCGCTTTTGTTGCCATTTGTTGCCAATATATAAGTGTAATTTTCGTTGTTTTCAACTTTCTCCCATTGAAATGTTAATTTAGTCTCTTTTTGATCAATTACTGAAACATCCTTAACATCAGGGATTTGTCCCTAAGGGAAGAAATGACATTCATTTAAATAATCAAATGTTCTATAAAACAGCTGGACTCCAAAACAATCATATACTTAGAGCCTAGAAGAAAAGAAGAAAAAAATACAACAGATATCTGAATATAAATATTGGCACACATGAATTAACAAATAATTCATCACAATATCACTCTTCAGCTAGGTTTGTTAACAATATCACCATTCAGGTTAATCAGAAACCTTGCAGTACTGTTTGATGACCAGCAGTGAGTAGTGAACAGGGAGAAGTTGGAGGTCTTGCTCAAGGGCACCTCAATTGTGGGTACTGAAGGTGGAAGAGAGCACTGTACATTCACATACATTTCCTGCAGGTACTGAGACTCGAACCCGCAATCTTCGGGTTAGTCTCCAATAAACCCATATTACATCTCGTTTTGAGCCTCTTCACCTGCTGCCAAGTTTAAGCAAAGGCTGTGTATTACCAAGATGGTTCACTTATTATATAAATGAACAATACATAATATTACTATGGGTTGCTGCATATTCAGAAATGTTATATCCTAGTAAGGCTGCATATCTTGGCTTCCATGTCTTCATCTCAATTTGAATGATCCTCGAAAAGCAGCCTTCGATTAGCGTCCTTCATTCAGAATTATTTAAAGGATTCATCAAATGTATCTTTCGTGTCCGCCAATAACCTTGCAAGAACTCCAATAAATGAAAAATAATTTATAGAAAATGAATCGGCACTAAGTTAGTCCAATTTGTAATGTAACACAAGACAAAAAAATATTTCGGAGATGAACACATTAGGTTTTCTTTTGTTTTGTTGTAAATTAATCACACAACGCTAAACTGTTTGTAACCACAGACAGTTGTCATTCACTGTACCATCTCACTCTAGCATTTTTTTTTGCTGAGGAGGACTCTAGCCTACAAGCCTCAGAAGGACCGGTAAATGAAGGATGCAGCCTTCTGACTGAAATTCGTCCTATGAATGGGAGAAACAACATGGTGACTCTAGTAATAGAAACATAAATAAATAAAAGAGTTAATGGCCAGTCATTGCATCACTTCAGCCGCCGCTCAGCATCATGCTTAACAATACCCATTAGCTGTTCTAAATTCCCTGCAAACCACAACTTCTTGGGGCTTGTTGCTTTAAAATGTCTGTTTTACTTAGCTTACATAGTAGAATAGCATGATTAACATGATAACTTAAGCATTTGCATCACACATTTGCACTTAGCCTAAATGCATTCACAATAGTATTTGATATAAATAAATATTAAATTATGGGTAAAATGTCCAAATATTTCAGTTATTAAAAAAGAATGAGGTTCAGTTATTCATTTATTAATTAACAGTTTATCAAGTGAAGTAAATTCACTTTGTTCCAATTTGTTTTATCATGCACTGTATAGTAAACAATTCTATGCATATTTAAAATCAATATCATTTGTGTGTACTTGGTATAAATATTAACTGATAATTTATGGAGACCCATTTTCAAGGGGGACCCTGTTTGTCACAACACCATTTTCCATATAAACCTGAAGCTTAAGACTTATTTCTGATTTGAAATTTGAAAATTTTATTTTTCTGAGCAGTTTTTGAGATGTTATTTCCCCACTCACGTAGATAGGAGTTGGTCTTATATATCTGAACAATGGCTGTTTAGTAAACTGATTTTCCATAAAAGGGGCTTTAAAGCACTGAGGCCTGCATTTAGAACTGTCAATGGATCTACAGCCTACATAAATCCAGAAATCTGTGGTCAGTAATTGAACAGCGATTAGTACTATGGTGCATTTCTATACTATGGTGACTTTGTAACTTTGTTTTGCAGCTGCATGTCAATCAGTCATTAGAATATTAGTAGCAATACTTTGCAAGTACATGTCAGTTTATTCTATTAACCCTAACCCTAAACCTAACCCTAACCAGTCTACTGTCTAATACTCTAATGAGAGTTAGTTGACATGTAGTTGCAAATGATTGAGAATTATTTGACAGGTACTCATAAGTGAGAACTTGAATTAAAACTGTTAATGCATATGCTCTTGAAATTAACTCTTTACCGTAGTTCATTTAGGTCATTTACTATATTTATTCCAAACACACTGTTCAGATTGAAACTGATCTAGATGGATGCTGTGTGAGTTTGCTTGAGGCAGATGCAAATTGAAATCATTACCATGACTTTGTTAAACACAAAAGCCACTGTGTGAATGATGTACAATTTTGAATTTTATGATACTGAATTACACAAATGCACACAGTGGCATGACAAATAAACTACAGTAAAATATATTTGCATAATATTTTACCAATGACTTATCAATGATGCTAAGCATCCCTCTTTCCATTTGACATATAAAAAGTAAATGTCAAACACCTATCTGGACATCCACTGAAACAATCTATGATTAGTCTAGTGAATGATTCTCTTTGACAAGTTACCGGAAGGTAGAAGAAAACTGCACATGGATTGATAGGAAAGCTGTTGGCACAACAAACAAGGAAATAGTGTATAATGAAAATCTGCAGCTTGTATAAAACACAACATGCAAAAGTACCGGTCCAAAGTTTAGTTGCCTCTTCTCATTCAATATATTACAATAAAAAAGTGGAGATGTAGGACACGTGTAGACACACTGGTTTCCATGTTTTATGGGAACATTCCATAGACATCATTTTTACACTGTACAAACTGTATTTTCTTTCCCCTAACCCTAACCCTACCCTAACTCAAACCTACTGGCACTTTTAGATTTTCAAAAAAAAAAATAATAATAATTCTGTATGATTTATAGGCTGTTTTTCTTATGAGTACCAAAACATTTCCACAAGGTAAAAATGACTGGTATTAGGCTACTATTAGTCTCAGCCTCAGACGTCACGCCCACGGACCGTTGGCTAAACGTCTGATGAATATGGCACACAAAAGTGGAAACACTTCAGGAGTTTCGAAGTCATCGTTGGATTGGTTGAATTTTACAGGATTTCTGGGAGACCTGTGTGTCGCGTTCTTTAACGTTCCGCCTGGAAACAAAGATGCCATGGCGCCAAACCCCCTCACGAAAGCAGAAAGCCGTCGTGTTTACAAATGTGACGACGAGCACTTATCAGGATCAACTAAATGCTGGATTTTCAAAAGTATGTGAAATATTTAAAGTTCACGGCATAGAATCTTTAAAATACGTCCGAGAGTTTTACACACCGGTTTGTTATTGTGGCGACATTTCCACGCCCCAAAACGTGACGCTGAACGAAACGAACTGTGATTGGTTGTTTGACATGTCAGTCATACGGCCAATGAAAGCTATCATAGATTCCATACCTTCAGCCGTCAGTCTGAAGGTCTGGCTTCGCGAGACTAGGCTACTATCCTTGTGAGGACATTTGGTCCCCATAATGTGGAATGCCAGGCACACACACAAACACACACACTGGTTTCCATGTTTAATGAGGATATTCCATAGACTTAATGGTTATTATACTGTTCAAATTATTGGTATTACCGTACTATCCTTTTGGAGATATTTGGTCACCACAATGCAGGGAAAATAAAACTTTAACATCGTCAAAGCAGCCTCCCTTTCAAAACTTTTGTTATTCTCTTCATGAATCTTCCAGCTTCATGAGGTGCATCCTGGGATACTAATTGTTTTTTTGTTTTGTTTTGTTTTTTTTACCTTTTTCAGAACGACCAACAATAGAAAATATACTATGCTTCATGAGATTTTTTTTTAGTTCTTTGTGTCTAAAGTATGTCTTATTTTAAAAAAAATAATTAGAATGTCATATCCATTACAGTAAGGTCTTATTATAACTCACGATAACTCATGATCACTTATCTACAGGACTTTGGACTGGTATTGTATTTCAGAAGTGAATCATTAGATCCATAAATATAAAATATGAATCCACAGAACTGGCATCTCCACACCAATTAAAAGAAGATCAGATTAGTGGCTATTTTTAAATTTATATATATATATATATATATATATATATATACAATATGTCAACTAACTATCACTAGAATAGACTGTTATGGTTGTGTCTTCAGCAGTTCTCTTGGACTTGGAAAGATCATTTGATTACACTTTATAGTCCCACTTCATATTAGGTGTCTATAAATACTATTTTGAATGAACAATGAATTGTTAGGTACAGTGCACCTATTGTGTTCATGTTGAATTGCAAAACTCTTTTGCTGCTCTTTAGGTGGTAAGATAAGGTTAGGTTAGAGGCAGGTTTGGTGGTATAGTTAGGTTTAAGAGGTAGAGGTGGGGTCAACAGTATAATTATAGATGTAACTACATAAATTATTTACAGGGTGATATTTCCAAATATAAGTAGAATGTAAAAACATGTACATACACAATAACTGCATTGTATCAAATTATTAATTTAAATGTAATTACATAGTAGTTAAGTACAATTCAATTCAAGTGAGTCCCACTTTATTTCCATAGTCCACTTTACACATTTTACTAACTATAAGTAAGTTTGCAACTACATGTCTGATTAATTTGGAACTACATGTAAACTAATTAAAACAGTATTAGTAGACTGTTTGGTTAGGGTTAGTAGAATAAGTTGACGTACTTGCAAAGTTACTTTTAGTCAGTAAAATGTCTGTTGGAAGACCATTAAAACAAAGTGTTAGCAGACCGTCTAATACTCTAATGTTCAATTCATTGTATTACTCGCTGCTTCATTGTAATTAATTGTTAGATATGTATTTAAAGATTTACATCAATTACTCATAGTTTCCCTTTGAATTAAGCACAAGTTTTTATCAAAGGAGCTATTCTTTGACTTCGCTGTGCTTTATGTCACTGGTGGTATCGGTCGCAGGTGTTTTTCTAAAAATGAAACCTCTTTGTCATGTACAGCTATAGGTTTACAATCTCAGTTAACCACAAATAACAGTTGTATATAGAGTAAGAGTGACTTACCCATACAGAAAGCACACACAGCAATACTAAAGTCAAAACTCGTTCCATGATCAACCCGGTATGTGGTCAATGTAAACAGCACTTTTATCACACTGGAATTTTCTATTTAACCACTGCATTCAAAAACCATATTTAATCAAAATAACTAATCCAGCCTGTTGGCATTAATGCGCTCACACATGACAGCTTTAGTATTATATATTTAGTCTCTTTAAACTCGGTTCCTGACGCTTCTCTCTGTCTCGGTTCCCTCTGTGGTGACTGATTATGACCTGTTTTATTGCCACTTCTCCTTTTTCTCATGACGGTAAAACAATGTACATCAACCTTTGTCCTGCCTTTAAACCAAAGTTCTTCCTTATTTTGAAACTCCTCCCTTTTATTCTTTCCAAACTGGTTATAACTCACTTCTTCTCTCTTTTTAATTGCCCCTCATTCCCCAATGCTTTATTTAGGTTGGTCTTCCTCTTTCACCCAATTAACTTATTTAACTTATTAAATTATTTTTGGTTTCGGATATGCTTTCAAGTAACTCCAAAGAAATAAAATATACGAATAGAACTGAATTGTGGTCATTAGTTTTGTTTTAGTTTTCTGTTGAATGGTGTTCTGCCTGTGGTTTGGCAAGTTAACAAAATAATCTAGATTCATTTCAAAAGATCAAATGGTGACAAATACCCATTATTCTTGTATTTGTTACAGTAACAATAGACTAAAGTTATGGTTTAAGTTCCATAGTAGGGTGTGTCTTGAATATAATATATTATACTGTGCACATCGTAATATAGTCTTTATATAGAGAGTGCATACAGAGAGCATTTCTATCTCACATATATATAGCTGAGTGATGTTTTTCTAACCATTTTTTTATTAACCAGACTGATGATGCTTGTATTAACAAACAACTTCTCTTTATTATAATCATTTTGTAGGTCTAGTGATAGGTGGAGGAAATGAACTGTGGAGGGTTTAGTTTACTTTTAATTATCAGCCAACACAGAAGGAGCTCAGTCAGCACTAATGGACTGTTTTCCCACCGTGTCTTTCTCTTTGTTGTGTTTTAGAATTGCTCTTTTAATTCTTTTCTTTTTGTTTTGTATTTATTTATTTATTGCCATTTGTCAAACAGTGTATGTGGAAGTGTGATAACTGAATCAGTTTTATTGTATCTTTACGTTGTAAACAAACAAACAAACAAACACAATGTCTTGACAGGCAGTGAATAAGAAAAATGAAAAATGGTTACTTGTTTGTTTACACCATATTTCTAGATAGGATGTACATGTATGTCTACTATTTATCAAAGTGGTTTAATTTAGTATAATTGCAAGCGTGACGTATGTTTGTCAAAAGCCGTTCATCAGGTTTTTCCTCTCAAAACAAAACTGTTCTGCCCCTCTTCCACGGAATCGCTGTCATTATGATCAACACAACACTTGTTTTGTCAACTGGAACTTTCCACGAATGTACAAATTGGTGTCCTGTTTCATTTTAAAGCAATAAAGGTGCACACAAATCCCTTGTTCTTTGGAGAAATATTAGATATAAAAAAAGTATTATCTAACATAAAAATGCCATTTCTAGGTTTAAAACATAAAACAAAATCATAATTGTTGCATAGACCTCAATAAATAGTAAATAAATATTCAGTTCATGGGAGAATTTAAAAAAATATATTATTTAAATAATTATTTAAATTACCACAAACTATATTTAGCTGTTATATTATTTCCGACATTTTATGTATAACCCTGTTATGAATATTATGCCATAGGCCTATTCTATTTTTAACCAACCCTCAAACAAGCTTAATCATTCAATGCTTTAACCAAAGTAACTTTAAGAGAAAAGAATCATTAATGCCGAGTTCACACTGCACGATTTTCAAACTCGTCGGATCGCCGTTGTTTTCACACTGCAGTACTATCTGGGGTAGGATTCAGTCGCTGCTGTGTTCACATTGCACGATGGATCCGCGACAGGGGGTTTCACATTGCACGATTTCACAATAGGAAGAATCGCCGACAACTCTTTCTGATCCGCAAATACAGCCAAACGCACGCGAGAAGTGATAAGGAAATAACGTCACGCTGATTTATGGTCTATAAGTCCTCCACGAACACACAATAATTAATAAAGATGACTTGTTAAAAACATACTTCTGCTGTGAATTTTTATGTACACAAATCTAGCCTACTTGAAAGTGAAACCAACGTGTTGTGCACTTTATAATGAGTTTATTTCTTATAGCCTATAAAAGCCCTCAAAGTGATGAAAAAGAAAAATGCAATAAATATTTTGTCCTTTATAGAAGAATATTATTTACAGGAAAAACCCTTGCCCCTTCTTCATCTTCATGTAGCCTACCTGTTCTGTATATTGTACATCCTGTTTAAAAAAAAAGAAAAGAAAAAAAAAAGAAAAGACCTCCTCGACTTCCACTGCCCTGTATCTTGCTCTCTCATTGGCTGTAGGTCATCAATGTATTTTTCAGTCAGAACCGGTCAGAACTATTCAAAGCAGGATTGAACAACACCTAGAATTTAGCATGCCAAATATTCTGCGGGCGTCGGCGACGTGTCGGGGATTCCCTCAGATCGCAACACTGCGCGATTGTCACGCGCGGGAACGAGCGCCGATTTCCCTCCGATCTCGGGCATTTGTGGCGATTTATCAAAACCTGTCGGCGAGTGAAAAATGTAAAAAAACTTGGCATAACTGTAGGGTTCTTTGCATGCATTAATTTAATTTATGAAATTATTAAACTTTGTTTTTATGTTATTTAATTCAAAGAATCAAAATGTAAATTAAGCTGTAGGCTAATTCTAAACTTGTCAAACAATACACATAAAAAACACTTAAAATAACATAGAATGTGTGTAAAAATAATGAAAAAAAAATGTTATTGCTGAACAATTGTTTTACTGGTTTTGAAAAATAAAATCAGTTTCGTACACTTTTACGCTACATGTCATAACTGTCTCAGTTTTCTGGAAAACCGTTATTGCTCATTATTATTTACCTACTTAAAGGTTTTTTTATTTTTTATTCTGTATTACAAGCAAAGCTATTGTATATATAAACACATTAAATATACAGTACTTCAAATTCATGCACCGATTTTACGCCGATCCGTGACTGGATGTGTTTGACTCCTCGACTGTAGATGTCGCTGTGTGTAAAAGCAATAGAAAGATTTACTGCCGAGGAAACAACGAACACAAGAATATAAACGGGCTTTATAAATCAATCCATTAAAGTTGTATTCCGTCTCCAGCAGTAACCTGGCGCGTGTCGTTGCTAAAGAGGTGAGCCTATTACATGTCCTGTTAAAGCGAATCTGCGAATATATAATACAACAGCAGGAAGCCATATAAACAATGTCATCCATGTATCTTTGTTTGTACGTGACCTTGCGTTTGATACAATATTAAATAACATTTTTTAGACAAGTTTTATTCAAAAAGTGGTTGTCTTGGCTTCAGCATCTGCAGGAACGGCGTCAAACAAATCGTACAAATATAAACTTGCAGTTATTTTGGATTTTTGTGTTGTCCCTCATTGTATTGGACATTACATGTTGAAGATCTTGTGTAATCCTCAATACTGTACGAATGTAAACGTTCAAAGATTTACACAGACTTTTAGACATCGCGTTGGTCTAAAACAGAATAGAAATAAGAAGTTCAGGAGAAATCCTACTCCTTAACTTCCTACGATTCCTCTACTTGATATTTTAGACCAACTCAAATTATGCAGTAAACAAGCAACAATGAAGCTTGTGTAAAAATATAATTAAAGCAGGAATGTTTTACATAATAAATTAATACAATTAAATTATGGTTTAAGTTGGCAATGGCAAAATAAATATTTAATCTAAAATTTTGCCAGACAACCTATGCAACTTTCCATAACATTACAGGCTGAATTCAGTTCACAGCAAATATGTAAAAGGTTTATATAATTTATACAAGTTCCTTTTTTTTTTTTTTTTTTTTTTTAAATCAGTATATCCCTGTTTTGAACAAAGAGCCATACTCCAAGGAGAGTTACATGTCTTTAGTACTTTCCCCTGCCTTACGTCACATCTGATAAATCTATAACGGTTAGACAGAATTCAGTTCATACACACACTCGGTATCAGCACTGAAGTGAACACACACCATACACGGTAAGACAAGAGTTGTGCAATATGCACATATATTTGACATTTTCTTTTCATTTTGTTAGTACATGTAATGTTTGTCTTGAATCCACCTCTGCTCAACTAACCTTTTTAAGTTTTCTATTTTATTTTGTATTATAGTTCATCTGTTTTGTGTTTTCCTTTTCAGAAATGTCTCTAGTCAAGCAGAATCTCCACCCGAATAATGAGGCAAACATCAATAAACTGATCAACCTCAAACTGACGGCTTCATATGTGTATCTCTCACTGGTCTGTTCACAAACATTGGCACCACATTTATCAAACGTTGTTTTTAGGTTTATGTACATTTGTGTAATTTTGTTTTTCCTTATAAAATGCACAGAAATACACTTGAAAATAACATTTTAAATGTCAACAATTACTTGATGTTAAAAGTGCATTGTGCACTTGTGAATAATAATGGAATATTTGAGTGTTTAGAATTGAATATTCTATATGCACTGATGCTGAAACAAAATTGTTCATATACAAATAATTGACCCCTGCATATCTATTTATATGGTAACACTAATCCAGTCTCTCTGTGTCTCATTATAGGGAATGTATTTTGACAGAGACGATGTGGCTCTGCCCAACTTCTCAAAGTTTTTCCTTGAGCGTTCACTGAAGGAGAGGGATCAGGTGGAGCACCTGCTGAAGTATCAAAACACAAGAGGAGGAAGAATCCTTCTCCAGACCATTGTGGTGAGTGGGTTTTTGAAGAAGAGTTCACCTAAAAATGGGTATTGTCGTCATTTACTCACCCTCATGCCGTTCTATACCCGTGTGACTTTTGTGCAGCACAAAGGAAATGTTTATTAGGAAATTCAGGTTTATGCTGAAGACAAAGTGCCATAAAATATCAAAAATAATTCATATGACAATCTGCTCAAGCTACAACTGTAGCTTTGAGATATTTCTTATACAAAAGTAGGGGTGGCTCGATACCACTTTCTCAGAACCGATCCCGATCCGATACCAAAAATTCAGAGTATCTACTGATATCGATCCGATACCTGGGCAATTTTTTTTAATCCGTGTTGAATTTTTATACCTCAATGTGTGTTGACCTGATCATGACTTTTGTGTTGCACACAATCTACTAAATATAGACAACTTTACTGTAAATAATAACAACAAATTAATGCATATATAATTATAATCTATTACAAAAATATAAACTAGGTTAGTGGATAATTCAGTAGCAAAACTTACTCTAGAAAAATCATGAGTGCACAATTTTATAAAATCTAAAATTAGTGGGGAAAAAAACATTATTTAGTGGGGAACAAATAAAAGTGAATAAGTGTAGGACAGGGGTGCCCAATCCTGCTCCTGGCGATCGACTGTCCTGCAAAGTTCATCTCCAACTCTAATCAAACACACCTGAAGCAACTAATTAAGGTCTTCAGGATCGCTTGAAAATTAAAAGCAGGTGTGTTTGATTAGAGTTGGAGCTGAACTTTGCAGGACTGTCGATCGCCAGGAGCAGGATTGGGCACCCCTGGTGTAGGATTAAATATAAAATTAGAATGTAAAATGATATACATTGCGTATTGTTGTAAAATACATTCATATATATATATATATATATATACATACTGTAAAATTAAGAGACATTTCTTTTAAATATTTAGCACAGTAATGAGGCAGAAACGTATGATAGATAAGACGAACAAGAAAGGCTATTAATAATCTTTCATTGTGCAAAAGTATTATGATACAAAAGGCTCCAAATACAGAGCGGCACAAAGCGCTTATGCGCATCCCGTGAGCAGAATGATGCGCTTGAAGCAACACTGATTCACAGTGCACACTGCTCAGCGCTCCGCATAGAAAGGTTCAAAGCACAAAGTGAAGAGATATTAATGCGTAGTGTATTAAATCTGTGCGATAGTTTGAGCCTTTTCTTTTAACAGTTTTAAATTTCAGTTACTGTGCTCATTAAGAACATGGTGCTCTCTAGTCCAGTGTTGTGATCTAACAGACACAACATGATTTTGAAAACAGCACAAAGATAAAGTCCTGCTAGATAAAGTCCTTTTATGCAAAACCATTTATCTTTATTTACTGATCAAGTATAATATTAGGAAACATTTAATAATCTTGCAGAGAGTTTCGTTGTCTTGACTCTTAACCGAACGCGACACACAGTTTGAACGCTGAATGGAGGATGACAGACAGCTGCAGCGGAGAGAAGAGTTTTCGTCAACTTGACTTAAATATTCATCTGTACCTCACATTAAACTATGTAACGGCTTCAGAACACTTGAAATATAGTGCGCGAAAACTTTATGGCGTTTTAGAATGTGTTTGTGGCTTTTGTGAGGCTCAGCAATAACAGTAGTATACGCACAATATCGGATTTGGATCTCGTCTGACTGATACCCCGATCCAGCAGAAAATGCCAGTATCGGAGCGATACCGAGCCTGAATATCAGATCGGTGCATCCCTATACAAAAGTAACATTTACAATGTTAACTTTGTATTTTTGAAAAGTACACTAGTTAAAATTATAAAGTAGTTTACGTGTACTTTAGTGTATTAACGCATCAAAATCGTTACTCTTTACAGGTTTAAAATGCACCTTAAAAGGATACTATTCATTTGACAATATTAAGTGTGAAGAAACATAAAAGTGTACTGGAACTGTAAGTTTGCATTTGTGGTCTTATGTCTTTCGGTTACACTTTATTTTGATAGTCCACTTTAGACATTCTACTAACTATAAGTAACTTTGTAACTACATGTCAACTAATTCACATTAATCTGGAGTGCCGATGTCCTGCAGAGTTTAGCTCCAACCCTGAAAAAACCCTCACCTGCCTGTAGCCCTAGTAATTCTGAAGACCTTGATTAGCTTGTTCAGGTGTGTTTGATTAGGGTTGGAGCTAAACTCTACAGCAGTGGTTCTCAAACCTGTCCTGGGGACCCCCAACCACAACATATTTTGTATGTCTCCCTCATTTAACACACCTGATTCAACTCATCAGCTCATTAGTAGAATCTGCAAGACTTGAATTGGGTGTGGCCTATGAGAGAGACATACAAAATATGTGGTGGCTGGGGGTCCCCAGGACAGGTTTGAGAACCACTGCTCTACAGGACAGCGGCACTCCAGGACCAACGTTGCCTACCCCTGGAGTAGACCGTTAGGGTAGGTTTAGGGTTAGTAGAATAAGTTGACACATACTTGCAAAGTTTCTCATAGTCAGTATGTTGTGGACTCATCAAAATAAAGTGTTAGAAGTTAAGCAGACAGTCTACTAATACTCTAATGACTGCTAGTTGGCATATAGTTGCAAAGTTACTTACTGTTAGTAGAATGTCTAAAGTGGACTATCTAAATAGTGTTACCTTTCTTTCTTTTTTTGTGTGAAAGTACAGTATTAAAAAAGTACTTTAAAAGTTTTAAGTGCATTACAAGTGAATGTTCAATACAATTAAGCACACTTTATTTTTCACAAGGCTGGTGTCATTGCAATCAAATCTAGAAGCTTATAAAAATCAATTTTTATCTGTCTCCCTATCACGTATCAGAAGCCCAGTTGTGATGATTGGAAAGGAGGTATGAATGCTATCACTTTTTCTCTGGACCATCAGAAATCTCTTAACCGATCCCTGCTGGATATCCATAAAGCAGCTGGAGAAAACTCTGACCCTCATGTGAGTAGCATAAAAGAAACAGAAGCGAAATCCCTTGTATCTCCTTTCTCATTTGTTTTGAGTTTTCCAATATAATTGCTTATTAATTTTGAATAACAGTGAAAATTGTTTTCCCCATCATGCTGTTCCAGCTGTGTGATTTCCTAGAGAGCCACTTCTTTACTGACAGTCACGACACCATTAAGATGCTGGGTGACTACGCTGGCAGCCTGAGTCGCCTCATCTCTTCTGACCCGCATGGCAAAATGGGAGAGTACCTGTTTGACAAGCACACTCTCTAATCCGCTAGGATCTAAGATTTGTTGCCAGCGTTCCGTTAAACAATGTGCATTGGTGAAGGAGTTTAAGGATTTTTGCACAACCGTTTCATTTCATTGTTTTCATCTTTCAAGAGACATTTTGGTAAGAACCACCTAGTGTTTTGACACCACAATTTGAAGTACTTTTAATCGATTTAAAAGTGGGAATAAACTATGAAATGTGCTTGTCCAAACATGGTACCCTTGAGTTCAAGCCTTAAACTACCCCATGTCTGTTTACAGAATTGTATAGGTGCTAGTGTAAAGCCATTTCTTACCAGAGACCAGCCTATAGGCTCCTGTAGGTTCTTCAGGAGAGGTTTAGTACAGTGTACCAGTGAAAAAGTGTTTATATGTACGTATTGTACTCCAGAAACTTTAGTTGCTATGAATTGTTATACCTCAAACATGGTGCTTAATGTCAATATAGTAACAACAATAAATCAAGCATTCCAAAAAAAGGTTTTTCTTGTACCTTTTAATGTAGCCTCCTTACAGTATTATTTTTATAAAGCATGCAGCTCACTTGTAAAGTTACATTTGTACAATCAAATTGAGCAAATCATTGACGGATCGCAGAGTAACTTGACACATTGGAACTTGCTGTCCTGCTCATAAACTTATGAAATGCCGTCCCTTGTCAAAATAGGGAGCGTTCGTAAGGGAATTTAGTCATTTATTTGTAAATTAAATCTAGAGGTAAATTCAGAATTTGAGAATCTATAAAAAAGCAAATTATAAATTTAAGTAATCATTTTAAGATGTTGAGCCATAATTTAAATGTTAGTTTTAAATTGTTCATACAACTCAATCAGTAAAACCATCAAGTGAGAGTGCAGGAACTGACATTTTCTCATAAAAGTTTATTTGTATGAAATCAGTTAAGCTGGTATTAGTTTTATGAAAATGTGGTTTACAGTAAGTTAACTTTACAAATATTTTGCACAAAATAGTTTTTTTATTATTAGATTGCATTAAACCTGCTCTTTAAAGTGCTGACAGTGAGGAAAAACTGCTCTTCTTGCTTATTTGACACTGCACACATCCTTACACATGGACACAGCTGAACACACCAGTTGTTTTAACTGACGCTAAAGGCAGTTATGAATTAGGCAGCTATAATGTGTCAGCCACAGAGATAAGGACTTTGAAACTGCTGAATCATTATGTGTGTTGTTTGGATATGAAAAAGTATCCAGTGGTGTTCTTGTGCTTGAATGTTTTCTGTGTTATGTTCTCAAAACCACTGAGCAACAACTTATTTCTATGATTAATAGTTACATAGACCTAACTGAAAAAGTGAAATTGTCAAATACTAGTTTTATATAAAATTAATTTGTATAGTACGGTTTAACAAGGTACAACAACCAAAAGCAATCTAAAATACATTTTTGTCATAGTACAGAAGATATAGAATGAGACACGAAGCAAACTGGAAAACAACTTTTTTTTTTAAGAGCTTACCTTGTAAGCTTTACCCATGTTTTTTTGTTTAGTATTAATTTTGATACACCAGGCTTTTATGGTCCATATAGTATGATATGTAAAAAATAAAATAAAAACAACTTGGAGGCCAAAACTCAGCAAATATATTTGGTGCAGTTGCTGATTTGTATATATGGCCAAAATACATAAATATCAGTTGTCACACTGCATCTCCAAATAATGTCTCAAGATTATATTTGTAAATGCTTTGTTTTATGATCAAAGATCTGCAGATTTTATTGTGGGGGCCAAAAAACAACACATTGATGATTGAATTGTACAAATAAACGTTCCTCAAAAGCCTGATTTATCATATTTGATACTCATGTTTTTTTTAACATGATTTTTCTAAAAAAAAAAAAGATGAATAATCATGTAAACCTATCTACTTCAGTCCAGTAAATGCTCCTCTAGAAATATAACTAACAATATAAAAGTTATTCTTACATTTACTTACTTTACTTCTTACATCCAGTAAAGATTTGACAGCAAAAAGACATGTATCAACCTGAAAGGAGATGGTTTTACAATTATTCTAAAAGGCCTTTTACATGCTAAAAAAATATAAAATATCAATCAGATGACAGAAAGCATGTAGAAGATTATGCAACAGGTTTTTCAAAGTTTTGATCATTTGATAATTTAGAGGCCTAAAAAATTATAATAATAAAATGTGAAACATGCATTTTTGTAAAACGCCAAAACTACAATTTATTGCAGATTCCAGATGAAATGTCCACCAATTGTTTTTTTAATAATTCCAAATAATAGTCCATTAATTTGTCTTTCATGTTGCATGTACAACAATCTTATTATGCCCAGGCTCTTGTTTTCATAAGAACAGAAGCACTTTGTTTACCAACTCTTAAACAGATGGGGCAATCAAAACCTCAAGAGGATGCAGAAGAGGCTGGTGGAATGCAGCATGGCCTTGACCAGTGTCAAGTACCGTGAGAGCGATAAGAGCAGACGGATCCTATGCTTTCGATTGGCTCTCGCGGTACTTTGATGTCATACACTGAACATTCTGCACAGCGCCGCTTAAAGTCGAACGCGCCTATTGATATGAGGTTCCTCTTCAAAGGAGGAAGTTTCTTGATGTCACCAAGGGGATACGGGAAATTACATCATATTGGTTGGTTATTGAGCACATGCTTGACTCGATCCAATCATGATGTTCAGAGCATGTCTAAACGTTTGAAACATGCATGTGCTAGTGATAAACAAAAACAACAAGAGTTGTTTATTATTCAAGATGATTCACAAGTGAAACAGCTGGAACACAACCCACAGGATTTCAAATAAACTATATCAATACAACAAGCATACTGTATATCCAATTCTCACTGTTTTTTTTTTTAATGAAATTTTTGTTCCAACATCTGCTCCAAAATTAATCACAATTCCACTGCTTACTGGTTAAAGTCTGCTTACTTACCAGCAGAATGGGAAAAATAATAATACTAATAATAATTCAATATTTATGCCAGTCACTTGTTCTCTATTGTCTTTTATCCTGCACTACCAAAACATCATTGTGGCTGTACAACGCTATCTCACGGCAATTCCTTCTGCATTTTTTGTTGTTGTACTAACTGGTTAAGAGACTTCAAATATCTATGTTTTTTTTTATTGTTTTATATTAAAACATTTTGCAACTAAAACCACTTCCATGTTTTGTGTAAATTTCACACGACAATGTCAAAGGTTTTGATGAGTTAAGAATGAGGTTATAATGTCGCAAGAGCAAAATTTTGATGTTGTAGAGTTAAAAAAAAAAGTAACTTTCCTTAAAAGACTGGCCTGGTTTGAGCTTAACTTCAGGCTGTAGATTTTTAGTAAAAATCACTGTCTTCATCAACTTCAAAATCAAGCACATGCAACTCGTTGTTTTTTTGTATCCCTCTATCTTCTTCTTCCTCCTCCTCCTCATTCTCTGTGCTGTTTCTGGGTTCTCCTCTCTCACTTTTCACAATCTGATGATATTCCTGATAGATTCCAGTCAGAGCCTGTGCAGCCTCTACAGATACTTTCAGTTTTCCCACCACATCCTGCTCTTCATCCGCACTGACAACTGAAGGACAGAAAAAACACAAAGTCATGCATTTATTTCAAGTATATTTTAATCTCTTTTCATAATGACTGAATCTTACCATCGATTTGTTCTTCAATAAAATCATTTCCAGTCAGCAGAAGTTCTCGTAAATCCAAGTAGGCATAGCCGACATCTTCACATTCTTCTTGCTCATTCATGGGCTCACTGACTACTGTGAACTTTAACCTAGATGATTGGAGGAAAAAAAAACATAGATGTTAGAAGATCTTTATAATTTTTTCATTTTATTGCCATGTGAAATGGTCATTATTTTTATATCTCTCATTATCTCTTATTTTCTCTCTTTTTACCTGCCCTGGTTGGGGTCTGTACCTTCCAGCATGGTGTAGAGGTAATGTCTCAGAGGAGCTGCTTCCATGCTATCCACATGGATAACTAATGATGATAATAATGTGTAAGAGAACATGAATTGTTAATTATGTGTTATTTTTTATTTCATTAAAACCAAGTTAATATGTTAAAATCTTAAATGCCATGATGCCTTTGTGAAAAGTGTGCTTATTTATAAAATATGTGCACTTGTAGTGTACTTTAAATCTTACAAGAAAATCTTAATAAAACTTTACTTGCAGGTATTATAATATTAACAAAATAAAAGGCCACTTAAGTGTACTTAAAGTGAGTAGACTTTCTTAACACACTTAAGTACATTTTTAAAAGGTGCCCTTTGTAATCATGTTGAATTAAAAGTTTTACTTTAAAGTACATTTTAAATAATTTGAATTTTATGATCTTTTGTCAATAAGTGTACTTATTTTGAACATTTGAGTAACATACAACTAACATACCAGAGCTAAATGTAAAGTACTTTATTACGATTTATGATAGCTGCTTTGTGTTATCCGATATTGCATTTTAAAGTATATAAATTAAATTGGAACTAAATTGGAAAACATATTTGATTTTTAATATACAGCTAATGTAATGGGCCAATGTGGGTGGGTCTACACAGAGTGAGGCTAAAGGATATTTAAGACACATAAGGATAATTTCACTTTTGTGACCTTACCGCGTGTAAAGTTATAGTGTATTTCCTCCCCGTTTGTTGGTTTACGCAGTGACATGGGCGTTTCTGTTGTCTCCATGGGAATACCTAGAAGGCGGTATTCTACATATACCTGATGCACTGATTGGTCAAGTGCAACACTGGAAGAAGGGTTAAAAGAAAGTGACAAGATTTCCACTCTGAGTCTGTCTCCCTGTGAGAAACAAAGACAAATGTTTGATTTTATAACATAGAACTGACTCTTTGCATTTAAGGCCAGAAACATCTATGCAAGTACATGAACGCCAGCTAGATTTCACGGAATGTTCCAAAATGTTTTAAAAAGCAATTAATAGTGCAATGCAAGTATGTGTTGCATTCTTTGAGTTGCCACAAGGGGCATTATAGTCGATTTACATTATTATAAAATGTAAGTCATTTTGTTTACTGTTAACATCTGGCTCAATGACGCAGACAAAGTTTACTCTATCTACTTTTCTGAGTAGTGATATTTGTTAAAAACAGCAGGAACACATGCTTGCACATTTATTTGCAGAGCGTCTTTCACCATACACAATGTTTCAAAACATGTCAATGTTATGTCTATAATGCCTTAGTGCTTTACCAAAGTCCGATATGATGACAAAAAAAAAGTGATTTAAATCTAACTATATTGTATTTATAGCATTGTCTAGCACATATATCAGTGTCACAGTGACTTGGGCACAAGCCTGAGCATTCAAGGCAGTTAAGTCATTAAATATTGGTACATTTTGTTGTAAGTGAGAGCAAGCGATTCTCAAAAAGTAATAATGAAAATATGGTTGGATGTCGCCAATGAAAAAGGTCTGAAAAGTCTGATGCTCGATCATATACCTGAGTGTTCAAAAGTAATCAATGGATTTAGATAATCAATTTTGTTCAAAGCGAGAGTGTACAATTCTCAAAAAGCATTAATCAGGATAGGATCGGTTGTAAAACCGTCTGATGTGAGTTTTTCCAGAGTTAATTACCAGTCATTTGACAGCGACAGTGTTGAGAAATACATGGTATGGCTTTCATTTCAATTAGTTTTTTTTAGTTTTTTTTTATATTTAAGGCAGAATTACTGTAACATGATGCCATTCCATACTGTAGTTGAAAATTACTTGAGGTAATGATTTTGATGAAAACAACCCGAATTCCGGAAATGTTGAGACATTTTTTAAATTTGAATAAAATGAAAACTAAAAGAATTTCAAATCACATGAGCCAATATTTTATTCACAATAGAACATAGAGAACATAACAAATGTTTAAACTGAGAAATTTTACAATTTTATGCACAAAATGAGCTCATTTCAAATTTGATGCCTGCTACAGGTCTCAAAATAGTTGGGACGGGGGCATGTTTACCATGGTGTAGCATCTCCTCTTTTTTTCAAAACAGTTTGAAGACATCTGGGCATCGAGGTTATGAGTTTCTGGAGTTTTGGTGTTGGAATTTGGTCCCAGTCTGGCCATTCTGGCTTTTGAACTGAGCGCTGATAACACGCTGGGTCTCCCTCCTCTTTAGCCCGGAGGACACGGCATCTGTGATTTCCAACATGAATGTCAAATTTGGACTCGTCTGACCATAGAACACTTTTCCACTTTGAAACAGTCCATTTTAAATGAGCCTTGGCCCCCAGGACACGATGGCGCTTCTGGACCATGTTCACATATTGCTTCCTTTTTGTATGATAGAGTTTTAGTTGGCATCTGCAGATGGCACGGCGGATTGTGTTTACTGACAGCGGTTTCTGGAAGTATTCCTGGGCCCATTTAGTAATGTCAACGACAGAATCATGCCGATGAGTGATGCAGTGTCGTCTGAGGGCCTGAAGACCACGGGCATCCAACAAAGGTCTTTGGCCTTGTCCCTTACGCACAGAGATTTCTCCAGTTTCACTGAATCTTTTGATGATGTTATGCACTTTAGATGATGAGATTTGCAAAGCCTTTGCAATTTGACATTGAGAAACGTAGTTTTAAAAGTATTCCACAATCTTTTTATGCACTTTTTCAGATTGGAGAGCCTCTGCGCATCTTTACTTCTGAGAGACTCTGCCTCTCTGAGACATCCCTTTTATAGCTAATCATGTTACAGACCTGATGTCCATTAACTTAATTAGTTGCTAGATGTTCTCCCAGCTGAATCTTTTCAAAATGTCTTGCTTTTTCAGCCCTTTGTTGCCCCCGTGCCAACTTTTTTGAGACCTGTAGCAGGCATCAAATTTGAAATTAGCTCATTTAGTGGATAAAAGTGTAAAATTTCTCAGTTTAAAAATGTATGTTCTATTGTGAATAAAATATTGGCTCATGTGATTTGAAAGACTTTTAATTTTTATTTTATTCCAATTTAAAAAACGTCCCAACATTTCCGGAATTCGGGTTGTATATATGGTAAAGATTTTAGTCATATCACCTGCCTCTAAGTAGTTTAAACATGCAGCTGCTGGAAAACAACACATAATGCTTTAATCCCCTATTGAGAAAGCCAGAGGCATTTTTTTCTTTAATTGTTGATTATATTTTATGTAACATGTCTGTTGTCTGTTAGTCAACTCTATGATCATCACCTCTTTATGTGGTTTTGGTGGGTGAGGAATTATGATGACATCACTTCCATTTGAATCTCTTGATTCATCAGACTGAAGGGCATCTATGTCACTCTGAGCTATTTTGGATATAAGAGGTAAAAAGAAGCTTTAACTCACTGTTTTGTAATTTGTGTATTGAATAAGTGACTTCTGAGGAAAAAACTCACATCTGTCTTCAGTTTCATCTTCCTGATCTTCATATTCCTGTTCCTCCTCCATTTTAATTTGCTTCAAAAGAAAACATATTGAAGACCCTTTAAAACTGACTGATTCAAATACTCAATCGACACAAAGTATTCTTGTTGCATTTCCTTCCCAGTTCCTTACCTGTGTCGAGTCACTTCGATAGCTCCTTTGGCTGCGAGGGGTGCTCGGCACCAAGGCCGATGGTTTGAAGTTCATAACTCGATTGGATTCATGCGACTTAATAGACATGGCAGGACTCAGGTAAGGGGACATTGTGGGTTTCAGTTTGTCCTGAACGTGCAACACTGCAGTGCGGTGTTGCTTCCGTCTACCTGACCTTGAATGTTGAGCCAAATTAGATGGAGGTTTCTGATGATAAGATGTGGGTTCAGTGAACTGAATGGATGGCGATGGAAGGGGTGTGATTGAACCTTTTTGAGGGCTTCTTATGGTTGTAGATGGGTGAGTGTCAGTAGTCTTGGCTCCATGGTCTGGTGGAGGCCGAAGCTGAGACTGAAAATAAGTTGAAAGATTGCATTTATATTTTTTCTGGAATATTAGACTTGTAAGAGTATGCTCCATCTCTCACTTTTTTCTTAAAGTGCCCCTATTATGGATTTTTGAAAATTACCTTTCATGCAGTGTGTAACACAGCTCTAAGTGAATGAAAACATCCTGCGATTTTAAATCTGAAAGTGCACCGTTTATAAAGTTATTGTCTCTCAAAAGAAAGAGTCGACTCTGAATCATTGAAAGAGTTGTTTTTAAAACGAATCCCAAGCCGTTTCATGTTGACCTCAAAATGAAACATTAGCATATTGCCCGCCCACTTGTTGCGCGCGCAGACCTGGGGAAACTTGATTTTTGCATTGGTCTGAATGAAAATGCTAATTCATTCTTTGCCACTAGGTATCGCTTTTGGAGCGTTAAAAGCTCACAAACCCTGCTTTAAATGAAATCGACCAATCACTGCAGATTAGAGTCACGCAAAGGAGGGGTTTGGAAAAATGAATTGTTAAATGAATCGTTTGGGAGTCATTGAGCAAATAAGGTCAAAATAAATGCATATTATAAGACAATGAAAGTGTTTTTTGACCTTGCATGCATGTCAACCTGTTGTTGTGGACTCCCAAAACCAAAATATGAACCTTTCATAACCCATAATAGGGTCACTTTAATTCTGTAAAACTTAACACTTATTTGTGAAAATATGCTTTCTGAAAATGACTACCCAATTTTTCCACAATTGAATGCAGTGAATAAAATGGCAAATGACAAAGATGATCAAAATAGCTGATGTAATAAAGTTGATCAAATGTAATAAAATGTCAGTTAATAGTTAACAACATTGATAATGACGCTTTTAACAATTAGATTTACATTTAATATTATATTTGTATTTCATATTTATTGATATAATGCATTTAAAAATGTAACATGAAATGTGAAAGTATAAATGAAATAGCTTGGGAAGTTATTGTCATTCACAGACACTCACCCTGGGCTTTGCAACGGGTCTCTGTGAAACCTCAGCACTGGGCACCATTCTCTCTTTCTCTACTCCTTCTCTTTGTCTTGAGGGTGCCTCAGGTGACTGGAAAGGGTACTTCCACCTGAGAGTGGCCCTCACCATTCCTCTTGGACTGCCAGCAGGGTCTCTAAGCACATAATCACCTGACAGTAAGGAACAAAGAAAACATTACTCACCACAGTTAACCTTTGTCTTTGTGAATATTGGTTATGGTTCTAAATTTTAGCTCATGGATTTTGATTCCTAGAGAGAAAAAATAACATTTTGTTACTTTGTTTCTCTTGGCTGAATCTTGGATAATTGGTTTAAAAAAAAAAAAACTACTAAAAACTACTGGGCAAAAGACTGAAACAATTATTATTATTATTTTTTTTTTTTTAAGAAGTTGCAAATGCTCATTTATATTAAGCTTAATTTATTTAATCAACAATACAGTAAAAACAGAAATGTTCTAAAATACTATTATAATTTAAAACTCAACACACAGCCATTAATGTCTAAATCGCTGGCCACAAAAGTGAGTGAGTACACCCCTAAGTGAAAATGTCCAAATTGGGCCCAAAGTGTCAATATTTTGTGTGGCCACCATTATTTTCCAGCACTGCCTTAACCCTCTTGGGCATGGAATTCACCAGAGCTTCACAGGTTGCCACTGGAGTCCTCTTCCACTCCTCCATGATGACATCACGGAGCTGGTGGATGTTAGAGACCTTGCGCTCCTCCACCTTCCGTTTGAGGATGCCCCACAGATGCTCAATAGGGTTTAGGTCTGGAGACATGCTTGGCCAGTCCATTACCTTTACCCTCAGCGTCTTGGAGGTGTGTTTGGGGTCGTTATCATGTTGGAATACTGCCCTGCGGAATACATCATGCTCTGCTTCAGTATGTCACAGTACATGTTGGCATTCATGGTTCCCTCAATGAACTGTAGCTCCCCAGTGCCGGCAGCACTCATGCAGCCCCAGACCATGACACTCCCACCACCATGCTTGACTGTAGGCAAGACACACTTGTCTTTGTACTCCTCACCTGGTTGCCGCCACACACGCTTGACACCATCTGAACCATCAAGTTTATCTTGGTCTCATCAGACCACAGGACATGATTCCAGTAGCCCATGTCCTTAGTCTGCTTGTCTTCAGCAAACTGTTTGCGGGCTTTCTTGTGCATCATCTTTAGAAGAGGCTTCCTTCTGGGACGACAGCCATGCAGACCAATTTGATGCAGTGTGCGGCGTATGGTCTGAGCACTGACAGGCTTCCCCCCCACCCCTTCAACCTCTGCAGCAATGCTGGCAGCACTCATACGTCTATTTCCCAAACACAACCTCTGGATATGACGCTGAGCACGTGCACTCAACTTCTTTGGTCGACCATGGTGAGGCCTGTTCTGAGTGGAACCTGTCCTGTTAAACCGCTGTATGGTCTTGGTCACCGTGCTGCAGCTCAGTTTCAGGGTCTTGGCAATCTTCTTATAGCCTACGCCATCTTTATGTAGAGCAACAATTCTTTTTTTCAGATCCTCAGAGAGTTCTTTGCCATGAGGTGCCATGTTGAACTTCCAGTGACCAGTATGAGAGAGTGAGAGCGATAACACCAAATTTAACACACCTGCTCCCTATTCACCCTATTCACGAGTCACATGACACCGGGGAGAGAAAATGGCTAATTGGGCCCAATTTGGACATTTTCACTTAGGGGTGTACTCACTTTTGTGTCCAGCGGTTTAGACATTAATGGCTGTGTGTTGAGTTATTTTGAGGGGACAACAAATTTACACTGTTATACAAGCTGTACTTTACATTGTAGCAAAGTGTCATTTCTTCAGTGTTGTCACATGAAAAGATATAATAAAATATTTACAAAAATGTGAGGGGTGTACTCACTTCTGTGAGATACTGATATATATATATATATATAGAATGCAATTTATTCCTGTCTTGGCAAAGCTGCATTTTCTGCAGCCGTTACTCCAGTCTTCAATGTCATACAATCCTTTAGAAATCAAATGATGCTTATTTATTATTAGTCATCATTGGTGCTCAATTATTAATGATATCTTAATTATCAGTCTTGTAAATATTTCACAATCTAACTGTTTTTACTGTATTTTTATAAAATAAATGCAGTCTTGGTGAGCATAAGAGACTTCTTTCAAAAACATTAAAAACCATCTTAATTATTCCTAACTTTTGACTGATAGTGTATGCACAAAATTAAATTCCCAATTATAATGTTTTTATTTAATTAAGCTTCTGTTTAATTGCATCCTGATCGTATTGATTACCTCTGATTGGTCTGCCTGCCGCAAGGGCTCGTAGTGGGATAGGTGTCTTTGCCAAATATGTGGGAGGAGTCTGACGTTCGCTGTCATCAAACACATACACCCACAGGCTGCCCACATTCAGGTATTCTAATAAATCTGTGGTTACAGCTAATGGATAGCTTGCTGAGTCTTCAAAGACAGGATCCACACAGCATTGAATTATGGGTGTAGAATGAGGTGGTAGGTCATAAAGGCGATATGTTAAGTATGCATCAGGGAGTAGTCCTGGCCAGTGGGTACTGAGGCCTACACAGCGCTCCAGTACCACCTCAAGCTCATTGGGTATCCCTACGCCATAATCATATATTTCCTGCAACACACACACAAAACACATGCTTATCAGTTTGAGGTAATAAATTCAGTAATACTTTAGTTTAGGGGCCAGTTCTCACTAATTACTTATTAGCATGCCTATTATATTGGCTGTTTATTAGAAGAACTAATGAAAGCTGATATTAATGCCTTATTCTGAATAACCATATTCTACGTCCCTAAATCCTACCCCATAACTAAACTTTACAACTACCTTACTAACAATTAATAAGTAGTAATTAGGAATTTATTAAAGCAAAATAGTTAATAGTTAGTTTTCTCAAACCATGACTTTCCTTCTTCCTGGAATACAACTGGTAATATTTATAACCTCTAAGCTGCTCGTTTTCAGTTACAGTAAAAGCATAAAAAGACTAAGGGCTGTTGACCTACCTCCAAAAATGATAAAAAGCACAATAAAACTACTAGGAACTATTGTTATGGCACTTTTGGTGCTTCTTTTTTTTCTGTTTTATAATTTTTGGACTTACTAGTCACTGTATACACTGTATAAAAAAAAAAAAAAAAAAAAAGGTTGAGCAAACTTAAAATTTTAAGGTAACAAGAAGTTGAGAAAACTCAAAAATCTGCTGAAGCTGGTTTCCTTAAACTTTCTAAAGTTTAAATCTAAAGTTGAGAGAACTTTAACGTTTAAGGCAACCAGCTTCAGCAGATTGTTGAGTTTTCTCAACTTCTTGTTACCTTAAAATTTTAAGTTTGCTCAACCTTTTTTTTTTTAACTTGTTTTAAGTTTATACAACAAAAAGTTGAGAAAACTCAAACATTTCCTAAAAAATAAGTTGAGAAAACTCAAAAATCTGCTGAAGCTGGCTGCCTTCAAATTTTAAGTTTGCTCAACTTTTTTTACAGTGTACTTTTACTGTATGGAAAAGAGCAGCTTTTGCACTTAATTGTACTGAATGTACACAATATTTAAAGTATATTTTAGAAAGCTGTATTTTCAGATATAATATTAATGAAAAATAATTAAAAAGAAAAAGAATGAAAAAGAAAACTTAAAAAGAATACACTTTCATGACTTTCTTAACACACATAAGTATACTTTCACAAATTGCACTTTGTAATAATGTTAAATTAAAAGTTTTACTTTAATGTGTTAATTTAACACAAAAGTGCATGTACATTTAAAATTACAATTACAAAGCTTAAACAGAAATGACATTTCGGGCAGTCATGGCCTAATAGATAGAGAGTCGGACTTGTAACCCAAAGGTCGTGGGTTCGAGTCTCAGGTCTGGCAGGAATGGTTGGTGGGGGGAGAGAATAACCAGCGCTCTCTCCACCTTCAATACCACGACTGAGGTGAGACCCTTGAGCAAGGCACTGAACCCCCAACTGCTCCCCGGTGCATAAATGACTGCCCACTGCTCTGGGTGTGTGTGCACTTGGATGGGTTAAATGCAGAGCACAAATTCTGAGTATGGGTCTCCATACTTGGCCACACGTCACTTCACATTAAAGTATATTTTAGTTTCCCATAAATGCTTCTCAGTATACGTTAATCATATTTTAAAGACAATAGAGGAAAGTACGACATTACAATAAAAACGTTCTACTTAAATGGGTCACAAAAGTCTCAGCTAACTGCATTTAATAAAAAATTAAAGTATAAAACATTTCTATGTTAGGTTAAGTGCCTGAAAACTTCCTTAATACGTACTCTAAAGTACTATAAAAGTATATAGTATATAAAAATACTATAAAAGTATTATAAAGTGTACTTCTTTTTCACAATGGCAGGTTTGAAACCAAATAAGTGTTAGTAAACAACAGAATTTTCATCTTAGGGTGAATGCTCTCAAGGCTTTCCTAAAAAGCCCTGTCCCCACCATGTGGTATGTGGTGGCATTTACCTCTGGTTCCCCATGAGCCCATTCTGAACCTCTGGTGTGTCTTACAGCTGTTCTACTTGTGGCTCTTTCCATTTGAGGTTCTGTGAGTTCCACCTGAGGGTGTAAACACACCCAAAATTCAAGGATTCCTATAACTTCCCCTTCAGCTCCTGCAGAGTAAAAATGATCTTAAAAATTCAGTGGGAAATATTATTGCAATAAAGAGCTATAAAAGTGAAAAGAATGCCAAATCGAACACATCTTTATACACATATAAAGCTATTTTACTGCAAAGCTCATGTGACCTTATTTTACATTACCTGTGATGTTGGTTCTGTTTTTCATTCGTTCACCCCTGCGCTGTAGAGCTCCCATCAGAGAAATCCTTGCTCTCCCACGGGTCATAAATTGTACCCCTCCAAGCGCCTGGTGCAGTTCAACAGTGATGGACCCATCCTGAACCCTGAGCTTCTCCAGGTCGAACTCAGAGAGGGCGTAATGCGACGTGAAGCCATAATTTGGCTGTCCACCTGATATTAATGAAGTTGAGAGAGTTTCAAAGTCGAGAAACCCATAGGTGCAAAATGTTGCAACCCCTTGATGATCTCCTGTGCCTTGTCCCATGAGTCTCAATCCCAGAGGAGTAAAGGTGGCTCCTGTTAGATGGATCTCCAGAAGAGATTGTCCTCCACGCAGCTGTGTGATTATGGCGCCCTCTGCAGCGGGCTTGACTGACTCTTGTTCCAGCCCTGTCCAGGTGTACTGCAGGGGTATGGTTTGCTTATAGTTTCTAGAGCTGTAAGCTATCTCTTTGAGTTGAGCTAAAATAATGAATGAAAATATGATGTTATCATCGAAATAGAGCAATAGGGGAGAACGGGGCTAGTTGTCAATCTCTCTTGTATTCAGTATTTTTCAGCATAGGTTTATTTTTTAAAAGGCAGTGTCTATACCGACATACATACATCATTTTAAATTAATATTGTAATGTGTATTAATGTACACTGCCCTCCAAAAGTTTGGAAACACCCCAGGCAAATTGTGGTTTTAGACGATATCAGCATAAATCCTTTTCATTTTTTTGGTGCAAATACATTAAAGTAACTTGACATTATCATTGAAGACCAGCAATAAAACATAATAATGGCAATATATATACATGTCAAAGTCAGACATGCCCCTTTGCCAGCTGTGATGCCTGGTTACTGGTTTAAACTTGGCCCAGGTTTTTAAAAGATTTTTGGGTCAGCACACCTTAATACTGTAGCTTCAACAATTGATTGCCAATTCAAAGTCAATGTTTGAATAAACTGACAGCTCGGATGCCCAGATTATGCAGAGCTGTAATAGCTGCTAATGGTGGATATTTTAATAAATCGAAAATAGAAGTTTTTTCTATGTATAAACTGTTTATGTAATAAAATATGTTTTCGTAGTTTGTGTTGTCCCTTATCAGTGCAAAATTATCACAAATTAAAAAGGATTCATGCCAATATTGTCCAAAACCCCACTTTTCTAGGGCGTTTCCAAACTTTTGGAGGGCAGTGTATATTATTAAGTATATTAATATACTTGTTATAATTAATATAATGTATTAATATATATATATATATATATATATATACATACATACAGTCAAACCAAAATTTATTCAGACACCTTCAACATTTCTCACATCATCACAGTTTATTCACTATAGTTTAGAAAATGGTAATAAAATATGACAAGAACTCAGAGTTAAACTGTGTCAGAACAAATTCATCTTGATAATGTCAGACACTTTGATAGAAAGGTATGTAATGAATTAGGCTGAATAGCTGTCAGCTGTTACATTTAGATAATACCAATTTAGGTCAACCAATTACCAAGCAAAGCTTGATTTTGTTCAGTCTGTGGTGTAAAAAGGTTGCATTAGGAATTAAAGAAAAAACACTTAAGCAAAACATAGTTAGGTCAAAGTGTCTGAATAATTTTTGGTCCCAAATTTTTATACATTTTACTGGTAGCCCACTGTATGAAGAATTTTGGGTAATATGTCACAGTTTACTTTATTTTGCTATCCCCACTTACATAATGAACTATAGTGTCCTGCACCCACTAGTAAAAAGATTATAAATTAGGAATATATAAATTATATCTGTTGTCTGAATAATTTTTGGTTTGACTGTGTATATAATATATATGTACATATATAATGTGTACTGTATAACAAGCATTGGTAACAATTGGTCTTTTAACTAAAGACTTGTTGTGACAGCTAGCCCCAATCTCTTGTATATTGTACATGCAGCAACGATAGTTCTTCTAACCTTGTAAATTGCTGATTTGAAGGCTTCTGCTTTTCAACAGTTTGTCTTTTTCACCTGCCCTCCTTCTATTCTCCTCCCTCTCTCTTTCAAATGTTTCCATAACTGTCTTCATCTCGTTCTATAAAAGAAAATACTCTATAGGTGTAATGGTGGATGTTTTGGTTTATGTGGAGTGAAAAGAGCAATATTCAGAGAAATATATGCAACAGTTGTAATATACCGCATTCTCACAGCAAATGTGTCTGTACCTGAAGGTCAGCATTTAGTCGATGTTGCAGTAATAATAAATCCCTTGTTTTCTGGAGTTCCAAAACAGTTTCTGCATATGAGGCCTGTACTGCAGTCAAAGCCCTTGATGTTTCCTCTATCGTTTCGTCTGTTTTCAAGAAGCACATCATCCCTTGAGTCTCCCGCTGCATTCTAAAGGCCTAAGAGAAGAGCACACAATTAAAGAAAGAAACAGAAAGAGGAAATGAAACAAGCAAAGCAAAATGTTATTATATAGCTGCTTAAATGTTTTGAAATATCTAATAATGCAACTTTTAAAAGTAAACATCTTACCTTAATCTGCAGCAGAGTCTCACTCAGATCTTCCACACTCATATCAAACTCCTGATAGAGAACGAAAAACGTACTCGGTTACTATCGTAACCTCGGTTCCCTGAGATACGGAACGAGTACTGCGTCTTGATAAAGACGCATATGGGAAAAAGCCTTTTTCTCCTGAACTGAAGTCTTATTCAATCACGCAGTGAAACTGCACGACTATTGGTTCGTGCAGTGGTAAAAAACGAACCAATGGGTCGGCAGCAGAGCTGCACGAACCTATGGCGACGATTCCCGCCAGATCCCGCCAAAATGGGCGGGGCATCTGGCTATATAAGCGGTCGTTTCGCCATAGGATCCTCAGGTTACTTCGACTGAAGCGACGACTGAGTCGTGCAGCTACCTGGCACGGCAAAGTACGCAGTACTCGTTCCGTATCTCAGGGAACCGAGGTTACGACAGTAACCGAGTACGTTCCCTGTCGATACTCCACTCGTACTGCGTCTTGATAAAGACGCATATGGGAACTGAATTTAATCACGCCGTGCTAGGGTAGATGAACGACTGTATATACCTCCATAAGCATAAATGCCCATAGGGAAGTAAGTAGTATACTTCAGGCTAAAGCGAGCTAAACTCATAGAGGTCATGCTCGGCCTGGATGATCGTTCCATATGACTCCTGTACACTCAGTTAACCGGAGTATGCAGGGTGCCAATCAGAGAGCCTGAGCGCATTGCGGTCAAGAAATCTCTGACAGGATTGTTCCCACAGCGTATGTATACAAGCTCATCTAAGCAGAGAGGACTCTGGCCTGTAAGGCCGGTATGTCCAGGTTATAAAACCTAGCAAATGTGGACGGAGTGGCCCAGCCAGCCGCCGCATAAATCTCTGTAATGGACACACCGCTAGACCACGCCCATGACGAGGCGATGCCTCTAGTCGAATGGGCTCGTACTCCAATGGGGCATTGCAGGCCCAAAGAAGAGTATGCCAGCATGACAGCATCCACTATCCACTTAGAGAGTCTCTGCTTCGTGACCGGATGCCCTTTGGCGCGGTTACCGAAGCTAACAAAGAGCTGTTCCGTACGCCTAAAGGGGGCGGAACGCTCAAAGTAGATTCTCAGAGCTCTGACAGGGCATAACAAGGATAACTCCCGGTCCTCCTCAGACGGAGGAAGCGCGGAGAGCGTGATGACCTGAGCTCTGAACGGGGTTGAAAGTACCTTAGGTACGTAACCATGCCTTGGTTTCAGGACGACCTTGGAGTCGTTAGGCCCGAATTCCAGGCAGGCAGGGCTAATAGAGAGCGCCTGCAGGTCTCCAACTCGCTTAACCGACGCTAGTGCTAGTAGCAGAGCAGTTTTCAGCGAAAGTGACCGGAGGTTCGTAGACTGTAGCGGCTCAAAGGGAGGGCCTTTCAAGGCCCTCAGTACAGTGGGCAGATCCCATGTAGGGACAGTAAGGGGCCGAGGTGGATTCAACCTCCTGGCTCCCTTCAGAAAACGGACAACTGAGTTGTCTCTGCCTACCGACTGGCCCGCTATAGGGGCATGAAAGGCCGCTATAGCTGCTACGAACACCTTGAGTGTAGAGTGAGAACGTCCTTTATCTAGCAGTTCCTGCAGAAAGGACAGAACCACCGCTAACTCAGAGGTAGAGGGGTTTTCACCACGGTTGAGGCACCAAGTGGAGAAAACAGACCACTTAAGGGCGTAGAGGCATCTCGTAGACGGGGCTCTAGCCTCAGAAATGGTGTTTAACACTCGCTCTGGGAGGCCAGTAGGCTCCCGTTGAGCGGCCAAATGTAGAGAGCCCACAGCTCGGGTCGAGGGTGCCATATTGTTCTGTTCGCCTGAGAGAGGAGATCCCGCCTCAGGGGCACGGGCCAGAGGGCTGCTGTCAGTAGCTGAGTCAGCTCTGACAACCAAGGTTGGTTCCTCCACAAGGGGGCCACCAATAGCACCTTGTGACCCTGTTCCCTGACACGCCTGACGACCTGTGGAAGCAGGGCGATCGGGGGGAATGCATAAAGGAGGAGGTTGGGCCAGTCGTGGGCCAACGCGTCCCTGTCCTTCGAATAATAAGTTGGGCAGTGAGAGTTGTCTTTGGAGGCGAAAAGGTCTGCTTCTGCCTTGCCAAAGGTCTTCCAGATCTTCTGAACCACCTGCGGATGGAGCATCCACTCCTCTGAGGGGACATTGCTCCGAGATAACATATCCGCTCCTTGGTTCAGTCTGCCCGGCAGGTGTGCTGCCCTCAGTGAGCGCAGGTTGAGCTGAGCCCATTCCAGAAGGCGCTCTGCCAGAATAAAGAGGCGCTTCGAGGAGACACCTCCCTGGTGATTTATATAGGACACCACGGACATGTTGTCTGAGCGAATCAGCACATGGCGTCCTATTAGGTCCGGCAGGAAAAACTGGCAGGCTCGACAAACTGCTAGCATTTCCAAGCAGTTGATGTGGAAGCCGCTCTCCGCCTTCGACCAATGGCCGAAGGTCGGTTTGCCTTCGCACAGCGCCCCCCAACCTGTGTTGGAGGCGTCTGTCATGACAACTTTCCTGGTGTGGACCAACCCCATGACCACGCCCTTCTTCATCCACCGTGGGTTCTTCCAGGGGGTCAGGGCTGTCACACAGGCCTGATTCACCCTGATATGCAAGCGTCCGTGACGCCATGCGTTGTGTGGAACCCGTGGTTTCAACCAGCGTTGAAGGGGGCGCATGCGGAGCAGGCCCAGCTGTAACACTGGCGATGCTGCGGCCATAAGGCCCAGCATTCTCTGAAACACTTTGAGTGGGCGAGCGGTGTCGCTCTTGAAGGTGGCCGCGAGTTTCTGAATGGCCAGAGCACGTTCTGGCGCTATCACCGCTCTCATGCGAGCTGAGTCCAGAACTGTACCCAGGAACGATACTCGTTGGCTGGGAGACAGTGCGCTTTTGGCGAAATTGACCCTGAGCCCCAGGCGCTCTAAGTGGCTGAGGATGAGGGTTCTGTGTGAAAGTAGTTCCACCTCTGACTGGGCCAGAATGAGCCAGTCGTCGAGGTAGTTGAGAATGCGGATTCCCATCTGTCTCAGAGGGGAAAGAGCCGCGTCCATGCACTTCGTAAAAGTACGGGGGGCCAGAGACAGCCCAAAGGGTAGGACCATGTACTGGTAAGCCACTCCCTCAAAGGCGAATCTCAAGAATCATCTGTGATGGGGGCTATCTGGATGTGAAAGTATGCGTCTTTCAGGTCCAGAGAACAGAACCAGTCCCCTGTGCGAATCTGCGAGAGGATCTGCTTCAGTGTGATCATCCTGAACGGCAGTCTCATGAGGGCGTGATTCAGGCGTCTGAGATCGAGGATGGGCCGGAGGCCGCCATCCTTTTTGGGGACGAGGAAGTAACGGCTGTAAAAGCCTGACTCGCTCAAAGCTGGAGGAACCATTTCTATGGCTCCTTTTTCCAGCAACGTCATCACCTCTGAGCGCAGAACGCGAGCGTTCTCGCCCTGCACCGAGGTGGAGACCACGCCGCTGAAACGCGGGGGTCTTCGAGCGAATTGGAGTGAATAACCTCGTTTTATTATCCCCATAACCCACTCTGACACTCCGGGGATGGCCTGCCAGGCCTCGGCCCGCGTGGCAAGGGGTTGGATAAACTCGAGTGGCCGGCTGCACGGAGGCAGGGCACTCGTGAGGGACAGAAGAGGAAAATTGCTCTATTTTTGAGAATGTTTGTGTTTTATTTTTTCCACTATCACAGCGGACGGTTGCATGGGCGCTTGTACGGACCCTGTAGCAACAAACACAATTCCCTCTGCACCCGGAAGAAAACGGGGTGCCAAGAGGTTTCTCACGAGAGGCCTTTTGGTGGGCGGTCCGGCCGTGGCGGGACTCGACCCTCTCCTCTTCCTGTCCTGCAGATCAGGAGGACGCCGGAGGCGCAGGGTCCAACGCTATCTTGGGTCGGGGGCCCTGGCGCTTCGGAGGGGGGTGGCGTCTGGCTGAGCGTGAACGCCCTCGCGGCTGCTGAGTCCTAGCAGGCTGAGGGGCGGAAACGGCAGGTGCAGGTTTCGCGGGCTGCTGAGTCGGCGCAGTCCTGGGGCGACTCTGAGCAGCTGCTGGGCTGGAGCGCTTGGGCAGGAAGTGTCGCATAGCCTGTGACGCCTTCTGTGCCTCTGTGAAGCCCTCAGCGAATCCTTCCACCGCAGGTCCAAAGAGGCCGCTGGGGGAAATTGGAGCATCAAGGAAGGAGACCCTGTCCGCGTCCTTGATCTCCGTCAGCGTGAGCCACAGGTGGCGCTCGAGCACTACCAGGCTGGCCATAGACCTTCCTATGGCTTGGGCGGTAGTCTTGGTGGCTCGCAAAGCCAGGTCCGTTGCGCTTCTCAGCTCCCTGAGAGTCGCAGGATCAGGCTCAGACTCATCTACGGCAGAGAGGAGCTTGGCATGATAGACCTGGAGAACCACCATAGAGTGGAGCGCCGAAGCCGCCTGTCCAGCTGAAGCGTAGGAGCGTCCAGCGAGCGCTGAAGTGGTCCTGCATGGCTTGGACGGGTGACTGGCCTTCGCCTTCCAGCCGATGGCAGTGGGTGGGCAGAGATGTGCAGCCACTGACTCATCCAGTTGAGGCATCCTCTCATATCCCTTTTCTTCAGCGCCATCAATCGTAGTGAGGGCGGATGAAGCGGAAGTACGGAGGCGGGCAGAGTAAGGGGAGCGCCAAGATCTCGTGAGCTCGTCGTGAACTTCAGGGAAGAATGGCGATGGTCGTTGCTGAGGGGCCTGACGGCGCCCCGGCAGAAACCACTCATCCAGACGGCTGCGAGAGGGCTCCTCTGGTGGAGACCACTCCAAACCCAGCTCTTCAACCGCTTTTGAGACGACACGGAAAAGTTCGGCATCCATCCCGGCTTTGGCGGCGCTGGGCGCGGGCAAACCTGAGGGGGCGGGGTCAGTCACTGAGCCCGACAGCTCCTCAGCATCTGAAGCTACCAGTGACATGCTGTCATCGGCCAGCTCATCGTCACTTCCCCCGAACGAGACCAGATCGCTCACGCTTGCAGAGGGACGCTGGTCAGGTTGGGAAAAAAGGACGGGAGACACCTCTCTGTGTGGCGAAAGCGAGGCACGCGGGATCTGAGCCGGCGTGAGCTCGCTCTCAACCGGGCGCTGAGAACCTCTGCCCCGCTGTTTTTTCCTCACAGGTCCCTGGGAGGAAGAAAACGGGAGGGCGCGAGGGGCGGGGTCGCTCTCTGAAAAGAAAGCGATCTGCGAGCGCAGAGAGGCGAGACTGATGCTGAGAACAATCAGTGAGAACAATCAGAGCCAGCGAGCGCGGCATCTGCATGGGATTTCCCCAAGCAGGAAACACACTCGCTGTGACCGTCATCGGCGTGCAGGGGAGACCTGCACGAGCCGCAGTAACGGCGCAGCATTAGAACGCCGATTTGCTCTTTTAGAGACTTACTGATAATCGCCGGATGGTGGCAGCGAACGGGACCGGAACTGCTGCGATGCAGGGGCGCGTAGAAAAGGCAGATCAGCCGAGCAGATCGAGGTCGCTGGGTCCAGCTGCGAGGCGTGTCAACGGCGAGTAGGCTTCTGGGTCAGTGTAGACGAAGTCGTCGTCGCTGAAGGAGAAGAAATCTGAGGATCCTATTGCGAAACGACCGCTTATATAGCCAGATGCCCCGCCCATTTTGGCGGGATCTGGCAGGAATCGTCGCCATAGGTTCGTGCAGCTCCGCTGCCGACCCATTGGTTCGTTTTTTACCACTGCACGAACGAGTCGTGCAGTTTCACTGCGTGATTGAATAAGACTTCAGTTCAGGAGAAAAAGGCTTTTTCCCATATGCGTCTTTATCAAGACGCAGTACGAGTGGAGTATCGACAGAAAAACAGAATATATGGAGAATACATGGACTATATGGAGAATATATGGACATTATATGGAGATATACTGATATACAAATTCTAATGAATTGGATGTCTGGCCCGAGATTCTGTTTGTGAAGTAAATTTTAGCCCAACACAGCAAATTTTACTTTTGTAACAGAGTCGAGTTTTTCTTGCAAAGATATGACTTCCTGCCTGTGCTGCAGGACCTCTCGCTCCAAGCAGTCATGTTTTTCTCTGAGGAACATATCCATATCTGAAACACATTCAATTTATTAAAAATATGTGCATTAATACATTAAAGAACTAGAACATTTGATATATGTAGCATATTGACAATCCGATTTGACATGTTGACTACACAACGTCCAGGAGTCTATATTGTGTACACAATATCACGTATTAAAGCTGCTACAATGAACACTTCCAGAATAAGCTGACATGTGGTACAGAAGTGATGCTGCTAGTCAAAAGTCCGGCAATGCACAAGTCTAACCTCTATCTCGCTCCTTCTCCTTCTGAAACTGATCATTCTCTTTTCTCATCTGTTCCTTCTCCTGCTCCAGCATTTTCTTTTCTTTCCTTTCTTCCTCCAGTCTTTGTTCAAGCCTCTGTACATCCTCTCTCCAACTCTCTTCTTTAAATTGTTCACTTGTTTTGTCTTTTTTCTCATGTTGTCCATCTTGATGGTTCTGAACAGACATGGTGCTATGGAGGAAACCAGTGAATTTAAACATACAAAAATTGTAGGCATTTTTTTTGTGTGGTAATTTATAGGATGTTTTGGGGGCCAAAAAGACATAAACCTACAACCAGGGGTGCGTTTCCCAAAAGCATCGTTAGCTAACTATGGTGGTAAGTCCCATTGAACTCTATTGGTAACGACGGAACTTGCGACCATAGTTGCTTTTGGGAAACGCACCCCAGGTCCATATGTTGAATACAAGGAGCCTGTGTCAAAATTGTATGGATAGGCCCAACTGACTTTACAGAAGATAAATATATAAAAGCCCAGATCAAAACAGTAATCTTGAAAAATGTTAAGCGTTGGATCAGACTTGTTGTTCTTATGATATCTTCTTATGACGATCATTCATTTTAAACTTCCATGATTACATGATATTTTCTCCATTAAATAAAAAGACTGTGATAAAAGCTTGTGTGTTTGGGCAGTTTTCACTAACACTAGATCTAATTTGCATGTATGCTTCATTGTCAGAATATTTGAGGAGTATATTTGGTTTATTTCCTCTGTAAATCTGTCTGATTTCTTGACAGTTGGTTAGATTTCCCAATGTCCCCTTTTAATTTCACTATTATCTTTTATTCTACAGTTAAAGCTAGTGTTTGAGCAAAGCAACCTGATACAAAAGTTTGTGCTTTCTGATTTATGCACAATCACTAACTATGATAAACTACATTTTAAGTAATTTATTCCAAAATCATCTGGTACGTCAACTAGTGCGCCGACTGGTGCCATCGTTTTGTTTGATGGACATAGATAGAAAAGCGGTTGGCATGGTTATGTAACCACTATCATTAGGGAATCACCTGTCCCATGCACTGTCCATTAAAATGTCCCTGGTTGTCCCCCCATCAATGCCCCTGCCTACCACCTATGAAACACTCACCTCTCCAGAAGTGAATCATAGCTATTCTTCAGGAGGTTCCTCTCCCCCTCCAGGTCTGAAACCCTCTCCTGAAGCTGAAAAACAGATGTTAGTAAAAGCCACAAACACGAAAACTTAGAACAAAAGAGCAAAAGAGCAACTTGAACAGTACCTCCCCCAGAGCTTGCAGTGAAAGTGTGGCAGCATTGAGCTGGCCCTCAAGTGTCAGCACTCTCTGCTTCTCCTGTTTCAACAGCTCACTCAGCTCCTCCACCTTCCCCAGCAGTGCTCCTTGGCTCTCTTTTAAAGACCTTTGGCCCTACAGTATATTTGCCCATATAAGACAAAAAAGACATACAACAGAACCTTATTTATTAAATTTTATTCTCAGACATTGTACATGTTTGTATGACTTTTTGTGATGAAGAAAGAATCAAAAATGCAAAATTGGGAAATGTTTACTTTAAGGTTAAGCTTACCTCCTCCAGCTGGTTCTCATAAGCCTTAGGAAAGAGCACAAAGAGAGGGAGGAATGAGGATGGTTTGTTTTAATGCAGAAATATAATTTGGAAGACATTACAGCAATGATTTCAAGTGAAGAGCCATGATCACTATGACGATGTGACAGCAGCTACAGTGCCCACCATTTTGGGGACCAAAAATGTGATGTGCACATGTGTATTATTATGAAAAATGTGTGCCCCAGGATTACACAAATGGTACACATGGTACAAATGGTGACTTTGTACAGTACAATGTTTCTCATTACCATTCTTGGGTATTATTTGTTCAGTGAAGCCCAAAGCAGAGACAAGCAATAGTAAAGCAGATACACTATCATTTAAACGGATATTATTTTTCTCAGTTTTGGTATTATGGCTCACCTCCTGAAGAGCAGCAAACTTTTCCTGAAGGACCAGAAGGGAGGTGCTCTTTTCAGAAAGCTGCTTCTGCAATCTTATCACATCTACATTATCTTTAATAATGAGTCTGTAAAGAAGAATAAAAATTGTTACATGCATGCTGTGTTGTTGACTAATTCTGAATAGTAACTGAGCATGAACACTAAATGTGATTGAACAGGCTATTGTTAATTTATTACTGATTAATAAACTATTTATTATTACAAACTTTATCCTACCTGTGTCCATCAGCTTGTTGTTTGCGCAGGTCTTTCACAATACCTTCAATTTCTTTCTCTTTGTCTCTGAGCGTTTCTCTAAGAGACTGGGCTGACAGCTCCAGCTCTGCCACCCTCCCTTGCTGATTTTCTATGATGGTAGATCTGCTGAGAGAAAAAAAACAAGAAGGAAAATTAAAAACATGGGTGTAAAAGCCAGGTATGGACAATGCACAAGCAAGGTAATACACTGCATTAGCAACAAATTTGTAATTTGATTATTAATAGCATGGCAGCAGTGTCCTATCATATGCATATGGATCATCAGGAATATATACTTAAATTAAGTCTATTTTAGGCTAAATAAACTCTTAAAAAAATAGTATTTTTGAGTAAAAGCAGATCTACATGGCAGAAGTCTCAATGAATTCTGCCATAAGATTAAGAATGCAAATGTTTTTAATGTATTTTTTATTTTTTTTATTTGTGTGCTTTAGCTGAGTTGCAGGTATATGAAGCAAGGCACTATACTGTGTTTTGCAGAATTGCATAGTATGTAAACACAAAAACATCCAACAAACCTGAGTAATGCAAGTCTGCATATACATAGGAGAAAGAGGCAGAAAGATTGAGGACAATGTTTTTTGTGTAATCACTATTACCCAGGTTCGACTGTTTAGTCTTTTTTTAAGTTTGCAGTTTGCAGTTTGTAACTCACATAGAATCCCATAAAAATGTAGATGACATAAATAGTATCATCCCATTCATATCATATCATAAACATTCATGACCTATTTATATATTATATATGTTGTATATTGTAAAAACACACAAGCACATACCCACAGGTCAACTTACAATCTGTCTATCTCTCCTCTGGTGTCATCCAGTGAACTAATGCCATAGCGGGCAGGAGCGGTTTGGGCAGCTCTTCTGACCCCTCCGTCCCCATCCACACCTCGCCCTGAGACAGAGAAAGAGAGAGTAGATTCTGAATCAAATCTGGAATACAGCAATATTACAATTTTATCATACCCAGTGACCCCTCACCTGTTCGTGGTCTGTTATGTGTCCTGACTCCCAGGTCTAAGATGTGTTGCTTAGCTAAACTGAGTTTGCTCTGCAGCGCTCCCTTCTGACTCTCTAGAGTCGCTACACGAGCCTCTAGCTCTTGAATAGTGTCCTCCAGCTCTCCATCCCTCCCTGCAGATGAAGGACCTTGCTTTAATCGCAGCAGTTTTGTTGATAACCTGAACAGCCAAGACAAAAAAAAAAACACAATCCTTCAAGACTGTGTTTCCTTTGGGCATAAAAGGCAATAATAAAAGTTCCATAAAGCAAAGTTCTCCTCTTATGGTATTCTGTCAGTTAGTGTGTGTTTGTGTACCTGCGTAGTTTTTGCTCTTGTGTGCGGCTGTGTTGTTTGAGAAGTGTGTTCTCCTCTTGTAGACGGAGACATTGGTCCTCCAGCTGCTCGCGTGGTATTCTGAACAATCGCTGGCGATCTGTGTAAAGACAGAGAAACTTACAAAACAACCCAGAGGACTCTTTACAGTGTTTGCTCAAAGGGTGCTCTTCTATAGCCCAGGAGACTGCAGAAGATGTTCACAGTTGTGGTATGTTTAATTGAGTATCGACTTTGTCTCAGATGATTTGTTCTAAAAGGAGAAATTGAAAATAGGCACAAATGAAACAGAGCTATAAAATGTGGATAGCATGGTTGGCCAACATTCATAATTTTGTCCAACAAGTAACAACTAATAATTATGATTTCAAAACATATGCCAGAAAACAAATATTAAATATGAATAAATGTTGACATCAACATTTTATCAAATAAATGTTGATTTGATAAATATAGTGAAATGTATTTTAATTAGATACAGCATACTATTTGTTAATACATTTTCACAGGCAGCATTTCAAACATTAATGATTAATATAATTTGGAAATTTCATTTAATTCTAATTGGCCACAAATGTAGAGGACAGCAGCTCAGATAATTTTAATGTTTTGGCTTGTTTGAGAACTCTGACTTTTGAGCACAGACATTGTTGAGATCTCCTCTGAAAACCTGAAACAGATACATGTGATTTCTTATAAATAATAATAAATAGTATAATTAAATAGTACTAAATTAAAGCAATATGTATTTTTAATAGTGCTGTCAAATGATTAATCCAATCCAAAATAAAAGTTTTTGTTTACATAATATACAGTATGTGTGTATATTGTGTATATTTATTATGTATATATAAATACACACACATACAGCATATATTTTGAAAATATTTACATGTATATATTTATATTCATATAATTTATATCATATATAAATATATTTAATATAGGCCTATAAATGTAACATATTTTTCTTAAATATACACATGCATGTGTGTGCACAGTACACACACATATATTATGTAAACATTTTTTTTTATTTTTGGATGCAATTAATTGCGATTAAGCATTTGACAGCACTCATTTTTAATAATAATAATAAGTTAATTAAAGCTGCCAAGAAATAAGTGCTTTTTTCAGGACTATCTTACCCTTTATTTTGAGCACCTGTGGTGGTCTTCTCCAGTTTCTGGTGTCTTGATCTGTGTCTAAAATAAAGCAGTTCCACATTTAAAGAACCCATAAATAAAAATGCAAATGATTTATCAACTTAAACACCCAGCTCTATACACACCTGTGAGAAGAGTTATCAGCCCTGCTCTCAAGCCCACGTCCCTCACGGGGAGGTCCCCTGCTGTCTCATCCACCGCCAATGACATTATGAGAACTACCAGACCCAACCAATCACTGCCTTTCTGAGGAAAGGGATTCAGGCAATGGGGCACCTTTCATTATATTTGTGTGACTTCTCTTATCCTGTGTCACACAACAATGTGGAAACATTTCAAATGAAAAATACTAGTTAAATGAAACTCCATCTACACAAACATTACATTTACATTAATATTAATATTGCATTTAATATTCAGTTATTACAGAACAGGGATTTTCAATTTAACAGACAACCCACTGACTTCCAATATATAAAAACATTTGTGAAAGATGAATTCATATTTAAAGTAATGTTATTCAGCATGATTTGACAATTCCCCAAATGAAAGAATTTAAAGTGATATGGTCAACAAAGTGTTATATTTTGAGTAGTGATCTTGTATTTGAACTACAACCTTTCTTTCTTTCTTTCTTTAAAATAATACTTTTATTCAGGAAGGATACATTAGTTGATCAAAATTGACAATAACATATTTATAATCTTACAAAAGATTTCTATCTCAAATGCTGTTCTTTCTAACATTCTGTTCATCAAATAATCCACAAAAATATTAAGCAGCACAACTGTTTTCAGCTCTGCTAATAAAAAGAAATGTTTCAAAATGTTACTATTTGTAATGCATATGGTGAAAAATTAAAGCATTCAAACTATAATAAATCATATCGATCCAAAACTTTTCAGTTTAAAACAACTTTCCTTGTACATCTTTCATCGTTTTAATTCATGCATCTTTCATTACCTCATATTAATATTAGAGACTGCATCAAATTCTTCTCCAAGTACTTTCATAAATTAATTTGTCGAACAGCAGGACCACTTCTATTAACTAGTGAAAGCAAACATGTGCATGGAAACAAGCCTCAGATTGACAGATTTTATAGCAACTTCCTTTAATAACGAAAACATTTTAATCTGGACAAATAAATACAGGGATTCTGATGCAGATGGATGGCGCTGACGTAAATAATAACTAAGCTGTGTAAAGTTTTCTCAGTGACATACCTGTATGTGTATCTGTGTCTCCTGCACTCTGCACAGAGCTTTAGTGAGTGTTAATCCTCCTCTCAGCACCTGTCTCTGTCATTCATCTTCCCTCAGCTGGTCTGTCCTCTCCTGTTGTCCACCTGTACTTCTGTCTTCCTCGCAGTCAACTCATCAGCAGCAGCAGGAAACTTCTCTCTCGTTTTAGGTCTGATTGTTAGTTTCTCTCTTTCATGGAAAGACGCTGTTTCATCAATCCTGCTTTAATCTGCTTAATCTCTCTCTGCAGCTCCTCCTCTCAGTTGCTTGTGTTCCTGCCAGTCTCACAGCATTTCTCAATTACAAATAGCCTACTGTGTATGAATGCAAATATTTAATATGTTCCCCAGGAGCAAACAACTTCAAACACTGATCATTAACTGTTTAATGATCATTAACTTTGTCTAATGACAAATGGTACAAGACGGTTATTATTATTAAGATGAGCAGCATATGGCTTGAGAATTGTTCTCTATTGTGATTGGCTGTAGTTGTAGTAACTGTCTAATAATCTGATTGGCTGTTGTGTTTGTAGTAAAGACAAGAACAGGAGGTCAATGGAGAAAATCAGATTACAAGACTAGGATGATAGGAAGATTTAGTGTGTGTGTGTGTGTGTGTGTGTGTGTGTCCCTGGTATTCCCTGCGTTATGGGGACCAAACAAGGATGGTAATACCAGTAAATTTTGACCTTGCGGGCACTTTGTTTTTTGGGGGGTGATAATCTAAAAATGTTGAAAGTTTTGTGTGAGGGGTAGGTTTAGGTGTAGGGCAATAGAAAATACCGTTTGTACAGTATAAAAACCATTACGCCTATGGAGAGTCCCCATAAACCATAAAAACCAACATGTGTGTGTGTGTGTGTGTGTGTGTGTGTGTGTGTGTGTGTGTGTGTGTGTGTGTGTGTGTGTGTGTGTGTGTGTGTGTGTGTGTGTGTGTGTGTGTGTGTGTGTGTGTGTCAAAAAAATGCAAACTTTAAAAGATGCAAACTCCAAAAGTGCAAATTTATGTAATTCAATTCTAATTACAAGTGATTGGAAAAGTTTATTTATCTAGGAATCACAAATGTCACATTAAATCAAATCTGGAATAAACAATAGTTTGTGTTCTCATTGCATCATTTAACTAATTGGATATACAGTTTATTCAGCAAAAATCAATAAACATCTTTAAATAGAATAACAATTATCATCACTCTACATCAATTGTTTTAAAGCTGATAATATTTGCTCTGTTAGATTTCTATTTTGTTGATTGTCATTCTTCATATTGTTACAATATCGTACGTCTGATCCCCATTGTCAGTACTGACAGGTTGTATAACCAGCGGGGCATTGTTATTTCCTGTGTCATTCATGTCTGGGTTGAAGTAAGCCAGTAGGCTCTCTGTAAAGCACTGTCCAGTGAATGAGTAGATATGTGTGCATGCACTCGTATCATAAAATGATACCTGACCTTTTTCGTAATCCACATATATACCAATTCTCTGTGGAAGAGTTTTTAGTGACAGAAGCACTGATTCACGGTCACAGGCCCTGTACTCGCTGCCCCCTCTCAGACAAACTGCCCAGTAACCATCCTGTGGGCTCAGTGTCACCAAACCCTTCCTTTTGACAGATTTCCTGGCCACTCCCAAGTCCCATGCTGTTTTACCTGAGACTCCAACTTCCCAATAAGTCCTTCCCCTTGAGATGGGCTCTCTCGACAGGACACATGGTGCTGTGTCAAAACGTTCAGCATTGTTTGGAACGTTGCGTTCTTCGTTGCTGTCGGTCACGCACTTCCTGTCTGCAGACACCACCAACCAGGGGTTTGCTGTGTCAGGGTCAAGGGTCATATCCACTGCAAGAATCACATCAGGCAAAGCCATAGTAAGTTTTCTGAAAAATAGCGGTGTATGTAATTTATAGTGTATCCACATATTTTACTGTAACGAAGAAATGTACCAGAACTGTAAGTGTTTAAGATATATTTATAAGATTTTCAAGATTCAAGATTAAAGTAAAGCTTCAAGATGGTTCAAAGTTTCAAATAAAGACTCAAGTTTGTTAAAGAAAAAAAATAATGAAAAGATTCAAGATGGCTCAAAGATTCAAGCAAAGATTCACAATGGTTCAATAACTCAAGATTATTCTACGATTTAAATAAAGATTTGAGATTGTTTAAAGGTTTAAGAAAAATATTGTTCAAAGATTCAAGTAAGGACTCAATATGGTTCAAAAATTAAAGATTCGTGGTTCAATGATAGATTGTTCAAAAATTAAAGGAAAGATTAAAGATGGCTCAAAGACTCAAATACAGATTCAAGATGGCTCAAGAATTTAAGGAAAGATTCAATATTGTTTATAGATTCAAGGGGGGGAAACATTAAATGCATTAAACAAAAATAAAAAAAGTTTAAAAGATAATGTTTCAAAATGGTTCAAAGACTGAAGTAAAGATTGAAGATTGTTTAAAGATTCAAGGGGAAAAAGATTAAATGATCTTAAAAGACTCAAGATTGTTCAAAGATTTTAGTAAGGCCGGTTCCAAGATTTAAAAAGGAGAGAGAGATTTTAATAGATTGTTTAGTCAAAGTCCATAGAAAATTCATAGATCCATATCTTAATTATATTTTAATACCTGCATACTCGGATATTGCCTCAAGTTCTGTGGAAAAAGAAAAAAAATCCCATCACAATTATATGTAACTTTCCTTTGCAATTAGAATATTAACATTTAGTTATTGTTTTAGCTGTCAAATGACAAAGAAATAGTGACCTCTCTTTGTGACAGTGTATATTTGTGTTTTCAGTAGTTCTTCTGCAGTATTCAGGGTTTCTCTGAGCACCTCCAGACCCTGACCGGTGTGTACACTGACCTGAGACCAGCTTTTACACTGAGGCACCTCACCTGGGCTACGGAAAGCCTGGGAGGGTCAAATGCAAATACTATAAATAAAGTCATCATCCTGTGTCACAACTTTCGAAAAAGTTTTATTTTTTTCACTGAACACACTGAAGAATGTCTTAAATTCATACTGAAATTATTATTCTAAATGATCAACATGCACATCCAGCTGCTAAAGCACAGAAGAGTAACCTGTATAAGGAGGAGGTGGTCTTCAGAACATGACAGCTTTTCCAGTTCAGAGTTTCTAGCCTTCAGTTTAGTGATCTCCATCTCCAGCTCTTTAATGAGGCTCCCTACACGTTTCTCTTCAGTTTTCTGTGTGTGTTTCATCTTCCTGAGCAGCTCAGACTGGCTCCTCTCAATAGACTGCTGCAGTGCAGTGAAGACCTCAACACTGTATGCCATCTCTCTTTCTGTGTTCTCCTAAAAGACCAATAGCAAATATCAAGAAAGGCCTTGTGTGAAATGCGTTCCTACTTTGCTAAGCTAATAGGATGAGATTCTTAAACACTTTAGGTGGCAGTTTTGTCATCTGTTTTAACATATTTAATTTGTTATATGTTAAATATTTAAATATGACTGATCTTTGTATGTTGTCTGCAAAGAACAATGTTTTGAACATAATTACCATTACATTTTAGAAACTGGTAACTGGATAATTTGGAATTCACTTTTGATAAAAACCAAATAAAAAAAATTGCATGCTCTTACTTTATTTAGTTTTATAGAGTGTCTGAGTTCCTCAACTTTACTCCATCTCTCCATAATCATCCGCTTCAGGTCAGACTGTGTCTTTAATAACTTTATCTATGAGAAAGACAGAGAAAATATGGATGTGCTCACAATTCTGTCTCATGAAAATATATAATCTTTCATGAGAGCAACTGTAAAACAAAACACATTGATAAAAAAGACTGTGTCCATACAGTAATGAAGATCTAATGATAATCAAGAATAATAATTCAAATTCAAAAATGCTTCTCTGATAAAAATCACATGTAAAAGTGCTTTATAGTCTTTTATGGTAGTGAATTATGACCAAGACAGGTTCATTGTGTGGTCACCCATTTATAACTATTTTGTGTGTGTGTGTGTGTGTGTGTGTGTGTGTGTGTGTGTGTGTGTGTGTGTGTGTTATTTATGAAGCATGTTTGTTTTCAGATTCAGATCAAGTCAGATCAAATGCAAATTAACTGAAGTGTAAAATCCTTGCATTTGAAATTTGACAATTTTGCATGTTTGTAGATTTTCATATAAAAAAACACAACTGTCAGTTTCCAGTAAAGAAGTAAAAATCGAAGTAATAAAAGTAATATTTGGAAGAAATAAAAGAAAACTTCCTATGCATTTTCTCCATAGAGATTTTTTAATAACATATAAAACGTTTTAGACAGACCAACCATGAACTGATATTAAGTTATCACATATTTTGCATAAGCAACAAGTCAAATCTATCTATCTATCTATCTATCTATCTATCTATCTATCTATCTATCTGAAAGAGAGATCCAGCAAGTTGTAAATGGAAATTACCCCAAAAGTAATCAGCACTGATGGCACATTCCCACTAAGCTTAAATATATATCTATAATATATTATATTATACCATTGCTTTTGCTTTGACTAAAATGGCAATCATTCACTGGACAAGTAGCAAACCTTTCTCTCTGCCCATTCTCTCTCCACTGGTATTGTGTGGTGTGTGCTGTGTTCTGTATTCATACACAGCACACAAACAGCAGACTGGTCATATCTGCAGTAAAGCTCCAAGGGTCTTTCGTGTATCCTGCATATTCGCTTGTCCATCCGCTGTGGCTGCACTAGCGTGTGCTTGGTGAACCTGGAGATGTGTGAAGTCACATGAACCTCACAGTATGACGCCACACACACCAGGCATGATTTTACAGCACGGGATGCTTTCTCTAATGGACATATATCACATAAAACGTTGTCTGATGCAACTGGACGATACTCTGACGACCTCTGACCCTTCTGCTTACGGATTTGCTCAGCCATCTCACAGGCAAAAGAATTTTCGCAGAGCTCTGGTGTTTCCTGGAAAACTGTGGAGCATTTAGGGCAATGGGAGGAGCCAGATGCTGTCCACTGTGCAAGGATACATGACTTGCAAAACGTATGGCCACATGGAAGGGACACAGGATGAGTGAAAACATCTAGACATACTGAGCACTGGAACAACTCCTTAGACAGAAGCGGGGTGGAGGATGACATCACTAGGGTGAATAAACAAGGAAGAAAAACACAGTGACATCATAAATAATTGGATGTATTTAGAAACCAGGACAAATAACAAGAGGAATCTAAACACAAATGAGGTGGAAGATTTTACTTGTTGCTGCTGCCAAATACAAACACTGACTAAATGACTAAATAATTAAAGTTAGCAATCACTAAAGTTACAGTTAATAGTGACAATATTTATTTCCACATTATAATCCCCTTTAAATTACATTCAGAAAGCACCAGAATCTATGATCTTCTTTAAATTAAATACACACACACACACTCACACCAACGTTCTTAATCTTATCCATTCCAGAAATAATATTTGGTGGAAAAGACTCATTCTGAACCACTGTACATCTCAAAAGAGTACATGATTGTCCACATTTACACATCAACAATGCCTTTGTGGTGTTCAGAAAGTTGGCCCAGCTAGTAGTCATGATGAGGTAATAAGAAGAAACAGCATATAGGCATAATTTACAGTGGGGACAGATGGGACATGTCCCATGGGACAAGTTTTTATTATATCTGTGTGTTATAATGTGTGGTAATCCAGTGCTGGAATTTGGTATTATATATGTGGCAGCTTGCTATTCAGCGAAATCACAAAACGCACACACACACACAAAGGTTTGCGATAAATATCCACTTGATGTATGCATTTTGGTTTATTAAACGAAATAGTTATATAAGGGCAGATTGTTACCTGGAAACCCATGTAAAATATTAATTTGTATAATTCTATTTAGTGTACTTTAAATCTTAAATGTGTATATTGTATTTGCAGATAATATTAATGAAATAAAAGATCCCTTAAGTGAAACACTTTCATGTTTCTTAAAAAACTTAAGTACACTTTTAAGTGCACTTTATAATAATGTCAAATTAAAAAGTTTTACTTTACAGAACATTTTGTTTCATTATTTTCAATGATCTTGTTTTAAAGATTATTTTGTGTTGTTGGCTAACATATTAAAGCACATATAAAGTAACTGATTATAATTTTAACTGTAGTGTCTTATTCTACATTTAAAGTTACTAAAAATACAAAATTGCAATTCCTCTATAAATGACAATTTAGAAATACTGTATATTTCAATATATAACATATGTGTTTCAGTAAGTATATTTTAGTTGATCATATGTAAAAGCTTTTCTATATTTCCAAGACAATAGAACAAAAATGTTAATTTAATTTGAATTAACATGCAATTAAGTGTCCAAAATCATTACATTTAGTTTGTGAATAAGTATGCTCTTTTAATGTATATTATGTCCGTAATAAGGACTCTTTTGCAATGGAGAATATTTGCACAAAGCATTGAATGAATACACTAAACAAAGCACATCAAAAAAGCCGTTGAGACTGGCTCATTATGTGGGTGTGTGTTCGTCTTTTGTTCATTTATGCATTTGTTAGAAATAAAGAAAAAATATATATCTGTGAACATCTTGTGAATTCTGCTTTCATTAGAGTTTCATGTTCACAGTTACATCTTGTTGCCTTATCACTAAACATTCACCAAGAGGTCAAAGTCCAGTAAAGGCAGGTGAGCACTATACTTAGTTAGTGTAGTGCCCAAGAAATACACTTTTACACTTGTTAATTTCATTGATTATATCTATAGGTAAATCAGGAGTAAATTAAGATTTCTCAAATAGCTATGCCCTGTAATAAACATTTGTAACACAACTCTTACCTGCGGTGTTTCAGTCAGGAAGCAGAAAAGCAATGTTTTCACCAGCAGCTGAATGGCAATTGTAAGTGATTGTGAGGTTTAACCCCGCCTCTTTTGGCAGGGATGGGATCCTGCTCCATGGAACTGTTGAGTTAACCCTTTCAGTAACAATAAATGTAAAGGCTGTTGTAAAGGCACAAAAGGTGTGCAATGTCTTGCATAAGCCCTACACCATCCTAACATACAAACTTCTAGCATATTCCTTTATAAACCTCTTATAAATAATAAAATCGAATAAAGTTTTTCTGAGAAATCTGTTTCATTTTCAATTTGTGTTTAGTTTGTAAATGGAAAGAATGGAAATTCACCTTTCAACAGCAAAGAGCAGAAAATACACTAGGAAACATTCTGTGGAATCTGTACCATTCAATGTATTGTCAAGAATTGAATCATGACATGTATGGTAATGTACACTTTATCATACAACTCGAATTCCGGAAATGTTGGGACGTTTTTTTTAAATTTGAATAAAATGAAAACTAAAAGAATTTCAAATCACATGAGCCAATATTTTATTCACAATAGAACATAGATAACATCGTAAATGTTTAAACTGAGACATTTGACAATTTTATGCACAAAATGAGCTCATTTAAAATGTGATGCCTGCTACAGGTCTCAAATTAGTTGGGACCGGGGCATGTTTACCATGGTGTAGCATCTCCTCTTCTTTTCAAAACAGTTTGAAGATGTCTGGGCATCGAGGTTTTGAGTTTCTGGAGTTTTGGTGTTGGAATTTGGTCCCATTCTTGCCTGATATAGGTTTCCAGTTGATGAAGAGTTCGTGGTCATCTTTGACGTATTTTTAGTTTGATGATGGGCCAAATGTTCTCTATAGGTGAGCGATCTGGACTGTAGGCAGGCCAATTCAGCACCCAGACTCTTCTACTACGAAGCCATGCTGTTGTAATAGCTGCAATATGTGGTTTTGCATTGTCCTGCTGAAATAGACTTTGTCTGGAGGGGAGCAAATGTTGCTCTAAAACCTTTATATACCTTTCAGAATTTATAGTGCCTTCCAAAACATGCAAGCTGCCCATACACTATGCACTTGTGCACCCCCATACCATCAGTGATGCTGGCTTTTGAACTGAACGCTGATACCAGTCTGGAAGGTCTCCCTCCTCTTTAGCCCAGAGGACACACCGTCCGTGATTTCCAACAACAATGTCAAATTTGGACTTGTCTGGCCATAGAACACTTTTCCACTTTGAAACAGTCCATTTTAAATGAGCCTTGGCCCACAGGACATGACGGCGCTTCTGGAGCATGTTCACCTATGGCTTCCTTTTTGCATGATAGAGCTTTAGTTGGCATCTACAGATGGCACGGCGGTTTGTGTTTACCGACAGTGGTTTCTGGAAGTATTCCTGGGCCCATTTAGTAATGTCAATGACAGAATCATGCCGATGAGTGATGCAGTGTCGTCTGAGGGCCTGAAGCTTTTTCAGCCCTTTGTTGCCCCCTTGGAAACTTTTTTGAGACCTGTAGCAGGCATCAAATTTGAAATGAGCTATTTAGTGTATAAAAGTGTAAAATTTCTCCGTTTAAACATTTGTTATGTTCTCTATATTCTATTGTGAATAAAATATTGGCTCATGTGATTTGAAAGTCTTTTAGTTTTCATTTTATTCAAACTTAAAAAACGTCCCAACATTTCCGGAATTCAGGTTATATTGTTAAAAAGTAAATAAGAATTATACATCTTTTGTATTATTAAAAATGTATATTTTTATACAATTGCTCTGTAAATCGCTCTGTGAACATCACAAGTGTAAAGTGTTCAAGAGGAGAATGTGAGAGTTAAGTCAAGTCAAGTCAAGTCAAGTCACCTTTATTTATATAGCGCTTTTAACAATACAAATTGTGTCAAAGCAACTGCACAATATCAAAATGGGAAAATAGTGTCAATAATGTAAAATGACAAGATTAAACACTCAATTTTCAGTTAAAGGCATTTCATTATTGAATTCAGTGATGGCATCGTCCAGCTCAGTTCAGTTCAAAAAGTTTCTGTTCAATCAAGTTGACGATATTGCTGGAAATGAAGTGTCCCCAACTAAGCAAGCCAGAGGCGACAGCGGCAAGGAACCAAAACTCCACTGGTGACAGAACGGAGAAAAAAACCTTGGGAGAAACCAGGCTCAGTCGGGGGGCCATTTCTCCTCTGGCCAGACGACACAGCAGTTCAATTCCAACTGCTGCAAAGTCAGATTGGAGGGCTCAACTGGTTCCCAAGGTCTTGTCCTGATGGCTGTCTAGGTGACGGGGTCCTCACTGGGGGTCTGTCTCTGGGGCTCATCTAGGTGTCCTGGTCTCCGCTGACGTTCAGGGCTGTAGAGGTCGTCTCTAGGTGCTGATCCACCATCTGATCTGGTGACTGCAGTGACCTCGGAATAAGAAAGAAACAGACTAATATTAGCGTAGATGTCAATCTTTTTACGATGTAACAAGTACATCATGTGTTATGGGAAGTGTTCCCGGTTCCGGTTGATCTAATTAATGCAGCCTAACAATCCTTTAACGGATTTGAATAATAGAAGTGTATTAGTGTGTTATGTGTACGCCAGGTTAAAGAGATGGGTCTTTAATCTAGATTTAAACTGACAAGAGTGTGTCTGCCTCCCGAACAGTGTTTGGTAGATTGTTCCAGAGTTTGGGCGCTAAATAGGAAAAAGATCTGCCGCCCGCAGTTGATTTTGATATTCTAGGTATTATCAAATGGCCAGAGTTTTGAGAACGCAGCGGATGTGAAGGACTATAATGCGATAAGAGCTCGCTCAAGTACTGAGGAGCTAAACCATTCAGGGCTTTATAAGTAATTAACAAGATTTTAAAATCTATATGATGTTTAGTAGGGAGCCAGTGCAGTGTTGACAGAACCGGGCTAATGAGGTCATACTTCCTGGTTCTAGTAAGAACTCTAGCTGCTGCATTTTGAACCATCTGTAGTTTGTTTATTAAGCGTGCAGAACAACCACCCAATAAAGCATTACAATAATCTAACCTTGAGGTCATAAACGCATGAATTAATATTTCTGCATTTGACGTTGAGAGCATAGGTCTCAGTTTAGATATATTTTTAAGATGAAAAAATGCAGTTTTACAATTGCTAGAAACGTGGCTGTCAAAGGAGAGATTTTAAGTGCACTTCTTTTTCACAAGTATCTGCTAAATGAATATCTATGTAAATTACATATAATGTAAATGTGGTTTCTAGCCTGTAATTGCCAATACTAACCAACCAAACCCCTTGGGTATCATTCAATAGCACATCATAGAAAAGATGAGATGAGCTGGTCTGATCCAATCCACCCAACCCAACCCCACCAACCCCACCAACCCCAAAATATGCCTATGATGCTCAGTATACATACTATAAACTGCAGAAGCAACAAGTATAGTAGTATCTACCGAACATACAAAAAGCATCTGCACTATACAAGGCTACCATACATGGCTGTAGCAGTTCTTGTGCTATATCAAACCCCAATGTACAAAACTGGCATACAAAATAGTACATTTAGATCAATGGCAGTGTAGAAATGATCAAAACTGATTTATTTTAACTGACTGAACATGCTTAGTAAGACTAGTAATGAAAAAAATGCAAGTGTAATCTGTGATCAAACAGATTATCAGGGCAGAAAGGCTATTTTCATCCACAACGTGTCCCAGATGGGAACAATGATGTCGAGCATGATGTTTTATGTGGATTAGAGGGGCAGTTGATGCTGGGCAGTCACGTAAATAAGAGCTCTCAAAGGAAATGAACACAAGATTAACACATATTCATCACTGGGGAGGAAAAAAAGTTGTTGTTGTTTTTAGTACAGTAACATAAAGGCAGAGGCGTGGTTTATGTGAATTTATGGAGAAACCTTCTATAACTGCATAACAGATGTGATGGGAGGGGGAGAGAGATTAGTGGTGCTTCAATGATTTGAAAGCTCTTGAGTTTAAAGCTGATGGGGAGGGGGTTAAACCACCAGTACCATACTTATCACAATATACACACATCAGCATGTCTGGCTGAGGGCTGCTGGGAAAACAAACGGGCATCTCTTAATGTTAATTTAGGAAGGTATTTCCCACCCAAGATATCCGGAGGTATTCATTTATCAGGTATGTTGCAATATTTTTAATGTTATTCTATACAGAGACATGCTTTCATTTTATATCACATTTAGCAGACCTAACAGGACACACATCAGCAATATGCACATTATCAGGGCAAATTGTTTCAGTTTTGGGAAATATGTAATTTCAATGCGTTTGTGTGTTACCATCGTAACCTGTTGCTGAAAATGAGCGCGAATGCGCATTCCTGCGAATGCAGTCTGTTTAGAGCGCGCAGGACGCGTTCACATTTACCACAGCATTCACAATTGTAATTAACTTTTATTTGGTAGCGATATGTATTTCATGTAGAGTTGTAGAATCTCACGAAATGGATTGAATCTGATGTGTAAATATTACAATGGAGCTAAAAGAAAAAGGTAGGCAATATTTTCTGAACATCAGCTGAGAAACAACGTGTGAAAATATGCCAAAATAATCTTGGATAAAAAGCCCAAGCTATAGAGATAGTGTAGATGAAGGGGTGCAGTGATTTGTCACCCAAGTACTTTTATTATAGACGTAGGCTATATTTTATATAAATTACAAGCTGGTAAAATACAATGTTAGTTTACAAATTAATCTTGATTGGAGCAGTCGTCACAATTTGCAGATACTTCATTACAAATTCCCTCACGATTTTGGAAAACATTTGCACTTCCTACTTTGCCCTGCTATCCCAAACAATATATATATATATATATATATTATTAATTTATTTTTCTGTTAGAATTTTAACCAAGTTGGTCCTTTTACAGAGGGGCTTTAGCCCAGAACATGTGGTCTTATTACCCAATAAAATCATCTTAAGCAAAGCTTAAAATCACAGTCATTCTGGGTTTTTCATTAGTTCCACGAATCTGCATAAATCTGTAAACAAAATTAGACATTGCATAAGAAACTCATGCACAAAGAACATTTTGCAGTTGGTGAACAGGTATTAAGGATGGTATGATGTGTTGTTTCTTTTCATTTAGTGTTTTGAGAAGACCAGAATATATTGAATGAGCGAGTCAATCAATGCAAGGAAGAAAGCTATAATTTCTCAAAGAGTTGCCTTGTTTATCTGAGTTATCTGAGCTTTGTTTTTTTTTTGTTTTTTTTCCCATAATCTGGTTAAGCATGGGAGAGAGAAAGAGAGATAGACAGACCAGTAGAGATGGGGGTGGATGGGTGGTATGGCAGAGGAGGGTAAATACATCATGGATTAGAATCAGCCATGTTTGTCTTCTGGCTATATGGAACATGCACTTACACATTTGAACTATAAATATACACAAATTATGATTTCAGGATGTACTAGATGTGAACCGAATTCTCAGCCTTTTAATATGTGAAATAGACTTTATAGAGACTTCCATGTACAGTACAGAATTAGACATAACTGTATAAGATCGATGATTTGAGCTGCTTTTAGCACTGACTCTAGTGCTGTCATGTTTCCAAGGAAACAGTTTCCCTTTGCCAATTAAAAAAGTACCACAATCATATTCTGTGCCAAGAATAAAAATTGTTGTTCAGATAAATATAGAGAGAATATAAATATTTGTTGTTTTTAGTTGTTACTTCTACAGTTATTAAAAAAAGCTCTTCAAACCAAGCATCAAGAATGACTTTGAAGAGTTTCTTTACTTTACTTTCATGATAAAGTCATTTCTTACTCAGACATTTCTCATTTCTTGACAGTTTTCCTGAGATTTTCTGAACAGTGTACTCCATACCTCGATCGTCTTTTTGTGTTGTTATTTTCAGGCTGTGCATTGGATTCTTGACACACAGCTGGTATGAGGTTTGTGAACATGGGTGTCCGTGTTCGGCGGACTGCTGAACCAGCAGAACCAGAACCAGAACCTGAACCACAACCAAAACCAGAACATAAGCACCATCCTGCTCACCCAACTCATCACGACTATGAAAACATGAAGAACAAGTTCATGAATGAGCTGGAACATCTTCCATGTAAGTATCTACATTTGGCCATATATTAACATAAAAATGTAAAGGTCATTGCACACTGAGTCCAAAATTTTCGTCCAAAATTTTTGCACGTTAAAAAATAAATATGACCTCATGTTATGTCAATCACGTTTACACACTGCCTCCATAAAAAAAATTCAGATCAGGTTCGATTTTCTGCGTTTTCGTATCCGTAGCAAGCATTTTGATAGGAAAGGATGACGAATACAAAACCCCCCGAAAAAAATCTTTCTAAAAATTGTTAATTAGTATGGACAATACACAATCTGTATTGTTAAAAGCGCTATATAAATAAAGGTGACTTGACTTATGGGGGGGAAAAGCACAAAAATAGCTAAATGAACAGAGTAGATGTAGATAAGACAATTTATTACATTTATAAATAATTCTATTAAGTTCAACTCACCGCACTTTATTTCATTAAAATACAGAATACACTGATTTTGTTGTGATTGTGTAACCTTACAGGACACAAAATCATTCTTCATTTTCATTTATTCTCTGAGTCATTATCTGCATTTGATGAGAAGCCAGATTACATAAATGGAGCACTTTGATTCATAGATTTTGTTCAGCTTTACAGATGATGTGATTTCAAATTAAAAGTGCATTGGACTGATGTGCCACAACACTAAGCGACTATTGTCCTGTGTGATTTATGTCCTGTACCTGTTTCCATGGAGACTGACCAGCTTTCTGTTCTCTATAGTGCCAATGTGGGCTGTAGGAGCCATCGTGGTGGTGGTTCTCACCCTTGTGGCTTGTTTTACATATTGCATGTTCAAGAAATGCTTTAGCAAGAAGAAGAAATCCAAGAAAGCTCGAGAGAGGAAGAAAGCAGGACGGAGAAAAAAAGAAGGGACTGAAGGAGAGGGTGAAGGAGAACAAAAGGTGCAAAAAGAAATACACAAATATAACCTCAATATTAAAGTTTTTTTATATTTTATTTATCATGGTTTGTTATAAAAAAGGAAACACTTTACAATAAGGTCCCATTGGTTAATATTAGTTAATGCATTAACTTACAAAGAGTAAGACATTTGTTACTGTAATTATTAATATCTGTTAATGTTATTAACTTAGATTAATCAATGCTTTAAAAGTATTTGTTACTGTTAGTTCATGTTAACTAATGTAGTAACTAATGTTAACAAATGGAACCTTATTGTAAAGTGTTACAATAAATAAATAAATATATGTGATGTGGCAAAATAAAAACCTTTATAGCTAAAATAAAGATAAAACTCAGCACAACGTCCTTTATTATTTCAAATTAATTTACATATTCCATGGACATACTGTATATAATATGACTAATCATCTTTGCAGGAAGAAGGAGAAAAAAAGGAGGGAGATGTGCAAAAAGAGGAGCAAGAAAAGCTTGGAAAACTGGAATTCTCTTTGGATTACAACTTCACTGATGCTCAGGTGCTTAATGTATTAAAATACTTATTTAAAAAGTACTGTAATAGGTAGAGATGTAATGATGTCATTGTAACAAGAAACATGGAACGTGTCTAATTTTCTGTCAACAGCTGATAGTTGGAGTTCTTCAGGCTCAAGATCTTCCTGCGATGGATATTGGCGGTACATCTGACCCATATGTGAAAGTTTACCTGCTTCCAGACAAGAAGAAGAAGTTTGAAACCAAAGTCCAGCGCAAAAACCTGTGCCCTGTGTTTAATGAGACCTTCATCTTCAAGGTTTTTCTTGTTCGATGTTTTTGTTTGTTTATGAAGTATGAAGCCATGATGAGTCATGTATGTGTTGCCGTTAACATGTGGTCATCCAGTATAATTCGTAACATTTTTATTGCCTGTAGTTTTGTCTTTTGAGTGTTCTGGCATCTGTTTAGATCCACCTGTAGTTTGTTTGTCCATTTCTCTCTCTCTCTCTCTCAGGTTTTGTGTCAGGGTTTTGTTTCCTTGTGTGGCATCCTAACTTCCCAGAAATCCCTGCTTCCCTACAATGGTTTTGTCATTCATTTTTTGATTGACAGCTATCAAGGTATCACTGAGGTTATATACGTTTTTGAAGGAATAGTTCACTTAAAAATGAACGGTAACACTTTAGAATAGGGAACACTTATTCGCTATTAACTACGACATTTCGCTCAATAAATTCCTAATTTGCTGCCTATTAATAGTTAGTAAGGTAGTTGTTAAGTTTAGGTGTAGAATAAGGTTATGTAGAATAATGCATTAATATGTGCTTAATTAGTACTACTAAATGGCTAATATTCTAGTAATATGCATGCTAATAAGCAACTAGTTAAGATACCCTAAAATAAAGTGTTACCAAATGAACTAATATTTTCATACTTATTATAATAATTCATCATGTTGTTTCAAACCATGCAACTGTTCTTTACAAAAAAGAAAGAAAGAAAAATCGAATTACAAAAAGGAAAAAATTATCATATGCTGTAATGATCATGTCTGTCACACGCTCAGCATAAACTGCCTTTTTTTGGAAAAGAGCTGCATAAACCTTATGCAATTTTGAAACAACATAAAGGTGACTAAATAATGGCAAAATACCAGTACATTTTTGAATGAGTTATTCCTTTAATGACCTGTAACAGGAAGCATTTGTTTTCTTTGGGCTTGTCTGCATTTTAGAAAAGACATCTCCATGTTTTATTACCATGTGTTAACACTGGAAAGCTGCTTTACACAAAATGCCAATACACTAATTTTTGCTTATTTGTTTCTCTCACATTCTCTTTGTTCCTGCCTCTTATCATGCATTATAGATTCCCTATGCTGAATTGGGTGGTAAAACTCTGGTGCTTCAGGTGTTTGATTTTGATCGGTTTGGTAAACATGATGTGATCGGCCAGATAACGATTCCCATGAACTGTGTGGATCTCGGACAACCGCTGCATGAATGGAGGGATCTCGAAAGTGGAGAAAAGGAGGAGGTACATTTTATTTTCTGTCAATACTTGTATTAGCATGACTGACTTAATTTCTCTGGTATGCCATCATTTACTCCTGGATTTTTAAACTGTATATTTTATATTTGTTCCTGTGATCAGTCTTTCTTTCTCTTCAACAGGAGAAACTTGGAGACATTTGTATTTCTCTGCGTTATGTGCCCACTGCTGGTAAACTCACCGTCAACATAATGCAGGCCAAAAATCTCAAAAAAATGGACGTTGGTGGTTTATCAGGTACAACTCAAAAGTGAATTTAAATATTTAAATTACATTTGCACTGTCATAATTTTGATGCCTTTTTTCTAAAATGTGGAAAATACTAATAACTGAGAATGAGCAGATGTATGCTTTCTTGTAATTTCTTTTCCCACTTGTGATTTTTTATTTCAACCACTTCCTGTTTTAGATCCGTATGTGAAAATTGTGTTACAGCATAACGGAAAGCGTCTGAAGAAGAAGAAAACTACAGTTAAAAAGAACACATTGAACCCTTACTTTAATGAGAGCTTCAGCTTTGAGGTCCCATTTGAGCAGATTCAGGTGATGTGCGATCATTCTTACGTCTGATAGCCTGTATTGTCTCTATTATTGAACATGTACAAATTTGAAGAGGTATTTTATTCATGTCCAAAATGGAATAAATTCATGTTCTAAAGTCCAAACCCACTCTACCCTAATGCAGAAAGTCCAGCTCCTCTTTACTGTGTATGACTACGACAAGCTGGGAAGCAACGACCCTATTGGCAAAACCTTTATTGGTTATGGCGCCACAGGTGTCGGCTTACGCCATTGGTCGGACATGCTGGCCAATCCCAGGCGTCCAGTGGCCCAGTGGCACACGCTTCAACCGGAGGAAGAGGTGGAAGCAGCTTTGAAAGCGCCACATCGCTAAACATCGTCATGGTAACAAGTGGGTAATATACCCAGAGTATTCATCACATCCAGGGCAACAGTGAATCATCCACCTACTGAGCAACTTAGTGAATGGCATTGAAAGGCACTGCATGCACCAGCTTTACTAGCATGACCAGTGATGTTTACAGTTTATGTTTCGTGGAAGCTTAGCATTGCTGAGTTATAGTTTCACGCATATTGTTTTCTCTCCCGAGGTTATTTTGTGTTATGTGAAGATCGTCTTGATTTGTTATGAGTCGTATTACTAAATGCATGTTTTTATGTTTGGAGTAGATGTGTTTTCTTTATGGTAGCTGTCACTCTGCATGGTTTTGCAAGTTATTTTTGTGTTAAAGATGAATTGTTGCTAATTTTGGTGAGAGTTAAACCAGTACAGACAGTATGTCAGCGTTTTTTTGACAAATATAAAATGAGATAAGAATTAAAATATTCTCTTCTGCATTTAATTAATAGCTATGCAAATGACAACAGTTAAAATGGTTATATTTATATAAACAGATTGCTATTGTCAAAAAACGCATAAATTCATTTTGTTCCACTTTTGTATTCTTAATGCTAAAGTCACATTGTGTTTGAAAATGCAAATCAAATTAAACAGATGTATAATTTGTTTCTTGTGTGTGCTCTATTTAACCACATTTTAATGCCAAGGACCCTCATGAGGTACTGTCTTTCTAAAAAAACAAAGCCACAAAGCAGCTATATGTTTTTTAATGTAAACAATATGATATTATGAACATAAGTTGTTGCATAATTTGCTTGCTTTTCTATTGCATATTATAAGTGCGTCTGTAAATATGCAGTACAATACAATACAGTGTAAAAATAATCCATACATTTTGATCAGATAAACAGCACTCATGTAGTGTGAAGCATGATTGCTTTTATTAACACATTAGTGGTTAAGACTGACATTACAAGAGAATATTCATATGCATCATCGGCTACACAAGCAAAAATAAAACAAACAAAAATAAACTGATTAAAGCAGAGTAAAAGTTTTGCAAGATTACGCAATTGCTGAAATGATACTATCTGAGCATTGAGGAGAATGAAATTAACACATCTGAGAAATGCTTGTGCTTTAAGTGATAGCAGTGATTCATTATCATATGTGTTTCATTTAAGAATTAGAGGTGCTGATGGCATTAGCTGTAGCTTTTTGCTGCTCATACCTGTTTCGCTTTAACTTTTTAACTTTTGTGCTCATTAGGTCATCATCCCTCATTGGCCCATTACAACATTACCACACATGTCCACCAGGGGACGTGCAAATGTTACACAAACAGTAGTTTTAAGTGGGTAAAGAGCACTGGTGCCTATGTTGAGCAAGCCTGCAGTGCCATTCTGAAGATCATTTTACAGACATTTATACTTCTTTTTATCATCTGTTTTGATAGTTCCCAGTAAAAATCATGCAAAAGGACAAAAACATGTAGTCACATAATCATTTTTGATGTTTAAATGTGGATTCATATTCTTCGTTCTTATACTATTTAATATTTGTGTAATTTATCACATTGAGACCAAAAATAATCAGTGTAACAGTTCGACTTTGACAGAAATGTAACATTATTAATTAAACTCTAAGATATATAAAAGATATATAAAAATGAGCACTCAGAAGCAATACTTCAGGTTGTCTTATCTTGATTTGTTCCCCCACCTTCTATGAAAAGTGAAGAACAGTCTGTAGCTCTACATGTGAGACTAGAACAAGAAGGAAATAATTGGTCTCACTTTATACACTGTTAAACTGTAAACCCAACCCTTACTCAACCTATCCACACCCCAAACTCGTGAGCAGTAAATGTGGTTACACAGTAGATCAAGACAATGTCTTGTAGGTACTCAATGTAGTGAAGGCCACCTAATATAAAATGTGAACATATAATCTTCTAGAACAAAATAACTACCTGTCCAACAATTCTGTTGTTCATTTGATCAAGCCATCTGTCTGTTATCCGTTTCATAGAGTTGCAATTGTATGTTCATCCTGTCCATCTAGCACAATAATGTTCCCAGACACCATGTTGCATCTTATTGATTGGCACGCTTAGTCTTAGCAAACAATATTCACTCAAGAAACTAAGTTACTTGAACTTGTACAGTAAATCTCTCACTCACACATACACTAGGTGAATAGAGTCACCCTAAATTTGAAACATTCTGCTGATAGAAAAGATGCAAATACACACATGCAAACAGACACATTCACATTCTCCTGCAGAATCCAATATCAGGACTGGCAGTACAGCACACATGCTCAGGGCGCCTACACACTAGAGGTTATGCTATGTCAGGGAATGCTGCAAACACTTTAATGGAGATGGTGCTCTGTGGAGATGTAGAGAAAAATATACAGGGTTTGGCGAAACTGATGTTCTGATAAGTAACCAAAACCTCTTTAGGCATCAGTTCATTGATTAGAATCTCAGAGTTGAGCATTCAGAAATCAAATTTGCTGTATTGACATTTGATATCAAACTGAGCCTTCCATACTGTCCTACCAATCAAACGTTCTGTTACAAGGTTCTCTAATGTGTAAGCACCCAAACACACACACAAACACTAATCACTATCTCTGTCATGGTCTTCCACTAACACCAGCTCTTCTCCCCTCTCCAGTAGCGCTCTTATCTCAGGGCTATCTTCTGTCTCGTCGTCGTCTTCCTCCACCATCTCTCCACCTTCCATCTCCATCTCCTCATCTTCTATTCCCTCCATCACTGCATTCTCCACCTCCTCTGCATCCCCACCGACTTCCACCATCTCGGTTCCCTGGATCTCCACTTCTCCTTCACGGATCTTTTTCACATGGAAGGTGAACGGCGGAACCTTGTAGACAGCCGTTTTGGAGCGAGCATAGATGGTGTGGTCAGGAGTGAAAGACTTCATCATAGTCTTCTGCGAGGACTTGAGCTTCTCTTTGCGCTCAGGGTTCACAGACATCCGATTGCCGAGTTTGCCCATCTTTTTCTCTATGTTGTGACGTGTTTTCTCCAGGTTCTCCCTGGTCTTCTGTTTGGTCTTCTCAAGATTCTCCTTGGTCTTCTGCCTGGTTTTTTCCAAGTTCTCTTTGGTCTTCATGCGAGTTTTCTCCAAGTTATCTTTGGTCTTCTGTTTGGTCTTCTCATAATTATCCTTGGTCTTTTGCTTGGTTTTCTCCATTTTGTCCTTAGAGAAAACAGTTTTGATGTTTTGGACGCGTTGCAGGCTGCTTCGTTTGATGCGCTCTGCTCGAGGACTCCTCAATGGTCTCCTCGATCTCCACCTCCTCTTCATCAGAGGACAGGTCCAGATTGACTTTCTCTTTGTCTTCTCCTCCTTCCTCTGCTGCTGCTTTGTGTTCACCTTTAGCATCTCCTTCCACAGCCTCTGGAAGCTTCATGGACTTGGCCACACTGACTTTTGAAGGTATTTTCACTTCATCCTGCAGAGAGACACCAGCATAATCATTTAATTCACAGCGATGAAGGCAAGCTGATACACATACCTCAAAACATTTGTAAATTGGCTTTCTTTCTTTATCTAGATACAAAAATGAAGAAAATCTGTGGTAGGTCTTTTTTATTCAGGCTATAACTTAATAAAAAGCCCAACTACCGTCTACTGTACCAGCATGCTACTATTATGCAAGAACCACTAATACTTTCTGCTGAAAATGTCATCTATTTTGTCCATGGTTGTATCTCTCTCTTTAAGGAAATGAGAAATTAATAAGCCTCCTCTGCCAAAAACGTGTAACAGATCTCCAAACTAAGCACTGCCAAAACAATCAATGTCCTGTCTTTATTTATCCCATTTAATGGCTCTATTGTTCAGTATCCGTGCTAACGTTAATGGTGACCTTACACATATTCACAAAAACACACCCACCTACATGCTGAAATCACAAAAAGACCATTATTAGAGCATTTGATTTCACTGGGGTCGCTGATATGATTTTATGATGTTTGTAGGGTGATTACAAACATAGTATTATGCACTTATAGGGTTTGTATCATTTAAAAGGTCATTCTAAGAGTTACCTTCTGTATCCCTCATTAATACCAACTTCAGCAGGCAATTCCTGAGGCAAACCTTTACTATTTGTAATGTCAAAAAGCATGTGCATATGAAAGAGTTATCTTAAATTAATTCTAACAAAGGTTAACAAGTGGAGAACAAGCATGACTCACAGCCAGAGCTGTTCCTCTTATGTTCCTCATCAGAGTTTTTGTTTTCTTTCTTTTGTTGTTCTTCCATTCTTTCATTGCCCTTCCCTTCCCTTCCGACCTGTCTCCCACCCTCCTGCCCGACCCTAATTCCCAGCATTCCATCCTGCGAAGCCCCTCGTTCCCAAGCACACTCTTTTTCTGCAGCACAATGCTCTGACTTGTTTGTAAAGGAGACATATTTTCCATCAGTGTGATACATTGAGTCATCTTGTTTTGCTCTGTTAATGTCTCTGCCAACATTCCCAGGCCAAACTAACAAATATAAGAATGTCTTTTCTTGTTGTTTGATTTATTCTTTCCAGGGACAAATTATCCACATAGGGAAAACAACAAACAAGGTGTCGGTAAGCTTGTGCTGCTGCTGGAGGTGTTTGTATTTGCGTGAATTTTATACTTCCAAACTCACATAAAAACAGACATTTCATACTGAGACACAGTGTCTTCATTCATTCTATACTTCACATGGGGACAGAGATATTTTGAATTAATATATTATGTCATAATATTTGGGTTGTTTCATGAGGATGATGAATGCCTGATTTATCAGTTTAGTTTACTTTGTGTCAAATAGAGAGAGAAGTATTAGAGTAAACCAATTTTTAGACCAACAAGAGGTTTGTCAATGTCAATGTTGGAATATTTGCACCCAAATGTGCTTTTGTGACTGCTCCCTCTACAGGTTAGTGAAATTTCACAGGCAAAAAAGCCCACTGTCTGTTGTACAGTATGAACACGAGCAAAATCTGCCTCTGAAATCTTTCACAAAACTCGTGATTGCACAGATTTCTACAGAAATGACAGGATTTCACCCACAAAATTTTGCTGGGCACAAGAACTAAGTTTGTTCAACTTTGTCAGATTTTCACATGTATCAAATAAAACAGGGAGAGAGGTCATGTTGTCGGTTATTCGAATCCAGGTCCCTGTTAACACAAAAGCTTCTTATGATATGATGAACAATGCACTACCCTAATAAATTTTCAGGTAATGAACTTGAAGCTAATGCTAACATGCTAACATAAACAGTACAGAGAAATCGTCTCGGTTACGTACATAACCCTTGTTCCCTGATGGAGGGAACGGAGACGTTATGTCGTGACAACATAGGGGATTCACTTGGGAGCCCAATCATCTCTGACTTTAAGAGAAAATGCCAATGAATATTGGCTAGTGGATTTTGCATACCTGAGCCACTCCTCGTGCACACGGGTATAAATAGGTGACAGGTGCATCCACTCATCAGGTTTTACGCTGAGGAGCCGAGAACGTGTCCCTGGCACCCAGCGATGGTTTCAAGATTGTGGCATGGGGACATAACGTCTCCGTTCCCTCCATCAGGGAACGAGGGTTACGTACGTAACCGAGAAGTTCCCTATTTGTCGGTCACTACAAGTTATGTCGTGACGACATAGGGGTCTATGGAAAGCGCCACAACCTGAACCCCGTCACAACCTTATGGCATTGCAGATGTTGACAAGCAAGCGCGTGACAGACAAATGCCATGCAAAGGTCGTAACCTTCCCATCGTCTCAGCGCAAATTCGCTGACCTTGGTACCCACAGGGACCACAGGTGAGTACATCGCTGCTGGAGATAGCCAAGCCGCTGTTCCTTTCACCACAGAAATTGGAAGGGATTTCGACCTTCAACAAAAGATTGCTTCAAGTCTTTCCTATTTGTTGTTACAGCTTGGCAGTAACGACGGGGAAGCGAGCCTTCCGGGGAAGGGCGCTACGGAGGCCACATCCTGCCCGTAGGGAGGAGACATGTGGAGACACTGATATGGACTGACCCAGGCCTGGGGCAGTACTACATACGGAATGGGACTCTGAGGCAGGTCCTATCTAGGAGTAGGGAGGAGAGCTGCCAGCAGAGCCAGACAGAGTGCTCTGTCAAAGGGAAGACACGGGTTTACAGAGGGGGAAAACTTACCGTGGAAGAATACACATATGGGATTGCCCATAGGGAATCAAGCCATATGGACACCTAGCCCAGTACAGGGGCTGACCGGAGACCCGGGCGAGCTAACACCAGTACTGGGCCTGGCGTCAGACTGCTCCGCTAACGATGAGATCGTGCTTTCCCAGGGACCAGCTGTCCATTGCATCGAGATGTGCTGCGATAGCAGCCACATACACTTTCAAGGTGGAGGGTGACAGCCTACACTCCAACCCTTCTTGCAGGAAAGAAAGCACTACTCCATTCATGCATCTTCGGGGGTCCTCTCGGCGAGAAGAACACCAAACCGCGAACAGACCAATCCAAGGCAAGAGCTCGCCTCGTAGAGAGGGCTCTGGCCTGAGTGATAGTGACTTCCACCACCGGTGGGAGAACACTAAGTCTGCCACATCCCGTGATCTGGACGCTGGTGCCAAGGTGCCGGGCCCCTGAGAAAGGAGGTCCTTCCTCAGAGGGATGTGCCAGAAGGGGCTGTCACGAGGAGCATGAGTTCCGAAAACCAGGTACGGGTAGGCCAAATACGGCGTAACCAGCAGGACCTGTTCCTCGTCCTCGCTGACCTTGCACAGTGTCTGTGCGAGAAGGCTCACTGGGGGAAGCGCAAACTTGCATAAGCCCAAGGCCAGCTGTGTGCCAGTGCATCCGTGCTGAGGGGGCCTCGGTCAGGGAGTCATACAACTGGCCGTGGGAGGACTCGTGGAAGACAACTAGGTTTACCTGACCTTCCCCGAATCGACTCCAGAACAGCCGGATCGTCTCGGGATGGAGTTGCCATTCTCCGGGGAACGTGAGCTGTCGTGAGAGCCCCTCGGCTGCATGATTGAGCTTCCCCAGGATGTGGACAGCGCGCAGCGACTTGCGCTGCGTCTGACTCCAGAGGAGGAGATGGCGGGCGAGTTGTGACATGCGACGTGATCGTAGACAACCCTGCCAGTGGACAACACGTGCTAGCCAAGCAGCAGCAAGGCTAGTAGCACTGGCCAGCAACTCGAGGCAGTTGATGTGCCAAAGCAGTCGAGGCCCTGTCCAGAACCACGAGGCTGCCTGCCAGTTGCATGTAGCGCACCAGCTCGCACTGGAGGCATCCATCGTGACAATGACATGCCGAGACACTTGTTCTAAGGGTACTTCGACCCGTAGAAGGACACGGTCCGTCCAGGGGATGAACGAGCGGCAATGCGTCGGTGTGATGTTCACGCAAACTGTACCGTGGCGACATGCCCATTTTGGGACTTGGGAGTGTAACCTGTGCTGAAGTGGTCCCATATTAAACAATCCGAGCGGTGACTGCAGCTGCGGATGCCATATGCCCCAGGAGCCTCTGAAAGTGTTTCAGTGGTACCACCATACTGCCTCTGAAGGAACTCAGGCAGGTCAGCATGGACTGGGCATGCTCGTTGGTGAGACATGCCACCACACTCACGAGTCTAACTCCATACTGAGAAAAGAGTTTCTCTGCACAGGGGAGAGCTTGCACTTTTCCCAGTTGACCCGAAGCCCCAACCGGCTGAGGTGCCGGAGCAACAGGTCCCTGTGATCGCACAACTGTTCTCGCGCGAGAGCCATGCTCGAGACAGTTGAGGATCCTGATGCCCACTTCCCGTAACGGGGCAAGGGGGCCCTCCGTGACTTTCGCAAAGACACGAGGGGACAGGGCGAGCCCGAAGGGGAGGACCCTGTACTGCCATGCCCGACCCTCAAACGCAACCTGAAGGAACGGCCTGTGTTGAGGGCGAATCGAAACATGAAAGTAATCCTGGGGTTGGCTGCATCTGATGATGCGCTTCTGTGTCAACATCTTGAATGGGAGCTTGAGAAGGGCCCGATTCGAGATTTGCAGATCCAGGATTGGCCGAAGGCCACCGCCTTTCTAGGTATGATGAAGCAAGGGCTGTAAAACCCCTGCCTCATCTCGGCTGGAGGGACCGGCTCGATTGCATCCTTTGCCAGGAGGACAGGAGGATCTCCTCGCACAAGACAAGTGCGTCTCGGACTGCCACCGAAGTCTCGAGAGCGCTGCTGAGCTTGGGAGGTCGCCTGGCGAACTGAATTGCATAGCCGAGTCGGATTGTGCAAATGAGCCAGCAGGATGGGTTGGGCAGCGTAAGCCACGCCCCCAAACTCCGTGCGAGCGGCACCAAAGGGACAATCGGCATACCCGCGGTGGTGCAGCGGAGGGGAGCAGAGCTGGATGGTACAGAAGGCGTCGCATTCTGACACATCCCCACTGAACTCCCCAGGTCCCCGGGGGGACTGGCCAGAGATGCGTGGAGAGGCATCGCGTCTCCCAACCACAATCTCTTGGCTGCTGGCAAGAGGGGGCATCGCAGGCAAGAGTGAGGAGGCAGTGCGTCACACACTGTCAGCCCGTGAGCCTGAGAACCCAGAGGAAAGGGTAATTGCTCTTTCTTTGACAATGTGGTTACCGCTGGCCCTTGAGACAGCTGCGGAACAGAATGAATGATTCTCCCCCTGCCCTCCTTCAGGGGAGGGAGCGGCGCTGTCCTCGCCATTTCCTGAGATCGACCAGCTTCCCATATCTCCGAGTTGCCCGTGTCAGGGCCGCTTTATCGCCTCCCCGGACGATATCGGGGCCAGTTGGAACACGGGGGGCGCCATGCTCCCGTGAGAGGCTCGACGTGCCGGCCTAGGTGACGATTCATCACGGGGCGGAGCAGCTCTGGAGGACACAGGAGGGCGACCACGGCGACGAGCAGACTGGGGCTTGCCCTGCGGCGGAGCGGTGGCAGATGGTGCATCACGCCGGGGCAAGATGTGTTGGATGGCCTCGGTCTGCTTCTGTACTGCCGAGAAGTGATGGGCACAGTCCTCGACAGTGTCGCCGAACAGTCCAGCCTGGGAGATGAGAGTGTTGAGAAAGCGCACTTTGTCGACATCGCTCCTCTCAGCAAGGCTGAGCCATAGATGGCACTCGTGGACCACAAGTGTGGACATCGCCTTCCCGAGGGACTGCGCTGTGACTTCCGTCGCCCATAGGGCGAGGTCAGTCGCCGAGCGCAGTTCCTGCTTCAACCTCGGGTTGGTACTACCCTCGTGCATTTTAATGCCTTGGCTTGGTGTACTCACAGGATAGCCATGGCATGCAGAGCAGAGATGGCTTGGCACGCAGCACTGTAAGCTTTGGCCGCGAGAGTGGCTGTCAGCTTACTGACTTTGGACGGGAGATGAGAACGATTCCTCCAAGTGGCGACGTTTTGCAGGCACAGGTGTACCGCAACCGCACTCTCCACCTGGGAAATGTAAACGTACCACCTAGCCGCACCGCCATCGAGGGTAGCGAGGATGGATGAGGCAGAAGAGCCGCTTCTGGCCATAAAAAGGGGCCGTCCACAACTTCATCAGCTCCTCGTGCACTTCCGGGAAGAAAGGAATCGGGGCAGGGCGTGGTCGCAAGCCACGGCCCGTGCCGAGGAGCCAATCATCTCGCTGCGAGGGCTCGGGACTGGGAGGTGTGCACGCCTTCAGCCCGATCTCGCTGCGGCCCGGGAAAGCACGGCCGTCAACTCTGGGTCCGATTCGGTGGCGGCCGCGACACCCGAGTGGGGCAGCCCCGCCGAATCTTCATCCTCAGAGGGCGATTGCCCATCATCCGATGCTGCGATCGACATCTGATCCTCTATCGGCGCGCCGTATGAAACGCTGGGCACGCCGTGAGACAGCACAGCAGAATCACCGGGGAGCCGCACAGAACAGCTGCTGCGCGAGGAGTGAAAGGTCCGTGGGAACTGGCCCGGCAGAAAAGCTCTCACTGTAACCCTCAGATCGCCCAGAACCCAGAGTTCGTGGCAGAGAAGCAAGCGCGGGTAGTGACAGAGGGAGCCCCTCCCATCCCCATGAGGAGAGAGAGGCGTGATCGCAGCGCTGCCATGGTTACACGCTCAGAACGAACGCATAAACCATCCACGAACGCAGCTTCAGTGCGCTGGATGCAGACACTGAAGACAATGATCGTGGCTGTCGACGGAGGATAGGAAACGACCGCAACCAAGAGGACATGGCCGGAACGGCGTCTTTAAAAAGACACGAACCGACCGTAATTTGCTCTTTTAGGAAATCTGCTCTTTTAGTTGAAGTGCCCAGGGGAATCGCTGCAGACAGGGACACCGCTGTTCACACTGTAACGCCAACCAGAACAGCTTCCATACAGATGATGAATGGCTTTGTGGAGATCAACACGTTCATTCACTCGGCTCCGAAGCAAAAATCTGATGAGTGGATGCACCTGTCGCCTATTTATACCCGTGTGCACGGGGAGTGGCTCAGGTATGCAAAATCCACTAGCCTATATTCATTGGTGTTTTCTCTTAAAGTCAGAGATGATTGGGGCTCCCAAGTGAATCCCCTATGTCGTCACGACATAACTCGTAGTGACCGACAGATAGGGAACTGTGGCATCAAGACCCACACTCTTTTACAAAAGAATGGACAAGTACAAAATAAAGTACTTTTCTGTAGTAGCACGTCATTTCAAAAGGTTCAAATATGAAGTCAGACCACGATGAAGTTCAGAATATTAGAAGGGCATCTAATCTAAGGCACTAAAGACCCAAAGGTCAGAAGGTCACTCATTTTGAGTAAACAACATTCTCTAAAAGCAGCTGTAATGGAGGAACAGTAAGATGGAAAACATGTTAGAGGAAGTCAGGCAGTCACCTTGGTGAGCCCACATCCCAAAGTGCCTCTCTCAAGTTAATGTTGCATTGTTCTGCCGAGCAGAGAGGAAGGGAAACACGCACTCCACCATTAGAAACGATTGGAAAATGTGAGTAAACGTGTGTATGAGGGGAACGATAAGAGCTGGGGAGTTACATTTCACATTCCCAAGAAAAAAAAATCTCTTTGAACTTGTTCCCTTTTGAAAGGTTAGATCCTCTCAAACCACGAGACATAACTCCCTTTATATATTTATTATGCATTGAACAGTCCATATTTAGTATATCTGTGTAAAATGCATGCCGCATTTGCTGTTTACACTGTGGATAGGAGGAATGCTGGTTTCTTCTTCTACTATAGGAGAGAAATAACAATAAACTAACTTTATAACTAACAATAAACGATTTACTAACATTTGCGCTCATCAAATTACTGGTATTTGCGCCATTATTTAGTAAATCACCCGCAGAATTTCCCCCTGCCATCGGCGCTTCTATGGAAATGCATTCTAACGCTAATTTGCCCTGTTTAGTAAATCTGGCCCTAACTTTGAAGGTAGTATGTTCAATCTAAAACAGAGCTCTCCTTTCATAATCCAGAAATAGATCAGTGATTACTACCAGATACAATAATGTCATTGTTGAAAGCACATGATGTCCTTAACACATATAATTTAAGCTAGCTAGAGAAGAGAAGAGAAGAGAAGAGAAGAGAAGAGAAGAGAAGAGAAGAGAAGAGAAGAGAAGAGAAGAGAAGAGAAGAGAAGAGAAGAGAAAATTACCAAGTAATCCCACCATCTAATTCCAGCTGCTTTCACTCATTGCACACACACACACACACAGTTGTCTTGGAAATAAGCAACATACAGTATATCTGAGTCAGTGCAGCAACACGTTATAAGGATTCCTCCTTTTTTTCATTCTGTCGCTGCCTCATCATGGTCTGGATAAGAACAATTGTGTCATGCAAGGCTTTCCCCCTTTTTTCCTCTCAAACACAAGGTGTTCTGCACGTACACACACATACCCACACATAAGTATGAGTCGCTTACAGAGAGCTGAGACCACATCACAGACAGCTTGACTTTTCCATGAGCCAACCACAGAAGCATGGAGGGCCGTGGGCTAGAGAGATTGACATAATATATGAGCACATGAACAGAAGAGTTGTTTGTGTGTCTCTGAGACAGTTAATGTGCGTGTGTGTGTGTTTGTCACAGCATGTATAAACACAATCTGATACAACAAGAGCTTTTTTGACTGTGTGTGTCCCATGCTGTGAGGTTTGGTTAACTGTCTGACTATCTGTCTGTCTCTCTTGTGTGTTAGCAGGTTTGTCATATGCTGATATCAGCTGGCTTCAACCCCAGCTGGTCAGCAGAATCTTCCTTTCTTTTATACTTTCATTCATCCGTCCTTCTCTTTTGCAGACAGTATCTGTCATTTTTTAGATGAAAACTATTTTTTTCCTCACAATACCACAACTTTATATCTCCACAAATGAAATGAAAAAAAAAATGAAAATATCTAAAGTGTTTCATTATGGTTCCCCAAAAATGAAAATTTGGTCATTACTTATTTAACTTAATTTCCTTCCAAATCATCATATGCTGGAGAACAGATTTTTTTAAGAACTTGGTTCTCAAGTTTGCTGAGTTTAGCCTTAAAACTAGATTAGTAAACCAATTATTCTTTTAAGGTGGTTTGGAATGAACAATTTATTCATAAATTAAGACTGATTCTCGAGTTCAGCTTACTGACTCATTAATAAATTTCAGTCTATTTCTCACATAGTCGCCATCATATGGATTCAGAAGCCGTATGGACTGCATTTACACTCTTAAAACAACGATGCCATAGAAGAACTATTTTGGATTTCCAAAAGAGCCTTTCAGTGAATAGAAAAAATCAAATAATAAGAAGGACAATTTAATCATGTAAAGAAGGGCTTTTTGTGCAATGGACATGTTCCATAGACTTTAAAGATTCTTCATTGAACCATAGATGCCAATAAAGAACCTTTATTTTTAAGAGCGTACAGTGCATATTTTCTTTTAATGATGAATAGTCATTGCATGGCAATGAAGTTATCTGAAAGCCATACAGGTTTGAAAGAACATATTGGTTGCGTTTAATGACAGAATTCTCATTTTTGGGTGAACCGATCCTCATTAGAACAAAAAAGTAAGCTGAAAATGTTTTCCACATGTCAGCAGACTGATAAATGAAAACACTGTGTGTGGATGGCGGAATATTTCCACTGCCTCACAGAAGCGTCTCTCTTCAGTCACATGTGAAGAGCTCTTTCACATCTGCCTGCCTCCAGCCTGCCGTGTCTCCATGGCAATGAGGGATTCCCAACCAAAACACCCTCCACCCCACCTTTCCATTCAAAGCCAACCACCACACCCACAAACTCCAGCACAGGGTCAGAGCAGAGGGAAAATGAGTGGGACTGGGGTTTTCCCAAGAATATAGCACTGGATGTGTGGAAGGGAATCCTCCGGACATGTTGCATAACTTCATCATGGCAGGAAATGGAAATGTGGAACACCAGGATAGGGAGTACGTGTGGAAGGTGTATGTGGAGCACAAAGGGCTTTGGTAAGATTCTGTTTCACACAAACCAAGAAACTTAAGCACACACTAAAAGAGGCATATCTTTAGCAGAAAGATAAAAGAAACATGAACAGTTTCCTTTGTCTTATTCATATCAGAGCTCACAAATATCATGCAGGGTATTTAATTCTGCTCCTGGTGGTCCATCTCCCTGCAGCGTTTATCTCCATTCTGCTTCAACAAACATGGCAAGAAGATTCTAGTAATCCTAAAGACCCAATTAACATGTTCAGAGGTTTAATTAGGGTTGGAGCTATGATTTTAACCATGCTTCTGTCCTATTGGACCCTTTTCACATACTGTGATTACATCTTTTCACAGTTATTAACATTGTAAATCTAGCAAAATACTTTTTTGGTAACACTTCAGTATTAGGGACCAATTCTCACTATTAACTAGTTGCTTATTAGCATGTCTATTATTAACATATTGGCTGTTTATTAGCCCTTATAAACCCTCTACATCCCTAATCCTATACCTAAACTTAACAACTACCTTACTAACTATAAATAAGCAGAAAATTAGGAGTTTGTTGATGCAAAAGTCATAGTTAATGGATTGTTAATAGAGAGAATTAGACCTTAAAAATAAAGTGTGATCACTTTTTTAATAATAAAAAAATAATGTCCATAATAATGTACAATTAGAGCACCATGCATTGTGTTATATAACCTTGCTATTACAGAAAATTGGGTAATGCTGCTGCATGAATGTTTCTAATACAACAGCTGAGGAAGTGATGACAAATTTGATATATTTCTATCTTTTGATCAACATAATCAATCTTTCTATATTCTATATATATCTTTTGTAAAGTCATAGAAATGCTTTAATGCTTTTTTTTTTTTTGCATTTAGAGCAAATGGGAAAGTAAAGAAAAAGTATATTTGTTGTAGCTTCTATTCACCGTAGAATTTTGCCCAACTGTGACAACATCAGGTTCTGAAACTGATTTTATAGTTATCGTTCTTGATATGAACAGGCCTTTAATGTACCATCACAGGCGTATGTTATCCCATCAGAGTCTGAACTATCCCTTCCTTTATAATGATAATTCTCCCATATTATATTAATGGAGGAATAGAAGGAGGGAGAAAATATTTGTGTGGATGGACTCTAGGGAAAGAAGTCTTTTCTTTTCAGCTGTTCTTTTGCTGAGTTATTTTTTCTACTTTAATGTTTCAAAGGGAGGGAGGGAGGGAGGGAGGGAGAGAGAGAGAGATTTGACTATATAAAGTGATGGTATGCTAGCTTTCCCTGCAGGGAATATTGTTTGATGAATCAGAGGCTGTTGTTGAGGTAGAGAGAGCTGTTCAACTGTTACAACACCAAATTAAACTGTTTGATGTCATAAACACTGAGTGTTTCCATGGCAACCGCACAACAGTATCCTCATGGTGCCCGTCGAGACAACTGTGGCAATTGTGTGCTTAGCAACTGCGGCTGTCCTTGAAGATTCACGTCCATGTGGAGTTCAGTGTAAACTTTAGGAAATCACTCATGCTATAAAATGGCAGATCTTGGCCGGATTCCATTAGAACACGCTGCTCTGAGAAAGTGAACGTTGGCATAGAGCGTCTGGAACTCACAAAGCAATTCTTTATTTCTATATTCATCAACAACAGACTGTTCAAAAATGTTTCCTAAAGGTTTGGGGCATGGAGCAACTCGTGCGTTCGTTGCCATGTTAAGTTTTATAAGCAAAAGCAGGCAGTTTCCAGTCTGTGGCAAACTGAAACCCTTTTCTTAGACTGACGTGTTCCCATATGCAGTACAGTAAAGAATATTTAGCTTGTTATTCAGAACATGTAGTTGCCATCGGCCTGTTCTGCCCACTGGTTTAGAGCGCTGCCCGGCACCACAATCATGGTTGCCATGGTGCTGCTGAGTTATTCTTTCCAATAACAATGGAGGAGAGAGGTTTGTGTTTACACAGAGATTTATGGCTGTGTGGAACATCAGCACATCCTCTCTGTACAGCCGTAGTAATGTACTAAACGCTCCCTGCAGCAAAAGAAATACTGATTCAGTCTTCTGCTTCTTATTTTTCCAAACATTTTTTTTTTTTACTTTTGCACCAAATGCTGACACAATCACAGAATCCCTGAATACAAATAAATACAAATGCTTTGAAATTTTAAACACAGGAGGTTTATATTTGTAAAATTATAGGCTACTATTGGCAAACAATAATACATATCCAATCATCAATATTTCTTTCGTCAAAAATAGGAAATGCCAAATGGTTTACAGCTGATTTACAATGCAAAGTGTGATACATATAATTTTATCAACCATTGCAACAATCTGTCTAGTTCGGGAGTGACTCCTGTATTCTGCAAACACACAGAATTCATTTTAGGGGATTCTCTCATGCGTTTTATTTATTTTTTTACTCACAAAACTTGGCATTGTATATCTTCTTAAGTCCACAAATGGCCAAGAATGAATCTTTGCTGTCTTTCTCCTATCGTTTTTGTTACTGTTAATACAAACGGGATAGTTTCTTGTATAATAAAGAAGAATGCTACCTCTGTGTAGGCCCACTGTGACCATAATTCATCTTAGAAAAGAACCACTGGTGGGAGTAACTACTAAAATTAATGGTTCCAAAAAAGGGGCTTTTCACAGCAATGTCATACATTAACCATTTGGGTTCCCTGAACCTTTCAAGGAACAGTTAAAATAAATAAAAAATCTTAGTGTGAAGAACATTTGATAACCTGGAGAACTTTTTTTACTTTGAAGAAACTTTTGTGCGATGGAAAAGTTCCATGGATGTTCTTCATGGAACCATACATGCCTAAACGTACCTAGACGTACCTAGACCTAAATGTAGCATTGTTAATAAAGTTACTAAATTTATTTTTCAGTACAGTAACAGCATCTCAGTTTTTTTTCCAATAGGTATTGGTAATATCATATTTAAACTATAATACATTTTCATTTGCAATTAATATGCAATCAGGTGTCAGAAATCATTACAGTTTGCACTAAGTAAATTTTTTCGGTAATAAGTACTCTTTTTAAAATATATTATTAAATAAAATATTAAAGTATGTGTATTTCTCAAAGGTTATATATGTATGTGTGTGTACACACATGTATATATTGTATCTTGTTATTTGTAGCGTAGTAAACTAAGGGTAGCTAAAGTGTAACCGAACTACTTTAAATTAAAACTAGCTTGTAGCTCATACAGTTTCAAAAACATTTACCCAACACTGAACAATCTTGAGAAGAAGGAGAAGAGGAACGATCGAGGGTAGGCAATCGAGTGCAAACAAGATAAAGCCTCTGCCAAACTGAGAAACATGGGCCAAAAGCCAGAGTCATGCTGCTATGCCTCATGCCCGCCTGAAGATTAACTGCACAGAAACAACTCAAAAAGACACACAGCACTGGGCCGTGCCAGCAGTGGATATAGCCATCTATTCTACTGTTGCCTTCGGCTGAACATGAGGCTTTCTAAGCATCTGATCCAGGTTATCAATTATAACCCAGCCTCGTCCATGAGCCCTCTTCCCCTCATAATCAAACAACTATGCAGCAGATCCTATTTATAGCAACCACTAGTGCCTTTCCTTCCCTTCTCACAGATGTGTCCATGTGTGTGTGTGTGTGTGTGTGTGTGTGTGTGTGTGTGTGTGTGTTTTAGGAGCCCAGATGGCTTTCTATTCTCATAACTTCACCCTGCACACTTCTTACTGTCTGTTTCACACACTTTTCCTCTAATTCTCTTCTTTTCCTGGTCTCATGTGCTGCTCTCTCTCTTTGGTCAGTGGAGGAAGCCCCTGCCTCACTGAAATTGCTTCCAAAGTGACATAAGGCGAATGGCTTTTCTACATGACGTAGACAACGGGGGTATTTCTGTGACTTTGCCATATATGGTCTACCAGTGTTAGGGCCAGATAAAATACATTAGTTATCAACTTACTCCACTATGTGATTGGTGTTAATTATATAAGTTACATGATACAGTTAAGCATTCCAGTCTCTGAAAGGTGGACAAGATCCAAGTTTTCCTTTTAATTTATAGGTATTTTTCAGTGTATTTCTCACAGATCTCTGCTTGCTTGAAATATCCAGTCTCTATGATACCGAAATGTTTTAAACCATTGCTATGCATCCATGTTGAGAATTTCTGAACTTAATCAAAATAGAAAAAGATTTGAGCTCAGGTTAAAGTTTTTAGAGCTCATGAATAGCTTTTGACTATCGGCTAGACAAATGGTCCATAAGCCTATTAAGCCTATTCTTAACAAGAACCACCCACTTATACAGGAAGAGACTGAAACTAACCAACCAGTTCAGTGGATGTACATGACTGAAATTGGATCCAACCCTTAAAGCACAGCTGAAAGGTGTGCTAAAAGATCTATTTTATGCACTGCCTGCCTTAAACAAAACTCTTGAGTATGTTTTAATGATGCAAAGATTTAATGGCGCAATAAGCCATTTCTACAAGCATTCAAAGCATCAGGCAGAATGACCTGAAGCTTAAAGCCAAGCCAGGGCTCTTTGTACATAAAGTACAGTGCAAGCAAACCACTACCAAAACTTGCTATTACTGAGCTGCCAATGGGACCATTATATGGCCCTGATTGTAGCAGCCTTGTAAACAACTTCCCTTGTACTCATAAAACCTGTGTCTCCCTTGTTTTGTGCAATATGCATTATAGCGTGTAAGCTGTGTTATGCATTTACATTTTTGGGCATTATAACTATATGTTATTTTGTGTATATATATATGTTAATGTGTTATGTGTTAATAAATGGCAATTGCATTGGCCTACATACAGTATATCAAAAGTTTGGGGTCTTTTTTTATGAAAGATTTTCCTATTTTTAAAATTGTAAAGGATCACGTGACACTTAAAACTTGAGTAATGGCCTCTGACAATAACATTTTTAAATATAATAAAATAGAGAATCAGAAAATCCACAATATCTGTTTTTTTGGATAAATGTAGCCTTTGTGAAACGTCTTAAAAACATTTTTTTTTTTACTGTCCTCAGATTTGTTTGTTGTTGATCAGTTTAAGGAGTTTAAGGATAATCTACAATAATATTATTCTTGCTTGTATTCTTTTTTTATAAAAATGACTAATATGTTTTATTATATATTGTATATTAGGCTATTTGTTTTATTTTCATGTTTAATATGAAATTAATAAGCTTGCATACCTTTGCCTTCTTTAAAGGCAAAACAAACTGCTCACATAACAGCTATCAGTAACAGTCGCAGCAAATGCATTCAAGAGTTTGAGGTGAAGCTCAGGCCAATAAGCCATCAGGATTTTGGAGGCAGGGAGTATCAGAGTGTGAAAGGTACTGGCAGGTTTATAAATGCATGATATACTGGGAGGGTGGAACGGAGTGGTTGCAAAATGGGATGAGAAGCAAAAGAGCTGGATGGAGACAGGGGAGTGAGGATGCCTGAAGTATGAATCAGCACAGTAAATATGAGCTCCACTTTGTTAAGAGACCACACCCTACCACACAACCCTCCTCTCTCACTCCCTTTCCTGCTTTCACTGAATAGAAGAGGAATAATAACTGGATTACACCTCTATATCCATGCCTAGAGGGCCCAAGGAGCAACAATAAATACTATTAAAAGGTTTTAGAGGTTTATTGTAGTGAAGCATTTAAAAAGTGCCATATGTGTTTTTTGTTTTAGTTTAGGGAATACACCTTTGTAACTTAGTAATGCATTTGCCTATTATGTGGGTCACCTTATAGGGGCTGACATGTAGAGAACCAAATCTGCTTTTTCTCAGTAACCTCTATTATTATTGGATGCTTTTACACACAGATAAAAAAAAAAATAATCATATCTGACTGTGAAAAGAACATTTAAAACGGGATAAACAAAATATTTAAATATCATGTTTCATTCAGAAATCTGTCCTGTTAAGTAAAATGGGATTAAATATGGATGTCCTATTACATAAAGTGTAAAAACTTAAAAGTTGCCAAATCTAAGATATCATGACAACTTAATGCATGACATTTTTACTTTTATTGTTAACCAAAACACATCGCACACAGCTATAATGTTTAACTGGTGCCAACTGATCTGAAAAACCTTTTGTCCCACTCAAATGAATATCCAACACATAATGAAAAGAGAGAATGAAGGTGATAAAAAGATGTCAGAAACATGTTAGCATGAGATAGAGAAAAGCAGAGAGAGCGAGAGAGAGACAGTTGTAGCAGCAGCAGATGACAGGATGAATGTTGATGATGATATAGAGGGGTCAGAAAGGCAAAGAGTCAGCAGTACTAACTGGTAACACCCCTGGGCAGCTAGTTTCTAAAAGGCCTACAATTATGATTCCTATCTGCTTGAAAGGGAAAAGACCAAAATCTTGATTGTGTTTAAAAAAAATTCAAACCAGCAAGAAAGTGTGACAATAGTATCACAAACTGAGCTTTAGTGCAAATTTGTAATATTGACCATCTCCACCATTACTGTCTCTGCTGAAGTCTAACTACATTGCATTATGACTTCCAGTAGCTTGCCTAGTAACTTCCACACTGCTTGACAAGCCCCTCAACGATAGTCCCTGCTGTATGAAAACTGTTATTCTTTTCATTCGGAAAAAGAAGAGCTCAGTGGGGTGAGGAGAGAGGCGTCTTCTTTGGGCAGGGACACAAAAAAATCCCCTAAACACCCTCTAACTCATGACCCTGGAGTGCGTTTTACAAATTATGAAATATGGAACATTGGCCTACTGTGCTGAAGGAGACAAATGATTAGAATGCTCTTTGTCCTATAAAACATTTCAAAACACCCATGAAGCATGCAAATCAGACGTGTATGTAATTATCTAATGGTTGGATTTGCATGCCATTGGTGAAAAGACTTGGCTCTGATGAGTTCAGTACTCTGACATTAGGCCTGAAACATATGCTATGCAAGTGTGTGAATGTAAACATTTCTACAGTAACTACTAAAGCTTGATTTCACACGACCAGAGCACAATTCACACAAGCATTCACAGCATTACTACAAAGGGTGCTATAGATGGCATTATCATAAACTGTTTTCGAAAGTCAATTTTCCAAACCAACTTCAAAGAATTAGTGGTGATTACTGTGTTGTCGCCTCACGTCACCTGCATCCTGGCAAACAAAAAAGTTGTGCTTAAACACACCACAAAGACTACAGCCAATGGCCAACTAGCATTTAGATTCTGCACCTGCATGAGACGAGATAACTCTCCATACCAGCAGGTGGCAGTAGTCTGTATTCATTATTCAAAAAGGGAAACCCGGAAGAGCTAGGACTTTGAATATGAAAATTAAGCCTTCTTGCTTCCGTCAATTTTGTTTTTCATCTCGTGCATTGATTTGCTAAGCACAACACCAAATCAGAACGATCTGTATCACCAATGGGCTTCGCTGCCAAATTCAACATGCTCAATCAGCCAAAAAGCCAATTGTGCGAAACACACTGCAAAAAATAGGCCAACAGACGATCACAACAGCCCGACATTGCCTGATATCAACTACTCTTTAAATAAACTACTCTTATAATGGAAGAACTAGTCACTTGAAGTTTTGCCAGTTTGTGTCATCAATTTTTGAAAGATATTAAAAATTTTGTTTGAATTTGGTTCCTTTAACGGAAGTAAATGAGATATCCATTATTAGACATATATATTTAGCTTTATGTCTGTGCATTAATCTATACTCATTAATTTTGGATGGACAGAATGTTCATCACAAAAGCTACACGTATTTGCTGATATATTTTTCTGTTTTTTAATCAACCCTATTCGACATGTAAAAAACAAAACCACCAGTGGTTGGTTGATTGCATGTCAGTCAGACAGTTTCTAACTGGGCAGTTCTTGACCAAAAAAAAAAAAAATTTAATAGGCTACAATTGATGGTGAAGAAGAAAGTCTGGCAACGCAAGACAATAATGCAAGAATGCACATTGTATAATGGGATGCTTGCAATGCATTGACCGAGTATTCACATCTGTATTTGCATACTCGACTATGTTTCTGACTTTATCGTGTAGAACCACCTAATTTAAAGCAAAAGATAGATTTGAATGAAAAGAGTGGAATTTGAGCTTCCCAAACTTGCAAAATAATAACAGGGTGGAATTGTGACGGAGCCTCCCTCTCTGATGAGCGAAGGAAGGATGTTCGGAAGAGTAATTAGTGAACTGTGTGTGCGTGGGGCGGGCAGCTCCAGCCTCTTCTGACTCACTGTGTGGAAACTCTGAATGTTCTTGCGCCACTGTGCAAAGCTGCAAGCTATTACACATTGCATTATACAGCCAAAAAAAAAAAAAAACAACTACAGACAGACTGTCTGAGTAACTCTCTCTGACTATTTTTGCATGAAGCTACCCTTTTTCTTGCGTGTCCCACTCCCCTCTACTCTGTCCTTACCCTTTGTTCATGTTCTTCTATTCCCTCTTTCCCTGACAAACCACTCCCACCCTTTTAAAATAGTCTCTGGATTTTGCTTGTGGTATTTTCCATCTATGAGAAAGAGAAAGAAACCTTCTCTACATTAATCCAGCATGACTGCTGTGTTGGAGAGAGAATGCATGTAAAAACATGTCAGTGTTCGTTTATTCTGCGACCATCAAACAGAATCCTGCTTTTTAAGGCAGCGGGTAGCCCAGCTGAGGTGACTTCAGTAACACACAGTGCATGCGGACATAAAAGTGTACATCAACACTAGAAAAGATTTACATGATTGATTAAAAAAGTATAGGTTCATTCAAGTACCTTTAAATGTTTACACGTTATTGCAATAGATAATACATGTCACATGTTAAGAGGCTGCTAGAGCTTCTTCTCAAAAATATTTCTTCATAATTTTTGATCAGTGGCTTTTAATAATCTGGTGATTGTATGTCCTAGCAGAGTAACCAGAGGTTAAAAGGATCCAAACATCTTAATCTTAATTCTACACTCAATTTTATTAAGAATGGGGCTCAATGTGTCTATATGAAGGAACTTTCCATAGGTTTTTCACCCATATTTTGAATTATGCATTGCATTGCGTTGAGTTTTTTTGTTAACTTATGTGTGATATTTTGAACTCAAATTTCTTTTTGTTAAATGCTGCATTTGAAAATTGTGCTTTGATGCTTTATGTAATGCAGTGACATTCAATTTTAAGTAAGGAAACACTTTTAAGAGCCACTATACATGCTTATATTTATTAATTGTAAGATGTAAAATAATACAAAAAAGATCTGCACACTGTTATTCTCCCTTTATTTAGAAAAAGTTAAAAATGGCAACGTTTTGGTCAAAGACCTTCATCAGGCGCACATGTCTTACATTAACTTTTTCTAAATGAAGGCAGAATAACAGTCTGCAGATCTTTTTTTGTATCATTTGATGTATTTTTTATCTTGCACCCGGCCAAGGCGCTTTGGATGTGCATACTTTGACTTTTTTTAGTGGTAAGATGTATTCATTTTTACCAAGACCACACCCTGCCAACTATGACTGTGACATGTGATGCACCCTGCAGATTTTATATTGCACTCATTGTGCAAATCACCTTTACAAAACACATTCTTTTACAAAATATCTTTGTAATTTATGAAAGGAAAGAAAAAACAAACAAGATCTCTTTGCAATACCTCAAACGTTTCTTCTGGACGCCAATTACAATAAATGGAGAGCATATGGAAACTTTTGCTTTGTTTTCATCTAATCTTGGGTTTGAGAAGATATCTCAAACTTTGCTCCGATTTGCCAAGAAACTGAAATGCAGTCAGAAGTGAAGTCATTGTGAAGTAAGGGATTTCAATATGAACATGTCTTATCAAGTTCTTCCAAGATCTGAGCTATTCTATCTACATAGTGCATTCATTTTATGGATCTATACTTTCACTGCATGTCAACAATTGTCTCAGTTGTGTCCATCTTTCAAGAATTTCAAGAGAAACAGCTGAGACAAAGTTAATATTTCAGTTAAATGTAACCTAGTTATGAGACCTGATCAACCTCTAAGCAATCCTAACTGTCCTGTGTGCGCACTCCTCACCTGGTAGATCATGACTTTGAAGTTTCTTCTCTTCAGAAGTTCGTTCTCGTTGCTCTCCAGGCGTTTGATCTGCCCGGCCTGTTTTTCCATGTTCCCTCGCACCGACTTCACATTCACACTGACTTTCTGCACCTTCTCCAGCATCTTATTGACCGTGTTGGCTGTGGTGGTGTGGCTCTTGGACAGTTTGGTGAGTTCCCCCTGGATGTCCATCACTGATCTCTCCATGTCCCGCTGACGGGCTTCCAGCCCGGCCTGAGTCTGCTGGATCTGGTCCACGGCCCCGATGATTTTGTCCAGCAGCGCCAGGACCATGACTCCATTCATCTCACCTTTGTCTCCCTCACCTGCCTCTTCTTTCTCATCAGCAGCTTTTGCTTTGTTCTCGGCGATGGCCTCATCTTCATCATCGGAGGCTGGGAGGTTGATTTCATCTTCTGAGATCTCAGTAAGATATTTGTGCGGGTCAGGCACCTCCAGGTGCAGATGGCTGTCTTCAATCACTTCCATGTTTAAGAGCTTGAGATAGCGTGGAATGTGAAAGGATACAAGCAGTGGAAAGTTCTGTGTCCTTACTCGCCTTTCTTTCTGCTCTCAGGATTCCCCTTTAGAGTTCACCTAACTGTTCCCTCCTCTGTCACACTCACCACATCTGCTCTCCTCTCTCTCTTTCTCTCTCTGAGTGCAGCGGAGGCTGGCAAGCAGGCTGTGGACGGTCTGTACTGCATGAGCGCTGGGTCATGAATGCCACACTTTCCTGTGAAACCCTCCAGACAAATCAGCTGCGTGCCAGCTGCCTTCCTCTTACCCACTGACACTCCCCCTGCACACTGTGTATGTGTGTGTTGGAGAGCAGTGCTCCACCCAGTGGCCTGCATTGGGACCCCATTGTAAAAAAAAACACAAATGAGATCTCTGTTGAGATTAACTTTTTCCACTGTCAAAACAGTTTACATTTAAAGATGAAGACTCCAGTCATATCAGTGGTCTAGAAAATATTCTACATAAGGTTCTACATAAGGGTGGTCCACCTCATTGTGGCTGCTATGAACAACTAACCAGACAAATACTACACTCCTGAAATCACAGGGGATAGCATTGTGAAAAAGAAGAACACTTTAAGCATACTTTTATAAATACTTAAGTGCAAACTGAATGTAATGTTTTCAGACACTTGCATGTTAAAAATGAAAACTGTACATTTACATAAAATGCAGTTTGACCCACCTTATATGTAACTTCATAATTACTATTGTCTTTGAAATATGGTTAAAGTGCTCTGCTAAATATACTGACAAGCATTTATCAAATGTTAATATTATCTGTCAAATCGTGATTAATCGCATCCAAAATAAAAGTTATTGTTTGCATAATACATGTGTGTGTACTGTGTATATTTTTTATGTATATATAAATACACACACATGCATATATTTAAGAAAAATATGTTAATTTGATATATTACACTAAATATATTTATATATATAATATAAATTATATATAAAGATAAATATTTTCTAAATATATATAGTGTGTGTGTGTGTGTGTGTGTGTGTGTGTGTGTGTGTGTGTGTGTGTGTGTGTGTGTGTGTGTGTGTATTTATATACATACACTTTTATTTTTGATGCGATTAATCGTTTGACAGCACTAATTCAAACATAATTTCTGTTGAAACGTTTATGTCATATATTTGTGTATTTGCAATTAAGATGTTGCAATTTTGTAGTCAATATTATATTTAGTATAAATACAAAGTACTTTACGTGTATATGTTTTAGTTTACCATAAATGCTTGTCAGTATATTTTGCAGTAAACTTTAACCATATTTCATAAGGCAACAGAAGTAATTATGAAATGACATATAAAGATGTATTAAAGACCTACTTAAGTGAGTCAAAAAAGCTGTTGAGTTCAACTAATTGTAATTAATACAAATTTATACATTTTCATTTAATTGGAATTAAAATATGCAAGTTAGTGTCCAAAAACATCACATTCACATCGCACAGTATATTATTTCTGTAATAAATACTATAGGCCTACTGAAAATATGCTAAAGTATATTTCTTATTCATGGGGTGAAACTCAATCATTTCTTCAAATAAAGGTCAAATCATCTTATCACATTTATTTTAGAGTTCTAAATATCAACAGTTGTCTCATTTGTCTATTTTTATACCTCCAGATGAATTGTAAGAGTAAGGTGATACTTATGACACAATTCCAAACTCCATTATATCTTTTGAACAAACTCTGAGTAGTCATTTTTTCCCTCTGGGACAGTGCTGTATATGTGTGAAGATAACATGAGGTTCTGGAGAGTGTAAGTATTAGACAGGCACAGACACAGCGAGAGCTGGAATGTGATCCAGGCCTACAGGGTTTTTAAGTTCCCTAAAGGCCCATTTTCCCATACAGCACACCATTAAAGCCACCCAAAGGGAAGAGTTCACAAAAATAACTTGAGCTCTTATGTGCGTGGAAGTGCACATGTGCAAGTCTCTGTGTTATTCCATATAATCTTTCTCTCTGATGAAATGCTGTTATTTACTGTTTTAGTAATTTTATTCACTAGAGATTGACTGATGATAACATTATTATATTCTTCCAATGGAATGGAAAAATGGCTTTGTAGATTTGGAATGACTCCAGAAATGATCCTCGCAAAACATACATTTAAAAAGTCAGAGAGGATATTCATCATCTTCAGAGCATTGATTGTCCAGGTGCTAATTAGTTCTATAAATTCTATAAATAAACTAAAATAAAGCTACAATATATTTTAAGTTATAGATAAATAAACTTCTTTGAAAATATTAGTTAACATTAGGTGTAAGTTCTGAAATTCATGATACCCATAATAAGGTTACTAACAACACAAAGCAAAGACTTGCAACTTGTTTCAGATGTGGTGTGTGTGTGTGTGTGTGTGTGTGTGTGTGTGTGTGTGTGTGTGTGTGTGTGTGTGTGTGTGTGTGTGTGTGTGTGTGTGATACACAAGTGTGAATTGGTCAGGCGTATGTTTCTCACCTCTGGTTCTTCAGTAGTTCCCGACTCTAAATATATACAGGTTCATTACAGAGTCTGTGCTACATTCTTCTAAGGTCTGCACTCTCACCTCTCACTGTTACACTGGCACACAGACGTGCATCATTCAGTCTATATCAGATAACTCTGAGCATACTGAGCAAAGGTCTATAGGCTATTTTTCTACAAACACTATGGATAAAAAATATTCTGTGACTGTACAGAAGCTTCCTAGGTTAATTCTTGACTTGAAAATTTTGAATAAGTTCTAAATCCTAAGTGAAATCACCATGGTTCCTAAACAAATAGGATTCTGAGTTAGCATGTGTCTCTAATACAGCCTCAGATAGCAACTAGTTAGACACAGTGTCAATAGTATCAAAAGGAGAATACTTATAAGAACTCATAATCTCTCTTGTACTCCATAGCTATGCTATCGAGTACATAGCTTGCTATGTATTGATATTAATATTTATTAATATTAATTCTGTTAATATATAAAATTAATATTTAATCAACAAATATTTCATTATATCATATATGTTTTGTAAATGGCCTATGGATTATTATCTATCTATCTATCTATCTATCTATCCATCCATCCATCCATCCATCCATCCACCCACCTATCTATCTATCTATCTATCTATCTATCTATCCATCCATCCATCCATCCATCCATCCATCCATCCACCAATCTATCTATCTATCTATCTATCTATCTATCTATCTATCTATCTATCTATCTATCTATCATCTATCTATCATCCATCCATCCATCCATCCATCCATCCACCCACCCACCCACTCACCCATCTATCTATCTATCTATCTATCTATCTATCTATCTATCTATCTATCTATCTATCTATCTCCATCCATCCATCCATCCATCTATCTATCTATCTATCTATCTATCTATCTATCTATCTATCTATCTATCTATCTATCTATCTATCTATCCATGATAGCATCATTCTATCATGTTTTATGCATATTATAAACGTTTATACATTTTTTTTAATGAAATGTAAAATGTCACCCATCCAAAAGTAAAAAGAAGAATAATCTTTTTTTTTCTGTTTAAGATTTGAAATCATGTTCCTAAATATTCATAAATACTTTAGTAATGGTAATTCACATAATCCCCTTAACCTCTGGTTTTACCCGTGCAATTTACTACAGAATTAACTCGTTTCCAAAAGTAGTAGTATTGGTTTTAAATAAACATGTTAACAAGAACAATCAACTACAACAACAACAAAATAAATAAATAACAACAACAACAATAATAATAATAATAATAATAAGAGTATATAGGAAGTCTAAACCATACATAAGCATTGTTTATAGCCAAAAAAGAACAAACACATACAATACATAAAGAATCCTGTAGCATTTGGCGACATCGAAGAATCACGTGACCCTGTCGCAGCAGCAGGCGTGACGTCACGAGCAGGTCTGATCATCCTCGCAGAGGTGAACATCTCTTACTGAAGATTTCAAGGACGGTAAAAACATTTATCTTTTACATATCCGTTTTTTTCTTTATCCACACGTTTAACTCTTACACTATATATGTATATATGACGTTATAAATGAGTGGATGGAATCATTTTATTGTGGCCGCTTGAATGAGGTGGTGATGCTTGAATATGGATAACGTTAGGCTATCTATTCGGTCAGCCATTAGAGTTGATAAATATATTTATGTTTGCTCTTATTGTGACTTCAATATTATGTTATATTAGCGTGGAAGAATAAACAGTTGACAGCATTTATTGATTAGTAAATTGGAAATCTGTGTTATTCAGTCGAGCGTATTTACTTAACGTTACTGTTTCATTTATTCAATCATGAATTAATTTATTAATTATTTTTGTTCAAAATACAACTAACGTTACCTAAGCTCGATGTTTCTAACTGATCTACTTATATTTATTATTAGGATGATGCCAGAATGATTCGCTGTAGTCTTATTAAACAAAAATGCACGTCTTACAAATGAATATCCGGGTGTTAGATGTTTCACGAGCGCCGGAATTTGTTAGTATATTAAATAATGTGATAATACTCTGATAAAATTATTGTTGGCACGGGGTAGATAGAGAGGAGCGCGTAATGGCGCCCTTCAGAGCTGAAGGACAGTGCGGCAGAGATGTGAGAGATGTTGAGCCATCAGCCAATCAGCTCTCAGTGATGCGAGGGTTGTTGAGCTTCTTGGCCAATCAGCTCTTAGAGATGCAGGGATGTTGAGTTCATCAGCCAGTCAGAAGGGATGCTGAGCTTTCAGCCAATTGGCTCTTTGGGATGCGAGTGATGCTGAGCCCAGCTCAGAGACTCTCACATTAGAGGAGATGAAGCCGGTTTCTATAATATATCAATTATATATTAAATAAATTAGACAAATGATATATAACAATTTATATAACAACTGCTGATGTTTATAATAATACATTTTAAGTATTACCCATAAATGTGTTATAAAGGTTATAATGAGATTGATGCAAATAATGTATCTATCTATCTGTCTGTCCTCCAGACTGACCAGTAGCATCCAGTGGGATTGATTTCTGAGCCGTGGGTGAGTTCCTGTGGCCTGCAGCATCATGGGGGAGTTGTTCCGCAGTGAGGAGATGACTCTGGCCCAGCTCTTCCTCCAGTCTGAAGCGGCCTACTGCTGTGTCAGTGAACTGGGAGAGCTGGGAATGGTGCAGTTCAGAGATGTGAGTAGATACAGCTTGCTTTCTCTCTCTCTTCCTGCTCTCTCCTCTATCATGTGCTGATAATGAGTTCAAACCTCTTTCTCTCAGCTCAACCCTGATGTGAACGTGTTCCAGAGGAAGTTTGTGAATGAAGTGAGACGTTGTGAGGAGATGGACAGGAAGCTCAGTGAGTGGATCAATACATGCAAAAACACAAACACATACTGTACACCAAGACCAGTGACAGTCCTGACTCCTCAGAATGACTGACAGCTGCAGCTAGTTCTCTGATTGGGTAAAAATGGTGGAAAAAGTCATGTGATATCTGTTAGCTAGAAAGAACACATTATTATGTGTACTATTCAAAAACATCACTTACAGAACCTTTAGGTTAAATACCAAAATAATTCATTTTAAAAAAGTAAGAAAACATGTACATGTAATGTCATAAAGAACTAAGGCTGCACATTTTTATTTATGATTTTACATATAGATTACATCAGGGGCTAAAGGCACACATCAAGGACATATTTGGAAATTTTAGCAGTCATTTGCCACATAAATCTACAATATTTGAAAAAACACTAAAGACCAGATTTTAATGCTGAAAATTCAGCTTTGCATCACAAGAATAAATTACATTTTAAAATATATTCAAATAGAAAACAGTTATTTTAAATTCGCCATTGAATAAGACACAAAAACTCACCCTTCTCTGTGAGAAATAATCATAAAATTATTGAATATCATTAGTAATTTGGTGCTGGTGTCATGTTCTGCAGGGTTCGTAGAGAAGGAAATTAAGAAAGCCAACATTCCAGCAATGGACACTGGTGAGAATCCCGAAGTCCCATTTCCACGAGACATGATTGACCTTGAGGTAATTTTACCCTCTCATGCTGCTTTATAATATGACCTTAATGGAATCATTCTGTCTGAATAAAAATGCTGTCATTCACTCACCCTCATATGGTTCCAAACCCATATGCTGTTATTTTTTCTGGAACACAAACGGTGAAATTTTAAAGAATCTTCATGCAGCTCTGGGCCATATGACAGTTCATAGTGATCATGTCTACCAAGTTCTAAAGGGGCCAAAACAGTCTGTTTCCATCAGTTTGATGGAAGACTTTTCAGCAGTATTTAAACAATTGAACATAAAAGGACCTTTTAAGCTCTTACCAAACCCTTTCTTCCATCTCATGTGTTCACTCAGTGGCAAGGTGTCAGAATTTTCTATACCAGTGGTTATGGAAACCTTTGGGAATATTTTGATATTTGTATTGTTAGTTTATAATATCCTTAATTTCTATTTCTAATATTGATCACCAGGCAACCTTTGAGAAGCTGGAGAATGAGCTGAAGGAGATCAACACTAATCAAGAGGCCCTGAAGAAGAACTTTCTAGAGCTGACAGAACTCAAGCATATCCTCAGACGCACCCAGCAGTTCTTTGATGAGGTCTGGCTGTTCTCTCACAATATGATCACAAACTTCTTAGAGAGAGAGAAAACTATTTGACAAAAACCACCAAGACATTTCAGGTGTTATTTAACCCTTTGATGCATGATGTCCACTACAGTGGAAAAATCTTTAAAAGCCACTTTATCCATTCACAATGAGATGTTACGTACAAACCACCTTTTACCCTTACCCATAATTATACCGGGCTCTCTTTAGATGGAGGATCCAAATCTTTTGGAAGAATCATCATCTCTGCTGGACCCCAGTGAGGCTGGTCGAGGTGCCCCACTACGACTGGGGTGAGTTCTAAGATGCTGATATATATATATATATATATTACATTTACATTTAGTCATTTAGCAGATGCTTTTATCCAAAGCGACTTACAAATGAGGACAATGGAAGCAATCAAAATCAACAAAAGATCAATGATATGCAAGTGCTATAACAAGTCTCAGTTAGCTTAACGCAGTACATGTAGCAAGGTTTTTTAAAATTATATAATAAATAAAAAGAAAACAGATATAATAGAAAAATAATAGAGTAAGCTAGTGTTAGAGGCCTTTTTTGCTTTTTTTTATTGTATAATAAATAAAAAGAAAACAAATAGACAGAATAGAAAAAGATTAGAAAGTGAGTGTTAGTTTTTTTTTTTAAAGAAAACAAGCAGTTAGTAAATGAATAAAGTGCAAGTCTAAAAGGGACAAATGTTGTTGTTTTTTTTTAAGAATATAATTAGGATAGAGAGTGCTAAAGTTAGAGGGTCAAATAAAGATGGAATATATATATATATATCCTTGATTCTATTCTATTCTATGTTTGTTCACCCTGTAGGTTTGTGGCTGGGGTTATAAACCGGGAGAGAATCCCCACGTTTGAAAGGATGCTGTGGAGAGTCTGCCGTGGAAATGTCTTTTTACGTCAGACAGAGATTGAGGACCCTCTTGAGGACCCTACAACCGTTAGTGTCTATTATTATTCTAAATTATTTCCTCATCAAGTCAGTTCAGATGTTTGCATTTGACATTTTATATACCAGCATAAGCGTGATATAATTTTGATCAAGTTATGGGTCTTTGTTCATCACAGGGAGACCAGGTGCACAAATCTGTGTTTATCATCTTCTTCCAAGGAGACCAGCTGAAGAACAGAGTGAAGAAGATCTGTGAAGGGTGCAGCATGGTCTTTTCTGATCTTTTATTATTCACATAATTTCATCCAATGCTAATCACAAACTTTAAACTTCATCTCCAGGTTCCGTGCATCTCTGTACCCGTGCCCTGAGACCCCTCAGGAGAGGAAGGAAATGGCAGCAGGTGTCAACACCCGCATTGATGACCTCCAGATGGTATGCCCTAATGCTGTCCCAAAAAAGTCTGATTTTTCTCCATCTGTGCTTCTGTTTTTCTCAACTTAATATTGTTGATTGCATTTAATTCTGTTTGAACTTGACCTCATAAAACCAGTTATATCTGCATGCAAAAATAGCATAAAATGCCCTAACGTATTTCAGATGTTGACCATACAGTGTTTGATGTGTTTTTGATCATATACTGTAGGTACTGAATCAAACAGAAGACCACCGGCAGAGGGTTTTACAGGCCGCTGCGAAAACCATACGTGTGTGGTTCATCAAAGTGAGGAAGATGAAGGCCATTTATCACACTCTGAACCTCTGTAACATTGATGTTACACAGAAATGTTTGATCGCTGAGGTCTGGTGCCCCGTTTCTGACCTTGATTCTATTCAGTTCGCTTTGCGGAGAGGAACAGTGAGTAATATCAATCGATATTCATTATAAATGATTTCAGCCCCTGAGATGTTATTTTAGCCATTCAATACACAAATGAAAACAATGAAACAATTTACACTTCACTTGTCATGATATTAAAAAATGCTTAATATTTATTATTATTTTTTACTATGCTTAAATTGTAATTACATGCAGCAATAAATAGATTGGAGCAGATAGTGAAGGAAAAGCATCCAACATACATGTGAATGTCACACTCTCGGAGGGGAGAGCAAGGAGCGAGGAGACACGGGGAATTTCCAACATGAACTTAAAAAACAAGGAAGACATTTTGCCAGACACGGGGAAAACCAAGGCTTAAGAATACTGGGAAGTAACGAGGAGAACTGAAACAGGTAAGAAAATACACACAGCTGGGAACTAATAAGACAGGAACAGGAAGAAACCAAATTGGGCACGAGAGGAGGGGAAAACACGTGACATGGGGAACACAGGACTGACAGTACTCCCCCTCCCGAACGGTGCGTCCCGCACCGAACACCATCCAACGGGGAGGGGGGTGCGCTTGGAGGCCTTAAGGGACATAGAGACAGGACAGGACAGGAGGCCTCCAGGGCGGCGCCCATAGCCATGGCGGAGCGGGGAGGTCGGGAGGCATGGCGGGTCCGGGGACTCGGGAGGCATGGCGGGTCAGGGGACTCGGGAGGCCATGGCGGGTCAGGGGACTCGGGAGGCCATGGCGGGTCAGGGGACTCGGGAGGCAGGCGGGTCAGGGGACTCGGGAGGCCATGGCGGGTCAGGGGGCTCGGGAGGCCATGGCGGAAGGGGGCTCGGGAGCATCGGAGCAGGGGGCTCGGGACATGGCGGACATGTGGTGGGACCGCCTCCGACCGCGGCCCCAGCCCCCACCTCGGTCTTCAGCCCTAATTCCTTGGGGTCAATAGGGGCTCCATCGGAACTTGGGGGTGAACTGGAGGCATGGACCTTGGGTGCGCTCGGGAGGAGACTCTTGGGGGAGCTCGGCAGGCCGGGCACTTGAGGGCCTGGCAGGCGCGGGCACTAGAGGGCGCTCGGCAGGCGCGGGCACTGAGGGCGCTGGCGAGGAGCGGGCTGTGCGCTGGCGAGGAGCGGGCTTGGGGTCGCTGGCGAGGAACGGGCTTGGGGTGCGCACTGGAGGGCACTTGCGAGGAGCAGGCACTGGAGGGCACTTGCGAGGAGCTGCCTCTTGGGGGCGCTCTTGAGAGCTGGAGAACCAGCAGGGGCTTGGAGAGCTGGACGGATCCAGAGGGGCTTGGAGAGCTGGACGGATAGCAGGGCAGGGGCTTGGAGAGCTGGACGGAACCAGCAGGGGCTGGAGAGCTGGGCGGACAGCAGGGGTTCTTGAGAGCTGGACGGAACCAGCAGGGGCTTAGAGCTGGACGGAACCAGCAGGGGCTCTTGAGAGCTGGGCGGAACCAGCAGGGGCTTGAGAGCTGGGCGGAACCAGCAGGGGCTCCTGAGAGCTTGCCAGCAGGGGCACTAGGGCGCAAAGCGGGCACTGAGTCTGGCGAGATGCGGCTTGCCATTGGCAGTAAACTTGGCGGGCTAGCCGCGGAAGGCAGGCTTTCTGGCTCGGGCCCTGAACTCTCCACTTTATTTTGATGGCCCCCTTTAGACATTCTTTTGACTGTGACTTTGCAATTATATGTCAACTAGGGGAGAGCAAGGAGCGAGGAGACACGGGGAATTAACATGAACTTTAATAAAACAAGGAAGACATATTAGTAGAATACTGTAACGAGGAGAACTGAAACGGGTCACACACAGCTAATAGAGACAAGAACAGGAAGAAACCAAATAAGAGAGGAGGGGAAAACACGTTGACACAGGACTGTACTTGTAATGTTTTAACACCATGCCAAGTGCACCTCCTGAAGTTGATTGTATTTCTTTGTGTTATAGTTATGTGACACTATTGTGTGGATACATGAATATATTTGTGGAAATATTGCTAAAATTAGTTAGGAGACTTTAAAGGTTACATTTATTTTGATGGCCCCCTTTAAATTCTTTTGCTGTGAGATATTAAAAAGACTGTTCGGGTTAGTAAGTTGACTACTAATAATCAGTAGAATGTCAGGAGACCATGTATTAAAAAGACAGTCTACTAATAATCCAGTGTCTGAGAAGTTACAGAATGTTAGCAGCATGTCTAAAAGGTACTGTCAATATAAAGTATTACCACACTGTAAAGGTAATAATACTACAATGGTAACGATGTCAATTTAATCAAGTTTTTTTTTTTAAATGTAGGAACGGAGTGGCTCCACAGTTCCCTCCATCTTGAACCGAATGCAGACCAAACAGACTCCACCTACTTACAACAAGACCAACAAGTTCACCTCGGGTTTCCAGAACATCGTGGATGCTTACGGCATCGGAACATACCGAGAGATCAATCCAGGTACCAACACAGAAAACATAACAAAAACATCTTCATAAGATTTTGAAAACAACCGTACTTTTACTATTGGGTTTAACAATACGCAGTCCACTTTTTCTCAGGTAATAAATTATAACTTTGTTTTTTTATGTATGATTGGATTTTTCTGTTTTGTTTCTTGCAGCGCCATACACAGTCATTACATTCCCGTTCCTGTTTGCTGTCATGTTTGGGGACATGGGTCATGGAGTGTTGATGACATGTGCGGCACTTTATCTGGTCATCAGAGAGAGCCGCCTGCTTGCTCAGAAGAGTGACAATGAGGTCTCAGCTGATCAATAATTATAACATTTAAGAAATATCACATTTAGGTGTTAGTGTACTTCTAAACGTTAACAATGAACCTTTAGAAGATATAACATTCACATTTGTACATTCACATTTATAATAAATTATATTATATTTATAATAAAAAGGACATTTAAGGCATTTAAATATATCCAAAACCAGCTTCCTATTACAATAAGAAATATGCCAACACAGAAAAAAAATTCTGTTCATCAAACCAATACCAAAGATATCTTAGTGTAATCATGAAGTCAAATTCAGAGGTGCAAAATTTGTATGATTTATGATGTTATTTGATGATTGTTTATAAATGTAAAAGTCATAAATGTCTAACCTTAGTTTTTATTTTCTCTCCCTTGTGTGTGTGTATGTGTGTGTGTGTGTGTGTAGATGTTTAGCATGATTTTTGCAGGACGCTACATCATTCTTTTGATGGGGATATTCTCAGTCTACACCGGATTGATCTACAATGACTGCTTCTCCAAGTCCCTCAACATGTTCGGCTCAAGCTGGAGTGTGCGGCCCATGTTTTTTCCTAAGGGTAACTGGACGTAAGTTCACAAAATTAAATCAGTAAAACAGTTTGAATATAATCAAACAACATCAGCAATCATACAATCTTACTTTGATTGTCAAATGAATTTATAATGAAAATAACAAAAAGCAAAACATTAAAACAACATGTAAAAAACAGCGTCTCATCTCATTTGTACTGCTGAAAAACAATTATTATATCCTGACTAACATACACTTTTTAACGAATTTGATATTCTACTATTTCTATCCTATGTATTTGTAGTTTTGAGACTCTGGATGGTAACTCAGTTCTTCAGTTAGACCCTGCGGTTCCTGGCGTGTTTGGTGGCCCCTATCCCCTGGGGATCGACCCCGTATGTATCGCAAAACACATTCATACAGTATACACAAAGACATGCAGAGACAGCTTAGACAGATAAATCAATTCACACCTCAGACACATTTTTACATCATGCATTTTTACTGCGGTGCTACGCATTGGACAACATTCAGCATAAGTGTACACAAATACGGTGCTTGAAAACGAATGTGATGTTCATAATCTTTTGTAGTGCTTTCAATAAGCACACTTAACAGTATTGTACAGTAGTGTACATAACACATGTAAAGTACTTAATTATAATTTAACTGTATTGTGATATTATTATAGCCAATTATTTTTTATAGCCAATTTATTAGCTATTTATTATAGCCAATATTACATTTAAACTTATTTTAAATGTACTAAATTGCAAAATCATAATTACAAACATGTAATATAAATATATTTTATATTATAAATTAATATATTTATCCACCTTTTTCTTCAACGCGGAAGTAAGCCTATGGGTGAGACTTCCGGTTCATTAGCCGCTATAGGTAAATAACGAGGAGAATAACAACGTGCAGTAAATTGTAAAACTGTTTGCATTACAAACCAGTGTGTTCATAATTAAGATAATACATTAAAATAATATGATAAGACACACCCTGTTTTCAATATCAAGCAGCAAAATGAACTGTTTCGTACAGCTAAAAATAGCTGGACACGGATGAGACCGGAAGCTAGACCCATAGAATTTACAAATGGCTGCGCACATTTTTACGGCAAGAAAAAGGTGGATAGAAATATAGAAATAGAAATTACATATTGTATATACAGTAGTGTGTACTTATTGTATACATATAAAATTGAATTAAGAAATTACACATATAGTTGTATTTAATATACATTTTTTAATAACATACATATTGCAACAACATGCAATTAAGTGTCCAAAAGTATTACATTCAGTTTTCACTTAAAGGGGGGGTACAATGCTGTTTCATGCATTCAGAGTTGTTTACACTGTTAAAGAGTTGGATTCTCATGCTAAGCATGGACAAAGTTTTTGGACGTATAGCAGAGTATTTCTGTGCCAAAAATCTCAATTTCGGGTTCGTACAAGTTTCGGAGAATTTTTTTCGATCGTTGTTCTTGATGACGTAAACGACGGTGGAACTCCTTATATGGGCATTTCTCCCGGAAGAACGCGCCCGTGTACGCATCGACCAGAGTGAGAACGAGAGCGCGCCCATCAACGCGCTTCAATCGGCAGGCTGGCAGCACGGGACTCGCTCTACAGAAGTGTGTTTTTGGATGTGAGGGAAAGATAACCTTGTTCAACTTCCCAAAAGAACCCACCGTTACGTGAACAGTGGATATAGTTTGTTTTTCCGGGGCAGCAATGGAGTTTCTCAAGTGTTTTGTTGACGAACGTTTTATAAACAAGGCCCAATTCGACGCTGGATTTGCACATCGTTTAATACTGAAAGATGGAGCGATCCCGGTCATGATTCAGAACTGCAGATGGTAAGTGAAACGGCAACAAATGTCTCTGTTTTGTTGGCGATCGGCTGCTCGTCACTCTTTAGCTCCGCCCACACGGCACGCCTCCAGGAGCTCGGCTTTTTTCGGAGAGAATCGTAAATCTGTATCTTTCTTTTATAAATATGATAAAACTAAAGACTTTTTGGAGATATGAAGGATGCAGTACTACTCTATAGGTACTCAAGATTAACATGAGATTGGGTGAAACTGTGTGCGTTAGGTCCCCTTTAAGTATATCTATCTGTAATTAGTAATCTTTAAAAAAAATATATGCTAAAATGTACTTCTTTTTCACAAAAGGAATGAAAGGAATGAGAGGATTAGAGGCCTTTTACATAGAATGTGGTCTTTGAGTGTAGACAATATACATGTCTTCAGACATTGTTGTAAAAGTTGAGAGAGAGAAAAAAAATCCTTGTCAAACTTGACATTTTTCATGCTGTATTGCATTATGTGCAAAGACCAATAATTACCAAAAGGTGCAAATGAGACCACCTCTGTAATTTATACTGTGATTTATGTGTAGTATTATAAACAACCAAAATACAGTTTCAGCTTCAGTTCAAATTATAACAAATCTACAGAGATGCTGTTATAAGACTGTTCTACTAATATTTCTGTTTTAGATTTGGAATATTGCCACCAATAAGCTGACATTCCTGAACTCATTCAAGATGAAGATGTCTGTAATCCTGGGTGTCATTCACATGCTGTTTGGTATCACGCTGTCCCTCTTCAATCACTTGTAAGAGTGTGTTCAAATGTGTGCGTGTGAAGCAGCTAGTGTACGAATTAATGACAGAGAATCGTCCTTTCATGTATTGTTCTAACTATAGATCTTTTCCATGTGTCTCACAGGTACTTCAAGAAACCTCTGAACATTTTCCTGGGTTTCATTCCTGAGATTGTGTTCATGACCAGTCTGTTTGGTTATCTGATCCTGCTCATCTTCTACAAGTGGACGGCTTACGATGCAGTGACATCTAAAGATGCTCCCAGTCTTCTGATCGCCTTCATCAATATGTGTCTTTTCAACTACAATGATCCTACCAACAAACCCTTGTATAGAGGACAGGTAACACACACATTTACACAAAAAAAAATAGTTGTAGATGGATGGAAGTCTTATTAGAATCAGATAGAATTTTGGTTGGATCTCTTTCTATGTGTGCATAGACGGGAATTCAGTCTCTGTTGGTGGTGATAGCTCTGGCATGTGTGCCATGTATGCTGGTGGTGAAGACTATGGTCCTGCGCCGTCAGAACCTGTGGAAGAAGCACCTGGTATGTTTATTTACTCTGATCAAAATCAGCCAAACTTCATCTTTCTCTTTCATTTTATGTCATTAATTCAGAGAGCATGATACTGAAGTGGAATGTTGAAAGTGTTTGTTTTGTTTCATTGTCCATGATAAATGCAAACTACATAAATATTAGTAGATATGACAAACAAACACTCCTCTGATATTGGGGTTTGGAGTTACAGACTGTGAACATTGTGTTTCCTCAGATGTTTTTAACAGCATGCCATGGGACAAAGTCAAGTATAACACCTTCACTGAATTTCTTCATAGATGTATAGCTTGTGTGTGCATATGTCTGTTTGATAGAGTAGAATTGTGCAAGATTTTTCATCTGTTTAGGTAGGCTCACATGAGATTGTGAAGGAGGAGGCAACTTGGCCCAATGGGGCACCTACCATACTGCAAGGCTTTACAGAAGGTTTAAGATTGTTTAGAATAGTTAGATAAAAGAAAATAGGTAACTTGTGTTCAATTCACATGACAATCAATAGAAAGTACTGATGTTCTCAAAATGATAAAATACTTGATGATTGATGATGATGATATTATTTGTTTTAGAAAAATACTAATAATTTTAAGATTAGTGTGGAAATACACTCTGGAGAACAAAGATGATTTACAGTGGGGTTTTTTACCATGATGCACAGGGGCATCTCTAAAGTTTTTTTTTTTTTTTGTGATACAGCTAATAAGGCTGAAGTTCATCATAATGTTGAACTAGTATCGTTCTTGTTGAAATCAGGAAAAATCTGTAAAATTCAGCAGGATGGATTTTAAATTTTGTAAATCCATCTTGAAAGTGGCAAACATGCTCCAGAGAATATTAATGCAATTTTTTTTTTTAGCATTTAAATGAATAATTCACCCAAAAACGATTTGAAAAAAATACTAATTCGCTGGCCAGCTTGAGTTGTAGATGAGTCTATTTCTTCATATGAACAGTTTTAAAGAAATTGAGCATTACATCACTTGCTCACCAACGGATCCTCTTTAGTGAATGGGTGCCATCAGAATGAGTCAAGAAAAGAAAAAAAATAATTAGGTGAGCTATTCCTTTAAAGGAACACTCCACTTTTTTTGGAAATAGGCTCATTTTACAACTCCCCTAGAGTTAAACAGTTGAGTTTGACCGTTTTTGAATCCATTCAGCCGATCTCTGGGTCTGGCGGTAGCACTTTTAGCTTAGCTTAGCATAGATCATGAATCGGATTAGACCATTAGCATTTGGTCATCAAAAATGACCAAAGAGTTTCGATAATTTTCCTATTTAAAGCTTGACTCTCCTGTAGTTACATCGTGTACTAAGACCGACGGAAAATGAAAAGTTGCGATTTTCTAGTCCGATATGGCTTGGAACTATACTCTCATTCCGGTGTAATAATCAAGGAAATTTGCTGCCGGAGATCGGCTGAATGGATTCAAAAACGGTAAAACTCAACTGTTAACTCTAGGGGAGTTGTAAAATGAGCCTATTTCCAAAAAAAAGTGGAGTGTTCCTTTAACTTTTGATGTTCAGTAAAAGTGTCAGAGGACACAAATTTTCCCTTAATTAACAAAAATAGTTCATTTCTGATACAGGCCCAGCAGGTGTAGCTCCATTGTGTTTGGTAGGTGCCCCAAACAGCTGTACCAAACACAGCATACACACAGACGGCCCATGGCATGCTGATAGCCACACAGACCTTGTTTGTATTTAGTCCCAGATGAGGGAGGCAAGACCTGCAGAGAATCTAGAAACTTTAGAGCAGACAGGCTCACCCACCGGACTCACCCAACAGGGCACGCAGAAGTTCGGTGGCGTCCGGGTCGGAAACGGGCCTACAGAGGACGAGGCGGAGATCATTGACCACGACCAGCTCTCGCAGCACTCAGAGGAAGGAGATGAGGTGGGTGGAGTCTGTGATGTCAGCCAGTGGTACATGACACATGGAATTATTTGAATTGGGAATATCACTCTAGTAATGTTTTTTTCTGATATTTATTGGTGCATATTTCTCATATACATAAAAATACAACCTAATCACAACAGCTTAAAAATATTTTGATGGCACACAGAAAAACATTGCTAGAGTGATGCTTTCTTGTGAAATGTTGTAGTCTGTGATAAAGAAACCATAATTTATATACCACCAATGTTTTAAGGGTATCTGCTTAGACAGAAGAGAGATTGATTAAAGGATTGTTATCCTACAGTAATTTGAGAAATGTAAACAGAGGAGTAACTTCTCACCGAGACAGTGAGCAGACTGACTCACCCTCTCCAAACGTACCCACCTCTGGAATGTGCAAAATATTTTCATCCTCTGTCTTGACTTTTAACATTGCCCTGAACCGTCTGTTCCATCATGTGCTGAGCAGATAGAAACAACAAAAACTGAAAATACACTTGAATGAATTAAAGTTTTAGATGAAACCTGTCATGAATATTTCCAAATAATATTTTACTCCAGAATCAATACAAATACATTTATGTAATTTTATTTATTATTAAATGTTAGTGCCATCGCTATTATTGATGTGTGGTCTTTTTAAGACACAATGGAAACAGAATGTTAGCTATATGATGATTCAATAATTTTGGAATGCACTGAAGTTTTGAAACAGATTATTTATGGCCATACAAATTTAATCTTTCTGTAATTTATTATTATGAGTAACACGATGAGTTATGACTGAGGTGAAGGTCTGTGGTATTACTCACACATGGCATTAATTGTTTGTGGTGAAAGGGGATTGCATAGATCCTCATCTACTGAGATGGAAAAATTTAGTATGAGTGCAAACATAAGGACAGGTTCCAGCATGCACATATCAGAATATTGAATAATAGTAGTCTATCAGTGCTTGGTGCACGTGTGCCAGAGTTAAAGAGAATACTACACACATTACACACATGCTGTTTTGCACAAGAGCTGATAAAAATGTAAAAACTGTAACTTGAATGTAATGTAAGTCGCTTTGGATAAAAGCGTCTGCTAAATGCATAAATGTAAATGTAATGCTAAAGAATGAGTTTCCTAACAGATTGCTTTGTCTGATCTGTAACCTTTGACCTGCTTTACTTATTATTCTCATTGGTATGCAGTAACATTTCATGCATTAATTTCACATGAATTAGAAATATTAATACTATTCTCTCTGATTTGTTTATCTAAAACACTGCTCTCTACTTTTCAAGCATTCAGAGGAAGAACCGGTAAGATAATTTTCTGTATTTGTTCTGTTACTTCTGCATTTACATCATCTTTTTTCATAAATCATATAAATTCTTAATGGAAAGAATTTATAATAAATATTTTATTCAAACACATTTTATTTAAATTAACAGCTTATTAATAGATGATGGATGTAAATGTAAAATATACTCAAAATAAGTAATTACATTTTTTTTAAAATATTTAGTGCAATCAAACAGTGAAAACATTGTTAAATCAAATGGGCTACAAACTAAGGATATACTACAAAATGTTATACTGCAAAACACCCCTACAAGTAACACTTCCTGCAAATAAAAAAAAAAAGTTGTGTGGATGTGGATGTTGTGAAACAATGTTTTCAAGTACATTTATATTAAGCTTTATGTATGAAATGTTTGTAAGACTAAATTGTATTGATTTTGATTGAAGTTGTAATAAGTGTTAAAAACTAATTGTGAAAAATGAAATATAACTACAGGGTTTAGAATGTACATCTAGGTGGATGAAAAGGTCATTCGTGACACACTGCAGTTTCTTATTTCTATACATGATTGTTAGAAATATGTAATATCCTTGATATTGTGTTATTGAGTTAATGCACACTAGTGTAATCTATGCACTATGTAACTCAATAACCTTGGCCTTCTGGTTCCTATGATATCCTGGTAACACACCTCTGCTGTAGAACAATGAGTGTGTTACGTCAGGTTTTCCATGATGGCTTTTGAGCCATTCAGCACTCTTAACAAAAGAGTCAAGTGGAAAAGGGAAACCAGCCTCTGCCAAGCCAAACTTTATAAGACTTTACAAGTGGGAAGAATCAGTCCTATCTTTTCCCTCTTGATAAACACACCTTATATCAGTGCTCCTTCAATTATTATTATTATTTTTTTTATGCTGAGTAAAACTTATTTCTATTGAACCTAACCTTTGACCACCTAAGCACCCTGGATATGTTGATGTTTTGGGTTTGTGCACCCCTGGAAACCATTTCATACATACATTTCATTCATATAGCATGCATAAGCGTGTTCTTAGTATGCATCTGAAAAGTCAGTATACATTTACATCCATTTTCCATCCATCTCAGTAAAGACTCTTCATAGAACAGTGTTTTTGTACATGCACTGCTCATGACTTGACAGAAGGGGATCTGTGATCTTTAGATGGAAAATTAAACAAAACTTGCTTGTCTCTCTGTAATCTCTCTGGACTTTTAAAAGACAGGAAAAAGATCACTGACATCACAATCACAGCCCTATTGTTCTCAACACTAATGGCTCCATGCATCTTACACAATATGAAAATATTATGATGGAAGTGAAGATGAATTACAGAGCCAGTGCTCCTTAATAGAAGAGTGCTGTTTTCTACTGCTCATTTATCATTTCTTAATCAGTTAACACTTTACTAGCCACATTCGCATAAAACCTGGCTTCAGTTTGAGAGGCTTCCAGTAGAAGATGGATTGGATCCTACATTCAAAGATCCTTATTGACCCTTTCCTGTATTTTTTTCTTCTGTAGTTTAACTTTGGAGATGTGGCTGTTCATCAGGCCATTCACACTATAGAGTACTGTCTGGGCTGCATCTCCAACACTGCCTCATACCTGCGGCTCTGGGCCCTTAGTTTGGCTCATGCTCGTAAGTTCATACACACACACACACACACACACACACAAATATTCACAACACATCCACAGGCTTGTTAAAATTGAACTCACTCTTTCTCTGTCTGTCTATCAGAGTTGTCTGAGGTTCTTTGGGGAATGGTGATGCATCTTGGACTGTCCTCAAGGAGTGGTGGTGGATTCTTTGCCCTGTCCATCATTTTCTCTGCCTTTGCCATGCTAACAGTGTGCATCTTACTCATTATGGAGGGACTGTCTGCATTCCTGCATGCTCTGCGCTTGCATTGGTGAGATAAACACACACATCAACACACAGGGCTGTAATTTACCAGTGTAACCACATACACGTGAATTTAAACAATTCATCTTTAACATTTTTATAGACATTTTGAAGACTTCACTCAAAAATACCATTTGAGCTATACATCTAGTTCAGTCATGAAACTCTAGATGGGTCCTCTGATAGGTCTTTTTTATGCAATATGTTAGCAATCACATTATTTACCACACAGCACAAGCTGATTGGCCTCTGTTCATTCTACAGCCAATAAGAGTGTTTGCTCAGCATTTAAATGTTCAGTGTTCAGTGTATACTGCTTCTGCTATCAGAGTTTGTCTGAAACCCATCACCTCCACCAGCTCCACCTGTCTACATCTGCTAGGGTATTTATGTATGCCAATTTATGCAGCAGCAACATCATATCTTACACGCTCACAGCAGCTTGTCTGTGTATCTGTTGGCAGTAGCAAGTCATATTTGCTCTGCAGCATCATTGGTAGCAGATCTACTCTGCTAAGATGAAATACATTAAAATTGTCATATTCAATAACACGCAAAAACCATCGTTGAAATTATATTAGCGAAAAGCTTTGAATGAAATAGAACTGTACAGCTGAGTGAAGTTGTCTTTTCTAAAACTATTTTGTTTTACAATCACTCTATCCTTGACACTCTTTTCTGTTAAAGGGCACCTGTTATGCCCCTTTTTACAAGATGTAATATTGGTCTTGGGTGTCCCCAGAATGTGTCTGTGAAGTTTCAGCCCAAAATACCCAACAGATCATTTATTATAATAGCTGGAAAATGTTATTTTTGGGGTGTGTCTAAAAAAGAGCTGATTTGGAGTGTATGGCTTTAAATGCAGATGAGCTGCATATTCCCGCCCCGTCTCCAGAAGAGGGCGTCGCGTATACGTCTCTGCATTGCATATCTACATCAATAAACAGCCAGTAGAAGCAACATGACTGAGAGCGAGATAACCGGTGTTTAGCTGTACATATGAGAAGGCAAATGCACTGAAAGTGGGATGAAACAGCGCAATGTTACAGAGCTTGCGCCACGCTGACCTGTTATCGGCGCAGATCAATTGACCAAGCCGCGCGACCGCGCTACGAACAAATCTCGCGCTACGAACGGCGCAAACTAATCTCACAAGCACGGCGCTGATCAGTTAAAAAAATACTTAATGTAAGCACACAAATACGGTTAAAACGCTAAGCATTATAATGACATGACATTCACAAAGGATTCTGGAGTGATACATGTATTTAGGTAGATTTTGAGGAGCATTACCTTGAAAAATGAAAGTAATCCACAGCGTCCTCAGCAGCTCGGATGTTGGGAGAAAATTAAGACTCTTATGTTCAGTCTTACATCCAAACACAGAGCACGGGGATTGCTTGCGAGACAATGTTGACGTTACAGCTGCTCGAGCGCAGAGAAAATGGATGACAGCTTACAACCACTGAGGGCAGAAACTATAGAAATGCAGGGCTGTCAATCAACCCCCGTGGCCCGGCCCTCCGAAATGTGACGTCACACTGTGGTGAGAATCAAAACGGCAGGCCTAGTGAGACTGACTTGGTTTAAAGGGGATTTAAAAATGAGCAGTGGGTGGATTTTTATCATTGTAGGGTGGTTGTGTTCACACACTGCCAACACACATTTATGTCCAAACACCATGTAAAAGTGGATTTTGCATAATAGGTGCCCTTTAAGATCTTAATGTGTAGATTATGTCATCCTTCTGAAATGTGCTACAGAGGGAAAGCATGTGAAGAGGAAAGGTAAACATATCACTGATTCTCAAGAATAACTTGTTCTGATAATGATTTTACAAGGCAGAAGTATATACATGTATGTATGTATGTATACACCAGTTGTTGTATGCTATAGTCATGGCAAGAACAAAATGTTCAGCGAGAGGCGCTAATTATGGGGTTTTGATGTCATTCTTGGCTCGACCCATTCAAAATGCCTTTCATGGCCTATGCACACACAGACATGTTGGAGCTAAATGAGGTTCTGCACTGTTGGTGGTTTTACTTGTTCCGTGTGCGGAAAGATAAAAGAGTCTTTTCTCTCTTGACTTAAATATTTATCACAGCAGTGAGACATTCCTTCACTCTTAAATGTTTCCTTCTCTTGTGTATCCATCCAACAGGATGTACGTATAAAATAAGGAGGCAATGTTACCTTTTTGTTTTTTAGCACAATGTAAAATCATGTTCCAGTTCCATTTGATGTTTAAAGGTTTCTGGATTAAAGGCATATATGGAATATCATTTACTTTTTTACTCATCTTTCTTTTTCCCACAAGGAACTGCCTCCCTTGGTTTCTCAGAGAGCTGTCATGCACACAACCACTCACTAACAGCTGTCTGTTTGATTTCAAAAATCTGTGTCTGGACATTACCTTTCTCAAAATCTCAACCTTCAGTTCAAAAATATTTTCTCTCAACAGCAAATCTAAACATTCTTATCTATGACCCAATGATAGTGAAGGAATGCTGTGCGTTTTCACTCCTGGCAGCAAAACCTGTAGAAAATGAAAAATGTGCCCATTATAGACAAAGTTGGAGAAATAGCTCGAATAACAGTTTACCCACAGAGCTTACAGATATGAAAGTTTCTGAAATAAAGGCAAAAATATGTTGAAGACGGCACACATTGCATAGCATATAGTTGTTCAACCTCAGTATTCCCCATCAACTATTCTCATATAGAGAGTATTTTTAAGCAGGTATGATCTTTGCACAGAACATTCTGAGAAATGAGTGCTTGTGTGTTTATTTTACAGTCTGTGTAAAATGTATAAATTTAAGTTTATACAAAGCAAATATAACAGTTCTGTTAATCAGTCAAGTGAGAACTGTTATCAAATGTTGCCAGTAATCTTAAAATTGAACAATAATGTAGTTGTGTTGTAAGAAGGCATGAGTGTCATTTGGCCCACTAATAGCTGCCACAGTATAACAGACTCTCCACCGGCTGACACATTCCTCATATGGTCATACAGCCCAACCCGATTCTCATCCTTTCACTTACACACACTTTTGCATTTGAGGAAATAACCACAAGTAAACAAAGATGCAAGTACATTGTTGTCAACAGGAATCCACAGGTGTTTTTAATATTAAATATCCCGATCATCACCGCTCTGACATTGTGTTCTTTTGTCCTGTCCTTCCTGTCATTTAGGGTGGAGTTCCAGAACAAATTCTACACAGGACAGGGCTTCAAGTTTGTCCCGTTTTCCTTCGAGAGTATCCTGGAGGGTCGATTTGATGAATGAGCTACTTCAACTTTATCAAATATCATCAATTCCCACTCCTGCATGGATCCTGTCTCACCCTGTCCTCTTCAGGAGCAGTGCTGTCTGGTGAAGTGTTTGTAAGACGTGACCCCTAACCTCTAAATGCACATTTTCCTGGGTGTTTTTGAGATGTGCTGTGTTCTGTAAGCCTTTCAGCCAGATTTATAACCTCACTTTATGTAAACAGTCCTTCAAAACAGTGTGGTAACTATAATGGATGTTAAAATGATTGGAAATCTAGATTAATGAATTACTTTAAATAATTTTACAAACAGCATTCAAAAAGGGGCTTTTCACCCTGTTCTTAACCCTGGGTTATCACCATCCTAACCCCGATTTTAACCCCAGGTAAAGGTACATTTTACTCTAATTTAAAAGCAGGGTTAGAGCCAGATTGCGCTGCCAAACCTGTGCAGTGTGAACAATGTTAGAATGTTGTGGCTAGATGCTTAGCAGAGATACCCAATCCTGTGCCTCATATTCACATACTTTGGACAGTCATGGAAACATTTCACATTGTAATAAATGTGGTTTCAGCGTTTGAGGGCAAATGTTAACTAATAACACAAAACATGTGAATTGAAGTACCTGATAGTCTGCAATGTATGCAAATAAGAACATTAACCCAGGGTTAAGGAATTTACAGTGTGAAACATCAGCATAAGAATAGCCAGGATTATTTTTTAACCTTGGGTAAATTATGATCAATGTGAAAAGCCCTAAAGAGCAATATCCAGCTAAAGCAGGGGTATCCAATGACAACTGAGAACTGCCAATGTAGAGCAGAGCATAACTGGAAAAAAAATACATGTTCACTTTTACAGTAAATGTTTAGATTTTAAATTCTCTGATATTTCCATCAGTATGTCTAACCTTTATGGTTAAATGACATAATGGCTCATTAGATACACATGAGCTTTTCCTAATTATGAGGTTACTCTGCACCTGTTGTGTCTCTCCACAAACTATTCTATTGTATGTGTGTTGTTTTGAAGGGACAGACAAAGTAGATGGTTGCAGGGATATCGCCTTGTTAAACTTAATTGAGAACTATTCAACTTGATCCCACATGTGGATATAAAGCAGCTAGTCAAAAAAGCAACAGAATAAAGGTTAACATCCTGTTACTGAGTAAATAGCAAAGGATATCACAAGTCTCATAAGGCAGCTAGTAAAAAGCTAGTCAGTGTCTGGTGGACTGTCTTCAGCCGTTTCTTGCATATCAACATGGAAATAAAATGTTAAAAATTTACTTTATTATTTAGTTATTTGTTGCTGTGTTTGATTGTTTGGCTGTGGTGTTGTGGCAAGTCTTTTACACACATAAGAGAGTGTTTGTGCATGGACGAACATTTCAGTGCGAATTATACAATCAGAAAAGTCAAAGCTGTCTGTTGTTGTAAAACCCAGTTCCTCCTAAATCAGACAATTAAAGATCTTGGGACAATAATCTCATGTCATTGTTTCTATTAGATCTAAGACTGTTCTCATCAAATACACATTTACTTGCATATTTGTTATAAAATCAGATTTTATTTGAATTAATTTTACATGAAAAATAACATGGAAAGATCTTGTTTCGTGACCCTGTGGCCATGGAAGGGATAGAAACGCCTCATAAGACAATGAAGAACTTAATGAATTCTCCAGGCTTTACAGCTCTAGTGGCTCCAGATTTCCTCCATGTTTGTGTCCAACTTCCTGTTCATGCAGAGGGAGGAAAAGAGACAAGCATGGATGGAAAAATGGAATATGCTCTGTGAACTATTTTCTATTCAATTACTCTCTATTGTGAGACTCACTGTACTGCATTCAGCTAATGTGCTGTTTTATTAAGTTTTACATAAAGCAGAGATGGCCATTATTACTACTAAAACAAGACAGATGTGTTATACTAAACAAGCAGGTCCATATCTGCATGCCAATTACTCAAAAAGTTTCCCATAAACATTTATGCATTTATTATATATTCTATCTGATTTGATTATGCATTTGGTGTCAAAATAAGTAAATATTTCCAATATAGTTCCAATTTAGCTCTCAAATAACTGCGTCAAAAAAGAGACCAACAGCAACTGCCTGCTTTTCACTGGAAAATATTTTTTCCCATTTATTCCATTATAGCCATTTTTAATGCTAAATGAATACTTCTACTCATCAACCAAATCACAGATGAAGCAGAACATCACAAACTTGATTTGATTTGAAGCAAATGCAAATACAATTAATAAACCTATATTTTGTACCTACCTATATACATGTTTTTTAAAATAAAGATATTTAAAAGTGTTTGTTTAATAGAAGTTGGGACAGATTTTTGCTAAATCTTTATTTATAGGAATTTTGCAAGTAAATCTTTAAAACTATGAACTATTTGTTTTTTGTAGATAATTCAGTATCAAAACAGTGATGCATCAAGCTACATCATAATTTATATATATTTTAAGCTTTATAATTAATAAAGGGAAATAAAAAAGGATTATTCTACTGTCTACACACACATACAAAAACACAAATATTGGATTTCCATGTTTTATTGGGACATACTTCATAGACGTAATGGCTTTTATACTGTGTTTTCTATCCCCGTACCCTAAACCTACCCCTCCCACAAAATTTTCAGCAATTTTAGATTTTCAAAAAAATCCATTCTGTGTGATTTATAAGTTTGTTTCTTCATAGGGACCAAAAATGTCCCCACAAGGACAAGGATTTTTGGATATTGCTATCTTAAGGACATTTTGGCCCCATTATGTAGAGTATAGCTGAACCACACACACGTGACCCTTTTTTCTCTCATTATTTTCACCCAGTAACAGATAACCATAAAGGCCTTAAACTTATGATTGGTGAAAGGTGCAGGTTTATGCAATTTGCCATTCATAGTGCGCCCCCTGCTGGATAGCCAGGGTAGCGCTTTTGGTGGGTGTTCACTTTATTTAAAGATAAAACAGTGTTGGCTGCTCAGAAACCAAGGAACACTGTAAAAAGTATTCTTGCCTTTTAGTTGGTTTTACTTTTTTCCTAAATTTTCACCAATACGTTGACCAATAACACATAATTTAGCTCTGCATGATACTATATCAAAGACTCTTATTAAGATTAAATTGTCTTGTTTGCTTGAATGCCAAAAGGTGAATGTACAGCAATAAGATGGTCTGGGAGGTGGCTAGGCCAGGCAGCAAAGAAGCCAAAACTCTGAATTCTCGTATAAGAATCTTTACTTTTAGCGCGGGCATGCTTCAAAGAAATTGAACAAGGACAATAACAATCCAACTTAAGAAAATATAAAGAAGAAGAAAAAAACAATAAAGATAACATTTAATGCATAAATTGGCCACAATCCCAATGGATAGCCTCAATTAGCCAGGCCAACAAACATTCTGGGCCTCTCTCTCTCCTCTCACAATCTGTCCCTCCTTTATAGATGAGGCTCCTCACCCCATATTCAAACAGTCCAATAGCAATGATTTCTCAGTTAGAAACTGGAGACTATTATTATATCATAAGAACATTTTCTATCAGTCAAGATAGAACCTTATTATTAAACAGCATGGTGTGGTTTATTGAATGATAAGCTGTGTCTCAAAGCTCTACCACACAACATTTCTCTCTTTCACCCCCGCTGGATGGTTTAGGTTAGATTAATGATATAAGCAATCAGCGGTACGATTTTTCTTACCTGGGCAATGCCCAATTGTAAACTGATATGGCTGCAGGGCCAGACACCAGCACATTATCCTGGAATTACTATTGTGCAATGATTGCCTCCATTTCAATGCCCTGTGGTTAGTTTTTGAAGTGAATTTACATCTGAGTAAATAATAACTGAGAAAGTCTATGGCCCATTCATTAACAAGGCCATCCTTTTCAATTGTCTTCTTTCTCTCTCAAAGAGTTTTCCATTTAAAAACAGTACTGGTCCTTCAGTCCCAGACCCTCTGAAGTCACAGAGATGACACGTGTGTTTGTTCAAGGTTCCGTTATATAAAACCACATCATCTAAATATGCTGCTAAATATGAATACACTATTCCTCAATCATCGAAAAGTTGCTGGTGCTCCATGTAAACCAAAAGGCATCACAATATACTGATATAATCCAGTTGGAAGTTGGAACACAAAAGGTAGAGTAGGTCCTGCAATAAGAATAAAGTGATACTTGCCAATACCCTTTACACCAGGGGTGCCCAACCCTGTTCCTGGAGATCTACCTTCCTGCAGAGTTCAGCTCCTACACTGATCAAACACAACTGAACCAACTAATTAGGATCTGGAGCACTTGATAATTACAGACGGGTGTGTTTGATCAGGGTTGGAACTGAACTCTGCAGGAAGGTAGATCTCCAGGAACAGGATTGGGCACCCCTGCTTTACACAGATTTAGGGTGATCATGTAATGACCTTTACCGAGCATTTCAACCAGCTCATCTATGTGAGGCATTGGGTAAAATTCAAAACAGAACCTAAGTCCACCATCATTCCTAGGAACCAAAAGTATGGGACTTGACCACTCAATTTGAGAAGGTTATACGATTCTCATCTCCAACATTGCTGTCTTCCAGCTTCCATTTTCTCAGGAACCTGTCAGGGCTTCTGACGGATTGGAGCAGTATTTAAGACTATATATTGTGTGTGTACATCCTGGTCTTTCCAGAAAGAGAGATGGAAAAGATTGGTACACATTTGCTAGATGTTGATGTTGTTGTTATTTGTCGCTCAAGTGTAAATAAAGGTCCAGAACTTCACCTGATGGTTGAAATGTTTCCATCTTCTCCATCCTGTACCACCCGCACCATCATCATTTATGTTTTGAATCAAACATCCTGTCCCTTAACTCTTAGGCTCTGTTTAGTATGTTTCCTTTCAGGACACAAAATCCCATATGTTGTAGGTCCAGTTTTCGAGTAACGATGTACAATATGGGCCTTTCCACTGGGCATTACCTCTCTGTTAGCAAATAGCAAATAGAAGGAATCCTTTATCCCTTTCTTATCCATACTTGCCAACTTTTTTAACATGTTTTTCAGTGTACCATTGAAACACTCAAATCCAGCATTTTTGGGATGAAATAGAATAGTTCTGATACCCTTAATGACAGTGGTTCTCAATTCCAATCCTGATGACCCATAATTTGTGTGTCTTCCGTATTTAATGGACGGGATTTAGATCATCACATCATTAGGAGAGAGCTCCATGAACTGAATTGAGTGTGTCAGATAAGAGAGTCATACAAATTGTGCAGAGCAACTGGTCCCCAGGACCAGAGTTGAGAACCACTGATTTAGGCCAATAGAATTGTTGACTAGGAACAACAAGTCTGGGACTCAAACCTGTGCACCCACAGGTTTACCATCTACCTCACACACTTTCTAAAACTAAGGTTGTAATATAACATATTACCTCTGCATTTCTCTCAAGTTGTCACTGAGATTCAATCAGATCTGACTCAGGACCTGGGAGACTTGGTAAGATCTCATGTGCCTTTACCTTTCTCTATGTTTTTCTTGTCATCATTGTCTTCTATTCTTTTTAACCTTCCCACCAGTATAAAACAAGTCTGCTGTCCAAATCTGCAAAAGCTTGAGCAGGCTGACCATTGACCACTTCTGTTTTTTTTTCATTGTCTGTTTTTCCATAGGCTCAACTCATCCAAGGGCAACTCATCTTTTGCAACATAACGCTTGGAACATAGAGGATGATGGTCGATCCCTTCTGGTCCTTAGCCTTAACTTCTGGTCACTTCCACCTCTTGTTTAAACCACTGATTTAATTTTAGGTCTTTCTGACACTCTCCCCAGATGGCACACTGAGGCTCCTGAAGAGTTGACACTACATCTCCTCAGCGATATTGTACGTAGATTGTTACCAGATTATTACCAGGTTGTTGTTCATTCATCCAGCATATGCCTCCAAGGCCTGCTTATTAGCAAGCTGTTTGCCATCCCCACGTACTTCCGATGCATTCAAAATGGATAAAGAAGCTCTCCACATATTGCCCCTTTACAAAACAATGAATTTGTGGTTCATGATATTGTCTAAAGCAGGGGTTCTCAACTCTGGCCCTTGAGGTCCACTTTCCTACAGAGTTTAGCTCCAACCTTGATCAAACTGGCTTTCCAGTAACTTTCTAGTAATCCTGAAGACCTTGATTAGCTTGTTCAGGTGTGTTTGCAGGAAAGTGGACCTCGAGGGCCAGAGGTCTAAAAGGTTCAGCAGGTGGTTGAGTTGTAAGTGATGTCTCCTAATTGACCTATCGGTAAGCCCCGCCCCCCTTAGTTACTGTTGCTCCCTCGGACAAACAAACGGAGTTGCTCACTGTCTTACAATGACAGCTGCAGTGTGAAAACCTTGTCCCACGATGTTTTTGCACAATTTGACACAGAAGGCCATGGGAATTAAATATTCCATGGAGGAATTTATAAAATATTTAAAAATAAATACGGTGGGTAACTCGAAGCGAGGGTTTACAGATCACAATGCAAGCGAGAGAAGTCTCATATTACGGTCGGTCACGATCGCAGATGATAACATGCAGGATCAACACTGTTCATGTATCGCAGGGTACGATTAAATTAATGTACATTTAACCAGTTTAATATGGAGAGGCACTGCAATGTAGACCTTCATTTATGTGTTTTTGACCTACACTGTACAAGACGTGAGAACAGTCCGTTATTTAGGTTTGTATGTTAGCATGGACTCACTAACTTTAACGTTAGCTAGTTTTAGCCAGAGATACCTTGCTAAAGCACAAGATAACATTAACGTTCTGCTTGAGCAGATGAAAATTGTAACTTAATGAGTGTATGACAAGCAGAAAATAAACGTTTTTGTCTTCATTTGTACTGGGGTTGAATAGTTAGGGACATTTTGCTCTGTTTTGTTTGAATTCAGGAAATATAATAAAATAAATTATATTGCCCATCCTCTCAGGATACCTGGAATCAGTGTTACAAGTCCCCCAGGCACAACATTTTTGCATTTTTTGTAGCATAAATAACATCAAACCGATGCGAGCTTCGGATCTTCCAATGTTTCTCTATGGCGCTGAAACCTAAAGATGTCCGAGTTCCGCTCCCTGTGCAACTGATACTCGACTGCCATTGGCTCATCTGCGTTCGAGGGGAGGGGCTTACCGATAGGTCAGTTGTTGTGTAAGAGCCCTGGGGTATGTAAGGGGTGGTGAGTTTGTTGGCTGACTTGTTCTTCTGAGACAATCCCCTCTCATTTAGAAGTTTTGATGGGCAGTGGTCTTTACAATTATTCATGGTAGGGTGAAAAATTGTCAATCAAAAATGCACAGTTGTCATCCGAAACATCCCATACGGTGGAACTGACAAAGCATAATCATCCTTTGCATGAGCCAAATCGTGTCTGAACACTGAATCGTGTCCATGACCTTTCTCTTAATGAAATGAGGACACAGAAGCACACAAAAGCCATCATGTTTCACCCTGAAGAAAAGGTTTCCTTATAGTTCTCGCTGGGGTTCCCCATGGTACTAGAGCACAGATTTGCCCTTTCGGTCTGGTCTAGGTAGCATTTCTACCGAGGGGTAGAAATATATCTGTGCTGGATATATTGGTACGGGTTGCTAAATACCCGAATATGTAATAGCCTAATGATTGGTGAAACATTCATGCATTTAAAGGTTAATAATTAATTTACATTAAACATTTAATTAAATGACATCCTTTTCAACCTTTTGTTGTGCAAAAATGATAGGTGTAGAAATTATAATAATATCCGGGAGGTAACCAGTTCTGTAAAAATGTTAGTCACCCAGCCATAAGCATTTTGCGCAATGCATGTGTTGTCAATTAAACATACGCATTAGGCTAAATGTGCTTTGTACTGTAAATCTTAGTACAGCTAACTCAAAATTAAAAACTCGTTGACTTAAAAAAATTATGCCAAGTTAACATGGTATATGTTTTTGTGTGAAGCAAACATTTTTTTTATGTCATTTTGACATTTCTGAATATTTGTGTACATTTGTGCACAAAAAAAGAAAATGAAATACAAGAAAAACCTGAAGTGACAGAAATTACTTTTGCAAAAGCCTCTAGGCCTATTCAGGCCCAGTTCCAGGCCAGTACTGATAGGGGGCATTCATATTCTAAAGGACGGCAAACAAACAGAAAACCCAAACTCACTAGCTGACAGAAAGGGCAAAAATGCTATTTATACAAGAAAATGTATTTAATCACACAACCACCATCTGACATGCTATTAAACGCGTTTTGGTCTTTGATGAAGATCTCACTTTGTGACAGGCCAGGTTTGAGCTTCTGAATAATACCCACACAGCATCACAAACAGGAGAATGTCGCTGGCTTTGCGTAGTACCTGCCATCTGGTGGGCAGTACACTTTTGTGCCTGAAGGGAAGATATTTTGTCTAATGTTTAATACTTTACCACAGCATGTTGACGATATGCAGGATGTGCTTCAGTGAGATAATTTTTCCTGTAGCTCAAACAGTAGAGCATGGCGCTAGCAACACCAAGATCATGGGTTCGAATCCAATGGAAAGCAAGAGCTGATAAAAAATGTAAAACTGTAACTTGAATGCAATGTAAGTCGCTTTGGATAAAAGCTAAATGCGTAAATGTAATGTAAATGTAAATTTACCTTCTCACAAAGCAGGCCCGGCTCCAGATATGAGATGAAGGGTGGGCCAAGTGATATTCCAGGTGGGTGGGTTCTCCAGTTTTATACTTGATGGAAGACACCGTGTTCACAGCAAATGTTAGCGGTGTGAATGACCAGCCGAATAACATGTCATACCGTCCTCCCACTGAGGCATCCTCCATGGAGCTTTCTTAAACCTAAACATATTCATGCTAGACAAGGCCATTCCATGACCATAGAACATATCACTCTTGGGCCCTTATTGGACCCCAGCCCAGCACATTTTGTATGTCTCCCTCATCCACATGAAAAAATACAACAGTAATTTATAGTAAATACTAGTGTTTTTGAACCATACTACAGTAAAGTGTATTATACTGTGTATATTATAGTATTTACAACACTTTGTCAATGAATGCTACAGCATACTGTATTAACTAGCCTATAGTGAACTGATAAACTGTAATAAATACTGCAGTATACTTTAGTTTTTACTATAGCAAACTGTAGTGTATTGTAGTATAATATAACCTATAGTTGTAGTACACTTAAAGTAACTTAGTACAGTATTTGGTAAAGTAATTTGATTATATTACTACAGTTGTTTTATAGTTATGATTCAACTCATCAGCTCATTAGTAAAGACTGGAATAAATAAATTGGGTGTGTCTGATAAGGGAGACATACAAAATGTGCAGGCCTGGGGGTCCTCCAGGACATGTTTGAAAACCACTGATCTAGATGATGGCGGAGTCATCTGATAGAAGTTTGTTCGGTGTGGAGAAAGCCCAGCAGGCAAAATTGTGCAGGTGGTGCCATTTTGAAGCTCGGCCAGCAGGCGGCAACAGAGTCAGTCAGGCGCAGCCGCACCGCGACTCATCACCAACGAGTAACGGACAGCAACACTGAGCGCAGGAGAGCAATGGAGCTGTGATAGATCTCTTCATCAGCGAGTGAGTCACTGCACCACACTGACATTATTACCAGAGATTAAACGTTTTACAGAGGTTTAGATCAGTACAGTAATTATTGTTTATTCTGTGCAGCTAACGAGTTAGCTCGTAGCTCAAAATGCCTGCGTCCTAGTGAGCCACCTACATAGACATCATGTTTGGGCGTCTGAGGAGCTTTACGAATCGGCAGGGATTTTGGTGCGCTCCGAGTCAGCTGTATTTTGGAACACCATCGGCGCTATTTAGAAAACCCGTTGGGTTTTGACATACACACCATGATTCTTTGAAGTATGTTGAGTGATAAAGGTCATCTGATGATAGCGTATCCAGAAATGCTGTCTAGGTAGGTAACGTTAGCTGACTATTGTTGAGACAGTCTATCTATGATGTTGTCTGTATACTGTATGGTAGGCAGTGCACTAGTTTGAGACAAAGCTCACTATTCGCTTTTGCGTGTTTGTAGTTTAAATAAAATCTTATGGGTGGATTGTTTGATTTCTTTCTGTCATAACTTGTTCGTATAAGAACAGAACAGCTCTGGATAGTTCATATCCAAGCAAACTCACGTCTTCAGTAAATACACCAACGAAATGCCCTAAAAACGTCACATGACTTAGCTTGATTAATCACTTCCGAGCTGATTCGTTTTTAGACCTGACTCAGTCCTGTTTTGGAAAGATTATTAAACCATGCACATGGTTGGAAAACAAATTATACACAACATTTACTTAAAATTCACAGTCAGTGCGCACAAAAATGTGAACTATAATTATTGCCAGATTGTGGACTACAACTGTATGTTATGGTAACTTCTGGTTCTATCCTAAATCATCTAACATTCACTTAAGTGTGCTTTTTTATCAGATGATGCTAATCTATAAATGGCCATCAGATGATAGATTGTCCCAGCCAACATATTGGTCTGTCATTAGTTAAATTAGACTAGCTGAAGAAAATTATTACAAATACTGCAATCCTTGCATTTATGTGATGTCAGGTGTATGACACAGCAAGATTATTTATTATTTAATCTGGTGTGTTGGCTTTCAGGACCCAAGCATAAATTAAACATTCACAAGAGCTGTGCTGTAATTCCATATAATTGCCTTCACTGGTTTCAGTTTTCAGATGGGTTCTCATGTTACGGAGGCTGCTGGATGTCTGAATGACACGTGTCTTTGCCATTCATGTGATGCAATACATTGAGACTAAAGTATAAATTGATTTCTTTGTACTCAGATTTGTTGTCCGATGTGTTGCGGTATAAAATGTTGTGCAAAGTGCATTTTAATGATTGACTAATGCTTTTGAAATGCTGAGGTCAGTCCTCTGTTTCTCATAGGCCTACATATCCTATATAACAATTTTCTTTACCAAAAAAAATAATAATAATGCAGCTTTGTCTCAACCTTTTTTCCCCTGTTTAGTTACTAAGGGCATCAGTGTTTATGGTGTATGTATGTATTTAAATGGGAGTCTGATTTGTGCCTCTTGCTATTGGGATATCAAAAATTTCTCTGGATGATTTATAAAGTGAATAACCATGTGGTAATGCTTAATACTGGATGTTTTACAGAAGAAAGGTACTTCATGTCATTTGATTCTTTCTTTTTACTTCAAACTTGATGGTTGAATTCATAAGGAAATCACTCCAAAACACATCTATGATCGCCAAAGTCTTTTGGATATCGACAACGCATACAAACACCAACTCTCGCCGGCGGTTACTGAGAAGCTACAAGGCCTTTGTTTACTGCTGAAGCCGGACCTCGAGACCGCGGCCTCACCTATTGACGCTACCCGCACAAGGTGGCGTCGCAAGCGGTGTGTGAGAGGACGGAAGCGCGGTAAGTGCAGAGGTATTCGATCTAGGCTAAGGGCTAACCCCACAAGACCGGCTCTTCCAACACTCATGCTCTCTGGAAAACAAACTGGACTTAATTCAACTCAGTCGGTCTACACAGCATGAGGCAAGGGATTCAGTTTTTTTTTCACTGAAACATGGCTAAACAACAACATCCCGGACTCTGCCATTCAGCTGCATGGGTTAAACTGCTACCGAGCGGACAGAGATTCATCACTTTCTGGTAAGACCCGCGGAGGTGGCTTGTGTGTGTATATCAACAAAGAATGGTGTAACAATGCTGCGGTAGTATCAAAACACTGTTCATCACTGGTGGAGTTTATGGTTGTGAAATGAAAGACTCTTATGTAAGAATGCTGTTCATCGACTTCAGCTCAGCATTAATCACAATAATCCCACAACAGCTCATCCACAAACTAAACCTGCTGGGCCTTAAACCCTCACTCTGTAATTGGATCCTGGACTTTTTAACTGCAAGACCTCAGTCAGTCCATGTCGTCCACAACACCTCGAGCACTACCACACTGAGCACAGGTGCCCCACAGGGCTGTGTGCTCAGCCCGCTGCTCTTCACGCTGCTGACTCACGACTGCACTGCCAAGTTCAGCTCCAACCACATCATCAAGTTTGCTGATGACACAACAGTTGTAGGCCTCATCAGCAACAACGATGAAACAAACTACAGAGAGGAAGTGGCACAGCTGGCTGAATGGTGTGGTGCAAACAACATGTCCCTCAATGTGAGTAAGACAAAAGAGGTTGTGATGGACTTCAGGAGAAACTCTGTTGACCACCCCCCACTGACCATCGACGGCTCAACCGTGGAGAGAGTCGGCAGCACTAAATTCCTGGGGGTGCACATTACAGAGGATCTCACCTGGACCACCAACATCACGTTACTCAACAAGAAGGGACAACAGCGCCTACACTTTCTCCGCCGACTGAAAAGGGCAAGTCTCCCTCCACCCATCCTCATCACTTTCTGCAGGGGCACCATTGAGAGTGTGCTGACCAGTTGCATCACTGTCTGGTATGGGAACTGCAGTGCTGCTGACCGAAAGACCCTACAACGGACAGTGAACACTGCCGCAAAGATCATCGGTGCCCCTCTCCCCTCCATCCTGGATATTTTCCTTGCACGCTGCTCCATCAAAACCAACAGCATCGTGAAGGACCCCACCCATCCCTCCCACAACCTCTTCCAGCTCCTGCCATCAGGTAGAAGGTACCGGAGTATCAAAGCTCGCTCTGTCAGATTGCTCAAAAGCTTTTTCCCCCAGACTGTGAGAGCTCTTAACTCCAATCTCCCTGTCCCCCTCTGAAACCATGAACACCTCAGCCCCCTCCCCCCAACTCATTGAAACTGTTGACAATTTTCCTAAGTGCAATTCTGAGTGTGCTACACACAGGTGAGTGGGCTATACAAACCACCTGTAGTAACACACTCATCCCACTATATGTACACTAGACACTTTCTATAAACACTCCCTGCTACAAAGACTCAAGATAATGTTTACTTGTGCATTGCACTACAAAATCATTTTGCACTATGCGCTGCTTTCCACAATTTCATGTACAAATATCTCTTATATTCATGAAATATCAAATTTCATGAATATTTATATTCATATACAGTATTTATGTAAAGTTTTTGTACAGTCTCAGTTTGTGTATGTGTAGTCAACTATGTATAGTAGTTATAGTATATGTATAGTCAGATGGTTAACTGTTGTATAGCTCTATTGTTTTTCTTATACTTGCATTGTTGTATGTTTATCTTACAACCCCAAATCAGAAAAAGTTGGGACAGTATGGAAAACGCAAATAAAAAAAGAAAGTAATGATTTCTAAATTTACTTTGACTTGCATTTCATTGCAGACAATATGAACACAAAATATTTCATGTTTTGTCTGGTCAACTTCATGTCATTTGTAAATATACATCCTTTCCTGTCATTCAGACCTGCAACACATTCCAAAAAAAGTTGGGACAGTAAAGCATTTACCACTTTGTAATGTTGCCATTCCTTTTCACAACACTTAAAAGACGTTTAGGGACTGAAGACACCAAGTGATGAAGTGTTTCAGGTGTAATTTTGTCCCATTCTTCCTGCAAACAAGTCTTAAGGTGGGCAACAGTACGGGGTCTTCGTTGTCGCATTTTGTGCTTCAGGATGCGCCACACATTCTCTATTGGAGAGAGGTCGGGACTGCAGGCAGGCCAGTCAAGTACCCGTACCCTCTTCCTCCGCAGCCAGGACTTTGTAATGTGTGCAGAATGTGGTTTTGCATTGTCTTGTTGAAATATGCATGGACGTCCCTGGAAAAGATGTCTTCTTGAAGGCAGCATATTGTGCTCCGAAATCTCTATGTACTTTTCAGCATTAATGGTGCCATCACAGAAGTGCAAGTTACCTTTGCCAAGGGCACTGACACAACCCCATACCATGACAGACCCTGGCTTTTGGACTTGTTGCTGGTAACAGTCTGGATGATCCTTTTCTTCTTTGGTCCGGAGCACACGGCGTCCATTCCTCCCAAAAAATACCTGAAATACTGATTCATCTGACCACAGTACAGTGGATGGACAGTGATGGTCCATCCCAGATGCCTCCGAGCCCAGAGAAGTCGACGGCGCTTCTGGACACTGTTAACATAGGGCTTCCTTTTGGCACAGTACAGTTTTAACTGGCATTTGTGGATGTAACTACGTATTGTGGTACTTGACGAAAGTCTATCGTTTGCCAAAGTAGTCCTGAGCCCATGTGGTGATATCGCTTATAGATGAATGACGATTCTTGATTACATAAACACACTTATGCAGTGTCTTTGCAAGCCTGAGGGATCGGAGAACAGTCACTTCGGTTGTCCAATATTCAGCACATTAGGCTTTGACTAAATCACTTTTGTAACCTATACTAATACACATGTTAATTATATCCTTTACACAGTGAAGACTAATTAATTTACACAATGTATGTAGCTTTTCTTATTCCTATTGCTTGCAATTAGATTCACTGACTGTGAGCTTGATCTTTTAGGCTTGTATTAGTTTGATATACATGGTGACAATGATTATGAAAGTTCTGTTCAAAGAAGGATGTTAATATATCCATAATAATTGTGGTACTTGACAAAGGTTTGCCAAAGTAGTCCTGAGCCCATGTGGTGATATCGCTTATAGATGAATGACGATTCTTGATGCAGTGCCGCCTGAGGGATCGGAGATCACGGTTGTTCAGCTTAGGCTTGCGCCCTTGTACTTTACGCACTGAAATTCCTCCAGATTCCTTGAATCTTTTAATTATGTTATGCACTGTTGAAGGTGAAATATCCAAATCTCTTCCTATCTTTCTTTGAGGAACATTGTTTTTAAACATTTCAATAATTTTCTCACGTATTTGTTGGCAAACTGGCGATCCTCGGCCCATCTTTGCTCCTAAAGGACTAGACCTTTCTTGGATGCTGCTTTTGTACCAAATCATAATTACAATCACCTGTTGACATCAACTGTTTCAAATCACATCATTATTGAACCAATTTACCTCATTACTAGCCCTAAATTGCTCCTGTCCCAACTTTTTTTGGAATGTGTTGCAGGTCTGAATGACAGGAAAGGATGTATATTTACAAATGACATGAAGTTGACCAGACAACATGAAATATTTTGTGTTCATATTGTCTGCAATGAAATACAAGTCAAAGTAAATTTAGAAATCACTACTTTCTTTTTTTATTTGCGTTTTCCATACTGTCCCAACTTTTTCTGATTTGGGGTTGTATGTTTAACTGGTATGTAGCACCGTGGTCCTGCAAGACACGACATTTTCCACTATATGTCCACACATGTAGCAGAATGACAATAAAGCTCGACTTGAAACTAGGGTTGTGACGGTGAGGAAATTTTCCCACCGGTTAATCGACGTGTGACAACACCGGTAATACCGGTATCACCGTGGTGGGGGGTCGTTTGAGTTTTCCCTATTTTCCATGCTTTCCTCCGCTTTTAAATAGCTTGTAAAAGCACCTTGCACATTTTACTTTCAGTTTTAAATTTGCGGCAATTCGGCATTAAGCAGTTGTTTGTTTTTAGTTCGCTTGAGTTTTCCCTCTTTCCCTCACTTTCCTTTGCTTAAATAGCTTGTAAAAGCACCGTGCGCATTTTACTTAAAGTTTTAAATTAGCAGCAATTCGGCATCAATTGAATTGAATTCAAGCAACAACAAAATACAACGTAGAACATATAACTTTTATTAACAAAACGAATAAAAATACACCATGCTATAGGCCTATGCCTAATATAAAATAACAAATAACTTGCAAATTTTAAATAGGTATACAAAACTGAAAATCATTAAAGACTGAGGAACAAATAGGCCTAATTATAAAACGTAGAACGTTTATTAGCAAAACGATTAAGAAAGTTTGGAGGCTCGGACTGCATACACCTTTATGTAAAATAATGGGAAAAAATTACACAGTTTAAATAAAATAAAAATCAGCAAATACTGTGGAACCAAATAAATAAGAAACAAATGTTAAAAAAACATTCCAATATCACCTTAGATAAATGGCAGGTCAACAGGCTTTTCAAAATCCAAAGTATTTTTAAAACGGGTGCTTTTACATTTGGTTTTGAAACTCTTGTCTGTCTCACCTCACTCTTCTTGTCTGTTTCACCTCACTCTTCTTGTCTGTTTCACCTCACTCTTCTTGTCAGTCAGCTCGACTCACTCTCCTCACATGATAAATGAAATCTGATCTGTGATGCGCGACTGTCGTTCGTTCAGTGTGCTGCATCGAGCTGCCGCGTTCAGTTTTAATTGTAGTGTCTGTTCTCTAACTGAATTAAATGATTTTTATTACTATAAAAAAATTAAAAAATGACGGTGAGGGACGGTGCCGCAAGTGGCAAGTTGTGGCTTAACACCGGTATCACCGCCAACACTGTCTATCGCAGCAAGCCTACTTGAAACATTGAAAAATCTTATTGAACCCAAACATTTGAATAGTAGTAAATAACATAAGTCAGTCCTGCCAGTTAATAGCTGCAAAAATATAACTACCATGATGTACAGTGCATTTTACCACCATATCTATCCAAACCATCTATCCACAAAGGATTTCACATCATGTTTAACTCTTACTTAATTTCTTAACTGTCATTGTTGTCTTTCAGGGGCCTGATAATGGCCAGCCAAGGATGCTAGCGTTACCATGGGCAGAGTCACTCTGCGCTACTTTTGCTATGGTTGCCTCTTCACCTCTGTGACCTGGTCGATTCTACTCTTCCTGTATTTCAACCTCAGCCAGGAAAGCCATTTGTCCTTCAAAAATGTGCCCGTCCAGGGGCAGCACCGCTTTCAGCCTCGTTTCACCCGTGGCCCAGCAATCCTTCACAGAGATGGCAGTCAAGTCCGCAAAGGACATGCAATGGAGCCTCTCAAGCCGGACCTTTCTCCAGAGCTGGGTTAGTGGACATTCCAGCTATCAATCAATGAATATGTTTTCATTTGAAATTTGTGCTTTTTTTTTAGAGACATATAAGAGGTCTCAGGGCTCGCAAAATTTCAAAATCCCTGGTAGCCCTTCGGGCAGGTACTCTTCAGATTTTGGTAGCCCAAAAATTAATTTAACTAGCCCAAATAAAAAAAAGACCATAAATGTCAATCAAAAATATTTTCAATACACAAATATCAACAAATATCAAGGAAAGAGTTTTATTTTACTATTTGCAGGCAATGTTCCCTCTAATGTTTCTTTTCTTGCTGAGCAGAACTTTTCTCTATTGGGCCGACATTTCGGGCATCTGAGCAAAAACATTCTTTATATACCAGACCTGTATATCACAAAATTGCTCAAAATATGTCACAAAAAAGTGTGAAACTTTTAACTTTAATGTGCTATTTATATTTGACCCTTGATGTAACTAAATGATGTACATTTTAGGTTACCTGAGAAAACATTTTTTACAGTATAGATGCATTGCAGTTCAAAAGTTTGGGATTAGTAAAGATTTTTTTAAAGAAGTTTCTTATGCTCAGGGCTGTAGCCTATCTATTTGATAAAGAAAACTGAATATTATTCAACAAAATAATATTGTGAAATATTATTGCAATTTAAAATAAATGTTTTCTGTTTTAATATACTTTAAAATATAATTAATTCCTGTGATCAAGGCTGTATTTTCAGCATCATTACTGCAGTCTTCAGTGTCACATGATCCTTCAGAAATCATTCTGATATGCTGATTTATAATCAATGTTGAAACAGTTGTACTGCTTAATATTTTTTGGGACCTGTGATATTTTAAAAAAATAAAAAATTCCAAAGCGCTCTGAGCAACCATGAACCGCTTTCTCTCTGAAGATGGTGAAGCGCACGAGGAACCGAAGGATAAACAGATTTCCAGCCACTGTACTCTACTGCTATATTATATTGAGATGAGAACTAAAAAAACTGCCCCGGAAGTGCCAGAACAGCTATCAGCGTGGACCATAGGCACCGATCATGTTATTATTGCAGAGTGCATATTCAGTCCGTGAGTAGCCTCTCCGCTCGGATCGCAGGTGGATTTCCCTCACTATATGTGTGAGAGAGAGCGCCACCAGCGCGTCCGGTTTTATGTGAACAAAACTGGATGCTCTCCCTCTCTCTCCCTTCTCTCTCAGATATTACAAGTGTAATTGTACATACAGCACCTTTAAATGACACCGGTATTGCGGTATTTTAAAAATTCATATCATAAGAAAAATAAACACCGGTATTCGGTATGAACCGGTATACCGCCCAGCACTACCGCTTAGCCTAGCCTTTGACATCAACAGCAGATGATGTGGGAAGTTTTCATACAATTTTTTTTGTTGCGACCCACCAGTTATGAAGCACTGGTCTAAATATTCCAGCATTACTGTCAGCGAGTGAGAAAAAGAGCCAATGCTGCTCATTTACAGTAATGAGCTCTACCGGTGTCAAGCTGACGTCTTACCATGTGCTTTTTAGAATAAATTGTGTTTTGACAGTTTGTCACAGGTAATTAGAAAAGCTACTTATAAAAGATGGAATGGCTTGAAAAGTTTTCATAACAGGGATGAGAAATAGACTTGACTACAATTGGCTATTCACTGTAATATGAGTTTTGCAGACAGCGAGGCAGGTTTTGGAACCCCTTTTGTTGCCATGACAACACACTTACTACCTATATTATGTCGTGAAGCTGAATCAATCCACCAGTTTAAAAGACTTTTGACTAGACCATCTGTCCTACACTGTGGGCTCCACTAAATCCTCTGAAAAAGCAGCTTTCTTTTAAAGGGGTCATCGGATGCTATGATATGATAGTTGATCTGATTCTTTAGAGTGTTAATGAAAAGTCTATACCATACTTTGGTTACAATTTCTCAATGCTAGTGTAAAAAACACCCTTTTTACCCTTTCAAAATCAGCTCTGTTTTCAGCAAGCTGTTTTTAGTACATGTTGCTTTAAATGCTAATGAGCTCTGCTGACCCCGCCCCTCTCTTCCGTGGGGTGATGAGCAGACTGTAAAATTCAGCCACGAAACTGGCTACCTAGCACATTATTAGGAAAGGCGATTTGCGAAGATTCATTAAAAAAAAAACTTATACTCACTTCTTCTGTAGATAAAGCTAGATCACGAATGATTCACGCGAACATAGACACATTTAGGCAGATCGGGGATCAGCACATTCACTTCAAAGCGAAAGTAACGTTAATCCTCTGCGTCTTCAGCGGCTCAGATGTCGGGAGTTAATGACGTCTGCTATATTCATTATTACATCCAACAACAAAACACCTCAATCGCTTAATCTGAGACATCTTGTCTTCCCCTGCACCGGAGTCAGCGGTCGGACTGTTTACAGCTCACTCAGTTCACTCAGCTCACTCAGGGCAGGTCTAAGGTAAGACGGTCTTGTCAATCAACTATCGTGGGAGTGGCCTGTGCAGAACTACGTCATTCTGACAGGAATCTCAGAACAGCCTGATTTGAGAAAGGGGATTTTAAAATAGGGATTTAAAGAAAACCACTAATTGGATTTTTATCATTATAGGATGGATGTGTACACACACTCCCAACACACATTTATGTTCAAACAACTTGTAAAGTGAATTTTGCATCCGATGACCCCTTTAACAAGCAGCCACAGAGTAAGAAGTCAGTGTTTTATGAGTGTTCTGATTTCGGATTTCAGGAATGATTTTTAACAAGCAGGACCAAGAGGTACGAGATATGGGCTATCATAAGCACGCATTCAACGTTCTCATCAGTAACCGGCTTGGCTACCACAGAGACGTCCCAGACACCAGGAATGACAAGTACGAACATCTCTGTGTACTGACCGTTTGCTCAAATCATTACATCTGTTCTGTTAACTCTCAAAAGTAACCATGAAATCAGCATTTGCAATATTCCATAAAAAGTGTGTGTTTATTATAATTGATTTATCCTTGAATCCTATTTTTATTTTTTTTTAAATTCATGTGACCCTTTCCCTCCCCCTCTCTGATGATGTGTGCCCTGGCATGAGGGCAAGACAATAACCCCTCCCTTCCAGCAAGCTGTCAATTATTTACTCTTATTTGTTTTCTCTTATTTACTTACTTACCCTCCAGTTCAAATTTTTATGTGAATATGTATACAGTATATATATATATATATATCACATAAAAATTTGAACTGGAGGGTAAGTAAATAAGAATATATATATAATTATATCATCACACTAGTGAAACCATGACTGAGTAACAACTAATGAATAGTATACAATATTGAAGACAAGCTATTAGCAAAGGCCTAAAAGTCTAGAGGCTGCTTGACTTTTGTCTTGACTTGCAAAGCTCATTGAAATGGCTCACAGAGCTCTGAAGTGAGAGGCGACAAGCAATTAACCGCACCCTGGAGAGGATCAGTTTCAATTGTTTATGCATAGCTGGCATGTGTCTTGTCAGATGCATTTACTATGATCTGTGATTGTATGCAAAAGAGCCATGTAAAGATACTTCAGAAATTATCCCTTTGTCTTTCACAGAAAAAAAGCATATAGGTTTGTAACGATGGTGAGTAAATAATTGTAGTATGGTGAGTAGTTATAATAAAAAATAATTTTCATGTTCAGGTAAACCATTGTTTATGACCTAGAGAAATGAGCATGTTATGAGGTCAAGGTGCACACGATTTTGTGTGAAACATGGAGGTGAAGGGACGTGTGATATTGCTGTAAATCATCACATGAACACTGTTCCCAACAGGTGCAGAGACCAGATCTATCCCGTGGCCTTACCCACAGCCAGCATAGTGATCTGCTTCTACAATGAGGCATTCTCTGCCCTCCTTAGGACGGTTCACAGTGTGCTGGATGGCACACCAAACTACCTGCTCCATGAGATCATACTGGTGGACGACCACAGTGAACTGGGCAAGCTACTTTATATCTCTCAACATCTCCAGTCATCTCTTCTCTTGTTTTGGTTCACTGAAGCAAGACGTGATAATGATTGACGGGTTGGATCTGTCCTAAACCTTAGTGAGCTACCTCACTGTCAAGAGATTCAACTGGCACTCATGATCTCCTCCCACAAGAGACTCAAATAACACTCATTTAGCATGTTTTAGCAAACATTTTTAATATATTTAGGGGGGAAATGGATTTAAATTCAGAGCAAGTCTGTGAGAGGATGAAATATACTGTAGAATTAGGTCAACACTCAATTAACTGTCCATGTAAAGAATTTTACTGCACAAAGCACTGAAGAGAAAAATCTGAGTAAAAGAGTTTAATATATCACTGTTTGAATGCACTAAATGTAAATAATCACAAAATGTCATATCACGACCCAGATATTAGGTCTGTGTGTATGTGCACTTAATCATTTGGTCAGAAAATATTCTAGACATGTTAAACTATGTTTAAAGCACCTGTCAAATTCTTGTTTGTCTTAAGAGTTGTTATCCAAAAGACTTTTAGCTTTCAGATTCCCTAGATTTAACCATTGCCTGTAAAACTGTGTGAAAGAAGGGTTAGAAATGAAGTTAGCCGAAAGGATTTCTGGATGTTTGACTCATCAGATGTTACTTTGTTTTGTCTGACAGATGATCTGAAGGAAGACTTGGATTCTTACATACAGCAGCACCTGCAGAAGAAAGTGAAGCTAGTTCGTAATGAGAAGAGGGAGGGTCTGATCCGTGGAAGGATGATAGGGGCATCTCACGCTACAGGTCTGACCTGTAAAGGGACAGTTCACCCAAAAATGGGGAGGGAAAAAACCTGATAAAATTGATTTCCAAACTGACAAAACCTTTGTTCATCTTCAAAATAAACAAAGATATTTTAATGAAACCTGAGAGATTTCTGTCTCTCGATTAACAGTCCATGCAGCCTAAATTCTGACACTTTAAAAAGTTCATAAAGACATCAAAAGTAATTCATATGAATTGAGCAGTTATTATTGTTGTTGTTGTTACTATATCCTTCAGTAAGGCTATCTTCATCTCCATTTATTCTTTCAGGTGAGGTGTTGGTGTTTCTGGACAGTCACTGTGAGGTGAACGAGGCATGGCTCCAGCCTCTGCTCACACCCATCAAAGAGAACAGAAAAACCGTGGTTTGCCCAGTCATTGACATCATCAGTGCAGACACACTAGTATACACCCCTTCTCCTATTGTGCGGGGGGGATTCAACTGGGGCTTGCACTTTAAATGGGATCCAGTGCCCATGTCTGAACTCAACAGCCCCGATGGAGCCATCAGGTATTACCAGTGTGTCTTACATAATGCTAGGATGTAAACTTCTTGCCTTTCTGTGAAATTAGCTATTTTGAAAGCACATTTTAAAATAATATTGCTTCGAGTCCATTAAGTGAAATAAAAAAATATTTTATTTGTAATATTTATTTGTAACATTACAATATCTTTTTGTGACAAAATAACTCAAAATGGGATGTAAGATTTTGGTCACAAACTGTGCCCTGCCCACCGCTGCACATCCTGTCCCTGAAGCTGCTTTCATGGATGGGGATGAGGGCCAACACTTTAACCCTGGAGTCATAGACTGTGCTGTTTGGAATCAATTCTCCCAGATGGATTCTTGGCACAGAATTTGAACCACAGAGTTGTCAGCTCTTTTGCCCCTTTCATTTACATTCAAATGTTTGGACACATCTGCTTGTTCTTTTTTATTACTATTTTTCAGATTTTAGAATAATGGAGAAGTCAAATTAAAGTATGGGACATATTTAGTGACAGAAATATTAAACAAATCAAAATTTAAATTTTATAAAAAATTTAGAAAGATATTTATGTATAGGCACACTTTATACTTGTCTCATTAGAGTCATGTGAAAGAAATTAAGCTTGGTTTGTTCATACTTTTGCTGGTATGACTCCAGTCATGTTTCTCTGCAGGTCTCCCACGATGGCTGGTGGACTGTTCGCCATGGACAGGAATTATTTTTATGAGCTTGGTCAGTATGACCGCGGCATGGACATCTGGGGTGGAGAGAACTTGGAGATCTCTTTTCGGGTAAATTTTGTATACTTTTAAGATGCATTGTTTGGTTATTTATTTATTATTTTTTTCCCTCAGACGGAGTTTACGAAACCCTGAGGGTTCATGAGGGAATTGCAGGAGTTGAAGTTAATTAATTCAATTGAATTTAACATCAAAATAAACAAATGAGGCTACATAATTACTTGAAATAAAACTGAAATAGCAGTCTGTCTTATAAAATTTTCATTACCAAATCAAAGGCTGCAATTTGAAGTATGTAGTCTGTTGCATGTTTCAGAGTGTTCATTTACATGCCTGCAGTTTTAATACATTGTTTTCTCCGATTTCGGCTCTGTTCACCGTAAATGCTGCTACTCTCTAACTCCATCCCAGCAAACACTTTGAATTTAACATGCATTTGGAAATGCTGTGTGTGTAAATATTTGTATTGTAACTTGTAGTTCTCGTTGGTTCTTGTAAAGCGTAAACCCAAGTGTGAACACCCTTAAAAGTAAATATTTCCATTAGCAGTAGTGTGTTTCTTAATTGCAGTAGCAATACAAAATTTAATATAATATAAAATGTCTCATTGCATTTCAAATTGCAAGAGTTTGGCCATTATCCGATATAAGAGAACTATGAAATTATTCTCAGGGGGTACTTCAAGTAAACATTTTGCATTTAAGGCGTTTGGCTGACAAACACGTTTGGGAACCCTTGGTTTAGACATTTTTATTTAATCTTGGTGACCAAAAATATACTCATTTGTTTTAAAATATTTTTCTCCATCAGATTTGGATGTGTGGAGGCCAGTTACTGATCGTTCCCTGCTCCAGGGTGGGGCACATCTTCCGCAAACGTCGGCCCTATGGGTCACCCGGAGGTCAGGATACAATGGCCCACAATTCTCTGCGTTTGGCCCATGTCTGGATGGATGACTATAAGGTGGAGATCAATAGCATAATACTCTTATAAAATTAATAATAAAATGCTATACATGTTGCAAATAATACTTTAACTGTTTTATGTTTTAGCATTTCTATGTAAGAGAGATTGCATTGTAATATTAGAAACTTGATTGTAGCACCACTATTTTAATGGGTTAGTTTCCTGGAAGGGCGGCCTGTTGTACAGCATTGCCTGAATAAATGGGTCATTTTTCAGAAATATTTGACCACTGAATGCTGTGATTGACCAATCAGAATCAAGTATACCATAGAGCTGTGTAATAATTAAACTTAGTTGTACAGTGTTTTTTTAGTAGTGTGTTCATGTGCATTTGCAGAGGGATTCAAGAGTGATAATTGCTCAGTCTTTTCTTGTCAATATTGTAGTTTAATTGATTTTTTTGAGCCAGGTCTCTGATTGAGGTTTGACAGTTTATTTATTTTTTAAATTATTTATGCCCCAATTTGCGGTCTGGAGTACATGAACATGAATTGCTGAAAGTCAGAGTGAGTCTGCAAATTTTGTGCAGTCGGAATTGACTAATTTCACAGAAAATCACAGTGCATGATGGGTGCAGAGTCCGCATACTTCAGGGGATATCAAACATGTTTTATATTTTGAGATGATTTAAGAATAGGGATGCACGATATTGGATTTTTGCCGATATCCGATATGGCGATATTTTTCAACTAATTTTGGCCGATACCGATATATTTCGTTTTGTTTGGAAACAACACCAAGTCTCTCCTGTGCAGGAATTATAAGCAAAATATCGGTTACACTTTATTTCGATAGTCCACTTTAGACATTTTACTAACTATAAGTAACTTTGTAACTACATGTCAACTAATTCTCAGTAATTTGCAACTACATGTTTAATAACTCTCAGTGGGGTAGGTTTAGGGTTAGTAGAATAAGTTGACATATACTTGCAAAGTTTCTCATAGTCAGTATGTTGTGGACCCATCAAAATAAAGTGTTAGAAGATATTATACAGACAATCTACTAATACTCTAATGACTGCTAGTTGACATGTAGTTACAAAGTTACTTACTGTTAGTAGAATGTCTATAGTAGTGGACTATCGAAATAGTGTTACCAAAATATTTTTTCATTTTGGTTAGTTTTTAACAAGAACTTATTTGTTAGAATTAAATAAACAATAATGAAAGTTTTTTGACAGTACATTGAAGCTTTGAAAATAACTATAAATAAACTATATATCAATCGCTGCATTTGTTTCCCCCAGAAAGATGCAGTGTTAACTCTAACATTTTATTTTAAGATTTAACATGTGTAGATTGTCTAAAGCAAAAGAGTTGTAAAAATTCTGAAAATCTTTTAGAGCTTATGATTTGTTTAAAAAATAAAACATTACACATTAATGAATAAATCAGTATATATAAAATTATTTAATTTACAAGTGTCATGTTTATGATTTTTTTTTCATGTAAGCTGTAGCTTCTGACATTTAAATCAAAATATACTCATATTTTATTACATCAATTACTGCTTTATTTAACCAGAAACACAGTCTAAATGTTACTTGTGTAGGCTATTTTACTTTTAATTGAATTAGAAGTAGGCCATCAGCATCCCCTACAGATTAAAACTCTTTGCTGAACGGGCATTAGGACCTGGGGGAGGCTGCCGCTGCTGCCACTGCACGTGCTATTACTGTTTATACACCAAACGAGTCATTCTGTTGGTGCTTTCACAGATTAAATGCAGCGATCCAAAAGAGTGAATCTAATAGTCATTCAGACAAAACTTTTCTTCACGTCAACAGTGTGACTCATTTTTTATCTAATCGCTAGCACACCCTGAGCACATGTGAGTTAATGTATTCCTCTTATCGGCAAGACATATCGGCATAATTTTTCATATCGGGCCGATGCCGATATTTACATTTTAAAGCCATTATCGGCCGATTCCAATATCGGTCCGATAATATCGTGCATCCCTATTTAAGAACACATTGTTTTCATTTGTCATGTGTCTCCTAGCAATGAGGTGCATGTTTCTGCTGGAGTTTGTTGCCTTTTGAAAGACTTTTTATATAGGTTGTGTAGTGTATTCCAGTCTTAAATTAGTTTTTCACTCATATTCTCTTTTAGAGTACAAAGTTTGACCTTTCATTGTGAAGACAGATGAAAGCAGGTATTACGTGTTTTTTTTGCTTTACAAAAAAATAATCAACGTCCACCCTGACCCCGATTCTTTTAGGTCACTCAATAAATTGATTGTTTTTTGCTGGGTTGGACATTGACGGCTGTAGTGCTGCTAGTTGTTCAATGCTGTTGGCAACACGTGCAGCATGGTTCATTACATGATGGAGACGTGTGAAATTCTTCATGCGTGTTTGAAGTTCTGCAGGATGGACGCCACTGTAAAATTCAAAGGCTCATCATAATAGGCTCCTCGTCTAAAAGATAATTGACCCAGTTAGAGGAGAATGTAATTTCCTGTGTCAGACACATTAATGCTCTTCTCCAACCGGTTATTCTCAAGATCCTGCTTAAGTGTCAGATACTTTCTCAGCAATATTTGTTTAGTCTTATTCTGTTAGTCTTTTTTGCTTTAGTGATGTGTAAATAGTGTTGAATTATTTTCAAGCTAATGTGGGAGTTTTTATTTTTCGTAATGCTGTTCGCATGTTCTTTTTTACTTGATGGGTACTTCATTATGAATAACTCTGACATCAGTTCAAGAACACATTATGTAACACTCGAGTTCTCAACGGTTACACCATGTCAGTTTTTCACTAATTTCATTGCAGTGTATTATAGAATTGCTATACTTGCTGTACATGATGCCTAAATTAGTATCTTAAGCAAAATTGTGCCACCTAGCTGTTGGAACATGCTTGACATTGGGATCACACCTATGATGCCTAAAATGCTGTCTGGGTGGGTGGCTGACTAGTTTTTGGATAGGAGTTTTGGTTAGTTGTGCATAATGCAGTTCCCTGAAAATCCCATCATGCACGTGAATGAAAGTGTCTGTTCCGAGCATATATGCCAACTATTTCCTCTGTTGGTGTTGGTTTACAATTGGTGACCAGCTGAACGGCTGGGATTCATCTCATTTTCACCCAAGCTTATTTAGGAACTTTGTTTTGGACTTTTGGACACTGATAACTCATCTGAAGTGCAGTGTTATAAAAACTAGGTACATGTCTAGATTCATTCACAAATTTTGATGTTTTGTCTTTCTAACAGTAGTTACACCTTAACTTGAAAAGGGGTTTACTGTTCTCTCTTGTATTTAAAAGCACTGATATGAAGTTATGTGGCAATGAAATGCCTCAGTTTGTTTGTGGATTTACAATACAGTTACTTTCTCAGTACATCTCTTATGTTCACCCACAAATTAAAATTTACTACAAATTACCCACAAATTAAAATTTCCTGAAAATGTACTCACCCTCAGGCCATTCAAGATGTAGATGAGTTTGTTTCTGTGCCAGGACAGATTTGGAGAAATTTAGTATTGCATCACTTGCTCAGCAGTGATGATTACTCTGCAGTGAATGGGTGCCGTCAGAATGACAAAAACATCACTATATTCCACAGGTAATCCACACAACTCCAGTCTATCAATTAACTTCTTGTGAAGTGAAAAATGTGTTTGTAGTAAACAAATCCATCATTAATAAGCTTTAACTTCAAACCATTGCAGGAGAGAAATATGCACACATCAAGCACTATTTAGAGTGAACATAATCCAAAATCGGTCTAAACAAATATGACGGTGGATTTTGATGTGAGAGGACAACAGGGAATGGACTTTTTCACTGGAGGAAGCATTATTATGGATTACGGCCAGAAGCAGCATTTTGAAGTTAAAACACAATAATGATGGATTTGTTTCTTACAAACATGCCGCTTTTTACTTGACAAGACATTAATTATTAGTCTCGATGAGTGTGGATTACTTGTGGATCACTGTAATGTTTGAACTTCAGAGCAAGTGATGTAATGCTAAATTTCTCCAAATCTTTTCCCATGAGGAAGCAAACTCCTCTGCATCTTGGATGGCCTAATGAAGACTAAAATTTAAGCAAATTTTCATTTTTGGGTTAGCGATTCATTTAATACTTGCTTGAGTATAGAATTGACTGTGACAGTCAATGTAAACGCACCTGTTCACTTTTGAGACTGTATGACTTGCATATGCTTTTTCAGTAAATGTGATAATTGAACATTTCTATTGCATATATGTGTGTGTGTGTGTGTGTACATCAGGAGCAGTACTTTGCCTTGCGCCCGGAGCTGAGGAACCGTGACTATGGTGACATCAGCGAGCGGGTTGCTATTCGGAAGCGGCTGCAGTGTCATTCCTTCAAATGGTACCTGGACAATATCTATCCTGAAATGCAGGTCTCCTCCCCACACAAGCCCCAGCAGCCTGTCTTTATCAACAAGGGTTTGAAGAGACCCAAAGTCTTGCAGCGGGGTCGGGTAAGACCTCACATTGACCCGTATATTTCCCATACCCTGTAGCTCTGTTGGTCAAAGGACTGCATGAATATTTGGCTGTTGTTTTCTAAGTTTGACTCTCACAACATACAAACACTGTTTTTTGTTTGAGTCACTTTAATCTTGCCATTACTGTATTCTAAGTGAAAGAAGTGAATACAGAGCTGTATGAAATGAACGGAGAGCTGTCTGTTTAAACAGCAGAGGGCAGTAGAGCAGCTTTTGAAGAGTAACTGGTCAGACGATTCATAAAGTCCACTGATAATTTTCGCACTACATTAGTGTTATGCAAGAGATTATTTAGAATATCATTTGATTTTGTATTTTTCAAAGCCTGAAATTTGTTAGTTATTATCATTATGTACTGTAATTAATGGACTGGTAAGTGTTGCTCTATGAAAGCAACCAAATAACAGGATTTTATATCAATTTAAAGTCAACTTGAAATGAACATAGACCCAGTTTACTTACCTTATACATGTTCCTGGTCACATCGTAACTGATTTGGTACGTTATATTATCTCTTTTCAGATTATGTCACAAATACTTTGTATTTTCGATCCGTTCTTTCAATCAACCAATTTTCACACTCCAGTCAACATTTTCAAATCTGAGATGACTAAAACTTATTTATACAGAAATGAGTCATTTATTTATCACATTATTTCAAATCCAAAAGAGAACTACTTGTTTTGCACACCTGTCAATAAATATAAATGAATTGCAGTAATGCTTTCTCCCAGACCATACTAGAAAATATTCGTAGGGGTTCTTTAAATGGGCTTTTCCAAAAATAATTTGTCTGTGTTCTCTTTCAGCTGCGTAATCTGCTGGCTGACAAGTGTCTGGTGGCACAGGGGCGTCCCAGTCAGAAGGGAGGTGCTGTGGTGGTGAGAGACTGTGACCCACAGGACCCTGAGCAGGTCAGTTCATCAAACTGCTGTCATTCTCTGATAATTATAGGCAGCTATCAAGTGAATTTTGCTGATAACATACACACAATTTGCTGTAACATACACACGTGGTCAGAATTGTTGGTACCCTTGGTAAATATGATCAAAGAAGGCTGTGGAAATAAATCTGCATTGTTAATCCTTTTGATCTATTATTTAAAAAATTCACAAAAATCTAACCTTTCATTGGAGAATAAGAATTTAAAATGGGGGGAAATATCATTATGAAATAAATGTTTTTCTCTAATACACATTGGACACAATTAACGGTACCCTTTTATTCAATACTTTTTGAAACCTCCATTTGCCAAAATAGTACAGGAGTTTTCTCCTATAATGCCTGATGAGGTTAAAGAACACCTGACGAGAGATCAGAGACCATTCCTTCATCCAGAATCACTCCAGATCCTTCAGATTCACAGCTCCATGACGGTGCTTCTTCTCTTCAGTTCACCTCACTCATTTTCTACAGGGTTCAGGTCAGAGGACTGAAATGGACATAGCAGAAGCTTGGTTTTGTGCTCAGTGACCCATTTTTGTGTTGTTTTTAAGGTTTGTGTTTGGATTATTGTCTGGTTGGAAGATCCAAGCATGGCCCATTATAAGATTTCTAACAGAGTCAGTCACTTTTTGATATTTTTTATCTGTTGGTATCAGGATATTCAGATGATTTCTGAACGATCATGTCATGGAATGATGCTGTATTGTTGCTGTAGTTTAAAAAAAAACTGTTGATTGTTATGTGCCATAGTTAGACTGATATAAACAAAATGTAGACAATTGGACTAGGGCTGCAAAACGATCACAATTAATCGCTTTCAAAATAAAAGTTTGTTTACATACTGTATGTGTGTGTGCTGTGTATATTTATGTATATATAAAATACACACACATACATGTGTATATATTAAGGAAAAATATTTATATATAAAATATTTGTATTTATTAGTTCTGTCAAATGATTAATCGTGATTAATCACATCCAAAATAAAAGTTTTTGTTTACATAATATATGTATGTGTACCGTGTATATTTATTATGTATATATATAAATACACACAAATGCATGTATATATTTCGGAAAAATTTTATGTTTATATATTAAACATTTATTTATAATATAAATTATATGAATATAAATATAGGCATGTAAATACATGTAAATATTTTCAAAATATATACTGTATGTGTATGTATTTATATATACATAATAAATATACACAGAACACACATATATTATGCAAACAAAAACTTATTTTGTATGCGATCAATCTCGATTAATCGTTTGACAGCACTAGTATTTGTCTAATATAAATTATATACACAAGTATAAATTAATAAATATATATACAGTGTATATATATATATATATATATATACATACAATTACAATTATATATTAAATATATACGTGTGTGTATTTATATATACATAAGTATACACGGTACACACACACAATGTAAACAAACTTTTATTTTGAATGTGATTTAATCGTTTTGCAGCCCTAAATTGTACTGTTAAACAAGTTTGAGAAGTCTGAAAAGAAACAGGTTGAAATGAATCATTATATCTAAAGATATCAGAAGACTATATTTTCAGTTTTATGATCAGTGCTGTGTAGTTTTGTAATTTTGATCTATATGTTTGTGTGTTTTGCAGGAATGGGCCTATGATGAGGAGCATGAGTTAATTCTAGCCGGGCTGCTGTGTTTGGACATGTCTGAGATTCGTTCTTCTGACCCGCCGCGCCTCATGAAGTGTCACGGCTCAGGTGGATCTCAGCAGTGGACACTGGGGGTGAGAAATCTGCCCATTACCGTCTTTTACCTCATGTATCCCCTGTACCAAGTAATTATTTTTTTTTTAAACAAAGCCAAATTTGTTTTTATTAATATGCAAATTGAAGGCTATAGAAATATAAATACAATACAAAGTAACAATATATAGTCAGATTTTTTAAGTGATCAAAACTGTAATGTACACTTTATGCTTATTGTATAGGCCCCATTATGTGCTCTGCTTCATATGTCATGTGTAATTAAATGAACAAAATATGTGTAATGAATAAAAAAAAAAATTTGTCCTCAGAAAAATAACTGGCTCTACCAGGTGTCAGTGGGCCAGTGTTTGGCTGTCGCAGACCCTCTCAGCATCAAAGGATATGTAACCATGGCGATCTGTGATGATTCCCGGTCCCAGCAGTGGCAGTTAGAGGGTTGAGGATGCTGGAAGTTTGAGGAACAGCTATAGCCCCCTCTGGCTGGGGATTGAACTGCACCGCCGCAGTGCCGTCAGTTCAGAAATGGACCACAGACCCTTGCCAGTCCAGACCGCTGTGACAGGATGTTGTGAGGGCCTACAGTGAGAAGGAGCTCAACTTTCAGCGTTGGTCTGAAGCTTTCTTGACCCATATTCTTTACTCAGAAACAACTATTTTTAGAGAGTATTTTAAAAATCGTGTTTATTCAAGTATTTGTAAGTTTTAATAATTTTAATTTGATCTTGAAATGTAAACGATTTGCACAGGAAAACTGTTTTCAATGTATTACAGATGTTGTTAATAAATATAACCATAGTCTGCAAGATTTTAAGTTTAACATTTTTAATTATGAATGCACCATTTCTTAGCATTACTTTAATTGTATTTGTCTTTTTTCAATCAAGTTAACGTAAGCCTGTCATTTTGAATTTCTTCATCTGATTTTATTTGATTTCATGATCACTGGATTTACCTTGACCTTAATAAATTACAAATGTATTGGGTCGTTCTGTAATGGGTTAGTATTTCGTATTATTGCTGGTATTCCAATATAGATAAGATGAGTTCAGTAGAACAGTCTAATTAATAAAACAAATCAGCATTGGTACGCTACTTTATTACAGTTAGTATTAAAACAAGAGGCTTGGAAAAGAGATGGACGGACAGTATTTTTCAACTCTTAATCATTTTGGATTAAGAAAGCTTCAAATGTGAAAGCTTCAAATGTGTCTTTTTTTTCCATGGATAAAGGTACGAAAAATTGAAAGTCCTATGTGAATGTAAACTGCACTTATTGTCATTTTGTACATGTTATTGCAAATACAATGATATAAAAATAAAACATTCACCGGTTGATTTAAAAAAATATATATGTTTTTTTAAGAGTAATCTGAATGGTGTACACGAGATGTTAGCAATGTTTTGGTAACATTTTACAATAAGGCTGCATTTGTTAACATTAGTTCATTACTATTAGTTAATGTGAACTAATAATGAAAAATGTTTCCGAATCATTTAATCTTATTTCAACATTTACTAATTCACTACTAAAATCTAAAGTTGTATCTGTTAATATTTAATGGACGTTAGCGACCATAAACTGAACATTTTAATTTTTATTAAATACAGTATAAATTTGAGTTGCTCATTGTTAACTTAAATGTGTACTTGAACAAACTAATGGGTCCATATTGTAAAGTGTTTTTTTTGTTTGTTTGTTTTTGTCATGTTAGTAATGCCGAAGATGCATCTTTTTGGACAGGTAAGGGAATTGATTGTGCAGACCGCTCTCTAAAACTTAGTGGTATCAGTGTAATTTACATAAAGCTATTATTAACCATTAATAATAGTTACAGAAGTCAGTTAATTCTCAGCACATAGAGACTCCTTCACCTAGATATCACACTATAGAGACTGTGTCTGTTCCCCAAACTAGAAAATGCAGAAAACGTCAAAACCAATTTATGAGTAACCATTTAATGGATGTTCAACAAATAAAAAATGTTTACAATACACAGAAACAATTGATAAAACTTGGCTTACTGAATATCAGGTCCCTTTCTACAAAAGCACTGTTTGTAAATGATTTGATTAATGATCATAACCTAGATCTGCTCTGTTTGACAGAAACATGGCTAAAACCAGATGAATACATTATTTTAAACGAGTCTACCCCCCAAGATTACTGTTACAAAAATGAGCCGCGTCCAAAAGGCAAAGGGGGAGGTGTTGCTACAATTTATAACAATATTCTCAGTATTTCTCAGAAGACAGGCTTTAAGTATAACTCCTTTGAAGTAATGGTGCTTCATATAACATTATCTAGAGAAAAAAGTATTAATGATAAATCCCCCGTGATGTTTGTACTGGCTACTGTATACAGGCCACCAGGGCACCATACAGACTTTATTAAAGAATTTGCTGATTTTCTCTCAGAGTTAGTGCTGGCTGCAGATAAAGTCTTAATTGTGGGTGATTTTAATATCCACGTTGATAATGAAAAAGATGCATTAGGATCAGCATTCATAGACATTCTGAACTCTATTGGGGTTAGACAACACGTTTCAGGACCTACTCATAGTCGAAAACATACTCTAGATTTAATACTGTCACATGGAATTGATGTTAATGGTGTTGAAATTCTGCAGCAAAGCGATGATATATCAGATCATTATCTAGTCTTGTGTAAACTCCATATAGTTAAAGCTGTAAATTCAACTCCTTCTTACAAATATGGTAGAACCAACACTTCTACCACAAAAGACTGCTTTGTAAGTAATCTTCCTGATTTATCTCAATTCCTCAGCATATTCAACAGCTCAGAACAACTTGATGCTGTAACAGAAACTATGGACTCTCTCTTTTCTAGCACTTTAGATACGGTTGCTCCTTTACACTTAAGGAAGATTAAGGAAAAGAGTCCAACACCGTGGTATAATGAGCACACTCGCACTCTAAAGAGAGCAGCCCGGAAAATGGAGCGCAGCTGGAGGAAAACAAAACTAGAGGTATTTCATATAGCTTGGCGGGAAAGTACCCTATCCTACAGAAAAGCTTTAAAAACTGCTAGATCTGATTACTTTTCATCTCTTTTAGAAGAAAACAAACATAACCCCAGGTATTTATTCAATACAGTGGCAAAATTAACAAAAAATAAAGCATCAACAGGTGATGACATTTCCCAACAGCACAGCAGTAATGACTTTATGAACTATTTTACTTCCAAAATTAATACTATTAGAGATCAAATTGTAACCATGCAGCCGTCAGCAACAGTATCACATCAAATAGTGCACTATAGATCCCCTGAGGAACAATTCCACTCATTCTCTACTATAGGAGAGGAAGAATTGTATAAACTTGTTAAATCATCTAAACCAACAACATGTACAGGTGCATCTCAATAAATTAGAATGTTGTGAAAAAGTTCATTTTTTCTTGTAACATTTCAAAAAGTGAAACTTTCATATATTTTAGATTCATTACATGTAAAGTAAAACATTTCAAAAGTTTTTTTTGTTTTAATTTTGATGACTAGAGCTTACAGCTCATGAAAGTCAAAAATCAGTATCTCAAAATATTAGAATATTTACATTTGAGTTTCAATAAATGACCATCCATACAGTATAAATTCTGGATATCTCTTGTTCTTTGAAACCACAATAATAGGGAAGACTGCTGAACATTGGCACCCTCCACAAAGAGGGTAAGTCACAGAAGGTCATTACTGAAAGGTGTGGCTGTTTACAGAGTGCTGTATCAAAGCATATTAAATGCAAAGTTGACTGGAAGGAAGAATTTGGGTAGGAAAAGGTGCACAAGCAACAGGGATGACCGCAAGCTTGAGAATACGGTCAAGCAAAGCTGATTCAAACACTTGGGAGAGCTTCACAAGGAGTGGACTGAAGCTGGAGTCAGTGCATAAGGAGTCACCACACTCAGACGTCTTCAGGAAAAGGGCTACCAAGCCACTTCTGAACCAGAGACAACGTCAGAAGCATCTTACCTGGGCTGTGGAGAAAAAGAACTGGACTGTTGCTCAGTGGTCCAAAGTCCTCTTTTCAGATGAAAGTAAATTTTGCATTTCATTTGGAAATCAAGGTCCCAGAGTCTGGAGGAAGAGTGGAGAGGCACAGAATCCATGTTGCTTGAAGTCCAGTGTGAAGTTTCCACAGTCAGTGATGATTTGGGCTGCCATGTCATCTGCTGGTGTTGGTCCACTTTCTGAAGTCCGCAGTCAACGCAGCCATCTTACCAGGAAATTTTAGAGCACTTCATGCTTCCTTCTGCTGACAAGCTTTATGGAGATGCTGATTTCATTTTCCAGCAGGACTTGGCACCTGCCCACACTGCCAAAGGTACCAAAAGCTGGTTCAATGACCATGGTGTTACTGTGCTTGACTGGCCAGCAAACTCGCCTGACCTGAACCCCATAGAGAATCTATGGGGTATTGTCAAGATGAAGATGAGAGACACCAGACCCAACAATGCAGATGAGCTGAAGGCCACTGTCAAAGAAACCTGGGCTTCCATACCACCTCAGCAGTGCCACAAACTGATCAGCTCCATGCCACGCCGAATTGAGGCAGTAATTAAAGCAAAAGGAGCACCTACCAAGTATTGAGTACATATACAGTAAATGAACATACTTTCCAGAAGGCCAACAATTCACTAAAAATGTGTTTTTTATTGGTCTTATGAAGTATTCTAATTTGTTGAGATGGTGAATTGGTGGGTTTTTGTTAAATGTGAGCCTAAATCATCACAATTAAAAGAACCAAAGACTTAAACTACTTCAGTCTGTGTGCATTGAATTTATTTAACAATTTGAGTTGAATTACTGAAATAAATTAACTTTTCCACGACATTCTAATTTATTGAGATGCACCTGTATGTTAGACCCTATTCCATCTAAACTACTAAAAGAGGTGCTTCCAGAAGTCATAGATCCTCTTTTGGCTATTATCAATTCGTCATTGTCATTAGGATATGTCCCCAAAAACTTTAAATTGGCTGTTATTAAGCCTCTCATTAAAAAACCACAACTTGACCCCAAAGATCTAGTTAATTACAGACCGATCTCGAATCTCCCTTTTCTGTCAAAGATACTAGAAAAGGTTGTATCTCACAATTATATTCCTTCTTAGAGAAAAATGATATCTGTGAGGATTTCCAGTCAGGATTTAGACCGTATCATAGTACTGAGACTGCTCTCATTAGAGTGACAAATGACCTGCTCTTATCATCTGATCGTGGTTGTATCTCTCTATTAGTGCTACTGGATCTTAGCGTTGCGTTCGACACTATCGATCACAACATTCTTTTGAATAGCCTAGAAAACTTTGTTGGCATTAGTGGAAGAGCATTAGCATGGTTCATATCGTACTTATCTGACCGCCATCAATTCGTAGCAGTGAATGAAGAGGTATCATATCGATCACAAGTGCAGTATGGAGTACCTCAAGGCTCAGTACTAGGGCCGTTACTTTTCACGCTTTATATGTTACCCTTGGGAAATATCATTATGAAACACGGGGTTAGCTTTCACTGTTATGCTGATGATACTCAGCTCTATATTTCTTCACGGCCCGGTGAAACACACCAAATTGAGAAACTTATGGAATGCATAGTCGATATAAAAAACTGTATGACGAGTAATTTCTTACTGCTAAATTGCTTAAACTGCTAAGTTAATTATCGGACCTAAAAACCCCACAAGTATTAACCTAGAACACTGTCTAACACTTGATGGCTGCTCTGTCCATTCTTCGTCGTCAGTCAGGAACCTAGGTGTGCTATTTGATAGCAATCTCTCCTTTGACAGCCACGTTTCTAGCATTTGTAAAACTGCATTTTTTCATCTTAAAAATATATCTAAACTGAGACCTATGCTCTCAATGTCAAATGCAGAAATATTAATTAATGCGTTTATGACCTCAAGGTTAGATTATTGTAATGCTTTATTGGGTGGTTGTTCTGCACGCTTAATAAACAAACTACAGATGGTTCAAAATGCAGCAGCTAGAGTTCTTACTAGAACCAGGAAGTATGACCACATTAGCCCGGTTCTGTCAACACTGCACTGGCTCCCTACTAAACATTGTATAGATTTTAAAATCTTGTTAATTACTTATAAAGCCCTGAATGGTTTAGCTCCTCAGTACTTGAGCGAGCTCTTATCGCATTATAGTCCTTCACGTCCGCTGCGTTCTCAAAACTCTGGCCATTTGATAATACCTAGAATATCAAAATCAACTGCGGGTGGTAGATCTTTTTCCTATTTAGCGCCCAAACTCTGGAGCAATCTACCAAACACTGTTCGGGAGGCAGACACACTCTGTCAGTTTAAATCTAGACTAAAGACCCATCTCTTTAACCTGGCATACACATAACACACTAATACACTTCTAATATTCAAATCCGTTAAAGGATTGTTAGGCTGCATTAATTAGGAACCAGGAACACTTCCCATAACACACGATGTGCTTGTTACATTGTAAGACGATTGACATCTATGCTAATATTAGTCTGTGTCTTTCTTATTCCGAGGTCACTGCAGTCACCAGATCAGATGGTGGATCAGCACCTAGAGATGACCTCTACAGCCCTGAACGTCAGCGGAGACCAGGACACCTAGATGAGCCCCAGAGACAGATCCCCAGTGAGGACCCCGTCACCTTGACAGCCATCGGGAAAAGACCACTGGAACCAGTTGAGCCCTTACAATCTGACTTTGCAGCAGTTGGAATTGAACTGCTGGGTCATCTGGCCAGAGGAGAAATGGCCCCCCGACTGAGCCTTGTTTCTCCCAAGGTTTTTTTCTCCGTTCTGTCACCGATGGAGTTTTGGTTCCTTGCTGCTGTCGCCTCTGGCTTGCTTAGTTGGGGACACTTCATTTCCAGCAATATCGTCGACTTGATTGAACAGAAACTTTTTGAACTGAACTGAGCTGGACGATGCCATCACTGAATTCAATAATGAAATGCCTTTAACTGAAAATTGAGTGTTTAATCTTGTCATTTTACATTATTGACTCACTATTTTCCTATTTTGATATTGTGCAGTTGCTTTGACACAATTTGTATTGTTAAAAGTGCTATAAAAAATAAAGGTGACTTGACTTGACTACTATTATTTTTAAACAATCGTGCCGAACCACGTCGATAGATAGGCAGTGCCCTGCCCATACCGATAAGTAAAGTACACAACAGTGATAGCAGACACAAGCCATAATTTTAAATATTTGAATAACTCCACATATATGCCGATTGAATAACTAGCAATAATCTAGCTTTTTGAGTCAGTACATTCAGAGAGACCCTGTGGTCGAGTGCTATTATATAGTATCAGACATGCAGTGGTAGTGTTTTGACATTTAAATAAAGCAGCCAAACTAGAAGGGGCCAGTGGGCCAAAAATACATGAGATGTCGCTAAGACATCAACAACTCATTGTTGATTGAATGTGTGAATAGTAGACAGAAATAACATCTCATTTCACAAAATCCACAATGTCCACAGTTTACAAAGCCCAGTGCCAGACCTCTGATTATCAGCCAAAGAACTCCACAATCACCCCGTTACCGTGACTCTTTTCTGCTGCTAGTTCTGCAGTTTGGGTGCTTCTCATTTCCGAAATTGTGCATCCTTGATCTCTGTCCTAAAACCTTAATCTGGAAACCGATTAAAGTCCGACATGAATGAAGGACATATCGTCATGCAGAGGTGAGAATTAAGGATGGAGGGAGGGACCTTCCCGAGGTTGCTCGAGGGAGGAAACACAGGACAGGAGCATCCTATGTAGAAACCTTTTTGTTCTAAATTGGATACAACATGCTTTAATTCATGTTGTCCTAACTTAATCCATACATTTCACATATTTCAACAAAGCATCTTGCTTTATTAATACTTAATATGAATTAAACAAACCTCAGAAGCATAACAACAAGTCACTTGAATGCAAGTGAAGACACTTTTAGGTGACACTTGAGTGATGAAAAATGTTACAGTTTACAATTATTCGTCATTGCTCCAGTGGTCAGGAGAAAGAAACAGAAGGGTAGTTAGATATGCAAGTGTGGTTCTGTGAATTCTGGATGCTAGAATCCTTTGTCACTCGTAACGTGTGAGACAGGCCTCAATCTACATCATCATGTGACTTTGTATTTTCTCTTTACTGTGCTTGGCACAGACTTTGATGGTCATGTGGACTTCACAGAGCCACAGTTGCATGTGTAAATAAGATTTACATCAAGATCAATTTTTATTGGCCGATAACAATACACTTGCAACAGATCATAAGTGCATTGCTAGTTGGAACTTGTGGAAATTGTGTGAGTAATATTTGATAAGTGTGATATGTAATTCTTTTAACATAATGTGCATCCAATATGGAATAACATTGTTGAATATTGGATTGAAGAGTCGGGCAAATTAAAACATTCTTTACAGACTAAGGTTTCTTTGAAGAATTTGGATGTAATAAAAGCATTTTGACAGAATATTAACAGAAGTCAAGTTGTGTAAAGTTTTGATTTGACATTCTCTTTTGTGATATAAAATATTCTTGTGACTGCGTAAGTGAGCCATTCTTTACCACATGTGCCATCAACAATGCTCATGTAGGTTTCGTTACAAAACTAAAGTGTCCAGCATTCATGGAAAGCCCTTCAATATTCTCAGGATGCACCCCAATAGGGTGTTTGAGATAATCCCTAATAAGAACATAATTGTTTTTTAAACGCATTATATGGACAAAAGTATTGGGACACCAGACCATTACACCAACAGGGACTTTAATGACACTGCATTCTACATACAGAGACTTAAAGGTGCTGTATGTATTTTTTTTATGTACATAAATCATATACCATAATATGTTTGCAGATATTTAGGAAACATGCAAATTTCACATTTCTCCAAAAAAACAACAAACAAACAAAAAAACAACAACAACGCTACAGCCAGCTAGTTATTCTATTTTGTAATGTGCATTCAGTGTCGGAATGTATGTTTTTGTTTTGGTCTGTGATTCCGCCCACTGCCGATTTACCCAATAATATTTCGACACCCTGGGTTGCCAGTTGGCGCAAAACACAGCATATTGTAGCCATGGAAGCCAACAGATGAACTGGGTCAGAGATTGCAGATTCTACCCAACGTTAAAAGCCTTGGTATCCATCTAAAAAGCTTTATGACCAGAGGGATATTAAAACATGGGAAAATAAACTCATCAGCTTACATTTTAAGGCTCTTTCCTGTTGCGTCTCCTCAATCTGGCAACCCACGTGGACAAACAACTCTCTCCAATATTTTGAACTGCATACTGCACCTTTAATATGGAGTTGTTCTAGCCGGTGGGCTGGTTTCACACCAAACTTACCCAACCATGTCTTTATGGACACTGTTCTGTGCACTGGGCAACAGTCATGCTGGAATAGAAAAGGGCCTTCCCCAAACTGTTCCCACAAAGTTGGAAACATAGCATTGTCCAAAATGTTTCGGTATGCTGAATCCTTAAGATTTCACTTCACTGGAAATACAGGGCCTATAGCCCAACCCCTGAAAAACAGCCCCATACTTTTATCTCTTTGCCCAGGTTTCATAGGTGCTTAAAGTGCTTGACAATTTAACTTTTTGAAAGACACCTGTCCACAGAATCTGTATCTTTCATTCTAACCTCTCCACCACCATGGGCAAGCTGTCAAAGGACATCAGGGACATTATTAAAGACCTGCACAAGGCTGGAATGAGCTACAAGATCATCAGCAAGAAGCTTGGTGAGAAGGATACAGTTGTTGTTGAGATTAATCGGAAATGGAAGAAATACAAACTAACCATCAGTCGCCCTTGGTCTGGAGTTCCATGCAAGATCTCACCTCAAGGGGTTAGGATGATCATGAGAAAGGTGAGGGATCAGCCCAGAACTACACGGGAGGAGCTTGTTAATGATCTAAAGGCAGTTGAGACCAACATAACATAACAAACATTTCAATGACTCAGAGAAGCTTAGGAGAAAGTGCTGTGGTCAGATGAGACCAAAATTGAGCTCTTTGGCATCAACTCGACTCACCGTGAGGGAGAGAAATTACCCCATGAACACCATCCCTACATTCAAGCACGGATTTGGAAACATTATGCTTTGGGGCTGTTTCTCTGCTAAGGGTACAGGATGACTTCACCGCAGTGAGGGGGCGATGGACGGGACCATGTACTGTAAAATCTTGGACGAGAACCTCCTTCCCTCTGCCAGAACCCTGAAGATGTGTCTTCCAGCGTGACGATGCAAAACATATTGCCAAGGCAACAAAGGAGTGGCTCAAGAAGCAGCACATTATGTCATGGAGTGGCCTAGCCAGGTTCCAGACAATAATCCTATAGAAATTCTGTGGAGGGAGCTGAAACTTTAGAGTTTCCAAGCGACAGCCAAGAAACCTTAAGGACTTAGAAAGGATCTGTAAAGAGGTGTGGACCAAAATCCCTCCTGAGATGTGTGCAAACCTGGTGGCCAACTACAAGAAATATCTTATCCCTGTGCTTGCCAACAAGGGTTTCTCCAAGTCATGTTTTGCTTGGGGATCGAATACTTATTTCACTCACTGAAATGCAAATCATTTTATAACCTTTGTATATTGTTGTTGTTTTTTTCTGGATTTTTTGGTTGATATCTTTTGGTCTCTATCCATTAAAATATCTCACGATCCGAAGCACACCACATCAAGTGTCAAACATGGTGGCGGCAGTGTTATGGCATGGGCATGTATGGCTGCCAATGGAAAGGCTCACTGGTGTTTATTGACAATGTAACTGCTGACAGAAGTAGCAGGATAAATTCTGAGGTCTTTAAGGCTATACTCTCTGCTCACATTCAGCCAAATGCTACAAAACTGATAGGACGCAGCTTCACAGTGCAGATGGATAATGACTCTAAACATACTGCGAAAGCAACTCAAGACTTTTTGAATGCAAAGAAATGGAATATTATTCAATGGCCAAGTCAGTCGCCTGATCTCAATCCAATAGAGCATGCTTTTCAGTTACTGAAGACAAGACTGAAGGAAGAAAGACCCACAAACAAGCAGCAACTCAAGGTGGCTGCAGTGAAGACCTGGCAAAGCATCTCCAGGAAGGAAACTCAGAATTTGATGTCCATGGACTCCAGATCACAGGCAGTCAATTGACTGCAAATGAATTACAATTGTGCTTATATTTACAATTATCACTTTGTCCAAATACTATTGAGCCCCTGAAAATGGAGGTACTTTGCTTAAAATTGGACATTTTTGTAGAACCTCTTAAAGTAACGCTAGAAGTCTGCATTTCAGTCACATCTTGATTGTTTTATTTCAAATCCATTGTAGTGGTGTATAAAGGCAAAAGCATAAAAACTCAAGTCAGTGTCCGAATACTTCCAGACCAGAGTGTATATATGTATAATATATATATTACATTACAGCACTGATCATCAACTTTGTCAACTCAAGATTTGATCCTGAGTTCATGGAGTGCATGCACATAAAAGTGTGACATCAGTAGCAAACAGCCAATCATGTCTTGAAACAGAGAATCTGCGATTCACTTCTCGAGTCAACAATTCAATTCTCTATTCTGCCAAAGATTTAACAATATATAAAAAAACAAAGCCTGCCCACCTAAACCAGCTTCATGGTATAGTCCCCAGGACTTTTATGTCCATTCAAAAGAGCAGATTAAAATATAACCTTGAACGTAAATATCTTTTTGATTAAACCGCACAATAAAGACAGGAAAAGGAATATGACGTAAAATATTTTATTTTGTTTTGTAAATGTTTCTAAACCTGATTCCACAAACTCCAAAACCCACACATTGTATACTTCAAAAAAAAGAAAGAAAAAAAAGCTTTGTTTTAACATTGGATATTACTATACAGGACAAAGAAAAAAGACAAATACTGTCTGAATATTGTACAAGGAAAAAAAAATATCCAAGAAACAAATTTATTACAGCCAGCCATTGAGAAATTATGTACAATTGATTTATCTGAAAATTGAAAAAATACATCATGCCATGTATATTACAAGCTCTGGACTGTTTAAGAATACCAACAATTGCAGTCCACATTAGTTGTGCACATGAAAAAAAACTTCATTTCAAACTGGTCTGCAAGTGCTACTACCACGTAGTGTGACACCATACCATGATTTTTACTTTTACCAACACCAAAAATAAGTCATCTTTTATTCTTTAAATGTAAACAAGAAAGAAGCATACTTTACATTTCATTTAATGTCTACGCATTAAGTTTTCTGAATGTGAAAGGCATTGAACTTCATCTCTGAAGTTCTAAACGTGAGTCTATGCTGTGGAAGGTTAAGAACAGCTAGTGCTCACTATTGGGAACTATTAAATGCTTTATGGGTGGCTTCAAATGGGAATTCACAGTGCACACTAATCTGATGAACAGAGTTAAGATTTCACAATCACCTCAGCATGATTGGTGCTCGTTTAGATTGCGAAAATATAATAAAAAAAAGCAAAAGTAAGGAAAAAGTTCTTCAAGTGGTCAGATCATTTTAGACAATATTGATTCTACATTCTAAATACAACAAAAATACTCTGAATTCATTTTTTTACAGAATCTGTACAATTTTATACAATACATATACTCTCAAAATGATATCTTGACATCCTTCTTAAATACTTTTTTAAATCTTTTTTTTTTTAATTTCATTTTGTTGAAAACAAACAAAAGGTCACTCAGACAGCTAACATTTGGTCGAGTATTTATATACGGATATTTACACATCGTATAAAGTAACAATTCTGACCAATCGGCAGGCTTTCCCAGCAGCTCAACTCTCTGCTTTTCCACATCTTTAAAAAATAGCTTCAATCAATAATAAATACAAAAGCTGTCTCTTATTTTACAGAAATCAAAACAAAGGAAAAAATAAACTGACTCATGGAATCAAGTATTTAAACTGTATCTTTCTGTTTTAGTGCAAGTTAATAATTCCCTTAGCTTTATCCCTAAGGAAGTCTTCTCAGTACATTCCTTGTTCAGTGGTGTCTACATTTCTGTAACTATATGTGTATATATTTGTGTGTGTGTATATATATATAGTTTTTTTTTTTACCCAGAGGACCTGCCTCTTTATATCTAAATAAGGCTGTGGCCAGCACTTTCAAGCCTAAGCCAACCTGAAAATCCTGTTTACCACTCGCTCGCCATCTGCCGGAGCGCACCGTCTCATCTCTCACGCAGGAAAAATACATTTTCATTTACATTGTCTTTGCAATTCAGAGTTACCAGTGTGCAGCCTATTTTATTTTAGGTGAAGGTGCTCAATCGTACTACTACATCAACTCTTCTGCCACTGAACCAAAACAGACCCGTGGAGTCATTTTAATTTTAAACACCAGGCCGTTATGCCTTTAAAAGCACCTACAGTTCTGCGGTCTACATTATGCTCTAACAAAGTTTTTTTAGTTTTTTTGTCTGTCATTTTATATATATAAATCAGAATTGAAGTAATTTCCTGGGCCTAAAAAAATAAAAAGGAATGCGTATGTTCAATTGTCAATCGTTTCACTGATATCTTTCAATTCATCCATTTCCGGCAGTTAACTGCACCACAGTGACAAGGGATTTTATGCTGATCGTCCTCCAGATCAAACTTGTAGTCATAACACAACTGGAAAAAAAAAGTGACCACAATGTTAAATGTCATCGGGCCACATTTTATAGATGTGACTGGTAGGATAAACTAGCTTTACCTCTTCGCCTCTCTGGATTCTGCGGTTGGAGCTGATGATGATTTTGTGACCTCTCTCAAAGCTTACAACCTCAGCAATGCAGTTGGGTGCACAGGAGTGGTTGATATACCTGGTGGAAAAAAGAATGTTAGAAATAAATTTACTAGTAGACCCAGAGTGAGGCCAAAACATACTATGTGAATGCATGTGAAAGCAAATGTTGTTAGCTATGGAAGCTTGATTTTGTGTGATGTTGCATTCTGTTGTGTTAAAAAGCAATTCATCGCATAATCCTAGTATGCAGTTGATATTAAAAGCTACAGTAGCTATATGAACACTTACACACACGCAAAGCCTTGGCCAAGCATTTGTGTTTGTGTACTTGTGTATAGTATGTATTTGGCCCTAGTGTCTAAAGCTAACACTGCTGGCAAAAAAAAAAAAAAAAAGAAAATTTAAAGTTAATTTTCCACCTTGCAGGTCCTCCTGAAATAGTCGCATCAATTACATGCTCACTGTCAATGCGAAACATGTAGACTCCACGATTCTGGAAAAAAAAAAAAAAATCAATTAACAACACAGACAAGAACACGCACTTGTTCAGCATGACTTAATATTATTTTAGATTCAGTTTTATTATAATGCATACCTGTGCCTCGTACATCTTCTCTTTTCTGTTTGCCACCTCACTGCGAATGATGGTACCAATGTATTCCATAACCATGGTGTACTTCTCAATATCCCTAGCAGCGTACAGCCCTAAACCCTGAATTAAAATAATGCTCAAATTACTACAGGTTTGAATCAAGACATAAAAAGATTGTTCAGAATGGAATACTAGCTAACTTATTTATATTATTATATTACAGCTCACTGCATTCAAATGTAACAGTAGGCATTACACAATAAACATTTTAAATGGTAGCATGCATGGCATTGTACCATGACCTCTTCATGTAGCATGTAAAATGTTAAATAACGCAAAAAAAAAAAAAATAATTCTTCATACTGAAAATACAAGGATGAGTTAAGTGCACTGCATTGTGCGAAACAGCATCTCACATAGTGTACTTTTGTATAAAGAACATTTTGTCAAATGCAATAGGTCAATCTGGGTATTCTCTGTTTACAGAACATTTGCACACTTCAGGAGATATGCGTGTGCGTGTGTGTGGTATGAGTGGTTATGTTATGCATGCTATTCCAAACATTGTCTTTTAAGCTACTAAATCCCATGGGATCATTATTTTCCCTAATACTCTAAGCCAGTGGTTCTCAAAGTGTGGGGCGCGCTCGCCCAGGGGGGCGTATGGGTACTGCAGGGGGGGGTGCGGGCCATCCGCAGAAAAATTCAATAAATAAAACAGTAAACAGCCAACGGACGTAACTTAGAATGGGAGATGGATCGGTTTGTGAAAGGGAAGATTTTTTGTTTTTTATAGGTTTAAGGGGGGCACGACCAAAAAAGTTTGAGAACCACTGCTCTAAGCCATGATGATCTTTCTACCTGTATGCGTGAACGAGCCAGGTAGACGTTGGACTTCCACTCAGCCTTCATCCGACGATACTGAGAGGACTTGGAATGGACAAACTGCTTGCTGTATAGGGCAACACCCATCTCAGCCGGGTTCCCAGTGCTCTGCAGGGTCTTAGAGGAGCTACAGCTGGTGAGGGTATGAGGCCTGCAGCAGAAACATAAGCACATGTGCCACATTTAAAAACAAACAAACAGGACTGGCTTATATTGGGTCCTATTCAGAACCATTTTTGAGGTCATTTTTTCAAGAAACTGTAAAGACATTTATGCTGTTTACTTCCATTAATGAACATTCCAACACCGGCGTTACATTCTTTTGCTGAAGTGGACCAAACATACTAATAGAAACACTCCAATAGTATACAGTATTATACTCTAATAACAGTCTTTTCTGCTGCTATGCTGAATCTACAGTGCCACAGTAAAACAAATGAATTTATCTGAGACGTTTTTGAATGTGCAGAGAAGATCGCATTGAAATAATGCAAAGACATTAAACAAGCAAGATGTATACACAAACACGCAACATGAACAATGTAGTCTGATTCACAAACAAATGACTCCGGTTACGAGCCGGGTTCTTTTTGATAAATTGTTTTTTGATAATCCGTTGGTTTTAACTTCACTGAATTGCATGACTTTTTGTCCATGTACAACTCAAAATAAACCAATTCTCATCACTTAGCCTCCGTCTTTTCATATTAAGATGGATGCTTAATGATTGATTGAGGGCCATGTTAACTCACAGCAAACCAAGCTCACAGGCTAAAGCGGGACATGAATGGATGTTCACTCACAGACCACAGGGAAAGCAGGAAATCCAATACAAACATGGACGAAAAGAAAGTTTAAATTATACAGAATACCTTAACACGAACCTCTTGACATGTGTGCAAGCTTTTGGTTCAGAGCGGGCACATCCAGAAGGGTTGATGGCCAAGGGCAGCTGCATCAGTGGGTTACGGCCATAACGGAACGTGTACAGCTCACATGCTTCAACTCCAGGAAGCTAAAAGCAAAGATTAACGTTATAACACCATTACTAAGAAAGAAATGTTTACAAAAAATAAGGGTTATTAATACTAAAAAAAAAAGTGGATAATTAAAAAATTTACCTTTTTTTTTTTTTTTTAGCAAATGGAATTTTATGGCATAAAAACAAAACAAAACAAAAAACAAGCAAAAAAAAAAAAAAACAATAGGGCCTGTTCCATTACCCACACTTGTGGTCTTGGCCACTTGAAAATATTGAAAACACATGTACCAAACAGGAAGTAAGTATGGAATACTGTCCCAGGTCTAAGAAATGCCACAGCTCAGTGACCTTAATGCATGCTAAATATATTTTCACAAAATATAATGCTGTTTTTATATCATATTTTATAAGACAACTTTGCAACTGATTTTTATCACTTAATTAGAAGCACAACAATTCATTGTTTTGTCTGTTACTTAGGAACTACTGAACACATATTTAGAAGTTTGTTCAATTCAAAGTTCTACGTACTCTTGCAGTCTTCATTCACACTTAAAAACTAAATACAGGAGATAATGTCATGTAAGTAGAAAAGTGGTCATGTGCAAAGTCTACTGGGTACTCAGACAGATCCAAAAGTTGCGATGTAGACATCCGTTCAACAATGAGAATTTAAAAGAAGTTTTGCTAATTTGCTGTTTCCACTCAAATTTACATTTACCACGTCTCTTTCCACACCCACAAAATACATCTATCTGTCAAGTGCTAAATCAGCGCATTCGTTAGTCAATAATTGCTTAAAAGCATAATTTGACTATCACTTCTGATAATTGCATAATTTGACTATCAGATCTACATACATTCAAAACCTTTTTTGAAGGTCTTTTCTTTCTCTATGATTTACTGAGATTAAAAAATGGATGTCTGAAAATGTTCTCTGTTTAAACAGTGATAAGACCGAAGTGATGCTTATTGGTTCCCCTCACCAGTTGCACAAAGCAGAGTCCTCAACTTTAGGTCTGGATGGCTCTGCTTTGCAGTTTCAAACTAAACAAGAAAATCTGGGGGTGATATTTGATGCCAACTTAACATTTGATCCGCATGTTCGTAATACAGTCAAAGCATCTTTTTTTCATCTCAGAAACATTGCCAAATTACGTCCCATGTTGACTTTTTCTGTGGCTGAAAAGTTAATCAACACCTTTGTGTTTTCGCGTATTGATTATTGTAATGCTTTGCTGGCTGGAGTTTCAAAAGCTACCTTAAGTAAATTACAGTTGGTACAAAATTCAGCTGCCAGAATTCTGACTAGGACCAGTGCAAGGGAGCACATTACACATGTCTTGGAAAAATTGCACTGGCTTCCTGTTGGTTTTCGTATTGATTTTAAAATCCTCATGCTTACTTATAAGGCTTTGAATAATTTGGCTCCTCAATATTTGTCAGAGCTTTTAACCCCCTACACACCTACACGTGTTCTACGCTCCTCTGAAGCTGGTCTTTTAACTGTTCAAACAACTTGGCTTAAAACTATGGGTGATCGGGCTTTCTCTTCATTGGCTCCTAAATTGTGGAATTCCCTGCCCTCTAAGATTAGAAATGCAGAATCCCTTAGTGTTTTTAAATCGTCCCTTAAAACTTACTTTTTTAGGGTAGCTTTTATGTGATCTATGTGATTACTTTGTGTTTTATTATATTGGCCTTGTATTGTTTGATTTGTTTTTTACTGCCTGTACTTTTGTGTGTTTCTTTTTTACTTCATATTTGTGTATGTAAAGCGCTTTGGGATGCTACTTTTAAAGGCGCTATATAAAATAAAGTTTTATTATTTATTATTATTACTTACAGATTCTACAATCCTGGTAACAGCAGATACAGTCAGTCCAAACAGATCCTCTCCCTTCAGGTAAACTGGGAAGAGCTTCAGAGATCCTGTCTCGTTCCTTCTCTCAGCCACAGGCTCCAGAACTTTATCCCACACACCTGTACCACAACATGAGGAAATTCTTACATAGTCTCCCCCCTCCCACAAAACAACGGGAGAATTCAACATAATAGAGTTTTCTCAGACAATGACTTCTTTTACACTACAAGGCTTAATGTCATCTTATCTACAATGCAAAATCTTATTTCTATTCTTGTTTATACACTTTCATTGTTGTTTATACACTTGCATCTAGATCTGTACCAGATATCTCTGGGGAAAAAAAAAAACAGAACTGGTTAACAGTGTAAATGCCATTAGGTGCAACAGCTTACTTTTTGGCGAGGATCCAGTAAGAACCAAGTCATCGTAACCTTGCTCCACCACACGGATGATAAACTCAGGTTCGCCGTCTTTCTCATCGATGGAACACACGTAGTGGCAACGACGGTTGCCATGACGCATGCTCCAGTAGATCCGGCTGGCCTCGTAGCCCACAGGAAAAATGGCAGACATCGAGTGGAAGGCCTGCATCTGCTGAGGGAGCAGCTGACCGACTGCATGGAATACCAAGCTGCCTACACGGAAGGTGTGCTCCCGCTCACCCCTCTGGATGATGCTGGCGATCTGCCGTGCATCGTCCCTCTGTACGTAGACCCTGCGGAACACTGCAAAGCAGCGGAGTTCATGCTCGGTCCCTGCCAGCCCACCTCCTATTGAGCCAGTTCCTCTGGGTCTGTGGAGGTGGCACAGCATAGTCTTGTCTTTGAAGAACATGCACTGTGCTTTAAGGGCACAAGTGAAATGGTACGCATTAGTGCAACGCAAGCGGTGGCAGCCACTTGTGGCACCGATTTGCTGACAGTACGCACAGCGCACCGATAGGCCTCTCCTCAGGGCCAGCGCTACATTAATGAGAGCTCCAGCCTGGGTTTCGTAGACTTCAGTAGACCACAGTGCACAGTTAAGGTGAACCCATAAGTCCAGATCAAGATTTAGCAGACGGGCCGGCCCGTCAGTGCGCCCGTCACCTTCTTCGTGGCAAAAGCAGCAGCGGCGCAAGTCTCTGGGCATGGGCTCAGGCCTAAGAGACGTCCCCAGTTTTTTCAGTAGTTCATCAACCTCTTCCTCCTCCGGCAAGTGGTAGTTACCCTTAGGCACCATAATTTGAATGCTCCACTTTCTCCAGCGTAGAGCCTTAAAGCGCTTTCCTATTAAATACAGAGGGTCATCCCCACCGTTGTGTACCGCTCGTGGCCGAGGCTTTAGCTTGACTTTGACCTTTAGTGTATCAGACGTAATGGAGGGGAAGGATATTATTGTAGTTAAAGGTGGAGACTGCTTAGGTTGCAGCTGGGCCAAACAGTGCACATCAAGATCTGATATATTATTACTGTATTGATGAAGAACCTTAGTAGGATTCTGCTTGTCTTCAGAGTTAGATGTTGGAGGCAAGCTTGACTGTGAGAACAAGAGACATCAAAGACAAAAAGGAATTTTGAGTCTGCATTCTTTGGGCAATAAGACTGTTCTCTTAAAGAAAATGGCAGCAGTAGCACTTCATATATATTAAAAATACTGTTGCGACCATTTAGTGCTCTTAAAGTCTCAGGAAGTTTACACGTTTTTAAACTTTAGACAATGTTTTAAAATTAACAGAGATAAAATACTTCATGCATGTTCAATTTAATGATGAAATTTGTAATAATTCGCACTGGTCTCTTGATAACCAATTAAGAATTTATGGTCGTTACTAAAGGAGACTTCATGAGTGAGTAGCATCACTTGGCTTTCTAAATACAGCAGCATATCCCACACTTTCAGTATGACAGCATGACACAAGCTGGCTGTTCTAGTTTCAGGCAGTTGATGACTTTATAACCTGATTTGTTATGGTTTCTACTTACCTTGCCATCTACCAATTTAGTCTGCATGGCCGCTGAATAGAGAACAAAGCAATTATGGCTGCAGAAGACAAGGGTCCACTCAGCTCCTTCATGGCCCTGCAGAAAGAACATCTGTAAGATCAGGCTCACCCTATAGGCAGAAGCTGTAAAATGGGGGGGAAACAGGGCATGCCATTTCCCATCTACTGTCGCAAATTATCATTAGATCGAAGTGCCTCACTGGCAAGAGATCAAAGCTTGCATATGTTGCAAACCTTTGTTGATGCCATAAGGAATTAGATTAGCATATTATTAAAAGGAAAGGGTGGGAGACATCAAAGGTGTCCCATGATTTAAATGACCTGAAATGGGCTTAACTGTTTTTGAACTTGTATCTCACGGCCTTTAACAAAACGTGCCTTGGTACACACAATCCCTTGGGTAATGTCAGTTAAACCAGTGACTGCAGCAGGGTGGAGTTTCACTTCCAATCAGGGACTGGATTAGCATAATTGGAGCGCTATTCTGTGCCTCCTTGAGGGACTTTGAGGGGGTTGAACATTTTCAAGTGCTCTGTGGCCCTCGGCTTCAGCCTTCTTCAGTGCTATGTGCAGAGGATGTAGTCTAGACTCACACCAACTGATTGAGCAAACATGAGGCCCTTAGGTAGTGATACGAGATCTAATGACTCAAGGCATCCATGATAAACTAGAATACATATGCTATAAATGACAGTCATCTGGGAAGGGTAATTTGGCAGTCTTAACTTTGTGTTTTATACCTGTTTATTTATTGGCAGGTCTTTGGTGGACTTCCGAACGCCCTTTCCAAGAACCACCACCCTGCAATTGGAGCACCACTGTGGTTTAGTCCCTGGACTGCTTCCACCCAAATAATAGTCTGGTCTGACCACAATTGAACCTGGAATAAAAGAAACATATCAATGAAACCTACAAATCATGCAGTTGGAAGAAAACTTAAATTAAAGAGATTTCTGACAAATTACATCCATCAACTTATTTCAACCAATCCGTAAAACAGTATATACCACTCACTTAGCAAATTAATCACAATGAATTGCATTTATAGTTCACTTCTGTCTTTAAAACATGAACATGTACAGGCATCTCAAAAAAATGTAATATTTTAAAATTAGTTCTTTATTTTTTGTAATTTAATTAAAAAAAGCAAATTTTCTTATATTCTAGATTAATTGCACACAAGCTGAAATATTTCAAGAGTTTTTATTTTATTCTGATGGTTACGATGGAGGCGAACAGCCCGTGGCACTGCTGAGGTGTTATTGAAGCCCAGGTTGCTTTGATAGCGGCCTGTATTGTTTGGTCGGATGTTACTTATCTTCCTCTTGACAATACCCCATAGATTCTCTATGGGGTTCAGGTCAGGCGAGTTGGCTGGCCAATCAAGCACAGTAATATCATGGTCAGCAAACCACTTAGAAGTAGTTTTGGCACTGTGGGCAGGTGTTAAGTCCTGCTGCAAAATAAAATCAGCATCTCCAAAAAGCTTGTCAGCAGATGGAAGCATGAAGTACTCTTAAAATCTCCTGGTAAACGGCTGCATTGATTTTGGACTTGATAAAGCACAGTGGACCAACACCAGCAGATGACATGGCACCCCAAATCATCACAGACTGTGGAAACTTCACACTGGACTTCAAGCAACTTGGATTCTGTGCCTCTCCACTTTTCCTCCAGACTCTGGGACCTTGATTTCCAAATGAAATGCAAAATTTACTTTCATCTGAAAAGAGGACTGTGGTCCACAGTCCAGTTCTTTTTCTCCTTAGCCCAGGTGAGACGCTTCTTATGTTGTTTCTGGTTCAGGAGTGGCTTGGTTCTAGGAATGTGACAGCTGTAGCCCATTTCCTGAAGACGTCTGAGCGTGGTGGCTCTTGATGCGCTGACTCCGGTTTCAGTCCACTCCTTGGGAAGCTCTCCCAAGTTCTTGAATCGGCTTTTCCTGACAATCTTCCCAAGGCTGCGGTCATCCCTGTTTCTTCCAGAAGAATAATCTTCCCCATAATTGTGGTTGCATGTTCTAAACTAGCCCAGGAGGTACCCAGTATTTATACTCAAAATTAATCAAACTAATCAAGCTCAAAATGGAATTCTCCAATTTTTTGAGATACTGAATTTTTTATTTTCCTAAGCTGTAAATCGTAACCATCAGAATTAAAAAAAAAAAAAAAACTCTTGAAATATTTAAGCTTGTGTGCAATGAATCTAGAATATAAGAAAGTTTGTTTTAAATTAAATGACAAAAAATAAAGAACTTTTCCATGATATTCAATTTTTTTGAGATGCACCTGTATTTGAAATTACCAGAGAGAACTTAAGAACTTCAATCAACCAAAATGTCTTTGTCGGCTTTGTGCTCTAATTTAAAAATACACATGAACATTATTTTAAAAACAGATAACTCTTCAAAAGCTGTGTCCATTTGTGACATTAAGTACTAAAACATTAAGTAATTAAGTACAAAATGCAGCCCTGAGATATTGACAATCAAAATCAATATTTGCATCTAGAAGTCTGTCTGTTGATGTGGGTGAGTGTCTTGTTTTACATATACTCACCCTCCCTGAATGTCTGGTGTGATAGTGGGGCACCTGGTGGTCTGTGGAGCCTCATACCAGTTTGTTGTTGAAACAGGGCAGTTTGAGGGGGTACCTTAAGTCCACTCAACATGTCTATTGAGCTGCGGTGCTCTGGGCCTGGAGAGTAAATCACCTCAAAGTTCCCGGGTTTGGACCCACAAAACATGTTCGCCAGTGCTGACACAACTCCTTGAATATTCTGGGACATAAGCAGACATATAGTCAGAGGTGAGATGTAATAATTATTGCTTTGAACAAGACATTACTGCTATAGAATGGATAATATAATTGCAGACACTTACTTGTGCTGCCACTGGGTTCAGGGTAACAGATACAGATACCAGGTCAGTTTGTGAGCATGTAGAGAGCTGTTCAAATTGCGATGCAAAGAAACTGCTTGGTGGCTCGGTCTTGACGTCCCACTGCCTGGCTTCAGAACCTACAGGCAAAACAACAAGTTGCACATACTAATAGTAAATTACACTTAACTTTAAAAAATTATTTTACTGTATTGAATATTTACACAATATTACACAAGCAATTATGCTGTTGTACAAAACATTAGCATGGTTGAGATCCAGGTGTCTTAGGATGAAGCCTAATAGAGTGCAACATTCAGGTTCTGGAAGTAAAAACTATTAATTTTCTCCATAGGGAAATATTTTTTTAACAACAACAGATAAACCTTTAAAGACTTACCTGTTGTGAGCTTCAAGGTTGTTAAATAATTGAATATATTTTTGTTGAACCCATCTGTTTGCATTAATTCAGCTTATTTTTGTTTAACAGCAGAATTTGTGGCGAAAATCTACATTACCCGTGATGCTGTACAGGACATTCCACCAATCAGAGAATCACCACAAGCAAAGTGCACCAAAAGAGAGCTCCACCCATTCCCATGAAGCACCATAAATGACAATCAAGTCAGTCTTCCTATGCTCTCAAAATACTTAATATTATATATGCATGTATTGCAATTAACTTTAATATTGTTTCTGTAGATATGGCCAACAACTTATATTTATCCATAATTTTTTAAGTACTTTCATTCACAAAGCTTCAAATGGGACTGTAGCAAGTACACAGCAAGTAAACAGTCTTGTACCTTTGTCTTTTTGTCTGATTTTTTGCTTCAAATAAAAGTTTGTAATGTTGTGATTCTTCTTGTAGCTGATTGGCTTGGTTCATGGCTTATAACGCTTATAACAAAGAGTTTTAAATATCCCTATGGGAAAAATGCTTCCAAACAAGTGTCACTGAAAAGGGGACACTGTTACACTCTATTATGTCTACCTTCTTTGTGTTGATACAGAAGACAAATGTCAGCACATTATATTAGTGTCGCGTCTTTGATTTTTGTCTAACCTGTCAATATTCTAAAACAGCTTTCGCATCAAGTGCACACACACACAATGTCTTAAAGGGGTCATATCATGCGATTTCAAGTTTTCCTTTATCTTTGAAGTGTTACAAGTTGTTCGTGCATAGATAAGATCCCTAAAGTTGCAAAGACTAAAGTCTCAAACCCAAAGAGATATTCTTTATAAAAGTTAAGACTCGTCCACGCCCTCCTAAAACGGCTCATTTAAACACGCCCCCACGTCTACGTCATGGTGTGGGAAAATTTGCATAATACTGCCCAAATGTATACGCAAAGAAAGAGCGCATGATTTTTATACTCGCTGTAGTATTGTTGCTGCTGCCAGCGCCATGTCCTTGAGATGCTGTGTTTCGTTGTGAAAGCGAAACTACTTTGTTTGGGCTTCCAAGAGAGGACACAACTAGAAATCAGTGGTTAAGTTGTTATTACAACACTGTTCTAGAACAGTTCAACCCAAATATTAGAGTGTGTGCAGCGCATTTTACGGAGGACTATTTCCTGAACCTGGGAGAGTAGCCTACAATGCCAGCTGTGCACAAAGGCTGTTTCTATAAAGTGGGGCAATTCCAACTTTGCAAGGACAGTCTGGCGCTTATGACTTACAAGGATGTAAGTATGTTTTCATATTTAAAGAATTTGCCACTGACTATTCAAACGCGAGTTTTGAGCTGTGTAGAGTAGCACTTGTTGTTTGTCGTTTCTCCGATCACAAATGCAGGCATGGTAATGTTTGAGGCGTAAAAAGACAGTATAAGTCATTATAACCAGTAATTATGTCCCCACTGGATGCAACAAATGCCTAGTTTATAATGGGTTTTATTGTTTTTGTCTCATCGCGCCGGGACACGGCATCACAATATGGTAAGGGTAACATTTCCGTTACACGCTTGAGGTATTCGGCCAATCACAACGCACTGGATAGCTGGCCAATCAGAGCACACCTCGCTTCTCAGAACGATGAGCTTTGTAAAAATTTTTGTAAAAATCAACACGTTTCAGAAAGGTGGAGCATAGTAGGAGCAACAATAATGTACAGTATGTGGAAAATGTGTTTTTTTTAACCTTAAACCACAAACACATTGCATTACTCCAAATACACAAAATAATGTTCTTTTTAGCAACATCATATGACCCCTTTAATATGCTATCTCAGCAGGTAGCTTACTAGGTTTTTACTAGTCTTTCTTATTAGTCTCTTCAGATTACCTTTACCACTGGCGCTGCAAAGTATGGGGATAACTGGAGAGACAGCAGGGGATGGCGGTTCCTCTTTAACTCTAGAGAGATCTGGATAACGGCTGATCTCCATGCCAACCACACTCTCAGGAGAGGATGATGGGACATAACTGTCTGGAGTGTCCCTGTCGACACTGTGCTCCTGACCCCTATTAAAGACACACAGGGGCAGAACCATTATATACATACTAACCTAAACCAAGACTTTATGTTCAACGATAGGTAGTCTCAGGGTCAGAAAATGATCTCATGCATATCGCAACTAGATGTGCTTGAGCACAAATGCTTATTTAAAAAGTAAGCCTGTGCTCTTGGCCAGAACAAACTATATGGCTTTATGTTAATAGCCAAACGTTTGGCTACATGAGACAAAACAATGTGTAAAAAGCCCTGAAAACCTACCGAAGTTCCTCCTGGTTGTTGTGGGGTGGAGTGGGAAGTGAAGCAGGAACATCAACGGTCTTTGGGCCGTGAGTGATGGTGTGTCCCAGCAGGTCATCTTCAGCTTTGAATGGAGTAGTGAGCTGCTTCTGACCCAAGCTTTTAGAAACTGAGACATAATCACAAATAAATACTGATCACCAAAAAGTGATTTTTAAAATAGCTAATGTATAATTATAATATTTAAGAAAAATACCTACACTATAATTTGCCATATTACATCTGTGATTTGAAACATTTCATATGTTCTTGTCTATGATGAACTATAATAAGCATTTTACAGGTAAAGTCTAACTAAGATTTTGTATGAAGGTTTTGTATGCACATTGAACTATTTGAGTTTTTCAGTGTTGTTTCCTAATATGTACGTGCATGAGTCTACATTATTATTTTTTTTGCTGGTCAACCTTTGGCCTCCCCATGGTAGCCTTCATGAAAGCCATTTTATTGTCTATTCTGTCTAAATCTGTTATAAAACAATGGGATTGAAACTGACATTGCCATTAAGAATACACCAACACCTTCATGCTTACCCAAAACTTCTGCCTTCCTGGCCAGTTCTTCCGCAGTGGCAAAACCATTCAACAACTTCTGCTTGGCAACAGGTGGCGGTGTGGGGGGCAGTGAGGCAGGAGGCGTTGGAGGATTGCTAAGATTGTTCTGCTACAAGACCAAACAGGCAACAACAACAAAAAATAAAACTTAAATGAAAACAAATCTGCAAATTCACCATGTCTACACAGTATAGAAAAGGAAGTGAAGGCTGTAAAAGCCAAACCTTATAGATGAGTTGCGAGTAGTAATCAGATATGCCATCCAGTGATGCACTTCCAAAAGTTCCAGAGAGCCCTTTCTCTCCATTCAGCTGCCCACTGCCATATGGGGGAAAATGTGCAAAGTTTACCCCAATCAAAGGCTCCATCAGGGGCGGCATAGACAGCTGCTGTAAGGATGAGAATGGAGGACACACGATTTGAGCGAAACAACAACATGCAAACGATGATGTCCACATCCAATGCCAGCATCTCACTATTTTTTTTTCTTGGCGGTTTCAGTCATAAACCAAGTTTGTGAATGGACATAAGGGTTATACACTGCATAAGCTCTAATTAAACTACTTTCCAGAGATGACCATAATGATCAATTAGTCTACACATCATGTATATATCTTCACCTTGGTTATAATTGCATACTCTACTTTTAACAATAGATTACATGTCAATTCAAGTCTAGCATTAACATAAGTTGATCTTGAGTAGTTGATTCTGGGTATAGTAGTATTTATAGGTATTTATAAATACTACTATACTATACAATAGTAGTATTTAGGGGTGTCCCCGACTAAGGATTTTCATAGTCGAATCGGAATTTTCGAATCTTGCCGATAGTCGACTGATAGTCGAATCATATGTTTGGGGGCGGGGCAAAATACATTACATTCCACAGTCATAAATACTGACGTTAACACACAGGGTTAAAGGTGTAACGGACGCCTTGCAGATACAAAAATAATGTTTTATGTTTTGATTAAAAGACAGTTAACGTTAAACGTCAGCAAAACCCTAAGAATTCACAATATTTTTTACAATAGTGTTCTCATTATAACATTATGTATATGACAGTAGTTACTAATGTTCTGTATTTCTGTTTTGAGCTGTGCGCGCTGAAGATGACCAGTAGGATAGAATGAAGCATATCATAGCAGGTTTTTAATCAATGGGATTTAACTTATCACTTATCTCATATAGAATACGCTTCGTATTTATACAACATAACGTTAATATTACGACTTATAGGCTATCTGCACAAAATGCCCCAAATGCATGAATGTGTCTGCACGGCTCTGAATGAACTTGGACACGTTCTTCACGCAACAACGTGCAGAAACACGGCAACTAAACTCACACCGTTATATTTTAATAGTGTTCTCATTATAATGTCATGTATAATCCCAGTCATAGTTATAAATATTCTGCATTGTTTGTGCTGCTCGCGCTGACGAGATATCACCGTAGTACTACAATGAAGCACTTTACTGCAGCCCAACTCAACCGAATGCATCTTATACGAGATAAATAATACATACACAATATATTTTGGCTGAAATGTTTTGAAATCACTTGTACCCTACCTGATCGAAAAAAATCCAGTCTTTCACTCTGCCTGTGTCAGTTTGAGTCTTGTTAAAGATTTAAATCCAAGATGCTCCTCTGTCGGTCACACATGGAAAGTGAAACTTAAATCTATAGGGGTGGTTGGATTTATTCACGCACGTTAAAATATATCTAAAGCTTCTTTCTTTTCAGATTCTTATTTAAAGCTTCTTAATAGGCTGTATTAACTTATTGGGAGAAACCGGTAGCTCTATGTGAAATCAGACATTTGAGCACCCCCCATATAGCCAATATGGCACAACCATAACACCTCAGCGAATATTCGACTGTGAGATTGGGAGTCGAATCAGAATCGAATCGTCGACTATTCGGGGTCACCCCTAGTAGTATTTATAGTAGTATAGGTATTTACCTGATTGAGCCGAGTCATCAGTGTGTCTGTGTTGGTGTACACTGCCTGTCTCTCTTCATCATCCTTCTTCCTCTTTTTCCAGCGTGACAGCGGTTTCTCAGCCCCATTCTTTGGTGCCCGCTTGTTGCGTTGTTTTCTTTTGCATTGCTCTGGCACAGAAGGCTCCAAATCTGGATTGCCTGTCAAATGGCTATTTAAGCCACTCTGTAGACAATAAACAACTCTTTTAGCTCCAAGAAGACAAGACAGACCTAGACTAGCTAATGAACATCAATCAAATCTCACTTCACAATTTCACAATGTACTTTGCAAAATGCTACTTTATTGACATCCTACATTATCAACCAACCAATAAAGTATTAAATGTGAAAAGATGGCCAGATTATTCAATCTGTATTTTCATTTCATTAAACATTTTGAAAAAGGGCAAATTAATTACTGAATTATAAATGGATGCGTAAAGATCTTTAACATATTTAAACATTACAAAACAAAAATGTAATAATTTCATGTCATCTTATCTATCTACATTTACAAAAGTGTTTACATATTCAAGATTATTTTACCGAAGAATCTGTGCTGTCCAGTCTGAAAGAGCCTTTGCTGTCTGCTAGCCCCTCATCCTCTGATCGTATACTGTCATTGGACATCTGGAGTATGAGAGGTGTTGAGGAAGAAGGAGGCGTGCTCTTGTTCTTTAGAAGGTGTTTGAGTAACTCATTCCCAGTATCCACTTTGGTGCATTGAACTGCACTCTGGGATGGTGGGCCGGGGGAGATTATCTCATTGACCTCTTCCGTCTTTACTATACCAGTTCCTCCTGCACTTTTGCCAGTCACTGCCTCTCCCTCAGCCTTCTGGCACACACTGGCTTCTAACTTTTCCAGCTTGATATCATGGAGGAGGCCTCGCTCTGCCTCAGAGCCCATGCTGGACTGTCGCCCAAGTGGAGTACCTCCAGAGAGTGGGTTCTCCAGCTCCGAGGATGGTGGCTGGCCAGTCATAGAATTTATGGGGTTGAAAAACTCTGAAGCGTCCTGGTCTCCCATGATGGAAAAACTATGTGTAGGAGTTGAAGAGGTGTCTGATACACACGGCGTAAGTGGGGCAGTTATGTCAGAATGTGGTGTAGAAGGAGTTTTGACAGAATCTGCATCATCATCCAGCTTCTTCTTTCGAATTCTTTTCTTTTTGCCCTTCTCCTCAGGGATGATGTTGGAGTAAAGTTGGATGAGGGACTGCCCTGACCCAGGGAAATTAGGAGGTAAAGGGGTTGTGGAATCCACACCAAATGAGGAAGCTTCACCTCCACTGTGGGGTGGCATTCCATGCCCTCCAAATCCAGGTGCACGTGGCTGACCTGGGGAGAAACCATGCATAATGGGGTTCTTAGGTTGAAAATTAGGACCCATATCTGGGCCAAAGGAGCCATTCCCAGGCATAGGTCTGCGCTCGCCACCTTGCAAAAAGGTTGGACCTGGACCCACAAAGTCTAATGGCATATTTCCTTGTTGAGGGAACACTGGGCCCATTTGCTGTTGTTGCGGTTGAGGCCTGGGTGTCTGCATGAATTCCTGTGATAGGTCAGAATTATAGAAGGGCATCTGGGCAAGACCACCCCCACTGTTGTTGGGGCCAAGCCCCAAGCCCTGCTGCTCCAGCTCTAGCCTCTGCAAAGCCCTTTGTCTCTCCACTTCCTGCATGAGCTGCACCCGCTGTTTTTCCTGCTGCTCTCGAAGGCGATCTCGGCGCTCCCGCTCCTGGAAGCCTTCACTAAATGGATTATTATCATCAAATTTTACATGAGGGGCACTACTGCTGGATCCTCCACCATTACTTCCAGCTACAGGGCCAGGCTGCCCAGGTTTACCTCCTGGAACCATAGGGGGAGGTGGCTGTGCCTGAAGAGGCTGAGTGGGGTTAGGCAGCGGCATTTGAGGGGGCAGGTGAGGTGGCATCCTGGGCCCACCCATTGGTCCAGCAGCACTTGGATGCCAACCTGGCACACTGGGCATTTGAGTAGGCTTACCAAAGTGGGGTTGTTGCATCGGCAATATAGAACCCCTCATAGGCTGCCCTATTAGGGGTCCAACAGGCATCATTCCAGGGGCCAGTCCTTGCATTCCTGGCATGGCCTTCATTGGACCCATCACACCAGGTTGGAGGTGCTGTTGCTGTTGTTGCTGCTTGACACGATATTCCTCAATGAGCTCAGCATGTTCTTTCTGTTGCTTCCGTATCTAAATCAGAAACGGAGAGAGAAATAAGTGTGAACAACAGATGCTGTTAATATTATTCTGAAAAAATGTTGACCAAATACCAGGTTGTTAGTGTTAATGTCAGAGCATAAATCAGGAACTGAGGCCCTAGATGCACTTACTTTCCACTCCATTGACAAAAAGCATCAGGGAGCCGCTATCAATATGTGTGGTATTTAAATTGCTTTTGAATGAGCGCTCGCTGTTCACTTTCGATTTCGCAATCACACATACTCTTTGTAAAGGGAGCACATCTTACATGATAAGATATATGTCAATGAACTCAGGATCTGTTGAGCAGCAAATCTTCCAGCATGGTCTTGTCAGTCATCTCTCCTTACTCTCGACCCGTGATCAGTCAAATCTGACAGCTCGTTTTGGATGCAGGGTTGTCAAGTCCTTGTTTTTTTCCCCACAAAATTGGGCTCCTTTTAAACTGTTGCCATGGGTTGATTTCCCCACCCCATGGGTTAAAGGTTTGAAATATTGCATAAATTACATTTGACTGAAATTCTTTTATTGAAACATTTTGCATTCTACGTAAAATAAAACTGTGCTAGATGTTAAGTTTTGTGAAGAAGGGCCACTATTAGTAAGCCTTGAGATTTAATATTTGGGATATGGCCATTGCTAGGGTTGGCTACCGAAACCCGGTACCAATATGGCACCGGTAACATATGTAACCAGTATGTACTAGAACCGAATCAGAACGCAGGTTTCGATGTCTCATTTCAGTGCCATGCCTGAGTGATCAATTGAAATATTTGTCCTTTGTCTCTCTCTCCGAAACGTACGTAAGAAGCATCATCACCGGCACCGCACGTGAGAAATAATTTTCCGACTGAGAAAATGCACGTGAACTCAAGTTGGAAAGCTCTAATAATACAAGTCCAACAAATATTTGTAGTAAAGCGAGTGTGCTGTTTTCACATTCCGACTTAAAAGCACAACTCGGGAAATGAGAGCATCCGAGGAGCGCGTGAATGCAGAAATTACACTTGCTCTGATGGCAGCAGGTAGCCTTACATTAACTAGCTAAGCTAAACATGCTTAAATTAAAATGCCTAAAGCTAAAATTCTCTTGTATTCACGTTTTTAAACCTGTTGTCCAACAAAATAGAACATTATAACCTTTTTAGTCCACAACACCAGTTAAATGCTTCCTTTTGTGATCTGATGTAGCTTCTTGTCACAGAATGAGGCAGAAAATATGTTCCATAGGCTACTAATACATCGATTAGCAATGGATTATAAATATACTTAATTATTATGAAAATACCAGAGATGGCTTGAATAACACAGATAAACTATACACTGTCGTAGTCGAGTGTTTATTGTATTTGTTTTATCATTCAAAAGTTTATATCTTCTGTTTACTCAGTTACAGCTATAGCAATGCTTTTGTCCATATTGGGGATTTCCTGGAGCTTCATGAGCTCAGCAACTTCTGTGACTGGATATGTGGATTTTTTGTGCGAGGGCGCCCTCTGGCGTCCAGTATGAATGAATAAGACATCATGTGTTTAGTGCTAATGGCCAATCCAATTATTAATTGGTAATTTTTTATATTTTTTTATATACAAGTATCGGTTCAGGCACCGGTACTGTTTTCAAAGTATCGATTTGGCACCGGTATCGAAAAAAAAAAAAACGATACCCAACCCTAGTCATTGCCCTACTTTGGGCTGTTTTTGACAGCATGAGCTAGTTTTGTCACGCAGACCTGGCAACCCTGGCTGTGTGGACTGGAGCAAGCGCTTTTAGTTTAGTTTAACGCACGTTTTCCAGCTGAAGTAAATGATTTCAATTTCTATAAAAAATAAATAAAATTCAAAACAACAGTGGACAAGTGGGCAAGTAATATAATCCCTGCGGGATCCAATCCCAATGCAGCCCTCTAATAAAAAGTCCCTGCTTTAATAAAGGCATATTCTTTTTACTGTACAAGTGACACTTTGTCTTACTGAAAGTTTGTCTACGTTGAGTGGCATGTGTGCAAGGGGGTGGGCTCTTAAAATAAAATCAAAATTTGACTGGTTGCCCCGAAAGTGAATCACTGCCAACTTGATTGACAAGTTGATAAAAAAAAGGCAAGTAGAGAAATTAAAGCCACTTTAAAATTAAAGTTTTACTACATTTTTAAACAGGGTTTAAACTATTTGGGTAGATGATTTTAATAGTTATCCTTCTTTAAATAACTATATTACCTGTTCTAATTGCTTTTGAACCACACTTTGCTGTTCAGTCACATGTTTCAGCTGTTCTGCGTCTTCCTCTGGGAACTCCCGTCCAGCTTTTTTCGCAGTGCGCTGCTTTGCAGAGAGGGCCTTTTTAGATTTTCTGTGGGCCCCAATCTGGTCCTCTAAAAACTTCTGTTGCATTTGAAGAAGCTGTTGAGTTTCCTGAAGCCACTCCTCATATTGTTTTTTCTGAGAATCATCTGGAAAATAAAAAGATATGTGAGATTTTTGGGATGTCCAGCCTCAATTGATTTACTTTTATTTACAATTATTACAATGACAAAATAACACTTACTGATAAACAACTCATCGGTAAATACTGAATAATAATAATAATGATAAAAAAACACTTACTGACAAACCCTGGTCCAAAGTTAGGGGGATTGGGTCTCGCAATCTGTGGTGGCAACTTTACCATCCTAAAAGGAAATAGTTGTATATGCCATTACAACAGGTTTAATGCTGGTGAGATAAGGTAATAAGACGAAATAAACCTGTGGACATACCGGTCCAAAAAAATGTTGCGAAAAATCAGCTGTATCAGGGCCATGTGATCCTGGAATCGGTTGCATTCTGCTACAAAAGAAAACATGGAGAGTACTCAACACAAAGAAATAAACTACTGAAAATCGCATGTGGCCATGTAAGTAAAGAATTAGGCCAGTCAGGGTAATAAATCACTTTTTGTATTACTGTAGTAACTGTTCAGAGGAGCCAGTTTACATAGTAAAGTGTTTACCTGTTAATAACCATGGGTGACATACTGTTCAGTACCATCACTTTGTTAATCCCCTTCAGAGCCACCATCTTTGCCTTCATGATTGGATCAGTAATTGCATCAAAGTCTACAAAGTAATAAAAATCACCACAGCAATTTCATGATTATGATTTGTACATCACAGTTATATTCACATTTCAAGCATTTTTTAAAAAAGTATTTGAGTTTCTGAAGCTTCAAAAACAAATTTAGACATGTGATCAGCTAGAGACAAATAAGGAAAATCTGACCACGCCCCAAGTCACGCCCAGAAGCCACGCCCCCAGCACTTATTATTAAAAATATATATTTTAGCACATTGAAATATATATCTTATATTGTAATAATACACACTATAAAATTTATTTTTTAATGTATTTCATTCTTCCCCTTTTTCCCCTAATGTATGTTTGAGACTGTATCTGTATGTTTCTGTAACCGACAAAAAAAAAAATAAAAAAAAATTAATACATACTATTGACCTGTAAAAAATAAAAAGCAGCATTTAATAATTATGATAACAATATAACATAATATATTATAATAAATTCCTATAATATATTATAGTAAATTATATAGAATTGTTATTATTATTAAAGTACCTGCCAAAAGTTTGGAAACATTACAATTATTAATGATTTTGAAATAAATATCTTCTGCTCATCAAGGCTGAATTTATTTGATCAAAATAAAGTAAAATCAAAACACAGCAATATTGTGAAATATTATAACAAATTTAAAAAAAAAAATTTTCAATTTTAACATATTAAACAATTTAATGTTATTCCTGTGATGCAAAGAATAATTTTCTTCATCATTACTCCAGTTTTCAGGGTCACATGATCTTTTAGAAATCATTACAATTTATTTGACTCAAGAAACATTTCTGATTATCAATGTTGAAAACAATTTTGCTGCATCATATTTTGTGTGAAAATGGTGATGCACTTTATTTTTCAGGATATTTTGATAAATCTAAAGTTTAACGAACAGCATTTATTTGCATTTATCAAATATATTAATAAAATGTGTTAATGCATTTATTAAATAGAAATCATTTTAAATGTCTTCACTCACTTTTTATCACTTTCATGCATGATGAATAAAATTATTAATTTCTCTCTCTTTTTTAAATCTTATACAAATGTTTGAGTGGTATCATTGTTTCCACAAAAATATTAAGCAGCAAAACTGTTTTTAACATTGACACTGAAACTTCTCTTTGTAAACAACAACAGATTTATAAACATTTCTAATGACGAATATTGTGTTCCCAAATGCAAATTAAAGCTGCTTAAACCAAGCGCAGCGCAACTAGCACTAACAGTGAATCGAAACTAAAAACAGTACTGTAACAGCAGACATGTAGCGCGTCAGACTACAGCCTATTATATAATTACATCACACCCGTTGCGAATTTTATGACAGCACTAGCAATCTCAAAATCTCACAGCCATTCATAAAAAGTCACCGGGTCGAGTAACACGTTTCAGCGCTGATTTTACGCGTTTGGCACTTTGAATCATTTGAACGCTTTTATCTGTCCTGCAGATGGCGCCACGAGCTTGTACAGTGCTCTCAGGACCATTCCGTCCATGATGTTTTAGAAAACAATCTTTTCGCAGTTTATTTAGGTAATAGCTTAAGGCCATTTGTGCGATATCAATCATCATGTAGTAACCAACCACGGAAAAATCACATCCCTGACTAATGTAAACCTACATTCTAAATATTTAAAATGTAAGCAAAAAAGTTAATATTAAAATATTGTACAAAAACTATATTCAATAAAAGTACAAACAAAATTGTAAATTTGGAGCTGCTCACAGTATATAATCAAGTCAGGGTTTAATTACTTTATTGACAATGTAGAGGTAAAACAAAATAATTTATCAATTAGTCAAAGTGGAGCTTAGGCTTACCAATGTTAGGGAAAAAAGGGTCACTTGACCGTTGCCTAATCATGGCCTGCATCTGCATTTGCTGTTGTTGCTCCTGCCTCTCTTGATCCAGCAGATCTTGAAGAAGAAGGGGCTGCTCATCTAACAGAAGAGGCCTGTTCTGTTGACTCTGTTGTGCTTGAGACCCTTGTTGCCCTGTAGCCCCAGGATTGAACATGCCCTGTTGAGTTTGGTGGTTTACAGGATGGGGAACAGGCTGCTGGCCACTAACCACAGGCAGGTTTAGATCCACTTGTTGTCCTTGTGGAGGTCCAAAGCCTTGAAGTGGTACCTGCTGGTTACCAGACTGCATCAAATTTGCATTACCTAAAAGTGCCCCTTGGGTTAGAGATGGATCTATCCTGTGCCCCATTGTTACTCCAGGGTTTATCCTGTGTTCTTGGGGTTGTCCTTGCAGCATCGCCATACTCATGTTTGAGCCAAGATTAGTCTGGACATTTGGGTCACCCGGGATAGGGGAAATTATGGATTCGCTCCTAGTGTCCTCTAGTTTTTCCTTGATCAACCAACTTGACAGCACTGGAGCAGAACCAGTATGCACATTTGCGCAAGTTTCCTCAAAAAGACCATCATCTTGACCACTTTTACTACTCGTAGGCCGATGCTCATCCCCTGAGGTTCCAAGTCCTTTGCCCTCAGTTTTTATTGTATCAGACTGAGAATGATCCTGGACCTCTTTTGGCATACTCTTTTCTAGCTTGACATCACTAGGACCCTGTATGCCCTCTGATTTAGGTTGAGCTGAGGATATACCTCCACATCTGGCATTTCTTTTTTCAGACAAGGCTTTCTGAAGGTCTGAGGTATCCCCATGGTCATCTTCTATATGATCACTCAGCTCCAGCTCTTCGTTAAACATATCTTTTTTGTCCTCAATGTTCAGCTCAGGATCTGCATAAGCAATAAGATCAAACTTTCCAGATTCCAGAAGATCATCAAGATGTAAATCATTTGTTTCCAAGTCTAAATCTTTGCCATCATCTGCATCAAGGTTCAGGTTGTCCAGGTCTTCATCAACCAAGTCTTTGACCTCCACATCATCAAGGTCCTTCACAGCAGAGTCATCTGTTTCAAGCTTCTCCACACCATCGCTACATGGCAATGGGATTCCCTCTGTTGGACCAGAGGTTGTGACAGAAAGTAGTGCAGATTCGGATGAATCACTACTAACCAAATGGCTAAGTGGTGCTGCCAGAGGGGTCTGTTGTGGTGTTGTATTTGTATGGTGATGCAAATTATCCATAGCAGCTGAGGTCTGTAAGTGACTGACTGGTCCTTGTTGTGACTGGCCCAACATCAGATCCATAATTCTGGGACCTTGTTTTCCTGTAAAGGCCATATTTTGGCCTCCCATGAAGCCATGAGGTGGTCTCTGGGAATGATTAGGATGATCCAAAGCATTAGGTGGACCAAAAGGTAGTCTGACCCTGTTCTCTGGAGCCCTGTGACAAAGTTCAATAAATGGTTGACCCATTATATTATGCTGTTGCATTGGAAGGCCGCGTGGGGGAAAATGCTGGGGTAGGCCCATTTGAGGATTACTGCCTATTGACCTAACAACATCAGCAGGTCGTCTCATATGTGGTGGAATACTGTCAACCATTGGTCCACCTTGCATCTGGTGAGGGGGCCTGAGGAAATGTTCTTGGCTTGGAGTTCCAGGAGGAAATCCAAATCTGTAAGGAATTAGGTTTTAAGAGAACTTAAACAAAATTAATTACTAGTTTGACAGTACAATTGATGAAGGAAAACACTTACCTTTGTCCTTGCTGACTCATGCCAGTGTTGTTTAGATCCCTGGGGAATGGTAGTCGGGAGCACTGGGATTCATCAGGCATGGGCCCACGTTGATCGGCAAGGAAAGTTCCAGGAAATCTTTGTCCTGCATGAATTGGTGAAGATCTCATAGTACCTGGATATGGAGGTGGGGGTCTACCAAAAATATCATTCTGAGGTCCAGAATCATCCTGTGACCAATGCATTGGAGTCCCAGGTGCAGCAGCAGGAGTTGCCTCCTGGAGTCCCTTTTCCTGTCTGATTGCACTTTTCTGCTGCTGCTGTTTGAGAATTAACTGCCGTAGTCTTTGGCGCTAAAAAAAGAGCAACAACAGTATACAATCAATAACATGTCATTAAAATAGAACAGAGATTAAATGAAAAAGGTAATGTTCTCTAATGGAAAAACACAATATGTTTTCAAACCTGTTTAATTTTCTCTTCAGCCTCTCCAAGTGGCGGTTGCACTGAGTTCTGTGTATCTGATGGGTTGCCCGTGTTTACTGGAACATCATGTGACAGTCTATCCCCTGTTTGTGAACATAGGCTTAGAGGAGCTTGTTCAAATGGATCATGAATAGGTGTCTGGTTAGGGTTTGCCTGTTGTAGAGAGAGACTTTCATCTGAAATGCCAGGATGTTTTCGGGTTTGAGAATCAGAAGCACAGGGACGAGCAAATGGGTCCTGCATTCTACTTTGTGCTTGATGGCTAAGTGGATCTGTTGGATGGGACATGAAGTTTACTCTTGAATTTGATCTAGGGAAGGCTCCTGGGTCAGCTCCTGGACGTGGGGTTCCAGGGGGTTGAGAATATGGGTCAGTAAGAACTGGCCTTGGTGTTCCTAGTGGTTGATCATAAGCTTCATTTTTGATTGGCCTAGGAGTTCCAGAAGGCAGTGAGAAGGGATCTGAGGTTCTATGACTACTTGGTGATATAGAGTATCTCTCTCCGGAAGAAGGTCTTGGAGTTCCTGGCATTTGAGCATATGGATCGATAGCATGAGATGGAGATTGCCTGCGACTGTTAGGTTGTGACTGAGAAAACTGATCAATTGTTGCAGTTCTAGGTGTGGATGGTGGCAATGTATATGGATCAGAGTGTGGTCTTGGGGTACCAGGCATCTGGGCATATGGATCATGTGGTCTTGGAGTACCAGGAGGCTGAGCGTATGGATCAGGCATTTGCTGAAGGTAGTCTGGTCTAGGTGTAGATGGTGCCTGTGAATATGGATCTCGTTGAGGGTGTCTGCACATGGGCAAAGGTTGGGCAAAAGGACTGCCTTGTCCTGGACGCAACATTCTGCCCTCATTACTGAAACCATCTCCCATTGATGGATGAGGTGTAAGAGGCTGATGTGAATAAGGGTCAGAGTGTTGAATTTGGGATAAAGTGTCAGATGACCCCCTTCTCAAGCCTTGTTGCCCTGCACTGAATGAGTCTTGTTGTAACTGGGAAGGAGGAATGGGTGTTTTGAACATTGGGACAGATCCTGACTCATTACTCCCTGGAATAGGTGTTAACAGTGGCCTAGAGTAGGGGTCAGAAAGAACCATACGGCTGTGGGCCATGCGCTGGTAAGCTTCGGATCTTTGGCCTGGTCTGGAAAAACTGTCTCCAGGTGTGACATTACTGATAAAATGTCGTCCTTGTTGCTCAGATAATGGTCCTGGTCTAGGTGGACACATAGGTTTCACAAAAAGGTCTGATGGTCGAGGTGTGTCTGGAGGCTTTGCATATGGGTCGGTGCTGGCGGATGTTGGAGACCCAAAGGATTCATGGGCTGGTGAGGGCCGACTTCTTTCTTGCATGTCAGACACAGAACCTCTGCGAGGCGTGCTTGAACCAGATGGTGGTGGCCTGGGGGTTCCCACCATTTTGCCATATGGATCCCATGGAGAAGAAGGACGGGATCCAGATGATTCAGGTGAAAACATTTGAGGAGACTGAGGCTGAGATGAGGGATCTTGTGGGTACTGAGTGTCCTGGGTAGGGGTCTTTGCTGTGGATGAAGGGGGTGGTGGTTGAGGACGCAGAAATACATCATCTGTTGATGCAACTGATGTTGCCGTTCCAGGAATCTGAGTCCTTGTAAAGCTATCATTGGGGGTTAATGTTTGCAAAGGAGAAGCATTACCTCCACTGCTGGGCTGTGTTGCCATTGGACTCTGATTACCACTTTTAGAGGTGTCTTCACTGAATTGTTGTTGCTGCTGTTTCTGAAGTTGCTGCTGCTCATTTTTAACCTGTTCTAACTTTTGTGTGGCTTCAATTTTTGCCTGTTGTTTGCTCTTTTGTCTCATTTGCTGCCATGAACAAAAAAAACAAGATACCAGTTAAGCCATAGCACTTAAACAAAAAATATAGTATTGATTTTTTTGGACAAATTATTTCAGTTTATTTATTTACCGAACACTTACACACCATATTTGTTGGTACTGGGTCTTGGCAAACATATGCCAGAACTGTATCTCAACCTGGGATTCTAATAAATTATCATCTTAAAACATCCTGCAACTATGGCTGCTTGAATGTTATATCTAACAAGGCTATGTGTATTTGTTAATTTTAAGGTTTTGCTTTTCAGGACATTTTCCTGCTGTTTATTAAGCAAACCTTCGATTGCAGTTAGATTCACATCCTCTAACAAAAGCTTAGATTCAACTGAATTCAAACGGCTATTAAAAAAAATCTAATTCTGATTAAAGATTATATAGTGCTGATGAACTAGTTTTTTAAACATCAAGGTGAAAGCTTTGATCAGAGGTTGAGACACTACATTTTGCATAGCAGTCTCACAGTCCAGCATTTGCAATGAAATATCCCTTGGGCTGTCAATCACCTGTCTGAACTTCCACTCTTGTTCATGCTCAGACTCCTTGTGCTTGAGTGGGTCCTGGAAGAGCAGATCTGTGTCCATGGGAACACTGGGATCAAAAGGATCAGCTGGCTCCTGCTGTTGCTGTCTTTTCATTGTGTCATTAGACAACTGAACTTTGTTTATACGAAGGGCTGCTCTGTTGTCTCTTGCCTTTTGCTAGTGGGGCAGAGCCAAACAAAAAGTCTAAACTTTCATATATGTATATAAACACATCCAATGTTAGCATTTTTGAGAATGAACAGAGTCTCTTACCACATAAGGTGCCCTTTCCTGAGAACTAGCTTTCCTCCATAACTTTGCAATTTGCTTCACTCTAGTCGCCCAATCTGTGAAAAAAGTCAGATGGTTTGTCTCTAACTTGACTTCATTTCAAGTTGACAATTCTATTTGTAGTGTTTTAGGAAAATACATTCACCTGGAAATTCATCTTGAAGGTTAGGGAAGTTCATATTGGTGTAAAGAACAGGAGCCACAGTGGCCATTTCACCAAGAGTTTCTTCTTTCTCCCACTTTAATGTGCTCCTCTGAGCATTGGACATGGTGTCAGTCTCCACCTCTGGAGGAGGGACAGATCCAGACACGGGAACAGGAGAAGTCCAGGGACCAATCACATCACCCCCTATCTGGCTGACTTTATTTTCCCTGTAGTGAACATATCAAGCCATTAAGCATCACTGAAACTATTTAGATTTTATAAACAGAAATGCCAGTACCAATCTGTGTTACTCAGAATATGAATTCACTCACCTCACATTTTCTGGAAAAGGCATGCGGTGAATGGAAGAGAATGTGCCAGACACACCAGCTCCAGGAATCACGGGGTTTGGAGGAAAGTGGGTGTTTGGCCCCATCATGCCATTCATCATAGGCATGCGTGGGAACAATCCACCAACATCTCCTGCAAATGAGACCATGGAGAAACATGCACTTTTAAAATGAGCAGTACATTTTACATGTGATACTCAAGTTACAAGCACACAACAACATCACACCTGGGTGGTTGGCTTGACTGTTAATATGAAGAGATAATGCAGACAACTTGATACCTGGGTTCTGAAGAGACATTGCTGTAGCTGAGGTATTGGGGGCAGTGTTGGGTGGATGAGGAAGCTGAGGAGGCTGGCTGGTGTTTGGACTGAGCACTGCGGTGAATAAGTCTTCCACATCTTTACTCTCCAGCTCTAAATGAAATCAACAGAATGAAGGATTTTCATATCTAAAGACTTTTCACAACAGACACATCTGCTCTGTTGAGGAATGTTGTCAAAATATTTTAGAAAGCAACAAACCTGGAATTTTGTAGAACTTATTCAGAATTGCTCCTGTAAAAAAGAAAATATAACTAGGCCATTAAACAAAATGCAACATTCACACATTCAAATATATCACAGCATATATATATCAAATATATTCCAAGCATTATCATTGCAGTGGGTGGGTGTTTCTTTTCAACAGTCCAAAAGACGTCAAATAAAAGGTGACGTCTTGGGTGGCATAAAAGGTGAGGCAAAGGTGGCATCGTATCACAGTACCATGCTTGAATTCACTGAGCTCTTCAGAACAACCTTCCCCCCCACAAATATTTGTAAATGCAGACTGCATGGCTAGGGGCTTGATTTTATACACCTGTGGCAATAGGTCTGACTGAAACACAATTAAATAATCAAGAGGTGTGTGCCAATACTTTCGTCCATATAGTGAATGCATTTCATCTGTGATGTGTTGTAAGTAAAGTAGTACAAACTTGTTTTTTTAAACAAAATAATAGAAGTTCCATTTGCAAAGTGAATGTAATCCATGACTCTTACCATCGGAAACCATCTTATCCAGCTCAGGACTCAATATTACATCCAGGGGTTCTTCCTGTAGTGGTCGAGACCCTCGAGCAGGGCCAGGTTGAGGAAGAGCTGACTGATAGTCCGGCAGGGTGCCAATGTCCAAACCAGCTGAAAGAAAGGGAAAACTAAACAGCTACTCTCAAACTTAGTTTCTTATCTCTACTGAATACAAAACTCAGCTTGCAAAAATCAGAAAAACAGAGCTGTCATTCTGTAAACGCCTAAATCAGTGTTGATAAGCAATTTATTTTCTATTGTGCCTGAGTGTTTGCTAAGATAAGGAAGTAAAAAACAGGGAGAGGGGACTGTTATTTCTTGTCATGAAAAAATTAGGATTTTTTTTTCTCTCTCTCTCCCCCTTGCTCTCTCTTTCATCCCCTCCACTAACTCAATTTCCCAAGAAAAACAGGAACCTAATTAGTGTTGCCTGCTCAACTGAGTGTGAAACAGTCTCTTAAAAAATGGATGTTCTTTCATCATTGCATATCATTTCCCATTAGAATATATGAGAGCTTAATCAATGAAAAAGCAAGCAATTGCATTGATTAATAATAGTAAATGTTGTCATCAAAATCAAAGAGTCAGCTGTTGTGCTTTGGTCTGGTGAGCTTTCCAATGACAATTACCCTGGTTTCACGTAAAGTTCTTGTTCCAGGTTCAAAACAGGTTAAGCTCTATCAACAGAATGTGTGGCATCAGTTGTGTTTACACTACAGTCATGCACTTACAAAGTCTATGGGGGCAATGCAAGTCTGTTATAGGGTTTTAAAGCTGAGATGTGCAGCTTGTATTTTTGTTTAAACACTTGTATGAGTTTTTTCTTAAAAAAAAATGTAATTATAACTTATAAGGTTAGTGAGCAATTTTAAATCACAAATATTAACATGTATAATGTTTAAAGTGTATAGTCTTGCAGCTATAATTTTGAAACAAACAGTGGAGGTTTTAACATTTTTGTTGTTTTGACTGACTAACATTGTAAATGCACTACCTTAAAACATGATTTTTTATTTTATTTTTGTTTTTTACAAGGTGAAGGATAAATCCAAATTATATTCTGATAGCATGTTGTCAATACAGCTTAAGTTGTATTCCACTCGAAACATTTCTCTAAACCAAGCACCTTGGTATGCACTTAAAAACAAACCCTTATATATTTACATATATATTGCACAACAGAGGTTACGCTACAAATGATAATTATCTGTCACTTTAACAAATTGGGTTGTACAATTTTCTGTCATGTTCTATGTTTATCCATCTGTAAAATATTGTAACATTCAGTATTTTAAATAAGAGACCACTAAACCTTTGACAAGGGTAGCAAAGTCCTTATCAAGCCCCGTGTTGCATTTCTTTCATCTTATTCTGCTCTCATATTTTTTTTCTTTTTTTGTTCACTCTTATGTCTCTCTCCTAGTCTGTTTTCACATTCTTAGGTACACTTTAAAACTTTCATTTTTAAGCTTTGTTCACTTCTAGTCCCTTTTAGCCTCCTTTCACTGTGGGAATGTTTCTAAAGTACTGTAGAGAATTACTGCAATTATTATTATTATTATTATTATGTATCATTTACCTTATTTCTTTTTTTAAAGAAAGGGGAAACAAATAGTTAGCTGTCAATGTTAAAATTCTGTAAATTCTGTGAAATTCTGACTGACCTTTTAAAAAGCACAACCTCTGATTGCATATTTATACACCGTACGTTAAAGGGAATCCAATACTACTTTTTTGTAACCTCGTGGAACATGCTTTCACTCTGAAGCAGTTGCTTCAACTCTCAAACCACTAGTTTTTCCACTGCAAGGCCATTCCACAAAGAGAAGGGAATGTGTCCTTGCCAACTAAAAAGCTGGCAATTAGGAATAAATAAAATTATCAACTAAATTAGACCCCTTAGAAAAGAAAAAGGACACAGCACATATCAAGCACACTTCAGTAAAATGGCACAGATTGCAAACAGTCACATTTGCCAACTAAGGTACAGTAGCGGCCAATTCCAACATCCATTTAAGGACAGTTTAGTTCTCACCTCAGTGTCACAACATGTGCAAGAAAACATGCAGTTTGTTTGTGGTTAGTAAAAAGATACAGAAAGCCAAAGATGAGTGTGTGTGTTTGTCAGAAAAGAGATCATGCAGAACTGGCACTACAAAAAGTCTGCAGTCCTGTTTGGGGGGCATCTCTACTTCTAAAGCCAGAGAGGCTGTGCCAACAGGGCTCTTACCGAATGGAGAGGGGGAACTGTCCACCTGGAAAGGGCATAAATCAAGACCTACAAGAACCCAAACCAGATAAAACCAAATAATTATAAAACAGAAATGCAGAAAAAAAATGAATTAAAAAAAAAGAGGAGGATGCCAAGACAACAAATAAGGAGAAACACAGCAAACCAAGTAAAAATGCGAAATGCAAGTGTGAAAAATGTGAAAGAAAGAGGAGATGCAATTGTGAAGACACAATTGCAGGTGTCCTTTCTGAGATTGTTAGAGCATCTGCAAAGTGAAGAGAGAGGGGAGACTATCCTATGGACAGATCTTGGGACTGAGTCTACCTGATTCAGCGCCTGGCTTGACCAGGTCATCAGACAGCATTCCCAGGAGATCATCATCTGAATGTAGAACCAGCTCGGCTAAGGGATCCTCCACATTGGCTAGAGATCAAGAAGACAAGCGTTTCTGAGAATGTGTATCCATACTAATCACCAAGTTCTCTTCATTAAATGCTACCAAGGGCTGGGCGGTAAGACATATACTGTGTGATGCTAGAAATGTGTCAACCGGACAATCTTCTTGATAATAGGGGTACAACTTGTCACTTGGACACAGTTTGGATTAAAAAAAACAACAATGTCATGAACAAAACTATACACTGTGTCATGAGAAGCTCAAAACATTCTCAGTTTTGAAACAGAGCCATACTGTTAGTGTAATATAAAATTGCTCATGTTGCTGTATCCACCTTAAACATTAAGGGTGACATGTCCTTCCAAAAAATATTTTTCAATGACATTTGCACCCCCTGCTCCTCGTCTTCAAAATTTTGTTATATCCTTAAAGTGGTATAAGATTTTAGTCATACCACCCACCCCTAATTTAACTGAAATATTCTTTATAATTTCATTAGCATTAATTGCATAAATATGTATGCATAATACGATTCCCATATCAAACACTTGTTTCAAGACTAAACCTGCATGAAAGGGTTAAACGCAAGAATCTGCAGAGCAGAAGCTTCACTCTATGGGAGATGAAAATCTCTAAGGACAAACAAGCGGCCCTGAAAGCCTTCAAATAGCTTTGTGATTGCTCTCCAAACGAATATGCACAAGCCTTCTAAACACTTGCACTGTGAATGCCAGCTCCCTATCCTCCCAGAGAGCTCCGACAGGGAATTCAGAAAAGTGCTGGCAAATTGGGTTTTAAAAACATGTACGGTTGGCTACGAGCAGAGGTCTGCTGGGCTGGGTGTAAATGAGGGTTGACAGAACTGAGGATAAGGAGAAATGGTGAAGAATGAGGCGTCTGAACAAGTTCTTCAGCCTATAAGAGTATGCAAATCAGGGCTGAAGACGACTCAAAATGAGCACATGGGGGCAAAAAAAAGTTCATTTGTATGGTTCATCTTCTTTAGTCCCTGTGTCAAAAGATGAACCGAGACGGTCTCTAATGCAAACCACTGGAGTTACACTGTAGGATTCTGCAGTGCTGTTGGGTTGTGTGATGCATTCAGTGTTCAGTGTGTGCAGATGGGAAAGCAGGAGGAACGGTGATAATGTGCATTATATCTCCCTGCAGAATTCACTGCAGTCTAGAGCAGAAAAAATGTGACCTGACTGGTCAGAGCAGAAGAAACTATTTCATCTCTAAACAAAGGCAAATCACATTGGGGGAAGGAACGTCTAATTTCTCTGGGCAGTACTGTGTGTGTGTATTTGGAAAATATGTGTAGACATAATATATACGTATATATAATAAATATATATATAAATTCTACATTTCTAAATCTGAAGGTACAGCTGAACATACGCAGTGGCCCTGCTTTAGACGAGACTGGAGTGGAAGTGGTACTCAGAAGCGGGTCAGATAAAGGGTCCAGGAAGCTGCTGCTCTGTGATTTACTGTCTGCATGACTGGCTTCTTCCTCAACAAGCCCTGTTTCCAGAGCTGACTTGGTCTGCTTGCTTTTATCCAGAAGTTCTTTCCCAAAAAACGCCTCCTGTAACATAAACATGTACACAAGTCAATAATGCACAAGCACTCCAAGTAAATACTAGATTTCCACATTCACAAGAAAATATGATTTGTTTTTGACTGTGCAAAAACTGCACAAAAAATGCCCTGGGTAGTTTCTAGTGCACTGTTATGCAGTTGCTACAATGTTCTGGGTACTTGCTAGGTGATTTCTAGGGTCATCTGAATGGTTAATCCAAGTCTCTATGATATTTTGCTGTCTAGATATGGCTCAGGTTCATCCTTCAATGTAAATTAATAGCAATTTATTTTCTACCCATTTTGTCACCCATCAAGTGAAAATTTTTTTTTTTTTTTTTGCTGAAATTTTTATGCTCTAAATGTCAAAAGGTTGCCACAGTGCTACATGGTAAAGCATGTTTGTACCACTTCAGAATATCTAACAGTACCAAACTACCAATGTGATGACTCTCCGCTGTGTTAAAACATTAAAGGTCTAATGTGCTGCAGTTTAAATCATTGATTCAAGACATTCCTCTGGTGATGACCTTTACGTCTAATTTCAGGTTTGACAAACAGGAATGCCTAAAGTGACAGCTGTTACAGTTAATGCATCACTGCATCCCCACGCTGAGCATGATGGTCTTTTTTTAAGAGCATGTGTCAACCCTGCACATGCTCACAAAATCCCTGATCACTACATTTCATTCCTCAGTTCAAACACATTCAGCTCTGGCGTGAAGAAAGGTTCTGACAGGGATGCCTATGTTTACTGAGAGAACTAGTAATTAAGTAATTAGAAGACACTTTTATTAGGGATACATGATATTGGATTTTTGCCGATATGCCGATCTTTTTCAACTCATTTTGGCCGATAGCCGATGCCGATATATTTCCTTTTGTTTGGAAACAACACCAAGTCTCACCTGTGCAGAAATTATAAGCAAATTATTTTTAACTTTGGTTAGTTTTTAACAAGAACTTATTTGTTAGAATTAAATAAACAACAATGAAGTTCTTTTATAATGACAGTACATTGAAGATTTGAAATAATTATAAACAAACTATATTCAATCGCTGCATTTTTGTTTTCAGAAAGATGCAGTGGTAACCTTAACATTTTATTTTAAGATTTAACATTTGTAAATGGTCTAAAGCAAGAGTTGTAAAAATTCTGAATATCTTTTAGAGCTCATAATTTGTTTAAAAATATAACGTATTACACATTAATGAATAAATCAGTATAAAATTATTTTATTTAAGTGACATGTTTGTGTTTTTGTTCATGTAAGCTATAGCTTCTGATCTTTAAATCAAAACATACTCATGATTTTATGGCATCAATTACTGCTTTATTTAATCAGAAACAGTCTAAATATTATTTGTGTATTTTGCTTTCATTTTATTAGAAGTAGGCCAGCAGTGCTCCCTACGGAATTAAAACTCCTTACTGAACGGGCATTAGGACCTGGGGGAGGCTGTGCTGATGCCACTGCACGTGTTATTACCGTTTATCATACACCGAATGCATCATTCTGTACGTGCATTCTCAGTTTAAATGCAGCGATCCAAAACAGTGAATCTAATCATCAATTAGGCAAAACTTTGCTTCAAGAATGAGCCACACTGCTGACGTGATCTAATCGCTAGCACACACTGATCACATGTGAGTTAATGTATTACTCTTATCGGCAAGACATATCGGCATACTTTTTCATATCGGGCCAATGCCGATATTTACATTTAAAGCCATTATCGGCCGATTCCGAAATTGGTCCGATAATATCGTGCATCCCTAACTTTTATCTTATCTAAAGTGACTTATGCAGTACACTTATTACAGCTTTATTCCTCTGGAGTGGCTTGCGGTTCAAATAATGTTCCAGATTCAATACAAGTTACGCTCTATTGACAACATCTGTGGAGTGTTCTCTATTTCCAAAGAAAATAATTTAGACTCAGTTTGTAAAAACAAGCAAAATGGAAGTGTAAGGGGAAAGACATTCCAGAGAGTTCAAGTTGTACAGGAATTTAAATATATTAATCTTTATAAATAGTGTTTTTTATATATATATATATATATATAAAAATAATAATCAAATAGTGGTCCCCTTCAACAATAAAACAATATTTACCCTTAAAAACCCACAAATATATGGCAAACAATCAACTACTATAAAACAATTATCTACAGTCTGAAGTAGTGTACAAATTATTATTAGCTTTAGGGACATTTCCTCTGCGGAGGCAAGAGAGGCAGAGGCTCCTAAAAAAAAAAAAAAGAAGCCACAAAAATGTTCCAGAATTCAGTGGAGAAACACTTTGAACGGAATATTTGTGGGACAGACCTGTATATACGAGGGGAAGGCCTCCTCAAGTTTGTTTTTTTTCTTCCTGTATCTCTTCTTGACTTTCTCCAGAGGCTCGCTGACGATGGGAGTCCCATCCACAGGAGTGTCTGGTTCATTCCAACCTGGTGAAAAGATAAACTTGATGCAACAACTAAGAGTATAAACCAAAGTAAATATACATGAAAACCTGAGATGTCCAGACCATACCTTCTTCCTTTCCTGTGAAGTTCTCTGTAAGTGAGCTTGTGGAGTTTTTCCGACTGAGAGACCACTTGCCTTTCCCCTGCCCTGCTTTGCTCCTCTGACGCACCATAAACCCACCAATACCTAAATAGGGAAGATGGGAAACCAAAATCTAATTTAACTTAAAACAGCTGCCGGACCCCTAAACTAGGTGATGAATGCAATCAGGAATTAATAACGTGGGACCCTGACAGTGACGTCTTGACATTCATCTCTATAATTCAGGATGACATATTAGCTTTGGGCCAGGAGAGGGTGATTCATCTTGGCTACATTCCTGGAGCAACCATTTCAGGTAAGTCTATTTCTGGTTGCACCACATTGGCTGAATCTGACCCAACAACCCCCACTCCACCACGGTCCACCGCATGGACACAGAATGAGGAAAGACACTTGGGTTGGTTTATGTACTGTAAGTAGTGTAAACATTTCAATGGGAAGAACAGGGTTCAGAACAAAATTAAATAAAACACAAGACTAACTAAAAAAAGAGCTCTTAAACACTGCTTCTCTAATCTCAATTTTTTTTCATTTGTATGCATTCATCTCTATCCAAAAAAATAACTAAGAGATTACTTCTTTAGTCAGAAAAAAGCTCAGAGAGAACGTTCTTTCCGGAGTTCTCCCCGGCAAGGAGCTTTAAAGAGCAAAGCACTGTGGGATGCTATTTAAGGTCCAGAATTTGCAGCCGCACTATTTCACAGTCCAGTGGATCTGTCCTTTCCGATAAGTGGACCTTTCTCTCTCTCGTTCTCTCACCCGGTCTGTATGGCTTCCTCTTCCTCTTCTTGTTGCTGTCGCTGCCGTCGGCCCCTTTCAGGTGGTCATCACAGTGCTCACGCTCGGGGCTGGAGTCAGATTTCCCATCACAGTCCATCGGGTCGCCCTCTGCAATGCGGCCAAACAACACAGAGCACTCTAGATGCTGACAGAATATTCTCTAAACCTCACAAAGATACATACACAAAAACACAGCTTGCACGACTCACTAGTCAGTCTGGTTCAGTAGATTACATTAATAACCACAGAACACACACATTTAATAAAAACAACAAACACATTTGCATTCAATGCCATCTGACTTGTATGAAGATGGAAAGACTATAAAAAAACTAAATAATGCACTAAAATAACAGCAGAGTATTGTTTTGAGATGCTTGGCACATTCCACAAATAAGATACAAAACAAAATTTAAAAAGCCACATTTTAATTCAGTTTGAGCAAAAGTTGAAACGAGACATTTAATCTTCAACAAAATGTCCTATTGTTTTCTATTTCTTTTATATGAGTTTCAACATTTTTAAACCCTGTAAATAATGTTTAAATGTTTTAATTTAAAATATTGTTTGTGATTTTATTGTTCACAAATAAAATAAAAAAATATTTCCAGCATTTTTGCAGCACAATGCATTCTTCTTAATGAGGTGTATTTCAATTGAATCAACAGAATAATCATGCATTTCATTTTTAGAATTCAACTCTTAATGCTAACCCAGAAGCTGGAGTTATTCAAGGCATTTAGTTTAATGTTATAAACTGCCATTTTATATATGATGTCTGGCAGTGAGGGGGTTAAACTTGTGGCCCCATTCCTCCCCGCTTGCTCTCTCAGACTGGCGCTACGATGGAGGGGTCGGCCATTAATTCAGTTAGAGCCGCCCAGCCTCTGATCACTGAAATGCCAAGCCAGGTATAATTTGCTGACTGCTGTTTTCAAAGACTCTCTTCTCTCTCCAAGTCAAATTCATTACATGGCTCACCTTCTTGTAGATTTCTCTCTCTCCAATCACTCCACTCTGTATTTTCAACAAATCTCTTATTTTTTAAATCGACTTTCTAGATTATTCTGTCTTTCTCGGTTATGCTCATCACTAATTCATAACCACCACCAAAGTTAAGTGGCACACAATAACATCATAGCCAGAGACTTAAAAAATTACATTTGTTCAATTCAGGGTTATTAACATTAGCTAAAAATAAAACGATTAAATTTTTTTTAATAAAATAATAAAAAATACTAAAATAAAAATATAAACAAAACTAACAAATATACACTATAAAAAAATATATAATATATAAATTAAAATGATATATATAAAATATGTGTTTAAGCTACAATAAAACTTAAATACATACACATATATATATATATACACATATATATTAAAAAAATCACTAAAACTTTAAACAAAATTAAAAGGAAAACAAAATCTAATTCAAAATATTAACAAAAACAATAACAGTATATCTGACACTAAAAGAACAATGGTTTGATTCAAGAATGATGCCTGAAAACAAAATCTAATGGTCTAGCCGTAGTGATTGATTCATTTTTTTTCTTTTTTTAAACATGATGTGTGCAATGTTTTCATGTTAAAACACTTTTTTAGCCCATCTTAATATGTAGAGACAAGAATTTGAGCTTCTTTGGGCATCCTGACCAACCCAGCACATTAGCACTGATTCGACCAATGGTGAGAGTTTGGGGCAGGGCTAACATTAAAAAAAATAATAATAAAAAATGGAAATGTCAATTTTAAGCACAAACACATTCTTTACCTCGACTTTCGTCCATCTCTCCATCCCTGAAGAGCTCAGTCTGGGGGTCAGGGGGTGTCTGCAACACAGCCACACTGTTTTGATTGATGATCTTCAGCTTAAGTTTGGGTTTGGGTCGTCTGCGGCGAGCGGTCTGGACACATAAACTCTGGAGCTGACACAAGCCTGACTCAGTCAGACACACACCATCCTGAGTGTAGGTCCGCTGGAATTCTGGCACAGAACAGAACACAGCGATGATGACTGTCGCTCTGACACTTCAGAAATTTAAGTAACATAACTGTTACACAGCAAAGTTAAATGAAAACAAGCATTAATACCATTTTCCTTGACTTTCGTAAGAATCTGTGTCACTACAGGAGGCTCGTTGATGTCCATGAGCTTTGCCACTGTGCCACCTGTAACAACACAAAGTCAGGACGGAATCTTGACTTATTTCCTATACAGTGGGTACGGAAAGTATTCAGACCCCCTTAAATTTTTCACTCTTTGTTATATTGCAGCCATTTGCTAAAATCATTTAAGTTCATTTTTTTCCTCATTAATGTACACACAGCACCCCATATTGACAGAAAAACACAGAATTGTTGACATTTTTGCAGATTTATTAAAAAAGAAAAACTGAAATATCACATGGTCCTAAGTATTCAGACCCTTTGCTGTGACACTCATATATTTAACTCAGGTGCTGTCCATTTCTTCTGATTATCCTTGAGATGGTTCTACACCTTCATTTGAGTCCAGCTGTGTTTGATTATACTGATTGGACTTGATTAGGAAAGCCACACACCTGTCTATATAAGACCTTACAGCTCACAGTGCATGTCAGAGCAAATGAGAATCATGAGGTCAAAGGAACTGCCTGAAGAGCTCAGAGACAGAATTGTGGCAAGGCACAGATCTGGCCAAGGTTACAAAAAAATGTCTGCTGCACTTAAGGTTCCTAAGAGCACAGTGGCCTCCATAATCCTTAAATAGAAGACGTTTGGGACGACCAGAACCCTTCCTAGAGCTGGCCGTCCGGCCAAACTGAGCTATCGGGGGAGAAGAGCCTTGGTGAGAGAGGTAAAGAAGAACCCAAAGATCACTGTGGCTGAGCTCCAGAGATGCATTCGGGAGATGGGAGAAAGTTGTAGAAAGTCAACCATCACTGCAGCCCTCCACCAGTCGGGGCTTTATGGCAGAGTGGCCCGACGGAAGCCTCTCCTCAGTGCAAGACACATGAAAGCCCGCATGGAGTTTGCTAAAAAACACCTGAAGGATTCTCTGGTCTGATGAGACCAAGATAGAACTTTTTGGCCTTAATTCTAAGCGGTATGTGTTAGGGGTGTAAGAAAATATCGATACACGTGAGTATCGCGATATTTTGTTTGGCAATACTGTATCGATTCTCAAAAACGGAATATCGATATTTAAAAAAAAAAAAATCATACAGGATTCATGGCAGTTGTTTCGTTTTTAGTTCATATCCCGACCGCTAGATGGCAGTCTTCATCTCTGAACTTAAACAGTGACAGGAAATACTAGCATTAGAGCACACCACTAATGTTTGCGTTAATATAGTTCGCTGCCAGTAATGGGGGATGAAAGAACTGTTCCAGCTCTCGTTTCGGTGTACAAAGCTGAAGTGTACAATCATTTGGGCTTTTGTGGTAATGTCCGCCCCGGGACCGTGGCTCGAGCTCCACCTCGGACCCGCCGCTTGCCGCGCACCGTGTGAAAAGCCTTCGCGCGGGGTGCGGCGGGTGGCAGGGTCGCTGCGCGGCTGCAGCTTTCTCTCGTGTCGGGGGCACAGTTGCCAAGTCCGCGTATTATACCCGACTTTGGGCTTCTTTTTTTGTAAAGTTGCGGGAAAAAATCCCTGGTCGCGGGTTGCGTTTTTTTGGGCTTATTTTACAAAATATGGTTGCTTGTTAGGAAAATCTGACAAGCAACTTCGTTTCTTTATTTATGTTCGCCGTATTCTCCAATGCATTGATTGACACGCTGTCTGCTCGCAGTTAATAGCCAACCAGTGCAATAATATAAGAGCCATAGAGTAATTTGCCATATGTTCCGCTCCTCATTGAAGAAAAATCACATTCAAAAAGAAGGCGCGTGACGCTGTAATCCAAGCGATGACAGAAGTAGATGTAGAAGAGTGGGGTGACTTTCTTTCTTTTAGCCTAATTTTTTACAATGTTTTGTAATGTATTAATTATCACGAGCTGTAATATAAAAAAACATGTAGTCATATCCTAATACTGAGTAAATACATTTGGTTCGAATAGCCTGGTATGGCAAGATGTCTTAAAATATATTTCTTTTTTTAACATTTAAACTTAGACCACATTATTAGATTACCTTTTGACTTCATGAATACACTTTAATGACAGCTTAATGCTTTTTTAAAAATCTTTTTTATAATATTATTTAATATTTTCTTTTTTACTATAATATATATATTATAATTTAATATAATATTTTATATATTTTTCTATAATATTTATGTGGCATTTTGTTTTTTATGTAATTTATTGGATAGTAATGTATACATTATTTTATTTTAAATGGAAGAAAAACCTGTTTTTGACCTCAAAATAAAGCACGTTCCCTCTGTACATGGCTGTAACGAGCAGTTTTTTGGTGCTTGGAATTCTTTATAATTAATTAAAAACAAATATTGCCACATTGATGGCTCAAGAAGGTGTAATTCATTAGACATCATTGTTTCATTTTAAAATATATATATAAAAAATTGTAACCAAGTGTTTAAGTGTAATATTTCTGTAAAGGCTAGGGACAGAAAAATGGACATTTCCATAGAATGATCCCAATATATTTTAGGCTATAAATATGTGGCTATGTTACAGCTCCCCTTTGAAGCTCTTGTGCTTTTCTCCTTTTTTCCATCTCCAATCCTATTCTGCTCACAGGTGAAGATGAGTTTTGTTCCCACTTTTGTTGCAGTTTGCTAATTTTTGTAAAATAGATAAAAGAGTGGTTTCACTGTAATATGTTGCAGGCTCATTTATTGGTAATAAATAATTGATAATAAATAATATTGATGATAATAAATCATCAAAAAATATTGGGCTTGTTTTGGGCTTGTTTTTGAAGCTGCGGTTGCTTATTTGTCTCGCGGGAGTTGGCAACTGTGGTCGGGGGTGTTTTGTGCAGTTGGGCGGTGTTCGCGTCGCGGTCTCGCTGATTCACGTGGAACAAATACAAACTGAAAAACCTGTGAAATCCAAGTTGAAATGTTCTGAGAATGTTCAACATCTGTATTCATTTTATTGTTTACATTTGTTTTGTTTTCATTAGGAATCCAGCAAGCACTTTATTTTTCATTAATACTAAGCAGATGTCAGTTTTTGTTCAGATCAAAATGTTATGACATTGTATATTACAATTGTAAACTTAAACTGTGAACCTTTAAAGCAGGGTCTAAAAATATATATGGTCTTTTTTATAAAATACATTTTATACATACATTTAAGTAAAGAATCCTGCAAGCACTTTCATTTTTCCCCCTTGACTCGTGCTGCACAAAAAGTGGTTCAATAACGTTGAATGTTACAGGGACTGATTATTGCAAATGCAAATCCCAGTGTGTTCTGTTTAAACAATTATGTATTTATTTATTTCTAAGGTTTGCATATGGTGGTGTGCTCTTAATAACAGCTTTCCTAAAAATATATCCTATTCCTAAAATAAGAAATATCCCAATATATCGCCTTGCTTACAGTATCGCAATGTATCGCAATATATCGTATCGCAACCCCTGTATCGTGATACGTATCGTATCGCCAGATTCTTGCCAATACACAGCCCTAGTATGTGTGGAGAAAACCAGGCACTGCTCATCACCTGTCCAATACAGCCCCAACAGTGAAGCATGGTGGTGGCAGCATCATGCTGTGGGGGTGTTTTTCAGCTGCAGGGACAGGACGACTGGTTGCAATCGAGGGAAAGATGAATGCGGCCAAGTACAGGGATATCCTGGACGAAAACCTTCTCCAGAGTGCTCAGGACCTCAGACTGGGCCAAAGGTTTACCTTCCAACAAGACAATGACCCTAAGCACACAGCTAAAATAACGAAGGAGTGGCTTCACAACATTTCCGTGACTTTTCTTGAATGGCCCAGCCAGAGCCCTGACTTAAACCCAATTGAGCATCTCTGGAGAGACCTAAAAATGGCTGTCCACCAACGTTTACCATCCAACCTGACAGAACTGGAGAGGATCTGCAAGGAGGAATGGCAGAGGATCCCCAAATCCAGGTGTGAAAAACTTGTTGCATCTTTCCCAAAAAGACTCATGGCTGTATTAAATCAAAAGGGTGCTTCTACTAAATACTGAGCAAAGGGTCTGAATACTTAGGACCATGTGATATTTCAGTTTTTCTTTTTTAATAAATCTGCAAAAATGTCAACAATTCTGTGTTTTTCTGTCAATATGGGGTGCTGTGTGTACATTAATGAGGAAAAAAAATGAACAAATGATTTTAGCAAATGGCTGCAATATAACAAAGAGTGAAAAATTTAAGGGGGTCTGAATACTTTCCGTACCCACTGTATATGCTGAGTTTCAGTTAATTTTTTTGACAGGCTTAATTTGTTCACAGAAAGGAAACTCAAATGGCAGAAAGCAACATCCTATTTGTTTTCTTTATTTTATAAAAGCACAATGTTTTGTTTTCATTGTGAGTGTGCACAAATAAAAGCAGACCTTTATACAGTGATGCATTATTAAGACGATAAGCGTTTAAAGTTGATTCTGCTGGTATAAGGAAACAGTTGAAGTGATCGCGTCACGCACACATGCACACACACACACACACACAAAACACATCAGTTCCAGCATTGCTAAAGTTGGTACTTTATCAAAATAAAATACAAACATCGCGCACCCGCCTCTGTGTCACCATTGGAACGCGAATGAAGTACAAAGCCTATAATTTACATAATAAATAATAGTTCAGCATTCAGATCCGTTACATCGCAAATATGGAAATACTATGGAATATTTGGATTTGTGCCGAATGAGAGAGGTAGGATACATGAGCACAAAGCTTCATTTCGCAAACAGTTGAGTGCACAAGCCTTTAAAGTATACTCCTTTGTCAGTCTATGAGAGAGACGCATTCAGAATCAGCACATGGTTACTGTCTAGGGGATTGGGGGTGAACTGCCTGTATTCGTTGTAAGGCCTCATGCACCGAACCGAGATGCCCGTACCGTGACGGTTCGGTACGAATACATGTATCGTGCCACCCCTAGTTATTTATTGATAAGAGGACAGTCTGGAGCCATTAAAGGCAGATAACATTAACTGCTGCTTAATTCACATGAACAGGTTGCAGCTTGATTTAAAATTCAGCCCATCTGCTTTTTTTAATGAACCACATTTTGCTGGAACAAAGTTTCATTGACCAAAACACTCTAGTGTCCATCTGTTACAGAAAAATTGGGCATCAACATGCACATCATACAGGAATCAACAAGAGACAATGTCTGAAGCGCATTCACCTTAAGTTATGATTAGGGCATTTTTGTTCAGCCACGCAGCAAAAATCTGATTTTTTTTCGCATATCCAAATCAAATCTGTTTAGTTCTTTGTAGTTTGAACAAACAGATCGAGGCATGAAATCAATTTACAAACTCAATCCAAACTACAAACACATACTGATTAAATGTGATTTTTGAAAATTTGAAAATTCCAGAAGTGTGTGGCTCTTACCAGGTGTAGACATGGTATGCGTTCTACACAGAGAGCAGTCAAAGCCCTCATCTGCTGCGCTCTCCACCTCTTCATCAGAGTTCAGCCCCTGACATGAGGCATGAACCCACCTGCAGACCAAACATCATGATTAGACCACATTCACAACCACTCAGCCATTAAGAATAAGTCACAAAGCAAGCAAATATCACATGCTCAACGTGATGAATATTTTCCCCCATCAACACCTGCGTTTATTCATGTACTAATCTACTGCTGAGCTATTTCCCAGGATACTTTTTTATTCTGCTGTTATGGCATTTGGCATGATGGAGAGCCACCCACCTGTCACACTGCCGGCACTGTAGGATGAGCTCTTCCTCTCTGTAGCTGCATGCGCACACGGGACAAACCGTGAGACTCGCACATGGACCGCATTGCGTGTAGTTATTCTGCCACTCACAGCGCAGGCCAGGCGACGTGGCTCCACACTGAGTACACAATACACACCTGATGGAGAACAACACAGTTACACACCGATATAACATACATGAGTGTGCAAATACACATTATCCAAGACACACACACACTTTTAATCATAAATGTCTAAATCCATTCTTTAACACTCATTTTGTGGCCTTTCTGTGAATGGACACGCCTCTTGTTTGCACAGGCTTAGCATTGACTGCACTGCCTTAAAAATAAATATTTAAATGGCTCAAATCCATGTAAAGCTCCGAATGAATGCATCACAATGCAATGCAAACCCAGCTCTGTTTGAATGAGGATTACATGTGACATTACAGCAAATATGTAGGAAATCCCTTTCGATCTTGTTTGAAAACAGCTGCTAAAGATCAAGAGAGTGTTAAATGGGTAGAGAGAGAGAAAAGAGATATGCGCTAAAGCACTGAGAGCGGCAGTGAGATTTAAATTAAAGAAATTGGCATGGCTTCTGTAAAGAAAATGTTATAATGTTATATAATAAAGGTTATATTTCACCTCAAAATCAAGAGACAGAACTAAAAACTGTATTTTGCATAACTAAACTGAGGGGATGATTAGGATCAAGATTATGCATGATGTTATGAAATACTTTTTTAGGACAATTAAGTACATTTTCCTCTCAAATAAGTCAACATGGCTAATGCACTATATTACAAGTGTTCTTACAAGCTTTCTATGAGAAACAGTTCAAAATTCAGCTCGTTGTTTATGGAAAATGTTCCCCTTCACTGTAGCTCTCAAATATGGAGCTAAAACAGTCTTAAAATTAATATATTTACTAAATATGATTCGCAAATGCGAAAGCTACTTTGCATAAATAAAAATGGAATATATTTGCAAACAGCAATTCACAGACTCATAACAATTTCTATTGCAAAATAAGATGCACAAATGCAAAACAACTGTTAGATCTGCATTTGAAAATCATCATGTGTTTGTGGATCGCTATGGATTTTCATGTGCCAATTTTAAGACCGTCTGCCAGCCATCATTTACATATTAGTGTTATTCATTCATTCATTCATTCATTCATGTTCTTGAATCAAAGACTTGTGAATCGTATTTTGTAAATATTAATTTTCAAGCTATTGTAGCTCCATACACAAATCTCACTCTCCAACCTGCATATTCGAACTGACAGGTCACATTCATTTAATACATGCAAGAAAAACAATGTGTTCATTTATGAGATTAATATGGGCTTGCAAATAATCTTGATGGTTCAAAAAAATGACAAAGATGAAGACGGAACTATGAAAGTACAAACTGGGCTACGGTCCAAAGCTGCATCTAATTTTAGTGAAGACTTCTGTTTGTGTGTGTGTGTACATACCACTTGCACTTCCAGCTGCCTTTGGGTACATTCTGCAGTGGTGGGTCCAGACAGTATGTGTGGTAGCTAATGTCACAGTCATCACAGAGCAGCAAGCGCCCGGGGTCACTGGCCTGCCCACATGCCTCGCACACTGTGCACTCCAGACAGCGCCAGCCTTTACTCAACACCACTTTTGTGATCTAAAACCGACAAACACACACACACACACACACACACACATACATACACACTTGAGGTCAAAGGCCACAAGTCAAGCACTAGTTTAAAGGGCAACGGAGGGTTATATATTTAGCAGGCTATAATCTGGATGGATATAAGAAACACAAAGAACACAGCCGACAGATGTCTCTGGAGTCAGAGGTATTTGTCGGAAGGATTTGCTGACATTTATAGTTTAATTTATGTGGGTGGTGATAAATCAATCCAACCACATCATCCTGTACTAACAAATGTGTCCAGTCCACCTGCTGTTCACTAGCACCTCTGGGTTTGTACTCCACTGGGGAATGGGGCCATTTGATGCATATTAATGAAGGAACATTTCCATAAATGCTTGACATGACAATCTGATAACCCTATTTGAACTTGCAGAGTGTCAGTTTGAACATAAAAGTTCAAATAAAAATTTAAATTGCCATCATTTACTTTGCCACATCATTCCAAATGATGATGACTTTTTAGTGCTTCATGAGGCAAAACAGAGTTGTTCATGCTATGCTTTTTTTATACATAGTGACCAGGGGCTGTCAAACTCCAAAAGAGCACCATGAAATTAGTCAGGTAACTCATCAGGTAAATTCACAGTCCTCATTATAGGTTTAGTTTCATCCAAAAAAAATGAAAGATCTGAGAGATTTCTGTGCCTCCATTAAAAGTCCACACTTGAATCTTCAAAATAATCCATATCAGTCGAGCAGTTTAATTCAAGTCTTCTGAAGAGACACAATTACTTTATACGATGAACACATTTATTTAGGCTTTTTATGCACATTGATCAATGCACTTACATAGGGCACATCAAAACAGAAGCTCAACTGCACTTGCTTGGCATGAGAACGATGAGGTTTGTACGGTTGAGCTGGCGTTGACCATTTTTGAGGTGCTCTATGTATGTGCATTGACAAATGTTTGACAAAAGCCTAAAATAAATCTATTTATCGTATAAAGCAATTGTGTCTGTTCAGAAAACTCTTAATAAACCACTAAATTCATATGGATTGATTTTACAATGTTTTTACAAATTTGTTGAAGCTCAAAGTGTTGGTTGTGTGGATTTTTAAATAGAGGGACTGAAATCTCTCAGGTTTCATTTCATCTTCATTTGTGTTTCGAAGATTAACAAAAGTCTTTTGGGATTGGAAAGACATGAGATTAAATAAATAATCACAGAATTTTTGCATGAACTAACCCTTTAAGTCGTTACTTAATTATTACAGGCCTAAATCTCATTCAAACTTGCGTACATTCCAACATGGTACATTACTGTGTTGCACCAGGTTTGACAACGAAAAATGATCAGTCATGAAACACTATAAGCACCAATGACATTTAATGACTTAAAATTCCAGTCTGTTCACCAAACAAAGCAATTTTTTGGCTTTAGAAGACTATAGCACACTATTTGTATGGACTACTTTTATAGCTTTCGGAGCTTGACAGTATAAATCTTCACCCACTTTCATTGTACGGAAAAAGTAGCATTTTATTGTATTAAATGGAAAAATGGATTTAGAACAACATGAGGGTGAATTAATAGCAGAATTGTCATCAATTATCTTTAAATAAATGTCCTTGTTCTGTTATCTGGGATAAGAGCAATTATCTTCAGCAGCTGTGATTGTTAATAGTCAGCTGCTTGCACAGACCAATAGATGAGTGAATGAGAGGCAGACAGCTCTTTCACAGGTGCTGGGCTTAGACATCAGAAAGCATGACACCTGATGATGACATTTGGCTGTTGGATACTGGATTAAAAAAAAATATATATATATGCATGCATACGTTTAAGTTGTGCACATTTATGAAATAGATATTTCCAAGCTCTACATTCTGATGGGACAAACCATGTTTGAATCTGTTGTAAAATAGCTGATAAATGTGCACCTGTGAATATCTATCAGCTGAATTCTATATTAATGTAATAAGCTACAACAAAACAAGGAAGAACTGTATGTTGCTTGGCAAGCTTAAACAGCCTGCAGATAAGCTAATTAACTACATTATGGATTCCCAACAAGGGGTACATGTTCCCTCAGGTGGCACTTAAGCAGATTCTAGGGGGTTAAAAAAAAAATAAGAAGAAAAAGAAATTGCGATTTAAAAATATAATCATTTAATTGGCATTGCTTTTTTGGTAGGGAAAACCTTAACACGTTTAATTCTTTTTTTAAGGAAATTAAGTATAATATAAGTTAAGGAACACATTTTGGTTTGGTTTTGATGAAGGGATATTTGAACCTTACTGATGGAGTTTGCATGGACAACATGACAAAAAAAATTCAGGATAAACAAAACTATATTACTGTGGTTATTATTGATAATACATTTATAGAACACTAGTATTTTTATCATAATGCTGGTGCACTCTCTACGACCAACAATCACGTTAATGCACCGCCACTTGAGGTTTATTACTTTAATTGTTCTTAATCAGGCCCACACTCAATCTGTGTGTAGAACTCCACATTAATCTCAGCAGATTTCAGAACCTGCACTGGGAATGTGTGTAGAATCCATCTGGGCCTCTTATATTAAATGAAGATCAGGAAGTTTCTCTACTTGGCATATCTCAAAGCGCTGAGAGATACCGAAAGAACCCTGATGTATTCTTCTGTCACTGCTGTCTTCACATGATAAAGATCTCTGCTTTATTCTATCAACATAAGACATGGCCTTTATAGTGTGCTTCATTATCCTCTTAACATTTTACTCATTACCCTCGGGCTGCTTTCATCCAGGTCCTCTCACACACTGACCTGTCACACTTATCTCACACACATTTACTACAGATAAAAGCAGCTCATAATTCACACCATTACATCTCATGAACGGTGCTGGTTAACAGGGTCAGCTGTGATTGATTGGGAGGGTCTTACCTTAATATTGACGCAGAAGGGGTGGTAGCACTGGCCGCATTGGGAGCAGGCTAACAGTCTGCCCTCAGCACCCTGACCGAAGCTTCCACACACCACACACATGTCCTGAAGACACAAGAGCAGACATCCACCCGTGAAGTTAATTCTCACACCCATGCTTATAGTTAATCTAAGGCTCACATTTTTAAGAGCAAGATCATGTGTCCAATGAAGTGTTTTCACTTTTGACTTTGAACTCATATACTTACTTGTTTAAGTGTGAAAGAGTCAGAGGTGGAGAACAGGACTACAGTGTTGTGCATGGAGTTCTCCTCCTCTTCTTTTACCACATATGGAGAATCCATTAAGCTCACCTGTAACAGAGCACATGACATCTGTTTACATTTGCTCAGATCACATCCAGCTGTTTCTAACATATTACTATACTGTGTGTCTAATGACATCATAGTTGTTTCTGGAAATTTTTCAATGTAATCATGCAACTGAAAATGTCAGATGTGGTTTAAAAAAAAAAAAACATTAAAAACAGCAATGGACAACACTTTACCAATTGCTGTTAGGCTATTACAGTAGTAGTTGTCAACCAATGCATACATTGGGCCCAGCTTATCTTAAAGGGAAAATTCTGCCATCAATTACTTAATTATCATCATGTCCAAAACCATAAGACTTTTTTGTTCATCTTCAAAAGAAAAATTCTCAAAACTTCAGATATTTTTTTCTCCACATAAACTATCAATATTATACATAGAAAACTTTAAATATGGTAAATGGAAGTTAAAACATACTTGCTTGAAGTGTGAGTACAAATCTCACTGCTTCTTGAAGGAGCTCATACATGCTTGCATAACAAGCAAGAACAAACATCACTAGTTCTTGTGCATCAAGCAAGTACGGTTGAGCTGCAATTGACCATATTTGATGTGTTGATGAATGTAGAGGTGTGCATTCCCGCGGCTGTCCCGCGGGAACCGCGGGACGCGACCAGATTTCTTGCGACGCGGGATTAAATTCCCGAATAAAACGTGGCAGCGGTCGGTAACTGGTGCAATTTGAACGGGAGCGGGCGGTCTAACAATATCCCGTTCCCGATGTCCTTTCAGAACAGCATATGTGGCTTTATTCAAGCACTGGTACAGCCTGCACTCGACTGTTATGCACGCGCTGCACGCATGAACCAGTGCTTCGTTTTATTTGCGAGGTCTGTGTGCAGCATGTGCATAACGATGCTCAGAGCAGGCGAGCCTACCAGTGGTGAATATAAGGCCCGCAGACAGAACAGGCAGGTTGTCTATGAGTAACAGAGCAGAATAAAGATGGAGCAAAGTGTGGATGCGCTGTCCTTGAAGAACATTCAACTCGGTTTTGTTTATATTTTGCTTAGCCTATCATTTTAAATGACAGATGTCGAATTTATTTTAGGGATGTTCATTTCGGTTATTTTTCCTAACCGACGCTCGTTAACCGATTATTAACCATTAACCGACAAGATTATTTTCAATTAGAACAGAATTAAATTAGAAAGAATAAGTGTCTGTGATTCGTTAAAAATACTAACATTTGTTTCCCGGGGATTAATTTTACATGCGCAAAAAGCAGCAAACAACAGAACATGAGGATTCACATGATCATATCATATCACATCACATCATGCACCTGCAGCCAGAGGAGAAAAACATAATAAAGCTAGGCTCTAATGTGTGTGTGTGTGTGTGTGTATATATATATATATATATATATATATATATATATATATATATATATATATATACATACATACTATTATAACGAATAAACAGGCCTATACGAGAAATATATTTTCACTTAAATAATAATTTAAGAAAACGAAAGAAAAACTGTGCAAGTAGCCTATGCAGAGTTTCGGTTCATTTTTGTGCTGCGCGAAAGGAAAGCAGACGGCAGAAGCGGCATCCTATTTTTTAGGCTTATTTTACAAAAGTGCAAAATAGTTTTTATTGTAATAAAATAAAAGCAAACCTTTTACAATTCCGATTACCTTAATGACTAAAAGGAGTATTTGCTTCCACTGTTAGAAGGGGAAAAAATCAAGTGATTGCTCCAGTTAAGCATTCTACCTTGACAATGCAGCCTGTTCATTATCATTATAAAAAACAATCAGTCAAACATATGGAAAAAAAACACACTGCTCAGTTTAAATATGTAGTAAAATCTGTGCCGTTAAGCGTTATCACCTTACGCCCTGAAGTTATGCAAAACATTTTGTTTTAGTGGATATTGGAACTCCAGTGAAGCAGGCCTACATAAAAGGTAAATAATATTTTGGCATTCAAATACATCGTGAATACGGAAACATTTGATTTTGTGTCTAAAGAGAGACCCAACATTGGTTCCCTGTCGATACTCCACTCGTACTGCGTCTTGATAAAGACGCATATGGGAAAAAGCTTTTTTTCTCCTGAACTGAAGTCTTATTCAATCACGCAGTGAAACTGCACGACTATTGGTTCGTGCAGTGGTAAAAAACGAACCAATGGGTTGGCAGCGGAGCTGCACGAACCTATGGCGACGATTCCCGCCAGATCCCGCCAAAATGGGCGGGGCATCTGGCTATATAAGCGGTCGTTTCGCCATAGGATCCTCAGATTTCTTCTCCTTCAGCGACGACGACTTCGTCTACACTGACCCAGAAGCCTACTCGCCGTTGACACGCCTCGCAGCTGGACCCAGCGACCTCGATCTGCTCGGCTGATCCGCCTTTTCTACGCGCCCCAGCATCGCAGCAGTTCCGGTCCCGTTCGCTGCCGCCATCCGGCGATTATCACGTAAGTCTCTAAAAGAGCAAATCGGCGTTCTAATGCCGCGCCGTCACTGCGGCTCGTGCAGGTCTCCCCTGCACGCCGATGACGGTCACAGCGAGTGTGTTTCCTGCTTGGGGAAATCCCATGCAGATGACAGGAAATCCCATGAAATCCCAGGAAATCCCATGCAGCGCTCGCTGGCTCTGATTGTTCTCACTGCGAGAGCATCAGTCTTGCCTCTCTGCGCTCGCGGATCGCTTTCTTTTCAGAGAGCGACCCCGCCCCTCGCGCCCTCCCGTTTTTTTTCCTCCCAGGGACCTGTGAGGAAAAAACAGTGGGGCAGAGGTTCTCAGCGCCCGGTTGAGAGCGAGCTCACGCCGGCTCAGATCCCGCGTGCCTCGCTTTCGCCACACAGAGAGGTGTCTCCCGTCCTTTTTTCCCAACCTGACCAGCGTCTCCCTCTGCAAGCGTGAGCGATCTGGTCTCGTTCGGGGGAAGTGACGATGAGCTGGCCGATGACAGCATGTCACTGGTAGCTTCAGATGCTGAGGAGCTGTCGGGCTCAGTGACTGACCCCGCCTCCTCAGGTTTGCCCGCGCCCAGCGCCGCCAAAGCCGGGATGGATGCCGAACTTTTCCGTGTCCTCTCAAAAGCGGTTGAAGAGCTGGGTTTGGAGTGGTCTCCACCAGAGGAGCCCTCTCGCAGCCGTCTGGATGAGTGGTTTCTGCCGGGGCGCCGTCAGGCCCCTCAGCAACGACCATCGCCGTTCTTCCCTGAAGTTCACGACGAGCTCACGAGATCTTGGCGCTCCCCTTACTCTGCCCGCCTCCGTACTTCCGCTTCATCCGCCCTCACTACGATTGACGGCGCTGAAGAAAAGGGATATGAGAGGATGCCTCAACTGGATGAGTCAGTGGCTGCACATCTCTGCCCACCCACTGCCATCGGCTGGAAGGCGAAGGCCAGTCACCCGTCCAAGCCATGCAGGACCACTTCAGCGCTCGCTGGACGCTCCTACGCTTCAGCTGGACAGGCGGCTTCGGCGCTCCACTCTATGGCGGTTCTCCAGGTCTATCAGGCCAAGCTCCTTCTCTGCCGTAGATGAGTCTGAGCCTGATCCTGCGACTCTCAGGGAGCTGAGAAGCGCAACGGACCTGGCTTTGCGAGCCACCAAGACTACCGCCCAAGCCATAGGAAGGTCTATGGCCAGCCTGGTAGTGCTCGAGCGCCACCTGTGGCTCACGCTGACGGAGATCAAGGACGCGGACAGGGTCTCCTTCCTTGATGCTCCAATTTCCCCCAGCGGCCTCTTTGGACCTGCGGTGGAAGGATTCGCTGAGCGCTTCACAGAGGCACAGAAGGCGTCACAGGCTATGCGACACTTCCTGCCCAAGCGCTCCAGCCCAGCAGCTGCTCAGAGTCGCCCCAGGACTGCGCCGACTCAGCAGCCCGCGAAACCTGCACCTGCCATTTCCGCCCCTCAGCCTGCTAGGACTCAGCAGCCGCGAGGGCGTTCACGCTCAGCCAGACGCCACCCCCCTCCGAAGCGCCAGGGCCCCCGACCCAAGATAGCGTTGGACCCTGCGCCTCCGGCGTCCTCCTGATCTGCAGGACAGGAAGAGGAGAGGGTCGAGTCCCGCCACGGCCGGACCGCCCACCAAAAGGCCTCTCGTGAGAAACCTCTTGGCACCCCGTTTTCTTCCGGGTGCAGAGGGAATTGTGTTTGTTGCTACAGGGTCCAGGGTTCTGTTCTCTGGACCTGAAAGACGCATACTTTCACATCCAGATAGCCCCCCATCACAGACGATTCTTGAGATTCGCCTTCGAGGGAGTGGCTTACCAGTACACGGTCCTACCCTTTGGGCTGTCTCTGGCCCCCCGTACTTTTACGAAGTGCATGGACGCGGCTCTTTCCCCTCTGAGACAGATGGGAATCCGCATTCTCAACTACCTCGACGACTGGCTCATTCTGGCCCAGTCAGAGGTGGAACTACTTTCACACAGAACCCTCATCCTCAGCCACTTAGAGCGCCTGGGGCTCAGGGTCAATTTCGCCAAGAGCGCACTGTCTCCCAGCCAACGTGTATCGTTCCTGGGTACAGTTCTGGACTCAGCTCGCATGAGAGCGGTGATAGCGCCAGAACGCGCTCTGGCCATTCAGAAACTCGCGGCCACCTTCAAGAGCGACACCGCTCGCCCACTCAAAGTGTTTCAGAGAATGCTGGGCCTTATGGCTGCAGCATCGCCAGTGTTACAGCTGGGCCTGCTCCGCATGCGCCCCCTTCAATGCTGGTTGAAACCACGGGTTCCACACAACGCATGGCGTCACGGACGCTTGCATATCAGGGTGAATCAGGCCTGTGTGACAGCCCTGACCCCCTGGAAGAACCCACGGTGGATGAAGAAGGGCGTGGCCATGGGGTTGGTCCACACCAGGAAAGTTGTCACGACAGACGCCTCCAACACAGGTTGGGGGGCGCTGTGCGAAGGCAAACCGACCTTCGGCCATTGGTCGAAGGCGGAGAGCGGCTTCCACATCAACTGCTTGGAAATGCTAGCAGTTTGTCGAGCCTGCCAGTTTTTCCTGCCGGACCTAATAGGACGCCATGTGCTGATTCGCTCAGACAACATGTCCGTGGTGTCCTATATAAATCACCAAGGAGGTGTCTCCTCGAAGCGCCTCTTTATTCTGGCAGAGCGCCTTCTGGAATGGGCTCAGCTCAACCTGCGCTCGCTGAGGGCAGCACACCTGCCGGGCAGACTGAACCAAGGAGCGGATATGTTATCTCGGAGCAATGTCCCCTCAGAGGAGTGGATGCTCCATTCGCAGGTGGTTCAGAAGATCTGGAAGACCTTTGGCAAGGCAGAAGTAGACCTTTTCGCCTCCAAAGACAACTCTCACTGCCCAACTTATTATTCGAAGGACAGGGACGCGTTGGCCCACGACTGGCCCAACCTCCTCCTTTATGCATTCCCCCTGATCGCCCTGCTTCCACAGGTCGTCAGGCGTGTCAGGGAACAGGGTCACAAGGTGCTATTGGTGGCCCCCTTGTGGAGGAACCAACCTTGGTTGTCAGAACTGACTCAGCTACTGACAGCAGCCCCCTGGCCCGTGCCCCTGAGACGGGATCTCCTCTCTCAGGCGAACGGAACAATATGGCACCCTCGACCCGAGCTGTGGGCTCTCAACATTTGGCCGCTCAACGGGAGCCTACTGGCCTCCCAGAGCGAGTGTTAAACACCATTTCTGAGGCTAGAGCCCCGTCTACGAGACGCCTCTACGCCCTTAAGTGGTCTGTTTTCTCCACTTGGTGCCTCAAACGTGGTGAAAACCCCTCTACCTCTGAGTTAGCGGTGGTTCTGTCCTTTCTGCAGGAACTGCTAGATAAAGGACGTTCTCACTCTACACTCAAGGTGTTCGTAGCAGCTATAGCGGCCTTTCATGCCCTATAGCGGGCCAGTCGGTAGGCAGAGACAACTCAGTTGTCCGTTTTCTGAAGGGAGCCAGGAGGTTGAATCCACCTCGGCCCCTTACTGTCCCTACATGGGATCTGCCCACTGTACTGAGGGCCTTGAAAGGCCCTCCCTTTGAGCCGCTACAGTCTACGAACCTCCGGTCACTTTTGCTGAAAACTGCTCTGCTACTAGCACTAGCGTCGGTTAAGCGAGTTGGAGACCTGCAGGCGCTCTCTATTAGCCCTGCCTGCCTGGAATTCGGGCCTAACGACTCCAAGGTCGTCCTGAAACCAAGGCATGGTTACGTACCTAAGGTACTTTCAATCCCGTTCAGAGCTCAGGTCATCACGCTCTCCGCGCTTCCTCCGTCTGAGGAGGACCGGGAGTTATTCTTGTTATGCCCTGTCAGAGCTCTGAGAATCTACTTTGAGCGTTCCGCCCCCTTTAGGCGTACGGAACAGCTCTTTGTTAGTTTCGGTAACCGCGCCAAAGGGCATCCGGTCACGAAGCAGAGACTCTCTAAGTGGATAGTGGATGCTGTCATGCTGGCATACTCTTCTTTGGGCCTGCAATGCCCCATTGGAGTACGAGCCCATTCGACTAGAGGCATCGCCTCGTCATGGGCGTGGTCTAGCGGTGTGTCCATTACAGAGATTTGTGCGGCGGCTGGCTGGGCCACTCCGTCCACATTTGCTAGGTTTTATAACCTGGACATACCGGCCTTACAGGCCAGAGTCCTCTCTGCTTAGATGAGCTTGTATACATACGCTGTGGGAACAATCCTGTCAGAGATTTCTTGACCGCAATGCGCTCAGGCTCTCTGATTGGCACCCTGCATACTCCGGTTAACTGAGTATACAGGAGTCATATGGAACGATCATCCAGGCCGAGCATGACCTCTATGAGTTTAGCTCGCTTTAGCCTGAAGTATACTACTTACTTCCCTATGGGCATTTATGCTTATGGAGGTATATACAGTCGTTCATCTACCCTAGCACGGCGTGATTAAATTCAGTTCCCATATGCGTCTTTATCAAGACGCAGTACGAGTGGAGTACTGCGTACTTTGCCGTGCCAGGTAGCTGCACGACTCAGTCGTCGCTTCAGTCGAAGTAACCTGAGGATCCTATGGCGAAACGACCGCTTATATAGCCAGATGCCCCGCCCATTTTGGCGGGATCTGGCGGGAATCGTCGCCATAGGTTCGTGCAGCTCCGCTGCCGACCCATTGGTTCGTTTTTTACCACTGCACGAACCAATAGTCGTGCAGTTTCACTGCGTGATTGAATAAGACTTCAGTTCAGGAGAAAAAAGGCTTTTTCCCATATGCGTCTTTATCAAGACGCAGTACTCGTTCCGTATCTCAGGGAACCGAGGTTATGACAGTAACCGAGTACGTTTCAGTTTCGTTTTAGCCTAAATTAATTCGTTTTGGTTTGTCGTTTATATAGCTATAGCTTCTTACATTTTGGATTATTGTTCTTTTTTAAATAGCCTAATTGAAAGGATTTGTTGTGGAGTGAGGGGAACTAAAATAGCCTAGCTATGTTTACAGTGTTTATTATAATGTTTGTAATTCGCATCAGCCTATTTCTGAATGAAATAATAAAATGCGACTTATAGGTGACTTACGTTCTTTTTTTTCTCTCTCTCTAAAAAAATTTTTTTTTTATTATACGCGTAGCTTATTTTAACCATGCAGCAAACCTTTTAAAATATTTTGATAAATTACTGCAAAAAATAAATAAGTGACTTTAAACCGTTTAACTGATTGTATTAATCGGTCAAACTTCTAAACTACTGTGTTTACAGCAAGATCTTAAACGAATTTAGTATTTTGACAAGACGAAATTATAATAGGCCATTTTTGTACAACCTATTTTTTTTTCCTCTGCGACACTTGTTCCTATTGTGTTGTAAGGGTTAAACGAATTGTATCCTGAGTATCCTGACAAGACGAATAAAAATAAGGAATACAATTTTTGTACATATTTATTTTCTCTGTGACACTTTTTTCCTACTGTGTTGGCAGCAAAACATTTTGCTGTCAATAAAAGACTCTTGACAAGATGAATAAAATAACAAATACAGTTTTGTGCAGACTACATTTATTTGTTAGCCTATCTCGCTTTCTTTCAGTAGAGGGAATTTAAATGTGCGATTCTGGAAACGAGATCTAAATTTAGCGGGAACGGTCGGGTCGGGAAGAAAATTATTCAAAGCGGACAGCGGGTGAACAAAGACTGAATATATAGCGGGATCGGGTGGGTGCGGAATAAAACCTTGCGGGAGCGGGACTTAAAAAACAGTCCCGCGCAGACCTCTAGATGAATGTTTTGATGCCTTTATTAACAATTTGAAGCTTTAAAGATCTGGTGAAAATGGACAGACATCTCTCAGGTTTAAAAATAAATATCTTTGTATTTTGAAGATGAATAAAAGTGTTATGGGTTTGGAACAACATGAGGGTGAGTAATTGATGACAATTTTTATTTCTGGGTGAACTATCCCTTTAAGCTTGCAATGCACCGTAAAAATAGGCTTTGCTTGCAGTGTTGGTTCTGCAATGTAGGGTCATGTTTCTTACATGCACAATGTTAATGTTGTATTTATATTATATTATTATTCATTATGTGTTGCTATCATCTAGATGAAAAAATATGCTAAATGTATTCAACTTATAGGTGAGGGGAAAAGTAACGCTGCTTTGTTTAGCTGGTGTAATGGGATTTATAGGTATGGATAGTTTAAATTTAAAGGTTGTCATAGTGAACATTCACACTCTTTGTGAACAGGCCTTTACATGACAATTTACTGTGGCATTGGACTGTAATGAGACTCCCTGACAAAGTTAAGACAACATCTTCATTGTGTGTGTAAACTACAGGATGGCTGCTGCGTACAAAATTGCCTATTTTATCACAAGTCGTTTGTGTTGGGGAAAATGTCAGCATTTGCTATTTTGAAAAGGCCATTTGGGCCGGGAACTGCTGCTGAAGCTCTGCTGAGCGTGAGTGCATTTCTCAGGCTTTAATGTGAACATTAAGCACATCTGAGTGCTGTTTTATTTATGCTTGTAGAGGTGGGGGCTTCATACCCCAGGGGTCACCACAGGGCTGCTCTCCATCTTTAGCCTGGAGCGTCCCCTGCCACCTCTCCCAGACAGGTTAGCTCCCCTGGGTCGCCGCCTTCCAGGAAAGCCAGATCCACGACCCTAGCAGACAGAGACAGGGAGAAAGGATATTATTTAATTTCTCTTATGGCACACTTTGGGAAAATTGAGAGTGAATGTATAGTACTAATGGGCAAATACTCATAACAAACAGGGCGATACAGACAATATATAAAATATTGTTTTGTTGGTGATATAAAATAAACCAACATTTGGAATATCACAATGACTTTAATGGGCTTCATATCTGGCCATTAAGTTTCCTACAGACAGTGACAGTAGGACAGTTTTGTGTCTGCTCATTGTATTATAATGGAATCGCTGATTTAAACCTCACTAAAAAAATGGTAAAAGAGTTGGTAAGTTTGATTTACTTGTACAAATTAGCTTTTTTGTTGTTGTTGCTTTTGTATCATCACTCAGAAATGTTCACTGAAGAAAAAAAAGACGTATCACACTTCCTCACACTCAAGTTTTAATTTTTTTTTGCTAAAGTATTTAATTTTATTGTTCAATTATTAAAGTCATCTGTGGATTATTTTTTTAAACTAGAGGTTTACTCTCTAAATCATGATGATACAATTATTAACAGCATACCAGCATTTAAAAAATAACAGTTACTCTTAAAGGGATAGTTCACCAAAACATGAAAATTCTGTCATTAATTACTCACCCTCATGATGTTCCAAACCCGTAAGACCTTCATTCATCTTCGGAACACAAATTAAGATATTTTTGATGCATTCCGAGAGCTCTCTGACCCTCCCATAGACAGCAAGGATCCTTATACGATCAAGGCTCAGAAACGTAGCAAGGAGATCGTTAAAATAATTGTTGAATAAAGTCGTTATTTTTGTTTTCATTGCACACAAAAAATATTTTCGTAGCTTCGTAAAATTACGATTGACCCACTGATGTCACATGGATTATTTTAACAATCTCCTTGCTACGTTTCTGAGCCTTGATCATGTAAGGACCCTTGCTGTCTATGGGAGGGTCAGAGAGCTCTCGGAATGCATCAAAAATATCTTAATTTGTGTTCCGAAGATAAACAAACGTCTTACAGGTTTGGAATGACATGAGTGCGAGTAATTAATGACAATTTTCATTTTTGGGTGAACGATCCCTTCAAGCATTAAATAATGTTGTGCCTTTTTTATTACATTTTACAAATAACAAAAAAGAAAAGAAAAAAGTTGTTTTCATGCATTGCACTGAAATTCGCCATTTCACCCAGTTCACATAGAAATCCACACATATTATTCTCTAATAGCAAATAGTACTATTGCTTGACTGATTTCATTGAAAACGGTTCTGCTGTTTAGGAGAAATAATTACCTGAATCCACCTATAACCTAGCTTGACATGGTGGAAAACTTTCTGGAAGCCACCAAACCCGTTGCATCTGTGTTTGTGATACAAACTCATCCATCCATCCCAAGACCTGACCCTCTGAGGTTCAGCCCAACTCCCTGAACACTACACTGACTTACAGATCACATTTCAGGCCAGGCTTCTGCCAACTTGCCCTGCTTCTGAAGGTGTCACGTTGCGTTTGCATCGAGGCTGAAGCTCTGGCCCAATTCCCACTTCCTCCCAGGTAATTACCTCACTGTAGCCAAGCAGCACTACTCAGACAGGAGACGTCAACTTCATTTAGAGAGATTGCCTAAGGAAGCCTGGCGTACTCCGTCGCCTTTACAGTCTGAGTCTAATTTGTGCAGAAATGAATTATGGAGAGGGAAAAAATAGACGAGGGTTAAGGAAGGCACTCCTCTAAATCTGCTCGAGTGCAGCCACAGAGAAGAACAGCAATTCTGATGAGATACTGCTGCAATGGGAAGGATGCAACTCTGGTGTCTCATGCACATGCATTTGTAGATATGTGCAGGGTTTGTTATATGAACATGCTATCATATGAAATATTCATTATATTACTATACAATGTGAACACGGAAATGTGCAATGGATAACAAGCATTAACCTTTGTAATGTGATGCATTTCAGAGTTAAATTGAATATTCAGTAATCAATAATGAGGGAAGAGGTTTGTATTTGTCTATCAGGACTTCAGTGAATTATGAGGGGACTGGTTACTGGATAAACGTGGTCGCATGGCCTTGTTATGAAAATTCTGTCATTAATTACTCACCCTCATGTCGTTCCAGACCCTTAAGACCTTTGTTCATCTTCAGAACACAAATTAAGATATTTTTGATTAAATCAGAGAGCTCTCTGACCTTCCATAGACAGCAACTAGGGGACAGAAATGTTCCCAGGTCCAGTTACGTCTTCAGCCATTTTGGAGAGTACCTAAGAACATATTTGACGTAATCAGCGTTGTTTACGTTCAGGGGGGGAAAGCGCGCCCATGAACGCAATCTGCGGAATAAGCGTTGTTTACGCTTAGAGCAAAGCGTGTGTATGCGTTGTGATACTTTCTAAAATGGCGGATGACGTAACTCGGGGGAGAAGAATGGTTGAGTAAATTGTTATTTTTGTTTTCTTTGCGCAAAAAAAAGCATTCTCGTAGTGTCGCAAAACTGAAGTTGAGCCACTGATGTCACATGGACTGTTTTACCGATGTATTTACTACGTAACTGGACCTGGGAACATTTCAGTTGTGTTGCTGTCTATGCAGGGTCAGATAGCTCTCCGATTTCATCAAAATATCTTAATTTGTGTTCCGAAGATGAACGAAGGTCTTACAGGTCTGGAACGACATGAGGGTGAGTAATTAATGACATAATTTTCATTTCGGGGTGAACTAACCCTTTAACATGTAATATGGATCAGATAAAAGCCTTTAGGGTAGTGTGTTACGTCTCATTGTTTTTTTTTAGAATCTCATGCCATGAGCATTCTGTTTTTAAGAAAGCATGTCAGGTTAAAAATTTTAAAAAATATATATATAAAAATGTTGTATAAAAATGTCAGAAGCATGACAAATTATATCATGAACAAGTTGGATATCATAATATCAAGGCCTGAATTCTACACTAGTAACAAACAAATGTTTTTGAGCAACACCAACCAGAGTCGTACTCACTTGTGTTTTTCACCCATAATTCCTGTACCATTTTTGAGTTTACTTTCCAGACTAAACCAGCTGATGCTTTATGACCCACACCCATATTAAAAGCTCAGTCCCCTGCAGAGCCAAAACCCTTCCAACACCCTCCCCTCATTTACCAATCTCATGGTCCAGATGGGCAGCCCGTACATCGGCCCGGTCTTAGGGCTGTCCCAGGCGTCCGAGCGCTCTGGAGACCAGGAGGGCGAGCTCATTGCGCTACGGTTACTCCATGCACCCTGAGGTAAAGCGGCGGAGAAGAGACAGATGGGGAGGGTATATTGGTGATGAGGGGAAAATGAGGGGTGACAAAATGCAGCAACATAAATGTGAAGCCAGCAACAAGAACACAGCATGTCAAATTAATCCAATACTTCTACACAAATGCATCATATCAAGCCAATGCAATGAGATATTAAGTTTGGGACAAATTCCTGAAACGTGACAGTGGCATTACGGAATTATATTTTTTGTCTTAAGAAAAGCAATTGTGAGTATTTGCTTTGAGCGAGTTTCAATTTGTAGGGAAGTCTGCTAAATTCCCTTACAAACAGAGAAAAAAACATGAGGATCCACGTTATAAAGCGTCATTATGCCTCCATGGAAACAACCTTGTTTATTTGTTTGCACTAAACAAGCGTGATCGTGTCAGCATGACAACAAGCAGCTCTTTGAGATAAACAGAGAATTTCATAAAGCACAAAGCGTCATGGGGAGCATTTAGCCTGTTTAACAAGCTAATGAGGGTTAGTCGGTGTAATTACAATGCATAACACAATCACCGCAAGGCCTTTTTTGTTTTACAAAATGAAAATTATTTCTAAATTATAAATAATAAATACCAGCCGCGGGTTGGTTGCCTTTTTTTCCTGTCATGTATCATTTTGTCCCAAACCACTACTTTAAATGCATGTCTGAGATCCAATACAACTTAATGTCTCTGGACAACAGTGTCATATGCTGTTGATTACCTGTCACAATAATACTGTCCCATAATATTGCAAAAATAAAAAATTGCCTTAAAAAACTGGGCAACGAAGACACGTTTACCATTTCTATCATTTTTGCTTTAACATTATTTTCTGTGGTAATCAACAAATTCCTGATGTAGATAGAGCATAACTTGCATTGAACTCAGAACATTGCTTCCTCATAAAACAAAAGTACTTAATGAAACAAATGACCATTCCTCAGGCACAATACCCAAGAATTGTTATAACAGATAAGAAAGAAAAAGAAAGAAAGAAAGAAAGGAGGAAAGAAAATAAAAGAATAGCTCTCCTGAAACATTAAAGTATGAGTGGAGGGAGGCAACTGAGAAACAAACAAATATTATCATGCCAACATGCATGTGAATAAAGACATCAAAACGAACAAATCAAATCTGACTAAGTATTGACAATAATAAAAAAATCATGGTGTTGGTATTGGTGATGTCTTAAATTGCTTATTGACAGCCATGCAATGTTAGTTCGGTAAGAGTATGCTGAGGAAGAAGCATGTCTTCATACTGAATTTCCAGCCCTGAGTCTTTTCAAAATAAACATATAGTACAAATGTAAAATAAATGGAGAGGTGAACACTTTTAGCTTAAATGGTAGGCGCCCAAGAGACACTTTACCAAGACATATGTGGTAATATGAAATCTTTTTCAGCCAAGAGATACACATTTCCAAATGAAAACTCAAGCTAATCCCTATAGGACTCTGAAACTTCAACAAAATTCAGAGCGTAAGGCATGCCTGATCGTCTCTGAAGAGAATCAGCGGGAGTTACTTCAAGAAAACGATGAAACGCTAGAAGCTCATTTGCACAACAAAACGAAATCTCTTTCTCTCTCATACGCACACACAGAATAACACAGGGGCGTGCACATACTCATGAACGCACTTTTACACACCAAACCGGAAATCTCAGTTGGAGCCAATGACAGCTGCCCACCCTTCAAATTACACTGTGCCCAGATGGCACATACTCCAGAGAGAAAAGCGACTAGAGCCATAGAAACTAGCATATATAGACACATATACACTCTTCTAGTCATTCGATTTTATGAAAATAAAATATATCCAAACACAACTGCTAAGCACCGTTTTGTTAAACTGTCAAAGTGTTTATCGCCAGCTATCTGAAAAACTACATATCCCATTTAAATCTTACAGAAAGCACTTTGTTGTAAGCTAATTGTTTGGTATACCACACATAAAATATCCCTAATACCTGACAGATATCATTGAATCAGATGTCCTGACATACTATATAAGACTGTTAAGAACCTATACTGTATAAAGATAAAAAAGAGAATCAGGTTTGAGCCAATCGGTAACGCTCTCTCTGTGAAACATTTCGTTAAGTTTTGCTGACATTGAGTTTATTGGCATGCTTTTGAAGAGCTGTGTTTTAAAGACAGGATGTGTAGTGTAGGTTAGCAAAATGATAAAGTTAGAAAAACAGCTGTGATTGCTTACAGCACCTTTAAAGGGATAGTTCACCTAAAAATACAAATTTGGTCATTATTTACTAACCATCACATTGTTGACTTTCGCTCCTCTTTCGGAAACACACAATATAACATAAGATCTTTTTAATATCCATATGAATCAAGTGGTTCAATCCAATTTTTTTTGAAAGAGATGCAATCTATTTGTTTGTAAAACAGATTTAATTTAGGCTTTAATTAACATACGGTATATACACTGAACAACAAATACATAGAGTTCAAACATGGTAAACTCGAAAGCTCAAACTTGCAAGACACGTGAGAAACAAACCTCATTGGTTTTTGCGGAGACTCATACATGCTAGTTTCAGCCACAACAAATGAAGCTGCGAGAAAAAAAAACTCATTGGTTCTCAACCGTCAAGCAAGCACAATTGATCTTCCGTTTACCATATTTGGCATGGTCTATGTATGTGCGTCAAACTGCCTAAGCTGAATCTGCTCATCACATAAAGAGATAGAAAAACTTGGAGTAAACCAATGCAATTCTTTCTTTATGAACACTTTGAAACATCAACGTTGTGGATTTTCAAATAGAGGGACAGAAATCTTTCTTCATTTAAAATAAAATTTTCATTAAAAATATTTTATTTGTGTCTTAAGAATTTGGATGAGGTAAGTAACTGATGACAGAATTCTCATTCCTGGGTGAACTTACTCTTATACTTGGCATTGCCAGCATTCATACCTGCATCTGCGTACTCGCACAGACTATCGGGCCTAAGCCCCCCTGGGAGCTGCGGTATGATCTGCCAATCAGATCAATGATACTGAAAGCATTCCCAAAGTGAAATGCCAAGGTTTGCACCAGCGAGACGGGAACGAACACACTCTAAACTTTGTTTTGAAGAATGCTTAGATTAATTGTACTTTGAAGTTTACTCTACTGGGCACAAAGACACCGCAATGCCAGGATTAATTTAGATTTATGACAAGTTAGAAGGCCCTAAAAAGGAGTTCTCAGCATCCTCCCTGCTCCAGAGCTCAAAGGGGAAATGGGTTTGTGCTGTGCTTTCCAGCTCAGTGAGCAGTTATCCGAATTACACACCTACAAAAAGACTCCTTTATGTTCCACTAGCATAAACCCCTGGCTCTGGAGCCAACTCCCAGCCCCTCTCTCCCAGGATACTGTGAGTGATGTATTTGAGAAGGGCAGTGGGGGGGATTGGGAGGCAGGAGAGAGAGCGGGAAAAAGAATGAGTGAGCGAAGCAGAGACCGAGCCAGAGAGAGCACAGTAAGAGCCTTTCCATGTTAATTAATACACGCTACGCTCTGGCACTAATCAATGTGACGAAGGAACATGGAGAGCAAAGGAGTAATTACTGTGTGGCTGAAAACTGTGGATCACAGACAGAATCAGTGTCCTAAAGAGACTGAGGGAAAACCAGGAGCCAAGCAGCAAGAAAGAAAGGCCAAAAACCAGGAGTTTTACCTGCTTTACCCTTGGCCTTCCTGGAGAGAACTTCCTCTTTGAGATGGCTGGCTTTCCCATACCTATCTTGGGAGTAAGGGGGAAGAAGGTGGTGTTGGAAACACCGGGGCTGTATCCAGCCAGATTCAGGCCATGGGTAGGCGTCTGGCTTTGAGACGTCTCCCTCGGTGAGGCTTCAGTGGAAAATGGGGACTGGGTCAACTTGGTTGAGCCCTCGGAGGACTGTCCTGGGGAATGCTTCAAGATGAGGCCCTTATCCTCAATGGGAGAGCTGAAACTGGAGAAACTGTGGTCGCTGACAGGTGTAGTGTCAATTTCCATGGTAGGACTGCACTCTTCAACCAGTGGGACACCATCAGGCTCAGGTAAAATACAAGTGACCTCAGGATCTGCCACCTTCTCCTCTTCGTGCTCTTGTTTGTCTTGCTTCTGTCCCTGCTCAATTTCCTCAACACTCTGGGATTCTGGGACATCTGTCATACTTTTATCCTTCATACTGGAGGGGTCTGAGGGACAGACATCCATGGGTTCTTCCTCTTGTGCTCGAGAGTGTTTGGGGGAAGTTTCTTTGGTTGTCAAAGCAGGAAGAGCTTTTGAAACGTCTGCTTCAGGTTCATCCTCTGTAGTATCAGGCAGCTTATCCTCCGTTTCCTTCCCCATTTCTAAAGCACCAATGAGACTGTGCTCCTGGTTATGGTCTTCAGTAGTGGAAGAGGCCTGAAAGGAGAGGGAGGGTACACCCACTAAAGTGGAGGTGCACGGAGGAGGCTCGGAACTGGAACCCTCTGTCAGAGTGACAGTAACCTGGATCTCCTGGGCAGGTTCAGCAGCTGTGCAAAAAACAAACAAAAACAAACTAAGGTGTCTGTGGCTAAAAAAAACAATTTACTGCAAAACATTATGCACACTTCATGGACATGATTATCTGACTAAAAGGAAAAACTTACATGATAGGAACTCTTCTGGCACTGTAGGAAGTGGACTAGTACTGGCCTCTGGCTCCAATGCCACTTCCTCTTTAGCCTCATTTACTTCCTCAACAGCCATGAAGACATCTGGATAGGAAAGGTAGGTGTTGAGTTGCACAAAGAAAAAAAACCCGAACTATTTACTATGCTGAACATCCATAAGGATCAACGAAACGTTGTTCATTTTTTTTCTATTTAATTTTTTAAAAATACATAAAGGCATTTCACACTTAAAGTGACATGAACATTCATAATAAGAATTTCTTATTAATGAAGTTTGGTTGGCATAATCTTTTAATAATAATGTGTACATTCACATGTATTCAAGGCATAAGGAAAACATTATTACTTTTTACACTGATGACATTTTAGAGTCATTAAAGTTAAACTTTTGTTGAAAAATTGTCTATCTTGGACACTATTGTCATTGACTCACTGTTTTCCTGAATTAAAATAAATTGCTTGTGTTTGGTTGTCAGAACTCCAATTATCTTTGCTCAAACTGCATCGCAACATGCACCAAAGAATCTGACACACAGAACACTGGACCAACAGTTAGTAAACTGCTCGAAATAATGAAACAGCAGGTCGCCTGGAATCGTTATCTCCACACATATATGGTCAGAATAATTTTCCGAGACTTTTACGTGACTTATGCCACAGAACGGCACCGCTAACTTATTACATGTTCAATCTCCCTGAATCAACCTGGGGTTAGTGTATTACTCAAAAGGCACAATCAAACCAGCAGCCATTCATATACCATTCATATGCTGAGGTTTCTTTAAAAACTTCAAAAAAATCAGAGAGACCTTGAGTGATGTTCAGCTTTAAGAACTTGAATATTACAGCTATATTCAAAGTGACCACTCACACCATCAATCAGATGAGATGCAAATAATTTGAACTGCTTTAAAACAACTATTTTGCAATCCTAAATCGCAACTAAATGCATAATTCATCATTTGGTATCAATCAGCATTGCATGATTGATCAGAGAATGAATAGGGCAACTAAAAAAATTCTACTATTATTAATCTGCATTTTTCTATATCCATATCAAATTCAACAGTGCTCTATTTGCCCCCTCCTCCACCATACATTTACACTTCCCTCACTCTGAACAGGGAACAGGAATACTTCAGCTGCCACTGCAGCCCATTGTGCCAGGCATCACCATGGCAACATATTTACAAGCCTTGCTCTTGTTAGACACTGCTGAGATGGTCTCATACAGGGCACACAGAAATGAATAAACAAACACGAGCCATGATCTGCACTCTTTTTTAATCACCCATACGCAAGACTTCAGAATAACTGTTAGAACAAAAACAAACAGTGTTCAAATGCCTTACATACGCAGGATTTCAAACTTCGAAGAATACATTTCTGCAACAACAAACTCAATTGATAGGCTGTAGGTTGAATGAATGAGAACCCACTAAAACAAAACTATTACTATGTTTTGTTTTTTGATGTATTTATTTATTTTAAATCTGATCATGGGATTCTGCACTTTAGCCAATCAGAAAACTTTTATAAATAAGTGTTGATGTGTAAATTCTAATGGCTGTGATGTCACAGACATGACAATTTCATAATAAATCCTATTCATAGTTTAGTTTCAGTTAATTGCCTAGGGAGGAGCTTAACGTGAATGATATAAAATGTTATTACATAGCATATCAACTTTATTTTAAAGAGCAAGAAAATCCTATTTTGCATGACCACCTGTAATACGTTGGCAATGTAAACCCTATATATCATGTCAATAAAACATCATTAATCTAACCTGAATCTAACCAGGGTAGAGCCATCAAAGACTCATGATAGAGCAGCCATCATTCAGAGAGCTAAAGAGAAGTTAGGTTGGTTGCGGTGTCCTGATAACGTCTCTACACTTACAATCCACTAGCAGCACGGGGAAGATGAAAGCCTCACTGGTTTAGAGCTCCTAGCTATTTTTAACCCAGGCGGACAAGTCACGGTCTAGAGAATATCTTCCCCTCCCCCAGACTGCTGTGCTACAAAGAATGCTACAGCAAATACTCACATCTACACATACCTACATAGATGCATACATACATCACCTTGTGTCTTCTGAAGTTAAATACATTTTGGTGATAGTGTGTTTCTGTGACATACTGTATTGTCTAATCACTTAGAAAAGTGCACACCTAAACTGACTTTTCCTCAACAAGCCACATGATTTGATGTGTCATACTATACTTAGAGCAGAAATATGCAGGATCATTTGCGCACTAAAACTGAATTGTTAACATTATCGGTTTGAGCAATAGAATTAGTGTGCGTGTCTTAAACAGTTGTACTGTTTAATTACATAAATGTATTGACTGCGTTCATTTCATTTACAGATTTTCACTATGATTATTGCAGCAACATAATTAAAGATTATAATATTATCCCAATTTCCACAGAAATAATGCTATGAGTTAAATTCATCTTTAATTTGGTATATTTTTGTGTTTTCTTGTTTTTTCTTACACTTAAAATATGGAGGGTGGAGGAGAGAGAATTTCAGCCCTTCTTGGAGAATGGAGTGTCTAACACGTCTATTTTTTATTTTTTTTAAAGAACCCAAAAAACTCCCACATTGGCGAGCTAACATTTCTCAAGAACCCAAAAAAACTCCCACATTGGCGAGCTAACATTTCTCAGGTGCAGGTAGAGGGTTTCACTTTCATCTGTCATCTTATATGTGACATGATTTTGTAGAGCAGTAGTATCTGCACACTGTCGTTGTTGTCTTTTTTTTCTTCTTCATTTTCTGACGGGTGGCAACCAGCGTTAAGGTGCATTACTTGGATTGTCAACCAAGATAGTTACAGGCGCTGGATTATATTTACAATATTATCATATGTGTTGTAATAACATGATATTGATATTTAATTTTTTAAATATTGTGACACCCCTAAAAACTAAAACGACTGAAAAGAGGTGCTCTACCAACAAAAGAGGAGGTGCAACCAAAAATCAAAAAGCCATGTCAATTAGAAAAGGTGCAACACTTCTCTAGAAGAAATCTTAATTTATTGGTTAAAATATATGTGATGTTTTGGCCAGACATCTGATGAAGGCCTGGATAATGGCCAAAACGTCACATTTTTTTTAACCAACAAAATTGGATTTCTTCAAGAGTGAGTGTTGCACCTTTTCTAATTGAGACCCCTAAAAACAACACACAAAAGCAGCAATGTTTTAAAGGCTGCTATATATTGTGGTCCTCAAAAAAGTGCATTTCGCCACTGGGGAAAGACAGAGGTTCAAGTCTAGTTGAGCTGCCCAGTAGAGGCAGCATGTAAACAAGCCTCGGGGTACCTCAGTGGACATGCAGAGTTCAAACAAGAGGAAAGGCCGCTGAGGTCATGAAGCATTGATGCGCAATGACTACAGTCTGACTGGACAGACAAGGAAGAAGAGGAGATTAAAACAGGATACTGACATATTCCTACTCCAGAGAGCATAGCAAGTCTGCTGTCTGGCTGATTCTGCACACTGATGCTGGGTTTCAAACACCTATTATTGCTGATCGGGTACGCCTCAGGGTCTGCAAAATCCCATAAGCCCTCGCACTGACTTCAGTCATCAATACTCACCTGACAGTGTCACCTGGCAGCGTTGCACACTGCCTGAGAGCAAAGCAGATGAACTTAAAGGATTTACCATTCCCAGTGTGGGTATGACATCAGACGGGCTCTAGCCTCCAGCCTAACAGATTAACACTTCATAACATCATGAAAGCAGCAGATCTCAAAGCAGCTATGCAGCAGCTACAATCAGCCATCTGTGCTCAGGTGATTGTGTTGTTTGTGCACTGGGTCATGTGAGTAAGCGTGACTGTGGTTCTTTTCAGCCGTGTCAGGATGAATCACTGATGGCATCACACATCCATGGCAACAAAAAGACTTTAGATTGGTGGTGGAGTCAAATTACTGCACCGCTGGGAAAATACTCCCTCTAACATGTGGCCATAAGACTAAAGAGGTTCTATAATTACCTACCTATAAATGTACTAAAGATGGTAATAGTACTGTTACTTCAATGCCAAAACAACACAGCCAACAAGATTAGTTTTTTTACTAGTTTACCTCAATGTTTACCTCAAGTAAATGAAGCATCATCGATTGTTTTACAGTTTCTGGAAAGTTCAGCGCCGAGTCTGCCACATTCATGCATTTTGAATTGTCATGAATGACCCAATTGCTTATGGTTCTGGTGTGGTTCTCCACTTCTGGTTTTTATATGAACACTCCAAATTAACTCCTTTTCAGACATCCGCAGCTCATGCAGAACAGTTTGCTAACAACATGCAATGTTAATGGTAAGCAGTAAGCAATGCAAGAATAAATGCTATCTGCTTTATTGTAGAAAAAAAATCTAAAACTTTGCCAAACTCGCGTTCAAGTAACATATTTCAAATCAACACAAAATCTGATATATGTCCTGTTCACGCAAAGAAAAGTGGAAAAAAAAATTGTGTGATAACATTTTAATTTGAATAAACGGCTGTTAATGCGTCTGTTCAGACTGACACAAACATTCGCCTGTCACCAGTGCAACAGATTTTTTGTACGGAGAGATACTCTTGAATACTCTTTTCCATTGCACTGCGAAGAAACCTGGCAAACCCATACAATCTGCACTTATGGTCAATTCCCTAGATCCTCTGCTTTTGTATAAAAAAAACTTATTATTAACTTATTATTAATAAACTTATTATTAAAACTTTTTTTTTTTAAGTAATGATCACACAACATTTCTTCCATGTTTTAATTTTAATAGTTTTGTTTGCCAAAATAAATAAAAGTTTGATTTTCAATAATTTAAAGATAAATTAAATTAATGTTTTATGCCTTCATTTGAAAACCAGATACAGAACACAGAATTTCTGAGGAAAAAGAAAACATTTCATAAGGCTATTTTAAGAATACATTTGAATAAACTAAGTTGTTTTTATGCATTCAAATAATTAGACATACTACAACACAGAATTTAATAATAAAACATATGGTGAAAGAAAATAAAACACCCACTTATGAAAGTGGATAAAGATTTTCAATTTCTTGAAGTCTTTAACAACCTAGAATAAATGAATAGAAATGATGATTCTGTCTGAGCTATGCGTTTTAAAACAAACACGCACTAACGTAAATGTAGCCTAACAGATGTGTAAACTGAAAACTATTTGAACTTTATTAAAAATATTTGCACTGATTTATTGTGTTGGATATATTTTGTTCCTTTGTGCAGTGGCTCAGGAGTCTGTATAAATGTCAACAAGCTGAAAAAATAAAACCAAAGTTTTTTGAGACAACGTAATCTTGTTAAAACGGATTTCATAAAATTGGTATCGAAAAAAGTATCGTTCAGGAACTGTATCGAACTCAAGGTATCGGTATCGAAAAAAATTTTTGAACGATACCCAGACCTACTGAGAACTGTGAAATTTCACTAGAAATGCTATGAAAATTCTGGTGTCGTGACAACCCTAGTACGTACGTGTGCATGTGTGCATTCAGTGTGTGTTTATCAGGAAGTGGGGGTGTGGTAGGGTTGGTTAACAGGTGGGCGTCTCTGTCTTGATTAGAGCTGTCTCTCTTGGGGGCCCAACAATGGGATGATTGCTTCCTCTAGCTGCTGGCAGTGGGCCAGTGCATTGCTGCTGGCATGACTGGCTTTACAAAGAGCCCTTACAGCCGGGTCTGATTGTATCCTTTTCTGCCAACCACATGCCAACATATATCAACTCCCCACCACAGGCCCACAGGAAGAAAAAAATCATTGGTAATAAGGTGTAGTTGTAACCACTGCAAAGGCACAAGGGGAATTCATCTCTTAGCCATCAGGCTACAGGAAGAGTCCATTCTTATTACAGTTCCTAATAAAGGGCCTAAAGAAAATAAGATTTGCTTTTAGCTTCCAGCGTCTTGATGATAGGTCACCAACTGGGACTCTGAGCACAGGAAGCTCGTAGGTGATTTGTTTCTTTCTTTGGTTGCAGTTTTTAGAGAGCTTTGTAGTGTGCAACAAAATGAAAATAAAAATGTCTTACTCAATTCTCCATGGTGGACTCAAAAACTGGCCAAAAAAAGTCCACATGAAATGGCATCTGCAAACCATTTTACTTCTATAATCTGATTTATTGTCAGGTGAAACAGAATGAGAAAGAGTGAAGTGACAAAATGAGAGGGATTGGTGGACAGACAAGATTACAAAGACAAACACTTTTCCCCTTGTGAATAAAAATGTAAACCGTAAACAGGGCCATTTTCATTTCATGATGACTTCACATTGTACTAGAGAGGGAGAATGCGTTCCCTACATGACACTAAAAAATGCAATCACTCATTTAGGGCATATTATGAAAGATGCATTAAGATGTGGCAGCAGTGTTTCTCAACCTGCTCACACGCTCAGGTCTCTGGCTGAATTGACAAACACACTGTAATTACAATCAGTGACAGCAGAGAGGCTCATGCCTTACATCTTTGTCACACTCAATGAAACAGGTCATGAAGAGTGCTTAACATCACAAGAACCGGCGTACAGCACCTTACAACTGACCAATAACAAACACAGAACAGCAGTCGACAAAGTAAACAGCAAAAATAACCTTCAACATAACAGGAAAATAGTATAAGCTTACAAGGAGAGTAGATTTTTAAGCATTTGATCTCTTAAATATACTTCTTTAATGGAAGAACTGACTTGTAATTTGCAAAATAAATTAAAATATATGATAATTAAAAAAAAGAAGAAACAAAGAATCTAGACTTTTGCTGAATAATTTCTTAAGAAAGAAGGAAATTGCTGAACCCTATGCTAAACACAAATTAAGAAAACTAAAGAACAAAATGAAAATAAACCAAATACAAAACATTTTTTTATACATGTTTATACTTGTGTTTGTGTATTAAAATTATGTTGACTGTTTTGATCTCAAGAGCTTAGCACTAAATACAGGTGCAAATGTTATCCGATAAATCATATCAATTTGAAGGTAGGGAAAAATATACATAACCACATATTATATCTTGTGTAATCATTTTAATTTGCTTGAGATAAAAACTTTTTTAAATACCTTTTGCGCTATATCAATACTAATTAAGACATTCTCTTCAAAATCTGATCACAAGTGTTGACAGGAGATGAATTTGATATGCAGGCTAATGCCAGGTGTAAACTGCAATCTGTCTCAGCTGACCAGTAGTGCAGTAATGCAGGTGTAAACAGGGTCTTTGTGTGGAGCAGTATGTCCAGCCTCCAGAACCGTACAACACTACTAACTGTATGGATAACAACCCCATCAGAAGTGCATCAAGTGCTGAGAGACGTGTACTCACCCTCGGCTGGCTCTGGGTCAGTGAACGAAGCCTCCTGGCTGCTGACGGGCTGATTATGCCTGCTCTCCTCCTCTACCTGCTTACACACTCTGCAGGTGTACCCATCTTGCACCTGGGTGTCAGGGTCAGTGCCCTCCTGCCTCTCACAGTCCACATGAACCCATCTGAAACTCACAATAAACAACCCTCTGTGACAACCATCAATGCCCCAATCAAGGTACCCGCTTTTGCCTAAACCCAACAACTTATTCATTTATGAAAGCTGCTACTAATTGTTAACCTGTACAATAGAGGAATTTCCATTGTTAATACAAATGAAAGCTCTATGTACAGCACCTAAAGCAGAAATGTGTAGCGCGTGGTAATTTTTTTTTTATTTGAGCTACATTTCTTGCATCTATCAATTTACATGTTGTACACAAACATTGTTCACTATAGAAATCAGTTTCTGTTTTTTAAGTGCCTTGCACCATGAGTATTGCTGTGTTTCCATTAATAACCTAGACTTTGGCCATAGTCTAATCTGTCCCACCACAGTTTGAGTTTCTGGTTCGACCAATGAGGCTGGACTATCCATTTGGCCAACGAGTGGCAGATGGGGGGAGTATTTGGGAAATTTGTCTGGAATTCGACTCATTATCTGTGCAACACCACTGGGGATGCTAATGGAAACACATATGATGCAGCAAACAGGGTGGATACACAGAAAACACAGGATGTGACTATTCAAATAATGTCATAATGGTTAGTGGTTAGGAAGTCTTCAACAGCTTAAAAAATAAAAAAAATATTACCTTACCATAATAAATATTATAGTATCTGAGCTAATTAAATACAATGGACTTTGAACTAATTATGTCAGTCACGAATTGTAACTCAATACATGACAGATCAGATCAGATAAGATCAGATCGGCTGTTGTGTAAAGATTCCATCCAAATTCATTGCACATGATGCAGCACACAATTACATGTTTGACCCATGGTCAGTTCTCAAAGCAAGAGAATCAAATCAATCTGCCATACAAATTATATGAGCATCTTTTCGTTCACAAAGACATCATTGAGCCACTCTTTAAAGCTGCCAGTTCAATTACCGTGTTCTAGACCTCTTTGAATTTGACAGATAATTTCTCTATTGGTTAATCACAGTCTTTGAAGCCTGCAGAGAAGTAATCAACTACTATTTATCAACACTGACCAAGTCTTCACAGTAATAATGAATAAAAACACCTGAGCCATGCTAAAATACACAATATAGTAACAGTTATGATGTGAAACATCTCTTCCCCATATAGCAGCGTTTACATGCGTTTACATTATCTATTGTTATTATGCAGTAACAGTTTCATTACAGCAATAAGTCACTTGTGACTGTGTGATATTGTCATAGCTGAAGGGGTCATTTCCTACCTCTTACAAGTGCAGCATGAGTGTTTGTCCAGAGGGCCGCCTGAGTCCTGATTCTGCCCACAGATGAGGCAGACCAGCGCTGAATCATGCTGCTGTTGACATCCTTCACACATTAAACCATTAGATGACCACTGGCCGTTAGGCTTCATGCCACACTGAGCACACGTTCGGCAGTTCTGCAAAACAACACACAATTCACTGCAACACCATCTACAATGATGACAGCAAACCCATTTAAAGTCAACATGAAATAAAAGACTAAATAAAAATTTAAATTAATAAAATTGACTTTCATTCTCTAGGGATAGTTCACCGAAAAATGAAAATTCTGTCATTAATTACTCACCCTCACGTCGTTCCAAACCCATAAGACCTTCGTTCATCTTCGGAACACAAATTAAGATATTTTAGTTTGAATCTGAGAGCTCTCTGACCCTCCCATAGACAGCAAGGGTCCTTACATGATCAAGGTCCAGAAAAGTACCAAGATGATCGACAAAGTAGTCCATGTGACATCAGTCTGTCAACTGTAATTTTATGAAGCCACGAGAATACTTTTTGCACAAAGAAAACAAAAATAAAGATTTTATTCCACATTTTCATCTCTACTGTTTCTCTTGTGGACGTGCGTTCACGACAGTACATGACGCAAGCGCGTGGATCTGGATCTGGATCTGGATCAGCGCTTGCGCCACCACGCGCTTGCGTCATGTACTGTCGTGGCTTCATAAAATTACAGTTGACAGACTGATGTCACATGGACCACTTTGTCGATCATCTTGGTACTTTTCTGGACCTTGATCATGTAAGGACCCTTGCTGTATATGGGAGGGTCAGAGAGCTCTCAGATTCAAACAAAAATATCTTAATTTGTGTTCCGAAGATGAACGGAGGTCTTACGGGTTTGGAACGACATGAGGGGGAGTAATTAATGACAGAATTTTCATTTTTGGGTGAACTATCCCTTTAAGTATAATTCATTAGTGCACGTTATATTAATATTGATATCACACTAATCCATATTTAAATAAACTGTAAATAAAGCAGTCATGCCAACATTACAGTGGTGTAAACAGTATCGCTAGCACTACTACTGCATTATGTGTTCATATAAGCCAGTATTGTTGCTGTACTGCGGAGACCAACTGCTTCATGTATTATGAATGCTATGAATTGTTAAACAAACAAACAAACAAACAAAAAAAACTGTCATCTGACAACAATTCACATCTGAACAATGACACTTGAACCTAACAACAATTGCGAACTACAAACTTCATTGGCTCTCTTAAATCAATTTGGATTGAGCTCCAGCATAATTACAGCTCTATAAATCCTCAAAATCACATTCATCAGTCTGCAACAGCTCTCAATAGGAGCAAAGCACCGGAAAATTCCATGTCAATTAAAAAACATACATAAATAAAAGGCACTTCAAGCTCATCAAGTGCAGCATTTCAGCCTGCAGAAGAGGGGCAAGTATCAGCTCTAATAACCACCCACAGACCCTTAGCAGGAAATCCAAGCCTTGTCAAGCCTCTGATGATGGACAGACTCCTGTGCTGAGTCCTGGATGACAGGTGGGGCTTCTTGGCCGCCTCCACAAAGTGATGAGAGGGATCTGTGTGTAATTCGTTCAGCTTTTCTATTCTTTCACATAAGCAGGATATTTAGGGGTCTACTAACAATCTGACTACAAACTCAATTTAGGAAAGTATCGTGTAGTCTCACCCTCAGATGGCATACCCAAAGACTGTTCATGTACAATCTGTTGCATACCACACACAGATGATAAAAGAGCTTTCATAAATTGTAAGCTTGAATTTGATTGGCTGACTTCATGCTATTTCTGAAAGCAAGGTGCTCAGATTTTTAAATATATTGATATATTTTTAAATGTATATACTGAGTATTTTCAGTATTTCTTAAAATGAATTGAGCTTTTTACACTTATCAGTACATATAGTCAAGAGTTTTGTACTGCACTTTCTGATTCAATTAAGACTGACTATCAGTCAAATATTTTTTTGGTTCAAATCTAAGCTTGTTAAATTCTGATTCATCGGGGAGCTAGCTGGTTTGGTTCACAGGTTAAAATCCTTATGTAGAAAATAAATGTGGAAAAATACCTAACTTCTTTAGTCAAGATGAACACAACTCACTCACACAGCTCAGCCTTCAAAGTGAGGGTACAAGAGAAGTGCATCAAAACCATCCAGCACAGTATGCACATTAGTAATAATTAAACTAAAGTGTTTTGGAGGTAATGCATTCATTATGGTGATTAAATCAAGCTACAGCATCAATCCAGAGGGAATATACAGTATGCTGGTGAGATGAAAACCAATGCACTCTTCAATCTCACAGTCCATAAACATACCAAAAAGAAAGAGGTGTGTGCTGCGAGTCATAGGCTCAAAGCAGAAATGAAAGCAATGTGTGCCTCTACTCACAGCAGGCCAGAATCACTGTCACAATGGTGGTTGTAGTCCATACACAAATACAAGCTTACCATGCACCTCCAGCCATTGGTGGGTATTGTGTCCATGACAGGCTGCAGGCAGAAGGTATGATACGCTTTATCACACATGTCACACACCAGCATTTTGCTGTCATCCCCTGGGTTCCTACCAACCAGATGAAAAAAAAAAAAAAAAAAAAAAGAGTAGATTAATGATAGATTCCAGATACAGGGTTAGGGGCTTTTGCAAATTTCAAGCTAACAAGACATTCTGACCTATATAATGTTGACAGTTTGCTTGCAGCTAGTGGACAGTTAGGTAAGGTTCAGTGACAAGCAGGGCAAAAGTGAAAATATTTTTAGCCAATCAGAAGATACTTAATGTTTAATGTACAGTTATGTGGAAAGAGAATGGACTGATGGGATTTCACAGTAGCCAGTACAACAGATTGACAAAATGACCTGTTGTTTGCTGCTATCTAGCCCTCTCTTTTATATTTCAACCTTTATTTTGTGTTTCTTCTTTTTCGTAATGTTTATTTTTATTGACATGATTACAAACAAAACGGCTTAGACAATTAAGTGCTCCTTAAAAAAAAGAAATTAAAATATAGTGCATGGCAAACTTTGTAAATGTTATATTGTTGTTGTCTATGCACAAAAACCTTTGCTCTTGCAGTGATTCCAGTGTAAAAATATTTATGCCAATTATGAACCAGCTTAAATCCGCATGGTACTTCTGTTCTTACATTGAGAGCTTCATACTGATTGGCTTTCAAAATGCGCTACAATAAATTAATGATAAACATCAAAAGCAGTCAATTAATTACTCAGTTCCCTTCCATGTCCATCTTCTATCATTATTAAGGTATTCAAGTTTGTAAGTGGGCTTAATCAAATGAACTGTCATGATGCATTTAGAGACTACCATCTGCAGATAGATGATTAATCGGCTAATTAATAGAAGTGTTATTTCTCCACTGTCAGGTTTTTTTTTTCCAAAATCTAAAAAAAAAGGTTTTACACATACACTGCATACTCTTTTCTGTTTTACAATATTTTTAGTGAATTTTAGTGAAGTGTTGATTTAAATGACACTTTCTTTTTGCAGAAAATGTAAAAATCTATATTGGCGAGCAAATTGACTAATCTGCTGTCAAGATATCAGTGTCAGCCACTGAAAAAGACACTTTTAACTGCAGCCACCACTCCTCAGCCAAATACAACCTCATTCTACATTTACCCAGGCAAACAAACACCCCATTACTTTCTCCCCATGAGCAATAACACTTTCACTTTGGCTTTTCAGAGCCCAAACCTGTCTAAGTGGTAAATCAGAGGGGAGATTTATAGAGCCGATAGGAGGTAAAGTGACGTTCAGGAGATTTACCCATTTCCAGGCCTATATTTTCAGCCAATGCAAATCAACATTAAATGAGAACGTCATCTGATATTTACAGCTTAGCTGAGCCATGGTTATTATGGCCATTTTCACCCACCGATCGAGATAGATGCATGTTCTGCCTCTCCCAGCCCTACTGTATTTGATACCCAGAATCACTCCATCAACCAAGCAGCACTTAATATTGGAGAATTTGGAGTTTAGGCTAAATAAAATACAATCCATTTTGACTACACTGCATTTTTACTGTAAAAATTCCTGCTTCTCATGAGGTCCAGGCTCTATGATCTACTGTATTCTGTCTCCTCAGAACAATATACATATAGAAAAGCTTAAACACACATTAAAGTCGGATGGATCTCCCAGCAGTCATAGTTAGTGTGTGGCTGTTGGCATGAAAAAAACAGCTCAAAACAAAATTCTCTAAGGATAGCCTTGTTTTCATCCATGCTGACATAGAAACTTAATTGTCATTCTATTAAAACAGCAAAACGAGGCTGGCAAATTCAAAACAACTCTGGCTTTATTAAACTCAGCTTGACAAATGTAAAGTGTCTAGTGAGATCATGCAGCATACCAATGACCAACAAATTAATAAAATTATTCTTATTTTTATTTTGTGTGGATTTAAATATAGTAAAACAGAAAAGGGAAAGCAAAACACAGAAATTCAAAGGGAAAGTTTACAATTTTCTGAACGACGAGTGTTCAAAATTCTCCAGCTGTCTGAACTTAATTACTCAACTGTGTTGAGTAATTAATGTCCAGGTGAGCTGGATACTCACTTGCATGTGAGGCAGACTTTGCACTCAGGACACTGCCAGCCGGCCCTCTTCAGTGGGGTGACAGTGATGTCCAGACAGGCCCCATGGTAATGCTGGCCACATGTACAGCAGAAGAGCTGATCAAGCAAGTCTCCAGAACCGTCACACACCAGACAGTTCACCTCATCTTTCGCTGTAAGGGAGAGTTAATATATAATGTGTCTCCAACTATACAAGGTATATCTAATATGTAGTAATTTATGATGTAAACAGATGTGCTCCATCAGTCTGTCATGAGCATACCTGTTTGCTTACTGTTTGTTTCAAAAGATAGATTAAAATTGATTAATCATTATATGGCTGTTTAAATGATAATAATAATTAATATATATGAAAAAAAAGCCTCAACAATTTAGGAAAAAATCAGCAGAAGGAAACGTGTGTAACAGAGAAACTCACATCGGACAAACGCTTGTTGGGTGTGATCCGGGCAGAGGAGGGTGTATGCCTTTATGTCCTGGAAGGTTCCGGCAACAGCTGCACAGGGATAATGAAAGGAGCGCCCACAGCTCTCCTCACAGCACTTTATGGATGCTCCAAGGCGCTTACAGTATGCACAGCACTATAAAAAGTGAAAAGAGAAACATATATATCAGAGGTGTAGTTTCAGTTCGGTAAATACTCCATACATCACTATTAGCAATGGAGAGTTTAGATTAACTGGTGTGCTTACATAACTCCAAAACTGCTCAAGTGAATAATAAATTAGAAATAAATAATTTGAAAACAAATCAATCAAAAACATTTTTGAATGGATTAAACTAAATCTGTAAAATACTTTAGATAGCAATTTATTGATTCTGCAATTCTATTATAGTCATTTTCACAAATACGTGGTTAAAATATAATTACAAATAACTAACCAACATTGCACTGATAAGTCTGTATGCACTGGGAATCATATTTTGACAAATACAGACAAGGTAATGCTAATTTCACATATAGTACACAGTGAATATGACATGAATATGTCATAGCAGGCAACTGAACAGTCTACAAGAACCATCACACAGATGCAAATGCACATCCCATAAGACCTAATAGCTCGATTCAACAACATTGCAAGATTAGTGGAATTATATGTTTATTAGCCTCGTTTGAAATTATACATGTGTATTTGCTGAATGACAACGGTAAAAGTACTATAGTGTTTACCTTTCTACTACTAAAAATAGACAAGGCAAACGCTACAGTACCTTTTCATATACCATTGAATTGCTTTGTTTAACAGTTCTGTCAAATGATTTATTAGACAGAACTGTTAAACAAAGACAGTAAAGACTCTTGCTCTTCTGCACTCAGGCAGTGGCATTCTCAGCCACTGTTAATGTGTGACCCTGAATCAAGTTTAGATTTATTTACCGTTTAATTAATTTCATGCATTAATTTGCTGTACAGAGATTCAGTGATACTTATTAAAATGGGCACCTCACAATTCGTACAAATATAATATTTATATATCCAGCAACACGAGATGAACTGTTGAACCTTGCATGGCAAACAGAGAAACCAAGACTCCATTAAGGTGTATTTACACATATTTGGTGTGACCTTTAAGATTTTAAAACAAAACAACACATCCCTCTAAACACCTTACCAGTATGTGAAAATTCGAACTGCACTGAAACACTTTTTTTTTTTTTATCCCAGCATAGGTCAATTACCAATAAGACAATCAAAAATGCTATGGTACATAAATGGCGAAAACTTCCATCTGTTAATTGCATTGCTCTTATAATAGCCTTTTGTAGCAAGAGTGGTGCAAAACTATAAACCCTGAACAGCAAGGTCGTCACAACACGCTGTTCCTCTCACAGGTCCATTTGCTCGTTACATACTTCCCCCTCTTTCAGCATGTATTTTTTCAACCTTTTGGATACATCCAGTAAAGCATTCAGGATCAAGGCGAATGTCATTCAAAATAAAGACTAGGATGAAAACTGGCCAGACATTTAAATCACCACCATGGAAAAAGCACTCACACTTTGAATAATAGAGGACACCAGGGCCTGAGAAAACGGCCCTAAACTAAAAATGTCTCTAGTCAGCAGTCTCTCTAGCTCTCTCATGCTTTAAAAACCCTTGGCCTAATGCCCAAATGCAACAATCTGCAAATACCTTTTAACACTGAGCTTTAAGCAATTATCGCCCAGGCGGTGAGTCCACTGGGGCTGACAGCAGCCTCTACCCACAATGCTCTTTTCTGAATCACTCTGAAGGACAGCCATATAGAGCTCTATGGCCATACTGTCCACTCTCAGGGCTAGGTGGGTGTTGAGTATCTCATGCCTCAAATAATGTATCAAACAGAAACCATCGCCTCAGACATCTCCTTCATGGGGTGAAAAAGCTACAGCTGATACGTTATTGCTGCCAAGACTCCAAGGACACTATTATAAAGTAGAACAGCATTCCCTCCTTGAAATCCTATATGCAAAGAGGCATAATGGCAGCATTCCAAACGGAGCAGGCCAGTGATGAAAGATGCAGTAAAGTGTTGGATGAGTGTGCTGTACTGTGCACAATGTCGGCTGGTTAGTGTCTCGGTCAGTCAGTGTGTGGACTGCAGTTATGCAGTGATTCTGTTTATAGCATTTGAAACGGTTTCTAGACATGATCCTAAATAAAACTTCATCCTGCGCGTTGTGCATGCACATTTGCTAAATTTTTTCTCAACATTTCTGTTGTGTAAAAGTAAACAACACATTACAAAATTGACCTGATTTACTTTGTCAAAGCAGGTCTTCAGTTTTAGTGTGCACAAAATTTATTTCCAAATTTTTACATTTGATTATAAATGAAAAAAAGTCACATTATGTGTTGCAAGTAGTGCTGGGCAACGATTAATCACAATTAATCGCATCCAAAATAAAAGTTGTTGTGTACATAATGTAAGTGTGTACTGTGTATATTTATTATGTATATATAAATACACACACATGCATGCATGTATATGTTTAAGACAAATATGTTATATTTATATATAATATACATTATATGAATATAAATATGTACATGCAAATACATGTAAATATTTTCAAAATATATACTGTATGTGTCTTTATATACATAAGTATACACAGCACGCACATGCACACGCACACATTATATATTAAAAAAACTTTTATTTTGGATGCGATTAATCGTTGCCCAGCACTAGTTGCAAGCTATATGAATGATAGTAGTAGATTATATGTGCAAATAAAGTCAGAGGAAGATGATCTTGTGGAAGGGACTGTGTGAAGTTCAAGCCATCCTCAGCCCTCTGACATTTACTATTTCACAGCTCAGCGAGTCTCACTGTCCGGACAAAACTACATCATAACAAAGTCCTTACTGAAGCAAGTCAGTTCACCCAGCAGCCATCTTTGCCAAAGCCCTCTGGCAGCTGGCACTTTCCTCAAATAGGGTACAAATTGGTGTCCCATTACTTTTTATAAAGAATAATAACATTAAATACCATGCACTTTGTTAGTAGAGCTTTTAGATATGCAATGTTTAAATGATGAAAAAAAAGTCACATTTCTTAAACATTGTGACACTTAAGAAAGTGACATCATTTGGAACCTTTTAACAGCATGGTGAAAAATACAAGTAAATCATCTCATTCTATTTTCTCAATTTCAAGATAAACTGTAGTGTTGACTACATTTGTCAAGCTCAACCATTCAACCTGTCACCCAAGCTATTGTAAGAATATATTCCAACTAATTTACAGCCTTAGTGCTTATAGTATACTGCCTGGATGTGAGCTACAAAACATACAGCAAATAAACTACGCTTGGTGTTAAGAAGCCCAGGTCTACCTTGAAAGACCTTGTCACCCCAGTAATAAATTTTTCTATGTCTGGAAAACAGTAACAAAACATTCAGCCAAAGTCCAGTGGATTACTGAACAACAGCTACGTGCAGGCGATAAAGCTGCTAAATGGGCAAAGCTGCAGAGCAACCACTCTAATGGTGGGAAAACCTAGTGTGATGTAAAGCTAATTCATCATTTGGATCATTTATTTTTTGCACAACTGTCCCCAATGACTCATTATCAGATTCTGCTTTTTTTTCAGAAAGGAAGAGAAAAGTGTGCAAGACATACCAGATTAGTGAGTGCCAGAGGCAGAAACACCAAAACAAAAGGATAGGCCGCTGAAATATTACTGATTTCATAGAAAACATGGACAACAATTACACTAAAAGCTTAAGTTTCTATTTGGATGGTTGGAGTTTTGACATATCCCAACTGTATTTTACATAGCATAGCCACACATTTGGATAAATGCTATGTGTTTTTCCTCAAGAATCAGATCCCAGGTGAAGAGAATATAAAAATTAATTACTCCTAATGTGCTTTCCCTGCCCGGGTTCCATGTGCCCTTGCTTCTGCCACATTGCATTGTGTTAATTAGTGGAGTTGCACAAGAGAGACGGCTGTGGCAGTTCTGAACTGCTCCGCTCCTAATTAGAAAATATTTTAAAGACCAGGGGACCGACACAACCTCTCCAGTCTCTTCCACTGCCAATAATAACCCCATTCATGATTAACTCTGAATACTTAATCAACAGTGAGCGCATTTGTCATTCCTCCACAGAAATTACTCTCAGGGAAAGTTATAGCTCAAGTTTGCAACTACATTCAAAAACACAAATTGGCAAAAACATGGGGACACTCAACCCCACTAATAGCCATTTGCCACTAAAATGATACTAGATCGAGGGCTCAGTGAAGCTCTGCCAATTCAGCCCACAAGACCACAGAGAGGAATAATTGCGTAACTGACTATGCTACTATATAACCCGCAAGCTTTATTTACTTGAAATGTAAATCAAGTAAATAAGAGTGAGCGGCAAATTGCAGTAAATTGCTGCTCTATACAAAATAATTTCTGCATGTGCAAGGTTGCTTATAATGAGCATTTGGGAATGCAACATGTGCCAACAATCTTTTTATTTTTTACTTATTTACTTATAACTTATTATTATTTTTATTTTACAGTAATTTTGATGTGAAATTAATTTATTGGGGCCAAATTGTTGCAGCCCTAAAAACAAACACGGGGACATTGAGTAAAAAAAAAAAATCTAGTATCAATTGGTTGATACTAGATTTAGATGTGCATGCTCTACTGCTAACTAAAGTTAATCGTTAAACATTAATACATTAACAATGATAACTGATAAATGTCATCTTTAAATCTCAAAATACATTTCTATTTTCACTATACAATTGCTTTATTGTAACTGAAGAGGTCTAGTTTTATTTTGCTTTTAGAGTTGCTTTTCCTTTTCCTTTTTAAAAAGAGTTTTGGTGACAAAATTATCCCAGCCCTCTGCCTCCAACATAACTGGATGGAGACCAGCAGGTTTAGAAAACAGAATGACCTATTCATTGGTAGACACACATGGAATAGGGCCAGACTGGGTGCTGGCATGTTGGTTGAAAATGGTACAAGTTGACAGAACAACCATTTTAAAGTTGAAAGCGCAAACAAATCCACCAACAAGACATTAAAACACACTGGTGTGGGTGTCACTCACCTCTGTGCTCCCTGAGTCAATTGCTTTATCCACATACAGCAGCGACTGTCCCTCCCCGCGGCATACACCCTCCGACCAGGCGGCACAGCGCAGGTGAGCGCAACACTGGCCTGCAGGTGCAATAGAATAATAAACACCATCAGCTACTGAAAGACACAAACAGTGATGCTAGAGTAGGTTTACCTACCAGTGGGGTCGAATAAAGACGCAACGTTAATGTCATCAGGAAGGCCAATTTGGCCCAGTTCATCCCAGAACTTCCGGCCGGGCTCCTCAGCAGCGGGGTCTGTACTACCAGGAGCAGAGGTTGAGTGCAGGCCGCTGTCTGGAGAGCTGACCCTGAGGAAAGACGTGAACGGACACATTAGGTTTAATCTGCAAAGACACTGAAAGAGTCACAAAAGAATATTTGAAGGTGACAGCTATGTAGCCCACTCCTCTGTGAGATAAACACTTTACAGTTTATTTCTAGATGTCAGCATCACAGTCATGTTTTAAGAAGGCCTACGGTGCAACTACAACATCCATGAAGCCCTGTCTGCAACGGCGAGGTATGGGGTTATCATACTTGGCTGCTACACAAGGACTGGCTGTTTAGAAGCAAAGTATGAAAGAGACAGAGAAAGAGAGAGGACGAAAGAGAGCCGGAAAGGGGGTGGGGGACTGGAATGACTGGCTGCTTGGATGTGGCACTGAGAGAGTGAGCTACAGAGACTCAGAGAAGCGGAAAAAAAGGAATTAACATTTAAAAAGGGAGCCGGTTTGAAGAGGGCCAGCCAGAAGTGGGTTGCAGCGGGGACAGGATCAAAGACTACTGTATGCGATCCCTATTCTGTCCAGAACATCTGCATAAATATAAATATACTGTTTGGTGTGCTACTTCCTCTTTAAAAAGACTTGCATCAGAGGAGGAGTGACATTAGGGACATTATTGTATCATAAGGAACTCCATGATTTTTTCTTTTTTCAAACAATTCCATTAACATCTTTGGTTCATATTGTTGACTTGGGATTTGTGAGTTTTGGATTTTGTGTTTTTCAGCGTTTCATAAGAAAGGAATACTCTTACAGGAGTCATTCAAAAATTGGTCTATTTCATACTGAGGTTCCTAAAATGTTAGGTACGGACCTTTCCAAATATCAGGGAGCAAATGTAAGTCTTAAAAATGTCAAGGCAGCATTACATGCATCCTTTATTGATAGGACAATCCAATAATGTGCTTAGAAATTGATCCAAGAGAGTCAGAGAAAAACACTGATTAAAATATTTTATTCAATACTATAACCTATTGATAAAAAATGTGCAATGTGATAAAAATGTCTGCATGCTTCACACGAGGAGCTATGTTTGTGAGTAAAGTCACTGTCTATAGCCTCTTTCACACAGCCATTCCGGAAAATACACAGAAAATGTGTCCCGTGATTTGTCCCGGGATGGTCTGATTTTGGTTCATTCACACTGCCAGTGATTTTCCGGAATCTGTGCGTGCATTCACACACAACCCGTAAAGATCACGTAAAGACACGTGACATTTCATGTGACGTGTATAATGCGCCACGCACCATTTCACTAAACTGGTGAACGATTTCAGCTTCAGCGCGGATAGTGAGGAGCTTCCTGATCGCTGCTTCATTCCAGTTTACACATTTTTCGTCGTGTGAACGTTGATCTGCCTTCAAAACAACCGGTAAAACAGTCGAACGATAAAGTGCGTCATCACTACGACACACACTTTACGGCATTGATCCGGCTTTTGTTCACACAGCGCTCGTTCCGGGACTGAACCCGGCAACGTTACTAGGTCCCCAACCCGGGATCAATCCCGGAATTAATCCCGGGACGTGTTTGCGTTCACACAGAAGGCACTCCGGCAATTTTCTGGCAATTTTCCGGGACCAACGTGCAGTGTGAAAGGGGCTTAAGTAGACCATTCTTAAGTTAATTTTGAATTAGGATACAGCCTTGAGGCCAATTCACACCGCACCATCAGACGCCGACAAATGTCAGCAGACACGTTCGCCTGGTTTTGTCTGTGTGCTACCCCTCTACTCTGTCTCCCTCCACCACCTCCCACCTCTTCTCAGACGGCTGAAGACTTTGTCAGCTTTTTCACTGATAAGGTGGCAACCTTCAGCAGCCAGATCTCTGCACTACTTATCCATAGCCAACCTACACACATTCCACTCTTCTCTTCTTTCTCTCCCCGTCTCCAAAGTTCTCTGTGCCATCCGTCCAACATCCTGCCCCTTAGACCTGATCCACTCCCACCTACTACAGCAGATCTCACCAACATTGCTACTAGTGCTGACTCACATCAACATATCCCTAACTACTATACACATTTATACAGGCTCAGGTAACCCTATTGATCACAAAACAAAACTCAATCCTACAGCCAAGTTCCTTTTCTGTCAAAAATAAAATAAAAAGTTGTTTGTTTGAGAGTTGTTTGATCAGCTCTCTGCTTTTCTCCAACAGAACAACCTACTTGACAACAACCACTGCACAGAGACTGCCCCCACTGACCATTGCTGAAACTCTTTGTCTGTCTTATTGTACTGGTCCTGTCTGCTGCTTTGACACTGTAAACCACCAGATTCTACTGTCCACCGTCTCTGCCTTGGGCGTCACAGGTACAGAACTTCGGTGGCTTCAATCCTATCTCACAGGCAGATCTTTCAAAGTTTCATGAAGAAGAGGAGTGTCTAAGTCACATAAGCTGATAACTGGGGTTACTTGAGGTTGAGTTCTCGCTCCTCTCCTTTTTCCATTTACACAACCTCATTGGAAGTGATCATAAAGGCACATGGCGACCACCACTGCTATACAGATGATACACAGCTCTAGCTCACGTCTGAAAATCACCATTTCTGATCTCACTACATTGGCTCCCAGTCATGGCCAAAATCAAATTCAAGGTTTTGACACCCGCTTTCAAGGCTGCCACTAGAACAACACCTCCCTACCTAAATTGACTCCTACAAATGTATGCTCCCTCCCTCCAGCTTAGGTCACTGAATGAGTAACACTTTGTTGTTCCTTCACAACGAGAGACAAAGTCACTCTCCAAACACCCTCTCTGCTCCTCTCTGGTGGATCGAACTGCCAACCTCCATCCAAATGGCTTAGACCATCACAGCTTTCAAGAACCAGCTGAAGACACATCTCTTCAGCAACCACTTAACCACCCCACACCCTTAAACCAATGAACTAACACACACACGCACACACAAACAAGGAAAAATCCCCTTTTTCTTCTCTGTATTTGTCCTTTGCTCTAGCTTGCTTCCCAACCTAACTATCTAATAAAGTTGCCATTGTATATTACAAGTTTATTATTCGCTCTGTGACAAATTGCTTTTGTTCCTCTATTACAATTCACTTTGGATAAAAGTATCTGCAAAATGCATAAATGAAACATAGTCCTGTTGGCACTGGTTGGTGCTTGTTTTAGTTTCTCTGAAGTTTGTCTGGTCTTAGAATGTCTGAGAATAGGTGTACTATAATCTGGGGACTGTTGGCATTGGTCGGCATCTGTTGGGGCAGTGTGACATAGCCTTTACAATTCAGCTGTCTATGGAGACACTACACAGCATGGCAGCTCACTAGGTTAAAGAACAGTTACACTTTAAAAATAAATGTTTATTTCAGTTACACTTTAAAAATAAATGTCTATTTCACAGTGATATCAAGACATATTCTTCAAAGAAAGAGGCAGCATCACATGTATCCTCTGCGGAGCAGATAACCTTAGAATGCATTACGACAAGCTCAACTGTAAAAAACAAATCATTCGGGAGTCTGGTCTCCAGTGAGCGTCTACATGAAGTGCTGCAAATCACTCATGAGGTTTCTTGATGGTTAAAAAGCTGACTTAACAGTTAGTTGCCTTTGAACACCGCTTACTAAGTTTTGGAACAGAGCTTAAATTTTGGGTTACACTTTATTTCAACAGCCCACTTTAGACATTTCATTAAGTTTCTATTACGCTGAATTCTACTAATGCAGAGTTCACACTGCACGATTTAACCCCCAATTTTCACTCGCTGACAGGTTTTGTGAAATCGCAGAGAAATGCCTGAAATCGGAGGCAAATCGGTACTTGTTCATGCGAGTGGCAATCACGCAGTGTGAATGATCAAAAAAGCGATCTGAAAGAATCGCAGACGACCGTGAAATATTTGACATGCTAAATATCTGGACCTGTCGGCGATTCAAAATCCTGCTGTGTGAAAGGAGTTCTGACTGAAAAATATGCAAAGACCTACAGCCAATGAGAGAGCAACATACAGGGCAGAAGGAAGTTCGGGGAGGAGTTATATGAAACGTAGTTTGCGGACCAGACAGAGTTGTCGGCGATTCTTCCTATTGTAAAGTCATGCAGTGTGTAACCTACTGTCTCCGATCCATCGTGCAGTGTGAACACAGCAGCAACTGAATGCTACCCCAGATAGTCGTGCAGTGTAAAAACAACCGTGATCCTACGACTTTGAAAATCATGCTGTGTGAACTCGGCATAAGTTGCAAAGTTAGTAGAATTTGCAATGTTACTCAAGTAACATTGCAAGTAAGAATGCAAAGTTACTCAAGTTAGTAGAATGTCTGAAGCAGACTATCAAAAATAAAGTTACCAACTTTTGAAAAAGAGAATCTGTGTCAGTCACTTTTAATGTCTGCAATGCCTCAAGTTACAATAACTCACACAATGTCTGCTCCACCTTAACAGTCTCCACCTTAAATTATATGCAATGTTCCTCATTCGCTCTTTTGAGCTGTTATTGTTTTCACTCCCCTGTCAATAACTGGCACAGTTCCAGCTCAGACCGACCAATCAGATGCCTCCAACACAACAATCCACCGCCTGTTGGCAGGCTGCCAGAGACTACACAGAGAGCATTATGTCAGTATTCCTCGGGGACCTGTCTGATTGGTTAAGAAGAGCTGAGCAAATTAGGCACTCATCCAATGAGCCTGAGGGTGACTGTGGACAGGAACTTTTGACAACAACAGGTCACATGGAGCTCTGTGAAAGGCTGTCAGTGGAGTTTTCCCTTATAGAGTTCTCCTTTAACCCTCCATCTAGTAACTAATCATCAGGCAATTCTGGCACCAAATTAATTGACCCAAATTGAATTGTGGTGTTGGATTCATTAGCAACTCCCAGCGTATTTGGGTCAAAGCACTCCATTCCTCTCCATCAGAAAGCACAATGGAAGAGAACACAAGTTCTGTGTGTAATCAGATTCCATCCAGCAAAGCTATAGTCTTTAATTCATTTTATCAGCCTGATTTTTTTTTTGTCCTAATTTAAAGGAATATTTAACTCTAAAATGAAAATTCAGTAATTTAACCTCTCATGTCTTTCTAAACCCATGACTTGCTTTTCTTAGGCTGCTCTTTCTGAATGAATGTATACTAAGAGCAGTCAAGGTATAAAATTAAAAGTAATTACAAGAATCACAAAATTAGTTTATGACTTGTGTTCTATATTAAGGATTTTAATGATTTTTTGGAGCCATTCACTTTCATTGTATGGTGAAGAGCCTTGATAATCTACTATAATAATAATAATAATAATTATTATTATTAATATTATTATTATTATTATACTAATTATAAATGATTATTTTAGCTTGATGGAAAAAATTAAGTCATAGAGGTCTGAAACAGGGTGAGTAAATGATTACAGTTTCATGCTTTCTTTCAACAAGTCTGTTTATTAAAGCAGCAGTCCGTAACTTTGTTTGGTTAAAAATGATCCAAAATCAATTTTTGAGCAAGTACATAACCAGCCAGTGTTCAAAACTATCTCCTTACTTTAGCCTGATTCGCAACGGTAAGCTTGTAATGTTTTCTAATTTGAGTGGTACTGGCAGGTTTTTGCGGGAAATTCGAGCATGCCGCTGCATTATTACGTCACGTCTGTAAACATGAAGCTGCCCCGCCTAGTAGGCTATATTGCATGTGAGGATGCTGCCTTTTGCCGTTTATAGCCTTTTTTCACAGCAGCCGGAATAATTAAAAGTATCATTTTGATGCCGGATTGTAATCCAGAAATGGATTGTGTGTTTAAGAAACACATAAGTGACTGAAATTAAATTATATTCCAGTTTTAAAGGGGTCATATGATGCAATTTCAAGTTTTCCTTTCTCTTTGGAGTGTTACAAGCTGTTCATGCATAGATAAGATCCCTAAAGTTGCACAGACTAAAGTCTCAAACCCAAAGAGATATTCTTTATAAAAGTTAAGACTTGTCCACGCCCTCCTAAAATGGCTCATTTAAACACGCCCCCACATGTCTTCGTCACTGTGTGGGAAGATTTGCATTACACCGCCCAAATGTATACGGAAAGAAAGAGGGTGTGATTTTTATTGTCGCTGTAGTATTGTTGCTGCTGCCAGCGCCATGTCCTGGAGACGCTGTGTTTCGTTGTGAAAGCGAAACTACTTTGTTTGGGCTTCCAAAAGAGTCATTATAACCAGTAATTATGTCCCCACTAGATGCAACAAATGCCTTGTTTATAATGGGTTTTATTGTTTTTGTCTCATCACGCCAGGACACGCCTTCACAATACGGTAAGTGGCGTAACATTTCCGTTACACGCTTGAGGTATTCGGCCAATCACACTGGATAGCTGGCCAATCAGAGCACACCTCGCTTCTCAGAACGATGAGCTTTGTAAAAAGCTTTATTGTAAAGAGCTTTCTTTTGTTTCAGAAAGGAGCAACAATAATGTACAGTATGTGGAAAATAATGTGTTTTTTGAACCTTAAAGTCCCCCTATTATGCCATTTCCAATATTGCCTTTCATGCAGTGTGTAACGTAGCTGTATGTGAATGTAAACGATCTGCAAAGTTGTAAATCCGAAAGTGCACGATAAATAAAGTTATTGTCTCCAAAAATAAAGAATCGACTCTATACAGCCTAAACGAGTCATTAGTAATTCAAATCCCATTTCCGTGATGGCTACATGTCACAGGGTAATACATTTGCATAATTCCCGCCTATGTTCTACATTGGCCGGCCGTGGACAACTTGATTCCGCCCGCAAACACGTAATTTTACTGACGACTGCTTCTCTAATCTCGGGGAGTTCAGCGCTGGATTCACAAAACGCTTGCTTTTGAAAACCCAGTTTATTTGGACCAGCGGCTCCACTGAATCACAACCTGTAAGTATGATAAATAATAGATGCTTATATTTCCATCGAGCGTTCAAAATACAGAACTATGGCAATGGGAATATCATTTCCGACACGCTGTACGCGGTAGACCTATCACACCAGACTGAGCCATCTGACCAATCAGGGCAGAGTAGGCTCACGGAAAGGAGGGGTTTAGAGAGACTGAATCTTAGAACTGCTTCGAACGAATCGTTTGAGAATCGCTGGAAAATGAGGTGATATTAAACGCATATTTTGAGAAAACAAAAGCGTTTTTTCACCTTGCATGCATGTAAACCTATTGTATGAGACTCCCAAAACAATATTATGAGCCTTAAAAATGGCATAATAGGGCACTTTAAACCACAAACACATTGCATTACACCAAATACACAAAATAATGTTCTTTTTAGCAACGTCATATGACCCCTTTAAATATGCATCTGATTACAGATAGCCTACATGGGATTACACACGTTTTGTATTTTAAAGAGAACCAGTTCTAAAGAAGAATAATTTGCTTTTTGGGTTAAAAGAATACACCTAGGATGGCTTGAGGGTGAGTAAATCATGGGGTAATTTTCATTTTTGGGTGAACTATCCCTTTAGGGTATTAAGAGTAAAATAAATTTTAAGATTGTGAAAAATTCAAACCTCACCATTACAAAGATGAACCTAGTTTAGGAACTCATTTTGTCCAATTATGAGGAGTAATTACACTGGACATTCTAATGAGATAGTGCCTAGCACAGCACTCAGTATTATTTCAGCTCTGCGGGGTCACTGAGGTCATTGCTTTTTAAACAAGGCACTTTTAGTCCCCACAGCAAACAAAACCGGCAAACCCTTCTCAACTCTCACCTCTACACAACCTCATTACACATCACAGCTTAAAGCCACGTCAATCAAACACTTCAGAACTGTACCAAGCCACTTTCACAATGAATACCACGTCCTGTACTTTCTCATTCCGCATGCCACTTATGTACAAACAATGCAACAAGCCAAAACAAACTGGAATTTAAAATAGTTTTTTCTCTATAACTGTATAACTGCAAGAGAATATTACAAATTGCAAGAGTCATTTTTAACAGTTGAACAGGGTCCTAATATGACACATAAATTGATTACTCACTGCGTGAGATGCTAAAGAAAATAAAACAGTGGTGTGATGAAATCAATGATGGTGCATATTTTTCAACTTTATTGAAATCCTTTTTTTTTTTTTTTTTTTTTTTTTAAACGTCTTTGGAGAACCAAAAATCTATCCAAAGCACCTTCACCAGACAACAGCAGTAACAACTCACTTTTTCAGGCCGCACACATGATGCCCTGGGCTGCGGTTGTTGTCATTGTCATCAAAATCATTGTCGTCGTCATGGTAATCGTCGTCCTTCTCAGAGCTGCCACGGCGGTTCCGGATGTGCAGGGGGACGTAACCAGGCGTGGGTCCAAACAATTTCAACTCACCCTGACCCAAGAGACTCTTTTCTCCACAGTAGCAGAAGGCACAGAGCTTTTCTCTGAGATGGACAAGAGAAGAGATAAGAGCAATTACTTTTCAGACTTTCAACTATTCGATTAGAAACATAACCGAAGTAAACATGAATAAGTACACAAATGTAGATGTTGCGAGTGCATGCTTCCATTTTGCATGCTTAATATATAGTGCAATGCTAAGAATGCAATGTGCAACTTGCAATGTTATGGTTATGAATTCCATTGACACATTTTATATGGCAAAGAAAACTGAATTTGACCTTTCATAGCCAGAAGGGGTTGCATTCAAATACTTGGGTAGAGTGTTTTGCCCCAAGTCATTGAGCAGTTCTCTGACTAGTCAATCTGACGAGTCAGGGGTTTACAGTCCATGCCCCAGTGCCCCAGACCAAACTCAAATAGGATAACAGGAGAGCATATAACATCCTTGGATGGCTCTGACAGTGAAATCACACCCCAATTCAGTAAACTAACAAGAGCTCCTAATCAACCTACAACTGCCATCTTTGTTCAAACACTGGCTGAAAGCTAGGGCTGCATGATACAGCGTAATAAAATATACATTGTGATTTGGCTTAATGTGATTAGTGATAGTCTATTAGTGATAGTGAAGGCAGCAATTCAATTTGTAAATATGTGAAATTAAATGCATTTCATAGAGCCTAAATATATTCATTTACCTGGAATGAAGTCAGATTTTGGCCCAGTAGATACAGAATTTTAATTTTAGTCAAGACTTTTCACATTTTTTGTATTACTGACAAAACTATGCAAAAAACGAAATAAATAAATTACCCAACTGCCTCATTTTCTAGTAAATTAATTGCCATCTTGATGCAAAAGTTCCCACAGTGGAGCAATGCATGTTCTTGTACAGATGTCTCCCTGAGAAACAATTAGTAACCAAACTGCACTGAAATGTAACTACTTTGTTGTCGTTAAACACATGGTCACCAGTCTAAACATTCATGATTTTTTGGTTGTTTTCTGTTATTGGGCTTTTCAGCTTGAGCATTTGTATTTAATTGTATTTGCTGAAAATATTTTGCTCATAAACATTGTGATTGTGGGAAATCTTCGTGAAATGTCATAACTGTCAGCGCATTCTCATTAGAGTTAATTTATTTTCTCAAACACTCTTTAGCTGTTCGTTGTGCGGCCCATGAGAGCTGCTGTCAGTGGGAGATGTGATGCACATGTAGAACTGGCTGAAGGGGGGGTCTCTCTCCTCTCGCACATTTTGCAAATGGTACTGCACATTAGCGAGTGCACAATCTGTGCTAATTGGGAATCCAAAAGAGAGCGCTCTCTCGCCCCCTCCTTTTACTAATGACAGCAGCAGGGCTTCAGCGGTCCCCTCCCCTCGACTCCCTCACTTTCACTCAGAGTGTGCAAAAAAAGCACACTAGCTGTGGCCATGCCAGTGTGCCTGTGTTTGCAACAGGATTCTGCTACTCTGCAAAATCCTGTAATTGGGATTTTCAACAATATTATGTGTACGTTTTTTTTTTTAAATGTTAATGTCTCTAAAAAGCATAAAGTCTCTTATGCCAGGTCTTATCACCAAGACCAAAGATACAGTAAAACAGTAATGTTGTGAAATATTATGTTTTAAAATAACGGTTTTACATTTTTTTTGTATCATAAAATGTAACTTATTCCTGTGATGGCAAAGCTGCCATTCAATTGCAAAGCAATTTCCAGCAGCCTTTACAACAGTCTTCAGTGTCACATGATCTTTCAGAAATCATTTTAGTATGCTGATTTGGTGCTCAAATTTTGGTTCAAAGAAACTACTTTTAACTGGCAGTATATGCGTGATTCCCAACGGTGCAGGAAAAAAATGTTTGAATACACAAATCAGTTTTTCCATGACTCCTCGTGACACCTGCAGTGTTTACTGAGCTTTGACTATTTAAAATAAATAAACAAATAAAAAACATATACAAACACACACACACACACACACACACACACTATTTTGGAATAAATGTGAACTGTAATCTGTATGTAACTTGATAAGAAATATACTTTGCTTTAATTAATAGAACATTAATTTAATTAAGAATAAAAAAAAACTATTGTTATTGGGGGTTTTTTCTGATTGCATGAGTAATGTTTATTTAAACAGAAAAATGTGTCAACATTAAGTGAGAGTGGAACATGAAAACAGTGAGGACTTTTTTCAGAACACCACTGCACACCACTGACACAACCATACAGGCAACTAGAGGCTTTCTTTGACCTGACGTGCACTTCCTCTTTGTCTTCTAAAACCCTACTGACCCTCCCTTGTACACTTTCTGCTGTCCAAACATTGTTCATCAGCACTCTGTATTTGTGTGAACTCTCTCACCCTCTTCAAGGCGACATTAAAAACTCGCTGCTCAACCTTTAAATGTGCACATATGGGCAGCTTTAAGTCAGCAGAGAGAGAAAGTGTGTGTGTGTGTGTGTGTGTGTGTGTTTTTGACAACAACCTAGTTTTGGCTTTTCTGGTGGTGGAGGCAGAGGAGCCAGCAGAGTCTTCAGACACGGAGCGCTGGAAGAGCAGGGACAGATGCCTCTCATCTCTGGGGCTGAGATCCAGTGGCTCAGGAAAATCATCATCCGTTTCTGGCTCCACCACATCTATGAATTCAAACAAGACATTCACAATTTTAATATCATTTACACTAGGGGTGTGCAATATAAGATTGACATTAGATTAGATTGTGAATGGTTACAATGTCCATGATCTGCCATCATGAAGAGATCATTGGTATTGTGTTACAGTGCATTCTATCAGTTGCAGATCTATGGCTTTTTTATTATTATTTTTGTTTTTGATTAATATTTCTATTGCAGTTACATGGCTCTAGTTCTTTGGCACCACAAAAGTTTATTGTTTGCATGCATTTAAAGCCTTGCCAGTTTAAACTCTAAAACATTTTTACTCTCACAATGTTCTGTCATACAGTTTTCTGAGTATGAAGCCCAAAGTGTACAGACAGACAGACAGATAGTCAGATGTCACACAGAGTCTGAGTGCTGCACTAAGTTCTCTTTTATTTCTTATTGTGCCTAAACTGCCAAATACACACAAGGTTTACATAAACACAGTCAGTTATGTCTTAAAGTGAACATAAACTGTTGGAAGACAATCAGATGCTTGTCAGCATTTTGTGACAGCAGCGTAATAAACTGATGTCTATGTTATTAATTTGAATAAAATAATGTAAGTAAACAGAAAATCCCTCACTGCTCTAGACTGAAGAACCTTTGTGGATTTAATAAGATCAATGCATATTTAATTAACACAGTGAAGACTATGCAGTGTTTTATATTTACATTTGTTTATTCCATTTCTTACTTGAATGTTGCAGTTACACAGACCCACCTGTACTGTACTTACATTGTATGCAATTTTTTTGTAATTTGCATCTTAAAATACTTAAAGGCGTCCTACTATTACCCTTTTTACAAGGTGCAACATAAGTCTTAGGTGTCCACAGAATGTCTATGAAGTTTTTGCCTAAAAAGACCCCACAGATCATTTATTATGCCATCCTGTAAATGGCACTTTTTGTCTGGAGGTAAAACTATACTGTATTCTTTGGCTCTCTTTAAATGCAAACAAGCTGCTGCACCCCACCACTATTTCCTGAAAAGGCTATGCCTTGACAGCTCATGCCTGGGCTACTATGACAACAACAAACAAAACATCTGTTTGTTTATGATTACCATCTCTAGCTGTGTCCGAAGCTGCTCCCTATCTCCTATATACTGCACTACATCTGGTGTCAGCCATTTTGTAGTGCTGTCCGAATTCTGAGCGAACGACTTCATTCCCTACATTTGTTCAATACTTTATACCCACAATGCACTCTGATATCGAGTGTACAACCGATGACACTATTTGCTGAAAGATGCACAATACACAATCTTTTTGGATTTATTTAAATGTGGGATATTGTGATGTGTAAATTCCTGGAAGAAAACTCTTATGCCTAGTTCACACTACAGGATTTTAAGCCTGATTTAAGCCTGATTTGCAAGTTAAAGAGCTCACCGACAGGTCTGGCTGTGATCGGGGGAAAATCAGCGGGTGATCAGCACTCGGCAATCTTTATGTGTGAACTACTCAACGACACATCAAAGAGGCTCGCTGACGCGTCGCCGATGGCAAACATATATCTAGAATGCCAAATATCTGGAACAATCGGCCGACTCGACATCACATGGTGTCAGGTGTCATGACAAGCTACAGCTAATGAGAGAGCAAAGCATGGGTTGAGGTCACCAGAAGAAAAACAGCAGCAGCAAAATGGCTTAAAAAGTTTGGACACAATAAATGGAGCAAAATGTTTTAGAACAGATCATCGTACAAACAGCTTATAGCGCTAATTTTTTCCTGACGTCCATTTTCAAATAAACAACTCCTGTTTCATGTGTTGTTTCGCGTCATTCCCGTTCCACTTCTCACATGTGTTTTTGTGACAAAACGTGGTTTGGGGACCAGATAGAGCCGTTGGGTGACATAGTTGATGTCAGCTCGTGTAGTGTGTAAGCCCCGGTTGCGGATCATTTACGTAGTGTGGACACCACAACGACTTAAAGACGGACAATCAAGTCATGTAGTCTGAACAGCACAGCGATCCGCTGACATTTAAAGTCTTGTAGTGTGAACTTCACTTTACTGATGTAGAGAATAGCTCCCTTTGGAATGGACTTTGTGCTTTGTAACTTTGCAGACCTTTCTCACACATACGTATACAGCAATTATTGTACACACACATAAACATATAAATATACATATATGTATATATGATGATTTATCCAGTTATATATGATTTATCCAGTTCAAAACAATGAGGAACAACATTTTTAAGTAGAAAGTATGATATTATGCTTCAGAATGTGGCAAAGTAAAATTTTCTCAAAAAAAAATACTCTGACAATGTACACATACCTAAAATTTTTTACTTAAAAACAGTAATGAAGTAAACTGTCCACCTCTGTCAAAAACAAATAAACCGTACTGACCCCAAATTTCTGAACGGCAAAGTACACCTGCAACAACATCACCTACAATACTGCATCTCAAAATTCTCTTTTCTCTCCCCTGTGAATAGTGACACTTTGTTCTCTTGGAGAACAATGCAAAAAATAAAAAAATAACCACAAATACGCTGCATCACAAAAAGCCACTACAATGGGAGCCGTGGCCTTTAAATCAACCTTTAAATGGATGAAAATGGCTCATCTCATGGCAGACTTAACCACACAGCACTTGTTAAAATGATGTTTCCAAAGACAGAACATTGTTTTTCCATTGCTCAAAAGAGCATTCATGTCAGTAGACATAAGAAACTGGGACCACGGAGGGAGGACACTTTGGGGGGGTGGGGTGTTTAGGTGTGTGCCAAAGTTTGATGTACATTACTAAAGATGAAAACATTTTTTTTGGAAAAAAATAAATAAAATAAAAGGCTTAGTGCTTCAAAATGTTTACAGATATAGCTATATATGGAAACAACATGTATCTATATATTTTCTCAATAAATGGCAATAAATACAATTTATTAACATGTAATATAATTTCATTTCATATCAGGAAAATATGTTATTAGGAAAATAAAGCGGGTTTAATCCAAAGAGCTCCTAACGAATTTTAGAATTATGTGAGAATATAAATAAAGTTAAGACACACCACTGTAGATATGGAAACTGTCATACATTATACAGTAAAATACTGATGATAAGAAATGTTTAAGCAGAAAATTAGCATATTAGAATGATTTATGAAACATGTGACACTGAAGACTGGAGTAAAGGCAGCTATAAATTCACCTTTGTCACTGCAGTAATACATTACATTTTTATATATATTTAAATAGATGACATTTATTTTAAAATCATAATATTTTATTATAATATTTTTTTTGATCAAATAAATGCAGCCTTGGTGAGCACAAGAGATGTCTTTCAAAAAGAGACAGACATAGACAGACATAATTTCTTCAGAAGTTTAGGACAGAGTGTCATTATTTTACCTTTTTATTCACATTCGTACATTTTATTAAAAGGGGAAAAAGGAGAACGAGGTAAAATTTACAACAATGAATAAATCGAATCTTGGGGCTTTGGAATGAGACAAAAAAAGTCTTACAAAAATACATTCCGTAAGAAGTATTTGGAGTCAGAACTACATTTTTGCACTTTTGGGTTGATAGACTGAGGGTTATTCTGACTCTGTGTCATGCCCTTTGGACAGTTTTTGGGTTGTTGTGACATTAAGTGTAGCAAAATCGAAAAAAATAAATATCTTTCAGCCACTGTGTGTGCAGCATCTTTATTTTAGTGCTGCTTCTTACTGTCTAGACACAAAACTACATCTCTACAGCTTAACCTGTTAACATGCACCAGGACGCCGGCGCTCTGAACGCTCTTTGTTTGCATATGTCATTGATTCTGAATAGATTAAATGTAACGGGACAAAGTTAATCTTGACAAACTATATATCATTTTGAAGGTCTAAGCCTCAAGCATCGACGAAAGATCGCTGTTTTTCGATAGAAAGCTTATAAGGAATGTATTTGCTAAATTAGTGTAAGCAGTACACATCAAAACATGTATAAAAAAACGCAGTACATACCAGATTCATCCTGATAACGACTCTCAAATGCATCCACTGCTGTAAATCACGGTTTAGTTTGAGAGATAAGAGTCCACGGAACAACATCCCATAGAGCACGTTTAGTCCAACAAAACAATAACGTTGTAATTTGGATGGATATTCCTTTGTTTAGGTTTCATTTCTTCAGGGAGAGCTATTATTTGTGTCCGTTATGGAATAAATTACGCTCAAAAAACAGCGTCTTGGTGGTAAAAAAAAATCATGGTTTTGTAGCACAGTGTCCCAAACAGAATGAGACCATCCACTAGAAAAAAAGTAAAAGATATGCGGAATATTGTTCCTAAACATCCAAACACTGCAGTCGTTTGTAGTGACATATTGCTATGCACAACTTATGATTTATTCTTTACACTTCCAGCCAATAGTATTATGGAAAGGACATGACTGATGGAAAATGTAGCCAATGGGTGCACGATTCTAACGATATATATGGGAGGTTTATATCCCTCACGTGGAAAAGTTTTAGTTTATTTGCATCATCAAAACAGGCCTTTGTTACTAGAGAAAGAAAAAAAATAATATCAAGCAATAATTCTGTTCAACCATGTTCACCCTTAGAAAATCCTACAGCACAGAGCAGGAACACTTTCGTGTAACGATTAGCAGGAAATGACTGTTCTCGTTGAAGATTTCATGGAAAAAAAGCTGTCATGATCATGATAGAGTCTAGTTTGGAGAAGGGTCACAGTTTAGACCACCCTCACACTAGGAAGAGCAGGAAACACTAATGTGCTAATGTCACAAATTAATGGAGTGCACAAAATAGAGAGGGTCATGATGACGGATACTGCAAAAATAGCAGCTTCAGCCTCAGACAACGCAAACATGGAACATTCATAGACTGCTTAATACTGCATGTAAAACTGACAAGAGCTTTCTCCAAATGGCACAATCAAATCTGAAGCCCATAAACCTATTAAATAAAGCCTTTTATTTTGCTCGGAATTGTGATTTTGTGTATGTTTTATTCCTTACATTATATTTAAATAATTATCATAACTATAATAACAAAAATAGAAACTAGTTGAAATTCTTAATCCATTGAGAAAGTTTACAACTGAAGATTTAGCTTTGCATTACAGGAAAAAATATATACAGTGCACAGCATAAATGAGTACACCCCCATCTGAATAAATATAAAATATGTATTTTCTTAATGATCACAAATATAATTAATGGAAAGATGGAAAAATTGAAATGTATTAAACATATACTTAATAAAAACGACAAAATATATGCCAACATTTTCTTTAAGTAAATTAGCCAATTTAGTTTAAATGAAGGACTGCAGAAATGAGTACACCACCCTAGATTTAATTCAGCAAATGTATAATACTCTAGTACTTAGTATGTCCTCCAGAACTTTAAGTATACTGCTCTGACCCTTCTTGGCACTGAGTGTACAAGTTCATGACAAATTTTCACATCTGTCCTGTTTAACTCCTGGAGGACGACCTCCTTAAATGCTCTGGTCTTTAATGGCAAGTTTTGCTCAGCTTGTCTCTACAGAATCCCCCACAGCTGCTCAAGAGTGCTAAGATTGAGTGAAATACATGTCCACTGAAGGATTTTCACCTTGGGAGAATGAATATCTTCATTGTCATGCTGAAAAAATGCCCAATAATGCAGGGAATGAGGGGAGGGTAGCATCTTCTGTTTCAAGTTTTTGTATTCCATCACACAGTAGTGTGTGAATTCATGACAGCGTTGATAAAGCACAACTCCCTCACACCTTCAGCACTCATTCATCCCTATACAAGAGCTTTACTACCACTGAATGTCACTGTGGGTACCAAACACTTCTCACTGTACTCCTCCTCTAGCAACAACAGAACATTTTGGATGCTTTTGGATCTGAAATGATTGACTTGGTCTCTTGAGACCAGAGTATGGATTCCCAGAAGTCTCTATTTTGTAGATATGGGCCTTGGAAGAGGTTAAATGAGTTTATTTTGCTTTGGCTACAGTAGGTAATTCTAGTGGTGACAACAACCATGCATGTCACTTCTGCAGGCTGCGTCATTCTCTGTGAGATAAAGTGTCACTCTTTTCATAGCTTTTGCCGGCTCTTAGACATTTGCATGTTATTTCTCCTGCTCTTTTTCTAACAAAAATTCACTCATCACTAAATGAAAACTTAAAGTAAAGACCTGATTATTTCAGGAGCCTTGTCACAAGTCCATTGTTTTTGAATGTCGATGCTACTTCTGCTATATTTTGACACTTAAAACAATAATTTGGTATCCTCTTGTAACATTGTCCTCTTATGCTAAGGAATAAGTCACCTAGCAGTTCTCTCCCAACTGGTTCCACTGCTGCCAGCATTAAGTCTGAGTATGATTCAGAGGACTATGTAACACTTTTAATTGTCAGAAAATTACTGGTCTTTAAAAGTTTTGGTTCAATATACTCACCTGTTGATCAAAAATAGCCTTAAACATTTTTTTTAGTAACTTTCAGGAGGGTGTACTCATTTTTGCAACACAACATTTTATCACTTTGATAAGAAAATCTTATTTTGATGAATAATTTTGACATTCTTCTTTGGTAATTGATCAAGCAGGCTTGTTGGAATATTATATCTCCAAAGAACCCTAACGTGTCATCTAAGTAAAGAGTATTTGCTGAATTTGTTAAGTATTAGAGGGGGTGTACTCATTTATGCTGTCCACTGTATATATATATTTATATTATTATATTTATAACATAAAATATATATTTCAAATTGTACTAATATTTTTCACAACATTACTGTTGTTACCGTTTTATTTTATTGACCAAAAAATTAATAATAATATTTACAGTTGACAATTGGACAATTTACGTTGGACCAGAGTCTATGTCAATAGCTAAAAGTCCAGTTTGCAAGACTAAGTAGTCATACAAGTTGCATATTTAGACATTACACGCGGATACCCAGAAAAGAGAGGTCATGTCCCATAATGCCTTTAGCCTGGAGAGGGATAACAACTACAGTAGTCTTCAAGGATGTGGCTAAGATCCGAAGATAAGATGCTGTGACTGGTTACCAGAACAAGTTTGTGAAGAAATGCAGCAGTGACACCTAAAGTGCTTTTATGATGTTTATGCTCTCAGCCACTGATGGAGTCGGACCGCAGATAAAACAGCACGAGCTTCAGGTGAGAGGCAAGCTGTGTACCAGAATAAAGACTGCTAGTGTACTAAAAGCAATGAAGATTTTAAAAGCATTTTGTGAGTGTTAATCATCTGCCATCTCACTGAATAACACCACAGAATATAACTGAAAAGTGCAAAAGGGCAGGAGGGGGATGGGATTTGCTCTTTTTTATTATTAATTAGTGCTACAAAAAAGATATAGTGACAAATACTCAAAGGTAATTAAGGAAAATAACAGGTCTTATTTCTGCTCACACAAGATTCCCCTAGAATAACAATTCCAACAGTCTGCAATCAATACTTGGTAAATAAATGAGAGAACATCAGTCAATGCACCACAGAACATCTAACAAGTTGTGCACTATTAACCTCACACCAAAACGCATGAATGTGAAATTACACCAAACAGTGCACACAAGACACATACCAAACTATATACTACAGTCATAGAAAAAAGGAAAAAAACAATCCAGAAATCCCAAATTTTGATTACTGCCATACAGGGCTTGAAAACGAAAAAAAAATTCAATCGGTTCACTCCGAGCAGAATCGATATTTTAACGTTTCTGTTCCTGCGTTCCTCATGTATTATTATCGTTCCGAAACCGGTTAATAACGTTATTTTTGTTTTTATTTATTTGCCTATAATAATAATAATAATAATAATAATAATAATAATAATAATAAAGTACAGCGTTTTCTTTACTCAAAAAAGAAAAAGAAAAAAACAACAGAAAATCTGGCATCTTAACCCGCTGTGCTTAATCATAGCCAATACAGCATCCTCTTTTATAGATTTTGGCCAAATGTAGCCTACTAAACAAAAGAAAAAATCTGCTAACGCTTTAACGACATTAAAGTATTTTTTCAAGATATTTAAAAATGTTTGCTGCATTGTTAAACGCTCTTATAAAATTGCGTTTTGAGAGGGAAAAAAAAACATAGGCTAAGTCGCATTTTATGATTTCATTCAGAAAAAGGCGATTTAAAGCGTTTAGGCTATATACATGTAAAGCCAAAAACGAATTAATTTAAGGTGAAACTGATACCTACCTCTCTCATTCAGCACGAATCCAAATGTATTCATATCCGCGACGTATCTGGATGCTAAAATATTATTATTTATGAAATATGCTTTGTGCTTCACTCGCATCGATCATCATCCTTCCATATCAGCATAGTGGTCAAGCTGATGCAACAGATTATACAACGGAGCAGTGCTACTTATATGGTTCTTTAACTGTATTTTGATAATGATTTTTGATAATGAACAGGCTGCAATATCGCAAAAATATGTTGCCTGTGTGCGTGTCAAGCGCCGGGATACCGGCGCGATAGCCATACTGGTATACAGAAGCAAGACGTTCAAAACTGTCAAGCTTTTGCAAAGTAAAGAAAACTACTTTCTGCTGTCGTTTTCCTTTCCATGAACTTTGGATCGTGTCACAATAAACTGAAACTCAGCTCTTTTTTTTTCTTTCATTTTGTTAATCTGTCAATGATTTAAGTTAAATATATTTCATGCATATAGCCTCTACATATTCCTTTTTATGTACGCCTATAGTTTTATTCTGTTTTCTCTGTTCACAGAAGCGCTGCAGGTGCGTGTGATCTGTTGAATCCATCTTACACTGTCCTCTGATAAACTCTAACACCGGTGCATTGCCATTGCGACTTACCTATGACGAGTTCACAGCTGAGCGCGCGGGCATTTCACCCGTTGATGCGTCAGCGCCACATTTGCAATATAGGACGTAGCCTACTACTTGAATTCTTGATTGGTTGACAGCAAATTTCAAATATTAAATGGAACGATAAAATAAGGTTATTAACCGGTTAATGGCCATTTAATTTTTTTGATTCTGTTCGGAACTATAAAATTTGATTTCGTTTCTGGTTCTGGTTCTGTTCCTGTCAAAATTTCGTTCGTTTCCGGTTTTCGTTTTCGTTCCTTGAACCGGTTCAGAGCCCTGCTGCCATATGAACAACCCCTAAGTTATTCCATTGATTTAAGTCTCACACAATACTGACATACACAAACATGACTCATGCTTTCAAGACCGATTTGGGAGTCTGTTCGATCAAGTCATTTGTTTGTAAATTGGACTACAATGGTCACACAGGGAGGACAATGTGACAATGCTATTTACACTTGGTATTTTGCATTTTGGTCAATCGGATCACAAGTGGACATAGGGATGGGTACCGAAACCCGGTATTAAATCGGTCTCAGGTTCTGCTGTCGGTACTGGATAAATTAAGAAAACACACATACATTTATTGTTGCTATATATACATTATCTTGCAAATTATATCTCACCAGAGTCGCCAGCTGTTTTATATGCAATAATATTCAAACATTTGTCTATGATGCATTTTTGCTATTCGCAATTCAGAAGCAAGATCGCGCTCACGCGGAGGAGATTCAGCATGCGCAACATGAAAGCCCTGTTTAATTATTTAAAGATAGAAGAGAGAACTAACTATTCTAACATCTGCTTACGCTTTAGGCCTGTGGCTGTTATATTAAGCTAAGTTTAGTTTTTTTATTTCGATTTTGGCTTCTAAGGATTATAGCCGCGTTTCTTCTAGCACAACTATTTTAGTTAAATAGTTAAAACTATTTTAACACAACTAACCTTACTGTTGCTAATTTGTGGGACATGTTTGATAAAACGTTGAAAGTACAATCCGCACAAGAGATGCTGTTCCTCAGGCTGAAATGTGTGTGTGCGCCTGCGCGGCGCGCTCCAAACCAGACAAGCAATGTACAGTTTGAGCTTCGGGCGCGTCCAAACGATCAAATACACACAAAATATGTCAAAATGGCCGGCTACGAGAGTATTCACTTAAACACAGTTTATGTCTTAAGTGGACGAGAACAGTTGGGAGAAAATCCGATGTGTGTCAATATTTTATCTTAAAGTGACAGACTGGCGCTTGAGCATCAATGTTAATCAAAGAACAAAATGCAAAGAGAAAATCACCCACAGTTCTTAATCTGAATAACGTTATAGCTTTAATAAGCATTAATCTATCAATACATACAGTGAAAACTATGCAGTGTTCATTTACATTTCATTACTTTTAGATTTCTTTTGTAGCTATTACTTACCTAAACATTAATGTTAGTAGACCTTCATGGAAAAATTAAAGCACTGTTTATTTCATTTCATTTGTATATTTGTTTTATTGTACAAACCCGATTCCAAAAAAGTTGGGACACTGTACAAATTGTGAATAAAAACAGAATGCAATGATGTGGAAGTTTCAAATTTCAATATTTTATTCAGAATACAACATAGATGACATATCAAATGTTTAAACTGAGAAAATGTATCATTTTAAGGGAAAAATAAGTTGATTTTAAATTTCATGGCATCAACACATCTCAAAAAAGTTGGGACAAGGCCATGTTTACCACTGTGTGGCATCCCCTCTTCTTTTTATAACAGTCTGCAAACGTCTGGGGACTGAGGAGACAAGTTGCTCAAGTTTAGGAATAGGAATGTTGTCCCATTCTTGTCTAATACAGGCTTCTAGTTGCTCAACTGTCTTAGGTCTTCTTTGTCGCATCTTCCTCTTTATGATGCGCCAAATGTTTTCTATGGGTGAAAGATCTGGACTGCAGGCTGGCCATTTCAGTACCCGGATCCTTCTTCTACGCAGCCATGATGTTGTAATTGATGCAGTATGTGGTCTGGCATTGTCATGTTGGAAAATGCAAGGTCTTCCCTGAAAGAGACGACGTCTGGATGGGAGCATATGTTGTTCTAGAACTTGGATATACCTTTCAGCATTGATGGTGCCTTTCCAGATGTGTAAGCTGCCCATGCCACACGCACTCATGCAACCCCATACCATCAGAGATGCAGGCTTCTGAACTGAGCGCTGATAACAACTTGGGTTGTCCTTGTCCTCTTTAGTCCGGATGACATGGCTTCCCAGTTTTCCAAAAAGAACTTCAAATTTTGATTCGTCTGACCACAGAACAGTTTTCCACTTTGCCACAGTCCATTTTAAATGAGCCTTGGCCCAGAGAAAACGCCTGCGCTTCTGGATCATGTTTAGATATGGCTTCTTTTTTGACCTATAGAGTTTTAGCCGGCAACAGCGAATGGCACGGTGGATTGTGTTCACCGACAATGTTTTCTGGAAGTATTCCTGAGCCCATGTTGTGATTTCCATTACAGTAGCATTCCTGTATGTGATGCAGTGCCGTCTAAGGGCCCGAAGATCACGGGCATCCAGTATGGTTTTCCGGCCTTGACCCTTACGCACAGAGATTGTTCCAGATTCTCTGAATCTTTGGATGATATTATGCACTGTAGATGATGATAACTTCAAACTCTTTGCAATTTTTCTATGAGAAACTCCTTTCTGATATTGCTCCACTATTTTTCGCCGCAGCATTGGGGGAATTGGTGATCCTCTTGACTTCTGAGAGACACTGCCACTCTGAGAGGCTCTTTTTATACCCAATCATGTTGCCAATTGACCTAATAAGTTGCAAATTGGTCCTCCAGCTGTTCCTTATATGTACATTTAACTTTTCTGGCCTCTTATTGCTACCTGTCCCAACTTTTTTGGAATGTGTAGCTCTCATGAAATCCAAAATGAGCCAATATTTGGCATGACATTTCAAAATGTCTCACTTTCAACATTTGATATGTTATCTATATTCTATTGTGAATAAAATATAAGTTTATGAGATTTGTAAATTATTGCATTCCTTTTTTATTCACAATTTGTACAGTGTCCCAACTTTTTTGGAATCAGGTTTGTATTTGTCAGTTTATTTTACTTTGTTTCTTTGTTCATGTTCTTACTGTATCTTATCTTATGTATATAAAACACTAAAAATGCCTGCACACTGGTGCATTTACAAATTGATGTTTTATATTCATTTAATTAAATATTTATTTTACATTTCAGAATATAAAGCAATGTTAATTCAGCTCCTAATCTGTCATATATATATATATGAGAGTAAGAGTAGTAATACCGTTAAAACCTTAACGATACCCATCCCTAAGTGGACAACACATTCCCATTTACATATGGTGTTTTAATCCGCCGCTTTTGTCTGTTTTTGACCACTTTCATGATTTCTTTGAGGGGAGGGTCTATGTATGTATATAGTATGCTTTTTCTGATATTTCAATCTAATATTGCTGAATAAGCTCATGCAATTTACATATGAATGCAAAAGTAGACACAGAAAATAATACGAAGAGCAGCAGCTATAGTTTCTGCTATGTGGGTTTGTGCTAGAATCAGGATTGGTAAGACACCATCGTGCTTTTTACATTTTCACTTTACACCTTCAAACCAAGTATAAATCCATCTGGCTAGCGCACTTACAACATGTCCCATTATGTTTAAACAATTAGGTCAGTAGGCAAAGAGGAAGTGGTATTTTGTGGCTGTTCGAATGTATTTGACCACGTGAGCATCTACACTATGAAAGCAATCCAGTTGAATGCATTTTTAACTACCTCTGGATGTGGTCGAAAGTGGACAAAATCAAAACATTCCAGACCCTGTTTACATATGTATTTAGAGTTGTCCACTTGTGATCGGATTGACAAAAATGTATCTTAAAGGAACACTCCACTTTTTTTGGAAATAGGCTCATTTTCCAAGTCCCCAAGAGTAAAAAAGTTGAGTTTTACCGTTTTTGAATCCATTGAGCCGATCTCCGGGTCTGGCGGTAGCACTTTTAGCTTAGCTTAGCATAGATCATTGAATCAGATTAGACCATTAGCATCGCGCTCAAAAATGACCAAAGAGTTTCGATATTTTTCCTATTTAAAACTTGACACTTCTGCAGTTACATCGTATACTAAGACCGACGGAAAATGAAAAGTTGCGATTTTCTAGGCTGATGTTTTTTTTACAAGTTTTTAGCTAAGAACACAAATCTGTCAACTTTCTCTGGTTTAAGAGAAGCTCTGTGGCATGAAACTATGTTCCCACAGGCACTAAAAACCCTCTCAGATGGAGAGCTAATTGTTAGAACACATAGGTATTTCTTAGCTACTTTTGATTAAAAAAAAACAAACAATTAAAACCAAAGACTTATGACTTATATGCCTCTGTCTATATTATTAAAACTGGTAAAACAAATGAAAAATATTATAACAGTGAAATTCCTAATAGTAATTCCAAATCGCAATAGCCTATGTTTCTCTGTTCAAACAACAGCGGTTGAGTAAGTGCATTTATTCAGAGATCACAATCGCAAACAATACAGTCGAGATCTCATGACAGAACACAGACTGGTTGAGTGACACTTTCATTTTGATCGCTAAACTCCAGCTGCCCTGCGTCCCAATGTGCATACTATTCACCCTATCTGCCCTAAATAGTATTGAAAATGACTAATATCGCATAGAATTTAGGATGGATAGTATGCACATTGGGACGCAGGCCTTGTTTGTCGGTGTTTCAGATCATCGGCGGCAGCGATTCCGCAATGAGGAGCGAGCACGTGCGCATGGTTGCAAGATTGTTTAAAATAAACAAAACACCGGGCAGAAAATGTATCCTTGTAACAGGGATGCTCTGATTCAGGGATTTGAACTCTTGATATCTGGCAACCGCACTAATGAAAGATACCACACGTCTCTTGCGTGGTAATAGGCTACTTAAGGGGACGTAATATTGGACGTTCGTCGCATTATTTTGGGAAAGTATGCTTGAATTTAAAATATTCGATATTCACAATATTTTCAAATTTGACATCGTCGTCATAATTATTGCAATATTATCGCTAATATTCGATATATCGCCCGGCCCTACATCTAACTGTGCAAAGTATTATCATTTTTATACTTTGTTCTCAAATTATTAATGTTAACAACATCAGCATTGCGTGACTGAGTATAGTATTAGCATGTAGATTTAAATTTTTGTACAGTCTAATATCTAATTATCATACCATTCAAATTTCATATTAAGAAATTATTTTAATCCAAAAAGCAAATTAATCTTCCTTCAAACTGGTTCTATTTAAAATACAAAAACTTGTGTAATCCCACGTTGGCTATCTGTAATCAGAAGCACATTTAAAACTGGAATATAATTTAATTTCATTCACATGTGTTTCATAAACACATAATCCTTTCTGGATTACAATCCGCCATCAAAATGATAAATTTAATTATTCTAGCTGCTGTGAAAAAAGGCTATAAACTATGTGCCACCTGCAGGATGACACATGAGATGCACATGCATATGAGATAGCCTACTAGCCGGGACAACTTCTTTATGTTTACAGACGTGACGTAATGATGCAGAGCCATGCTCTAATTTCCCGTGGAATCCTACCCGTACCACTCAAATTAGAAAACATTATTATAAGATAACCGTTGTGAATTGGGCTAAAGTAAGGCGATAGTTTTGAACACTGGCTGGTTATGTACTTTCTCAAATATTGATTTCGGTTCATTTTTAACCAAAAAAGTTACGGACTGCAGCTTTAAAAACAGGGCTTGTGTTGTTTTGTTTTTTTTCAGTGCCAAGTCATTTTATCTCATCCAGGGCTCAACACTAAAGATGGTCCAGGAGGAATGTGAAAGGTTCAAGCCAGTTATCCCTTAAAGACCTAGAACATTTTTGGGGCACCTGACACGCCTGTACTTTTCTTTGTTTTTTCAGACATATTCTAGCAATCAGCATCAAGTGTCATATATCAATATAAACAGGAGAACTTGAAGTTTCAGTCTAGCTAATTTAAAGTCCCAATTTTCCCTTTGTTTTCTCTAAGAATTAATGAATTTTCAGACATAATTGGGTGTTTTTTACTGTGTACTCAAACAGAGTTTGGATTTTTTTTCTTTAGAAAGTTGTATCTGGGTGTTTTACACTTCCTAATAAAAAAAATTCTACATATAACATTCCCCAAGCAAGTTATAGCCATTTATTACAATATTGTTATAGGCGCTTTTCAGTGAAAAACAGGTCTATTTACTTTACTAACAATATAGATGTGTCCAAAAACACTTAGGGAGTAAAGAAAATGGAAACTGTGTTATATAATAACAAAATATACAGAGTGCAACAGAAAAAATAGTGCAAATGATCTTTATGAACTATACAAGTAATATTTACATAATATAACAGCCAAATGGATCGATCCGCTGGCTGCACTCTGCGTCAGAATTGATTTTACCCGGACATCGCCTAGCGACGCAAAGACATAAATTCCAGTGCTTTATCCAATATGTACCGCTTTTTCATCCTTAATTTTTCATCCTTTTATGCCAAAGTGCTCTGTCCTGTGTTTTTCTTTTTCAGAGAGTGCTCTCATGCAAATGTGTTATTGTGTGTTTGTTTTCATGCACGCACGACACACTTTACTTTCACTTTGCGTTTGCTCGAATTTCCAAAGAATGGAATTCAATAGACAAAAACCTGTCTATTGGTTGAATATTTCACAGTTTGAACCAATCTGAGCACGGGGGTGGGACTAAGCGTCAACAATCGTTCCTGTTTGGCTCAGAGCAACGAAATGCATTGGTTTCTTCTGACGAATCAATGTTGTCAAAATGTGATGACGTAATCACGTACGCTACGGAGCCTCTGAATATCCAAATGAGACAAATGTGATATCTCTGAAAAGCAGAGAATCTCTGCTTTACGACACTTTTTAAAGCATTCAGGATTAGTGGTTCAAAAGTTATTAAACATTTAAGAACAATAGTTATTTTTAGCTGCGGGCGGCTGTCTCGGTCTTTGAGGGTTAACAGGATTAACAGGATTTTAAAAAATTAATAAATGCATTTTTAGGTCACTTGCAAACTTAAACATTTGTTTTTGTGTGATATATGTAATTTGAACAATGGAATACAATTTCAGACTTCAAATTCACAACTCAGATACACAAATTCCTTTCACTATAGTATTGTAGATACAGAACTGCCACAGCAAATTCAGAAGAAAAAAATAATTCTCACCCATCTCCAATGCGATGTCAATGTCTGAAGTTGGTGTGACATCAGTGGCATCCATGCTGTCCTCATCATCGGCCTGTGCAAGACCTCGACTACGAGACCTACAACACAAACAAGACATTATTGCTAATATTCCACAACAGCTGAACAATACCGTTTTTCAAACACACACAACACTCCAAACAGTACTTTCTATAGCCTGAACTGTTTTTAGATCAGTGTGCAGAGTAGAAACTACGAGAACAGCAAACCTGTGAGTCTTAACCAGCTCATCTAACTAGTAAACTGTTCTTTTGATAGGATGAAGGTATAAAAAAAAAAAAGTTTTGTGAATGTGCAGCATTTGGCAGCGGGTTTAAATAGCATCTTCTCTTTTAAACAAGCACTTCTACTTCAAAAAGTCAGAAACTGTCTGACACTGGGTTATCGTGCTGTACAGACTCTTTTACTCACAGGATGAGTGCTGATATATGGGTTAGTGATCTTCATGACAGTACGGGTCAGTGTGTGAGTCTCCACCCTTCCCCCACCAGCACTAACCAACATGTCAACAGGCATCTAGCAGCCAATGGCGGCTCAGTGTGGCCTGCAGCAAGTGCTCGGCTGCTCGTCACTATGGTTACAAAATCTAGTTCCCTACAACAGACACGATCAAGAGGTGAACCAAAAAAAAAACAACCCTCTACACATAGCACACTGAACATACAAGCTCTATGGAGAGCTGTTGTAGACCGGGTTTGAGCAGATCCATTTTTTTTTTATGTGAACCTTAAAGTGTATAAAAAGTCTGTTCAATGGGTGCTGTCTTCTTTTTACAGTAGATGTCAAATTCACTTTACGTTTAACGGCATTAGCATACAATGTCTTGTATACTATAATAAACATTTAATTTCAACTAGAATTGCGTTTCCAAAAAAATAACAACAGCATTTTCATGTTTTACACACCAGAGCCGTGTTGCTGTTGCATCATGACGCTCTTGTTGTTACTGAGGTTTTGTAAGCAGTGTATGAGAATCAACACATAACACATTGCAAAATTAGCTCCTTCAATTGATTACATCATGCACACACTGCTAAAAGCACACTTAAAGGGGTCATATGACGTTGCTAAAAAGAACATTATTTTGTGTATTTGGTGTAATGCAATGTGTTTATGCGGTTTAAGGTTAAAAAAACACATTATTTTCATTATTTTATAGTGAGTCAGAAGCGCCAGACTGTCCTTGCAAAGTTGGATTTGCCCCACTTTATAGAAACAGCCTTTGTGCACAGCTAGCAGGCTACTCCCAGGTTCAGGAAATAGTCCTCCGTAAAATGCGCTGCACACACTCTAATATTTGGGTTGAACTGTTCTGGAACAGTGTTGTAAATACAACTTAACCACTGATTTCTAGTTGTGTCCTCTTTTGGAAGCCCAAACAAAGTAGTTTCGCTTTCACAACGAAACACAGCGTCTCCAGGACATGGCGCCGGCGGCAGCAACAAAACTACAACGAGAATAATAGTTCTGCCTTCTTTCATTGCGAATACATTTGGGTGGTGTTTTGCAAATCTTCCCACATCATGACGTAGACATGTGGGGGCGTGTTTAAATGAGGCGTTTTAGGTGGGCGTGGTCGAGTCTTAACTTTTATAAAGAATATCTCTTTGGTTTTGAGACTTTAGTCTTTGCAACTTCAGGGATCTTATCTATGCACGAACAACTTGTAACACTCCAAAGAGAAAGGAAAACTTGAAATCGCATCATATGACCCCTTTAAAAAAAAGAAAAAAAAAACAGAGAGAAAGAAAGTTGGGACAGAACATAATGTTCTTTAGATAGATTACACATGGCCATGGCTATCGCTAGGGTTGGGTACCAAACTCTGTACTTTTAAGGGTACATACCGAATTGCGTCGGTTCTACCGAGTACCGATTCACATTAAATCAAATTTCGGTACCTGAGAACACATTTGGGCGCATACGAGAGAGAGAGAGAGAGACCCAGTGACATGATGTCACCCCTGCAACTCTTTAAAACAACACACAGGGTAGACCGAAATGTTCTGAAGTGCGCTTACATTTCTAGGGTCATATGGTTTCCATGGACAGGATGGCGGAGTCCATTCATAAAAAAACGGAATTTACTCTATAGCGCGGAATGCCACGGAATTTGTCAATTTTTGGATAAATAAAAGAAGGTCTGTCACTTAATTCGAATCGCGATATGAACTAGTGTATGTGAATATTAAAACGCAAAAAGACTGTTTAAATATGAATCCTGCATGTTCCGCTAGCCTCGGTATGTTTGAATGGCGGAGACGCAGTCTTGTTTACTAACTTTCACAAATACTGAAGCACACTTGAACTCGCTGTGATTTTCGGCCTCTGCATCTCACTATATGAACACATGAACTTACAGGCTGTGAGAGTCACTTCATGAGAATTTTACCGTTTCATTTGAGAAAACTAGCATCATATCATACTGTATACACACAGAAACTTCACGGCAACCTGTCAAAATAAAAGTGCGATTTAACGTGTAAGAGAAATATATTACTCTTGTATTACTTTTGTACAGTATAATGTATGTCTTTATATATTCCATTTACTGTCAAATTTAAATAAAACAATTAAATGATAAAAATAATTACAACTACATTAACCACTTAATTGTAAAAAAAAATATTATTAAAACTTTTTTAAAGGAATATTAACACAATTTTTCTACCATGTATTAATTTTAACAGTAAAATTCTGTTTGTTTGCCAAAAAAATAAAAGGGTTTCATTTTCATTTGATTAAAAATAAATGTTTCATGCCTTCATTTGATTATCAGCAAAAAATAAAACAAGAATCTCTGGAAGAAAAATTTTTTTGTAGGGCCCTATTGTTCAAAATGTTGAAATTGAGAGTTTTGGACTTATTTTTTCACTGAAATAAATGTTTTTGTTAATACACAGTGTAAAGTACCGAAAAAAGGTACCGTTGGGTACCGATACCGAATTTCAGGTACCAATACCGTACCGGTTCAAATGTGAACGGTACCCAACCCTAGCTATCGCTACATCGATCATTGCAATTTCATCAGAGTAGGGCTGGCCGATTTTATCGAATAATTAAAATTTAATGTTTTGACAATTTTATTTTGTAGAAATCGAGGAATTGCGATTTTGAATAGAAATATTACCAAATGTTACAATTAGACACTTTGGCAATATGCTAATTATTACAGTAATGAGAAAAGAATGATCCAACAGCATGTCTGTGCATGTTATTAACCGCTCACGTGTGACGCGCTCATATCGCTAGGCGCCATTCACACAGAACGCGCTTTTGTGTTGACAAAGATACGACGCGGGCAGTGGAATAGGAAAAAATGCAAGAAGATGGGCGTGAACTACTTTTAACTTGAGCGCCACATTTTTAGACTGACGTTTCATGCATGAGACGCTGCAAGAGACGCGAGTGCAACAGTCAAACGCGTCCATGTTTATATAGAAAAACAATGGAAAATCAGCACAATCAATAAAAAAACTGAAAAGAAATACTACCGTATGTCTGATATTTCATGTTTGCATCATGGTGACAGGCTGACAGCTGTGGTTGTTTTTACAGAACATTTATAGTTAATAATAGTCTACTTGTGTTATACCTTAAGTCATTTTGAATTTGAATTACCTTTGACTTTCGAGATTTAAAAGCATTTTCATCCTATTATTTCTGAACATATATGTATAAGACAAGTTTGTACAAGATGTAGTTGTAGTCCATGCATCTTTTCTGCTAAGATATTTACCAAGTGATTTGTTTAACATTTACATTATGTTGACATCTTCATGTGTGGTGCACTTGGAATTGAAGAAAAAAAAAGAAAAAAAAAGACGAGAATCGGTCAAACTTTCTTAAAAAAATAAAATAAAATTGAGATTTAATTTGTTTGCCATATCGCCCAGCCAGAGACTCACACATGGAACTATAATTTAGTGGATTTATTACCACATTTAAATGCAGTCATCACTACTGAATTGCTGGTCCTCTTTGCAACATTAAAGAAAAAAATATTTAAACTGTGAAAGGATTATATAACAAGTAAGCAAAAACTCTCCATTTATAAACCACTGAAGCTTTTTTAATGAAAGCTCACTGACTTTAGCATTCTTGCTCAAAGAAGCTACACTGCATAATGAATCTCTTATCTACACTTTGTTGGTTATTAATGAGGATTCATTAAAGTTAAACTTTCACATATAACCATTCATCAACGTACATACATAAAGCACATCAAATAATGTAAACAGAAGCTCAAACGTGTTTTACACATGAGGTTTGTGAGTTCTGCTTTACCACACTAGATAAGCTCTAAGTACAGTTATGTTCAAAATAATAGCATCCAATATCACTAACCAGATCTATGTTTTTGGCAGAAATTATATTTCTACATGGCATATTTTACTAGTGGTGTGGTAATAAAAAAACCAACAGACCCAACAGCTAATGCATTGTTGATTCTGTGCAATAAATCTTAATTGAAAAGGGCGTGTTCATAATAGAGTGTGGAGTTTATAAAGTCATTGTGAAAAAACTGGTGTCAAACAAGTCTTATTTAAGGACAGAAAATGTTGTACTTTTCTCTCTGAAAATCTGTAAAATTTAGACATTGTTCAAAAGAACTATTTGTTGAAGAGAGGGGAAAACATAAAGAAGTGAAAAATGATAGTCTCTGCTAAAATTATATCAAATGCTTTAAAATGGCAAACAAAACCAGAAAGATGAGGAAGAAAACGGAAAACTACCATTCAAATGGATCGAAGAATGCCAAAATGGCAAAGACAGCCAATTCAGCTGGGTGATCAAAGGAAAAACGCATAAAAAATAAAGAAGCCCCCGCAAAGTCCCACTGTTGAAAAAATGAAGAGGTTACATTTGGCAAAGAACACATTTTTACTGGCCTAGAGTGGCGCAATTTTTGTGGACAGGCAAGATTGTTCTTTTTGGGTCTAGGGGCCGCAGACAGTTGTGACGACCCCAAACACTGAACTCCCTATTGAAGACAGTATGGAAAGTCTGATATGGGAATGTTTCTAATATTTGGGCCTATTTATCGCCAATATTTTTAAGACAAAACTGTAGTTGCCTTAAAAACTGGAAATGTGTTTCAACAAGACAACGACCCCAAACACACCAGTTAGCAGCATTTGGTTCCAGACCAACAAGATTAATGTTATGGAGTGGCAGCCCAATTAATAATCCAATAGAAAACTTGTGGGGTGACCAAAAATGCTGTTTCTGACAAAACCAAGAAATGAGGAATTCATGTTGCAATATTGGGCTGGAATTTCATGTGCCATCAAACACAGATGTGAAGCAGTTCTCAGAAACCGTGGTACAACTAAATTTGTTCAGCATACAAGAAAGCAAATCTTCAAGTTTTTCAGTTTAAACAGTAAATGTTTGACTTTGTAAAGAAAAATCAGACACTTATTTTTTTGAACAGCCTAATATTCCTTTTTCTTCACTTTCTGTAAAGTAATAACAAATTTGCAAAATTGTTTTGATTTAGAATAGAATGTGCAATGTTCAGTTTGTGTGTATATAAAAGTTAAAAGGATTTTGAGCTTTACTTGCTTTTTTAACCATTTTTTTTGACATAACTGTATGTGCATTGATCTATGCCTATATGTGAATAAAAGGCTAAATTAAATCTGGTCATGAAATAAAGTCATTGTGTATCTTCAGAAGACTTTTCAGTTTTAGGTGAACTATTTGTTGAAGTATGAAGGTCACCTCTTTTCAACTGACCATTTGAGGAAAAACGCATAAAAAATAATAACATTTTTAAGAGTTTCAGGCCCTATTGTGTTCCCTATTTATGGAAAGTCTCTAATATTACGCCAATATTTTGACAAAACTGTAGAAAAACTTGTATTATTATCATTAATAGGCCTACATGTTCATGTTTATTTTTATATCAAAGCAATGGTACTTTTGGCATACCAAATGTGTGCTATCATTGTCGTTCAACTTGAACAACAGTATATATTAAAAATAAAACCATTTTTACAGTGTTTTGATCATTTAAAGTCCACACAAGGGCAACCGTGCACTATAGCACTTTTTCAAAGGATCCCGTGGTTCTCAGAGCACCAAGAACTACAGACCTAAAGCTTCTCAAGCATACGACTTTCAACATATACAAGTCAAGTAAAAAAAACTCACACTGAATGTGGCTGTATCTAAACACATGACATGCAAAACAAGTTTACTATAAATACATCAAAATACAGTCCAATTTGAAAACACTGGATGAAACCCAAATAATTGTGGGACTTGAAAACTACTGTTCTCCCCAAGCACAATGCAGAATGGGTAGAAAAATAGGCATCACATTTCCAGGCTAAGGTTTCTGGATGGAGACGGATACTGCTGCTGCCTGCTAGCCTGGCGCCCAGTGCTCTGATCAATGACCTACATCATTGAAAATGCAGGCTATTGTGCTGTGCTTGAGACAGGTTTAATCCAGGTCAACAACCCCCTCCTCTATAATGTGCCTCTCAAAAGATTCACATTACATGTGATATCTTGCCCAGTGACAAAACAACTGAAGGCTAGCCAACTTCCTTAATGCCATTTAGCCTTTAACACCAGAGTGAAATGCTGGATAACCGGTGAATGTCAGCTTTCAAGTGTTGAATGAAAAAGTACACTGCAAAAAAAAAAAAAATAATAATAATAATAATATATATATATATATATATATATATATATATATATATATATATATATATATATATATATATATATATATATATATATATATATACACAGTGTCCTCCACTAATATTGGCACCCTTGGTAAATATGACCAAAGGCGGCTGTGAAAATAAATCTGCATTGTTAATCCTTTTGATCTTTCATTCAAAAAATTCACAAAATTCCAACCTATCATTGAAGTAAAACAATTGAAAGTGGGGAGAAAATCTCATTGTGAAATAAATGCTTTCTCTAGTTCATGTTGGCCACAATTATTGGCACCCAAATTATTGCAACGTCCTTTTCCCAGCACAACAGCTCTGAGTTTTCTCCTATAATGCCTGAAGAGTTTGGAGAACACCTGATAAGAGATCAGAGACCATTTTCTTCATACAGAATCTCTCCAGATCCTTCAGATTCACAGCTCCATGTTAGTACTTCTTCTCTTCAGTTCACCTCACTCATTTTCTGTAGGGTTCAGGTCAGAGGACAGAGACAGCAATGGTAAAAGATTCATTTTGTGCTCAGTGACCCATTTTTGTGTTTATTTTGATGTTTGTTTTGGATTGTTGTCCTGGTGGAAGATCCACACACGGCCCAATATAAGATTTCTAACAGAGGCAGACAGATTTTGATTTTTTATCTGTTGGTATTTGATAGAATCCATGATGCCATGCATCTGAACAAGATGTTCAGGACCTCTGGCAGAAAAACAGGCCCACAACATTAAAGATCCAGCAGTATATTTAAACGTGGACATGGGGTACTTTTTTATCCCTGTTTGTACTAAACTCATCTGGTGGGTTTGCTGCCAAAAAGCTATTTTTTTCAGTTTCATCTGACCATAGAAGCCAGTCCCATTTGAAGTTCCAGTCGTGTCTGACAACTGAATTTGCTGGAGTTTGTTTTTGGATGAGTGAGGACAATTTTTCTTGAAACCCTCCCGAACAACATGTGGTGATATAGGGGATGTTTGATTTTTTTTTTTTAGGTTTCTGACCCCAAGACTCAACTAATCTCTGCAATTCTCCAGCTGTGATCCTTGGAGAGTCTTTGGCCACTCAAACTCTCCTCCTCACCGTGCATTAGGACGATATAGACACACGTCCTCTTTCAGGCAGATTTTTAACATCTTTAGTTGATTGGAACCTCTTAATTATTACCCTGATGGTGGAAATGGGGATTTTCAATGTTTTAACTCTTTTCTTACAACCACTTTCTATTTTGTGATGCTCAACAATCTTGTTCTTCACATCAGAAATATATATTTTTTTTTTCTCATTGTGATGGATGATTAAGGGAATTTGGCCTTTGTGTTCCTCATATTTATAATCCTGTGGAACAGAAAGTCATGGCTGGACAATTTCATGCTCCTAGTCACCCTGGTGTGCTAAAAAATGTAAATATGAATGGGAATATACTTCAGAGATATTTTACTCATAAGAATTTCTAGGGGTGCCAATAATTGTGGCCAACATTCATTGGCGAAAAACATTTATTTCATCATGAGATTTTCTCCCCACTTTCAATTGTTTTACTTCAATGATAGGTTGGAATTTTGTGAATTTTTTGAGTGAAAGATAAAAAAGATAAACAATGCAGATTTATTTTCACAGCCGCCTTTGCTCATATTTATCAAGGGTGCCAATATTAGTGGAGGGCACTGTATTTTTTATTTTTTTTGCTGCTTCCTACTTAAAAGCAGCACAATTGCTGAACATTTAGTTTCTTAAATTAGTTTAATTTGTTGAAACTACCTGAATTATTTTTCTTTCACTAACTGAAACTGGGCAATGGATGTTTAGTTCGCAGCATAGGGCTGGACCAGGAGAACGAATGTTGAAATTAACTGATATTTTATGCATTTGTGTTAGTGTTTAATGTTCAGTTATGTTTGACATTTAAAAGAGTTTGTTATGTTGAAGTTTTTCATTTACCACTGCTGAAGAGTGCAGCTTATGGTTAGGTTGTGGGTGGCTACATTCATTCATTTAAAAGTATGTTGCTCCACTCAAGCAAAACAAGCAATAAGCTAAAGTCAGTGAAGTAAACTTTTTACTTCTTCATTGCAAACATTTGCTATGCAAGCTGTTTTAATCACAATAACAATCAAGAGTTCATGTTACTCACTTTTTATATGTAATTGGTTGTGCAATGTATTGACAAAAGTTAGATAGACTTTACCTTAATTCATTTGTGTCACAGCTGTTAAATTTAGGTAGCCTCTGCACAACATATGGGATGAAAGCTACCCAAACAAATTAAGCACAAATTCTTACCTCAGTTTTATTGAGAAGATTCTGTAAGTTTGATTTTACATCATATGCTTTAAAATATGCCATTATAAAACCCTACAGAAATTCATGTGTAACCTTTAAGACGATGTAGAACAAACCCACAAACAGGACATTATTTGCTCAAGCATTTCTTGACTGTTTTTCCAAAACTGACATGGAAATAACCAGTGCTAAAGGGGGTTTTCATGACCCATTAACTACATAATCATGACCGGAACTTTACATCCAACTTTTTTAGTTATGTTTGCAAAATAAAAATAATCAGTACTTATTACTGTTGGACAAGAGAAAAAAAACAATGTTTTAATTTGTTTTCTTTACAGTAAACTGCCATGTGTTGTACTGCCAAGTGTTTATTTTTTATTTTATTTTTTGGGGGGGTGCTAGTCTACTGCTGTAGTATATTTTATATTTCCAAAATTTTACATGATGTTCAAACAATATCATTTATTCTAAGTTGCCAGTTCCTAGCCAGCCAATCAAGATGCAAAGTGGCTTTATATGCTGATCAAAAGTCTTGCTACACATGACTGATTAAGGGTCAGTGCTGATCCCTATGGAAGTGTTAAGTGAAATGTTAATGTTGCATTACCAATTACTGCTAAAAGCAAATACCAGTCACTAGTGTTGTCAAAAGTACCGACCGCGATACCATTTGGTACTGACATTTTAAAAACGTCCATTTCCCGCTAAGATTTGAGCGCTCAACAGATAGGTCTGTGATTGGCTTCAATGATCATCGCTTCACACTGCTCACAGAGCGTTTCTTTGATCATTGAAGCCAATCACAGACCTATCTGTTGAGCGCGTGAACACAATGACCAATCAGCGCTGTTTAATAATCCGCTCAACAGCGCTCAAATCTTAGCGGGAAATGGACGTTTTTAAAATTTCAGTACCGAATGGTATCGCGGTCGGTACTTTTGACAACACTACCAGTCACTACTTGCTGATGTGTGAAAGGAAATGCAAACGGTCTACCATAATATCTAGAGAGCAGGCCAGCCAAAGGCTGTCACCTGATTTTGGAACCAACAACATCCAGTGTTATAACCTTTAAAATAAAATTATGGCAAACTTCTATACACCTGTGTACACATCTTCCTTCATGTAGAAGAAAATTTTGTAGCAGAACGCTTCAGCTCCAAAGTGAGAAATTTAGACAAAAGCTGTAATAATAGCAACTCCAAGTGCTTATCTAAAATAGATGTTTTATTTTATCAGCAAAGAATAATGTGCTCTAGGCTATCTGATATTATTTTACATGTACACATGCCTAGGGCATATGCAGTGTATTGTGTAACCAGGGCAATACTCTTTGCTGCAGAGTACGTTCAAAACTATCAGGGGGTCTGAAATCTTTTTCCTTTACATATAAATATGTGTTTTAATCAAATAATAAAAAATAAGAAGCTAATGTCGTTCACATTGAGAAAGATCTGCATAATACATCAAATCAAGGCCTCTGGAGATTCTTGTTTTGCTAGCAGGGTCATACTAAATGGATTTTACGTGTACTTTATCATCAGGGGTAACAAGGTAAACAAGTGATGGGATTTGAGGTAATGAGTAACCTGAAGGTAAATAAACAGCCGTTAAGCAGTGCTGAGATGCACGGAGGGTCAGGACGCTCCCAAAAGGATTGTGCTCATGGCATTTACAGAGCTCTGCACTAGTCTGCTAATACATAAAACACACAACCCAAAAATACAAAATTCTAAGTATTACGAGGTAAACAAAATGAGTAAACTGTTCAAAAAAAAAAATTCAAATAAAACCTTCCTTATTCCCTATACACAAATAAATAACTGATGTAAAAGATAATGAAATAAACTGCAGTTGAAATGTTTTGGATTGGTAAGATTTTCTTATTTACACCTAAATTTTGTATATTAGTACATAAAGTGTACAAAATCAGTACCAAAATGGTATGTTTTTGTAACTCTTGAAAGGACAAGTGTCTCAGTGACAGCTTTTGTACCTTTTTTTAAAAAGTCTAATAGCAGATTTGGTGCTCTGGAAACATATAGATGTGATGGTATTTATTTATTTACTTATGTATTTATGTGTGTGTGTGTGTGAGTATGTAAATGTATACAGTACATGTCTCTGTGTGTATACACAGTGTTTTCTTGGTTCAGTACTTTCTATTATTTTTGTAATAAACTTCAGAACTATTCTTTTAGAAAAATGCTAAAAAAAAGCATTTTATTTGGCTCAGGTTTTGGACCACCCTCTATATGATTCGGATTTCAATAATAAACAAATTTATTTCAACATGTTCAATTATTCCTGTATATGAAACAAGTTAAAACTGCATGATTATCAATGTGAAATTTCCTTCCCCCAAGAACTCATGGCCACAGTCACGCACACTGGTGAACAGCAGGAGAAAGCACGAGAGAGTGTACGAGAAAGAGTGAGAGAGAGCCAGAAAGAGAGAGCAAAAGGGAAGCAGAGAGGGGAAAAAAGCTTACAGTGCAAGTAGTTCCAGCACAGAAAGGAGGAGCCTAAAACCCGGGCCGGACTGACTGGTTGAAACACGGCACACCCCCTTGATAACAGCACTGCTGTCTCCCCACAGACACCTTAACTGTTTCCTCACCTTGTGCTTGCGCCTAGACGTTTCAGACTTCTTGACTTATTGAAGTAAAGATTACAGCAATAAAAAAAAAAAACAGTCCCTGTGGAGTTTGGAGTCTCCCAAGAGGGGAGCAGAAGCCAACAAAATGCTATCATAGGTTTGAAAAAACAAAAACAAAAAAAACAATTCACAACCTTTTGAAAAAAACAATTCCTTATACTCACAGTATATCAGTCAACATCCTGGTAAACATACAGGAAGTGATGTCAGTAACAGGCTCAATCAAACTAACTCGCAAACAGGCCCACTCATAATCTGTGACCAGAGAAATTGAATCTCCTAGAATTCAAACACCCACCATTTACAAGTTCTATACATCACCAACCCTTGTATTTTAGCGCATTAAACATTTCTGCCTAATTAAGTGCAGAAGAAACAGAAGTTGGATACAGATTTTGTCTAAACCGGTTTAGAGATTAAGTGTTGTTTTTAAATGGCAGACAAGAACAAATCTGTTGCATTACATACATTCAGTTTATTAAAAAGCCAATCATCTTTTAGCTGTCAGCAACATCCAAAACGTTGACAGGACCACTGTACATAGCTGCGGACTGGATTTATGTATGAGAATATGGCTGAAAATATTGTCATAATAACAGTACACTGTAGTTAGCAAGGTAAGGTAATCAGTTACATCCAACATTAAGATAATAAACTGTGAGATTAAGGTAGCACAACTTTAGATTTTTTTAAACAAAAAATATTGACCAAGTAAGATAACTCATACAAGATGAAATATAATTCTTCCTTGCATTCATTTCTGTGAAAAACATGACGATTATTTCTAAATAAATGACATTATTTCTAACAGCAAAGCAACAATATTCTTCGTTTTCAATCAGTAAAAATACCTGACAAGGAAAACACTTTTAATAGGAAGCCAGCTCAGTATGTTGAAGCCCAATACCATTGAAATGTAACAATTCTTGTCAGCAATTTTGAGTTTTCCTGTAGCTCAAATGGTAGAGCATGGCGCTAGCAACGCCAAGATCATGGGTTCGATTCCCAGGGAAAGCAAGAGCTGATAAAATGTTAAACTGTAACTTGAATGCAATATAAGTCGCTTTGGATAAAAGCGTCTGCTAAATACATAAATGTAAATGTAAATGTAAATGTCAGCAATTTCAATATTACAAAGAACTAATACTAGCCTAATTAACATAACGGGGGCAGTCGTGGCCTAATGGATAGAGAGTCGGACTTGTAACCCCGAAGGTCGCAGGTTCGAGTCTCAGGTCCAGCAGGAATTGTCGGCGGGGGGAGTGAATTACCAGCGCTCTCTCTCCACCTTCAATAACACCAGTGTTGGGCACGTTACTTTAAAAAAGTAATTAGTTATAGTTACTAGTTACTTCTCACAAATAGTAACTGAGTTAGTAACTGAGTTACATCATTATAAAAGTAACTAATTACCAGGGAAAGTAACTATTGCGTTACTTTTTTTTTTTAAATGTTCAAATGTCAAATAACTTGGATGCCCCAATATTAAATATGTTAAATGAATTAAATGGACACTAAATAGAATAAATTATTATTATAAAACATTGTACATTAATCGACACTATTTATCTACTGACACTTAGCATCAGTTAGTCAAGCATTATAATATGATAATTTAGCATTATATGATGATAGAACTTTAGTAATTAGAATAACCAAGTATGAATTCATATTTGTCATGTTGACTGAACTTAGGACTGGTGGTGGTGCTTAAGATATTGTTTGTCATTTAGTGTTTCTATAAAAAAAGGGGGAAAAAATTTATAGGATAACAAAACTACTAAGAATTATACCACTAATAACAATATAAAATATTTTCATGAATATTAATCACGTTGTATGGGTTCGCTCGAAATGATTTGCTGAAATCAAAACAGGGATGATAATAGGTGAGCGCCGGCCAATGAGATTGCCGTTTGCGCATTAGCTCCGCCCACTACAGGAGAACCCGGCAGTTCTTAAAAGATGAAGAATTCCAAAAGGAACTCCGTTATTTTGACGAAAACACAACAAACAATATCGTTTACAAGTAGCGCGTCAATTCTGCATGTTATGAAAGACTCTCTCGCTCTGTATCTTTCTTTGCGCGCACGTGTGTGAGAGAGAGAGAGACAAAGCTACGGCGAGCTGTGCGCCTTCACACTAGAGTTTACGGTACGTCAAATACAGCTACACTGCACATCCATTCAGATGAACTGAAAAATAAAATGATAATCATATTATAATAAATTATAGTAACGCCACATTTTATTGTCAGTGACGGTAACGGTGTTGTAACGGGGGAAACAGTAATTAGTTTGATTACTCGTTACTGAAAACAATAATGCCGTTACTAACGCCGTTTATTTATAACGCCGTTATTCCCATCACTGAATAACACAACTGAAGTGAGACCCTTGAGCAAGGCACCGAACCTCCAACTGCTCCTCGGGCGCCGCAGCATTGGCTGCCCACTGCTCCGGGTGTGTTGAAGGTATGTGTGTTCACTGCTGTGTGTGTGTGCACTTGGATGGGTTAAATGCAGAGCACAAATTCCGAGTATGGCTCACCATACTTGGCCACACGTCACGTCACTTCACTCACTTCATAAGTTTAAAAAAAAACATTGTCTTCACTATATTGATTAAATATGCATTTATTGTTATTAAAGTTACAAATGTGATTCAGTAAAGAGTAGTGAGTGATTTTCTTTGCATTTTGTTTTTTGATTTACATTAAGGGAACAGGTAGCAACAGGTATACTGGGTTGCAGTCTCTTTAAGACCTAATTCACAGATTTACTATATTGACATACAACCGATTTTCACCCAAAATATTTGTGTTAAGACATAGCCAACTTTTACAAGGATACTCGCAAAGACAGACATTGTGGCACAAGCATTGTGTATTTGATCATTCAAGTGCAATAAGCCACCAAACAGACCTAAATTCAGCACTTGCACGATGTGAGACCAGTGGCTTTATCTGTGAATGTTTCAGGTATGTGCTCAGAGAAAGTCTTTCACACAGTGTGTGCATACGGAATTAAGGAATAATTATTTTTATCTGATACATACCAAAACACGTCAAATACAAGCTTTCAGAATAGCCTCGCGTTTGACCTACCTAGCAGCTTACTCTTGCAAAGAACCGCTTACTTGGACATGTCAGTGAACAGTGAATGGCGATTTAGTGCCAATCACGGAACCGGCTTTACTGACGAGATGTGCATGAGAATCGAATTCGATTAATTGCACAGCCCTAGTACACATATCTAGCTCTCCGTTTACTTTCACAGGAATCAACCAACAAAGTACAGTGTTCAGTATTTCCCCTGCCATTATATTAGGGGGAACCCCCCTTGAAGGTCAAGTTAATTTTATTTTATTTTATTTTATATATAGCGCCAGAGCACATCAGAAGCCATGGCTACCTTTCCTATAGAACAGGTCTATACCTTGCTCTTTTATTATTAAACAAACTAAATAGCCTTATGCAATTTATCTTATTTACACAACGGCATGTCATTTCTGTCTCTACATGGTCACGCATTTACAATTCTCCTCTGGTCTCTGTATTGCGCACGATGGAGTTCCGCCTCGATGCGTGCGCACACACGCACACACAGGTGAGCACACTCTCACCAGCAGACAGAGAGCGTGCATCGGAAAATATGTTGTGTCAACCACCTGAAAAGCAGACAAAAATATCTGCATTTTTTTAAACCTGCACATTTTTTGGATAATCGTCATAAAAAGAAATGTTCCGATGTTTAGTTCAATGTACAGTTCAAATAATTGTTACATTTTTATATTGACTGCTGTCATTAAAAGAAACACATGAACACCATGATTCCTTTAAGTGTTTGTGTCGGTGTCCTTTAAAGGGATAGTTCACCCAAAAATGAAAATTCTGTCATTAATTACTCACCCTCATGTCGTTCCAAACCCGTAAGACCTTCGTTCATCTTCGGAACACAAATTAAGATATTTTTGAAGAAATCTGCAAGCTTTCTGGCACTGCCTATACAGCAACGCAACTGATATGTTAAGGCCCAGAAAGGCACAGGGCATCTGGGTATTACGTCAAAACACCGGCCTGCATCAGCAGCACCAAACGCAAGCATCGTGGTACTCTCATAAACGCGCTTGAACATGTCAGTTGCATTGCTGTTTATGAGGGTCAGAAAGCTCTCTGATTTCATCAAAAATATCTTAATTTGTGTTGTGTCTTATGAGTTTGGAATGACATGAAGGTAAGTAATTAATGACAGAATTTTAATTTTGGGGTGAACTATCCCTTTAAGCTGGGACATGTAGTATTTCAAAACAAATCACACACATTGTGAATATACCCATTTGTCAGAGAGGGAAAGTGTTTTGGGGAAACGTATAAAAGCAGTCATCATTTTGAAACCAGTCTTCTTGCTATGCTGCAGAAAACAGACACATCCCCTTTAAACAAAACACTTTTTTTCAGTTAGTTCAGGCAACTTTAAAACTGAGATCTCAACCGAATGCGTTTCATGCTTTGAGACACAACATTCATGGTGTGAACATGGCGTGTAGGTCCACAGAGGGCTGTACCTGCAGTATCAGGTACCTCACTAATCTGCCCTATATCGGCACTGTTTATTTGACAGCCAACACTTGATCTCATAGTGGAGGCCCCGTCTTCCCATCACAGGCTTGATACTCAAACACCCTGACTAAAATACTCTCAAAGAAATGAAAAGTCTAGGCTATGTATTGTAAGATCACTTTTCATTATAGTCAACCTAGAGTGTTTAGAACTTATGTCATAATAAGTGGAATGTAATAAACAGAGAATTAACCTTGTTTGCAACATGCTGTGCGAACCTGTACTTCATGAGTGGCTATTTAAGAATGAATCACTTTGATGATAGCCATCTTCACGGTGTGAGCATGACCATGTTCTGTACAACCTCTATAGAACTCTATAGAAAACACTCAACAAAGCAAAGGAAAGATTTTTAAACCCAATTTAAATATAAATAAATTAACTCTTCCCGTCTGTTTCTCCCACAAAGCTATTGAATGGCTTCAGAAGACTTTGGCTCATATGGACCACTTTTATGACGTGGTGTTTTTGTATCTTTTTGGTAGTTTGAAAGACTGTTCCTATTCAATGTAACAGCATGGAAAACGGCCTTCAAATTTTCTCCTTTTGTGCTGCATAGAAGCAAGTAAGTCTGACTTTTTTGGAGAAACATTTGTAGCAATGATTTTTTGGGTGAACTACTGGGTTATTTAAAAAAAAGTGTGCGTTGGGGGGGTGGGGGTGGGGTAAAGTGGCAGATTATAGCTGTGCAGAACATCAAAAAAGGACGAGGGCATCCATAAACTGATGATGCGCCACATCATCCATATCCAGTAGATGGCTCGGTTGACTATAATGAAAGCGATCTAGATTTGTTGAGTCATGCCACTCACGTCTGGTGTAGACACAGTATCATTCGAAATACAGCCAGTCTAAAATTATACCTTTTGTATGCCCCATGCTGTATGAGAGCAGATTTATTTTGGAGCCAAAATCAACTTGGCAAAAAGAAAATGTCGTCCTTCTAGAGCAGCATCTCCTTGTGTGCCTCACAGAGCTCTTCCACACTAATGCACATCGACACACTTGAAAGCCTCTTCCAGGTGCAGCAGAATACTTCACCAGAATACAGTCCTCTCAACACACACACACACACACACACAGGTAGGGCGGCATGATTAATCAAAATTTATCAAATCACAAAGTCTACAATTTCACAGTGAAGCATGCCACTGTGTTTTTGCATGTGAGCAGCTTATGATCTGCCAGTGTTTGCAGCATCTCAGAATGAATGGCTCTGTTTGCAGTAAATGCAGACATGCAGCTTGTGTGGAGTAGCATTGGCTCTGAGTTTGGGTCACTTATAACATGCATTTGGGAACACAACATGTGACAACCATCTTATCATACTCGTAATGAGCAGCTCCCTGTGGTTTCACGCCAAAATAAAAGTGTGATGGCTTAATGTTTGAAAAGGAAGAAAAATGTGTACTGTAATTTTACAAAGTAATATAAAAAAACAAAACAGTAATATGTAATGTAGAATAAAATAAAGTAAAATAATAATTATGATGATTATTATTACCATATTGACAATCACAACATTTTGGATCATGCAGCCTTACAAACAAACACAAACCTGGATTTAAAAAAAAAAAAAAAAAAAATGTAATCACATTTCAAATTACAAATCAGAGAGAGGAAAAAAAAAAAAAAGACTTTTTTTTTTTTCATTCCACAAACCACACCACAAACCATGCAGCCTTGCATATATTGGGTTAACCAACACACTCCCTGAACCTTAATGTACATCTGACCCTAATCACATGATTTATCCAGAAAGTTTCTTAATAGAAAGTGATTAAATAATTCACCGTGCTTAATGAATAGTTTAAATGGGCATAGGGGAGTTCAGAAGATAAGCTGGAAAACTGGCTAATACTTTAATACTAAAAAAGAGGGGGAGGGGGAGGGGTGGCAGGGAGCAGGAAAGATAATCAGGTCATCGTAATCACATGACAGTATTAACTAGCCTCATAAATCACCATAAATATCATGATCGTTCCTGGACTTAAGCCTTATTGATTTAATCTATTTTCTGGGCAAATGATAACCTTCAGTTCTGCCAATCTGTGGCATATCACGAAGTACTAAATAACATATGACTCATAAACCTGAAATTGTCCATGCAAGTGTCAGTGGTTTCATTCATTAAGCCCTTTAATATAATCAACCAGTAATTTGTCAAAGTTATAACATTTATCCTTCTACAACACAAAGTAAACTGCAAAGCAGACACAACATCAGCTCTCAAGGTGTGTCATCACATGCAAACACCTTCACTCGAGAACAGGAGACGCACTTACTTTCTTTTGGACTTGGGTGTGAGACAGGAAGCATCCTTGCGTGGTCGGCCCCGTGGGCGTCTATCTGAGGGGGCCGGGCTCCCTGAGGGCGTGGCCCCAGCACTGCTCAGGGGAGGAGATGGTCCTTGCTCAGAGGGCTCCAGACTCTTATCCTCTGATGACATTCTGTATAAAGAGACAAACATATTCATAAATTACACATGTTTGTATGACACTGGTCTGACAGAAACACCTACAAACTTTAAAAGATTTGCACAAAGCTAAATCTTTCAACTTTTGTCATGGCAATAAATTAATTAATAAAAAAAAAGGTAGAAAATGTATTAAAAAAAGTAAATCTGGTTACTTTTAACCTAGAAAAATAATATAAATTATTGCATAACCAGACATTCATCCATAAAGTAGAACTGATACATAAACGATTTAGACGTTTTAGGTTTTAACATTTTTTATGAATAATTTAAGTAAGAATTCTCTATCAAAAATACAAGCTTCACTTCTCTGATGTAGATGTTATAGATGCTTTACATTAAACAATATGCATAATATACAAGTTTTATACATGAGAACCAAACCAACACACAGCATCCTGGGTAATAAGTCGCACTGGGCTACCACATCAAGCAAAACAGACAGGCCTGAATTTATATATCAAAACGTAACAGGGGGGGGGGGGGGGGGGGGGGGGGGGGGGGGGTTTCATTTTATCAACAATTTATTGAATTCCACCAGCAGAACAGACAAACAGAACTGGGCTTGTGCAAATAAACAAATATACCTGTTCAATAACAGTTAGCACTCATTAATATTCAAGAGACATATAAGTGCAGCCAAGAACCTGTATCGCAGGTACAGTACCCTAATCAGTACCCATAGAAATTGATGTAACTCAGCGATGACCATAATTTCTGATGGTATGCCACAAAATAATTGACAAATAAAAGCCATTACTAATTTCTATTGCACTCTTTGTGCAGACTACATAAAAAAACAACAACAACAACAACATGCACAGTGAAATATGTCTAGCCTAATTCATGAAGAAATTGTTTTTATGAATTTATTTATATATTTTTTTAAATAAAATCAGTCCAATTGATTTGCAAATCAGTGCAGAGGTGTGAAAAATGCTGCAATCAATCAATCAATCAGTAGGGAAAATTACTGAACTCGTGAGTCATCATGAAAATACAGCCTAATTGCGCAGCATCTGCACATATCAAGCTTACTTGAACATACCCGACAAATAACGGTGCGGCGGGTGCGCTGGTTTCCTTTGCATTGAAGCAATAACAAAAAACGACTGAAGACTCACACCGTCTCTACACCGGACAAGCGTGGCACGACAAAATACAATAGAACCCATTATGATCAGTGATGCGGTCTACACTGGACGTGGTGCGACACGACAAATCCCCAACAGCAAACTGATGTCTCGTTATATTTATGACGTACTGACACAAAGTTCAAGTGATTTGCAATGCCCTCTTTGTCACATCCAGTGTGGACAGTAGGGCTGCACGATTAAATCGAATGCGATTTCCATGTGCATTTCATCAGTAAAGCCGGTTCTGTAATCAGCAGTACATCTCCATCACCTGCTTTCAGATGGAGCAGCATTTACTACACAGAGCCGTAGTTCACTGACAGGGAACGCAAAAATAAATAAAATAAACGAATAATAGGGCTGAACGCTTTTGGAAAATAATCGAATTGCGATTTTTTTTTACCAATATTGCGATTGCGATTTAATATGTGATTTTTTTTTAAAAGCTCTTTATATTCTGTATTATTCAACAAAGACAAGCAATAAATCATTGTATAGTATGCAGTGTTGGGCACGTTACTTTAAAAAAGTAATTAGTTATATTACTAGTTACTTCTCACAAATAGTAACCGAGTTACATCATTATAAAATAAACTAATTACCAGGGAAAGTAACTATTGTTACTTTTTTTTTTTTAAATGTTCAAATATGTCAAATAACTTTGATGTCCCCAATATTAAATGTTAAATGAATGAAATGGACACTAAATAGAATACATTATTATTATAAAACATTGCACACTAATCTACACTATTTTAATGTTTCTGTGGGACAATGTGAGAGACGCCTATCAAATTCAATTGATTATTGTAAATATTATCAACCCTCTATAGACACCTTGGCAATAGAATCTGCATTGGCTTGTCATTTTTTATAGTATATCATATAATTAATATTGGCCTGGTGAGTAAACTAAAAAAAAAAATGACAAGCCAATGGAGATTATATTGCCAAGGTGTCCATAGAGGGTTGATGATATTTACAATAATCAATTGAATGATTTTCAATTATATATAATTATATCTATATAAAGCTTATGTTTGTAAAATGGCAGTTTTTTAAAAAATATCTCACTTAGCATCAGTCAGTCAAAACATTATAATATGATATTATGATAATTTAGCATTAAATTTGAGCAGTATATGATGATATAACTTTAGTAATTAGAATAACCATGTATGAATGTATTTGTCATGTTGACTGAACTTAGGACTGGTGGCGGTGCTTAAGATATTGTTTGTCATTTAGTGTTTCTATAAAAAAAGGAAAAAGAAAACTACAAATAATACTGATAAGATAACAAAACTACAACAAATTCTACTACTAATAACAGTATAAAACGCACTAAGGATTATTGAGCTGCTGGGTTCATGAATATTAATCAGGTTGTCTGCGTTCGCTCGAACTGATTCGCTGAAATCAAAACAGGGACTAGTGTTGTCAAAAGACCCGGTACTTCGGTACCAAGTCGGTACTAAAAAAATGAAAACGTCACGGTACCAGGTGTCTTTAAGTCCCGGTGGTACCGAGTACCCGGGTCAACCCGGTTCTTGCTGCGTGATCTGAAAGCTGCGCAGATGCGCTCGCTTCATAAAAGCACTGTGACAGGGCGACATCCAAAGGAGGAAATGCATCAAACTAACAACACTTTAAAGACTGACACCCGGATCAAATGAAAGAGTTCAAGCAGGTAAGTTTCTATTTAACATTTAATATTTAGATATTCTGTAATTTGAATGTCGGATTAAAATAAACTGCCGTTATAGCGGAGTTAATCCTTAGCATAAGCGTGCTAACGCTAATATAATGAGAATTAGAATGAAGTTTCTTTATTAACTACTTAATGCGCCTATATCTTTTATTAGGGTAAAAACAACAGGAGGATATGATGGTATTTACTATTGTTACACACCAGATGATTTTAAATTAATTGTGAATCTAAAATATGCGTGTTGGAGAATGTACAAACAGTTAATAGTGTTTATGTAATATCAGTCCGTCAGAAAACAGTTCTGGCCTGTTTTTTTGGGGGGTTTTTTTGCTAGTTAGTTGCTAGTTGTTGTTATTCTTGGCTGGATAACTAGCAGTTTTAAAAGCCCTTTAAAATTAAATATGTACACAGTTTGTATTAAATGAAAGTACAGTCAAATGTTATCTCCTGTATAGACTTTACAATGACTTCATGTTATTATCTAACATCAACTTACAGTGAGTGAACAATATATTTTTACAACATTAATTAATGTTTGTGAATGTTATTTAATACAAACACATGATCATTGTTCATTGTGCATTAAATAATTTTAACAGATTGAACTTTGATTGATTGATTGATTTTATGTATTTGTAAATTTTGAAATTAACCCTAAGAAGAAGAATTGCAATATATACCTGTTGTTTATTTGATAGGTCATGTTATCTAAAAAATGGAATCTTATTGTAAAGTGTTTTTAATACTACAGTTTCCTTCCATTGGATATGCACTTGTCTTAAAATACATGTAATCTTATCTAAATTTATTATAAAAGCTGAGGTTTGTTATTTACTGAAATGTTATATTTTAGCTGGAGTCAATGATCTAATGTTGCATTTGGTCAGACTCAGTCCACTGCTTTACTAATATTATATTTTCCTTTTACAGCTGCAGGAAGATCATGAAGCACCAGCAAACCCTAAAACAGACAACCGTTTACAGTTGTTTTTCAGCGGCAGCAGAAATATGACAAAAACTTTTGGGTGGAACTTGTTTACTTTTTTTCATACTTTTATTAATTGTGGAAAAACTTGAAAATTTTAAATAAGCATAAAAAATGGCATTGGTTTTTGTGCAGTTTATTTTTGTTTAACTTTATTAATAAAAATGTGTTTTTTAATTAGCATATTTTTGTGTTTTGCTTTGGTACCGAAATTGGTACCGAGAACCATGGATTTTCACTGGTATTGGTACCGAATACTGAAATTTTGGTACCGTGACAACCCTAACAGGGACGATGATAGGTGAGCGCCGGCCAATGAGATTGCCGTTTACGCATTAGCTCCGCCCACTAGCGAAGAACCCGGTAGTTCTTAAAAGCTGAAGAATTCCAAAGGAACTCCGTTATTTTGACAGGAAAATACAACAAAGGATATCGTTTACATGTAGCGCGTCAATTCTGCATGTTATGCAAGACCCGCGGACACGAAAATAACCCGCGGCAAACTGCGGACTTGGCAACATAGCGTGCCAACTTGATGCTTCCTCTGAAGACTGCTTAGATGTGTTTGACTTGAAGCAGCGCTGCTAGACCGATCGCTGTGTGTGTCATCAAAGTACTGTGAGATCTATAAGAGAGCAGACGTCTCCTTATGCTTTATCTCGCCGTGATGTCATACGATCGATCTTCAAGTCGAACACACCGCTTTACTCCCACTCTCGCGTGTCACGTGACAGTGTAATCGCAGCCTCTGCGGTTGAAGAATCGCGTTTTCTCATATCGCGATATTATCGCAAATGCAATTAATCGTTCAGCCCTAACGCATAAGATGTTATTGCCGATTATGAAATCGAACAAATTGTTCGCGATAATGACAGCTATTTGCGTAGCTTCTCAGTGAACTACGGCTCTGTGTAGTAAATGCTGCTCTATCTGAAAGCATGTGAAAATACCACATTTGATAACATGTTTTTACTCCAAACTTACTTCAGAACGTCAGTCGAGTGTTTGAAATAAATCCTTCTGTGAGATGATGTGGCTTCTTACATCGAATAAGTATTTCATAGTATCCTAAGCAGTGATAAAGGCATTGCATTATAAATATACTTTATTATATAATGAAAATGATAATAATAATAACTCAGATAAACCATATATTGTCGTAGTCGTGTGTTTATTAGTCACGTTGAATCAATGAAAGCAGTTAAATCTTCTGTTTATCCAGCTGCGCTATAGGCATTTCCTGGGTTTCTTCTTCGGGGTGTATTTGGAGTTTCCGCGCGAGAGCGCCCTCTGGCCTTCGGATGACGATTTACTGCTGATCACAGAACCGTGCTTCACCGAAAGATACGCATGACAATCGCAGCTTCTGCCTAATTGCGATTGCGATTTCACTTCGATTTATCCGTGCAGCCCTACTGGACAGCCTCAAGCTGTTGGTTTATTTCTTTTTTTTTGGCTACTAGAACTTATGAATGGCCGGTGACTTAAGAATTTAGTGGCCAAATTGGCTGGTGAGTGAAAAAGTTCAATTTAAACCCTGGTCATCAAGGCAAAAACACTAATTATGGTCGTGGTTGCTCTGGTGGCATTATCGCTGTGGCTTTCTCTGGTTCTGAATGTGGTGACCGGGCACAACACATGCACTGAAGTTTTGTTCCAAATACACATAAAGCACATGTAAACGAATACGTGAATCAGATTGTAAAGAGTAGGGTTTGTATAAATGGAACTCAGAATCTGAAATCAGATTGCATAAATTCCAAAAATCATAACAATTAAACAATTTAGTCTAGCGTTAATTTGTTTAGCGTTACTCCTCAACAGCAAAACAACTAAACTCTGCTGGAAAAGTAGGCCTATGTAATTTATGTGCCACTAGTATCACCAAAACTGCTACAATGATGAGTGCTTTCAATCAAGTTCCCAGAACACTCCACCATCTCCAACTGGTTGTCACTGGTTGAGTCAACGTTGCCATGTCCGGCTGCTCAGAAAGCTCAAAACAGCTGCAAGTTTTAGAGCTCTATAGACCAACAGTGTTTAAAATTTTATAAAAACTGCTTATAGTTGTCTCTGAATATGAAACCGGGACAAATGACAGTATTTTAACATCCAAAAAAAAGATGACACACAGGCCATTTTTGATGGTGAGGAAATTGTCCTACTGGTAAATCGACGTGTGACAGCACCGGTAATACCAGTATCACCGCTGGGGGGGATGTTTGGTTAGTTTGTTTGACGTTTCCTTCTTTTCTTTGTTTTCCTTCATCTTTAAATGGCTTGTAAAAGCACAGAGCGCATTTTACTTTCACTTTCAAATTAGCGGCAATTCGGTGTCGATTCAATTCAAGTAACATAATACAACTTCAAACTCATATAACTTTTATTAACAAAATGAATAAAAATACACCATGCTATATACCTAATATAAAATAACAAATTAGGCTACACAAAGTTTAAATAGGTAAACAAATCTGAAAATCAGCAAACACTGTGGATCCAAATAAATAAGAAACATAAAACGTTTATTAGTAAAGTGAATATGCATAGGCACCTTGATGTAAAATAAAATAAATAAAATACACAAAGTTTAAATAAAGTAGGCTAAATATCAGCAAACACTGTGGAACCAAATAAATAAGAAATGCATGTTTAAAAAACTTCCAAAATCACCTTAGATAAACGGCGAAAGTCAACATTAAAGTCGAAACTACATTTTCCATGATCGTCTTGTCTTACTCATCTCACTCTTCTAGTCAGTCAGCTCGACTCAGTCTCCTCATGTGATAAATGAAATCTGACCTGCTCCTGATCTGTGATGCGACTGTCGTTTGGCGCGATGCATTGAGCAGCCACGTTCAGTTTTTAATTGTAGTGTCTGTTCTCTAACTGAACTAAATTATTTTTATTACTGTAAAAAAATCAAAACCGATGTTGGGGCTTAACACCCGTAACACCGACTATCACAGCAAGCCTACTGGCTGAAAGATTTCTACCACTGCATGTTATATCCCACACAACCCTTAGTGCAGCATTCTCTCCAGCACTGAGAGGTGAATCTGAGGAGAGGAGAGTAGTGCTGTTGACTCATAGCTGATGATCGTGAGCACAGCTGTGTGTGGATGAACACTGGGGAGAGATGCAACTCAGCGTGACGCCGCTGCTCTCCATGGAGCACTGCTCAAATTAATTTAGAGATTTTATTCAGCACAGTCATGCTGAGGACAGAGGAGGAAAATGAGGGAGGAAAACCCCCTGCGCCCAGCAGAGAGGCCTGCACCGCTCCTAATTTGAATGCTGCTTTCACTGCCAGCTTCACAGGGCCCCTTCTCTACCTGACCGCAACAGCCTGACAGCAAATCCACTCACACTCACTGCGCTGAAGGAAACGGAAGTCATTCAACGGTTTATATATGACGCTATCTGAAAGATGAATATTTAAATTTTAAGCGACATTGCAGGGCTACACAATTAATTAAATTTATGAAAGATAAAAGATATGGCCTTGTGTGATATACTTAAATATAAAGTCTGCATGACATTCATTGTGCTGTCTCAATTCTACTAAACACACTTCAAATTTGCTCATGATTAAGAGCTGGCTGTTGAAAACTTTTGAACAGAACATTTCTAACAACTTTCTAAACAAGTTATTTTACAAATCTAACACTACACCAGTCACAGAAAAGAGACAGTAAACCTCAAAAGGTATTTACTCACTTTTTCGCCAAATAAAGGCTTTTTTCTTTTGTTACTATACTAAATAATATTATCATCAAGAAATATATATTTTTTTTCCATTTATTATTATTATTCCATTACAGTCCATAAATCAATTTCATGCTCAAGAAAAAAAAAAGTATTTTTATATATAAAAAATTTAAATGTATAGCAAATCGGCCGGCTAGTTTGTTTGGTGTGTTCCACTCATCGTCGGGGCTGTCGGCGAAAGGGAGAACTCTGATTGGATTTAGTTTAGCCTTGATTGGGTACCGAAACCCGGTTTATGGCAAATTCAAAAAGTGTTCACCCCCCGGCTCTTAATGCATCGTGTTTCAGAGTTATTGCTCCTGGAGCATCAGTGAATGTTTGAACCTTTTTTAATAGTTACCTGTGTTTGAGTCCATCAATTGTCCTCAGTGTGAAAAGATGGATCTCAAAATCATACAGTCACTGCTGGAAAGGGTTCAAATATGCAAAAATGCTGGAAAACTGCAGAGTCTACAGAACGTGAAGGATTTGTCTGAAGAACAGTGCTCAGTTCAACTGTTCAGAACAAACAAGGGACTCATGAACAACCAACACAAAACAAAAGAACAGTCGTGGATCATCCAGGTAACCTCACACAGTATTAAGAACCAAGGGTTCCCAAACTTTTGAAGGGGGTTATTTGAATAATTTCAGCTATTTTTTTGTCTTGTGGACTATATGTAAACATATTTTATGTAAAATGTCTTACTCAGGACAGTACTAAATAAAAAATAACATGCATTTTGTATGATCTCTCTTATTTTGTTAAAACTATTCACATTTTCACAGATTCTGCAAGGGGTTCCCAAACTTTTGCATGCCACTGTATATATATCAAGTATCGGTTCAGGCACCGTTTAGGCACCGGCACCTTTTTAAAAGTATCGATTTGGCACCGGTATCGAAAAAAAAAAAAACGATACCCAACCCTAGTCAGTGCCCGAGAATTACAGCGAAAGTGATGAAAACAAGCATGTAAATGAAGGCGGTACAGACAGAAGGCTGTTTAAATGTTACGTGATCTTTCCCAATAATTCTAATACGCAAATGTTTTCATAACAACATGAGCCGCTTAAAATTATTAAAGTTATCAACGTTACTGATATTCCAAATGGTAAGCAAGCGCTGCTTTGTTTACATTTCGTATATCTGTGTTTATCTCGTATATCTTTGTTTTGGTTTCTCCTTTTGAATGACGAATATATACCATTGATAGCTGCTGAAATAGACAGTTAATTCCTATCACACATGTGCAGAACGCACATGTTAGTTTGCCGTCGGCAGTAGTCTGTGCGGTGTGTTCGAGCGCAGCTTTTTGGTCCGACGCTGCCGACATGAGGTGACAATACCGACGGCTTTTGTCACCGCTAGTTCTTTGAAGTCGGCTTGGTGTGTCCCAGCCTTATATCAGCAAAGCCATTCAACGTCTACAGCTCATTAGCTATCTAGGAAAAAAATGCTGGAAAAAAAATGAAAAAAATATATACACTATAGCCTATTACACAGTCATTATGTTTAATTTGGTTAGTGTTGTCTTCATTATTGGAACTTATGTATAAATAAATACGTTACGAAAATAAGTTGTTGTAGCCAATTTAAATGTTAATATATTTCAACAACTAATTAGACAAAAGTATAAACATTATAAACAAAATTATAATCACTGATATAAAAAAAGCTGTAAGTGCAATTTAAATGTTTGTAACTCAGCTTTTATTGGAGTGTATACAAGTTAAATTAATTGATTATTAAACAATTTATCTTTTTTTAGCTAAATGAAAAGTTTAATTTTGGTTTCAGTTAAAATTCAACCAAAAGCATCACTACCTTAAATATGAGCGATATTACTCGTCAGCAAATATGTTTGGTATCAGCACAGCAATATCATCAAGTATGTGATGGAAATGCGTACAGGGTTATTTATGCTCCGTTCCCCCTCTCTCATGATCACTTGGGAATCTGAGAGGCTCCGGTCAGGCACAGGACACCTCTCACTGTGGCTGTTCGGAGAACTCCAGCCAATCAGATGAGAGATGCCTTACTATGATTCAGTATGCTTTGCGCTCTTATCTGAGCCAGTATTGGCTTGGCTGTAAAAAACAAGAGGCGATCGACATCAATTCTGCAGCGGGTGACTTCAGTATTCTGCAGGCTTAGAGGAAACACTGCTGTTAATCTACACAAGAAACAAGACAACAACAAACACTTCAAGTCTTTCTGAAGCGGGCCTTTTGGGAGGCCTAGACTGCCTCCTCACTGCCATATTGTAAATGGAGTAACCTCTACAGCAAATACTGTAGGACTGCATTTAACGATTATTTTGATAATCGATTTATTTATCACTTAGACTTCAGCTACATCTAAATGCTGCCACTTCACACTGAAGTTATTTGTTGCTTTTGTTTAGTTCCTTTCATCAAATGCTGACTCAGTTGTTACTCTGGCTCTATTATGTTGTGTTTGTAGTATATTATGTTTTTTCCCATGGCGTTAGGTCTTGCTTGTTTTGTTTAGATGTACTTTTATGTTTACGCTTTATAAAGTGCCTTCAACACTGACTGAACTTTGCAGTAGGCCTATATCAAGTAAACATTCTTACTAACCCTAACCAAATCTTGTCTTTTGTAAAGAAAATGCTGTTATTAGAAAACATTTTCATATTTAAATTTTTGTATTGAAAGTAAGGCTAAAAGAAGCCTAATTATTGTGTAATCTATCAACTATATGAATATAATAAACTTTTTTATGATGAACTTTTTTATGTATTTTTAGACAAGTACGTCATGATATAAAATGCTTTTAATGCAACTGAAATTGTATTTAACTTGATCGCAGTTTAATAAAAAAGACAAACATTATAACTTACTAATTTTAAAGCTTTCATTTCCAAAGTTATTCAAACAGCAGATAAATTATATAGAGAAATGAGCAAAAAATATTTACACTATTAAAGAACATTATCACTGACTTAATCTAGTGCAAGATTAATCACTTTAAAAAAGCACTCCTATTATAATCAATGAAGCTGTCTACACCATATGATGAAGGAATCTCTCTGATTGGCCATTGCATTCATAAGCTCAACAGAATTGTATGTGATTGGTTATAATGCGCAACGCTGTAAACGCGTAAAAGGAAAAACGCAAAAAACAGATCTAAATTTTACACTGCAATTGACACTTTTCATTTCATTTTCACTTTAATGGTGACAGCCATAATATAATTAATTTAACTGTTCAGGGCATTTCAGACTATAGCCAGGGGATCACCATGTGATGTCAACATGGTGGTGTCCATGAAGGGGCGACCCACCCCATGTAGCTTTTCTAGAAGATAGATATGCCTAGAGTCAAATCTCATATGAGATCATCATTTTACTTATATTCCTCTAAACTGTTATTTCTTATAATGCTCACGGTTATATTTATTTTTTATTTATTTCTTTTAGTCATTTAGCAGACGCTTTTGTCCAAAGCGACTTACAAATGAGGGCAATAGAAGCAATCAAATCCAAATATATGGAATACCTTTACACCCCTGTTCAGCTCCTCATTGGAAAGGAGAAATTTTACACTTTTATCCACTAAATGAGTTCATTTCAAATTTGATGCCTGCTACAGGTCTCAAAAAAGTTGGCACGGGGCAACAAAGGGCTGAAAAAGCAAGTCATTTTGAAAAGATTTAGCTGGGAGAACATCTAGCAACCAATTAAGTTAATTGACATCAGGTCTGTAACATGATTAGCTATAAAAGGGATGTCTTTATGGCGCTTTTCCACTGCGTGGTACGGCTCGGCACGGCTCAGTTTGGTTTGCGTTTCCACTGCAGTTTAGTACCGCTTTAGAGTGGGCGGGATTATTCACATCAGGGCTCGCAAAATCGCTAGCCCGACGTCCCAGGGCTATTGTGTTTTCCAGTCGGGCTACCAAAATGTATCACTGCCCTGCCCGACGGGCTACCTCCCCGCAGGTTCTTAAACTCCTAAAGTGAGTTGTATCAAACTTAAGGCCAAAAAAAGTTTTAAATACGTTAAATGGTATAAGACATGTAATTATATTTTCAAGAGTTCTACAGTTGGGGACGAAAAGACAAGAGTCACGATACTGGATTCAACTTCAAAAGGCAATGATGTCATTGAATAAATATGAGCTGCACTTTTGTGCGGATGTCTTTATTTGAATGTGTCTGAAGGGAACCGACTGTCCTCAGAAACGTGTCATTGGCAATTTAATTTCATTTTAGCTATAATTCCTGATTAAGCAGCTTTTATGAGCGCGGAGCTGCTTTGTGTCCAATTGTTACCGGGGAAAAGCAGCTGCAAAAAGAGGAAACACATCAAACATTACCTATATTTTAGAACACCATCCCTCTGTGCAGATACATTTATGTCCCATTTATATCTTAAGGTTAAAGCCTTATGATTTCCGTGATGCGGAGTGAATCCCAGAATCCGGTCATGACAATGAATTTACAATGCAGATGTCACATAAAATCTGCGATTTTATGTATTGATTAATAAATCAAAAACAGAGCTGTCAAATCACGACATGGTCTAGTGTCTGTGATTATTAAAGAGCAAAAACAATGCTATATAAAAATATAATCTGTTTGTTTTGCGTGTCTCTCTGTGAATGAGCGGCGTTGTGTCGTGTACTACATACTCAAGTATGCGCGCTGGCGCCACTCATAGTGTTAACAGCACCTGCTGTCTCACTATCTGAGGACATGGACACAAACACTGAGAGCCTCACTGAGAGAACAACAATCCTTTCATCATTTTATTTGAGAAAACCACTGTCAAATACACTGACACTCAAAGCTCTTCACTACTACCCGTCAAAATAAAAGTCCGCTTTTTAACTCGAAGAAATTGACAGAAATTACGACTGTACTATAATGTAGCCTACTTCTATAATAATAATAATAATAAATTTATAGAAACATTTAAGAAATATAATTTTCTCCTTATTTTTATTTAGTAAATCTCTGTTGTGCAGTCCTTTACGAAAACATAAAAAGGATAAAAGTTATTTTCATTTGATTAGATTTTAAAACATTAATTAAATTGTTTAAGCTTTATGCATTAATTTCATTAACACCATTTTTGATATTATATTTGTATTATATCATAAAAGTACAGAATCCAGAATAATTAAGTCAAACCAGAATTTATGAATTGTTATGAATTATTAATGATGAATATAAGTTGTTAAACTAATATATAATCAATGATGAAACTTACTTGATTGTTTTTGATTAATGAAATTTGAATAAACACATGCTTCCAAACATTTGTTCAACCAAAAAAAAAACCTGTTTTGATTGTTTAATACCGTATACAGTGATATTTTCTGAGACGATTATCATACCGTGAAAATCTCATACCGTTACAACCCTATATGTGAATGTATCTGAAGGGAACCGACTGTCCTCAGATGTACTATAGTAGTAAAGAGAAAAATATAATGGATTCACTTGTTGCTTGAACTGAGGCGCTAAAACGATCGTGCCTGCCGAATTAAAGAGCGCCAAAACCGTATTTATTGTTTGAATTTCGTTATGAATTTGGCATAATTTTAAAGGTGATACTTTGTTTATTAAAAAGTAACAAAGCACAAAGATTTTTGCGATTACTGGATGGCAAGTGCGCTAAAAATAATATGAAGTTCACGCATTAACAGAACACAGCATATAGACTCAGATCTTGATAAGAAAAAGCCATATTAGTAATTATTATAATTGCCAATATCCACACAGCTGACAGCTTTACCTGTTGTAGTTTTTCAAGTTAGACACTACTTAAATAGAAATAGACACTACTTTTGTGTTTCTTTTACTTGCACATCTCTCTCCCGCTGCACAACTGAGCTGCGTTTAGCAGGTGTGCCGTCAATGCTGCTGTGCTGCAGAGACGAGGACTGTTTGAAACTCTTTTTTCCACTAAAACGTTGATGCGCATCGTCTCAGTTTAATACGTGAACATAACAAAAGATGTGATTGCAAAACAATTAGGAAAAAAGGCATTACATGCAAATTTTTAAGTCATAGCATGTACAAACCCGATTCCAAAAAAGTTGGGACACTGTACAAATTGTGAATAAAAACAGAATGCAATGATGTGGAAGTTTCAAATTTCAATATTTTATTCAGAATACAACATAGATGGCATATCAAATGTTTAAACTGAGAAAATGTATCATTTTAAGGGAAAAATAAGTTGATTTTAAATTTCATGGCATCAACACATCTCAAAAAAGTTGGGACAAGGCCATGTTTACCACTGTGTGGCATCCCCTCTTCTTTTTATAACAGTCTGCAAACGTCTGGGGACTGAGGAGACAAGTTGCTCAAGTTTAGGAATAGGAATGTTGTCCCATTCTTGTCTAATACAGGCTTCTAGTTGCTCAACTGTCTTAGGTCTTCTTTGTCGCATCTTCCTCTTTATGATGCGCCAAATGTTTTCTATGGGTAAAAGATCTGGACTGCAGGCTGGCCATTTGAGTACCCGGATCCTTCTTCTACGCAGCCATGATGTTGTAATTGATGCAGTATGTGGTCTGGCATTGTCATGTTGGAAAATGCAAGGTCTTCCCTGAAAGAGACGACGTCTGGATGGGAGCATATGTTGTTCTAGAACTTGGATATACCTTTCAGCATTGATGGTGCCTTTCCAGATGTGTAAGCTGCCCATGCCACACGCACTCATGCAACCCCATACCATCAGAGATGCAGGCTTCTGAACTGAGCGCTGATAACAACTTGGGTTGTCCTTGTCCTCTTTAGTCCGGATGACATGGCGTCCCAGTTTTCCAAAAAGAACTTCAAATTTTGATTCGTCTGACCACAGAACAGTTTTCCACTTTGCCACAGTCCATTTTAAATGAGCCTTGGCCCAGAGAAAACGCCTGCGCTTCTGGATCATGTTTAGATATGGCTTCTTTTTTGACCTATAGAGTTTTAGCCGGCAACGGCGAATGGCACGGTGGATTGTGTTCACCGACAATGTTTTCTGGAAGTATTCCTGAGCCCATGTTGTGATTTCCATTACAGTAGCATTCCTGTATGTGATGCAGTGCCGTCTAAGGGCCCGAAGATCACGGGCATCCAGTATGGTTTTCCGGCCTTGACCCTTACGCACAGAGATTGTTCCAGATTCTCTGAATCTTTGGATGATATTATGCACTGTAGATGATGATAACTTCAAACTCTTTGCAATTTTTCTCTGAGAAACTCCTTTCTGATATTGCTTCACTATTTTTCGCCGCAGCATTGGGGGAATTGGTGATCCTCTTCCCATCTTGACTTCTGAGAGACACTGCCACTCTGAGAGGCTCTTTTTATACCCAATCATGTTGCCAATTGACCTAATAAGTTGCAAATTGGTCCTCCAGCTGTTCCTTATATGTACATTTAACTTTTCCGGCCTCTTATTGCTACCTGTCCCAATTTTTTTGGAATGTGTAGCTCTCATGAAATCCAAAATGAGCCAATATTTGGCATGACATTTCAAAATGTCTCACTTTCAACATTTGATGTGTTATCTATATTCTATTGTGAATAAAATATAAGTTTATGAGATTTGTAAATTATTGCATTCCTTTTTTATTCACAATTTGTACAGTGTCCCAACTTTTTTGGAATCGGGTTTGTATATATACAGTGGTGTGAAAAAGTGTTGGCCCCCTTCCTGATTTTTTATTTTTTTGCACGTTTGTCACACTTTAATGTTTCAGATCATCAAACAAATTTAAATATTAAAGGGATAGTTCAAGCGTTGACCGTCAAGCGTTGACGCCACGTGTGAATGCAGCGTGAGCCAGAGCGCGCGCACACACACGTCACACACCGGATGTGTGTGCGCACTCAGATCACTTGGACATGGTTGTGTACAAGAGGTAAAAAACAATATAAATACTGTTCGTTTTCTCACACAAACCGCTCGTTTCGTGTCTTAGGCCATCAATGTGTAGTTACGATGGGGAATTGTTTAATTTGGATTTCTCTGTGCATGTTCTTTTCCCCTCTTATAGAGACAGTGACCTATACCTGCCATTATATGACTGACAGACTAGAACGGTTTGACCTAAAATCATCAAAATTGGATCTACTGAAGAAAAAAGACACCTACATCTTGGATGCCCTTGGGGTAAGCTGATAGATACCAAATTTTAATTTCAAAGTGAACTATCCCTTTAATCAAAGATAACACAAGTAAACACAACATGCAGTTTTTAAATGAAGGGTTTTTTTATGAAGGGAAAACAAAATCCAAACCCACATGGCCCTGTGTGAAAAAGTGTTTCCAAAAGCCAGCATCTCTGATGGTATGGGGTGCACAAGTGCATACGGTATGGGCAGCTTGCATGTTTTGGAAGGCACTATGAATGCTGAAAGGTATATAAAGGTTTTAGAACAACATATGCTCCTCTCCAGCCGACGTGTATTTCAGCAGGACAATGCAAAACCGTATGCTGCAGCTATTACAACAGCATGGCTTCGTAGTAGAAGAGTCCGTGTGCTGAATTGGCCTGCCTGCAGTCCAGATCTTTCACCTATAGAGAACATTTGGCGCATCATTAAACGAAAAATACGTCAAAGATGACCACGAACTCTTCAGCAGCTAGAAACCTATATCAGGCAAGAATGGGACCAAATTCCAACACCAAAACTCCAGAAACTCATAACCTCAATGCCCAGATGTCTTCAAACTGTTTTGAAAAGAAGAAGAGATGCTACACCATGGTAAACATGCCCCCTTCCCAACTATTTTGAGACCTGTAGCAGGCATCAAATTTGAAATGAGCTCATTTTGTGCATAAAATTGAAAAATTTCCCAGTTTAAACATTTGTTATGTTATCCATGTTCTATTGTGAATAAAATATTGGCTCATGTGATTTGAAATTCTTTTAGTTTTCATTTTATTCAAAAAAAAAAAAAAAAGCGTCCCAACATTTCCAGAATTCGGGTTGTAGATATATATATATATATATATATATATATATATATATATATATATATATATTAGTGCTGTCAAAGTTAATAACGCGTTAACGCAAATTCATTTTAACGGCACTCATTTTTTTAATGCGCGATTAACGCAGCGCGTATTTTCTGTTTGACCCGTGGCCCAACCCGTAGTTGGAGAAATGGAGATGCACAGTGTTGCCAACTTAGCAACATTGCAGACCCCTTTAGAGACTTTTTTCCCTTCAAAAAAGTGCCCAAACCTAGTCACCGGTACTGCCGCGCAAGGTCTTGCTCTCCCAGCACGCGCACACACCTCTCTCTCTCTCTCTCTGCGTCTGCTCAGTTTCTCTCCCAGCGCGCGCCGCACACACACCTCTTTCTCTCTCTCTCTCTCTCTGCGTCTGCTCAGTTTCTCTCCCAGCGCGCGGCAGAGGAGCAGCGCTTTATTTCAGTTAAACACAGATATTATGTTGCTTCTCTAATTTTACATTCAAGTATAGCCGAAATCACAGCACAGCTATTGTCTTTATCTTATGTGTATTTGATTTCATCAGACGACGGCACGATTATAAATCAGGATTTTTGTGCAGATTAACATCTTGGAAGGGAGAGCTGGTTATGTCTTAATGGGTCGCGTTTCAGTCACTATTTCATATTCATTCCATTGTCTGACAACAGAAACAGAAACATATACCAATGAAAACAGTTTTATTGAGAATTTAGCTTAATCAAAATACAGTATGTGGGCACAGAGAGGCAAACAAATGTAATAATAAATAATAAATGTAATGCAAAAAATAAATAAATGAGGCTCGATCATCTATTAACAAACGTGAGTGTTTATCAGTGTGTTCCGTCGGTGAACACGCAGCCTGCAAAACACTAAAATAAATATCAAATAAATAATACAGTTAAATAGGAAAGTAGCCTTAAATAAGAAAGTTAAATATACCCTGTCTACCATGTATAACATGTCTGCGAGCGGCGTGGCGAGACACGTCAAAATACTATAGAACTCATTATAATCGATGCTGTCTACACTGGATGTGGCGTAATACGACAAGAAAAATCCCTCACAGTAAACTGCCTCGTCCTATTTATGACTTAGACAAAAAGTTCAAATGTCCTGTGTAGACAGACTCAACCTGTTGTGTTGCGACGCAGCGTCCTGTTTAGACACGGTTCACTGTTCCGCCACCAAGCAAGAGGGCATGTTAACTCCTCGTCTGCACGCGCTCTGTGTGGAATAGGAATCGCTGCGTATGTTGCCACATTTCTTGTTAGCATCTTCCATTTACCGCTGTCTCGTTCGTATTTGGCCAGTTTGGAGAAAGCCTCACCAATACAAACCTGACCAGCCTGGCGTTTGCGATCATGTGAACTTGAAGACACTTGTACAAACACGGATGGGAGACGTGAATGAAAATGATTCCAGATCGGCGATGCACTGTTTGGTTTCCCAACAAGGTCCTTCGCTCAACACGAAATAAATTTGCTGAATGAAGAATAAACTGTATTTTCCTGCGCTCAAACCTGCCAATCTAAAGAACACGCCGTGTATGGCGTTTGAGGTAATTTGTGAATTAGCATAGATTTATAGTCTAAATAAAACAATTTGCAACTGTTGCTATTATTACACTTGTATACAAAATTTTGTAGAGTGTGTGACTTCACGCGCACTTCCACCGGTGGCAATAGACAACCTCGGTGGTTGGGTGACGCGGTTGTCACAGCGACTGTCACAGCGACTGTCACAACCCTACTGACGAGCAAGAGTAAAGATGCTACAGAAGCAGCAAACTTTGCCAGTCCAACTGCTGTCCAGTGATGAAGAACATTCCTTATAAAGGAGCTCTTAGTTAGAATCAAAAAGTTGCTTCCGTCTCATTTATGTCATGCTCAAATGTTTACTGACTGGTTAAGATTTTAAATCTCCAGGACTGACTTTATTAGCAGACTTGCTGTAGCCCACCAGATACTGTATACACTTTTCTGAACAAGCAAGCATAAAATTTAAATAAATAAATACAAAATAAATAGGCTATATAATAAATACTAGGGCTGGTAAGCGATTACATTTTTTTAATCGAATTAATTACATGATGTGGCAATTAATTAATCTAATTTAAGATTTTTTAATCTAAAAAAGATAATTTAAAGTCATTGTTGTGTAAAGCATCAAACAGACATTACAAAAAGTATCTTCAGCAAGAAATATGTTTTGGTGACAACATAACATGTTATCTACTAGGGTGATAATGGCCAAAAAAATAAATCATATCTTGGTATTTTCTTGGCTCAATTACAATATTTGGTATTTTCTAAATTCTTTCTATTTCTTCTAAAAAAAAGTTATTTTACATCCTGTCCAATGTTGTCCAATGAAACAATGTTCATAAAGGCTATGAAAACAAATACAGAAAATGTTACCATGTAGTCTATGCTATATAATAGCCTATGTGCAAAAAAGGGTTAAAATATCATTACATTCTTACATTGTAACATTACAATCTAAAAACAAAAATAATACTCCTTAAGACAGAAATTAAAGTCACTAAACTAAAAATGAAAATAAAAATAAAAAGCACATACTAATTGTATTAGGCTATTTTGATTACCCCATTACAGCAGTCTAACTTTACAGTTAGGCTACTGCTATCATAAAAATACACTTATGCCTACTTGTAGGTTTAAAATTCTACATATTCATATATTTAAAATATACATTTTACTAAAATATTTATAGTTTGACAATGTATGTGCCATACATTGTCAAACTATAAATATTTTAGTAAAATGTATATTTTAGTCAGGATTATTGCACTCCCATTTCATTGCGCTCCATCTATTTGGTGAGCATGCGCGCAGCAGTGCTCGTAATATTCACGGACTGAGAACATACCTGTGAAATGTAAGTTATGCACTGAGGAAAACACCGCATCTCAAACGCATTAATCAGCGCAAGTAGCCTATCTGTCAGCAGCACATGTATCTGTCAGAGCATCTGACAGGGCAAGTAAAAACATTTTACTGAGCAACAGGCTACACAGCTGCATTAACCTGTTAGCCTGCACCAGGACGCCGGCGCACTTAACACTCTTTGTTTGAACGTGATGGTTTGAGAATAGATTAAATTAAATGGGACAAAGTTAATCTTGACAAACTATATATCATTCTGAAGGTCTAAGCCTCAAGCATCGACGACAGATCGCTGTTTTTCGATAGAAAGCTTATAAGGAATGTATTTGCTAAATTTGTGTAAGCAGTACACATCAAAACATTTATAAAAAAACAGTACATACCAGATTCATCCTGATAATGAGACACAAACGTATCCACTGCTGTAAATCCCGGTTTAATTTGAGAGGTAAGGATCCACGGAACAACATTCCATCAAGAACTTTTAGTCCAAAGAAACAATAATGTTGTAATTTGGATCGTTATTGATTTGTTTCAGTTTCATTTCTTCAGGGAGAGTTATTGTTTGTGTCCGTTATGGAATAAATTAAGCTCAAAAACAGCGTCTTGGTGGTAAAAAACATCACAGTTTTGTAGCTTACAGTCTCACAGACAGAATGAGACCATCCAAAAAAAAAAAAGGGTAAAAAATACATGGAATATTGTTCATTTGAATTCTGGCGCTCCCTCGTGACGGTGCGTGACGCACGCTGTGACGCACCTGTCAGCTGATGGGGGCGTAACTGGACAAATAAACCTTTTTTTCAAAAAATTGTATTTATGTGTGTGTGTGTGATGTGTGGAACATGGCTGTATCTGCATGATTACCATCTATATGAACGCACAGCAGCGTGCAATTACCAACTATATGACTGCTATCAGAATGCTGTCGATGACGCCTATTATTGATGATATGGCCCATCTGTATGATTATCATCTGTATGGACGCACATCAGCGTGTGATTACTGACTGCAATCAGTGTGAATGTCTGGCAATATCAGTTTATGTCTGGCAGTGCAGAGTATTGAGTATGTAGGCTACTACATACAAAGCAAATTCTTCTTTTTTTTATTACTCAAATTATTCTTATTGTATTTTTAGGGCTCAAATAAATCACTTATTTGATGTATAAAATTATGTCTATTATTTTATAATTGAAAAACTATGTATAATGACTAAAATAGTTTGTGGAATTCTTCAATACATTTGGTAGTAATTTTCATTAAATGGGGGGGGGGGGGTATCTGGAAATATTATCAGAAAAATGATTGCAGGAATCTCATTTTTCATGGTATCTTCTAATTTGAAATATAAACTCATTAGACATGTGACTTTCAACCCATTACTTTTCTGGATTGCTCCTGGACTTATTTCATGTATTTGTTTATGAAATAAAAAAAACATTCAGTGTGGTAAAACATTTTTCAAGGCACTTCAGTGTCTATAACTTTTTTATTTTGAGCATTATCAACTCTGGATGATGCATAGTAAAGCCTAGAGTGTCTTCTTTCCAAAGATACATAAATTGTGTGTGTAGCAAATTATTGTCAGGAAATGTTACCATTTAAATTTAGGTAGGTCATTTTCAGCTGTGAGGCCCAAAATGGCGGTGCAGGTTAACAGGTTAAACTATACGTGTTAACTATATAGCCTATCTTATGCGTGATTTTAAAGCCCTTAAAGGGTTAGTTACATTGCAGTTGCATTGCTGTCTATGGAGGGTCAGAGAGCTCTCAGATTTGATCAAAAATATCTTAATTTGTGTTCCGAAGATGAACGAAGGTCTTACAGGTTTGGAACGACATGAGGGTGAGTAATTAATGACAGAATTTTCATTTTTGGGTGAACTAACCCTTTAATAAAGCATGCCTCATGTTTGGATTATGCACCTTCCCTGAAGCAGTTCACTCAGAGTCCTCCGCTATTTTTTAGGTGTGCTCATTTTGAAACAACTGTAGGCCTATATAGATAGAAACGGTATTGCCTCATTCTGTATTGTTAAAAAAAAAATGGATAAAAATGATAACTATAATGTGTGGCTGAAGAGCACTTTGCAGCACTTCGACCTCGGCGCAGTAATATCATCACTCCTGAAAACTACCCCTCTCCCTCTTCCGTCAATACAACCAACGTGGCCTGCACTATCACTATCAGGGAAGAGGGAGAGGGGGAGTTTTCAGGAGTGATGATATTACTGCGCCGAGGTCGAAGTGCTGCAAAGTGCTCTTCCGCCACACATTATAGTTATCATTTTTATCCGCTTAGAAAATCGCCACATTTTATTTTGTGTCACCATACTTACTTGTGTAACTACTCATGTAAACGTCTTTAAATAGGGAAAACATGGAAGTGTTTGGTGGCTTCTAAATTTATCCCAGTTTGGATCCTAAGGAATGAATGGTGCTAAGCTAAACGCTAGCATAGTGGTGCCGCGCGCTAGAGTGATTAAGTGCACGGACTGAGACGGGAGAGGTACATATCAACTCGTCTAAGTTGAGGGAAGAACATATTGGAATATGGAAAAACGGTGGCGTTTTCCTTTAACTCATTAACTCCTTACCAAAACTCCCAAATAAAATTAGATTTATTATTCAGATTGAAGATTTTTGAAATTTGAAAAATTTGACATTTTAAAAGACTAGACTAAATGTGACCATCAAATAAAACACATCTCTTTCCAGCTGTTCTTGTTTATTACCATATACCCACGAGATACGTGTAAATGTAAATGCCACATTCGTGAGTTTATTACATGAATTATGCAACGCAATAAAGATAACACAGGTGCAAACACAAGGGATGAAGTTGCTAAATATAGCATGTACACAAAAGCCAGCATCTAGTATCCTGCCAGCTTATGCCAACGTTTATCATTAGCAACTTAACAGCTTTAGACTTTGGGAGTACGGTGAAGTATCAAAACGTCTATGAGGGTACATTTTTAAGAACATGTGCAGGTTATCATAACATGTGCACCAACATGAAACAAAATCTGTCCTCTCCAGTGCAAAGGCCAAAAGCTTATTTCGGCCACGCATTAATTACATAGACTTTTTCCTGGAAAGCATCAGTGTTGAAACAGCACACTTTCCACTTACAATAAAACTGTTATGGCTATTATGGATATGGCCTAATTAGTCTGTAAAAGCTCTTTATTACTTCACCTATCAACAGTAAAATGTACAATTGTCAAAAGTTCTAGGAATGATTATTTTAAAAATGGCTTACACACCATCAGCACAATACACTCCAAATGTTTTGTCTCATTAAAACAGTCATAATTAAATACTACACACTCTCTCGTTCCACTTTGTCAGTAACTAATCAATTAAAGATCTCTGTGAACTACATCAAGCTCGATCAATGTGATCAATATGCAAACAGATATTAAAGCAATGCTTACTGGTGGAACGGAGTAAAAAGGGTGAAAAATGGTCGTAAAGAGCTCAAAAAAAAAAAAAAAGGAAATTTCCTTGGCAAAAGCACTGGAACCAGGGAGGGGAAAACACAATGGATTTGTTTGTGGAGTTTGCTTAGTTTGATCTGAACCCCTAACCTTAAATATTAAACTTCAGCATTTGAGCTAAAGTCATATATGATACCACAAATAGTGTGGCTTGTTTAGGAGAAGTGAATTACCTAAGGCATTAGACCTACATTTTTTTCACCTTAAGAAAAAAAAAATCACATAGAAAATGAAGGTAAATCTAGAAAGCAGAATATCAAATATGTGCTTTTTTTGCATTTTTTTTTTTTTAAATATAAAAATATAAATATAAATATAAATATATAAATATATATATATATATATATATATATATAAAAACATAGTGACTCACATCTAACCTGTATAGTTAAGACAAACTCACCGTGTCTATCTAGTCATGAAGTTGTATATATATATTTCAATTTCAGCAGGCAACTATTTTTACAGCCACAATTAATCACAACGATGTATATACAATTACATGTGATTAAGCATATAAATCGTCAGTTTGTTGTTTTACACACATGCACACAGACATTTCATACACGACATAGTAGTGAGATGCATAAAAAATCTTTAGACATGCACATAACAACAAAAGACAATACTTTATTGAACCTTTTCTGATAAGAAGTGTGCGCTGCAAATGCGAGCATTTTTGACGATGGTTTCTGTCCAGTCCGCTCGTTTTATCTCGTTTAACCACAGCTGTCGTCGTTTTTTTGTCTGGCAGTGGCAGCAGGTATGCCTTAAAATTTCAAATTGGAGCCTCTACTAGATCGATTCGGGCACCCAACATCACAACAAGATGATATTTTAAGCTCCTTGTGTAGCCGAATCTGCGCTGGTTTGAATGGGCCGCCTCCAGTTTTCCCTTTGTTTTGCCTTAAACTAGCGCTGTGATGTAATCGTGACGTCGGCCCTAAAAGGGTCTATAGCTACATCCAGTTGTTGGGTTGCATACATAATCCTTACTCTTCCTAAATGGAATCACATTATACAAAAGTTTGTGAGCCTTGCAATTTACATCTGAGCAAGCAATCATGGATGAGACAAATGGATAGGGAAAAATAGTGATATAGGCCTAAACCTGATATAAATAAATTTGTAAACTAATAAAAATCAATGTCAAGGTTTCATTTAGGAGCTAAAGGATCTAAAGAACTTTTGTCTTGAGCCCCAGTTAATAAATCTTTAGAAAAAAAGTTTTAAATCTAGTTGTATATATTATTGTGTACAAAATGTTAAGTTTGTATCTTACAAAAAGGTTTTGATTTGATGGTAATTGTTAAAAGTTTAAGTTTGGTATGATTTGATGGGAAAGCTTAAAATCATGGGAGTTATCCTGCATTACGTCCAATGGCCAGGGGCCTGTACCTTGATGGTAGATGAACAAATTCAGAGTTACAGGATTAGTTTCGAGTTGACAAAACCAAACCACTCCAATCTGGCTTTGTTGGCATCAACTTTCTTTGTCAACTCAGGCTTTGATCCTGAGTTTGTGGAGCGTGTGCACATGAATGTGAGATACCACTGCCGAACAGCCAATCACGAGCCTTGGTTAAAGGTTAAAGGTTTTGCTAAAGGTTAAAGGATTGAAGAATATGATGAATTTAAATGCATTTACAATGAAAAAAATTACTTGTTCATGAAAGAGGACAAAGAAAATAAATGATCTTGCTTTATCAGTGCAGTCACAAGTGAAACTTAAGTTAGTTTATATAGTTGGAAATATACAGCGATAGAGACTCAAATGTAAGGTCACATAGTCATTTTTAAAGCATTATCTATTGATTCTACAGCTTATTTATATTACATACGATCTGGATTAACATTCATTTAAAATAAATTATTTATATTAACTGTTAAACTAAAATTGATTGTGTGTAATGGATTAATAATAATATAAATCATATAAAATAATTAAGTAATTATCATTAAAGCCAGACATTTTTTTTAGTACTAGTGACCTTTAATTTGGAGCAAGACAAACTGGGGGAGTGACTTTTTTTGTGTGTGTCAGACATGTGTCACTTTGCTCACATCTGATTGGTCCAATTTCAGTTTGAGATCTCTAACTCAGAACATAACCTGCCCCAGAGCAGGTTAGCCGTGGAGTGTAAGTTACTATGGCAATGAATGCAGCTAAAAGCCAAGCCACTTTCATGGTACCTAAAACCCAGGATTGGTGCAAACTAAACTGAAACTTACCTGGCTAGCCAGCTAATCCAGCTTCATGGTACAGGCCCCAGGTGAACTACAAAACTGCAAAGCACAAATCCTGACAAACTATCATATTGAGTAGTTCCTCCCATTTTCAACATTAACCGTTTTTGTGAAATGTACTTTGGTATTGCCCAATCATTGTTCAATACATTTCCCTATCCTCATTTCCAGAATTCACAACACGTTAATCACTTCAAATTAATGTAACAATACTGATACACCTGACGTTTCAAACAGTGACATACATCCAGTCCCATGTGATAAAGAGAAGTCACATGATAAACTCTTGATATTAAAGTTGGAGGCTCAAAACAAAAAATAATTTACTTAAATGTACTTTTAATAAAAGAAAGGTAGATGGTGTCTTACACCATCAAGCACTAAAAAGGACAATGAAAGTGGTGCATACAACTCTTAAGTGGAAGTGTGAATGATCACAGAATGTTTCTTTTTTTATTATTATTATAGGTGTTCAATTATTTCTTTAAAAGAATATTATGGTTCAATACAAGTCAAGCTCAAAAGACAGCATTTGGGGTTCATGCATGATGTTGATTACCACAAACATTTCGGCTTCTCCCTCTTTTTTTTTTAAAGTAGTAAAAAATGACATTACAGTAAGGCAGTTACAATGGAAGTGAGAGTGGGGTCCATTTTAGAGGGTACAAGGCAGAAATCAGAAGTTTAAAAATGTATTCAAGCATTTAAACTCCTTTCGTAACACTTACACATTATTTGAGCTGTAAATTTGTTTAAAACAATGTTTAATAGTGTTAAAGTGTTTACAGTGTTATGTTGTCATGGCAAAATATGTGTAAAATTTGATATAACTTTACACATAAAAGGCTAGTAAGTGATCTTTCGACACTAAAATCATTTTAACATAAATGTTGGTTACACATATTGGCTACACTATTGAAACAGTGAGCAGTTTAAAGTTTACTAATTGGCCCCATTGCCTCCCATTGTAGGTGCCTCACTGTAACCCAGTTTTTCAGTGTTATTTATTTTTTTATTAATTATTATTATTATTATTAAATTTTTTTATGAAAAGGAGAGATGAGTCCAAATAAATTTTTGAGGGAATGAACACTGGTGATTGCTTTGATAAGGCCTGCATTGTGGTGTCAAATTATTCAAATGATTAAATACACACCGGAGCCACATGGGACTCTGTCATATATCTGCTGGAAAATGTGTCATGATTAGTGTGTTAATGATATAACCATCTGTTTAAGTCCATAAATCGGATCCATGAACCAGACAGTTGCAGGGTGACAAGAGGAGGACAAGACTTCTATTACACGCACGTATGTTAATAAAATAACAATCAGATTATGGACTTTATCATATCAGAATTTACGGAGGACTACGGCAGAGAGTGGTCAGCACAAATTTCCACATAGAAACTGGAAACCCCTGTTGTGTAAAAAAAATAATAATATTCATCAATATTTACACTACCGGAACACCAATTATTTAATTTTTTTCATGTTGTTGAAATAAAGTATTTTATGCTGTCTTATTGATAATGCAGTAAAAACACTAATATTGTGAAATATTATTACAATCTAAAATAACTTGTCTATTAATATACAAGTTCAAATGTAATTTATTCCTGTGCTACAAAGCTGAATTTTCAGCAGCTATTACTCCAGTCTTCAATGTCACACGATCCTTCAGAAAACATTGTAATATGTTGGTTTGGTGCTCAAGAAACACCCTTTATTATTATTATTATTATTTTTTATTTTTTTTGTGGAAACAGTGATACACTACCATTCAAAGGTTTGAGATAAGTAACTTCTTTTTTTTTTTTTTTTTAAGAAATTTGCCTAATACTTTTATTTAGCAAGGATCCATTAAATTGATCAAAAGTGACAGTAAAGACAATGTTTAGAAAAATCAAATAATTTTCTATTCATTAAAGAAACCTGAAAAAAATGTATCATGATTTCACCATTGATAATAACGAGAACAATTATTAACAATTACCAATACTAACTGAGCACCAAATTAGCATATTACAATTATTTCCAAGAAATCATGTGACGCTTAATATTGGAATAATGATTGGAATTGGAAAATTCCGCTTTGCCATCACTGGAATAAATTACATTTTAAACAGCTTCAAATACAAAACAGTTATTTTAAAATGAAATAACATTTAATAATAATAATAATAATAACATTATCTCTTTTGAAAAGAAATGTCTTTCAAAAATATTTTTTTAAAATAATTATTCCAAACTTTTATCTGCATTGAACAATATTTTGTATTATAGTGTATACTACAAGCCAGCAACATGAAAGCCTTTATATTTAAAATAAAATAAAAGGCTAGCATAACATGGATTACACAATGAAGTTCCATAAGAAACAGTGACAGCACTCTTGCCACAGCAAACACAGCTCTAGTGGATTCAGACTTCGTTCCAGGTAACACTGGTAGATTACAGTAAACTGAGCATGCTAGGGCAAGTCAATCCTTCACCAGATACTAGTCTCAGTAACTTCTCACTAAGACAAATGTGACGAAATAGCAACTTGAAACTCAACAGCACAGCCCCAAGTTAGAGACAGGACATTAAGCAGCCCAAACCAGAGGGCTTCTGGTGTCAATGATCACTGAATTAATGCATGTAACACCAGACAACAACCAGGTACCACAGGATTGATATGAAAACAACATCATGATAACTACATTGGCTGCAAGTGTAAATGCAGAAAATGTGATTTTCCACCATGTGATTCTAAATTCAAACAAGCACACTTTTTAAATTTGGCAGTAACTTTTCAAGCACAAACACTTGGTAGGTTATTTACAACTTTTGCTTTCCAGTCCATTTTCGAAAAAAAAAGTGTTTGCATGTGAGCAGATTCTGTAAAGCCAAGCTGCTTCACTGTGGTGGATTGTGATGAATAGGTCAGATCTGAACTCCTCTGGAGAGGCTGCCATTGAAGCAACTGAACTCAACCAATTCTCATGTGTCTCATTAAACCACTTAAAGTGAAAATTGGTCTCCTACTATTATGAGAATCGTTTAGCAGAGCTGCAGAAGCAGAGGAAAGGCCATCTTCAAAATAGAAATAGCTTTCTAAATACTGTGCACAATTTTTTGTACTATTTATCTTAACAGTCACCATCCAAATGGCAGCAATCGGGGTCCAGTTATCATCTTGGTATATGTCTTAACTGTAGATACTAGGTAGTCTGGTCAAGTAATGAGTGAAGAAAATATTAAATCATCACATTGGAAATGCAGGTGCATTCTGTCATACAGTTTTGCACATATTGTGTGCAATAATGTGCACAGTAAATAGGCTATGCCATTCCAAACATAGTCTTAAAATGTCTTTGGTTGGATGACAAATACAACCTTCTTAACAATGCCTAGAAATACAATACATGAACTGTATTAATGAATAAAAAAAGGTAACGAAATTTCGTAAAAAAAAGACAAAATTGCTATTAAAGTAAAAAACAAACAACATATAGTCCCTCAACGAATATGAGCTCATTAAAAAAAATAAAAATATATGTTCAACAATTATTCATGAAAGAGAAATGGTAGTTATCGACGCCGTATAACAGGTCACACTGCTGTCAATGCTTGACGTGTCATGTCAGCTAACCCCTTACAAGCTGGAAAAGCATATCTATATTAGGCTACTTCGTAATAACTTGATTAAAACTCTCATAACTAAGGAAGTTAGAATTACCAGTTAATGCAATCAGCATTTTAAAGCAGCAGGTTAGCCCTGAGGATAAAGTCTGGGTTGAGGGAAGCTAGTTGTTTAGTAGTTCTTAAATGACTGGAGTAAGATGGCTGGACCCCTGTGAAAACAAAACAACTTTCTGCCACCGAACGTCGTGTGACGTTTATACATCGGGCCACACTTACTCTTCTGGACTGAAACCAACGGCATACAAACTTATTTTATAACCTAGATAGATTTTTTTTCTCTCTCGTTACTTCCTCGTTGTCCTTTACAGTCAGATACGAAATACAATACGTTCGTTTATTCTGAAGGTTATGGAGTAATCTGTCATTAGTTAAAGACCTCGATCAAACCAAGACGTATAGCCGCGGAATGATATATGCGCGCTCTCAGACTTTATAACAATCTGTCACTAGAATGTTTCAATGTTACTCTTCACACTCACACAGGCTGCAACTATTGCCACTTTCCGATGAAAACCAAAACAACACTTGCGTTTCACTTCAAACATTAAAATATCGCACTTTTCACCAAAACATAATCTACAAACACCAACATATAAACAAATGAATACGGCGGAAAGCGTGAGGAATGATGAAGAGTAGCTAATGCTTACGGAATTGATGCAATTCTCTTTTTTCCTTTCCAGCTTCCAGCCAACTTAATTCAGAATGTAATCCAAGAAGAAACTTTTCCCAAAGCTCTCATGTGGATTAGGCGTTCGGTACGATATTTCAGGTCGAAACATTCCTCATTTGGGTGAAAGAAGCATAGTTTTCCTCGATTATATGAAATTTAAAGTTGTAGCGTTTACTCCATCATGGTGGCCATGTTTAAGAGAGACCGACACACTGCCTGTCACTGCAACGGACAAATAGACCCACATTAACGTTTAAGACTGTTACCGTTTTAAATTGCGCCCAACTCGTACAGAACATCTACAAACCGAATATATGACGCGTGATGTGCTAAAGCTAGAAGTTATTTCGCTTTAAAACTACATGGAGATATTTTTAAAAAGTCTCACTGACCCTGCGGAGCGATACATAGGGACATACTCAAGGTAAAACGTCTTCTCAGTCGTCAGCGGTGGACGGTAAAACGCGGAAGTAGACTCTGGAAATTGAGCTGGATTGAGTTCATGTCGCCTATCGGCGTACAAAGATAGTATTACTTAACTCAGACTCTTTCATCATCTTTCAGCAAATATTTTCAGTTATTACATCATATTTCTTAATTGTCCGAGAATTTAGCATTTTAAAACACCCCAGCAAATGACCAAATTATGTTTGTTTGTTTTTGCTTTGTTTATTTGTTTTAGTACAAGTAAACTTTTTATTTCTCTTTGTTAATAGTTTGCATTTAAGATACATTTATTTACATGTGTAAAGTTACCAGAGCATTTCTTTCTTTCTTTCTAATTCCCATACTATCCCCCCATCACTATTACACTACTACACTATTCTGAATACATACTTAAAAAGTAAATAAAAGCATACAACAATAAAGAGGTCACACAAAAATATCTACATACGCTGAAGAATATTATGGCAAAAATAAAAAAAGAGAGACACAAAACATTTACATGATTTTTGATGACATAAACCAAGCAGTAATTACCAATTTCCTATTTCATTTTTTTTTCTTTAAGCAGATGAAGTCTTTTTTTTTCTTTACCAGCAATGTAGACAAATTCAACAAATCAGCAAATAAATGCACACTATTCCATCTCAGTTATTTACAGCTTTAATTGTAATAGAAAATATACCGAATATAAAATAATAAAACACATAAAAGCAGTGTTTCATAAGTAGATTGGTAATTCGGAGTTCTTTTTTCCTAATAAAAAAGGGGCTCATTAAAGGTCAAGGATTCTAGGGAAGATGTCCAAAGCAGTCCAGGTGCAAGAGGAAATGAGCTTCTTGGCCTGAAAGAAGCACCAGTGTTTGAAAGACAGTGTCTCACTGATGCTTTCATCGCTCTGCTTCGACACGTTTCCTCTTTCCCGCTCACTGAATGATCCACGCTGTGTGTGTGTGTGTGAGAGAGCTTGTGCATGGGACTGGTTACAAAAGGGTGTCCTCAGTGTTTAACAACAAAATTGATTATTTTCAATAACAAACACTTCAGGGATTTTTAAGGGCTAACTTTTCAATACATATTCTTTATAGATTACCATTTTCTGCCTCTAACATGAAAAGAAGAAAAAACCTGCAGGAAAAAATAACAGCAATTAGGACATTTGCTTTAAATCTACATGGACACACACACACACACACACACACACACACACACACACACACACACATCTATTTGGCATGACAATAAAATTCTCTGTCAATTTAAGCCACTTTCAGGTTGAATAAAGTTCCCCCCCCTAGTTTTTCCTGTGTAAAAACAACCCATTTGTGGGCTAATTATTCTTTTTTGTTAGCTGATGATGTGCTAATGCTAAATGCAAATTGTGTAGTATTCACTCAGTTCACAGAGAATTCTTTTTAAAGCACCCCACTGTTTAATGAGAGGATGTACAGGGCTTCAGTCTGATGAGACACTTGTCTCATAATTGGTGGGAACGTATTATGTGGGTGGTCTTGGGAAGGGAAAAAATTAATCTACAACTAAGATCATATAATTACATAGGTGTCATGCTTTATGCACTCGGCCCATTAAAAGTCGTGTATTTTTATTATTATTCGACTGATATTCCAAAAGGACTCGTATAGGGAAAAGTGGGGGAAAACGCCCCCTATTGTTTTTCCCAAAATAACCACTGGATATAGTCAAGATACATTTTTGTTGTAACTATGGACTTTGTAGAACATCAGTTATATATGATAGTAAGGCCAGTAGATAGGGAGTACATGTTATTTAAGAAAAATTATATTTTAATATTTTTAGAATTAATTTTTTTTTTCAGACCTAATCTGTGTGGGGTAAAACACCCCATGGGGGCATGGCTTAATTACTGTCGTTAAAAAGGTACAAAAGTAAAAAGTTAAGAAAGTACCCTATCCTACAGAAAAGCTTTAAAAACTGCTAGATCTGATTACTTTTCGTCTCTTTTAGAAGAAAACAAACATAACCCCAGGTATTTATTCAATACAGTGGCAAAATTAACAAAAAATAAAGCATCAACAGGTGTTGACATTTCCCAACAGCACAGCAGTAATGACTTTATGAACTATTTTACTTCCAAAATTAATACTATTAGAGATCAAATTGTAACCATGCAGCCGTCAGCTACAGTATCACATCAAATAGTGTACTATAGATCCCCTGAGGAACAATTCCACTCATTCTCTACTATAGGAGAGGAAGAATTGTATAAACTTGTTAAATCATCTAAACCAACAACATGTATGTTAGACCCTATTCCATCTAAACTACTAAAAGAGGTGCTTCCAGAAGTCATAGATCCTCTTTTGGCTATTATTAATTCGTCATTGTCATTAGGATATGTCCCCAAAAACTTTAAATTGGCTGTTATTAAGCCTCTCATTAAAAAAACACAACTTGACCCCAAAGATCTAGTTAATTACAGACCGATCTCGAATCTCCCTTTTCTGTCAAAGATACTAGAAAAGGTTGTATCCTCACAATTATATTCCTTCTTAGAGAAAAATGATATCTGTGAGGATTTCCAGTCAGGATTTAGACCGTATCATAGTACTGAGACTGCTCTCATTAGAGTGACAAATGACCTGCTCTTATCATCTGATCGTGGTTGTATCTCTCTATTAGTGCTACTGGATCTTAGCGCTGCGTTCGACACTATCGATCACAACATTCTTTTGAATAGACTAGAAAACTTTGTTGGCATTAGTGGAAGTGCATTAGCATGGTTCAAATCGTACTTATCTGACCGCCATCAATTCGTAGCAGTGAATGAAGAGGTATCATATCGATCACAAGTGCAGTATGGAGTACCTCAAGGCTCAGTACTAGGGCCGTTACTTTTCACGCTTTATATGTTACCCTTGGGAAATATCATTAGGAAACACGGGGTTAGCTTTCACTGTTATGCTGATGATACTCAGCTCTATATTTCTTCACGGCCCGGTAAAACACACCAAATTGAGAAACTTATGGAATGCATAGTCGATATAAAAAACTGGATGACGAGTAATTTCTTACTGCTAAATTCTGAAAAGACAGAGGTGTTAATTATCGGACCTAAAACCCCCACAAGTAATAACCTAGAACACTGTCTAACACTTGATGGCTGCTCTGTCGATTCTTCGTCATCAGTCAGGAACCTAGGTGTGCTATTTAATAGTAATCTCTCCTTTGACAGACACGTTTCTAGCATTTGTAAAACTGCATTTTTTCATCTTAAAAATATATCTAAACTGAGACCTATGCTCTCAATGTCAAATGCAGAAATATTAATTAATGCGTTTATGACCTCAAGGTTAGATTATTGTAATGCTTTATTGGGTGGTTGTTCTGCACGCTTAATAAACAAACTACAGATGGTTCAAAATGCAGCAGCTAGAGTTCTTACTAGAACCAGTAAGTATGACCACATTAGCCCGGTTTTGTCAACACTGCACTGGCTCTGCGGGCGGCAGATCTTTTTCCTATTTAGCGCCCAAACTCTGGAACAATCTACCAAACACTGTTCGGGAGGCAGACACACTCTGTCAGTTTAAATCTAGATTAAAGAGCCATCTCTTTAACCTGGCTTACACATAACACACTAATACACTTCTAATATTCAAATCCGTTAAAGGATTGTTAGGCTGCATTAATTAGGTCAACCGGAACCGGGAACACTTCCCATAACACACAATATACTTGTTACATCGTAAGAAGATTGACATCTACGCTAATATTAGTCTGTTTCTTCCTTATTCCGAGGTCACTGCAGTCACCAGATCCAGTCCGTATCCAGATCAGATGGTAGATCAGCACCTAGAGACGACCTCTACAGCCCTGAACGTCAGCGGAGACCAGGACACCTAGATGAGCCCCAGAGACAGATGTGAGGACCCCGTCACCTAAACAGCCATCGGGAAAAGACCACTGGAACCAGTTGAGCCCTTACAATCTGACTTTGCAGCAGTTGGAATTGAACTGCTGTGTCGTCTGGCCAGAGGAGAAATGGCCCCCCGACTGAGCCTGGTTTCTCTCAAGGTTTTTTTCTCCGTTCTGTCACCGATGGAGTTTTGGTTCCTTGCTGCTGTCGCCTCTGGCTTGCTTAGTTGGGGACACTTCATTTCCAGCGATATCATCAACTTGATTGAACAGAAACGTTTTGAACTGAACTGAGCTGGACGATGCCATCACTGAATTCAATAATGAAATGCCTTTAACTGAAAATTGAGTGTTTAATCTTGTCATTTTACATTATTGACACACTATTTTCCTATTTTGATATTGTGCAGTTGCTTTGACACAATTTGTATTGTTAAAAGTGCTATATAAATAAAGGTGACTTGACTTGACTTGAATAAAAATATTTGGACTTTATATTTAAAAATTAGGCTACCTCAAGTTAGCATCAGGTTCGCTAGCTAGTTACAGTGCCGTGAAAAGGTTTTTGCCCCATCCTGTTTTTATTTATTTTTTTGCATATTTGTCACACTTAAAAGATTCAAACTAATTTTAATATTACACAAAGATAATGCAAGTAAATACAAAATGCAGTTTTTAAATGATGATTTCATTTATTAAGGGAAAAAAGCTGTCCAAACCTGCCTGGCCCTACGTGAAAAATGTATTGCCCCCTCCTGTTAAATCATGAAAGAACTGTGATTAACCACATTATTTTAGAAAGCTGAGTTAAATCACTAGCCAAATCCAAGCCTGAATACTGCCAGACCTGTTGAATCAAGAAATCACTTAAATAGAACCTGTCTGACAAAGTGAAGCATGCTTAAAGAGCAACACATCATGCCACGATCTAAAGAAATTCAAGAACAGATGAGAAACAAAATAGTTGACATGTATCAGTATAAAAAGGGTTATAAAGCCATTTCTAAGGCTTTGGGACTCCAGCGAACCACGGTCGGAGCCATTATCCACAAATGGAGAAAACTTGTAACAGTGGTGAACCTTCCCAGAAGTGGCTGTCCTACCAAAATTACTCCAAGACCGCAACGACGACTCATCCAGGAGGTCATAAAAGAACCCAGAACAACATCTAAATAACTGCAGGACTCACTTGCCTCAATTAAGTTCAGTGTTCATGATTCAACAATAAGAAAGAGACTGGGCAAAAACGGCATCCATGGGAGAGCTCCGAGGCAAAAGCCACTGACGACCAAAAAGAACACAAAGGCTCGTCTCATATTTGTCAAAAAATATCTTGATTATCCCCAAGACTTTTGGGCAAATATTCTGTGGACTGATGAGACAAAAGTTTAACTTTTTGGAAGGTGTGTGTCCCGTTACATCTGACGTAAAACCAACACAGCATTTCATAAAAAGAACATCATACCAACAGTCAGGGGCGGACTGGCCATTTGGACGTTCTGGAAAAGTCCAGAACGGCCGTCCATCAGCGGCCGTCGGCCTGGCTGGTTCATCATCAAAGAAAAAGTGTCAGATTAAGTGATGTGGAGTGTCTATTTACACTAACTCCGCCCACCAACGTGTGATTGAGCTAGTCAACATTACAAAGGACGGCTAATAATCATCAGTTCCAGTGGCACAGATGGTAAAGCGTGTGTCATTTTCCCTTTGACGCGATCGACCCGGGTTCGAATCTGCCTTTTGGCGAACTTTTTTTTCACCCTTTTCAAATTTCAAATCACATCAGAAAAGCATTATTTTTTTTAATAAAAATGAAGGAAATAATCAAAAAGTTGAAAATAAAGTATCGGGTAGGGTTAGGGTAGGTGTAGGGAGGGCTTTATTGTCCCAATAAGGTGGCATCCATTTAATAATTTGAATTAAAATTAAAATGTACACTCACTCAATAAGTTATTATTGCATACTGTTTTATAATGTATTGCAATACTGAGGTGCAGATAATTGCCACTATTTGCAATAAGTAGCCTAGTATAAATAGCAGAAAATCCTGCTATTTTAACACAGTGTAAATAGTATCTATCGCTAAGAAAATGTTATTTCACTTAGTGCAAATAGCCGCTGCCTTAAGTGATTCTACAACGGGTTACATTTGAGAGATATTGAGTTAATCAAAAGAGATATTGAGAAAATACAGTAAATGAAGTCGCCTATAAGGTGATTAGTCTGATTAACATGACACACACACAAAGAGACATATACTCAAATTGAAGAATTCTGTTGTTTCAGGTTTCTAGATTCTAGGTTTATGTTTATCATTGTCATATTATACATTTTGCGTCCTGCTCTTTTTATGTAGTTTTCAAGTATTTTAGTTCATACAATAATATATATTTATTTCAATCCCATGCTGATTTTTTTTTTTTATAAAAACCAGCACACAATTTGTAATGGTTTTACTGATTTATAATGAGAATTTTATTGGTTTTAATGGAAACTGTAATGGTGCCTGTTGGTCTCTACTCGGTAATTGGTCGTTTAAAAAATAAATAAAATACACTACATCCTAATGTAATATGTCCCAAAACACACTACAGGAAACCATTATTTAATTGTTTTAATGGTTAAAAGTTGATAGTTTGTAATGTTTGTAATGGTATTTGTAGTGGAAATCATTAGAATTTCTGTGATGGTTTCTATTGTTTTTGTCAGCAGGGTCACCATGGGTTTTGTGATGTTAGTTGCCATAAATGTGACAGGATTGCTGTAATATTGTGAAATATAGCGACTGTTTGTACTGTAGTTGTGGTGGGCCTATTTGGGAGAAAATCCAGGGCTGTTTTTTACTCCCAGTCCGTCCCTGCCAACAGTCAAACATGGTGGTGTTAGTGTGATGGTCTGGGGCTGCTTTGCAGCTTCAGGACCCAGATGACTTGCCATAATTGATGGAAACATGAAATCTGCACTGTATCAGAAAATCCTGAAGGAGAATGTCCGGCCATCATTTTGTGACCTCAAGCTCAAGCGCACTTGAGTAATGCAGCAGAACAACGATCCCAAACACACCAGCAAGTCCACCTCTGAATGGCTCAAGAAAAACTAAATTAAAATTAAAACTAAATGCTAGCTAGTTAGCATCAGCTAACAATATTTTTCAAATAGGCTGTTATAATTTTGTAATTGATAATTGATTATATTCTTTTTATTTTTAAGCTAAAAATGCCTGTATTCTGATTCTGCTGTAAAGGTATAAAGCAAATTGCTTTGTCAGATTTACCCCACCTGTGTTTTTTTTTTTTTATTATAATTATTTTTTTGCTAAATATAACTGTAAATTTAGACAAAAATTAACAGTTGGATTTTTAGGCATTTATTTAGGTGTGTCCAACTCAAACAATAAAGTAGTCCACGTGATAATCAGATATTTTTAAGGTAGTAAACTTGATTGCAATCTTTTCTAAGCCACAGAATCTTTCCTTTTTTTTTTTTTTTTTTAAAGAGTGCACGCTTACAGATATGTGGGAGGATGGGAGCCCCAGAAGATTTGTCGCTTTTATAATCACAACCAGGAGTGTGCGGCCGTGTTCACCTCACACTACCTGAAAGAGATCAGGAGGAACGTGATATGACCATATTTGAGCCAAAATGTACACCGACACTGCCCGCTGGTGGATAAAAAATACAGCTTTGTGTATGTCAAATCAAAGAAGCAGAACTGGATGCTTTTGACCCACATATGATCTGGCCATGGTCAACGAGAAGACTAATTTATACAAGTTTTAAAATTTAACTTTATAAAATGGCTTGTGTGTATGTGAGTTTGCGTGCATGTGTTTCCACTGTTTGATTTTACACTTTCCTTTACTTGTGTGCACTATGGCCTTTTATGTCTATTTTTTTTCCTCTTATAAACAAACTTGTACATCAGCCATTAGGCTCTCTGCAGGTGCACTTGATCTATTTAAATGAGCAGTGTTTATTTATTTTTTTACTTTTAATGTTAATGGTTGTAATTGAGAGATGCCTGTATGCTGACTGGATAAAAGAATGCAACAATAACAAAAGTTCTGTATTTTATTTTTCTCATTCTTAATGTTATTTCTCTACTTGTCCCCCACGTATTCTATGCCCATATATATAGACACGTAATATTATTGATTTGATGGCACTAACACTATCAGATGATGAACACAAATCTTAAACTCAATAGAACTGAATAATGTCACTATTGTCTTTTGTAGAGCTGCTTTACAGCCGAGTCAAATTTGTTTCATAATTCATCAATTCTGCAACATTGATACTGTCATTTAATTGATTTGAGCTGAATAACAGAACTATTGTCTTGAGCTGCTTTTAACAGAATTTAAGTTTTCATAATCGATGAACTTTACTGTTATTAAACTGAAGTGAATCAATGACACTATTGTCAGCTGTTTAGAGCTGAATTTGAATTTATCTCATATGTTTGCATCACTGAGTCGCTTATTTTACATATTATTGTGAAGTTACTTTGAGATTATCTATTGCATAAAGCGCTATATAAATAAAAGTGACTTGGCAAAAATGCATTTTTTTTATTTTTCCAAGGAAAGTGAATACAATAAGGTCTTCATTAGCCATTAATCTAACAACTACACCGTAAACCAACATAGTTTACTGTATTAACGTTCCATTGCAATTATTTCTTTAGTAAAGAAAACAGAAAAAGTATTGCATTGATCATTTAACACACTGACAGACAATAATTGGAAATTTTAAGATTTTTGTTTGTCCACCAAGTAGCCCTCCTACTTGTGTGACAACCCAAAAGCAAATATGTCCTGTGCTGAGAATTTCAGTACATGCTCACTTGTCACATACAAATTTAATACCGTCCTCCATGACCTGAAACGAGCATCTTTTGACACCTTTGGTCATTATGCTGGTACATGCTGTGGAGAAAACCTGCTTGTGGTCCTTTGACACATGACTTTTAGTGAACAGCATCCTGTGAGTTACTATTCTCTGCCATGCTTTACACAGGTAGGGCTTGTCAAAGTCTGTAGCACTATCAGCTGACCTCCACCTGCGAGATGATGATGATGATGAGCCAGGTACTTCTGACACCCCTGGATCAGATCCATAGTTCCTCATTATGGCATGAGTGGTGGCGAAAATCACAATGCCATAGTTTCTGCGGAGTCTGTCCAGCAACTCGGCACACTTTCTCAGGTTAGCCTCCTGACAAACAGTGCTCTCGCCGCCACTGAATCTGTCCACCCAGTAGAAGGAAGAAATGCTGTCGATGACCAGAAGGCCGAGGGAGGGTTGGCTGGAAAATGTGTTTTCGAGGTAGTGTAGGGTTAGGAGGAGCTGTACTGAGCTGTTGCAGTGCACTACAGACAGCCTGCGTAGACATGAACGTACCCTCTCCTCGGGTTCATTTTCAGAGCCATCACCCTCCTTAGAGTCTTCAGCCAAACGTCCCTCCAGAACGCTCACTAAGCGCAGCATGTCAAAGTGGTAGTCCGTGTCAACGAAGACCACTGCCACCTCCAGACCCCCACTCTGGACTGGCATGATGCAGCGGGTGATGAGGTGGTGCAAGGTTTCAGTCTTTCCTGTGCCCTCCAAGCCATGAAACTCCACAACGTCACCTGTATAGATGCAGAACTGAATTAAGGTCTTTGCACACTGAGTCCGAAATTCTCATCCAAAATTTTCGCACGTTAAAAAATAAATACGACCTCACGTTGTGTCAATCACGTTTACACACTGCCTCCGAAACTTTCGTCCGTCATACAAAAAAAATCGGATCAGGTTCGATTTTCTGTGTTTTCGCATCCGTAGCAAGCATTTTGATAGGAAAGGATGACGAATCCAAAAAAACGCATATGAAAATTTCGGACTCGGTGTGCAATTAGAATTTAGACTTTAATAGTGTGCTACATGGATGACATATTTTTGTTGGGAAAAACCTGGAAATGAGTTAGCATTTTAACACTTCCAGTTCTATCCTCATTGACAGTCTGAATAAAGACTGCTCTCTTTTTGTCACTTTAAATAGAATAGAATAGACTTAATAAGCTCTTTGCACTACACCATTCATATTCTGCACTGTTTGTGTATTTCACTGGTTTGCACTATCTACCATGTGCCTTATGCCACTTTATCTATTTTTTATTATTATTATTATTTTTTTATTTTTTATACATGTCCTTATTTGTATATTTGTGCAATCTACTGTTAGTGTTTAGTGTTATCTGTATGCACCAGGGAGTAAGAGAGTAACGCAATTTCAATTCTCTGTATGTATGTACGGTACATGTGGCAGAATTGACAATAAAGCTGACTTTGATTAAGTCTATGGGTTTTTTGGTTAAATGCCTGTAATAAGGAATGTAATTACACAAGCTTAAGATATTTTCATGTTTTATTCTATAACATAAAATACATTAGCAATACACCCTTTTGATTTTTTTAAAGCTTTGACTTGTCTTAAAAAAGTGATTGCTAACATGTGGCTAAAATGGAACTACAGAGGTTGTCTGGGCCATTAAACACCATCATTCATTCAGAATTCATACATGTGCTCATTTGTGAAGATTGTCATGATGAACAACATGTGTAAGGATCATAACTTTTTTCATTCATCTAAGAGCTATTTTATTTTATTTTTTGCAATAATCCAAAAGCCAATAGAACAATTCTATTGGGTTTTTGTTGAGGGAACCAGGGTGATGTGAACTGACGGGTTGGCCAACAAATATACTGTATGTCATCCCTGAATTCAAGTGCTAATTTGAATTAACATAGCAAATGGGATGAGGAATTGTGATTTATATTATAATTTAATGTGTTATTTTATATGTCAGTAGTGGCACCAAATGGTACTGCAAAAATGTTTGTTTTCAATGTGTATCACAGTGTTCCTCAATCAACAGTGTTCTTACGTTTTGTCTTATAAATGGCTTATTTATAGTTTCCTTGGAGTCTGCATAATATGATGGGAAATAAGAAAATATAGATTGTTCAGTATGTATTAACCATAATATTTACATTTATTCATTTAGTAGGAACTTTTTTTCTCCCCAAAAGCGACTTACAAATGAGGTGTTATCATGCACATATGGGGATTTCATAAAAATTACATCATATCAGATTTCAACTGCCACCTGTGAAAATCTGTAGGCTATTTATACCTCAAATTTGCTATCATTTTATAGACCACGGTCACCTCTATGTTCTAATGAACCAAAATTTTCATTTTTAATATTTATTTTTATAAAGTAATCATAAATATATTGTCACATTGAGTCTCCAAATTAACGTGAAAACAACTTAAAGCACTACTGAAATTCAATCTCTGTTTAATCTATGCAGGGTCAGTTATTTTACTTCACCTTGACCTGGACCACCGTCGACAGGAAATATATTGGGTTCAATGTCCCTCAGTGACTGTCGCCCTTCAAGCCTGCTTACCAACTACACAAACACAAACACTGATGTTTACTGCAAGCAAGGTACAGCAAGTGGCACGCCAGTACTATCAATTGTACGATTCCATTTAAACATAATGCATAAATGCCTGAACCTCAGTTTGAGCGTCCATCGACTAAGATTTAACGTTAGTTAAAAACTGTAATGCTCATCTGAATGAACCAGTTTTAATGTAAATCTCCAGGAACAGTCCATTCCATTTAGCGGGTCATAATGCAAGCATACGTTTAAATGTATCAAGTAATTGTATGTTTACTTAAAGCTTTAATGTGAACTGATTTGTTAGATGTACCTGTGCACCATTCTCAGCCATTCTAACTCGTGCTGTCATTTCGTTGATTTTCGCGCAATAATCTCGGAATTCCATTTCCTGGTAAATAAGCGTTCGACGACACTTCAAAATAAAAGTCCTACAGCGTCTAACAAGCTATTATATTGAAACCACAACAACACATGTATTTACATTTTAACATTTTATTTTATATAAAATATTTTATTTTATATTTAGCGTATTTTATAGAATGTTATATAATTTATTTAAAGACGGAGATGTGTAGGATTTGCAAGTGGTCTTTCACTTTTCACATTTCTTCTGGAAGTTAATGTTAAATGCCAATATTAGCCACTTATTCACATAAAAGAGATTAATAGTAGTAAAAAACGCAATTACTTGACTAGTAATAAGACTATAACATTTAATATCATATTACATAGCACTTCATAGTATTCTATTCTGTTCTTAGTGATTAGTGTTTTGTTTTGAAGACACAGAATCGTCTGTAACAGCAGACACAGATAGTTATAATATAATATACTGTTTGTACAATATTTATAATATCATATTAATATTATAAATATGACAATTTTTTAATTAACTGAAATTGAATTTAAGTAAATGTATTGATATGGCCTTTTATAAACACTTTATTTTCTGACACTGGTCTAAAGAACACAGTGGGCAATAAATTAAAACGTTTTGAAAGTGAGACAAAATGATTTACTAAAAAACATAATTGTACATAATATCATGAAATAATACAAAAACAAAACTTTTCTGTGAGAATAATATAAGGCAATAAAGATCATTTTTTTATACAGCATCACTTCAATACACTACGGAGGGACAACAAATGTTTAAAACTCATTCTAAATAAATGATATAGGCTAGCTAGGCTAATGTAAAATTAGGACCGACTGCCATCTAGAGTTTACCCTTTAAAGGGACTTCGGTATAATTCGGTTTCAACTTGCTTGCTTGTTTATGTGAATGTATGTATATGTATGTATGTCTATGTATATATGTATGTATGTCTATGTATATATGTATGTATGCATTTGTGTGTTTATTTAACATACGACATTGCCAAATCAACAATACACACAATTAAAAAGTGACTAAATAAATAAATACTGCCAATAATCTAAATCATCATCATCATCATCGACATCAATACAGCCCCAATCCCCAAATGTTCCACCGTTCATTGATAACATATTTCCTTTACAAGAGGTATACGAGCTATTTAATTACCCCAAACAATCAGAATTAGTGTGAGCTATTTCCAAATCGATTCGCCATATAATCTTGGATCAAATTAACACAAACCAATTTACAGATCTAGGTACGTCTGCCATTTAAAGCTGAGTCGTAAGTAAGAGGTTAAGAAAGTAAACAGTGATAATGCGCCACGCGCTCTGCGGTCTGCAGGCACTTTGCCAACTCATGAAATTACGGAGCCTACTATGGCAATTGTTTAAGTCATGAATATTAATTACGCTATGTTGACGTTCCTTAGTAATCTTCCAGTGGCACACGTTTCATATATGTGCTGGCGACAGGCCTCATGGCTTTGAGCACGTGCGTCCGCCATGTATGCGTAAATGGACGTCATGATAACGTCATGAATTCGTGCTACCTCTGCAGTGTTAGGCTTGGAAAGATTGCTTATGAATATTAATAAACTCGCAATTCTTGATTTCACCATAGTAGGATTCGTAATTTCGCTGTCAGCCCTGTGGGTACCCTTACAAAGGTTAAAAATGCTCCTGTAAGTGAGAGCAGAGTCATTCTGGTCATTCATTCAGATTCTGTGGTACAAATACAACATTAGGCTGTGGAGGCATAGTCTCTTGGAAATGCAGAGAACAGGCTTTCTTCAGCTTTTAAGGCTTGCGTTGTCCTGTTTGCAGTTGGCCAGTCCACAGTTTTATGATAAGCTATGAAATCCTTATAATCGTGATGATAAACTTACTCTTTGTAAACGAGTAAGTTAGTGAAATTAAAGAGAGATGATTTAGCTCCGTCTCTAATCCTGACAGTCTGACACAGTCTTGTCAAAGTGCTCACTGTACATATTGTGCTCATAACACAATTTACTTTATGATATAAACTACAATATAAGTCAAGGATTTCTTATAAAGTCTCAGCTTTCACAGCTTACTAGCGATATCGCTAACGTTAGCTATTAATAGTCTGACACTGGTGGCTAACTGTCAACATAATGCTAAAAATGACCAAAAAACATCCAGAAACAACTGTTCAGTCTTACCTGTGAAAGATAATACCCCGAGATCACGGTCTGTAGATCCCCAAACTGCCGACGAGTCAGGTATGTTTTCGTCTGTCCCGATGTGAGAGTTATGGAGAGTTGCCCGCACCAATATGGCGGCGCCGTTGACGTGCGGTCGAGCGGCCAATGAGGCGTCTAGGTATTTATTATGTCTATGGTGCTGGCGAAGGCTTGGCTCATGATTATTAAATACGTTATGACGTCTCTTCGGCTACCTTCATGTGGCGAAGACTGGCTTATGAATATTAATAAACTCGCATTCTTGGTTTCACCATAGTAGGATTCGTAATTTCGCTGTCAGCCCTGTGGACCATGATGAGGCAGCGCGAGTGGATCCAGCATGTTTCTATTTTTTGCCTTCCCTTTGACTCGGGAAGTAGTCGCGCAAAATAACGGTGCAAGCCATAATCAAGGGATAATTCATACCGCAATAAAGGTAACCCTGACAACCCTGTAAACGGCACATGGTTTCTGTGTAGATGACGGATGTGTTTGTGTGTTTGTATCACCGCAGTGCTGGTGATGGCAGTGCGGCCCCCTCCGTGCGTGATAGACCTCGGGACAGGGTGAGTTTGTTTCTAATCCTCCAGGTTAATTTCTGCTGGACAGATATTAAAGCTTTGTAATCAAGTTGATAACAAATCTGTAAGAAAAATAATGTATGTATTTGCTGTTGCACACTATAACTTGAAATGCTTGCCTCATTATCATTATTTTGCGACATAGCAGATACGCCATTATATGATTGCAATGAAAGCATGTATGAGGTAGAAAATACACTGAATTACTATAGGCTACTCTTCCTAAACTGTATTAAAAATGTTTCTAATCTGTTATGATTATGGTCAGGTGCATGAATTCACAAATATGAATGAGGGATATATGAATTGGGATGTGGGTTGTATATATATATATATATACTGTATATATTAGTTAAATTAATCGCGATTAATTGCATACAAAATAAAAGTTTTTGTTTGCATAATATATGTGTGTGTTCTGTGTATATTTATTATGTATATATAAATACACACACATACAGTATATTTGAAAATATTTACATGTATTTACATGTCTATATTTATATTCATATAATTTATATTATAAATAAATATATTTAATATTTAAACATAAACGTCCTACATGCATATTTTTGTATCTGTTCTGAGCTGTCTGATGAATTCAATCCTATAACACTAGTAAAAGCTAATGCAGAAGTAACAGTGTCTTGATTATGTAAACATCTAGTATCTGCATATGAAAAATTCAGAGAGTGTATAGGAAGCAATATTCCTGTTATGGTTTTGGTATGATTTATGTTTTCATCTAAACTATGTTGGTCTTGATTTGCTTGGCTGCCATGTTGAGACATTAATCAGGTGCGTTATAGCTATATAATAAACTACCACAGCTGTTGCTTGATAAATGGAAAGACCGTGTACTCACTGGAAATACTGATTGAAAAATTATAAACAAATAGACTGAACCACAGTCATTCTGATTCATTCATCTCATTCGTGATGATGATATACTGTTCTTCTTCTTCAGGTACACCAAGATTGGTTATGCAGGAAACACGGAGCCCCAGTTCATCATGCCATCCTGTGAGCTGCCTGCCAGTTTTAGTTGTTAAATGCACAGCAGGGCAGATCAGTGAATACTAATACTGCATGTCCAGCAATCAGATCTAGGATATAGTATTTGGATCACGAATTTAATTAAACTCTGCCTTAGGGAACCACTATTTAAAGCTGTTATTCACCACTGCTGTAACCTCAATATACTGTAGGCTCTGAGCCTGTTAACAACACACATCCTTTCATAACACTTATTGATTATATTGTTTTTGTCAATGGATACTGTTAAATATTCAAATGTGTGTTGAGTATATTTTATACGAATGTGCTTAGCTATTTCTACAATAATCAACTGATTGTAGCATTGTTATTGTAGGTATTGCGATCAGAGAGACAGCCAGTGTTGGAGATCAGGCACAGAGACGTCTCATGAAAGGGGTGGATGACCTCGATTTCTTCATTGGAGATGAAGCCATGGATAAGCCCAACTATGCAACCAAGGTGATCATTTCTTTAAGCAAGTACAATGGTTATTGTATCAGTCTGTTGTTTTAGGCCTGTAGACACTGTACAGTCTACCTCAGGATGTTTATAAGTATATTTGTTGTATGCAATCACAAAAGGAAATACTGATGCTGACTTATTGTACATGCAGTACTTGAAGACCCAATTACTTGAAGGCCATCTAAATGCTAGTGTACTTCTAAAACAGCCTTTAGATGTACAGTTTATGCACAGCTTTTGAGTATAAAAAGGAAAGCTTCCTAGCAAGTACTGTAGCAGACAGACTAATTAAAAAGGGGATGATTATTTTAAGATGTTATGCAAAATGTCCTGTTTAAACTGGAAATACTGTGCGTAAGTATAAGAAAGAAAAAAAACAGCACTCATCCAACGATTTCATGAAATGTACAAAAGTGTTTGGAAATGTCAGGGGGCAGCAGTGGTTCAATTATCAGGAAGTCTAAAGGTACTCGGACACTGCCTAGAAAAGACTGTCTTTTAAAACCCAGCTTAAACAAGAAGACTTGAGAGGTGAAGGATCACTTTGAAAGAGTTACAGGGTTCAATAACTGAGAACAGAGTGAAGGGGCACCAGTCAACCATATCAAGGGCTTGACATGATATTGAGCTGTACGGAGGATAGGCACAAAAGAAACCATTGCTCAGCTTGCAGGCAGTGTGATAAGAGATTAAGTGATAGAGCTTTTTAAAATCATGTTTGATGAGAATTTGACACTGTAAGCCAAAAAAAAATAAAAATAAATACAAGCAAGTTTGGCAGTTCCTTGTGAAAAATGTCAAGTCATCTTTATTTAAATAGTGTTTTATACAATACAGATTGTTTAAAAGCAGTTTCACAGTAATAAACAATAAAATATCAGAATCAGTGAAGCAAACTTCATCAAGTATGAGACAAATCCAAATTAATATTGAATAGCACACTACAGCTAAAATGATAATCAAGAACTTTACATGTGCTTTGGTATGTTAGTCAAAATGTCAAAATAAGTATTCTTATTTAAAGCACTACAAAATATTATGAAAATATAATGATTTAAAGTGTTTTAAAGTAAAACTTTTTAATTTTAAAAGTGTACTTAAAATGCTTAACAGTCATGAAAATGTACTCTTTTTTAAGCTTATTTAAGTGGCGTTTTATTTCATTAATATATTATCTGCATGTACCCTATTGTTACATTATACTTGAGATATGAAGTACACTACAAGTGCACATTCAATACAATTAAGCACACTTTTTCTCAAGGGGTGGTAGCATCATACTGTTGGGTTGCCTTTCATCTTCAGGGACAGACCATATTTTTACATCAGAAAGAAGAATAGATTATGTAAACTACATGAAGATTCTACAAAAGAACCTGTTTCAAAAAATGAAGCCGTAAAGACAGTTGGTTTTTGGAGAACAAAGACCAAAAGGCCAAAAGAACATTGAAAAAATAACACTTAAATGTGTTTATTTGAAATGTACATGTCTCACACTTACCAAAATATGCATTTTACCACCTCATGACATCATATTTCATAACTGTTCTGTATTATTGTGTTTCATAACTGTTTGATGAGTGTATTTGTCTTTGTATTGTTCTTATTTTGTTGTTTTTCTTTCTGAGATTCCTAATGAAAAGTTTGTGTTGTTGAGGGACAACAGACAATGTTAACTAAGACTAGAGTAACGAGGAATTCATGTAATGGTCTTTTTCTCTGTACACATTAGTGGCCCATCAGACATGGTATTGTTGAGGATTGGGACCTCATGGAGAAGTTCATGGAGCAGGTCATATTTAAATATCTCCGAGCTGAACCAGAGGACCACAACTTCTTGATGGTATGTCGACTGTACATTCTAAGACCTTAAAGATGACATTCTGGAGTGTTTGGCACAGTAATTTAAAGTGATTTGTGAAACATATTCTTCCCACTGCGAAACAGAGGAAGCCCATACATAATTGAAGCTACCATTTAAATATTTATTGATTGCATAATGATAGATTATGCTGCTTTGTCTGTACCAGAGTTCAACAGTGTTTTATGTCACAAACAGGATGTTTCCAGTGTGTCTTCTGCATGTGTGCCTTTGTCTCGCTGTTCTATTTGATGATGACAAAACACCCTTTATATGTGCCTGATATTTTACATTACAAAAGACCACATTTCATTTATTCAACAGACCTTTTGTGTCTGTTTATCCTGATGTTGCAGTGCTATATTTTCTCTTCAGACAGAACCTCCTCTGAATACCCCAGAGAACCGGGAATACTTAGCTGAGATCATGTTTGAAACGTTCAACGTCCCAGGACTATATATTGCTGTTCAGGTAAACCTTTATGTTTAAATATGTCAACTCAGTTACAAAGAGGACATAAACAAAGAAACATAGAAAACTGTGTTTGAAAGATCAATGATGTATAATATACAGGTGCTGGTCATATAATTAGAATATCATCAAAAAGTTGATTTATTTCACTAATTCCATTCAAAAAGTTAAACTTGTATAATGTATACATTCATTCCACACAGACTGATATATTTCAAGTGTTTATTTCTTTTAATTTTGATGATTATAACTGTCAACTAATGAAAACCCCAAATTCAGTATCTCAGAAAATTAGAATATTACTTAAGACCAATACAAAGAAAGGATTTTTAAAATTTGAACTGAAAAGTATGAACATGAAAAGTATGAGCACATCAATACTTAGCTCTATTAGTTGGGGCTCCTTTTGCCTGAAATGCAGCAATGCGGCGTGGCAAGTCGATCAGTCTGTGGCATTGCTCTGAGTGGCCTTCATGCTTGTTGGGTCTGGCAATCGCATCTTCCTCTTCAAATACCCCATAGATTTTCTATGGGGTTAAGGTCAGGTGAGTTTGCTGGCCAATTAAGAACAGGGATACCATGGTCCTTAAACCAGGTACTGGTAGCTTTGGCACTGTGTGCAGGTGCCAAGTCCTGTTGGAAAATGAAATCTGCATCTCCATAAAGTTGGTCAGCAGCAGGAAGCATGAAGTGCTCTAAAACTTCCTGGTATATGGCTGTGTTGACCTTGGACCTCAGAAAACACAGTGGACCACACCAGCAGATGACATGGCACCCCAAACCATCACTGACTGTGGAAACTTTACACTGGACCTCAGAACGTGGATTCTGTGCTTTCTCTTCCTCCAGACTTGGGACCCTATTTCCAAAGGAAATGCAAAATTTACTTTCATCAGAGAACATCTTTGGATCACTCAGATCCAGTCCTTTTTGTCTTTAGCCCAAGATGCTTCTGACGCTGTCTGTTGTTCAAAGTGGCTTGACATGGACAAACCCATGTCTTGCAATCTGTGCGTAGTGGTTCTTGAAGCACTGATCCAGCTGCAACTCTTTGTGATTTTTTTGAATGGGTTTTGTTTCACAATCCTCTCCAGGGTGCGGTTATCCCTATTGCTTGTACACTTTTTTCTACCACATCTTTTCATTCCTTTCGCCTCTCTATTAATGTGCTTGGACACAGAGCTCTGTGAACAGCCAGCCTCTTTTGCAATGACCTTTTGTGTCTTGCCCTCCTTGTGCTAGGTGTCAATGGTCGTCTTTTGGACAACTGTCAAGTCAGCAGTCTTCCCCATGATTGTGTAGCCTACAGAACTAGACTGAGAGACCATTTAAAGGCTTTGCAGGTGTTTTGAGTTAATTAGCTGATTAGAGTGTGGCACCAGGTGTCTTCAATATTGAACCTTTTCACAATATTCTAATTTTCTGAGATACTGAATTTGGGGTTTTCATTAGTTGTCACTTATAATCATCAAAATTAAAAGAAATAAACACTTGAAATATATCAGTCTGTGTGGAATGAATGTATACATTATACAAGTTTCACTTTTTGAATGGAATTAGTGAAATAAATCAACTTTTTGATGATATTCTAATTATATGACCAGCACCTGTATATTAGCCTGTCAATTAATTAGCTTTTTAATTTAATCCTCCTTATTGTGTGTTGTTGGTCAATTTGACCCACGCTCTATTTTTAAATTAAAAATAGATGCTTTTTAAAAAAGCTGTACAAATTTTGGTTACATCGATTGTGTTGGGGTCAAATTGATCTCGCACTGGTTCCCATGCAATTCACAAAAAGTCAGGTAAAATACAGAATACCTTTATTGTAGCTTGTCAAAGATTAAAATAGAAAAATACATGAATACCTATGAAATTTAAGACTCAAAGTGTACCTGAAATTGAAAACTGGTCTTTTGAATCATCTGAGGAGAATTTGCTGTTTCTTCATCTATTTGAGTTTCACATTCAAAAAAGTATGTGAAATTATGTCTTTGGTTGTTAGTTTTTAGTATTTAATTTACTAGTCAGTTGCAACACAGAAAATAAGTGTGAGAAACCCACTTTACCATTGATAGCAGGCATAAAATAGTCACATGTAGTCATTGCATTAAAAAATATGAAGGAAACATTTTTAGTTTGTGCTTATTTTGAACATTATAATATTAGGGTTATAAATTATACAGACTTTTTTAACACAAGAGGAGTTCATAATGTATCAGATTTCATTTTATTTTTAATTTCTCATATTATATACATACAGTATATATATATATATATATATATATATATATATATATATATATATATATTCCATGGTCTGTCTGAATACTGGATTCTGATTGGCTGGCAGGTATGCAGTAAAACCGTTTAATGCACAGGTAGTTCAGTTTAATCACTGTTCTATATTAATGCGCAGCTTTAATTGATGCACACTAACCAACACACATCACTCGCACACACACACACACACACACAGAGAGAGAGAGAGAGAGAGAGAGAGATCGCAGATTGCGCTGCACACACACATAAGTTAAATTTGTTGTCAACGCTTCAGCGCGATTTTTATTAAAGGGGTCATATAATGCCCATTTTCCACAAGTTGATATTATTCTTTAGGGTCTTAATGAAAAGTCTGTAACATAGTTTGGTTAAAATTTTTCATTGGTAGTGTAAAAAACACCTTTTTTACCCTCTCAAAAACAGCTCTTGTCAGAGCAAGCGGTTTTGTGTCATTCTCCTTTAAATGTCAATGAGCTCTGCTGACTCCGCCCCTCTCTTCTGAGCCCTCTATGAGGGGCTGTTTACTTTAGCACATTCATCGTGAAACTTGCTAATTAGCACATTATTAGGAAAGGCGATTTGCAAAGATTCATTTAAAAAACCTTGTACTCACTTTTTCTGGAGGTGAAGCTGGATCACAAATGATTCGCGCGAACATAGACGCATTTAGGTAGTTCGAGGGCGCATTCCCTTCAGAAACAAACGTAATCCTCTACAGCTGCCCAGATGACGGGAGTAAATGAGGACTGCTATGTTCATTATTACATCCAACAACAAAACACCTCAGTCGTTTAGGAGTCATTCTTGTCTAACTTACATCTGCTCCGGCGGTGAAACAACTGATGACAGCTCACTCAGGGCGGGTCTGAGGTAAGACACCACACCAGTGCAGTCTGTGCTAAAACACTGCTGTCAATCAAACAATCGTGGGAGGGGCCTCCGATCTTGTGACGTCACAAGATGCACAGCTCGATTTGAGACAGGGGAAAACATATTAGGAGATTAAAAAAAAATCACTGGATGGATTTTTATCATTATAGGATGGTTGTGTACAGGCACTGCCAACACACATCTCAGTACAATCAACTTGTAAAAGTGGATATAGCATTATATGACCCCTTTAATAAAATAGCCTAGATACTAGATTGTTACATTATATTCCTCAACAATGAGGTGGAAAAAAATGGCTGTTTTTGAAATAATTAGTTGTTTGTAGAGAGAGACGCGCAGGCACAGCATGCAGGTAACACACACACAACTGTCATCTCTCCCTTTCGCTCTCTCTCTCTATCTCTCTCTCTCTCTCTATCGATAATTAATTGAAATACATGCTATAATTCATTCAAATAAATGTGGTCTTACCACACTATTTCATCTCTGTGTCTGATTTGAAGCGGGCAGAATGCTAGCGCTGACGTGCCGAAACTGATGAAAATAACTGTCATTTTTACCCATTCGGTCAAATATTGCACTGCAAAGAGCAATACTAGTTTTAACTTGTCTATAACTTGGCAAATGACCATGGAATAAGCGGGATATTAAAGGATTTTAAATGCACTTCCGCTTCGCGTCGGGCGGTTCTTTGCCTCCACGTCGTGCATTAAAATCCTTTAATGCACGGCTAGTTGATTATCCCTTACATATATACGTTTTTTGAATTGAATTGCATTGCTTTATCTACTCAAGGTAAATATAGGGATAATTCACACTAGGCACATTCCTGTATTCAGCAAGCAATATGTCAGAAACAGCAATTTTATCTCTGTGGCTATTTTTAGGCTGTTTTGGCATTGGCTGCATCGTGGACTTCAAGACAGGTTGGAGAACGAACACTAACAGGAATCGTGATTGATAGTGGTGATGGGGTTACTCATGCTATACCAGTGGTAAACAATTTTCATACAGTACCCTCGAAAAGTAGACATATAAGCTAAACACACACAAATTTCATTGCATTAGATTAAGTGTGATCTGCAAGTATATGTTGCTAGAGCTTTCCTCAATAATTTAGATGTTTTCTTTCTGTTTCTGTTTCTTTTTTATCTCTTAGGCAGAAGGTTATGTGATTGGCAGCTGTATAAAGCACATCCCTATAGCAGGCAGAGACATCACCTACTTCATTCAACAGCTGCTAAGAGAGAGAGAGATCGGCATTCCTCCAGAACAGTCACTGGAGACTGCAAAAGCTGTTAAAGTGAGTATCAGCAGGGATGATATTCCTCTCTCTGGAATGCTTCATTCCGATAGGTCAGCTGTGACATTGAGTGATCAATTTTTTATTTTTTATTTTGTAGAGATATAAAGTAAACTTAGATTCATTTCACAGTTGTCTACCTATTTCCCCTGAAAATCTACACACAAGTTGAAATCATTTTAACTCAAATCAGTATTTGATGTCAATGTTTATTATGCGTTGACTGTGTAGTGACTGGGATAATGTACAGTCAGTGTACAGGTTCTGATTATCCTATCTGTATTTATTTTATAATAGCAAATAACCATATAATAGCCATATTTATGTCTAATGCAACTTTTGTACTCATCTGCATTACTCTGTTTTTTTTATTTTTTTAAGGAAAGGCATTGCTACATCTGTCCAGACATAGTGAAGGAATTCACCAAATATGACATGGACCCTGGCAAATGGATAAAAAAGTACAAAGGAATCAATGCTATCAGCAAAAATGAATTTCAAATAGATGTTGGATATGAGCGTTTTCTGGGACCAGAGATATTTTTTCACCCCGAGGTAAAAAGACCACACTCTCTGAATTATTCAACATGTATACCCAGAATGACCTTTGGAAACTCTGTAGTAAAAGGTCTTTTCACTCTGTAGTTTGCCAACCCAGACTTCATGCAGCCAATCTCAGATGTAGTGGATGAAGTCATTCAGAACTGCCCTATCGATGTCAGAAGACCACTGTACAAGGTACAATACCAATATTATCATGCAGCAGAGCGCTGCAGTGTTGACATATGTTTGTAGGCCAAGGGAACCCTGGTTCCCTCAACTAAAACCCAATAAGCTCTGTGACCAACAAAAGTTTATGATTCTTACACATTTTGTTCATCATGATAATCTTCACAAATGAACACAACTGAATTTTGAATCCTATATAATATCTTGAGTGTTAACCAGGAGTTAAAGTTTAAGTTCAGTAAGTTGACAAAGTAAAATGAAGACAAAATTCTCCACACTTCTAAAGGCTGTAGAAGTGAGTAAGAGGGTCCAGCTATAAATGAACTTGCATATGGAAAATCAGCTGATCATTTTTATCTGTTCTAATAAATTAACATTACAAATAATTATAGCAATGTGCAACAACAAGATATGTTCATGAAACATCATCCATTCATTGCTCAAATGCATTTCTTTATTCTGCAGAACACAAAAGAAGATATTTTGCAGAATGTTTGTAACCAAACAGTTTTGGTGGCCATTGATTGCCATTGTATGAAAAAACAACAACAAAAAAAAACCCCTCTTTTTCCAAAGATCTTCTTTTATGTTCCACAGAACGAAAGAATGTCATACAGTTTTGGAATGACATTAGGGTGAGTAAATGATGAACTATCCCTTTAATACCAAAAATAGATACATTGGATTTAGACAACTAGAATGTCCTATTACATTATATAATACAAGAGGAGGGGATGGTAAATTTACCATTTCACATTTATTTGATTATTCAGGATTATTCAACTTAAGTGGAATGGAGTGTTAAACTCCAGCGAGCACTTATACTCGTATCCTAGTAAATTTGCATTACATTAAGAGAAATTACATTGCTCTATCAAATATAGCTATAGATCAGCACAACTTCTGGCTTTTCAGTAAGTGTGTTAGCACCGACCCTGTACATTACAGTGTTCAGACTTCACTGTCAAGCTGACCAGTGAATGAGAAATTACATTTGCACAATAAGGGGCACTAATATAGGCCATAAGCAAACATGGTATAGACATATTTATGATATCCAATTTGATCAATTCAAACTCAAACTCATGGTGTTTTCCTCTCTTTCCAAAGTCCTTACTGGAGCAAGTTAACTTTATCTTGTTTACACTCCCTGGGCAGCTTTTTTTTTTTTTTTTTAGTCATGCAAATACAGCTTTTGTCTACTTGAATAATTAAAGAATAAAACTCTAAACTGTTTGTCAAAATGTTGTTTCCAAAACAATTTCAATTTCACCAATAAAATCAGACTGCAATGGTTTCTTTGAGCTAAAATCACAGTAAAACAAATGTTCAGGTTGGTCCAGCTAATGCACATGTGTGTGTTTTAGAGTAAACCTAGAGTGACTGAAAAGTGATTGGTATTAATTAAAAGGTAACAGAATTGTGGATATTTCAATGACTGAATATTGCTTTTGCTTGGGATCAGTTCTTTTATTTGTCCAGCAGGGGTCAGTGTTTATCCACTGAGTTCACAATTACTCTACACTCTGTAGAATAGAGAGAGTTTTAACTGAGCCCTGCAAATGGGATGAACAACTCTGAAATAACCTCAGTATCCATTTCTATATCTCACAACTCGCAGCCTGACTGAATAAATAGCATCTTGACAAATTCAATTATGCACACTGATAATTAGTGCGCATCTATATCATAGTGCACTGAAATGATTCCAATTCATTTGCCTTCAAAACAAACTGCACTCTGGACTATCTCTGGACTATACTGAAGGAATTGGATATTAAATGGCTTTGATGCTCTTTAAGCTTTAATTTCTTTTTCTGCCAAGATTTCTTGAGGTGTAAAAATCTTGGCAGCATAAGCAAACTAATCAACAAAGGCCTCTGAACAGTGATTTGTTCCTCTAGGGTTGTATCTAGAACTGACATTAGGTATCTCTCTTAGGAATGCTACATCTAAAGCTAAATGCATTACAATATTTTGTTACTTAATTTAAAAAGTAACTTCTTTACGGTTTTGCGTTGTTACTTACTTTTAATTATCAAGTTATTTTTGCATTACTGCCAGCTGACTAGAATGGAAGTGTTGTGCTTGCCATACCAACATATTTTACAAAGGAAGTGCTTTTTATTTTTATTTTATTTATTCTTTTTTTTTTTTTTTTTGCGAACGTGTATATCTGACATATTTTACTTGCAGTAACATTTAGGCTACACCACGAAAACTTGCTCACCAATTGTCTTGACAACTGAAAAATGTATGGCAGTCCAACCTGTGAGACAGTTCTGTTCTTTTTTCTACTACAGGATTATTGGATTTATTTTCATTTGTCAGCAAACATTTAGAAGTAAAAAAAAAGAAAAATAGTTTCAGAGTGGGCTGAAGGACAACTTCTACAAAAGAGAACTAGAATACCCATTATGCACGCACACACAATAACAACTGCTTTCAAACCTTAATATACCCATATTTCTCCCAGCATGGAAAAGGGGAGGTTTTCAGCTGTGTTTATTGTTTTGGACAGCTATAGAATAAAACATGAAACTTCGTTCTCAAACCATTTATTCATTAAGGATTGATTGGATGGTGAAAAGTGAAAATGTGCTTGCAGGAGAAAGACCCAGGGTTTGTATGTAGAATGTGTTGGGGCAACGACACACATACTGTAATTGGCTAGGTTGTCTTTAATAAGCATAGGAAATAGGTTAGTACATGACGTAGAACTGAGTACATGGATTGATTGTGCAGATATTTACTATTGAAATCTGTGAACTGTAAAAGCTGCATAATGTCAGAAAGCTTTCATGAGACCTGAGGGGAAAAAGACATTGACATCTTGCAGTGGCCCTTGTAAGATTGTTTTACACAACTTTAAGCAGAGGTGGTCTCGTAGAGGACCTTATTATTGTATTAAGGCACAGCTGAGTAAAGGTTGTTTTGTGCCTGCTCAAAATTCAGTGTAAAGACATAATGCTGCATAAAAGCTACACCAAATTAGTGAAGTGACGTGACATGTGGCCAAGTATGGTGACCCATACTTGGAATTTGTGCTCTGCATTTAACCCATCCAAGTGCGCACACACACACACACACACACACACACACACAGAGCAGTGGGCAGCCAATTTGAAGCAAGCTGGGGGTTTGGTGCCTTGCTCAAGGGTCTCACCTCAGTCATGGTATTGAAGGTGGAGAGAGCGCTGGACACCCCACCGACAATTCCTGCCGGACTTGAGACTCGAACCCGCGACCTTCGGGTTACAAGTCCGACTCTCTATCCATTAGGCCACGACTGCCCCAAATTATGCCTTCTCTGACCCACCTCAGCTGCTAGAATACAATTATGCAATTGTAATTGCAGTGTCAGTGTTTTTATTCCACCTTTGAACAATTAAATAGTAAAAAAAAACCTAAATGCCACTTCAGAAGCACTTCTGTGCCACCCTTGCAGTGTAAATTTGACATTATTTGATTATCCTCAGCTGGAGGGTTAAGCCTTCAGGTAGAAAAAAAATGAATTATAGATTAAATGAATTATGTGCATCTTGATATCACCAAAGAACAGAGGGCAAATGAAAAAGGTGCATGTTAGTATGCACATCTCTTACCATGCAGTGTAGATTAAAAGCTGTTCACCTCAGCGAAAGGGTCCACTGCCACGGTCCATCCACCCTTTAAACCCATCATCAGAAAAGATGGAAGAAGCCAGCCTTTTATTAGATGAAACCAGCATTTCCTAATCCAAGTAGCAGGATATCTCCTCAAGTTCGTTAAATAAGAATTGAACCCTGAAACCTGTAATGAAACACACATCTCCTGCAGATACCCTGTTATAAGCTGACCTCAGTCAGCCCATGGTCAACTATTCCCAGCATGCAACTCTACTGGCCTTGTCAGTGTCTGCCGAAAAAAAAAAAAAAAATGTAAACAGCTTATTACAGAAGTATAAAGGAAAAAATTCAATATTTTGCTTTTATTTTTTATTGAAACATTCTGTGGACTGGAGGATTTATTTAATAAGTGGACAAAATCTAAATATATTACTTGTTTCCACATTATTGCATTTTACCCAGAGATGTTTCTTTTAATTTCAGTGATTTAATATCTGTAATGTTGTGGATTTTATTTTGATTTATTTATTTGTTTAAATTAAGTTTTACTCCTTATATACAGCACATGGACAGTGGAGCGGTAATGCTTTGTCCTTGTCATGAAAATTAGTCCATTCAAACAAATTTGTGTTTGTTTATAGATGCCTTTGCATTAGTTTTTCCATGAATTATATATTTGTGTACTATGTTTTTTTTTTCATTTGGGTGAACATAATAGAACGGCATATATTTCAGAATTGTGTGTGTTTGTGTGTGCATTAGAACATAGTCCTGTCTGGTGGCTCCACTATGTTCCGGGACTTTGGCCGCAGGCTGCAGCGGGACCTGAGGCGTGTGGTGGACGCCAGACTCAAAATGAGCGAGGAGCTCAGCGGCGGCAGAATAAAGGTCTGATCTCATTACTCACATTCATCATTTGTTACAATGCGTTCTGGATTCTTGCTCTTTTCTGAGACCTAGCAAAGGCTGTTTCAAGAGGTTCTTAAATATTCTGCCCAAAATCTAAGGCAGCACTGCACGTATCTTAACAGCTTACACTGTAATGCACTGTCGCAAACTCATTGGAAAGATAAGATGAGAGAAATATTTGTTTAGTTTTCATTCAGTTCTGAAACTGTAAAAATAGACCATTGTAATTGCGATAATTGTAATTGCACCCGAGTGGTCAAAAGGAGAATCCCTCCCAGATGGAACAAAGACACAATAGTTGTTTATTAAAAACAAATGTGGAAAATGTGCAAATAAAGTCAGTGTCAAGAGCATAATTAAAACAGGATTTCTGCAGGTAGGTAAATTAAAGACTTTTTAAAGACCTTTTTTAGACCAAGTAAAGAAAATGGAAGAAATAAATGGAAGGGAACACAGTATGTCAGTATGTTCTCTAAATTTAAATATCTAGGGAGACATTATATTAAAACAAGAACAAATATCTGCCAATGGGCTCAGAAAAAACTACTTAATTCAAAGGGAAAACAAGTGCTATGACTTTTTAAGGCCTTAATTTGTGGAAGGGTGAATTGATGCTTTTAAAAGACATTTTTAAACCCACAGAAACCCTAAACAGAGGATAATAATAAAAACACAGTCTATAAAACGGCACAATTCCAACTTCCCTCCATAAAAGGCTGCAGCATTTCCACAATCAAGGAGCACTGTCCACCAGCTCTCACATGGAATAGTGAAGCGAACCTTATATGCGCATACATTTTTCCGCATCAATAATTGGAACGTACCAACTCTTGCCTTGTGCATTTTATTCAATAAATAAAATAACGTAAGAATAAAGGTTAAAACAACGTCAATAAATGCAAAAAATAGGACAGCTTAAAAACAAAACAAACATTTACACATAAATATTTCCACAAATAGATAAAATAAGTACTTTTTTAAAGGCCACATCCACTCTGCTAAAACATGGAAATAAATAAAAATATAAAGCTGCAAATAAATATTATAAAACCATCAATACATAATGACAGACAGTAGAGACAAATACAGTGATACTGATGGAAGACTACTCCATGGTCTCTCCATCACAGTAATTAAAAATTGATTATTTTACCCAATATTTATGTGTGCTTTGTGTGCATTGTTGTGATTTGTGTGTATTGTTGTTCTATGTATCGCACTATTCGATTAGCTAAGTTATATTGGAATTAGGAGTCTTCTGAGCATTTCAAGTGATGTTTCATCGGATGATCCAAATTGGTCACTTACAGTAGGTTTCTCAACAGTCAGGATGCTGTCTTAGAAGACAGCTGCCTATGTCAGTAGCAATAGGCAGCTACACACCTCACTATCTTTATTGTCTTTTTTCGTTCTGCTTTTTATGTACATCTGATTCTCCTTTCAGCCCAAGCCCATGGAGGTGCAGGTGATATCTCATCACATGCAGCGATATGCCGTGTGGTTTGGTGGATCGATGTTGGCTTCTACGGTAATGCTCATATGTTTCATTATGTCACAGTCTCTGTGCAGTACACTTCAAATATATTTGTACATTTTCCTTTCTTATAGCCTGAGTTCTTCCAAGTCTGCCACTCTAAGAAGGACTACGAGGAATTTGGACCCAGAATCTGTCGCCACAACCCGGCCTTTGGAATCATGTCCTAGAGTGCTGGTCTTGCATCCCACTGTAAGCCTAGATATCAATTCAATCGATGTATCACCTCCCCGTACTACGCTTTGATTGCCACTCCTCTTTGAAAAGGAATAATTCAGCCTTTGACAAGCTTAGAATAGAAAGAACAAAGCTTTTTGTTTATCAGTGAAAATGTCAAAGCCAGGCACAAGGGTATTATGTGGATTGGATCTGGAGACTTGAGGCTTGTGCTTTGATAGCAAGCGCTGAATGTTCAATATTTCAAATGCAGCATAAAAGAGAAATTCAAGAATTGCACATCGACCGCAGGCTGCTCAGGTGATGCCATAAAGTGGGGACTGTTTACTTTGCAACACATTGCAGTTTTTGAGTTCTGTTCATAATTTTAAGGAATAGGTCAGCCTAAAATGAAACTTCTGTCTTCATGTTATTTCAGACCCATATGACAAAAGGAGAAATTTAGCAGAATGTCCAAACTGCTTTTTTTTTTCCCCATACAATGAAAGAATGCAGTGACTGCTGGCTGTTAATCTCAAAAAATAAAAAAAGTAACATTACATTTTTGTTATTTTCTTCAATCAAAGCAATCATATGACTTACAGTATATGACCTATATTACCTTTCAGTGTAGTATAAGTACGGAAGAGGATTAGGGTCAAGCAATAATAAATAAAAAAAAACATTTTAAGATTAAAGTCATTATAATGCAAGATTAAACTCGTCAAATTTCAAGAAAAATGTCGAAATAAAATGTTGAGAATAATCTCATTAAATTTTGAGAATACAGTTGTTTCGTGAAAAAAACGTGTTAAATTTAGCAGAAAAATAGTCAAAATAAAATGTTGAGAATAAACTCATTAAATTACGAGAAGAAAGTCATTGTGTTTTGAGAAAAAAACCTCATTCAATTTCGAGAAAAAAGTGCTAAATGCTGAGAAGGAACACACTTGTGTCTTGTTCATTTTATTTTGTTGGACAATGGTAGTTAACGTCTGCAGTGACGTAGGTCGAAGAGTAATGCTCGTGGATGATACGATTGACTAGGGTTCAAAACCTCTTTTGGCCGATCTCACTCCTCTTCCTTTTCGCATCACATATCACATCGGAAAAGTGGAAATCAATTGGAAGGGGATTTTAAAATCATTTCATGATTCACAAAAGCAATCCAACCTGACTGTTCAGTAAAAGAACCTGTTGTTCTTCACATAGCTAGTAGCCTACAATCCAATGTTGCTTTGAAAAACTGTCACAAAAGTAAGACAGATTACCTGATCCTGGAGATCCTGGAAACTTTTTGAACAAATGGGCTCAAAAGACTAGGAATATGATCATACGGATAATTGTTTTGACACTATTATGGTGCTTTTTGTCCTTTTTGAGCTTAATAGCCATGGTCATTAGCTCTATTGAAAAATGTCTCCTTTTGTGTTGCATGAAAGATCATCATTTGAACGACTATGGTCTTGGACACCACTACTAATGGCTATCCCCTCAAATGGTGCACTATGTAAAGGTGTAAAGCCTGGAAACTTCCAGGCAGGTGTATTGGGGCTAGTTGGCCCTTCAGGAGCAGGATTGGACACTCTTGCTGTAAAGGTTCTTTCTGTGATCTGTATGCATGTGGGTGCCTGAGCTTGTTTTGTATCAGCCTTCACTGAATGAAAAGTAGAATGTAGACAGATGTTTCTATATTATATGATGGATTATTTCAGAATTAGTTTATATTTGTATAAAAGTAAAAATGGATTTGGGGGCAGTTAGTTGACTATGAATTTGAAAAGTATTACTGTATTCTTACTGAAGGTTAGGTATAGCTGATATAAGAGGAAATATATATTAAATTATTTTTTTCTGAAAGAAAATGTACTTTATTTTATGCTTCATATGCACACTATTTACTGTATGTATGTTATTTCAACACATAGCAGTAAGAAGCACTAGTGTGATATCTTAGCAACCATGTTTGCCAAAAATAAATCTGCTGTTTAATGCTATGAATTAAAGATCCTCTCTCTGTAAGTTGTCTTTGTCTCTGTCAATCTTTTCTCCCTCTTTCAGTCTCCTTCAGTCTTTTCTTCCATTCTACCTTTTTCTACCTTTATCTCATTTGGTTGCTCTGGTAATTTGGCCAGATGATCTATTACAGTTTTTTTCAATCTTTACATGACACACAATTTCTGAAACCTGACACTCAAACACAGAGAGCCACACACTAAATCTGCAAAACCATATGCTAATTCTTGGACTTTGACTCAGTTTCCAATTTCATAAAACACTTTTTTGCAAAGCACAACACACAATTCTCTATGTAACAGGAATTAATATTACGGCAAAGGTGTTTGCAAAAGTTTGCTTTTGAGATGTGTTTGTGATATTTTGAATGCAGTGCTTCATTTTGCAAGAGATATGAGGCATTTTGAATTTTGTGTGTGCAATTATTGGATTTGTGTGTAAAGATTTGAAAAAAAGAGGCAACGTTTTGAAAATGTGTGTTAAGCAGTTGAAAATAAAACTGTAAAGAAAATTGTTCTCCCAAATGCAAACTGAACTCTAGAAAATCAATAATGAGGTGCATGGCTTTGAAAGATTTTTTGACAGATTAAAAAAATAATAATAATACAAAGCTGTGAATAAAGATCCCTAAACTCAACATAAAGAAGCATTTAGAATAAAACAATCATTCAGAATGAATTCTAAATAAAACTATTACTATGTGTAAAGCACCTTCAAAAACCCTTTGTTGCTTTAATAATTATTAATATTACTGAATAGTAGTGTTCTTTTTATGATACTAATTTCCATTGGCAAGTATAATATGCATTTTAAGCAAGATTTCCCATAGTTCAGTAGTTGTTTGTCTGTGCTTCGTTTGGCCTTTTTTTGAAGGTTTTCTAAAAGTCAACCCTTCAAATGAGCTTCCATTACCACCTCAAGGCATGTTCTGTTTTTGCTCATCTGACTTCTTATACCATGCTTGCTCGATCCACCTGCCTTTGATCAGACACAAGGCTCCGGGTGACCGCTTGTCTACAGGTCTAACCACAGGCTCATCTCTGTTCTAAGAGCTGGTGAACTAACCTTACTGAAGGTGTGTCTGCATTTGTTTAATAGTATCATGACATCACTGACCAAAAAGACTGAACTTTTGAAATATTTATCAATGGAGACTATTGATTGTGATCTTCACAGTGAGCGCACCTTCAGAAAGAAGTCTTTAAGGTGGAATTGCCCTCAAATGTTTATCTTTCATGTTTATTTCTAGAATATATTTTTCATTCTTTTGAAAACACATAGTTTCTAATAAGGTAGAGTGCAGCCTAGACTGCCCTATGGGTAGATCAATAACCTTACTGAGAATTTGTCTGTCCTCTCTTTTTGTTAGTACCTCATTAGCTATAGCTTTAACCAGACTTTCCACAAAGAGCATGAGAAGTTATTTGGACATTGTAACATTTATGCCAGAACATTTCATACTGGCTGCTTATCTTCCTAAAAAAAAAAAAAAAAAAAATTACAGGCCTGAAGTGACAGAACTCTCCCATGAGCTAAGAAGTACACTTTACCCTGAAAATTTTCTTTTTATCAGAACAGATTTGGAGAAATTTAGCATTACTTTCCAATGGATCATTTGCAGTGAATGAGTGCCGTCAGAATGAGAGTTCAAACAGCTGATAAAAACATCACAAACAAACTCATCTACATCTTGGATGGCCTGAGGGTGAGTAAATAGCATATTTTAATTTTGGGGTGAACTATTGCTATAAACCTATTGCTATTCCTATAACTATTGCTATTGCTATAAACTTATTTTAAAGTATTAAAGATATTCATCACATGTAATAGGGAAGTTTACAAAGTCAGATTAAATGCATGCATCATCAAATGCTTTGCACGCTTTTCAGTTTAAATATTCCTTTTATGTGGAAATTCCTCACATGAACAACATTAAATGGTATACTTTAGTCTGTTTTGTAAAAGAGCTGTTGAACAGATACAGTTATATTTCACACAGCTCTTTAGTGCTTCAGTGGTGTTTTACTACTCACACTTAGTGTAATGATCTGATCTGATTTAAGAGGTTGATTTGATCTGACTGAACACATAATCTGAATTTGAGACACAAGCTTTTATCAGATTTGAAACAGCATGTCTCAAATTCCTCTTTCAGTGCAAGTCTATCAGTTAATTTTTTTCTCAGGTAAATAAAAAAATAAGCATTTTTTGGATGTATACATAATTTGCGGTATTATTAGGACAAACAATACAATGATGTATATTAATATTTAATATTTAAAATGTATACTTTATTATTTAAAACAACCTGTTTGTCATTTACATTAATTCATTCAGCTTTTATCCAGTGCGCCTTACAAATAAGAAAAGACTTACGATGTGGTGGGTAAAGGCCAAATTAATTTAGCCAACATGACATGCAGTCCATATACTGCTTTTGTTTCAATAGAGGCTTTGGTTTTTGATTTATAGTGGTGACTTTGAAACCAGAAGGTTATTCATTTAGTCATCATTTAAACCTGAAACAGAAATGCAGCTTGTGAGAGGATATGTAAAAGCCTTTAATCTGAACAAAATTGCTGTTGTCCATTAGTACATTATTAGTGTTTGTTTATGGGGAAGAATAATTATATTTTTGTACCAAGTTACACAATCAAATGTATTCAGGAGCCAAAAAAGAGCTGTACTAAAGCCATTAATGAAATATTCAGTGGAAACATGCGGATTATCTCAGAGACGCACAGCCAGAGAAATATTGGCATGGCATTTTGGGTAACACAACAGAAAAGGGGCCGACTGGCACACAGCTGGGCCCTGGGGAGCTGAGACGAAGGATGCCAGGATTGTCAGAGGGCAGCGGGAGTATCGACCGTGCCACTTGGGTGCTGCCAACTGACACATTTGTATTGACAGACTGTGACAGACGCCAAACTCAGACACTCTCATAGGGCTAACTGGCATCAGACAGAGAGGATATGCAAATCACTATGTTTATGGCACAAGGCAAAATTATTTAGCATTTTTATTCATGAGTTCTGTACTTACTATTCATTATGCGCTACAATTGATTGCTCTTTTATCTGTATTTCTCTCTCTCTCCTCGAAGGCAAGACATTTTCATGCATGTTTAGGCATACATATCCTTTCAATTAAATTACAGAAGTTAGGCCTGAGTTTCTCAGTGTTATGGCAATGTAATGAAAATCCAATTGCTGCGCTACATTTTTCAATGCTGAAATTTAATTTAAGTATTTGCTGCTTAGCCCTTTAGACCTAGTGATGTTTTCCGGTAATCCTCTCCTGAGAGACAGACACATGCCCAAACAAGACATCAGTTCTCTGACATTAATAATGACCTTTACTTCAAGGCTTTCTAAATGAAATGTTCTTCCACAGTCTGATAAAGTGAAGGCCATGAGGTTATGTTTATGGCAGGCTTATGAAGCCTTATTGGAATTGCACATAAATTTGGTTCAGAATGATTTGATTACTTGATGTTGCATTGATCAAGTAGAATTTTGCACAGCAGTCCCCTCCATGCACCTGTTTAAGGCACATGTTACTGAATTGAAATGCTAATGCATGCTGAAACAATGTGTTAGGCTACGTAGATGAACATTTGGTGGAAAAGCAGGTAAAGATAGCTTTCAATTATGGAGAAATGTTTTGAAGGCTGTATGAGGATTAAATATTTCGGAACCGGTAACTAGCTCTCATGTTGCAGTTTTCCAACAATTCAATGCATAACCACAAAATTGGATGTTTTGTATATGCATAAATAGCAATAAACCCCATTTGTTTCAGAAACATAGTCAAGAGTGCATTAGGGACATTTAATTTAACTAAAAAAGCAATTCACTTTCCCAACATTGTGATGCAATGCAGAGAAAATAATGAATCCCTTAATTGCCTAAAAAGTTACAAATAGCAGAACACATTTCCTTCAAACTATTCCTGCTACAACTGGTTACTGAATGGAAATGCTAATGCTGTTGCACACGTTAATAATACACCAGGGATTTTTACCTCAACTACTGTATATAGATGATCATTTCCTGGAAAGGAGACCCAAGATAGCTTTCAACCTGTCTTACAGATAAATGATTTGAAGACTGTACATACTAAACAAGGGACATTTAAGTAGTACAGGATGATGCCTAGCTCTCAAATTGCAGTTTTCCAGAACATAATTCAATTGACAACCACAAAATTAGAAGTTTTGTATGGGCGAAAACAACAAATACAATTTGTTTCTGAAAAATAAGTCCAAGAATAGATCTAAGAATCATTAGCTAAAAGGGCAATTCACTTTCGTAATGTTGGGATGAGAACGCTTGAGAAAGCTTGTATTATTTAATTGCCAATGGTTAAAAAAAAAGCTAACTTCATGACCGTGGGTGTCTGTAGCATGCTTATTGCTTTACTTCACTACATGGATCTTTGTGAATTGAGACAATTACAAGCACTGAACAGCATTCTCTCTCCTGTTCTGCATTACAGTCACTCTGCTTTCTCAGCTAAACACCACTCTGTGCTTTTATATGGAAATAAATAAACTGGAATAAATTATTTAAATATGACTTTGGTTAATATCAGCTCTCAATAATGTGTCTCCTGTTTTTTCACACTCCCTGAGGTTTAATGCCATTGCTGTTGTCTTCTCCAGCCGCTAAGATCCCTGAGTTGTCCTATTAAAGTGTAAGTCAATGAAATGCATGGGCCACACACTGGCCATCACCTGTCCAGGGCCATGTCACACCACATGGATTTATGGGCATTGATTCAGCAGCCATTACCGGAGGGATACGGTCACTCTTGGGAATAGACAACATAAATCTGGCCTTTATGCTTTCTCTGCTGTTATTTAGATACCTACTTAATCCAAAGAGAACCTCCAACACTTGTTCCTCAGACATTTATCATCAAAGTCAACCTTGGCACTGACACATCTCACATATCTCAGCCGTCTTTGTATATCTAACAGCTTTGGACTCGTGTGGTTAGAGATACATGTGTATGTGTAGAGGGAAGGGTTTGGTAAATCATAAAAACTTAATGGAGCATAAATGAGATGAATATTTGCAAATTTATTGGTATGTTTATGCATGTATCGGACAGTAATTGCACTCTACTTCCTACTTTCTTGTAAATGGCAAAAACCATGTCTCCAAATAATCTGTATACATAATCACAATATATTTATCAACCAAACAAGGCCCACGTTGCACCTCTCTTGGTCTCAGTCCACTGGCTTCCTGTATTCAAGGCATTGACATTGACCTTCAGGACTGCCACTGGACATAAACTCTCTTACCTCGATACACTTATACAAGTGAGTGTTCCTTCCCACCATTTACAGTAAATGAATGAGTGGCACCTGGTGGATCCTTCATAATGAGACCTTCCCTCTCTTTGTTCCTCTGTGGCAGAACAAGTAGCCAATCTCCACCCGACCTGCTGAGACCATCACAATTTGTGAACAGAACACACCTCTTTTGTAAGCACTTAAATAATTCACATTCATTAACAACCATAGACTTTAAAAAGAACTTACTACAGTGGGGAAAAATATTATTTGATCCCTTGCTGATTTTGTATGTTTGCCCACTGACAACGAAATGATCAGTCTATAATTTTAATGGTAGATTTATTTGAACAGTGAGAGACAGAATAACAACAAAAAAATCCAGAAAAATGCATTTCAAAAAAGTCATAAATTGATTTGCATTTTAATGAGTGAAATAAGTATTTGACCCCTTCGTAAAACATGACTTACTTGGTGGCAATCACAGAGGTCAGACGTTTCTTATAGTTGGCCTCCAGGTTTGCACACATCTCAGGATGGATTTTGTCCCACTCCTCTTTGCAGATCATCTCCAAATCCTTAAGGTTTCGAGGCTGACGTTTGGCAACTCGAAACTTCAGCTCCCTCCACAGATTTTCTATGGGATTAAGGTCTGGAGACTGGCTAGGCCACTCCAAGACCTTAATGTGCTGCTTCTTGAGCCACTCCTTTGTTGCCTTGGTGGTGTATTTTGGGTCATTGTCATGCTGGAATACCCATCCATGACCCATTTGCAATGCCCTGGCTGGCTTCAATGCGCTGGCCCTGATGGTACATGGCCTCGTCCATTGTCCCTTTGATGTGGTGCAGTTGTCCTGTCCCCTTAGCAGAAAAACACCCCCAAAGCATAATGTTTCTACCTCCATGTTTGACAGTGGGTATGGTGTTCTTGGGGTCATAGGCAGCATTCCTCATCCTCCAAACACGGCGAGTTGATTTGAAGCCAAAGAGCTCGATTTTGGTCTCATCTGATCACAACACTTTCACCCAGTTCTCCTCTGAATGACTGGCAAACTTCAGATGGGCCTGTACATGTGCTTTCTTGAGCAGGGGGACCTTGCGGGCGCTGCAGGATTTCAGTCCTTCACGGCATAGTGTGTTACCAATTGCTTTCTTGGTGACTATGGTCCTAGCTGCCTTGAGATCATTGACAATATCTTCCTGTGTAGTTCTGGGCTGATTCCTCACCGTCCTCATGATCACTGAAACTCCATGAGGTGAGATCTTGCACGGAGCCCCAGACCGAGGGAGATTGACAGTTATTTTGTGTTTCTTCCATTTGCGAATAATCACTCCAGCTGTTGTATCCTTCTCACCAAGCTGCTTGACGATGGTCTTGTAGCCCATTCCAGCCTTGTGTAGGTCTACAGTCTTGTCCCTGACATCCTTGGACAGCTCTTTGGTCTTGACCATAGTGGAGAGTTTGGAATCTGATTGATTGATTGCTTCTGTGGAAAAGTGTCTTTTATACAGGTAACAAACCGAGATTAGGAGCACTCCCTTTAAGAGAGTGCTCCTATTTTCAGCTCGTTACCTGTATAAAAGACACCTGGGAGCCAGAAATCTTGCTGATTGATAGGGGATCAAATACTTATTTCACTCATTAAAATGCAAATCCGTTTTTTTCTTGATTTTTTGTTGTTATTCTGTCTCTCAAAGTTCAAATAAACCTACCATTAAAATTATAGACTGATCATCTTTGTCAGTGGGCAAACGTACAAAATCAGCAGGGGATCAAATAATTTTTGGTAACACTTTATTTTAATGGTCCCTTTTGAACATTATTTTGACACTAAGTAATGTTGCAACTACATGTCAAAAAACTCTCATTAGAGTATTAGTAGACTTTATGCTTCATATCTGCTAACTCTTTATTGTGATGGTCTCCCAACAGACCTCTACTGACTGTAAGTAACTTTGCAAGTGCATGTCAACTTATTCTAACCCTATCCCTACCAGTCTACTAATACACTACTAACACTGTAATGAGAGTTAGTAGAAATATAGGTGCAACGTTACTTATAGTCAACATAATGTGTTAAATTCACTTTATTCCATCAAAATAAAGTGAAACCTAATTTGTTTCCCCACTGTACATGAATAACAATATACACATTTACACAGTATACACTACATACATAGGATATACACAAGAAACACACAGTAATACACAATATACATAGCAAATATACACTTACAATATACATAAATAATGCAATATTGTCAGGATTATGGACTGTCTGTGTGTTTTTCTCCCCACGTGCTCCCCGTGACCCAGTTTCCCCATTGTTCATGGGATTCAGATGTTTCTCATTTAATTACGCCTCGTTTAGTTCTGTATTTAAAGTGTTGTCTGCCCCATGTTTTCTTGTCTGGTGTTAAATGTCTCTCCTATGTTCTATGTGTGTGCTATTTTGGGTTCATTAAAGATTGTGATGCTGAATCTCCTGCGTCTTCGTTCTCCTTACTCCGACACAGTAGAAGTGTGACATAACAACGGACCGAAAAAAAAATCGTGAGCGTTGCCTTTTCCACGTTGCTTCCACGTTAAGCCCAGAGAGGGCTCCTGTCCCCACGTCCAGCCCAGAGAGGGCTGTTGTTCCCATGTCTGGCCCAGGGAGGGCCTCAGTTCCCCAGTTTAGCCCAGAGAGGGCTCCTGTTCCCACATCAAATGCAGAGAGGGCTCCCGTTCCCACGTCCAGCCCAGAGAGGGCTTGTGTCCTCATGTCCAGCCAGGAGTGGGCTTCGGTTCCCAATGGCTGCCCAGGGAGTGCTTTTGTTCCAGAGTGCAGCCCTGCTCAAAAATAACCAACCTCCCTTCTGTTCCAGCCTCCTCCAGCGCTGTTGTCTGGCAGCCCCTCTGCTCGCCCTCAGCCCACCATCTGTACGGTGCGAGCTCCGCGGGTCTGCCAGTCTCCATCGTCGCCGTGGCTGGAGAATCCCTGGCCTCCGCCTCCAGCCTCTGGGTCCCGGACTCCGCCTCGGCCTGTCGGCCCAGTGGCTTCACCATGGCTCCAAGCTCCCTCCTCTCCGCCGTGGCCCATCAGTCCACTGGCTCCGCCGGGCTCCCTCGTTCCTCTGGCTCCGCCTTGGTCTGTCGTCGACCATCCGTCACCTCGGGACTCCACTCCTCCGGCTGTGCCTCGTCCCTCTGTCCCTCCGGCACCATCAGGCTCCTCTATCCCTTCGGCTCCACCTTGGTCCTCTGTCGCTCCTGCTCCACCTTGGTCCTCTGTCGCTCTGGCTCCATCCGCGGCCTTCCGGATCCCTGCCTCTGCATCGGTCGCCTGAGCCACCTGTTCCTCCATGGTCCATCGGCTCTCCGTCTATTTTGGGTTCATTAAAGATTGTGAAGATGAATCTCCTGCGTCTTCGTTCTCCTTACTCCGACACAGTATACAAATATACACTGTATACACTGGCTCACTTTATGAGTTATGTCTCTCTTAACGGAAAGTGAATAGCATATACAGGTGCATCTCAATAAATTAGAATGTTGTGAAAAAGTTCATTTTTTCTTGTAACTTATTTCAAAAAGTGAAACTTTCATATATTTTAGATGCATTACATGTAAAGTAAAACATTTCAAAAGTTTTTTTTGTTTTAATTTTGATGATTAGAGCTTACAGCTCATGAAAGTCAAAAATCAGTATCTCAAAATATTAGAATATTTACATTTGAGTTTCAATAAATGACCATCCATACAGTATAAATTCTGGGTATCTCTTGTTCTTTGAAACCACAATAATGGGGAAGACTGCTGACTTGGCAATGATCCAAAAGACGAACATTGACGCCCTCCACAAAGAGGGTAAGTCACAGAAGGTCATTACTGAAAGGTGTGGCTGTTTAGAGAGTGCTGTATCAAAGTATATTAAATGCAAAGCTGACTGGAAGGAAGAATTTGGGTAGGAAAAGGTGCACAAGCAACAGGGATGACCGCAAGCTTGAGAATACAGTCAAGCAAAGCTGATTCAAACACTTGGGAGTGCTTCACAAGGAGAGGACTGAAGCTGGAGTCAGTGCATCAAGAGTCACCACACTCAGACGTCTTCAGGAAAAGGGCTACCAAGCCACTTCTGAACCAGAGACAACGTCAGAAGCATCTTACCTGGGCTGTGGAGAAAAAGAACTGGACTCTTGCTCAGTGGTCCAAAGTCCTCTTTTCAGATGAAAGTAAATTTTGCATTTCATTTGGAAATCAAGGTCCCAGAGTCTGGAGGAAGAGTGGAGAGGCACATAATCCATGTTTCTTTAAGTCCAGTGTGAAGTTTCCACAGTCAGTGATGATTTGGGCTGCCATGTCATCTGCTGGTGTTGGTCCACTGTGTTTTCTGAAGTCCACAGTCAACGCAGCCATCTACCAGGAAATTTTAGAGCACTTCATGCTTCCTTCTGCTGACAAGCTTTATGGAGATGCTGATTTCATTTTCCAGCAGGACTTGGCACCTGCCCACACTGCCAAAGGTACCAAAAGCTGGTTCAATGACCATGGTGTTACTGTGCTTGATTGGCCAGCAAAACTCGCCTGACCTGAACCCCATAGAGAATCTATGGGGTATTGTCAAGAGGAAGATGAGAGACACCAGACCCAACAATACAGATGAGCTGAAGGCCACTGTCAAAGAAACCTGGGCTTCCATACCACCTCAGCAGTGCCACAAACTGATCACCTCCATGCCACGCCAAATTGAGGCAGTAATTAAAGCAAAAGGAGCCCCTACCAAGTATTGAGTACATATACAGTAAATTAACATACTTTCCAGAAGGCCAACAATTCACTAAAAATGTTTTTTTATTGGTCTTATGAAGTATTATAATTTGTTGAGATAGTGAATTGGTGGGTTTTTGTTAAATGTGAGCCTAAATCATCACAATTAAAATAACCAAAGACTTAAACTACTTCAGTCTATGTGCATTGAATTTATTTAATACACGAGTTTCACAATTTGAGTTGAATTACTGAAATAAATGAACTTTTCCACGACATTCTAATTTATTGAGATGCACCTGTACACCATGTTTCACAGCATTGATCGGCTGTCCGCTGTCAAATTTTCATGTGCACGCAGCACACACTCTATAGTTAATCATGAATTCAAGATCAAAGCCTGAGTTGACAGAGAAAGTTAATGATCAATGTCATGGTACCATTGGTCCAGCCCCCTGCAATACTGTGTCATCTGACCTATTCCAGGGGCGCCGTTAGACCCTTTTTTTATTGCGGCACGAGCCCCAGTGAAGTACTGCTGTGCCCCAGTAAAATGTTATTGACAAATCACTGTCTGTCAATAGACAGATTACAGTATACTGACCTGAGAATATATATTTTTTCTGATCATATTTAGAAGCAATCACGTCGTTTAGGTAGCATCAGCTGTTAAGGACGAAAAGTAGCAATGCAAGATTTGCAAATGAATCACTATTTTTAATCAGTTTAATCAGTCAAATGGGTTTGCAAAAGGATCTGAGATTGTTCACGATTTAGTTGGAATCATTCGGACAGTTCACTCATTCACTAAAGCAGTTTCTCACACTGAAATAGTAACAGGATATTTTATAAGACAAAACAAATAGAGTACTGAATAAGGTGCATATTTAGGAAACAAAACTCGCAAACTGTTTATCAGTGATGAAGCAGCTCTTTATTGTGTGCAGCTTGTGAACAACTCTTCTGCAGATAAAGATGATTTATATCCATATGTCCAATATTCAAAATATAAGGACACTTTTGATGGGGTGGGGTGGGGGGGGGGGGGGGGGGGGGGGGGGGCTGTGCATCAGTACTGATGAAAGGCTAGAAACATACCTGACCTTTTCAAACCAGCCAAAGGACTGCTGAACCGGACAAATCTGTTTTGTCTGCCTTACACTGTCTACTTTGCTAAGCCAGTTTTCTTGACTGTTATTCACATGAAAATATTTTCTTTGCCTTCAGATCATGATTTTTTTTATGAAAACATCATGAGTCAAGCAATAATTGTTGCTAATACCCTATATGTTAGAAAATGCAGCCATGTTCCAAAAGCAACTATTTACATCTTAATATATCTTAACTTTCATTAGCATATTTTGTGTTTAAATGTAAAGTGAAACTTAAAACAATCCTGTTTCCTTCGTTACCAGTAGAAGATTCAACAGTCCAGACTGAGCACATATTTTAGACATTTTTCAGAAACGCATATTATGAGATTAGTTAAAAACACATGTTATTATCTCTTATACTACAATGAATTGGATTTTTCAAAGCAGCATCTAAACACTGAACCTCTGAACATACAACATTTTCGGAGCTTTATTGATATCAAGATGGAATTCTGTTTCTTTAAAGTTGGCAAGACTATAATTTATCAATTGTGAATTGAGTACTGAGCAGACATGACAAGGCACTGACCAGACATGGGTTCAGTTTGTATACTAATGATCACCCATATCATCTTGTGTACACGTTCAGCCAAGGACAACTTTCAGAAACACCTAATGGTCATTGTTAATTTGCATGTGAATTTCCTACATTTAGCTTTGAATTACACTTGAAGGGCAAGACCTTTATTCTCGTACTGTAGCTCCGATGTGTAGACTAAAAATAACACTTTAAATTGCACAGTTTTCCACACCACAATGATGAGATTTTCATTCTGAGCGTCTTTGTTGCCTTTGGCGATGACTTAGAAAGGAGCTCATTTGGAGTGCTGTTTTATAACTGAATATTGCACAGCATATAATAGAAATACACGCCACGCTAAAAAAAACCTCAAGCAGACCAGGATTTTTTATAGAAGAGTTAATAGATAATCAAGCTAACATATAACTTGTCAAATAAATAACAAAAATGGAGGACTCCTGCAGCAATGCATGATGCTGGGAAAAAATAGCAATAGAGCAATATCTAGTATACACTTTAACACACCCTTAAAGGTTGTGAATAAAATGACTAGGCTCATTCAACTGTAATATGCTTAGTTCAAGAGTCCATAAAAAATGGTACAGTATAAGAAGTGCTTATATATTAGCTTTAATGCACCCAATATGTCTGTGAATCTGTGCCAAAAACTGGTGCAATAAGAGGCTCTTTGTGTAATGTAAAATATGGTAAGTTAAAAAAATTACTACAGTAAAATGTACCATAAAATTAGCATTTTATCAGAGCAGCACCTCATACAGCTATGAAGCTTCGATGTTTGCTTTAATACCCTCTCACCATGGTGCTGCAAAATGGGCTGATGCCGCAAGACATCCAACTTGTAAACTTGGGGCAGATAAATCAACCCTGACCTCAGCATGAAACATCATTTGAAATTATTTCCACATCTGGTATTTACTGTATGTCTAGAATAATAAATCAGTAACCAAGTTTTGCATAACCAATGTCAATATACTGATTTTGGCACAGTCTGAACATTGCTTAAATATAATTGGCAGAACATGAAATGGCAGAATTCAACAGAATTTTCATTTTTGGGTGAATTATCTCTTTTACCACTTGCAACCACTTTCACAAGAGAAAAAAAATTAAATCGCGGATGTATTTGATGTCTTATCGTGTATTTTATGTAATAAAATGTTAAAATAAAAATACAAATCCACCATAGAAATCGCCGACTTAAGGAAGCATTGTGTTATTTTAAGTGGAGGGTCATTCATCAATTAGTAACAAACACACAGAGAGATACTTGTTTTCAGCACAGCTGTTGGCAACTGAAAGCTACATGACATTTCTCAGTAGCAAGGTGATAATGTTACTGTTTTTAAAGCAGTTAAATTTACAGCTTGCTGCTGAACACTGTTGAGACTTAATTTACATGCTTAAGGCCCAATATACTCACAGCAAATTTCTTTTTCATTCTTCACTAAACGGTAAAAATAAGTTCAATATACACAAGCGGAGATATGTAAAACTTTTATGCAAATTATTATGTATTTAAATATGTATGTGCTTTATTTCTTGAGGGGTGGTAAATCCCTCAAGAAATATTGTATAAGCAGAACTGACTCCCAGCAATATATCGACAGCAATATTTCCCGCTTCTAGCTACCTTTTCAGTGCATCCTGTAAAGGGAATCAGTGTGCAATCTATATAGTTGCCATAAATTCACGCACTTGCTGCTGCTCTCTGCTGTCATAAAAATGTGCTAAAAGTTTAGGTAATAATTTAATTGTTATAATTTTGTAATCATTTTAATATTTAAAGCAGATGTAACTCCCAACCACTTTTTAAGACAAATTTCCACCAATGAGACCAGTCGGTCAGTGTGGCTCATTGTTACGTCATTATGATTGCTACATTGCTTAGAACATTTAGTGAATAGCCTATAAATATGAGTGCAAAGGCATCATGTATTTTGTAGCAAGTTGTGGTGAACGATTGTGAGTTTGCTCTTTATACTTTGGGCATCTACATTTTTTTATCAATATTTTCTTAACTTGGAGAAAAATGTGCTCTGTGCACTGAGATAAATAAACAGGCATGCTACACCAGGGAGGTCCATGTGGAAATTTTAATGGAGGCTGATATATACATAAATGAATAACGATCAAAGTGATCAAAGCGGAAAAAAAAGACAGATTTTTTTTTCATTATTTATTTAATAAAAAAATAACTGTTGATAATTAAGCTCCCATAAATATGCTCCTGTACTTAATATGATTGTATGGGGTGGGTGCCTGCCCCAGGACATTTCCACCTTACTTCCATCAGTCGGCCCTTTGTATGCAAAAAACTTCTTCTATTTTCATATATAATATATTATATAAGATTTATAATATATTCATATATGTATATTCTTATATATGTTTCTCACTGGATTTGCTATTTGTTATGGATGATTAAAATACAATGTACCAAAACGCGAATCTCTAAATATGTATTTGTATATTTATAAGTCATTGTACTATACATATTGCACTAAAAATATACTGTTTCAGAACTCAAAACTTCCACTGCAGTTCAAAAAGACTGTACAAAACAATGTATTTAAAAATCACCTACAGCTTTAATTTTATTGTATTTACTATAATTAATACCACATTAAGTTTGGGAAATGGGAATTTTACTTCATTTGCACACCTTGACTTTCCCAGAGTAAACAACAAATACTGCAATACAAGTTGTTACAACTAAAGATTGTAATGAGAAGATATATTATGCTGCTGAGTGAATTGCACCTACTGCTGCTTTATTGAATTATCAGATCTATTTTTAAAAAGGCAACATGATGTCACTGCAGCATGCATGTGGAGACTATTCAATATGCAGTTTGCTAAGGAAAAAATGTGTGCTGCTGTATACAGAGGGCACTGGAGAGAGAGTTAGAGAGATTTAAAGTGAGGTGGTCAGACAAGAAGAATATGAAAGTGCTTTTTTTCCCCGCCAACATCCTAAGTTCTTGCCCCGCTCTCTGAAATGATGCTGTGTACCGCCTCCAGCAGAAATCCATTCATCTCCATCATGTTTTCCTCTTTTGTTAAGTCATTCTCTTCAATACAAAGCATCCACTGTGATAAAGTACAGTTGTCTGGGCTGGAAATAAACAAACCAGTGTGGACCTAAAAAAAAAAAAAGACAGGGGAAGGGCTTCCCTGCACTTCTTCCATTTACAATAGCACATAACCACAAACATTAATTCGTAAATACACTATAAGCCCATATATTCTCGCACTGTTCTCCTGAAATTAGTTTAATTTGCTGGTTGTTTTTCTTCTGAAAAGGAAAACGGAGTGAAAAATTAACATTTCAGCAGAGACAAATCAAAAACGAAAAGGAAGTGAGAGTTTGATTAGGAAGTTCACCAAACAAATGGAAGAAGTGATTGGAAAGAAATAATGAAAAGAAATGATCAGTCTATAATTTTAATGGTAGGTTTATTTGAACAGTGAGAGACAGAATAAAAAAAAAAAACACATTTCATAAAAGTTAGAAATTAATTTGCATTTTAATGAGTGAAATAAGTATTTGATTTGATGATTATCAATCATCAAGATTTCTTGCTCCCAGGTGTCTTTTATACAGGTAATGAGCTGAGATAAGGAGCGCTCTCTTAAAGGTAGTGCTCCTAATCTCAGCTTGTTACCTGTATAAAAGACACCTGTCCACAGAAGCAATCAATCAATCAGATTACAAACTCTCCACCATGGCCAAGACTAAAGAGCTGTCTAAGGATGTCAGGGACAAGATTGTAGACCTACACAAGGCTGGAATGGGCTACAAGACCATCGCCAAGCAGCTTGGTGAAAAGGTGACAACAGTTGGTGCGATTATTCGCAAATGGAAGAAACACAAAATAACTGTCAATCTCCCTCGGTCTGGGGCTCCATGCAAGATCTCACCTCGTGGAGTTTCAATGATCATGAGAACGGTGAGGAATCAGCCCAGAACTACACGGGACGATCTTGTCAATGATCTCAAGGCAGCTGGGACCATAGTCACCAAGAAAATAATTGGTAACACACTACGCCGTGAAGGACTGAAATCCTGCAGCGCCCGCAAGGTCCACCTGCTCAGGAAAGCACATGTACAGGCCCATCTGAAGTTTGTCAATCATTCAGAGGAGAACTGGGTGAAAGTGTTGTGGTCAGATGAGACCAAACATTATGCTTTGGGGGTGTTTTTCTGCTAAGGGGACAGGACAACTGCACTGCATCAAAGGGACGATGGACGGGGCCATGTATTGTCAGGGCCAGGGCATTGAAGCCAGCCAGAGCATTGAAAATGGGTCGTGGATGGGTATTCCAGCATGACAATGACCCAAAACACACGGCCAAGGCAACAAAGGAGTGGCTCAAGAAGAAGCACATTAAGGTCCTGGAGTGCCCTAGCCAGTCTCCAGACCTTAATCACATAGAAAATCTGTGGAGGGAGCTGAAGGTTTGAGTTGCCAAACGTCAGCCTCAAAACCTTAATGACTTGGAGAGGATCTTCAAAGAGGAGTGGGACAAAATACCTCCTGAGATGTGTGCAAACCTGGTGGCCAACTACAAGAAATGTCTGACCTCTGTGATTGCCAACAAGGGTTTTGCCACCAAGTACTAAGTCATGTTTTGCGAAGGGGTCAAATACTTATTTCACTCATTAAAATGCAAATCAATTTATAACTTTTTTTGAAATGTTCAAATAAACCTACCATTAAAATTATAGACTGATCATTTCTTTGTCAGTGGGCAAATGTAAAAAATCAGGGGGATCAAATATTTTTTTTTCCCCACTGTATATTGCAAGTCTATACATCTTTTCTATACTGCCATGTTACAGAGACGTCCACCTATGAATTTCACTGCTGGTACATTTGTGTGCACAGTGTGTGACAATAAAGAGATTTGATTGACTAACTTTTCACTTCTGTTAAAGACTAGGAGGTTGTTATGAAAAATATAAAGAATTGAAATGCATTTACACACACACACACACACACACACACACACACACACACGTTTGTTTTTGTGAAAAATGGGGACATGGGGTAATGTCCTCATAAATCATCTTCTCCTTGTAATACCTATGTCATACCCATGTCATTATACCAATTTGTGTCCTCATATGTCACAAAAACACACACACACACACACACACACACACACACACACACACACACACACACACACAGTTTCACAAAAGAGGGCAACTAAAAGAAAATGTCTGGATATGAAATGATGTTATATCGTCAACTATATAAATTACATTTTTTTCAGTTGCATTTTTATATCCGGACATTTTCCGGTGTGTGTGTGTGTGTGCAAATGCGTTAAAATTTCAATAATACCCTTAATGCATTATACATCATGGATTAAGGGTATCAATTTTACATTATATAATGCATAATATATAAATTGGTAAAACTTTATTTTAGGCACCAATTCTCACCATTAACTGGTTACTTATTAGCATGCATATTACTAGCATACAGTATATGCTGTTTATATTAGTACTTATTAAGCACATATTTGGCTTGGCCATATTTTACATCCCTTAATCCTATGGAACTACTTTACTAACTATTAATAAGCAGTAGTTAGGAGTATATTGAGGCAAAAGGCATAGTAAATAGTTTGTTAATAGTGAGAAATCGGACCTTAAAATAAAGTGTGACGTGATTGGTCCAATTTTGGTTTGAGATCTTACCTAGCACATAAAAATAAAACAATGTTAAGCAAAAAGATTTCTCAGTGGTCACGAAATGCCAAATAAATAAACATGACAAGAAATAGTCCACAGCAAAATTACAAATTCAGAGTTTTGAGTCACGTGACAGATGTGGAGCCCCGGAGGGCAAAACACCCATAGAACAGCAGCACAGGCCAATCAATATTCTATCAGTTTTAGGCCACAAATATGTAGATCACCTCTCAAAAGACAGAGAGAGAGAGAGAGAGAGAGAGAGAGAGAGATTGAATCACCTTTATTTACAACATATAGGTAATGCCATACTGTGTTACTACTGCAATGTACATTTCACAATCTTCAGTCTCTATTACAAAACCCCTATAAATAATAATAATAATACCAACAACAACTATTTCAAAAATACAATAATCAATGACCCAAACCAAAATAATAACAAAATAACTTTAAAAAGCCAACACCAAATCATCATTTTCATTGACTTCGCATAACACTCCATTTATGGCCCAAGTATTCACAAAAATTGGTAAACACCCAACAAGTTTATAATATCCATATTCTATCCTGAGTCTTGATGCTACTAAACCAAAGAACATCAACAAGGGATCTAATGTATCTTTACCAAGCATCTTATTTTTCCTTGTTTTCCAGATAGCAAGTTTAGCAGTTCCAAACAGGAAATTTAATAAAACCAAAACATTTTTTTGACCAACTAAATATTTTGGCCCCAAAATAAACAATTGATGAGAAAAAACTTCACCTAAAAGTGATACCCAATGTGATAAAAAAGAAAACAAATTACTCAAACGTACACATTGTACAAAAAGATGAAAAATTGTTTCATTTTCAGTGCAAAAAATACAACCCACCCCTACATTTGGATTGAGGTGCACCACATGTCTGTTCGTGGCTATCGCACCATGTACAATCCTCCACTGTAAGTCACCAGCCCGTTTGTCGATTGGACGTTTGTAAAGTGACCGCCAGCTACCTTTGGGGGAGATGTCCATTCCAAAAAAATCAATCCATTTTGATGACATTACTCCAGATAGAAGATGTGCGTTAGTCACTTTCACACAAGTCACATATAAAGCCTTTTTACTAGCAGACTCAAAATTATCCAGCTGAGGTATTTTAAAGGACAATATAAGATGTTCCTCTTCATGCCAATCCCTTGCGTCAGCAGTTATCATCAAGGATGGAAAATCATAATCGCACCCACTCATCCATTCTTTTATATAATTAGAATTGTTGATGAAAAGTCGTTGATCAAAATCCAGCTCTCCAAGCAATTCATCAATAATCTGTTTCAGGAACCGGATAGATTTTATCCCAGTTCTCTCACCCAGGGTCTCCAAACTGATGCTTAAAATGTGACCAAGTTTTACGCATCCAGCAGCTATTAGCCGCAATGACAGATTGGCAGAGCATAAATGTCTAGAAGGTAGAAAGGGATTCTGGAACAATGGCTCTTCCATCAGCCAAAAACCTGCACATATTCCAGCAGGTCTCGATACAGAAACAACTTTCCAGGCTTCCATCATAGATCTATAAAAAGGTGTCAAATCTGTTAAAACGGTTTCATTCAATTCCATTAAGAAAAGATGTTTATCAAGTCCCATGTTTCCTGCTTTCCTCAAGAGTGCAACCGCAGTGTTAAGCCATGCAATATCACTGTTATACAGCAGTCTCTGGGCAGCTTGCAGACGAAAAGCCATAAGTCTAGATCTAATATCCACAAGACCTTGCCCGCCTTCTTGCACAGGCAAAAATAGGACAGCTGATCGAACCCAATGCTGTCCTGACCCAAAAAAATTCACCAGCATCCTTTGAATGTCTTGAAGTAATCCAGCGGGAGGCTGTAATACAGTAAATTTATGCCACAGAGCAGAAGCGACCAAATTGTTGACAACTAAAACTCTCCCCCTGTAGGATAACTGGGGTAGCAACCAGTTCCATCTAGACAATCGGGTGCACACTCTCTCCAAAATTCCCTCCCAATTTTTCTTTTGAAACTCAACAGAACCCAAAAACACACCAAGTATTTTTATCCCTGTTCTGTTCCATTTTAAATTACCTGGTAGGTGTGGGAGATTTTCCAAATTCCTTTGACCCAACCAAAAAGCCTCAGTCTTATCCCAATTTACTTTTGCCGACGATGCCCCTTCATATACATCAATGACTTTAGACAGAGCTTTTATATCATTATTGTCATTAACAAAGACCGTAACATCATCGGCATAAGCAGTAATTATAGTTCTTAAATATTGAGGCATTGTGGGTATTGATAAACCAGTTAGAGTTTTCCTTATATTAAAAAGTAATGGTTCAATAGCAATACTGTACAATTGACCTGATAAGGGGCATCCTTGTCTAATGCCCCTTGAAACCACAATGGGCCGACTTAGACCACCTCCCACCTTAACCATACAAGAAGCTCCAGTATATAACAATTTTATCCATTTAATAAAACCTTGACCAAACCCAAAAACAACAAGCAGATTAAAAAGATAATTATGATCAACACGATCAAACGCCTTTTCTTGGTCTAAAGCAATCAATCCAACCTCTGCATCAAACAATTTGCAGATATCCAAAGTATCTCTCACCAAAAAAAGGTTATCCATTATAGATCTCCTTGGAATGCAATAGGTTTGGTCCTGATGGATTATCAAATGTAAAAACTTCTTAAGTCTATTAGAGAGACATTTGGATAAAATTTTATATTCTGTTGTTAATAAAGCAACAGGTCTCCAGTTCTTTAACAAATTCAAATCTCCCTTTTTTGGTAGTAAAGTCAGTAAAGCACGCTGACATGTAACAGGTAGAATGCCATCTTTATAACTTTCACAAAAAACTTCATAAAGGTCCGTTCCAATAGATTCCCAAAAATGCTTGTAAAATTCAGAAGTCAAACCATCAATACCAGGAGAGCGACCAGGCTTTAACTGTCCAACAGCAATAGTAAGTTCTTGAAAAGTAATTTGCATATCCAAAGCAGTCCTAGACGTAGAGTCCATTTGAGGAAGTTCATGAAAAAGCTGTGCTTCACAAACAGAATTGCAGTGATCAGCTTTATAGAGAGAAGAATAAAAATCAACAGCATGATGACGCATTTCTGTAATGTCATTTGTAATCTTCCCATCTGGAAGACGTAAACATGTCATCTGCTTATATTGTGACACTGAACGTTCTAATTGAAAAAAATAAACACTTGGCGCATCCATATCAGTCACTGATGTAAATCGTGACCTCACCAAAGCTGCCTTCACCCTCTCATTCAAATGATAACTTAACTGTTTCTTTTTCTGTTGTAAGTTATCAATAAAAGCTGGATCATTTCTTCTTAATATTTCTGTCTCTATAGACTCAATATCTCTTTCCAAAGCTTTAATAGTTTCTCTTTGAGTGGTAGTACAATATGCAGTGTACTGTTGACAGCAAAGTTTTATTTGCGTTTTACCAACCTCCCACCATTGTTTTAAATTTTCAAAATCATTTTTTTTTTCTCTCCAATAGTTCCAGAATGCCACAAAATATTCAGAAAATGCAGCATCCTGCAACAGTTTAGCATTAAAATGCCAATAAGAGGATTTTCTTGGAAACTGTTCCATATTTACTGAAATAAAAATCAAATGGTGATCAGAAAAACCTATCGGAGAAATGCAGCAATCCACAACCCTATTATTAAATTTTTTTGAAACATAAATTCTATCTAACCGAGCAGCACTTACTCTATTGTCTAGAATTTTTACCCATGTATATTGTTTGTCAAATGGATGTTTAATTCTCCACATATCTAAAAGTTCAGCATCTTCCACTAATCTTGACAAATAGGTGGAGGAACGCATATGAGGCTCTACACTGTTACGGTCAACATTAAAACACTCTGTGCAATTCCAGTCTCCACCAATAATGATGTCTCCATCACTAAAATCTTGTCTTAAGACATTAGTTAATATACTAAAAAACTGTAATCGCTCATGTCCCACATTTGGTGCATAAACATTTATAAAATAAATTGTCATCCCTTCAATAATAGTTTTAACAAGAACAAGACGACCTTTTATAAATTCTTCTGTCTTTTCAATACTAACTTTTCTTTCTGGAGAAAAAAGTAGAGCAACTCCCGCGCTCAGATTTGTACCGTGACTAAGTATATGCTGACCTTTCCACCACATCCCCCACTCTATTTCATTCTCAATATCACTATGAGTTTCCTGCAATAAAATGACATGTAACTTTTTATTCAACATTACTTCAGACACTAAAGCTAATTTATGTCTATCCCTCCCTCCATTAATATTTAATGAACCCACCCTCAAAAGATCCATATATGTATTTAGGAAGGATAGATTAAAAACAACAGCAAAAGAAACCAGCAGAAAAAAAGACAAGATCACCTTGTGATGCATGGATAACTACTTACAAGAAAGCCTTTAGCCTCTTCTTTTTATCCACTCTTTTACCTTTTCGAATGACTGTAACATGTTTTTTTAAACGAAAACGTTTCTTTTCACTCAACTGATCAAGATTCACAGTCTTTTGCAGAAATGCCACTGACCTCTCAAATTTAACAACATCAGGGAAAAAATCCTTGATATTAACTTGTTTCCCAAATGTCTCATCAAGAAACCCATTAATTTCCTCTAATGTATACAAAGAGGAATCTTCAATGGATATATCCTGAGAATCACCTCCAGGTTCACAGACAGAACCTCCTTGTGAATCACATTCATAATCAATAGAACCATTCTCGTCCGATACAACATCTTCCATTGCACTAACATCATTGCTTAGGCACAACTCTCTCTTTCTTGAACCCAAACAAATAGGCTCCTCACATCTACTTGAACTGGGCCCTGCAACTACCACAATATTATCTTGCTGCTCATCTGCATTTATATTTTGTACAGTTACAGTATTTTCATTCTGCTGACGTTCATTCACATTAGTATCTATATCATTACCGACATGCTCATTTGCTTCTACAGCGGACGGCGCCACACCAACATCTCTTACCTCTGATGAACCTGCTTGTTCCTCTTGAGCAGTATGCTCCGCCACTTCTCCTTCTCCCGAAACAGAAACACTAACGTTATTCCCTGGTTCACGCTCTCGATTATGTGGGCAAGCGAACTTTTTATGGCCTAATCCACCGCATTCGAAGCACCTTAAACTACCAGTTGTTGCATACACCATATAGGTTCTCTCTTCATATCGTACTCGAAATGAAACATCTAGCGTATTTTCAGCAGAGTCCAGAAACATAAAGGCCTGTCTTCTAAAAGATTTAACGTGCCTCAGAGACGGATGTTTACAGCCTAGCGTAATTATTTTGAAACCACTGGCAAATTTGCCAAACCGAACTAATTCCCGCTCCAACGCGTCATCAGGAATGAAAGGTGGAACATTCGATACCGTAATTTTCGCTGTTGGAGCTTGTAACGGAGTAACTTGAACAAAGCTATCATTTATAACAAGACCGTTCTCGATTAGTTGGTTAACAAAATGTTGTTCTTTCAAGAACACTACTACAGCTCTATTCATACGAGAAGCGGATACAATATTCTCGTGTCCTACTTCCCCGCCAGTTGAAATGAGCACATTCTCCACTGTGACGCCGTCCTCCGGCACACACCTGAAACCATTGCGCAAGGACAAAGACGGCGTCTCCTCATGAGACGCCATCCCTCCCTGCGCAATCTCTACAACAAAAACAGCTAAGACTAAATCGACCTTAAACCATGCAAAAAAGAAAAGTAAAAAAGGAAACCCGTGATTAAGACTAGGTGAATTCACACAGCTCAGGTCTCACCCAACACCACTCTCACCCCACCTCCCAGCATGCACCTCGAGAGAGAGAGAGAGAGAGAGAGAGAGAGAGAGAGAGAGAGAGAGAACCCCCCCCCCCCCCCCCCCCACAAAGATATGTAAACCAACTTCAAGCTTTGGTCTCTTGTGATCTATATATAGCACCTGCTGCAATATTTCAATTACTAAAAACAGCAGGACATTCTAAAACTCTCCATGTGAAAAATTCTTAACTTAACCCGATGTTTTAAGACGGTAATATTAAAAGGTCAAATTCAGCTTATACACCTTATTGATAATGCATATATATATATACGTATATAAGATATCAATGCAACATGCTGATTTGTATGTTAAGATTTGTATGTTTTCTTTAAATATTTTCTTTGGGAACATCCTTAAATTGATATATTCTTCTCAGTTTAAGGTGTATACTGAATTTGGACCTCCAGGAACACTGGAGGTCACTTAGTGCATCCTTAACGTATAAGCCACAGTAGCCTAACAATGATTTTCTCTGGGAAAATGCTTAATGTGCAAGTTTTCACGTTGTGTTTTTTGTCTTTGTAAATTAATACTTATAGTACAAACCAGCAGAGGAAAGCCTTGTTTTGTCCTATAGGTGAGCGTTCCTGTACACAGGTTTGACACCACAAGAAAACAATGAATAGAAGCCACAAACACTGAAACAATAAACAGTAACAGTAATCTGCATGATTTATTCATGTTGTAATGTATTGCTGGGATATCAAGCACCTATCACCGTATTTCCTCAACTACTCGGAATGCATAAAAAAGTTACAGAAAAATATTATGCAGCTATCTGAGATGCTCACTGTGTTTAACAAACTTTTGGATGACAGAAACTGAGCTTCTTTGCTCTTTAAGAGGTGTTTATACGTGACTTATATTGTAGAATATTTTAGTGCATGCCTATTATCCATTTTATTATTTATGATATATTTTCACTGATGTTTTCACTTCTATAGAGAGTAAAATAAAACAACAGTGAAAGTTCACATTTGATGGCTTTGGAAAAAATGCATTTAAAACTGTGTCTATTCCTCACACAAAATTATATCACATAAGCCCTGTGTGGACTACTTTGATGATACTTTTTTGTTTGTTTTTGGTCACTGGCAGAAGTTTACTGAAAGCTATGCTACGTTAATAGTTAAAGGAATAACTTATCCAGGCTTTATACACACACAAGAACAAAATTATTTGCATTTCACCTCTGATCTAGCTTGTTGTTTCCTAGTCTAGCTTTCTTTCCCTGGCATTCTGAATATTGTTGGCTCTATGAAGAATTGCTTATGTTCATCTATTGTATGTCACTTTGGATAAAAGTGTCTAAATGCATAAAAATAAATGTGAATATATAACAACCTATAAGGTTCTTTTGGAGCTTGAAAACTCCTGGTTGCTGAAAACTTTCACAAGTTAAATGGGATCAGATTGGCATTTAGCGACACTCATCTTTGGCACAAATGTCACAAACATCAAATATTTGTAACATCAGTGGACAATAAGAACCTCTTTTAAACAGGAGTTTCATTTGAACCTTGACTTTAGTTGACATCTTTGATCTTAAAAGAGTTGTATGATCTCGACCTCTCATTTAAAGTCTTTCATTACAAATGAAAGCATGACTATTTTAATGACTGCATACATATTATCCACTTAAACATGAATTGGTGCTTGACATTGCATTACTCTTCAGCTCTATGACCATTATCTGAACAAAGTTAAACCCATATGACCTTCAGCTGCTCCATCAAAAATACTCACATATTTGACAGCATGTGATGTAATCATACATTAAAATTCTATAAATTACATGATACCTTGTAACAAGCTATACTTCAGAACATTACCATAAAGCTTGTTATAGTTGTAATGCTGTGCTATGCATTTGAAGGGTCGAATTTCCATATTAAAAGAATATATAATATTTAATGAAGTAGTTTTGCTCAAAAGCCTAGTTTGGCTTCCACTGCCCAAATGTTCTCATAAAGCACACATACATGGGGCACTCTAGATTAATTGAAATCTTGAAAAATGACACTTTATCATATGTTGTGTGATGGTGATGACATATCTGACTTTTTGCAGAAAAGTTGAAAAAGGCTGTGACACAAAAACATCCAAATAAAATTTATTGCCTGACAAGTTTGGCACTAGTTTGACAACTAACAAATCCAATTAGATCATATTCAACAATATCACATACGGAAAGACCAAAATAGAAATTATGGTAAATTTGAACAATTGATGATTAAATGTAATGAGAGACAAAGTTTAAAGCTATTACGATGTCCCCTTTCAAACTATAATCATTTTAAAGCCTTTTTTCTTTTTCTTCAAAATCATACTAGAGGACAGAGAAGTTCCCTAATTGAACAAACACCCACATCGTAGCATTGTCTGACTGCCTGAGGATAAGGTCAGTACAGAAGCATCTGAATCTGAACCCAAAGGGGCTCATTAACACGGTATCAGACCTTTGAGAGTGACCAACAAACACAACACAACAACAGAGGGGAGGGGAGGGAGGTAGGACATAAGGCATGACACTCTTTCTCAGCCTGCAGCTGGAGCTTCAAAAATACATCATTGCCAAAACTAGGTCCATTGGCATGCTGCAGATGATGCTATTTTTCCTTAGTGATTGCAAAGACATGATGTGTTTGGTATGCAGCGTACTGGCCAGTATACACAGTACACATTATGCAACACTTAACATTAAACAGTAATATGTGTAACGTGCTTCAGAACACAAAGAGACAGACTCTGGCCAATAACAAACAAATAATCAATTAATTTAGCACATTAGAATATGACCTTATGGTAATAATACAATGCAGTTCTTACATATTCTATAGATTAAATATATTAAATAGAAATGCTTCAGTTACTGATACATTTCATATTATATGCATTGAGAATGGAGAATGCAGGAGATTCATTGTGAACTGTAGGTAAAACAAAAATAAAGCTAAAATGAATTTCTCTAAAGTGTTTCAAACACTTCTATGAGATGTCTGCATGTATAATCCCACTCCAAATGTGTTGATTAAAACCACTGCATGTGACAGTCGGCATATTTAAATTCTTTAAAACTATTTTTTTCTCAACCCTGTTCCTGGAGGCACACCAACATTACACATTTTGAATCTCTTCCTAATCAAACACACAGTTCAACACATCAGATTTTTATCAGAGACTCCAAGACCTGAAATGAAAGTACAGATAAGGGAGCCAGCCAAAATGTGTACTGTACTGTTGTCACTTTTTGTCATATTGTGTTATCTCATTACGTGTTTAATTTGGTTAGCAGTCTAAGAAATAAATACATAATTCAATCCAATTTTTTGTGGAAAAATTATTTTCTTCTCTAGTTATTTGACTCGACTGCCAACAAATGAAATAAATAAATAAATAAAATGGATAAGCAATGTTTTTGTTAAATATCAACTCTCACTGTATGACTAAACTGTATGCAATGTAAAGCCAAAAAAGAAAAAAAAAAAGTACAATTCAGAAATCGGCTCAAAATCAGATGAAAATCACACAGTATATGCCCAACTTTATGTGTTTTGGCTGTTCATTTAAACAACATCAGCGTTTTGGGGGCCTGATGCAAAACGCAATCTTTTAAAAACGGGTTTGAAAGTGTAGGTTTTTGAAAACTACACTGTTATTGTCGCTGAAAACCGTGATGTCATGAGCATGCATATTACATGTTCAGTCTAGGCATGTGTGAAAAAAAAAAAAAAAAAAAAAAAATAGTCTAGGCATGTGCAAGTTTTTTTTTTTTTTACAAAGTTACAACACCAACTACTGACCTGGCATGCATTCAGCTATAGAAGCACGCAACATCCGGTAGATGACGCTTGCTCGCTCTCATTGGCTATTGCTGGTATCACATCAGAGGCAGCCCGATCAAGAGTCCTAAATATCAAACATGTTTAATATTTATGATTTGAGTTCGGGGATGCTCCGTCTCGATCAAGAGCAGTTGTAATAACACCACACAATAGAGGATTTTTTGGACAAAAAAATAGTTTGCGACAAACCTTAAATCGGGCCACCCCCCTCTGATCGTTTGGGGGTGCAAATCGGGCTTAAATTCAGCCTTAAAATCTTCTAGTGTGTGGCCAGCCTTAGATTATCGTGTCAGAGGGAGTGCCACATGTGATTTCACACAGCAGATCGTCATTGACATCAACTAATGTTTAGCATGCTTTCTACACTCACCCGGTATGTTTAAAATTGAGGCGATTTCACTATATTGCTTAAGGTCTTTGCACACTGAGTCCGAAATTTTCGCATGTTAAAAAATAAATACGACCTCCCAATGTGTCAATCACTTTTACACACTGCCTCCGAAACTTTCGTCCATCATAAAAAATCAGATCAGGTTCGATTTTCTGCGTTTTCGCATCCGTAGCAAGCATTTTGTTATAGCCTATGTGATGTGGTTGTGATTTAGGAACGGGGGACAGCCTATACACTGTTCAAATACGGGTTGAATCCCCAAGTTGTGTTTCAACAGAGCTGATATTTCTTGATTTTTCTTTACTTGTCTCTGGCATTCCTAGTACAGACTTCTTTTGGAACAAAGAAATTACATACTGTGCACCGTGTACATGTTATTCTAAACATAGACCAAACTGGTTGATGTGTTCATGTGTTCCAGTGCTGGTATTTTGATAAATATAAATGTTAAAAGAGGTTTGGCATTAAATATTGCCAGCCAAACTCATACAGTATATTTCTTTGATATTCAACTGTCATAACCCATCAGAGTCTTATCTGATTAACACATGAATTAGACCAATATGGGTTCACACCTCTTTCTCTCTTTATATATTCAGAAATTCTGCCAGTTTATTTTATCTCGCAGGGTTGTCCCCTGTGGTGCATGCAAGTGTTAAATTGAGTTGAGAAATGTGCTCGCAGCACTTCTGTGCTTGTGATCGAAAATTAGGTCATGATCGTGACTAATTGAGGGGAAGTAATTATCTCACAGACCCTTCGTTATCGCACGTCCTATTTGTTGTTTTTGCTGTCAAGCCTCATTTAATGTTGTGTTAATTGGCTTAACATATGGCCTTATCCTTCACAACTTTGAAGTGTTAAGACAAATACATTCAGCCACTTTTATCAGTTGAGCTTTTACCCAACATTTAGCCTGAAATTGCTGCTAATGCTATGCTAATGTTTGATATATTGAGAAAATCCAAAATATGACATTTAAAGTCATGTTTAATTGGGACCACTGAATTTTATAAATGACATCATTAGGGTTAAGTGGTTCTCAAATTGTGAGTCATGAGCCTATATTGACAGTTTTGACAGGATGTTTTGACAAGCAGGAAAAGCAATGCTTCAGGTCTGTGTTCCAGCACAATGGAGTATACACACTTACATTCCAGAGCCTTAACTTTCTTTGTTCATTTGTGGTGGGAAAAGCTTACAACCTCCAGCTAATCTGCTCTGACCAGCTCATGAAGAAATGATAGGCCGATCCCATAATCATAACAATACACAACAATATAGCTCTCCTGTAATCTTTGTAACTCTTTAGCTTGCTATTGAAATGTGGCATAGGAGTACTGAGAATATTTTTAGCGCTTGCACTGATTATTTGCAAGATCTGCTAACAGGTAAATATGCATTTATAAATCTTTTTGAAAGGGCATCCATGCAAACTCTACTGTACAGTATTTTAGTGTAAAATAAAAAATTATGAATGCAGCATTTTACTATAAGAAACAACTGTTAAATGTTGTAAAATGGCTGATCACAATTCACTTTGTCCCACAAATTATGTATTAACATTTTTTTGACGTTACTTATTGTTGGAACTACAGATTGAATTGCAATTCAAAAAATGTCTAAATGAGGACAGATTTTTCATTTCTGGTTGAACTAGCCCTTTAAATTGCCAGACTAAGTTTCAAAGGTAGGTACACTTGCGAGTGTAAACGAGGACATGGGCACAGCGGTGACTCAGCCTGAGGATTCGGTCCCCTGGTGAGTCTCACAGTAAACAGCAGCGTTATGTCTCATCAGTAAGTCCCCACAGACAGAGGTTTGCTGGGACACATCACCTTCATACCACTTTCAACATCTCTCAGCCTAAATATCAATCATCCTTTCTCTCTCTCTTTTAGCCATTCACAGCAGGTCATGTTTACCTGAGCATTACAGCCATCTCCAGCTTTTGTGAATGACTTTGAAGAGTCCTGCGTGAGCTGCCCTCGCTGTGCCATTGAATGTTGAAGATTGTTTCCATAATTCATGGATCCAAACTGTGCTCTCAACACCAGGACTGCCAGTATATCTGTGCTCATTTTTTTGTATTTTTCACACCCTGTAGACTGGAAGTGACCGCTGATGTGTCACAACATGAGTTTTTCCACCCTGACAGTGCCAATGCTACAAGCCAGCGCAGAATGTTCACTAACAGGAACATTCACTAATAGAATGTTCACTAATCAACCAAGAGGCTAGATTTCAGCAGTAGTAAATTAATAATAATAATAATAATAAAATAATATTTTAAGAAGTTACAGTAAGGTCTACTTCATTTTTTTAAAATGGAAAACCATTAGCATAAAATAGACTTTGAAGAGTGAAATAATCACATACTATTGTTACAGATGTCTATATGTTTGAAATTCAAAAATGATTTACACTTGTATGAAGGAGGTCAGAAGCATCACAAGCAATAATAGTCTGAACTTAATATATAATGAATAAATTTCATAGGAAAAATATTTTTATTCCAGACAGACAGGAAAATAGCTTTGCAAAGCATCACAAATAGAAACTGATCAAACACCACAACAAGCACTTCCAGTGTAGACAGCTTAGTTAAAATGGAGAAATCTAAATTTGTCGCAAATTTAAACCCTCATTGTTGAAAGCAGCAGCAAAAAAGTCCTATCACTGATTATTTTACAAGCTCCATTTGGTGTATGTCATTTCTCTTTCATTTCAAGGAAACATTTAAAACCCTTTTCAAGGTCAGAGAGTGACATCTGTAACAGCTTTGTAATCAGTTCAAAGTGTTCTGCCAATGTAAAACACAGAACATTAATGTCCACATTAATCCATACATATTTGAAAACAGCTTTTTCGTTTCAAAATGCTCTCTATACATACATTTTAAAGTGTTTTCCAAAAGTTGTTGTGTAAACTTCAAAAAGCTTAAAGGAATAGTTCACCCAAAAATGAAGATTTGCTGCAAATGTACTCACCCTCATCTGAAATGTAGATGAGTTTTTTCCTTAATCGGAAAAGATTTTTGCAAATAAATAAATAATTTTAAAAAATTGAGAAATTTAAATTTTAAATTTAATCTAGCCAAAACACTGCTCCATAATCCATAATTAAACTCCCTCAATGAGAAACCCTCTGTTGTCCGCTCACATCAAAATCCACAGACATATTTGTTTAAGAATTGTTTTGGACTGTTTTTGCTGGCAAACAGTGCTTGATCTGCATATTTCTCTCCTGATTGAAACCGGAAGACTTTTTCACTGGATAAAGCAATATCATGGATAGAAGACTCAGGTTTAAAGTTAACAATGTCTCAATGATAGGTTTATGTCAGATTTTTGTGATGTTTTTATCAGCTGTTTGGACTTTCATTCTGACGGCACCCATTCACTGCAGAGGATCCATTGGTGAGCAAGTGATGCAATGCTAAATTTATCCAAATTTGTTCTGATGAAGAAGCAAACTCATCTATATCTTGGATGTCATGAGTGTGAGTATATTTTCTGTAAATTAAAAAAACAACAACAACAGCATGTCACTGCACTTTATGGTGCTTTTTTGTTCTGTTTTGTTCAAGTTTGACAGACATGGTGTGAACTTCAAAAAAATATATACAAAGACCCCCCCCCCCCAGAGATTCTCCATTTGTGTTTTAATCAAAGAAAAAACAATTAGTTTGAAACCACATGAAGATGAGGAAATAATGACACTTTATTGTCTGAACTATTCCTTTGGGCACATAAGTATTATTTATTTATGTATTTATTTATTTATTTTTATTCAGGTGCAAAAACCAAATGTTCAATATACAAAATATATATTCAATATATTTGCACTCTATCTACCATGTGCCTTATGCCACTTTATCTATTTTTATTATTATTATTATTATTTTATTTTTACATGTCCTTATTTGTATATTTGTAATAGCTGCATTTTGTGTATGTATGTGTATATATATGTATATATATATATATATATATATATTTGATTTGTATTTATCTGTATTTTTACATTCTACTGTTAGTCAATCCAAGCCAAATATCAGATAAAGTAGAAACTGAATGACTCCATAACTGAAAAAAGACTGCATGTTTGTTTATACAATAACTACATAGAATGTAAAATGGATCATGAAAACATACATTCCATGAATGCACATCTCTTTTCGTAAGACAGCTGATTCACAAATCTCCAGCTTTCTATAGTGTCTCTAGTGAACAGATTCTGTTTACTTCTGTAGTTTCAGTCTCTCACAAGGATTGATCCAGAGAGTTATTCTGCTCAAAAGAGCCCATGTGTGCTGTTAAGATCTCACTGCACTGCAGGGGGATTCTATTGAGTGCTGAAACTTCAAACCAGCACTTAAGAAACCTGCTCACACATGGAATAGTAACATGTGTTATATACCCTAGAAACAAACACAGCCATGTGACTCCACGTTTTGCACTAATGTGAACAAGACTGAAACTATGGCTTCAGAGCATGACTGTATGCTCCCGCTAAATACTTAAGTGTGCATGCAAGATTCTGTTGGGCATGTAGCAATGGCAATGTATTAGCAATGGATAATTAATATTGCTAAAACAATCTTTATTATATGAAGCATCTTTATTTTTTAATATAATACAATATAATGTGCAAGTACTTAATACAAAAAAAACAAACACCCTCATGTTATGTTAAAAATGAATGTTACTCACCCCCCCCCCCCTTCCCTTTTTTGCTTTTGTTTATTGAATTTATACTCTCTCAAAAAAAAGGGTGTCAAAGCCAAAAATGGCTAAATATTTAGCTTTAAATGGTGCACATTTCACCAATTTAACCACAAATCACTGTTCAGAAAATTAGCAAGAACTGCGCAGACTGTAGATAAAGTTAGTTTGGGATAGCCTTTCCCTTTGTTTTCTTTAAATGTTTAAGCTGTGTGTATAAAGTTGCAGATGGTTTTTACAGAAATAATAGTCAATGTTGTTCCATTATACTGATGGCTTCAAACAGTTCATGAATAGTTCAAAAATGTTACCCAGTTAGTTGGCATTTAATTTAAGACCAATATTCTTTATAGGATTCAAATCTGGACTCTGACCAGGACAAAACAAAACAGCTGAAAAGGCTCCGCACATCATGACACATCTTCCTCCATGCTTCACTGTGGTAGAGATGCATTCATTATTGCATTTCTCACTAGATCTTCAAAGACATTGGTCTGGAGCATCACCATGCAACTCGTGTTTTATCATGATTGATCACTTAATACAACTCTGCTGAACCACTCTGAATCAAACTTCCCATATTCTGGCAAAAACCTCATTCTGTCTTTGATGTTTTTCTGAGACAGCAGTGGCTGTTTTAGGAGTGCATTAACTTAATCCTTGATGATTTCCTTATAGTCCAGGTGATATGTGAAAAAAAGTTCACTTTTTCATAAAAGCATGAAATTTGGTACACTTGTATAGTTTGTGACCCTAAACATTTTCAGAAATGGAGCCATCAGCAAAAACACCTCGTGGTTGCCATGGCGACCATTTTACTTTCGGCCATAACCAAATTATGTATTTTGTGTCATATCTCCTGAACCAAACATGATAACACAGAAAAGGTGATGTCTACCCCTATGTTTTGATGGTCAAGGATTACAATGATACAATATACAACAGCATAAACTGTTCAAGTGAAGAGTTAATGGTGAAATCAGCAATGAGCATCACAGTATCACAGCATTTACAAAAGTCCATATTATGGCTATTCATTTTTCTTTCTTTGATAATTAACTAATATGTTATTCAATAATAACAATTTTTTTTCAAGAATACTATCATATATTTCAGAGATGTATAAAAAAAATTATCTCAGGTAAATGTATTTCCAATACATTCTTGTTCTCTCTCAACAACGCTCTAACATCACACGCAGACAGCAACGCAATCATGTGAACAGTTAATGGTTAATTTAGTGACTTTATGAGAAGGATTACAATGAAATCTCAGAAGATACAGAATGAAATTTCAAACATATTTCATGTAAATTTAATTTACAATCACTCTCTGGGGCCAGAGTTGTCTATTATGTTGTCCACAAGGGGAAAGCCAGATTCCTGCATGTGGGCGGGTACACGCAGGTGAACCGCTAATATTTGATGTAACAGGTGGAATAATATTTATTTGTAGGGTGTGGGGCGGGCCGGACGGTGACAAGCACAGGCGGGTTGCGGGTCCAATAACCAAGACTATTTTGACTCGTTCCAGTACACGGTGAGCAGTGTAGCCAATCGCACTGCCACTGATTGACAGCTGTAGTGATTATATTAAAGGGGGTGCTGTTTGTTTGCTTTCTGTATTAAATCTATTCACAATTTGAATAAAAGTTTTAATAAATTAGTTTTTTCTACCTCATGTAGGAGATTTAATGCAGGTGTGGTTCGGGTTGCAGTTTTTATGTCAAATGGGTCGGGTATAGGATTAAATTAGTGCTGCTGTCAGATAACGTGCCGGGTGTTCTGTTAAGTACTGCAGGTGTTGGATGATCATTTCACAGCCAGGAAAGGTGAACGAAAATGCCACTCTGTGATGTTACCACAAGGCATCACTTACTTACAGATCTCAGGCTTCTGGAGGGGATGTAGATTCGTAAGAGTGAGGAGGAAGTAGGAGGGTGCTGAACCTGTGGCTATTCTGTACGCAAACATCAATGTCTTGAACTTGATGCGAGCCACAAACGGTATCCAGTGCAGGGAGATAAAGAGAGGTGTGAAGTGGGCCCTTTTGGGCTCATGGAAGACCAGTCGTGCCACTGCATTCTGAAACATTTGTCGAAGTTTGTTTGTGCATGATGGAAGTCCAGCTAGAAGAGCATTGCAATAGTCCAACCTAGAAATGACAAGGGCCTGGGCAAGAAGTTGTTCAGCATACTCTGTTTGGAAGGGCCTGATCCTCCTGATGTTGTGCAATGCAAATATGCATGATTGAGCTGTCTTTATAATATGGTCCTTGAAGTTCAGTTGGTCACCAAAGAATAATTTTTGATGAACCTAGCAGGATGATGAAATCATGCTGTAGAGTTGGAGTGGCAGGGAATACGAGAAGCTCAGTCTTTGCCAAGTTGAGCTGCAGGTGATGTTTTTTCATCCATGCCGAGATGTTTGTCAGGCAGCCTGAGATCCATGCAGCTACTATTGGATTGTCTGGTTGAAATGAATGATAGCACTGTGTGTCATCAATGGTAGAATTTGGTAGGAGAAACTATGTGCTTGTATAATGGGTCCCAGTGATGTAGTGTATATGGTGAAGAACTGATCCCCGAGGAAACCCTGTGGCCAGTTAATGTTCTTTGGATACCTCTCCTCCCCAGGAAACCCTGAAAGACCTACCTGTGAGATAATATTCAAACCAGTGGAGTGCAGATCCTGTGATGGTAGACAGGATAATCTGATGATTCACAGTGTCAAAAGTGGCAGCTAGATCCAGCAGAATAAGAACTGATGATTTGGAATCAGCTTTCTCTAACTGCAGGGCTACAGTGACCAACAGCAAAGCAGACTCAGTTGAAATAATTATTTCTTTCATTCTGTGAAAGAAATAATGTAACTGTTTCTATAAAGGTGTGAATCAAATGGTCCATGCCATTAGAATAAGAAGGGAACAGCATTCCTCAGGAACGTCTTGTAGATTGCAGGATCTCCAGGGGGAAGGTCCTAACAGTATTGTTTCTAGCCCTATTGTCTTCAGGTACACAATTACATCCCACAGTCAGAACTTTGGGAGAAGCTAGGATTCATACAAGGGTTAAGATTGTTTGAAGGAAGACATGCTAACATCGCTATTGAAGAACTGCTACACTACCATCTTCAATAAATTCTTCTCCCCACAAAAATTTTGGTCAAGCATATATTTTTTTTTATATTAGAGAAATCTATTACATTGGTGAGCCACCCAAAAGACTGCTCAGCAAAAATACAGTAAAGATGATGATACATGGGGCAACTTTTTAGGTTAGAAGGGGTAGTATGCACTGCCCTGTCTAGACAGATATTGTCTTGATATGAAGTTAAAGTGGACTAATTGAAAGAGAACAACTGCACACTCACTTAAGCATAATAAATAGCCTATGCTTAAGTGAGTGTGCAGTTGTTCTCTTTCAATTAGATCATATTTTTTTCCTTCAACTTGCACCTCTATAGGTGTGTGTTTGCTTTGCCTCACTTGCTCAATGAAGTTAAAGTGGATCATAAAGTGTCACTTGCTGTATTTACATCCAGAGATGAGAAATAGGTGGGTGAGGGAAGAGAGGATGACACTACAGGGAAAAGGTGGAAGCGTGAAAGGGAGCATAGGTTTTTCCTAAAAGTAACTGGTAGATGAATTGGTGGAACACAGGTAGTAATATGTAGGTTAAATATAATAAAGAAATGAGAAGAGATGTCTAGACGTTTTACCAAATGTTGTCTGTGATACAATTGCATGTGTAAATTAAGTCAAGCTGGTTACCTGATTTGTTAGTGCTTGTGGTGGTAAGCCATTTGAGATCGAATGAAGCTAGGAGTGGAAGTGGAAGTCTGCAGTGTAAGGCTTCTCCAGATGGATTTCGATGTCACCAAAGACTACAAGTGGACTGCCATGAGGACAGCATCCCATACAGCTCCTCTATAAAGGATTATATATGACCAGGAAGGTGATAAATCATTACAATATAGAGTTTAACTGCTCAGTAGTTGAAACTTAAAATAATTTTTAATGCATAGGGAAGAGTGGGTTGAGTATTTCCAATTATTAGAAATGAGAAGACCAGTACCCTTCCAACCTGCCGGGGGGTGTGAGAGAAAGGGAAGTTGTTAGAGAGAACAGCAGGGGCTGCAGAGTCTTCTGGACAAATCCAGGTCACAGTCAAGCCCAAGATACTAAGAGTAGACTGAGAAGCAATGGCCAGAATGAAGTTTGTTGACAGCTGACTGACAATTCCAGAGACCCAGAGAAAATGACAGAGGTGCAGCAGAAGACGTGCAGATAGGACACAGTTTAGCAAGATTGCGTTGCCATTTGCATGTGTTGAGAGAGAACAAGAATGTATTGGAAACATACTACCGCCTACCTTACTCTACCTGAGAGGTAAGGAAAAATACACGTGAGATGATATTTTTTTTACATCTCTGAAATATATGATAGTATTCTTAATTTTTTTTTATTTTGATGTATTATTGAATAAAATATTAGTTAATTATCAAAGAAATAAAAAATGAATAGTCATAATATGGAAAGACAAAAAAAGTCCATAATATGGACTTTTGTAAATGCTGTGATACTGTGATGCTCATTGCTGATTTCACCATTAACTCTTCACTTGAACAGTTTATGTTGTTGTATATGGTATCATTGTAATCCTTGACCATCAAAACATAGGGGTATACATAATTTGGTTATGGCGGAAAGTAAAATGGTCGCAATGGCAACCACGAGGTGTTTTTGCAATGATCCATTTCTGAAAATGTTTAGGGCCGCAAACTATACAAGTGTACCAAATTTCATGCTTTTATGGAAAAGTGAACATATCACCTCAAATTTTGCACATATCACCTGGACTATAACCAGTTATTTGTGTTTAGCCTTTTTTTTTTACCCAGTGTATGTTGCTCACAATCAAAGTCCTGATGAAGCAACAAAAGTAATGCTTTATTATTTTAGATGGTTGTATAATTGTATATGTAAATTCTATGGTGACTGTACACAAAATATTTGACATTTTAATGATAACTTTCATGCAGGTTAAATGCACAAAAGTTAATTGTCATTCATTTCAGTTAAATATATGCTCATTAACATGCTTATGAATATGTCCTTGCCACAGGGCAGGCTCTGAGCTGGGACATGCCTTCAAACTGCTTGGATATTGTGTCCTATGTGTTTTTATTAGCACTTGTTTGGCAGGAGCTTAACAGCTTCAGAACCCACTTTTTTATGGTGATTCTGTCCTCTGCACCTTTTCCAGCCCCTATTCTGTACTGATTCCAACCAAAATCCATATTAAAAGGCTACACTGAATTTTGGGTAATTAAAAATTATCTTGGCATGATTAGGCTACTTTGGAATGACTGAACTGCAATTTAACCAATCACCCCTGAGTTTCTTAAGCATCAAGTGGCACCTGAACCTTTTTGCTAAAATTTCTTGCTCTTCTGTTCAGTTGAAATACATAGAAAATGATCAGCAAGGCTTATCGACTGAGATGCGTGTTTAACATTAATGTTGTTGTGGTTTATAAGCTGGAAGTCAAGAATACTGCATAAAAAACAGTTGTGTGATGTCATCTCATTGATATATTTTAACCACTTTTCAGGTATTCTTCTCAAAACAGCTCAAGAGAGTAGGAATCTCTTCAGTTTTCTCCAGGATGATGCAACAACAGGTACGTTCACTGCCCTGCGGCCTGCCCTCCTGCTATGTCTAATTGCAGTGTTTTGTGTGTGTGTGATAAAATTTCAAATATGTTTTTTTTTTTTCCAATCGTGAAAAGAGCTGATGGAGCTGTGGAAATATTATCTTCTCTTGTTGTGGAAATTCCCAATGCTAATCTGACTTCACCACAGACAATTTAAACAACTACCAGTTGTTAATCTAATAACTACAGTATCTCGAGCTAATTCCCTGAATTCCCTGAATACTTACAATACAATACAATACTTCCCTGAAGTATGGTGACTTCACTATCACTATCGCAATGATATGACGCAGCGCCTGAAAGTAGTCCCCAGCTATATCATACTAGTTGCCTAGCTGGGGACTACTTTCAGGCGCTGCGTCATATCATTGCGCCTACTGCACTCATGGTATGGCAGCAAATTTCCTTGATTATTACGCCGGAATGAGAGTATAGTTCCAAGCCATATCGGACTAGAAAATCGCAACTTTTCATTTTCCGTCGGTCTTAGTACACGATGTAACTACAGAAGAGTCAAGCTTTAAATAGGAAAATTATCGAAACTCTTTGGTCATTTTTGATGACCAAATGCTAATGGTCTAATCCGATTCAATGATCTATGCTAAGCCAAGCTAAAAGTGCTACCGCCAGACCTGGAGTTCGGCTGAATGGATTCAAAAACGGTAAAAATCAACTGTTTAACTCTAGGGGAGTTGTAAAATTAGCCTATTTCCAAAAAAAGTGGAGTGTTCCTTTAAGGTCCAATTCTTACTATTAACAAACCATTGACTATGATTTTGCTTCAATGCACTCCTAATTTACTGATTATGAATAGTTAGTAAGGTAGTTGTTAAAGGGGTCATCGGATGCCTATTTTCCATAAGTTGATATGATTCTTTAGGGTCTTAATGAAAAGTCTATAACATTCTTTGGTTAGAATTTCTCAATGGTAGTGTAAAAAACACCCTTTTTACCATGTCAAAATCAGCTCTGTTTTTAGCAAACCATTCTAGTCCATGTTGCTTTAAATGCTAATAAGCTCTGCTGACCCCGCCCCTCTCTTCTGTGGGGTAACGAGAAGTACTGTTTACTTTAGACGCAAAAATTGCTAACTAGCACATTATTAGGAAAGGCAATTTGCAAAGATTCCTAAAAAACCCTTATACACACTCCTTCTGTAGATGAAGCTGGATCACGAATGATTCGCGCGAACATAGACGCATTTAGGCAGATCGGGATCGGCGCATTCCCTTCAAAACTAAAGTAATGTTAATCCTCTGCGTCTTCAGCGGCTCAGATGTCGGGAGTTAATGACGACTGCTATATTCATTATTACATCCAACAACAAAACACCTCAATCGCTTAATCTGAGACATCTTGTCTTCCCCTGCACCGGAGTCGACACAATGGCGGACAGCTCACAGCTCACTCAGGGCCGGTCTAAGGTAAGACGGTCTTGTCAATCAACTATCGTGGGAGCGGCCTGTACAGAACTACGTCATTCTGACAGGAATCTCAAAACAGCCTGATTTGAGAAAGGGGATTTTAAAATAGGGATTTAAAAACAAAAACACTGGGTGGATTTTTATCATTATAGGATGGATGTGTACCCACACTTCCAACACACATTTATGTTCAAACAACTTGTAATGTGAATTTTGCATCCGATGACCCCTTTAAGGTGTTAAGGAAGTTTCTAATGCATATAAAGTAAATATATCTTCTTAAAGAATAAATCATTTTAATCAATTAACCTTTTCACTGAAACCATAGAGAAATTTACATTTTGCCCCCTCATTCAAGTCCTCGTTTCATGCATACTTGTAGTTTCAGTAGGTTTTAGGTTTTCTGTGGTCATTTCTAAATCTCAAATGTTTTCTTAGGCCTTGTTCAGACTGTCAGATTTTTTTCAAATTTTATTTGAATCGTATGTCATTGAAATTGGATTTTTACAGATGCGACTCAGTCTGGATGCTCTGGCTGCTCAAATGGAGTTTCAAATTGTGTTTTGCGTCACTCTTAACACGACACATCAATAATGTCAAAACCAACAGTTATCAGCATGTTAGTCATGATGGAAATAGGCTGTTCAGTATAGTGTTGAAGTAAATGGAGCGCTTCGAAGAAGATTTGCCAAAAATCGGAATCATAGGATTATAAACTCTGGAATATTGACTGATTGAGTGTCGGAGTAACCGGCATGCCTTAAAGTGAGTAACTTGTGGATCACTGCTGACTTGAGGCGAAAACTGTGAACTGTGATTTGGTGAACTAGTTACTCAAGTTCACGTTAAAGAATGATTAGTTCATGAACCAGACATCACTATCATTATCATTAGGATACATCGCTAGATGGTGAACTTGACTTATACCCTCTATATCAGGGGTGTCAAACTCAGTTCATGGAGGGCCGCAGCCCTGCGGAGTTTAGTCCAACATTTGTCCAACACACAAACCATGTAGTTTTCAAATAAGCCTAAATGACACGATTAGCTGGATTAGGTGTGTTTATTAGGGTTGTATCTAAACTCTACAGGGCTCCGGCCCTCCAGGAACTGAGTTTGACACCCCTGCTCTATATCCTAGTTGACAAACCTCCCCAAAAGTGGGTGCTGGTGTTTCAGGAGGGAAGTAATCCTACGCCAGGGGTGCAAAACAGTTCCTGGAGGGCCACAGCTCTGCAGAGTTTAGCTTCAACCAATTAAATGTGCCTGATCCAGCTAATCAGGTCCTTCAGACTTATTTGAAAACTACATTGGAACTACACTCTGTGAAGGGCTGTGAAGGGCTAGGACTGTGAAGTTTTGTCAAGTAACCCAGAGTGAAGTCTGGTCAATTAGGTGGGGCAACACACTGGGTTTCATGCTCCAGTTAATTCAAAAGATAAAATGTTTTTATGTTTTTTGTTGTTGTTGTTTACTCCAAAATATCACTATGAAAGTGAAATGGATTTTGAATGGTTTCATGTTGACTGTGAATACAAATGATAAAAACTACTTTCACAGGCTCAATACATATCTGTTTCAAATGTGATGAAATAGAAACAGTTTTACCCTGTAAGTGTATTAAACATTATGCCAGCAGTCCTATAATCATTCTAGTTTTGTGTGAGCTAAAAAAGCTTACAGCGAACCCAATTTCCCCTTACACAATCATTGTTAGTGTTCAGCTTCCCTAAATATACACCCAATTGGATTTAAAACCTCTACTACAGCTAAAAGCAAAGTTACAGTGCCACCGTAACCCAACACTCGGCCTGAAGCTTCTGTAGACTGCAGGAATATGAGGAGGATCTGCAAGAGATGGCTTTCTGCTTCATATAATCTAGTTTGTGGGCTTTTAAGAGTGGCCTGCCCTCCTTAACATCTTTACCGTACGTTACCATACCATTTTTAGAAGGAAGCGAGGTTAATCTTTCATTTTGGCTATTTTAAAACCAGCATGGATTTTGAACATGATATTTTGGAGGGAGTTTCAGATCCGCCATAGGCAACACTTTTGTTCCAGAATATCATCTCCTCTGTACTTGAAAAATTGGAGTTTGTAACTTTTGTCCTGTGGTTTGATTTGGAATTCTACACCACATTTCCTCACCTTCATGTGCATCTCTCCTGTGTGTCTGACTTCATAGAGCTATCCTCAAGCTTTGAAATGTCAGCATTGGCTTCCTGTATATAGAATATATAATTTTTATTCTTCCTTGTGTGAGTGTGTGTGCATTAGTGTGCATTACTAGACAACAGGCATATTTTTAAAATTCTAGATATAGTATATTAGGTATTTGATTACCCAGTATACTGTTGGATTATTTGTTGTTCACTCACAAATCGAGCATTGATTCAAAAGCAGCACTTATAGCACCGAAGATATACCAAAAGCCAAACATCTACAGCTCATATCACATGCTTATCTGTCTTTGCCTCTAATTGTCCTTCAAATCCATCCCATTATGAGAGCTATAGAGATGTCAACTGAACAGTGCCATTATTATGACAATAAACAAACATAATTTGAAATTGTCACTGCAAAAGAAACATGAAGTACATTACCCATCCATCTCTTCTCTACTGCAGCACACCCAGCATATTTCTCGAACACAAAGAAATTACTTCATGCAATGATTATGTAAGTTTGAAACTCATTTAAAAACCAAAGACTTATACTGAGTGATGTTGAATTCAGAACTATATTACAGTTTTTTCAACTGCTTGCACACATTTTCAAAACTTTACACACAAATCCAAGAATTGCACACACAAAATGCAAAATGCCTCACATGTCTTGCAAAATGAAGCACTGCATTCAAAATATCACAAACACATCTCAAAAGCAAACATTTGCAAACACCTTTGCCATAATATTAATTCCTGTTAGATTTTTGTGTGTACATAGATAATTGTGTGTTGTGTTTTGCAAAAAGTGTTTTATGAGATTAAAAACTGAGTCAAAGGCCGAAAATTAACGTATGGTTTTGCAGATTTGGCATGTGGTTCTGGCGTTTGAGTGTCAAGTTTCAGAAATTGTGTGACAAGTAAAGATTTTGTGTGTAAGCAGTTGAAAAAAACTGTAAAGGGATTAGTTCACCCAAAAATGAAAAAAAAAATATTATTATTATTATAAAAACTATTGTTATTATTAACTATTATTATTATTATTATTATTATTATTATAACTATTTATTTATTTATTTTATCTTTTTAAACTTTTTTTCCCATGTAATTAAAGTGGGGCCCAAAAACTGGGTCCCACTGACTTTCATTGTGCTAAAAAAATATATTTTCATATCTACAACAACATAAAGACACCATCTGCATTGCTTTTCTATTGACGTGATGGCTAAATATATGGAGAAATAATGCAGCAGAACATTTAATCATATATTCTCATCCCGTTGTACTGACTTGATAAATTGGCAATGTGCACTGTAGAGAAAAGTGGGTTTCTGTATAGTGTGAAAATCCACAGGGGTTATCTATAATTCAACAGCATTCTACTGGTATGTAATTTAAAATTTGTCTATACATATTTTAGTAACCCCTTAGGGTGGTCACTTAAATCGACAGACGTGGCTGGGGTTGGTTCGTTGCTCCAAATTACAGCGCCTAAAAATAGCTGATTCTTCAATAATCCTGTAATTGAAGTGCAAATGCCTACAGTCAGTCTATATAAGCGAGCCATTGTTGTATCAAACTGATGCTCCAGTAAGAATGCAGATGTGTTCACTTTTGAACGATTATATTGCTTCATTACTAGTACATTGCTAATGGATTGATACAGGTGGAAAACAAAGTACTTTAAAGGAATAGTTTAATCATGCTGTTTCTCATGGTGTTCTGAACTTGTATGCTTTTTGTGTGGAACACATAAGGAAAACTTTTAGTAATCACATCTTAAAAGCTCTAAAGAGGACACAAAGCACCATAAAAGTAGTCCATACCACTTCAACTCTTCTTAAGTCATATGCTGATTACTTTAATTTATTCACAGGTGATCCAATAGTTTGTCTGAAAAAAGTCACAGGCCACTGCTTTTACAGTTACTTTGTTAAGGCAACAGGAGTTCGTGGTTTTCGCATCTCTCAGTTTGGAGAAAGCAATAACACTCTGGAGAACAGCAGGGCGTGAGTCTTTCAGCTCACGTAATGAATCCTCACATTCCCTCAACCATGAAGTCACTGACCTGCAAGCTTAAATTGGGTCCCAGGTGTACGGTGAACCCTCTCTCTGCTGCGCCACAGGGAGTTTCAGGTTTGATTGGAGAGGTCAGTATGCCTTGCCTGGAGCCTGCTGTGGTCACAGCACCTCAGTCTAGTTCAGCTTTCATTTACAGACCATTCAAAAGAAAATCCCTCCGCATGTTACTTGGACTAATTTCAACTGGAAACCTGCTCTTTCCAAGTGGACTAATCCTTCGAATGACTGTATGTCTTTGAGAAGAAAGGATCAATGTCCAAGACTGACTGTAAGCAAAGCAGAGCATTTGAAAAATTCAGTCCACTTTTCTGTCAAATATTTATTATTATCAGGCCACAATAATGGCATGGCTACATACACATGGAGTCAAACACTGAAACATTGATTCATATGTAATCCATTGTTAAAACAGTCTCCTTAGGGTGTTTTATTAGTCTTAGTTGGTCTCACAGCACAACAAGTTCCCAAAACCCCTTTCCATTGCACCAGGTCAGCTTGACCAGTTGAATAAAGCTTGGTGGCCTAAAACTAAAACCAGCAAAACACTTTAGGCTGTTTTTATCCACCAAGGTTTTTTCATCAAGGTGATGAAATATTCTCAATTTTTCTTTTTCATCAACAGTGATCTCAATATTTTATCGATTGTGATTAAATATTTTTGTCTTCCATATCTTATCCATGGAAATATTCTCAGAGCTTCAGTCCACTGTCCACATTTTTAAGTATATACAGGGCTGCTGTAGGTCTGTAATTGATTGTAAACTTTACAGCTGCAAACGAAGATGAAAAAGGACTACTGTTACTAGTGGTCACACTCCAGCCACTGCAGTGAAAATGAAATCAAATATTTTCTTTTCCATTGACACTAAGGAGAAGTGGTAAGAATATTTGTATTTATCAAAATACACATAATAATAACACTGCATATTTGTGGTCTGTGAAATACAACTTTTTGGGGGTTTTATGTGGTATTCTAGTGTCAAATTTTGCCATATTGTAGAACATTATATCAGCAGAACAAGGTATAACTGCAGAGCTGACACAACATCAGAGAATATAGATCCAAAGACAACATCCATGTATTAACATCTAGTTCCTGAAGAAAGTTGCACTGCACCTGCTGAATTTGAAGATGACGAAAGGAAATCACTCTCTCCTTTGATGGAACACCACCTTCTCAAACAAACAACTACAAAGTGCATGAAAGAGCAAAGAAATCAATTCACAGTCTACATTAGAGCAGCTGAAGAGGTTTTCCTGTGTGTGGTCCATGTGTGAAATGAAAGAGAATTCTTTCATATTTTGAATGTTTCATCTGCAGTGAAGTGAGTGCTACACACCTTATTCATTCAGTCCTGTTTTTTTCATGGATATATTGCTCTCTCATAAATCAGCATTGTTAGTCATTAGCTTTGCTTCACAGCTCAAAATGCATACAATCTTTGTTTACCTGAAATAATAATTTGTTCAGTGACTTCCTGTGTTGTGTGCAGAATTGCTTCAGTCTCTTATTATGGCTGTGGGCTTTATGAAAGTGTAAATTTCATTTGTTTGGCAAATTCATGTATGCTTTAAAGAACCAAACCATAATGTGAAAATGATCAAAACATATCTATCACTGACAAGAAGTAAACAAAACCTTTAATTTTGTGTTGCATTGGTGGTGTAATGAAATGATCTTCATAGTGTTTTTCTGTTTGATATTCAGTAAGGCTGCACCTGATGTTCAAACAATATGAAATAGAGAACAGACTACAGAAGATCTTACACATTGCACAAACATTCATTTACACATCTAGAATAAATTAAGAACTGAAGATAACCAGCATTGATGAGATTCCCTCTTCCACTTAGGTCCTTGTAGTTATAGAGTAAAATCGAATGTGAGTGTAAAATCTACATTAATATGTTATACGTTATTAATGCTCTTGGATTTTGGTTGGGAAGCAGGGCTGCAAAAATGAATTATTAGCTGAATAGTTTACTCCTAAATTTGTTTTAATGTTTAATTTATGATGGTTTATAAAACAGAGATGAGATTGTTTTTTGTTTGTTTTTGTTTGCTTAATATACACTTAAATACCAATCTCTGTACACACTGTATGAAGTATATATACTGTATGTATGTAAATTAATATAGCCTTTAATGAATGAAATTAGTCTTTTTGTGGTTCTTTTTGTTTGCTACATGGTTATTAGCTAAAGCAGCATCACAGCATTCTGTATTTTATTACTTTATCCAGAAGATCAAGTTTTCTATGTGTGCTCTTTATTGATAGGCCAAAAATTAACAAATGAAAATCCTGCATTATCTGCAATTAGCATGTCCAATAACAACTAGTCCCAGTATCTCACAGAATATAGGTTTTAAGAACTAATGCATTTTATTTCTCCTGATAAATGTTGTTGTAAGTCTCCTATAGACCTTTGTAAAATCTATGTTCTATGAAAGCTCTAGCTTAGCAAAAAACAGAACTTGACATCTGTAATATGTCCCTTGGGATGCATTAGGTTTGCCAGTTTTCCAATGTCAAGCGCTAGAGAAATCCCTGGGCAGGCATATAGTGTATGTCACTGTGATTTCCTACACCAGCACATGAAGCCATACGTTTGAAGCCCACTGCTGCTGGAACATAATTGCCATTTAGACTCAATTCATTCCCTTTACATTCTCCAGTAAATCACTGAACAAATAGTGCTGTTAGGTCACAATGTTACTTCTGGGTTCACAGCACTACACAAATCAGTCAAAGCAATAGACTGTATCCTGCTTAAATACCATTAAATCTCTTGTACGACAGCTCAAAGACTATCAAACAACTGGAGGGAATTCAGCAGGGAGGAAAAAGAAATACACTTTGAGATGTTTTGTGGTAGGGACTTATCAAATGATATTATGCTTCATATACAGCAAAAACAAAAAGGAAGGTCTGATTTTCTGACATTTCTGAAAGTGTGTTTATATTTCTGTTCTGTTACATTTCAATAGCAAAATGAAAAGAACCACACTTAATTTTTTTTGATGATACTTGATGTGTTTAATTGAAACCTGTGCCTACATGTACTTGACTAAATGTTTTGAGCACAAGTCAAGCCTCTTGAGTCTGAGCTGAAAGACTTTAGAAGCAATTCTATATTCAACAAAACAGTTTTATCAAAAGAGAGCAACAAATATTTCAGATTTTTCCATTCTTCAGAAATCTGTGATGCTAATTAGATTAATTTGTCTCAGCCTTGTGGAGTGTTTTCAACACATTTTAAGTGGTTTCATAGCACCATAACAAAAGCAGAATAACACTTAATCTATTCGCTTTTGTAGATTTTCATTGCAATGTATATATTTAAAGGCAGTTTTTTTCTCATGCACTGAGCCAGAAATCTCCACTTCAGTAGTACTTACATACACAAGACTTTTAAAATCCAATTTCAGTGCATCTTCTTCAAAAAAAAATATTTGTGAAATTTAATTTACTAACAATTCTAGTGAATTTCTGAGTTTTTTTCTACACCATTTTTTTTCAAGTGTTATTTAGATTTTACAGAGACGTTTCTTCATATATCATATGCCTTCTTCATGTATCATTTATAGCTATAACAATTTATTCCTGAAATATTTTACAATATACAGGTGCATCTCAATAAATTAGAATGTCGTTAATTTATTTCAGTAATTCAACTCAAATTGTGAAACTCGTGTATTAAATAAATTCAATGCACACAGACTGAAGTAGTTTAAGTCTTTGGTTCTTTTAATTGTGATGATTTAGGCTCACATTTAACAAAAACCCACCAATTCACTATCTCAACAAATTAGAATACTTCATAAGACCAATAAAACATTTTTTTAGTGAATTGTTGGCCATCTGGAAAGTATGTTAATTTACTGTATATGTACTCAATACTTGGTAGGGGCTCCTTTTGCTTTAATTACTGCCTCAATTCGGCGTGGCATGGAGGTGATCAGTTTGTGGCACTGCTGAGGTGGTATGGAAGCCCAGGTTTCTTTGACAGTGGCCTTCAGCTCATCTGCATTGTTGGGTCTGGTGTCTCTCATCTTCCTCTTGACAATACCCCATAGATTCTCTATGGGGTTCAGGTCAGGCGAGTTTGTTGGCCAATCAAGCACAGTAACACCATGGTCATTGAACCAGCTTTTGGTACCTTTGGCAGTGTGGGCAGGTGTCAAGTCCTGCTGGAAAATGAAATTAGCATCTCCATAAAGCTTGTCAGCAGAAGGAAGCATGAAGTGCTTTAAAATTTCCTGGTAGATGGCTGCGTTGACTGTGGACTTCAGAAAACACAGTGGACCAACACCAGCAGATGACATGGCAGCCCAAATCATCACTGACTGTGGAAACTTCACACTGGACTTCAAGCAACATGGATTCTGTGCCTCTCCACTCTTTCTCCAGACTCTGGGACCTTGATTTCCAAATGAAATGCAAAATTTACTTTCATCTGAAAAGAGGACTTTGGACCACTGAACAACAGTCCAGTTATTTTTCTCCACAGCCCAGGTAAGATGCTTCTGACGTTGTCTCTGGTTCAGAAGTGGCTTGGTACTTCTTGGTACTTCAGAAGCGGTGTACATGTTGTACCCCTCTTTGTACAGGCATGCCTTAATATCTTAATTTTTAATTCTACAGTATACTATCATGCACATTATTTTATATTCTATATTTTACATTTTGTTCTTTACTATAATATTGCACTGTCGATACTCTCTGTATCACAACTTGAACTTGGTATGTAGCTTTGCTTGAATTCTCAAGCTTGCGGTCAACTAGTGTAAACAGCCACACCTTTCAGTAATGACCTTCTGTGACTTACCCTCTTTATGGAAGTGGTTTCAAGAGATACTGATTTTTGACTTTCATGAGCTGTAAGCTCTAATCATCAAAATTAAAACAAAAAAAAACTTTTGAAATGTTTTACTTTACATGTAATGAATCTAAAATATATGAAAGTTTCACTTTTTGAAATAACTTACAAGAAAAAATGAACTTTTTCACGACATTCTAATTTATTGAGATGCACCTGTATATATATATATATATTGGCAGTTGATACTATTTTCGGATTCACGGAGTGATAAAAAAATATATTGAAAATGCTCTTTGTAAAAACCTTTAAATATGTAAAAAAAAAAAGAACTTCGAACCTGTCTTTATCCAGTGTTTAAATTTATGCAAATTAGTGCATATTTAATTAGATATAGCTTACAGTACTTATACTACAGTACTATCTTACTTACAGTACTATGCATTTAACAGGTTAAGCAAAATGACGTAAGATATTTAGTCTTGTTTCCAACGGAAAATAATAATAATAATAATTTGAGTGCATTTTGCTTAAAACAAGTAAAATTATCTGCCAGTAGGGTACGTAAAATATTCTTAAAAAAGATTATTTTACTTACCCCACTGGCAGATAATTTTACTTATTTTAAGCAAAATGCACTTCATTTAGTTTTTTACCCTTGGAAACAAGACTACATATCTTATGTCATTTTGCTTATCTAGTAAATGCGTCTTGATTTAAGATTTTTTTTGATATTTTTACTAGAAACAAGACAAAAATACTAAGATAAGCCTTTTTTGCTGTGATAACTTTTCTGAAAACTTGTAATACAAAACAATTGTCTTAATCTTCTGTGATAATTGTCTTAAAGGGGTCATGAACTGAGAAATCAAAATTCCCTTGATCGTTTGATATATAAAAGGTCATTGTGCTATTTAAACATTCTCTAAGTTTCAGAAGTCAAAACTTTGTCGTTAATATAAAAACAGCTTATATTGAAGCCAATCTGCCAAAACGACATGTTTTGGAATGTGCCACTTTATGACATAATAGTGTGGCTAAACACCGCCTCCGCAGAAGAAGATCAACGCCTGCTTCTACATCATTGCCTGTTTGGCAGTGCCCACCCGATTCACACATGTACTAGGTAAAAAAGATCAGCAAACGCAGGTCTACGCACAAACCAAACAATAAACTTTATTTGATTAACTTTATTTTTAATGAAGTGCCAGACCACGTCAGTAAGAAATTGATTAAATATATTTACTGTTCAAAATGGCAAAAAGTATTGTGACAATTTGTGTTTGTGAAAGGTTAGTGGATTAAGCTCATAGTTAATGTGATGACACATGTGGTTACTCTGCAGTGGAAAAACTGACTTCTGACCCCAGTACATAAATACATAATCTAAACACATCCTAATTAAAAAGACGATGCCATTTGCCACTTGCCAAATCCAAACTTGTATCACCCACATGGACCGCAGTTTATGAACGTATTGTGTAATGTCTGATGATTTTAGGTTTGAAATCAAATGTGAATACTATATTAGCACATAAAATGACTTACACTGACAGCAATTTGCAGTGACAAAACTTCATTAATTTTATAAGAAGAGTTGATTTCTAGTACAGTGAGTGGAAATTTGAAATAGTTTATGCAAATAAAAAAACTGTATGCCAATAAACAGCAGTGCGATGCAGCAACTTCCAATGTGAACCCAGACAGTGATTTACCATCTGATACAGGTGAATACTGCAATTTAGTAATGCCTACCAGAAACCAACAGCACAGTGATTCAGTGACCTCCAGTTAATTTATCCCTCTATGAATGCCCCATAACACCATTCACCTCAGATATAGCCTGAAGAATTCTCTCTACACCATCTGTCCTGCACAAATGGATTGTGATCATGGCTTTTGGTAATACCGTCTAAAGTAAAGTTTGCTTGAGGAAACAAATAAACATGGGTGATTTTACTTTTCCAAAGTTCATTGCAAAAGTCACTTGGCTCACAGCTTAACCATCTGCAAACATCTGAATTGTGAGACCTGCCTGCTGCCATCACCCATAATCCCATGTGGTGCATTTGTGCTCCGCACATAGAGGATTCAAAGATACATCATTTCCAAAAAGGTATTGTATTTAACATTCATGTGCATAACTCTGGGAAATCGCACTCCTGTGGCCCCTAATATTAATTCCAGTAGTGGCAACGGCATAAATGGAACATGATTCGATCTGAATTATTTATCAGGCACTCTTGGAATCAACAGACTAAAAGATGGCTGAAACTATTCTAATTCTTCCAGTGCTTCCAATGCAGTTTGCCGTTGTGTTATCCAGAGATGTTGTGCACCTATTTTTTTAAGGGGGTTCTTTTTTAGTCTTAGCTTATCTTTTTTTAAGAACTTAAGTAACTCTTTAAAGAAATTGTTCACCCAAAAAGCTTCATATAATGAACTTTTCCGAGAATGACCGTAATGCGCGCATCGCCTCGGCAACGCGCGCTGCAACAGCGCGCTCTCACCTAAGGGGGAAGAAGCGCAGCGCAGGCTTCCAGCACCGAGCAAGAGTGGTAGATCTGGGGAATGCAGGTGGAGATAGGGCGAGCCCGTCTCCAACCCGTCCGCCAGATCCATGTGCGATCCACGCGATCTCAATCGCCGCCATGCCTCAGCAGCAGCGGGACCGGGACCGTGAGATCACAGCGTGAAAAAGCTTCATATAATGAACCGAGAATGACACGCGCGCTGCAACAGCGCGCTCTCACTCAAGGGGAAAGAACCGCAGCGTGGGCTTCCAGCCCCGAGTGAGAGTGCTAGATCTGGGGAATGCAGGTGGAGATAGGGCGAACTACATTATTTTTATTTTATTGAGCGCACTTTGTAGCGCGAAAGTAGATTAATATAATGCGCGAGCGCGAATCTCCCTGCTCGCACGAGGATTTCCTTTGCTCTCGCACAAAACCGGACGCGCGCGCTCGGATATAGGCTGCTCTCGCGCAGAGAGAGTGCGCGCACTTAAAAGGTGTCTCTCCTCTCCCTCAAGTGTGCGCTTTGTCCTGTGCACTCGCACAACTCTCTGTGCTCTTGCGCTAGATATTAATTATTTTCACACCTGGATTAAACATCAAAAGTTATCAACCAATCAGATTTTTCTACGACTGACCCGATGAAAATACTATGCCTAAGTGAAGAGGGAACTGATCCTGGAATTTCTCTACAATTTAATAATATTTAGTCATATCAAATGTATATTAGAAATGGCTAGGAATCGGGTGCTTGGATGATTTATATAAAAATAAAACTAGTTTGTCTAATCGTTTGGTCAAACCCCTCTGAGCGATTTATCTAAACAAACAAACAAAAAAGTATATAATTCTTAAAGTTCATGTGGCCATACATGTATTGTGTACTTGGGTTTAAATAAATATATATATATATATATATATGTAATGGGGTGGAGGTAGTATTGGTAGTGGCTCTATATCAGGCTTGTTTAGGACTACAAATGAGTTGGACTACAAACCCCATGAGTCTAGGTACTATAAAGAGGAAATCAAACATTTTGGCCTTCCTCTTTGTGGTACCATGTGCTAAGCAGGAGAAGCTGTGTGGCATGTTTCAAGGCTGTGTGATAGCTGAAACGACTAGTTGCCTTGTGAGCAGTATGGAAGTAAATTGTGGAGTGTGCTTACTGGAGATATACTGATGGGTGCCTCAGAGAATTGAGTTATTCAGTAACACAGATGATGCATGATTGCCGTTTACTTTTATTGAAAATATTGGTGGCTTTATATTGGGTCTCAAGATATGACTTTAAATGTTACATTGTGCTGAAGTGGCGTGAATTTATTGTGAGATTGTGTTTTTATGTTTTGTTTTGTTTTTGTTTTGTTTTGTTTAGACCCACAAACAACATTGGGGTTCCCATTTTCTTATACATGGTTAACTCTGTTAAGGTGAGGGGGATCAATTTGTAGTGGTTTGAGTTAAGTGAGTGTTGGGTTTTGACACTTATAGTGATATTTGGTGTTGTGCTGTGATTGAGTGTATATTCTTTTTCACAGAGGAATTGCCATTCTATATGATTGTGGAACCCTATGGTCTGTAGTGGGTTTAACTTATTTATTTTTGTTCTTTCTGTTTCTTTGCCACTACTAATTACCTTTTGTGTACAATAAACTTTGTGGTGGTTGCAAGGAAACACACTGTGGTTGTTGCCCTTCTTTTACATCTTCCCCATTACTTGTAAGGTCTGGGGAGGGTTACAAATGGCATAGTCGGCAGGGTGATTTGATGTGGGGCAGCACTGCAGTGTGTTAATGTGGACCTTGCTGTTATTTGATTTATTTTTGTTCTTCTTTATTTATAGCCACCATTTTGTGTAGGTATTTAACAGGTATTTGTATAAGTAAATGGCAGTCGTGCAAGAAGAAAACACTGTAACTATGGAGCAGGAGTTGACAGAGTTGCGGGAACAGATACGTAATCTACAGGCTGCAAATGAACAATTAATGCAAGACCGTTCTGCATCTAGCCGTGACTCGCTTAACCCACCTGTGTCCAGCATTAGTGCTCCTCCTTCTGTGCCTTTCACTAGAGTGATGTATGTTCCTCGGGAGCGGAAGTGTCGACGGTTCTGTGGGGACTTGGACTCTACTTTGAGCATTGAAGACTGGATTGAGGAGGCTGAAGCCTGCATTGGGGATGGAAGTTGGACTGTGCAAGAAAGGGTAGTATTTCTGTTAGATCATTTGGGAGGGGAAGCCAGAGTGGAGATTAAACTCCGACCAACAGCTGAACGACAAACTCCCGAACTCATCTTTAAGGTCTTAAGAAGTATGTATGGTGCAAAACAAACATTTGTGCAGTTGCAGAAGGGGTTTTATGATCGAAAACAAAGAGAGGGTGAATCCCTTATTGAATTCTCTCCTGCACTTATGTCCTTGATGGACTCTATTCTTGCAAGTAGTCCTGGGGGTGTCCCGAATGCTGACCAAGTTCTCTGTGATCAGTTTGTGGAGCAGGTTAATAATGTAGCGCTTAAACGTGAACTTAAACGTTTTGTAAGACAAACTCCACACTGTACTTTACTTGATGTTCGAAGTGAAGCTATAAAATGGAATGAGGAAGGCAAGAGAGAACTTATTCCCCCTGCTGCCCAGTTATGGTGTAATGCTACTCCGGGTAGAGCAATTGAATCACCTATGCATAATGAGTCTACTGAATTAAGAGAAATTAAGGAGTTGTTAAAGCAACAGCAAGCTCAAATTGATGAGATTACTAAGCGTCTTGATAATCTTAAACCCTCAAGTAATGAACCCTCTGTCCCTTTGACAAGGCCAAATGCTCCTCGAAGGTGTTTACGTTGTAATAAATTAGGTCATATCGCCCGATATTGTCGACAACAATGGCCTGTTGAGTCTGGCTCTAGGCCAGCTAGGGGGACAACGAGAGAGACACCTGTGGAGGAGATAGATCAACTTGCCTCCCCGGTGGTTATTAGTCAGGGAACTGAAGTAGGCAGTGAGGGTTTAAATACCTCCAGACTTGTCTGTCCTACAGTGGTACAGCGTCTTATTGGCAAATGTCCCACAGTTACGATTCAAATGGGGGGTGTTCCTGTTTTATGTTTGCTGGATACTGGCTCAATGGTGACCACTATAACAAAGTCTTTTTTTTTACCAATATTTTCGACAACTAGCACCAGATGCTTTGAAAAATTGTGGCTGGCTTCAGCTGAGAGCTGCGAATGGTTTGAACATCCCCTATGTGGGATATTTTGAAATTGAGGTTAATGTGTTGGGACAAATTCTACCTAAACAGGGTGTCTTGGTTGTGAAAGACCCTGAAAACATTGACATGACTAAAAAGAAAGAACTGGTCCCTGGTCTGTTGGGTATGAATATAATAGGGCAGTGTTATAAGGATTTGTTTGAAGAACATGGTTCAGCCTTATTTTCAGTCCTACAGGTTAAACAAGCAGAATCGGGTTGGAAGGAAGCATTGTTGCAGTGCCAGAGAACCAGTGATCCTTCTTGTCCTGGTTATATTGGCCAGGTGCGAGTGCGAGCTAAGCATCCTGTGCAGATTCCAGCTGGAACAATGAGGTTAGTTACAGCTTACTGCCCTAAGACCGTTTCAAACATAGTCACTTTATTGGAACCCCTGGGTGGTGATGGTAGTGGTGGATTACCTGCAGGGGTTCTGATTTTCCCTGCATTGTTACAATCTTCCCAAGATACAATTGGTGTACCTGTGGTTAATGTTAGCACAGAAACTATATATTTACCTGCAAAAGCAAAGTTGGGTAGTTTGATTAGTGTTGAGATGGTTAATCAATCTGACCAAGAAATTTTGTTTAAGGAAAATATGCAAGGTAATGTCAGTGAAATAGTTATTCAGTACAAGATGTCAGCTTCTGTTTCAAACCACCGTGAGCTAGAAAAGGTTGAATTACCAGGGCTTCCAGAGGCAGAAAGGGAAGTGGTTAAACATCTTTTGCATAAATATCAGGATGTTTTTGCTAAGGATGATGGCGATTTGGGCTGCACTACTTTGATAGAGCACCAGATCCCTTTGTTGGATGATGTCCCGGTGCGTCAGCGCCATCGCAGAATTCCACCTAGTCAGTTGGAGGCTGTGAAAGCCCATATTAAGCAGCTGTTGGAGAGTCAGGTCATTCGGGAGAGCTGTAGCCCATATTCATCTCCAATTGTGCTGGTGAAGAAAAAGGATGGTTCCTTGAGAATGTGTGTAGATTATCGACAGTTAAATGCAAGAACAAGGAAGGATGCTTATCCGCTTCCCAGGATTGAGGAGTCCCTAGATGCATTTACTGGGGCAAGATGGTTTTCTACATTGGACTTAGCAAGTGGATACAATCAAGTCCCAGTGGCTGAAGCCGACCGTTCTAAGACTGCCTTTTGTACTCCTTTTGGGCTCTTTGAATTTCTTCGTATGCCTTTTGGGCTTTGCAATGGGCCAAGCACTTTTCAACGGCTCATGGAGCGAATTTTTGGTGACCAAAGTTTTCAGTCTCTACTGCTTTATCTTGATGATGTGATCATTTTTTCAACAACAGTAGAACAGCATCTGCAGCGACTGGAACTAGTACTGAGTCGTTTAAGGCAGCAAAATCTCAAAGTTAAGCTCAGTAAATGTTGTTTTTTTTGCCCAGAAGTACGTTATTTGGGACATGTCGTTTCAGCTGCAGGAGTGAGTACTGATCCGGATAAGATAGCTGCAGTGGCAAATTGGAGACAGCCACAGACTCTTCAAGAACTTAGGTCCTTCTTAGGGTTTGCTAGTCATTATCGATGATTTGTAAAAGGGTTTTCACGTATTGCAGAGCCGTTGAATGCTTTAGTAGCAGAAGTCATTCGGGTTCAGAAAACCAAGCGGCCAAAGGTTGATTTGGGGGATAAGTGGGTGGAAGCCTGTGAGAATGCGTTTCAGACACTTAAGGTAGCTTTGACCAGTGCCCCTGTGCTTGCTTATGCTGATTTCAGCAAGCCGTTCATTTTGGAGATAGATGCAAGTTTTCAAGGTTTGGGTGCTGTTTTGTCGCAGTAGCACAAGGGCAAATGTCGACCAGTTGCTTATGCAAGTCGAGGGTTGAGGCCAGCAGAACGCAACATGCGAAACTATAGTTCAATGAAGTTGGAATTTGTGGCTCTAAAGTGGGCCGTAGCGGAAACATTTCGAGAGTATCTGCTGGGCAATAAATGTACAGTATATACTGATAACAACCCTCTTAGTCATTTGCAGACAGCAAAGCTGGGGGCACTGGAACAAAGGTGGGTAAATCAGCTTGCAGAGTTTGATTTAGATAGCAAATACAAGCCTGGACGCAATAATGGCAATGCTGATGCCTTGTCTAGACAAAGCGCCACCGCTTTGGTGGAGCTGGCTTCAATTGCAGTTGTGCCCGAACAAATACGGCAGTCTGTTACTGATCAGGGTCAGGTCTCCAGGGTTAATAGTGTATCTGTCTTTCCTAGACCGTTGAAGGAAAATTTGGGTGTGTTGCAGGAAGCTGATCCTGTCATAGGAAGGTTCATGGTATACTGGGACCGTAAGCAGCCACCAACATCTCAAGAACGCTCTCTCAAACAACTAGAGGTCTTGGAGCTAGTTCGTCAGTGGGAGAAGTTTGAGAAGGTAGATGGTGTTTTTTACCGCCGATTTTGGCCACAAGAGGGTCATAAGGAAATCCGACAGGTAGTGTTACCATCTGCCCTTAGAGAGGAGGTTCTTACCTGCCTTCATGATGACCATGGTCATCAGGGGATGGAGCGAACTGCAAGGTTAGTAAGGACACGTTGTTATTGGCCAGGAATGTATAGGTATGTTGAGGACTGGTGTAGGAAATGTCAGCGCTGTACCCTCTCGAAAGTGGTTAGACCAAAGATGTGTACATTCATGGGGCATTTGATGGCTGATAGACCACTAGATATTTTAGCAATTGATTTTACATTATTGGAACCGTCATCTAGTGGAATGGAAAATGTGTTAATCATGACAGATGTGTTTTCTAAATTTACCCAGGCAATCCCTACTAAAGATCAGACGGCTAAAACAGTGGCCAGGGTATTAGTGGAATGATGGTTTTATTTGTTTGGTGTCCCACGACAGTTACATTCAGATCAGGGAAGGTGTTTTGAGAGCCGCTTGATTCAAGAACTCTGTGAAATTTATGGTATCGCAAAGACTCATACTACACCATATCGGCCTCAGGGGAATGGGCAGTGTGAGCGGTTCAATAGAACGATGCACGACCTGCTGCACACACTCCCTGCTGAAAAAAAAGAGAGATTGGCCATCTTACTTGTCACAGGTGGTTTTTGCATAAAATACCACAGAGCACCAGTCTACAGGCTATTGTCCGTATGTTCTGATGTTTGGACAAGAACCACACTTACCAGTAGATTTTATGCTAGGACTGGATGACTATGGTCCAACGAATGTGGACTGGATGACTGACCACCGAGATAATTTGGAAAGGATTTTTAATAATGCCCGAGCCCGTCTTCAGAAGGCTGCAGCTCAGCGTGCCCAAGTAAATGATGCTAAGGTGTCACAGATGTCCTTAAGGGAAGGCCAGCTGGTATATCAAAGAGCACATGCCCATAAAGGCAGAATGAAAATCCAGGATGCCTGGGACCCAACCACTTACCGAATTGTTCGATGTCCTGAAGGTCAAGGGTCTGTATATTCTATTGTTCCAGTTGATGGTGGAAAAGTGAGACGCATACACCGTAGTGAGTTGCGACCGGTTTATGTCCCATCAGATGGTCAAATAGAAAGTCTGGAACTATTCCCTTTGAGTGAAGATCCCGAGGAGTGGAGAAGGGATGATCTGATCGTCATGGTGTCAGGTGAACCTGGCATGCCTGCAGAGAATGAGTTATGCATGTCACTTCCAGCAGAAGAAGGTGATCCTGATGAGTTGACTTTAGTGCCATGTCAACAACAGGAACAGCCTGTGCAGTTACAGGTAGACCCAGTAAGTCAACAACAGGAACAGCCTGTGCAGCTACAGGTGGACCCAGTAAGTCAACAACAGGAACCGCCTGTGCAGCTACAGGTGGACCCAGTGAGACGGAAAACACGGTCCACAGCGGGACAGCATACAAATCTACATCATCTTCCTCAGTCAGCAGTGTGTAGAGAAGTCCAGCCAAATGTTTATATCTCTCTCCCGATGACCGAGCTCTCCAATGGCACAAATACCCTGTTTTTTCGACCATGGTCATAGAAATTTGATCGACGGACGTCGATTTAAATTAAGGGGGGTGTATTGTAATGGGGTGGAGGTAGTATTGGTAGTGGCTCTATATTAGGCTTGTTTAGGACTACAAATGAGTTGGACTACAAACCCCATGAGTCTAGGTACTATAAAGAGGAAATCAAACTTTTTGGCCTTCCTCTTTGTGGTACCATGTGCTAAGCAGGAGAAGCTGTGTGGCATGTTTCAAGGCTGTGTGATAGCTGAAACGACTAGTTGCCTTGTGAGCAGTATGGAAGTAAATTGTGGAGTGTGCTTACTGGAGATATACTGATGGGTGCCTCAGAGAATTGAGTTATTCAGTAACACAGATGATGCATGATTGCCGTTTACTTTTATTGAAAATATTGGTGGCTTTATATTGGGTCTCAAGATATGACTTTAAATGTTACATTGTGCTGAAGTTGCTTGAATTTATTGTGAGATTGTGTTTTTATGTTTTTTGTTTTTGTTTTGTTTAGACCCACAAACAACATTGGGGTTCCCATTTTCTTATACATGGTTAACTCTGTTAAGGTGAGGGGGATCAATTTGTAGTGGTTTGAGTTAAGTGAGTGTTGGGTTTTGACACTTATAGTGATATTTGGTGTTGTGCTGTGATTGAGTGTATATTCTTTTTCACAGAGGAATTGCCATTCTATATGATTGTGGAACCCTATGGTCTGTAGTGGGTTTAACTTATTTATTTTTGTTCTTTCTGTTTCTTTGCCACTACTAATTACCTTTTGTGTACAATAAACTTTGTGGTGGTTGCAAGGAAACACACTGTGGTATTTGCCCTTCTTTTACATCTTTCCCATTACTTGTAAGGTCTGGGGAGGGTTACACACATATATATATATATATATATATATATATTATATATATATATATATATATATATATATATAGTATGTATATATATATGTATGTATATATATATGTGTAATATATTATATATGTATATTAATATATATATATATATAATAATATATATTATTATATATGTATGTATAACAATGTCACTACATTATATTATATGGGTTTAATGCATCTGCAGACAGTGTCATTACCTATAACTGTATATTCACTGTTTTAGAGGAGAGTGCCATTGAATGTGTTGCTAATATGAAGTGAGTTTTCATGAAAAGAAAATCTAACTAAAATCAGAACTGAAAACAAACACTGGATTTAAAAAAAAAACAGCGATTCTATCAGAGCATTTAGTGTGTTATGATATCATCGTTTACAACTATTTTTGCATTTGATGTTGTTTGATAGGAATTGTTACTTACTATTGCCAACAACTGAGAATTTTAAATTTTGAGATATCTGACATAATATGACATAACATTGACCTTTTATATGAAGTCTTTATGGGCTGTTTTTAGATAAATCGAGGGGTTTGATCAACCATAGTTGGACAGAGGTTATTTAATGTACAAATCATACAAGCACCTAATTTCTGTCCATTTCAAATATACATTTGATTAACATTACTAAATATTATTAAACTGGAAATAAATGAAAGATCCTTCTTTGATTGTCAAAATATTTCACAGAAAATAACAAAATACAAACATAAAAGATATAAATTAAAACAAAGTAGCCTACAATAACCAGTGTGTTAAAACAAAAATACAACAATAAAAAAAAATCAAGGAAAGGCCCTAATGAAGAAATCTGTTTCAAGATATTTTTTAAAAGTGCATAATGATAACTTTTGACAACGTTTAATTCAGGTGCGAAAAACTTTGAACTTTAGCCACATGAACTTTAAGAATCATATACTTTTTTGTTTGTTTGTTTAGATAAATCGCTCAGAGGGGTTTGACCAAACGATTAGACAAACTATTTTTATTTTTATATAAATCATCCAAGCACCCGATTCCTAGCCATTTCTAATATACATTTGATATGACTAAATATTATTAAATTGTAAAGAAATTCCAGGATCAGTTCTCTCTTCACATAGGCATAGTATTTTCATCTGGTCAGTCGTAGAAAAATCTGATTGGTTGATAACTTTTGAGTTTAATCCAGGTGTGAAAAGAAATAATATCTAGCGCAAGAGCACGGAGAGATGTGCGAGTGCACAGGACAAAGTTTGAGCGCGCACACGCACACTTGAGTGAGAGGAGAGACACTTTTAAGTGTGCGCACTCTCTCTGCGGAGAGCAGCGTATATCCGAGCGCGCGCATCAGGTTTTGTGCGAGAGCAAAGGAAATGCGTGCGAGCAGGGAGATTCGCGCTCGCGCATTATATTAATCTACTTTCGCACTACAAAAATGCGCTCTCGACATTTGGCAGTAAAATAACACCATACACTGCCACTATGATAGGTTACTAGTGTTATTGGTTGTTTCCACATTGCATAACAATGCAAAAAGTAACTCATTCTTAGTAAATCCCCCTTAGTGTTAGGGGTTTGTTCAAATCCCTGAGCAATAAGAACAGCGATGCTTGCTTTAGCAAACCGTACTAATGATTCTGTTTTACAGAGCAATACTTCATTAATTTTTCCTTTTCACCAAATTTGAACAGGAAACTCTAAGTTTGGCTCTTGATTCCTTATAATTATCACCACATTCTCTCAAAACCCTCAAATCCAATTTTGCCTTCCCCATCCCACACAACAAAGCATTCAGTGGAGCTCTGCTTGGCATTGTAAGCACTGACCACCATCTGTTAACCCTTGGGACGTGTTTGCAGTACGCTGGAATCAATTTGGCTGACAGCTTCCCAACGGACTGGTCCAACTCATTTGTTTGTTAGTTTGGTCATTTGTCTTTCTTTTTCAGGTTGGAACGTCTCCACATATTACGATTTAGATCATTCGCCACATGGTTCATTTGAGGTGAGAGACGGGTGGTGAGCATTGTTCTTGGTGTGACATCCCTGTCTATTGTCTACACTAATTTCATGAGATAGGAACATTCTTGTACTGAGCTGTGATGTTTGTCTAGCAAGCTCAAAAAAGGTTTAATTACAAATCTTCTCACAGGAGATGATCCATAGATCTTTTTAATTCCAAATGAATGTTTCATTTGTCACTATCTATCTTGTTTTCTCAAAGGACGGACGCTTAAATTAAAATTAAAATTAATTATTCAGGATTTGTTTTGTAATGCAAATTAAACAAGATTCTATTAAATGCAAAACTGTCACATTCGTTTTAATGTGTAAGTCTGTCATATTAGCCAGGAATGTTCAATTTCAGGCCAGTTGCATTCCTTTGGGCTTTCAGTGACTCAAGCTGATTTGAGAGGCCCATACTCTATGAGCACGACAGTATCAAAGCTTTTACTGCAGAATTAAAGAAATAGTTTAGTCTGCATGGATGAATGAACATGATTTAAATATATGTATGTATATATATATGTATTGTAGTTATTGTTTGTATTCATATATAAAGTTAGCAAACTTTAGTGAAGTGTTTTTAAAGGGCAATATTTGCTGACTGGAATTTGCTATATAACTTTATAAAATAAAGTCTCAAATATAATTGATCATTAAGTTATTTAAAGCAATTATAGCTGTTATAAAGTCAAATATCAAATAGAAGAGTTGATACAGACACCACATGCAACACGTTTAATCAGTACAGGGATATTTTCCCTGCTAGAAAATAAAGCTTCAGCTGACAGCTGTGTTTTGGAACATAGCTGGTTTCTAGCTCGTCAATGGCTGTTCGACCATCCACTATGTTCCAAAACCAGCTTAACCGACTTACTATAAGCTAGTGTGACCAGCTGGTAGCAAGTTTGTTGCTCTTTCAAGATGGTATACCATCAGCTAATGGCTGGTTTGGACCAGGAACAAACCATCTACCATGTTCCAAAACACATCTGAAAGCTTAAGATGGATTTTCAAGCAAGGTTCCTGTAAACTGTAAACGTCTGGGGGCACTTTGGTCACTTTTGCAGAATGTTTACTATGAGTCCTGGTTAATTTCTGACCCTAGTGTAATCACCTTGTTTTTAAAATAAGAACGAGCTTGGCCATTTGTAACTTGGATGTAAGGCTCCCGGTGTTATTCACTTCCAGTGTTTTTATCTGTACAAAAACAGTCTGTTATACTGCCTGATTTATATTGCAAACTAGTATATGTTATCATATTATTTATACTGTTAATTAAAGGATTAGTTTCTTTTTCATATGGTCCAGTGGGAGATTTCTAAATTGATGTGCAAGACATCCTAGAATGATACCGATCTATACAGTAGGCTACCATCATGTTGTTTAAGTCCCTAAGAACATATTAATATAGCATAAGTTGTTTAAGCATAAGAATATAAACATTATTAAATCTTTCCCTAGACCTGAACCAAATGTTCAGATTTATAAGTCTACATTTACTTTACAGCATTTAATGTATAAACGTACTGTAGGTAAGCGGTAAGAAATCAGTATGTACTAAGGGATCTAGAATATGGTCGTGCATTACTATGTGATTTATAAGTACAAATAAACAACCAATATGCTAGTAATATGCATGCTAATAAGCAACTTATTTAATAGTGAATAGTGTTCCCCAGTGTTGGGGGTAACACATTACAAGTAACGTGAGTAACGTAATCAGATTACTTTTTTCAAGTAACTAGTAAAGTAACATTACTTTTTAATTTAGAAGGAACTATCTGAGTTTTTCAAATAGGTAATGCCAGTTACTTTGTTTTCCATGTCTTGACTGACAGCTCTCGTGTTGCCATGTTGAGAGAAAATTCAGGAGTAATTGCAGAGGCATTGTGTGCTCTGTGTAACGCGGAGTCAGAGAAGTTTGGATCCATTTGCAGTTTTTATTGAGAATAGTCAGGCAGTACAGGGTCAGATACCGGCAAGACAGATCAGTAGGGACAAGGCAGAGACAGAGTCGAACACCAGGCAAGAGATCACAGTCCAATAAACACAATCCAAGTCGGGGCAGGCAGCAAACAATCAGAATAACGGGTAAACAATCCAAGGTCAGATAACAAGAAAGTAAACACGGGTAGAACGCTCAGAAATGACAGCCAGGCAAATCAAGACTTCGCAACAGGTCCGTGTGTGTGTGTGTGTGTGTGCTTATATGTGTGTGTAAATGAGGAACAGGTGTGGATGATTGATCAGTCCCAGGTATGAGGGAAAATGTGAAATGGAGTCCGAATGGCAACTGACTAGTATTCAGGTGATGGTTCCCTCTGGTGGTGCGGAGGAGGCGGTATGGGAGCCTCCTCTGTAACACTCTGTGTGAACATAATATTACAGTAATTCTAATCTAAATAAAAACATGCATTTACTCATCTTACCTGCACAAAAACAGATTCAGTATTCATTAAAATGAATAAAAACAGTAAAATGCAATCTCAGAATTTGACGCTTGAAATTATACACAGTTTGAGTAGAGATGGAACTAAACTCTGCAGGACAGTGGCCCTTCAGGACCAAAGTTGCTTATCCCTGGTCTAGATGGCAAGGTGAATATGTGCAATAGTACGGGTAATGTTTATATGGTTGTCAGTGAATAGGATGCTACATTTTATTCAAAAAAATTCCATTGGATCTTGCCTAAATATCTTCATTACATTTTGGCTTTAAAAATTTCTATAAGAAATAGGCAAGCATGAACTTGGTGTGTCATCCATGCTTCCTATTCTTTTTGACTACAAAGCACTTGAATGTGAAAAAGTTGTAATAATGATAGCATATGGAGGCAGCATGAGTACAGGGAGCCCAAAGCTCCTCTGGACTGCAATTTCTACTGAGGGGGCCAAATGCAATAAACTCTACAAGGGGCCCATGATCCATAATGTCAAAATAATGTGTACTTAGATTATATGGACATGCATACGATGACAATTTCAGACCCCTCCATATATATTGCAAAATATGTTCATACTACTGTATATATATACACACACATACACACATACAGTATAGAAACAAACACGTGCTGTTATTGTTGTTTCTCAAATTGTTAGACCCAGTTTTGGGGTTTGGATGCATGTTAAGTAGATTGTATTAGCTGGATGCACTGGACAAACATTCTGTGTTTGCATATTCACTTAAAATATGTTTCTGGCCTTATAATTTGCTTGTGGCTGCTGGTTTTTAGTTTTTTCCCCCCCTGTTACGTTGGATGATTTAGTACTTATTCTCTCAATATAATTCTCACAAGTTGGGTTCATTAAATCACTTTGCCTGAGCCATTTGCAAATGAAAACATTAAAGGGGTCCTATTATGCTTTTTCACTTTTTGAATTTTAGTCAGTGTGTAGAGTGTATGTTTGGGCATAAAATGATCTACAAAGTTACACATCTCAAAGTCCACTCCAAAGGGAGATTTAAAAAAAAAAAAAAAATCCCTTTTCAAGAACTACAACAAACGGCTCGTTTGGATTACAAAGTTGTTTTCCTGTATTTGTGACATCACAAATTGTAAATCCTGCCTATGGAAATTCGAATGGTTGGGGGGGGGGGGGAACGCTTGGTTGAGCTCTGCACGTTTCAAAATCGAAACCCAGTGTGGGTGTTTTTATATCACTGTATTTATGATGGAAACCAACTGTTTTCAGAAAATTTTGGATGTCATTTTCATTTCATCTTGCATATAATGTCTGATAAAGCAGCGATTGTAAGAGGAGCTCTGTTTTGTATACAGCCTTATCGGGGAAACCTCGAGCTCTCCCGCTCCAACAGCGCCTCCTGCTGGCAGATAATTATTTGCCGTCTAAAACACCGTCTAAGCTGTTAGCCAATCACAACGCACTGGGACAGCTAACCAATCACAATACGTTTAGTTTTTCAGAAGGCGGGCCTTCATCAAACCCGGAACTAATAGAGCCGTTTGTGTGAGGCTGGGAAGAAAGGTATTGTAATAATGTAAATTAGGTGAAAAATAATGTGATTTTCGAACCACCAAGCATGAGAGCATGTTCTAGTACACCCCCAAAACAACATCAAGACTTTGTAAAAGAGCATAATAGGACCCCTTTAAATGAAGATTAATCAGGATTTCATCAGCTGATTAATCAACTTGTAGACATTTTGCATGAGGTCAGAGAAGTCCTTGTGATGAACTGGGTGGTTTTCACCACATGCTGCAGTGCAATTCACATGCCAGTGACCATCAAATATCTAAAAAGAAAAATCTCTTAAGAGACAAGTTATTGGCTGTACACCAGGCTGCAAACTGCAACTTAATTTCTGTTTGCTGATTGATTCATTGTTAGATGAGACCCACCACCGTGGAATCATCAGCATACTTGATGATATGATGACTGTTGTGTCTGGAAGCAAAGCTGTGGATCAGCAGGATGTTTAATGAACTAAAGCACACACAGCCTTGTGGTGCACCAGTATTCAGAATGGTAGCTACCATGGATTCTAATTGCTCTGTAATAAATTATAATAACAGCCTGTATCTGAAATTAGAATATGTTGTTTAATTTTGCTATGAATTCTGGGAGCCACTGGCAAAACCAGAAATCTCCAAGTGGGAAGAACTTGATGAAATAGGGTGGACCTCTTGATTATTAAGTAGTTTCATTTTATTTCCAGACCATTGGTATTGTCTGGCAGCTTTGATTGGGTAGACCAGCGCCACCCTGGCTCTGGAAGGTCTTTATATTTTATTGAAGATTTCACTGCATAGTCACGAAAAAAGTCACCAGTGTGTCAGATTTGAGGTAAGGGATGAGGCGAGGACTCAAGGTGCAAAGCAATGAGTTTTAATTTTTAAATTTTTTATTAAAGTTCAAAAAAGAAACAAAAACTACAAGGCACAAAAAAGGCAAGGCAGCATAGGACAAGAAACCAAACGAGCACAAACCTCCTTTCATTCACATGAATGCGCTTCACTCAGCCTCATAAAAGGAGAAAAGTGAGTAACTGCACACATAACTTTGTCATGCAAATTTTGATTATGCTGAAACCATAATGAGAACTGAAGATTCTACTTAACACTGTGGATGAGATACATACAGTATATACTTTCAAGGTCTTTGATGTCCGATTTATGTCTTGAAAAGAAATCAGTGTTCATGTTTGTTTTTATTCTGAATAACATTCGTCATTTTCTACATATAAAAAAATTACAGTACAGAAGTAAAGTACAGAAGATTTGTTAACTCTTCAAGTCTGCTGAAGAGTCATGACGAAAAGTGATAGCAAACAGTCAGTGAACATCAAAAACGGTTTGAAACCCACCCAGTACTTAAGCCAGTTTCTACAATGCTGTAAACACTTTGGCAGGAGACAGCTGCTGAGTACAGGCTTGGGTGCTTTCCAACAACAACAACAACAACAAAAACTGTTAATACTGTTAGTATGGTACTTGAGAGACCTTTGAGCCTATCTAATAAAATCAAGAGTATTGATGATGGACTATCACTTTTTAAGTATATGTGAAGCTACAGATTAAGTTAAGTGAAATTGTAGAGTAGAAATGCTGACCAGCCAGAGAATTAATGTACTGTTATTTATCATGTTCATATATTGTCACGGTGCACACACGAGGGAGGAACAAGGACACGCAGACGAGGACGTAAACTCAAATAATAGTATTTAATAAGACATCAAGGTAGGACAAGGCAAGGCTTACAGACAAGATACACCGGGAAGTAACGAGTAGACCAGACGAAATCAAACTCAAAAGACAGGAACTAAATACACAGGGTAATTAACACATAAACACAGCTGGAACATACTTAACTCATAATGACATGAAACAAGGACAGGAAACAAACCAAATATGGACACAAGAGGCAGGAACAGATGACACACACAACAGAACCCTGACATATATAAGCATCCTTGTTGGTCCAAGAGGTTCAGGGTTTGGTTGTTAGGTTCAAGAAGGTCTATAATATCTAAAGAGAACAACCTTACCAGTCATAGAAGCTGTTTGACAGGTGAAGGACTCCCTGCTGGGGAATAAACAAAAACAAAAAACAAAAATATGGACACCACCAGAAAGTGTGTAATGGTTTTACTGGTTATAATGGGACTTGTATTGGTTTTAATGGAAACTGTAATGGACCCTGTGGGTCTCTACTGGTAATTGGTCGCCTTCTATTGGGGCTTGTTAAAACCACTAAATCCTAATGGAATATGTCCCAAAAATACTACAGAAAACCATTTTTTAATGGTTAAAAGTTTGTGGTTTGGTTTGTAATGGTATTTGTAGTGGAAACCATTAGAATTTCTGTGATGGTTTCTACAGTTTTTTTCAGCAGGAGCTCTTCTGAAGCAAGGGTTTTAAAGCAAATTACCTGTGCTGTAAATATCATGTGACTAAGTATTTTGGGGCTCAGGTGACTGGCTCAAGAAATGTGCTCAGAACTGCAACATTCAGGTTCCATGGTTTTTAGGGTTCCAACCACCTGTTGAACAACTGCCATTAAGATGAATGGGAATGCCCTCCAGCTCTATACTGCTGGAACAACATCCCTATCAGTCAATCAATCGATCGATCATTGCATATTGACTAGCATAAAATTAATGGTTAGATTTTATCATGTAAACAGGATATTTGCTCATATTAAAATATGTTTTCCTGTTCTGGATTTCAATATATTTTCATGACAACATGTTATTTCACATGTAATCAGTTTATGATTGAGCAACTACCAGACCAAGGGTCACTGAACTATTGTCTCTTATGATAAAAAAAAATCTAAATTTGAGACCTTTAGAGTTAGTTGTAACTTTTCTTGTCTTAAGAATGTCTTAAGCATTATGACACATATTTTACACAATAATGCTCTCTCCTAGGGAGATACCATCCTGCAGATTTCAGCTCGAACCCCAGTCAAACACATCTGAACCAGCTAGATGCCAGAGTTGGAACTGAACTGAAGTCTGTAGGACGTTCTCCAGGAGAAGTGTCGGAGGCCCCCAGCTTTGTTTGTAATCTTAAATTAAAGACTAATAATATAAAGAGACTGGAGTCTTTAGTGTCTTTGTTACAGTGGTGCCGTGACCCGGACAGTGAGGTTTGGGAGGGTGAGTGTAATGGAGACCAACTGGTAGAGATAGCTGTGCAGATACAATAAACCTCACTCCCCTGGCCTCAGGTGGTGCACTAGAGTCTAGTTTTGGTTACACTTTACTTGAAGGGGTATGCATAAAACTGACATGACACCTTCATAATCATGACATGACACATGCCATGAATATGAGGGTTTTTTAAGCATGTTTATGACAACTGTCATTAAGTGTCATTCGCTCAGTTATATAATTTTTAATGCAAAGATGACATTGTTTGAGATGTCTTTATTATGGGCTAGGGTTAGGGGTAGGTTAGGATTAGGTTAAATAATGTCATCTTTGCATTAAAAATTACATAACTGAGCGAATGACACTTAATGACAGTTGTCATAAACATGCAAACCTCCTTCATATTCATGACATGTGTCATGTCATGATTATGAAGGTGTCATGTCAGTCTTATGCACACCCCTTCAAGTAAAGTGTTACCCTAGTTTTTAGTGTCCCTTTTCATTAATTTGACTACAATGTCAACTATCAGTTGTTTGAGGCTAAAACAGCTTATACCATCATTGATTGATTTAAGTCATTCTTAAGACCAACCACCTAATAGCTGACTTTCCCTATTTAGAAATCAAAATAATTGGTTTCGAAAAAGAAACCACAACTCCAGTCCCAGTGCTACAACACAACTTCAATTAAACGATCCACCCAATTACCACCACAAAGTGTATATTTCTGCCAATCTAGAAGTCTTTTTGCTTACAGCGCTGCAAACATACAAGAGAGGAGCTGTTTAAACATTTACTCTAAAGTTACAAACTGTCATTTTTTTAATGGATGGTCTTGATTTAACTTGATTTAACATGTCTGATTATAAATAATCTGTAGATTTAATTTCTAATCAGAGACATCCTACATTTCATACTACACAGTTGGAATAGCCATACTGTATGTGTAACACAGCAGACTCCGGGAGAGTAGAGGGATCCATGTGCAGAGATGTATCAGTAGCAAAAGGGCAAATAAACACAGTCCAGGGTCAAACACCAAGAAAAAATCCAATTTGGTTACCAAATCCAAACGCATAAGTCCAAAAATGTAAACAATAAAACAAGGCAGATATTTCAAAAACAAGCTAAAACAGAGCAATGGGAAAATTGTAGACCAGACATATAATACTTTGTCCTTATATAGGAAGGAGTAAACATGGGACAGGAACAGAGGATATAGTTCAGTATTCTAGAGAAGGCACCCTCTGGAACTCTGGAACCTCAGGTCTGGATGTTACAGAATGACACAATTTTAGTCAAGCAGTTTGTTTGGATGGTTCATGTAAATGAATCATTAAAAAATATTCACCTGGCTATCTAAGTCCCTGTCCCTGTCTAATGTCTTCTATTGTGTAATGAAATATTTAGTTCTGTTCTTTTAAAAGTTTTTGACTTATTTTCTTTTTTCTTTTTTTTATTATTTATAAATTATGCTGTTTACTTAGTGTACTGTAAATGTATGCCTTCCTAATTGAGATACTCAATGTTTTATGCTAGATAATTAATTCTTCATAGCAGTAAAATACAGATAACTATTTATCTGGCATAAAACAGAGAGGAGATCAATTGGTGACATAAATTTGAAGTAAAGTAAACCTTTAAAGAAAAGTAGGTTACTAATTATGCTTACACTTCTTGCCCCAAGCTCCAGCTTTGCTGTGGGCAAAATATAACCTTAACCTTTAAAAATGTTTTTGGAAAGATACAAATACACATAATTTTGTTACAGCAGTTTGAGATCAATAAGCAGCATGCTATTTGTTTTCCATATAAAAATAGATGCCACTTACCAAAATGCAATGTGGTCAAAATGTGACAACACGTAGCAACATACTGCTTAAATTTCCTAATATACTGTATATATATATATATATACACATATTTTTCCGAACACGTTTTAAACAGAACAGTGTTTTAAATGATGGGTAGCAATTCCAGATTGGGGAACTTCCACTCAAAAAAATAAAATAATAATAATAATTATAATAATAATTTCAAATAATAAGGTTGTGCTATAAATAATAATCCTCAACTCTCAGTCTGACTAAATGAGCCTTACATTTTCTGTCATGCTCTATTTTATACATCAGGAAAATAATGTAACGCTTCGTAGTTCAATGTGACATTGGTATCACAAGATTATTGGTAAAAAAAAAATGCTTGTTTCAGTCTGCTAAATGATCTGTTCCCTCTGGTTATTTTCTTTCTGTTTTTTGTATGCCCCACTACTTGAGGTACTTGATATGAAAAAAAGACAACAAAAACAGTGCAGCTGTGGTCTGCGCTTCCACTATTCTCCACAAATCCTCATTCACATCTCTTTTCTTGGGTTTTCACAAGCTTTAAAGTGTGGTTTTCTCCCCTTTTTCACTTCTAATCCCTATAAGCAGTGTTTATTGGAGCTGGGAAATACAACATTTGTCTTTCAAAATGAGGAAAGCATTGTGAAAGTTTCAGTTAATGATGAAACACTTTTGATTAACGCAACATACCTGTATATTACATAATATACAGTATATATATAATAGGACCTACATAGACTGTTACAGTAATATTAAAACATATGTAGGCCTAATATTGCTTCTGAAAGACTCGTCAGAGCTTTTGTTCTCCCAATAGTAATTTGTTAATACTCTTATACTTTTAAGTTTCTTTTTTATGTTTGATGTTTGAGGAGAATAATGTCACCCCATTGTACCCCATTTTTGCAAGCAATTATTATTGCATTAATAGGCTGAACCTTTAAATGAGTTTATTGGCAGTGGCTGATTGTTTACAGTTTAACAGAAATTACTCTCATTATTTGTGCAAAACTTTATGGAGCACAGGAAAAAGATGGATACTATAGCGAATTCAGTACTTTTCCAAAAAAACACAGTATGCAGTTTGTCAACTTTTCAGAAAGATGGAGAAAACGCTTTCCAGGTTGATGATAAAGGCTTTTTGTCCAAACTCTACAGTATTTTATGACAATCTGTCACTTTTGACCTTTTCTGAATAAATGTTACTTAAATTTGCCCTGTACACAAGCCATACAGCATAGCACAACAAAACTATATTACTCCCTTATAAGCATTTGGAGTGTAGACAGAACCAGCTAAGTTAATTCTCACAAAAATGCTGACTGGCACAGTCAAATTAGCCTTTTAGGCAGACAGAGTATCCCTGGTACAATATATGCTCTTTAATATGCAAATTAATATGTGATTTCCAATACAGTGTAAAGTGTAATGGAAAATGTAGCCATGAGGTGCAAGTGAAGGTGCAGGAGTGCTCAGAACTGGAGTTACAAAATCAAGAGGCTTGTCAAATGAGTTGGTGCTTGATTTAACCATGCAAGAGCCATGAACAAAGAAAACACATGTTTAACCCAGGCAGAAGGCTGTGACCAAGCTAAGCTATTCTATGTCTTTCAATATTGTTCTGAGTCTGAATACTTATGTTGTCCATAAACTTTAATAGTAATTTCACACCACTGTGTGATGGAAGATGAGGAACAGTGCACCAGTTACTGGAAATCCTAATTTGGTCTGACACACAATATCAAGTCACCACCAGCTCTGCTGTATTTGCTTTGTTTCACTGAGCATTCATTTATTTATTCACCTGTCGCAAACACATCTCATATTCCATTAATTCAAAGCTTGATGGATCTGTGCCCACTGAGTGGAGACTCATGGAAGTTTATCCTGATGAATGTCTGGTAATTATCTCAGCCCCCTAATGCATCTCTGTGCAAAGGCATCTGGGAACAGTGTCCCTTCCAGAAAGCTATTGAGAGTGTCTGAGGAAACCATTAAAGATGAATAATGATGTTAGTCTTGACATAAGAATGTCTAAGTGTTGATTTCTTAGCAGGCAATCTGATATTGCTTTAGAATCTGTCATCTCCATTGGCTGAGTTTGAATCTAGCTGTAAATCACAAGAAACACAGGCACACACGCACACGCACGCACACGCACACACACACACACACACACACACACACACACACACACACACACACACACACACACACACACACACACACACACACACACAAATACATATCTTAATTTTAATGAGCTACTGCTGTTTGGGATACTCTTTTATTAGTGTGGTAATATGACCATACCTTTTCACATATACAGACCAATTTGTTTTTTTTTAGATAAATAGTAAGTGTAATATTATGAATATAGCATAATTCATAGTTAACCAATTAACAGGTTGTTACTGTAGCATTTTCATATTTTGTAAAAAATTATACACATTTTTACAGTGTGTAAATTATTTATGTATGTTGCAAGGCAGGAAATCAGGAATGAAAAAATAAAATATTAGGTTAAGGGACTGTAAACAGTACAGTAGGTGCCCTGTTCAAATGGCAATGTCGAAATAACTTACTTTTTGAGGACATATTTAAATATGTGAAAGTCATTTACTTTATTTTACAAATACTTTATTTTCAAAATAAAACCATTCCAGCCACATGTGACTATCTTTGTTATGGACTGCCAGTGTAAGTAAAGGTTGATTAAAGGTCCTTACATGTTTGTAGAGCAGTGCCTCAACAATTAGCAATTAAATCTGAATGCATTACTGTCAGTATTCCTACTGAAAACTCCAGCTTAGGTTCAGAGTCAAACCACAGGTTCAAATATGTGCATGTGGTTAGTGAATGTGAATAAATGTGACTTTTGTCTTTAGAGTTTTGATTTTATTATTGTGACACTGTTATTGAATTACCACAGCTGTTTATTTCATAAGATTTTGCTGTATTCTTGAGGCATCTTAATGAACACTCTGTTTAAAATTTCCTTAACTGCCTCAATTTAGAAAGTTATCGATAATTCAAGTTGATGGCAGAAACTACAGATTTACTAAAGTACAGCAGATGGCCAATGAGCAGATCATTTCCATTCAACTGACTGATATTCAAATCCAGCACAACTGATCCTTTACCCTTCCTTCACTAGGCCGAATCAGAAATGCAAAAAGGACTGTGGCAAATTCTCGTTCTGTGAAAAGAAAGTCACTTCAGGTTCCATAAGTAAGTGGAGGATGAATGAATGTGGAAATCACAGCTCATCCAAACTCCCATTAGAAGTCTCTGGGGAGCCATTAGAGACTCGTGAAGGAATTGTTGAGGGATGGAGAGTGACAGAATAACTCACCTTGAAGACGGCAAGCCAACTAATAGGGGAGGCAAATCAATTATTCCACAGAAAATCAGTGTGCGGCAAACACTGAAAGAAGAAGGTAAAAGAAGTGAAAAAAAGCAGGTATAGGATACTGCTTAAAGGAACACAGCCATTTCTGCCAATGCAATATGTCACAAAATTCACCAAAAACACACAAAACAAGCACTACAAATTAATAGAACAACACAATATTATGGATAGAGGAATCATATTATTGAATCATAAGTTAAAAACATCTTGATGGATTTGTTTATTATAAACACTTTTTACTTTTTAAGTGAAGCTTTTCACTTCATAAGTACGGTGGCCAAGAGAGCTCAACACGCTGCAAATGAAAAAACACATGCAAACAGAAAAAAAAAACCACCTGCACATTAAGAAAGCATCTTTATCAGTTTGGCAACACACGTGCTGCAAATACTAACATCGTGACAAAATAAAACACTGCAAATACACTCAACACAAACCAATGCAGAAATGCGCTGCTAATACTCACAACATAACCAAATACAGAATAATAGATAATTACAAATGGTTAATTTGGGATTTGGCATGACACTGGAATGTCATTTGTCTTGGAAACTTTCAAACAACTGGGAAATTTCGCTATCACAATTTCACTTAGTATGTAAACCAAATGATCTTCATGGGAAGCTTGAATATATGACACGTGAGTATTTTGGCATTTGTGGATCAGATTTTGTAGAAATTTTGATTGCATCATTTCTTCATGTTATTCTAGTGAGCCACATTTTTTTGCTCATTGCACAAAGATGAATTGTATCCCAATTATATCATATTAAATTCATTCTGTCTTTTGCTTTAGACAGTGTCATTTCTCAAAGTCATAGAATATGAAATTATTTCAGGAGATCTAAATCGGCCTGACAGGAAATTTATATTTTGTCCAATAAAAGGTGTATCATAAACAGGTATTCATATAAATGTAAATGTTATTTGTTTAAACATATAGACTACAAGTCTGGTATTCAAGAAATATCTTGTAAATATTTCTTATGATCGCATGGTACCAGATTTCAATAGCTTAAACAGCTTAATCAAGTTTAGCCTCAATGCTTGGAGGTATGGTACCACCCCAGCTGTGAAAAAGCTTTCAAACTCAGGTGTGAATTTTCTAATACTTTCCAAACTTTGTGTATAATCCTCCAATCCTATTGGATTAACTTTAAATCACATTGTAAAATGACACGATTGCCTGTGGTTACAGCACACAATCCCATGAGAAGATGTCTGTGTCTCTTCTGCTGCCCTTCTCTGGGAATAGTCATGGGAACAAAACTGTGCCAAAGAATCAAACCTCACTGAGATATTTATGACCTGTAAAGTAGAGCCAGTGTACTCTTCTCTGAGGTCTTGATTAAAAAAAGCAGAAAGTTTGAAGATGTGCCTCTGGAAGATATGCCTTCAACTGTTAACATCCTAATAGCATGCGTAACCATTGGGAATTTTGGATTAAGTCTTTTATCCACCCACAGATAGAAGAGCAGTGCTGGAAGGCGGGTGAGAGTGTCAAGGGATCTGCAAGAGTTTCAGAGCTGAAAATCTAGAATAAATCAGGGTTCGGTTCTGGGGCCCTGTAAAGAGACACATAGGGGGAAAAAAATAAAATTAGATTTTAACAGACAGACAGAAACTGCAGGAGTTCTCTTAACTCACACTACAGGCCAGAGTCCACTGAAAAAAAAAACATGATTCATTCATGAATCGAACTGGGTTGCGTTTCCCAAAAGCATTATTAACTAATTAAGGCTGCAAGTTCAGTTGCTACCAACTTAGTTCAACAATTCAGTGTTTCCTGAAACCACAGTTTAAATGAACAGTCACAAACAGCATTGGAACTACAGCTCTCGACCTGTGGTTAGAAGCAGTTTCTTGTTAGTAAGACATGTGGACTTAAATACAGTATATCATGATTTTGGGCACAGTAAGCAAGCTAACATGCAGTACATCCTACATCATTCATTTTATTTGAATATATACGTTTCAATCTATGTATGTTAGTGTGTCAACAATCAGTGCCATTTTTGAAGAGTGCGAATGTGTCTGATCTAAAATCTGATCCTCTTTGAAGATTGACAGACGTGGTTTCTATGAATTGTTATTGTATGAAAAGCTTTGCAATCATTACAAAGAAAATGTAATAACACTTTACATAAAGCCTTTATGTATAATGCATTATAAAAGGTTATTAAAGGGTATAAAGCACTTAACAGCAAATTTATCTCTAACATACTATATCCCTTCCTATATTAATCAAGTGCAAAAAGATAAAATAACTCTTTGAAATAAGGTCCGTTCACACCAAGAATGCTGTCTACAAAGATAACCAAAATGCTAACTATATAGCATCCACACAATGCAGGATAACACTCATTCACATATGTAAACAACATATGCTGTTCTGTGTCAGCAGCACCGTAAGCGGATACGCTGTTTACGCTTTGATCTGAACGTAAACAATGTATCTGCGTACATACGTTGCATACGTTGTTTACGTATGTGATACTCTCCCAAATGGCGCCAGGGTGACGCGGAGGAGACAAATTGTTGTATTAAGTCATTATTTTTGTTTTCTTTGTGCACAAAAAGTATTCTCATAGCTTTGTAAAATTACGGTTGAACCACTGACATCACATGGATTATTTTAACAATGTCCTTACTACGTTTCTGGACCTTGATTGTGTTAGGATCCTTGCTGTCTATGGGAGGGTCAGAGAGCTCTCGGAATTCATCAAAAATATCTTAATTTGTGTTCTGAAGATGAACGAAGGTCTTACAGGTTTGGAATGACATGAGGGCGAGTAATTAATGACGGAATTTTCATTTTTGGGTGAACTATCCCTTTAAGTGAAATAAACTCACTTAAACTCACTTTTTTTTGCTGTATAAGAAGCAGTGCTTAAATACTAGATAGGCAAATGCATATTCTGTTGAATGCTACAGGGATTTAAGATTTTTTTTTCAAATTATTTTGACATTTTTCAAATTGCTTTTGTGACATTTAAGTGCAGTTGTCTACGTCTTTATCTGAGTCTACCCATGACATCTTTTGCTTACAGTTAAAAAAAAAAAAAACAGGACATCACAACACCCACGTAAAACCTATTACGCTCTGGATTGAGAATGAAATGTCAACAAAAGGCGAACCACAATCGAACAAATAACCTTTTATGTGATGCCAGCTCAATACCGTGTTTGCATTCAACCTTTAATATGTACCTACTTTTTCTCCTTTATTGCAGTTTTTCTTCTCCCTTGACATTTGTCAAAAGAGATTTTATACCTTATATTGGAATTTTAGTTGGCTTGATAAAAACATAGATGGTATTAAAGTCAACATAAAATCAGAATTTACTTTCTTATTACATATTCCTGCTCTTATAATGCATAATTCATGGTTGTACATTATTTCAAATAAAAATCTCATTAGAATAATAACATAATAGCTTTACACTTTGGTCTTAGCAATTTTGAACTTTACATACAGACTATGGGTAAATTTAAAAGCTACAAGCCTCAAATATGTTTGATGTATTAACATCATGATAATGTATTAACATTATGATGGATTGACATGCTGTGGGTGCTGTTGGTATTTGACAATTGATACATTCACACCAAACCCCAAGAATACTGTGCAACTGAAAGGCTAGTGTAAAGATGAAAGATGCAAAATGTCTTGTTTGACTATTGTATAAGTTTTATCCCCAGTTACAGGAGATATCTAATGGAGATTATTACTGACAAATGTTTCACAAACTTTTCCATCCTGTACTGCGAATGTTTACATGCTGTATTCAATAAAGACATGAAAATGTGTCATATTTGTCCGATTTGCTTGTGTTTGTCTGTTGTTGTGAGTTAGTTGAAGATTAGATCAAAATGTCCAACTTATGCATAAATGTGGGTAAATATACTTTTTTTCCCTGGAACTGTATCTCACATGATTTGATATCTCAGGCATCAAACACTTCAAGGTAGAGGCTGGTTTAAATACAACATCAAAGATTCACTGATCTGATGGAAGTGTGCTAACACCAGAGCCGGATGGAGTTTGTTGAGGTGTTTGATGTGGTCTCTAATAAAGTGAGCTTAGACATGTTTAAACCCTGGATGAGCTGAAATTCAGCTTTGAATTGTAGTGATTAATCAGGTCAAGGGCTTAGAGACTCCAAACTTTTTTTTTTTCATTTTCATTTGATTTCTTTTTTTGTAAACTCTGTTAAAACTTCATGCAGGCATAAAGAGCTGCCACTTCTTTACGCATTCTTCCTGATTAAATTAACTTACTGAAAAAATGTCAGTGTCGGCCTCGATATAGTGGGGGGCAATTAGTGAAGCACACTCCTTAGGGAGGCCAGACTCGGGCTGTTCACACTGACTGGGATGGTATCTAGGCAACAAATCATCTGAAAGCTTCTAACAATTATCCAGCTGTGCTGCACTAGATCATAATAGTAATAGATTACTATTACTCTTGTAGTCTATCAAATTGTTATTTTACCCAAATTAAATTAGCAACCATTATATATTTGGAATATATGTTGAAGAATTGGAATTCCCAGTAGGCATGTTTATATGCGCTATTTTTTGTTAATCTGAATGAATCTAATTGGATTCTGTTTATATGAAGTCTAAACTTTGCAATCCAATTCGCATTTAAATATGTTTTTTTTGTTTAAAACCTCTGACCAGTTTGTAAAATGTTAATAAACATATGCATGTTTGTAAGAAGTAAAACATGTAAACAGAGATTTAAACACATTTGTTTGAGGTATTTTAGAATCTGGTTGAGAAGATTCAAGCATTAACATGCTTAATTTTTTTCCTATTGATCAGATTATTTCAGGTCTGCACCACACCTTTCAATCCGATCAAAATGTAATTTAGATCAATCTCAGTCGGATCAAGGTGTGTACATGAAGGCCTTTGAGCTATTTATCCAATTACTAACAGATTTTTTGGGTGCATGTACAGGTGCATCTCAATAAATTAGAATGTCGTGGAAAAGTTAATTTATTTCAGTATATCAACTCAAATTGTGAAACTCGTGTATTAAATAAATTCAATGCACACAGACTGAAGTAGTTTAAGTCTTTGGTTCTTTTAATTGTGATGATTTAGGCTCACATTTAACAAAAACCCACCAATTCACTATCTCAACAAATCAGAATATGGTGACATGCCAATCAGCTAATCAACTCAAAACACCTGCAAAGGTTTCCTGAGCCTTCAAAATGGTCTCTCAGTTTGGTTCACTAGGCTACACAATCATGGGGAAGACTGCTGATCTGACAGTTGTCCAGAAGACAATCATTGACACCCTTCACAAAGAGGGTAAGCCACAAACATTCATTGCCAAATAAGCTGGCTGTTCGCAGAGTGCTGTATCCAAGCATGTTAACAGAAAGTTGAGTGGAAGGAAAAAGTGTGGAAGAAAAAGATACACAACCAACCGAGAGAACCGCAGCCTTATGAGAATTGTCAAGCAAAATCGATTCAAGAATTTGGGTGAACTTCACAAGGAATGGACTGAGGCTGGGGTCAAGGCATCAAGAGCCACCACACACAGACGTGTCAAGGAATTTGGTTACAGTTGTCGTATTCCTCTTGTTAAGCCACTCCTGAACCACAGACAACGTCAGAGGCGTCTTACCTGGGCTAAGGAGAAGAAGAACTGGACTGTTGCCCAGTGGTCCAAAGTCCTCTTTTCAGATGAGAGAAAGTTTTGTATTTCATTTGGAAACCAAGGTCCTAGAGTCTGGAGGAAGGGTGGAGAAGCTCATAGCCCAAGTTGCATGAAGTCCAGTGTTAAGTTTCCACAGTCTGTGATGATTTGGGGTGCAATGTCATCTGCTGGTGTTGGTCCATTGTGTTTTTTTGAAAACCAACGTCACTGCACCCGTTTACCAAGAAATTTTGGAGCACTTCATGCTTCCTTCTGCTGACCAGCTTTTTAAAGATGCTGATTTCATTTTCCAGCAGGATTTGGCACCTGCCCACAGTGGCAAAAGCACCAAAAGTTGGTTAAATGACCATGGTGTTGGTGTGCTTGACTGGCCAGCAAATTCACCAGACCTGAACCCCATAGAGAATCTATGGGGTATTGTCAAGAGGAAAATGAGAAACAAGAGACCAAAAAATGCAGATGAGCTGAAGACCACTGTCAAAGAAACCTGGGCTTCCATACCACCTCAGCTGTGCCACAAACTGATCACCTCCATGCCACGCCGAATTGAGGCAGTAATTAAAGCAAAATGAGCCCCTACCAAGTATTGAGTACATATACAGTAAATGAACATACTTTCCAGAAGGCCAACAATTCACTAAAAATGTTTTTTTTAATGTCTTATGAAGTATTCTAATTTGTTGAGATAGTGAATTGGTGGGTTTTTGTTAAATGTGAGCCTAAATCACAATTAAAAGAACCAAAGACTTCAACTACTTCAGTCTGTGTGCATTGAATTTATTTAATACACGAGTTTCACAATTTGAGTTGAATTACTGAAATAAATGAACTTTTCCACGACATTCTAATTTATTGAGATGCACCTGTATATGTAGCTAGTGCAAGGTTTGGCCACAAAGTGGATTTTACTCATCCGGTCTCACAGCCAAGAAGCAAATCATTTTAATTTTATGGAGGAATACACATCCTTTACATGTTTCATAATAACTTTTATTTCATAATAATTTTATTGCTCAGTGGTTGCTCTTTCATAGCTCATAAACATAATGATAACATTTCTTCCCAGAAATTTTTATTAAATGAAAGATCATTCAAAGTCACACAGAAGTAACACAGAAGTAAGTACAAGTCAAGTCAAGTCTGCTTTATTGTCAATTCTGCCACATGTACAGCACATACATACAGATAATTGAAATTACGTTACTCTCAGACCCATTGGTGCATACTGTTAACATTAAACACTGACAGTAGACGTACAAATACAGATAAATACAGTTTAAACATATGTACATACAAATTATACAGATATACAAATGAGGACATTGTAGAAAAAAAACAGTACAGAAGTACAGAAGAAGACACGAATAGAAAAGAAGACAAAGAAAGACAAGGAATTATTAATTCAAAGAAAAAAAAGAAAGAAAGAAAGAAAGAAAAATCTGAAAAGCAGGTTATTTGTCCATTTGATCACCACTTAATCTTGGTGCTATAGAGGTGAAATAACCTATGAGAAATCTCATTTGTGATGTTTGTTTCAAGGGATATTTATATTGATTGAGCTATATGTTACTGAAGTGTCTGTAAGTAAAGTTTAATCAGCAGAAGGATCAATGTGTTCTCTCAGCGGCATATTAAGTTTGCTCTTAAGAAGTGTGATTGGAGCTCAGTCCATCCCTGCACTGACTGATGCCTCTCACTCCAGATCACTGAATCTAAACTGAATCAAAAACTCTTTTGAAAACATCTGAACAGGCATAGAAATAATTTAGAAATGGAGTGTCATTCCTTAATAAATGCTAAAAAAAAGTTGATGAATAAAAAAGAAAAAGAAAAAGGAAAAAAAATTATATTGCTCAATGGTATAACCTATTATGAAATGACAACTTTATTAGTCATTTCACATGTATTTGTACAGTGTTTTATACAACCCCAAATCAGAAAAAGTTGGGACAGTATGGAAAATGCAAATAAAAAAAGAAAGTAGTGATTTCTAAATTTACTTTGACTTGTATTTCATTGCAGACAATATGAACACAAAATATTTCATGTTTTGTCTGGTCAACTTCATGTCATTTGTAAATATACATCCTTTCCTGTCATTCAGACCTGCAACACATTCCAAAAAAAGTTGGGACAGGAGCAATTTAGGGCTAGTAATGAGGTAAATTGGTTAAATAATGATGTGATTTGAAACAGTTGATGTCAACAGGTTATTGTAATTATGATTTGGTACAAAAGCAGCATCCAAGAAAGGTCTAGTCCTTTAGGAGCAAAGATGGGCCGAGGATCGCCAGTTTGCCAACAAATACGTGAGAAAATTATTGAAATGTTTAAAAACAATGTTCCTCAAAGAAAAATAGGAAGAGATTTGGATATTTCACCTTCAACAGTGCATAACATAATTAAAAGATTCAAGGAATCTGGAGGAATTTCAGTGCGTAAAGGACAAGGGCGCAAGCCTAAGCTGAACAACCGTGATCTCCGATCCCTCAGGCGGCACTGCATCAAGAATCGTCATTCATCTATAAGCGATATCACCACATGGGCTCAGGACTACTTTGGCAAACCTTTGTCAAGTACCACAATACGTAGTTACATCCACAAATGCCAGTTAAAACTGTACTGTGCCAAAAGGAAGCCCTATGTTAACAGTGTCCAGAAGCGCCGTCGACTTCTCTGGGCTCGGAGGCATCTGGGATGGACCATCACACAGTGGAAACGTGTACTGTGGTCAGATGAATCAGTATTTCAGGTATTTTTTGGGAGGAATGGATGCCGTGTGCTCCGGACCAAAGAAGAAAAGGATCATCCAGACTGTTACCAGCAACAAGTCCAAAAGCCAGGGTCTGTCATGGTATGGGGTTGTGTCAGTGCCCTTGGCAAAGGTAACTTGCACTTCTGTGATGGCACCATTAATGCTGAAAAGTACATAGAGATTTTGGAGCACAATATGCTGCCTTCAAGAAGACATCTTTTCCAGGGACGTCCATGCATATTTCAACAAGACAATGCAAAACCACATTCTGCACACATTACAAAGTCCTGGCTGCGGAGGAAGAGGGTACGGGTACTTGACTGGCCTGCCTGCAGTCCCGACCTGTCTCCAATAGAGAATGTGTGGCGCATTTTGAAGCGCAAAATGCGACAACGTACTGTTGCCCACCTTAAGACTTGTTTGCAGGAAGAATGGGACAAAATTACACCTGAAACACTTCATCACTTGGTGTCTTCAGTCCCTAAACGTCTTTTAAGTGTTGTGAAAAGGAATGGCAACATTACAAAGTGTTAAATGCTTTACTGTCCCAACTTTTTTTGGAATGTGTTGCAGGTCTGAATGACAGGAAAGGATGTATATTTACAAATGACATGAAGTTGACCAGACAAAACATGAAATATTTTGTGTTCATATTGTCTGCAATGAAATACAAGTCAAAGTAAATTTAGAAATCATTACTTTCTTTTTTTATTTGCGTTTTCCATACTGTCCCAACTTTTTCTGATTTGGGGTTGTACAATACAGAGGGATTCAAAGCAGCTTCACATAAATAAAGAGGAAAATACCAGTGTTGCAAAATTAATCAATTAAGAAAAGACTTCTATTTCCGCTGAAAGCAGCTCCACAGCAGACAATGCAGCTCTGCAGACATTGCCATTATTCAGCTCAATATGGTTCAGTGTTGATTCAGTTTATTTCAATAATTCAATTCAATAGTAATTTGTGTCAGTGTTGCAAAGTTCATCCATTATGAAACTATTTTGATTCAGCTATAAAGCACCTATAAAATACACACTTTTTTAAAGACAGATTCCTGATGTTTTCTTGGGAATTTTTTTTAAATTGCTAATTCAATTTTTATGTGCCCTTAGTTTCATTGTGCATTTCCGGTCCTGTTAGAAATAGTTACAGAAAGGATAATCTATGTGATACTATCCATTTTTCCTTTTAAAGATGGTTAAAATAATATTAAATTAACTTTGTAGTCGTTGTCCTCATATGAGCTATCTGTCAGTCTGAGCAATGGTTAATTAATTAAAATAATTAATAAAACTGTTACATCAGAGAGTATATCTCTGGTAACATGTTATACACTTTTATAGAAATGCTTTTAAATTATTGTCATGTTGCTACAGAGAAAGAAAGGAAAATAAAAAGGGCATATATATTTACATAAGACAATGGCTCCAAAATGATTAGTCATATGTCTCAGTTGACTGACTCAAAAACAACTTTGTCCAGAACTGAACAGCCATGAGCAAATTTGAAGATTTCAATGTGTGCACTACTGGGGGTCCTGTGCCAACTGAGAAAGTGCCATCAAGTTGAATGGAAATGCTAACAAATAGCTTTCTCCAGGTATTACAGACCTTTGTTCTTTTCCACTTCTTGCCCCAAGAGAAGCCCTGCTGCGAGTGATCCTGGAGCAAGAGAAAATCCAGACACTCAGACAATCAAAAGATCCACTTCTCGCTCCAGGCAAAATCACAAACCTCTGCTCCTCACTGCTCCAAAGCTCTGGTCTCGAACACCATGAACACAGACAAGAGAAACTATGCAAACAGTAAAACATCCCAGTGCAGTTATACTAAATATCTGCGTTTTTGAAAGTTTGTACAAGTTTGAAATATACTGTACACTTATAGTCAATTCAATTTTAGAGATATCAAACTGTCCATTTAGTACACATATAAGTGATTGTGAATTAGTTTCACCTGCTTTGGTGCAAATTAAATTGACAACAGATGCACTGGAGAGGCATCAGCAACAGTGATGGCCACAGACAATTGCTCTCTCCTTATCCATCTTGACTGGTTTGTCTCTATTTTTGCATTTTGTTAGGGCCCTTCTCACTGCTTGAGTAGCATGAGGCAGTACCTGCAACCAAATCTGGTTGCAAAAGTAGTCCAGCTCCTCCGGGATGGTACATCCATACATGCAGTTGCAAAGAGGTTTGGTGTGTCTCCCAGCACAGTCTGGCATGGAGCATAAAGGTGATACCGGGAGAGTAGAAACAGAGCTGGACAGGACTGTAGAAGGGCACATGAGGGTAACCTGTGCTTACCCTAAACCTAACCCTAACCTAGCTGATATTACTTACAGTTATTAGAATGTTTTAAGTGGTCTATCAAAATAGAGTGTAACCAGACATTGGTTCAAGGGTTCACGGAGATCTCCCCAGAAGCAGTGAACCATTGAAAATTTGAAACATTAAAAAACAGTCTCCTTTACTGAAATCGTGTGTCTTTTAGTGAATAGATACATGCTCCAAATCTCTGGTTCAAACTAATATTTCAGAGCTTCATAAAGTACTGTTTTGAAAGCACCCATCACTAGTAACCTGTAGTAAACCTGTAGTTTTTTTTCTGAATCTTCGCAGGGTTTAGCTGGGACAGCACCTGGATGGGAGATCTGCTGGGAAAGCACAGTGTTAGTGTGGGTCCTAACACTCCAGTATAGTGATGAGAGCACTGAACTGTATATGGACACCATCTGGTTAGTAAAAACACATTATAAAATTTGAATTTATATATGTGATATACAACAGTATCAGATTCCAAAGTTTTTAAACAAGAAAAAAGGGTGATCGGCGGTCCTCAGGAGAGAAGCATGACATCAAGATAAGCAAAAGCGAGTAACTTTGTCATGGTTTCACCAGGAATGATGAAATAAATGGCAATTCTTTCTGAGTCCTCCAGAGGAGGTGGGAGGTAGATTAAACATTGCTGTGCTCTGGAAATGTATGACTGCTGCTTTACAAGTGCAAATATGTAGATGCAAGATTCCCACCATTATTTATTGGCCCCCAGGCCCAATATTTAAATTAGATGCTACTGAGATTAAAAGCTCTGCATTCAGTATTTCCGTATCATAGACAGCACCTGACTGGAGAAAACAAACCTAACTATTAGCCAACTCTATAACTCCATAAAGGACTGTCAAGGGTCACTTTTTTTTAAAAATGTGGCTAGCCAATATCTATCTCATTTGTAGTTCAAAGGTATATATAGCCTGTGTAATTTATGTGATTTAATTCCACATAAAAAAGAACAATACAAACCAACTATATGCATATTCTGATTAAAAAAAAAAAAATTGATCAATACATTTGAAAGAAATACCAAATTAAAATATCATAAAGTAAACTCAATTTATGCTGATGTACTGTAAACTTTTTGGTTCAAAAATGCACTATTAGTTGAAACAGAGTTCTAGCTCGTCATGTCTAGTTTGTGTGTCTAAAGCCCGAAACACACTGCACGATTGTGGCTCCTAATCGGTGGTCCTGTGTCATAAAGTGAAAAGGTTTCAAAGATGGCCGTTGTCACAGTCTTGTGACCAAAGATAGCCTACGATACAGCATGATCATTGCAGAGTGTGTTTGCTGTTACGATCCACATTTACTGACCAACCAATAAAAATGTGATATGAAATCAACGCGACATGGCGCTATAACATAAAACTGCTTACCTCAAGCTCTTGTGCCTTCCTTTTTCGCTGCTTCCACTTTTTTCAGCTCACATAAAAACTACAACTGCTAAATTGTGATTTATCATGCTCTTTTTTACCACTAGTGCATGCTGATGATGTTTTATTGTTCTATAGTATTGTGCGTTGTATCGTACGAGTCAATAGGTTTCATCATTGTACAGTCTACACACGTTGTAGCCAAGTTTATTAGATCCGTGTCGCACAGTATATATATATATATATATATATATATATATATATATATATAATGATGGTTTGTTTTTGACAGTCAATGACTATATCATCACAAAACAAAAAATCTTCAGTGCAAAAAAAATTTTTTAAGCCATTTTAAGGTATTTTTATGCACTGAGTAATATTATTTAGGATTAGGGTTTGGTTTAGAACAGTGTTAATTTTGACAGTAAATTTTGATTCAGTTTCAGAGTTAGTTGCATGCAATTATGCATAATTTATTGTTATTACTCTAGTAACTAATTGTACATATGCTACAAGTACACTGTAAAATTGTCACGAATCCGGTCCATGGCTTTCTGTCAAACGGCTCAATCCCCGCCAGGCCTGTTGGGCGCTGTTCCTTACAAGATTTCACTTCACCATCACCTACCATCCAGGTCCAGTATGTCCCGTGAAGTCATCAGGTATGTCCGTAGTTGCTCAGTCTGTGCCCAGTCCAAGACTCCTCGTCACCTCCCCGCAGGCAAGCTCGTGCCCCTACCCATTCCTCATCATCCTTGGTCACACATCGGGATTGATTTTGTTACTGACTTACCCAATTCAGATGGAAACACTTGTGTATTTGTAACTGTGGACCACTTTTCTAAGGCCTGCAAGCTGGTTCCTCTCTCCGGATTACCTACCGCCCTAGAAATGGCTGAAATCCTGTTCAATCACGTCTTTCGGAACTATGGAATCCCCGAAGACATAGTCTCAGATAGAGGACCACAATTCATTTCCTGAGTTTGGAAAGCCTTCTTCAGACTGCTAGGGGTTACTGTGAGCTTGTCCTCCGGCTACCATCCCCAGACGAATGGCCAGACTGAGCACAAGATCCAGGAACTCGGACGCTACCTCCGGATATACTGCCACAGGGACCAATACAGCTGGAGCCGCTTCCTCCCATGGGCCGAATTTGCTCAAAACTCCCTCCGGCACCCCTCCACCAGCCTCACTCCCTTTCAGTGCATGCTCGGCTACCAGCCCCCACTCTTCCCTTGGTCGGGAGAGCCGTCGGAGGTTCCAGCTGTGGATTATTGGTTCCGGGAGAGCGAGAGAGTGTGGGACTCAGCTCACGTCCAACTCCAACAGGCAGTGCGGAGGCAGAAGAGTTTTGCAGATGCTCGACGCTCCGCCGCTCCTACCTGCCATTCGGGACAACGGGTATGGTTGTCCACCAAGGATTTATGCCTCCGCCTGCCCTGCAAGAAGCTGAGTCCCCGCTACATCGGTCCGTTCCGGATACAGAGTAGATAAACAAAGTCACTTACCAGCTTCACCTACCACCCAGGTACAGAATTCACCCCACCTTTCACGTGTCCCTCCTTAAACCCTTCTTTCCTTCATCCTCAGAACCCCGGTAACCTGCACCTGCCGATCCCCAATCAAGCCACCTTCAAGAGTACGCTGCACCCAGTCTATCACTGTCCGGTCTACCATTCACTACCCCGAACAGTACCTGACTCCCTTGTACTACTAACCTGTTTATACTTACCTTCCAGTTTCCTGACGATTCTCCAGGGTTACTCCAGTGAATCTCCTACGTTGCTCCCTCTCGTTCTCGGACTCCCAAGCTCCAACTATCCTGCAAAGAAATAGACTGTCAGTAATCCGCAAGGCATTCTAAGGACTGGTTTCAGTATCTTCACTCACCTGCCATTGCTCTCCACAATCATCTATCTTCCATTGTTCAATAAACCTGCTTGTTATTTACTAACCTGTTTGTGTCTGGCCTGTTTGTGACAAATAATAATAAAGAAGAAGAAAGAAATAAAAATAAAAATTAATTAATTAATTAAAAATTAAAAATAAAGTTTTATCGACATTTTAGTTTAGAGCACAGAATTACTCTAATTTAATGGTATTTTGAATTAAGCATTTAAAACATACAAAACAGAGAAAACAAGCATTTGTGTAATTCAACTTACAGTTACTGATGAACGGAATACTGATAGCTTATGACAACTTCCCCATGAGACAGCATGGCAGTCTCTTCTACATGCAAATATATCAAAGAAGGTGAGAATTCATCAAAATATTGGAACCTTTTTTTGTCTTCTTACACACACGATGAGTAAATCACTGTTTTCAAAAAATATCAAATAATTGTGATTTCTGTGACACTCAGGAAACTTATTCCTCTCTGCATCTCTATCAGAGAAAGCAAATAACTCTCACAATCGCAAGAGACACTCTGCAGATGCTATTCATGATTCTCTAACCCGATTCTCATATATGGCGGAGACCTTCTGGTCAGATTTAATACTGCACTGAGTTATACAGCAAATGGAAAATAACCCAAAGGCTGAACCGCAGAGACACTTCCTTCTTGTTTAATGTGACAACTAATGTGTCCAGCTTGTATCAGTTTATTGACAGAATGATTGTCTTATGCTGTGTTTTGCACACAAGAGAACATTTTTGTTTGTTTGTATAGTATGCGTGTGGCAAGATTTCACAACATTCCTGTCCTCAAGAGGGGACAAACTACATTTGTACCAAAGGATGCAGTTTTTCATCACAGTCTGATGTCTTGACGCAGCTCTATTTTTGCATCCATGCGGATTTGCCCAGACAACAGCAAACGTGCAAGTTATCAAACACCCAAATAGAAGGGTCCACTAGTATGCATTAACTAAAGGTGCCCATCTGCACTCACAGTCAATGGAGTTTATTTTGAAAGGCTTGCATGCTCAAATGCATGAGCAGAATATGAAAAATGAAGTAGATCTGAACCTTTAGTATTTAAATTGTCAGACATCCCACCTCTCATGGAGGGTCCTGCATATTGTTCCCTGATGCGAGCAAATTATATACAATATCCCAAAAATGTGTGAGAGAATCCCTGTTTCCACCTGGTATTAAGATATGTTTTGGTGGTCCAATCACAAACGGTCAGCCAAGACACATTACAGTATTTATCAAGTATTATTGTGTGTTTCAAATGCGTCTTCTGTGACCACTTGTGTTTGGATTTCCTATTACTTTGTCACACTACACTACATTACTTTTAGGTATGGCTCTCTAATACTAATTCTGGGTCTCCCGGAAATGTGTTTTTGCAGGTCTGGTTTACAGCAGTTTCTAGGCTGTTTTGAATGGTTGCATTTTGACTCCAGCCCAAAGACCCCACCCTCTAGTCTCTCATCCTAAAAAAAGATAAAGGTTCCCTTAAAGGTTTTTTTTTTTTTTTTTTTTACACATAGCAACAGTTCTATTTAGAGCCACATCAGCCCAAATAACACTTTTTTACTGAGATGGTTCCTTGTGTTTCAGTGTAGTGTTTTCTCCCTTTTGTTTTTTTGAAATCTGTAACTGTTAAAACCACCTGATTATTGATTTTCTGGAGCTCACCTTTCCAACTACACAGACTGTTAACACACTCTCAACAGATACATGTCTTTCTTAAAATGTCTATACATTTTAACTTTGAAACTGTAACTGGTTTCCAACAAAATATGTTTTTTTTTCTCATTCTAGTTTAACAGAACATGCAAGTGTGAGCAGCTCTGTTCAGTCAAGGATACTTCTCTGTTTTCTCCACTAAGTGGAGAAACTCCACTAAGTAACAGAGATACTAAATTTATGATCCATATTGTTAGATATTTTGGTAACACTTTATTTTGAGGGGCCCTTTTGAACATTTTGTTGACAATAAGTAACACTGCACCTACATGTCTGCTAACTTTCATTAGAGTGTTAGTAAACTGTCTACTTAATATCTGTTAAAACTGCATTGTGATGGTCTCCCAGCAGACATTCTGCTGACTATATACGTAACTTTGCAAGTATATGCCAACTTATTCTATCCCTAACCCTACCTGTCTTCTAATATTCTACTAACACTTTAATAAGAGTTAGTAGACATGTAGGTGCAACATTATTTATAGTCAACAGAATGTGTTAAAGGGACCATCAAAATAAAGTAAAAATGATTTTTTAAAGGCTTATCCATAACATACACACACACAAACACACACACTGGTTGTCCATGTTTTATGGAGACATTCCATAGATGTAATTATGCTTTATGTACAAACTGTATTTTCTATCCCCTTACCCTACCCCTAAGCCTACCCCTTACTCAAAACCTTTTAAGATTTTCAAAAAACTTAATTCTGTATGATTTGTAAGCTTATTTCCTCATGGGGGCCAAAAAGAATGTCCTCACAAAGGTCAAAATCTACTGGTATTACTATCCTTGCGGGGACATTTGGTCCCCATAAAGTGGGAAATACCAGGTACACACACACACACACACACACACACACACACACACACACACACACACACACACACACACACATATACACACACACACACACACACACACACACACACACACACACACATTAAAGGGGTGAACTGCCTTTTTTTATTATTTTTGTACAGTTCTCTGGTCCCCTTATAATGTTATCAAGATTTTAACATCAAAAAACATCATAATTTAATAAACATGTTTTTAACCCCCCTCGTTAGAATGCTCTGTTTGAATTGGCGTGGCAGATTGTAAATTCAGAAGTAAAAGCCCACTGCTGTGATTGGCTGACAGTTGTGTATGTTTGACAGCCTACATCCTTCATAGATGGATGCTGATGTGACTTACGTCAAAAACGCATAAATACTCAGTACATATCAAATTATCTGTAATAACAGACAAAGCAATAGTGATCACAATAAAATTTAAAACAGTTACAGTTGTGTGGTGTGACCTTACTGTTGAATCCAATGAAGACAGCACAGCATCATCTTTTACTTTCAATCTTTCTGAAAATCCTGCGTCGAATGTTGCCTTGTTTGTAAACGAATGCACAGTAAAATGAAGTGAACAAAGGACCAAGTTCTTACTGACGCGGTCTGGAACTTCATTTAAAATAAAGTTCATCCACTCTTTCCTAATGTTGGGATCAGAAGGAAGGCAATGCAAATACTGTTTTTCCACAACCTGGCACTGCACAGCATCTTGTCGTCTTTGGAGCCATCTTTATCGTTTGGTTTCTGTGTTGACCTGCATTCACCTCTCTCGTTATTTACACTACATGTGCAAATCGGTGGGCAGGGCTAAACAGGCAGCTGTCAGGATCATGGACCTGTCTGTGTGTGTTTTTGCTCCCCATGTGTTCCTTGTGACCCAGTTTCTGTCTCCCCATGATTGTGTTTAATTTATTCCAGGTCTGTCTCGTTTTTCCCTGATTGTCATGTGTTTAAAAGCCCTGTCTGTTCAGTTCATGTTTGTCGGGTCTACTTGTTGGATGTCTTGTGTTTCCTGTGTTCCTGTTATGGATTTTCCCCTGTGATTCCAGTATTAAAGACTGTCAAATGTTTCTCCACGTTTCTCTCTCGTTCCTCCCAGCGAATCGTGACAGAAGACCAGACCCAAACAGTAAGCGGTGCATGTGGCAAGCCTGCCTGGAGTGCATGTGGCAGGCCCGCCGGCCCGCCGTTGACTCAGTCCCTAGTCCCCGTGGATCCAGTCCACACGTCATGGCCAGGAGTGCCATTTTTATGTCTTGTTGTGCCCACAGGAATATTTGAACTTACCTTGCCATGTCTTGTCATGGCCACAACTCGAGGAGCCGCCTGCCCCTCCTGTCGCTGAAGTGGAGGCGTTGTGACTGAGATGGCATGACAGAGGGCTCAGATATCCCCTAGGAAGGGTGCTCGGCAGGCTTATCCGGTGAAATGCGCACAGAGCAACGTCACACTGCTATTTTTTCCCGACTTTAGTCCGGCTACAGCGATCAGGAGAAAGGCATTTGGTCCTTTTGAAGAAGATGACAGCGCTTGGTCTCCAGCCCTTCCTCATCTATCCGGCGGTAATCAAACTACGACACAAAGGGGAACAGATGAGTTTCCATAGACTCTCTACATGAAAGCGGAGGATTTTATCAGCTCCCTGTCTCAGCAGAAGACGTATGCCGCGGCTCTACGGGAGGCAACGGGAAAACAGCGGCCACTATCTGTGTCTCCGGCCCGACGGGAAAGGCTTGATGGCCTGGAGGCGGTTCTAGATTGCCCAGGAAGGGATGATGACAGGATGGACATGAAAGCCTGAACCGGTCTTTTGCTTTTTCTTCTATCCTTTCTCCTACTGGGATATTGTCCCTATCTATCCGGTACAACAATCTCTTTGCTGGTAAGACTAACACCCCCTTTTTTTTCTCTCTCTCTTTTTTGGATGCGACTAATGGAGAGTAGGTTTAATTAAAAAAATATTTTTTTGGCTGTGTGAGCCTTTCGGGAGACATGTGGAGTGGATCAGTCACGAACTATCACTGTTTTTTGTTGCTCAGTCAGACCTATGTTCTCGGTAATGTGCGGTCTGTGTTGTTCCTTGTTTATGGTTGTCGGTTGTTCATGTTTTTTGTGTTGTTTTTATTTTTTACAACAGACATTTATACTTTTATTTATTTTACCTTATTTCTAAAGGGATTTTTCATCTAGGAGGTTTGGTATTTAAAATGCACATCAGCGTTTACATGTTATTTACAGAATGGAAGTGCTTCTGCTTTTTTTCATTTATTGAATACAATCTTGGGATTATGAATATTCAATGCATACTCTAAATATTTTATCACTGAATGTGAATGGTTTAAATTCTGCTGTTAAACGAACCCATGTGTTAGAATATTTACACCGTAAATCTATTTCCTGTGCCCTAATTCAAGAGACACATTTAAAACAATCTGACGTGGCATGTTTCCAGAATAAGTATTATAAATGAATAGCTTTTTCCTGTGCTCTTAATAAAACTAAGGGGGTGCTTATCCTTGTTAACAGGAAGTTAAATTTAACGATTGAACACCTTGGTAGTGATGAGAAGGGTAGATTTGTTTTTATCCGATGCAAAATATATAATAATAGGTTAGCATTGGTCTCTATTTATGGTCCGAATGAGACAGACAGTGCATTCCTTACACAGATTTCCAAAACTCTACTTGAGGAGATTGATTGCCCTCTAGTGGTGGGTGGTGATTTTAATGCTGTCATAAATCCTGCTTTAGATAAATCTCAATCTGATACAACAGCCAATCCATCCTCTAAATTACTGAATAAATTTATCACTGAGCTTAACTTAATCGATCTTTGGAGAATTCAGAATACTAAAGCTAAGGACTTCACTTTTTTTTCTAATAGACACAAGACTTTCTCTAGGATAGACTACATATTTCTTAGCCCATCTTTAATTTCATCTAATTCCTCCATCTCTATATTACCAATTTTATTATCTGATCATTCTGCTGTGTTGTGCAGTGTTCCTCTTTCCGATGTTAAAGCCAAGTCCCCTAGATGGCGCTTTAACATTTCATTATTAAGTAATCAGACTTTCATTACTTCTCTAAAAGAATATATTAAGGAATTTCTTGAAATTAATATGCCCTCTGATGTGGATCCTCAAATACTGTGGGAAACGACTAAGTGAACGACTTCTACTCTTGCCAAATCGAAAACTCACCAGTTTACACAATTAGAAAATAAAATCCAATCATTACAAAATCTACAAAAACAACATTTTACTGAGCAACAGGCTACACAGCTGTCCTCTTTAAAAGAAGAATATGATTTACTTTCACACTCAAAGGCGGAATTTATTTTACATAGGACTAGGCAAAAATATTATTTTGAATCAGAGAGACCTAGTCATTTATTGGCCCTTAGGTTGAAAGAATGCGAGTCTAAGGCATATATTAGCGCAATAAAATCATCGGATGATCAGGTCACCACGAACCCTGTAGCAATTAATGACATATTTAAAGGTTTTTACACAAATCTGTATAAAGCCGAAACAGATTTTGATGAACCAATTTGTAAGCAGTATTTAGATAAATTGGAACTGCCTCGGATCTCACAGATGGATAAAGAATCTTTGGAGGCCCCATTAAGTTTGGAGGAACTTCACGTCTCTCTAAAAAGCCTTCAAAAGGGCAAATCGCCAGGTCTAGATGGTCTCCCCCTGAATTATACTTAGAAATTTGGGATTTGGTAGGGATACTTATGCTTAACTCATTTAATTTTGCAATTGAACATGGGGTATTTCATAGAGATAAAAAAACATCACTGATTTCATTACTTCTTAAAAAAGGGAAAGATCCATTAGATTGTTCCAGCTACAGACCGATTTCGCTTATCCCATGTGATCTAAAAATCTATGCTAAAGTTTTTGCTTCTCGTATGGAGAAGGTAATTCACAGTCTGATCAAGGAGGACCAAACTGGTTTCATCAAGGGGCGCAATGCATCTGACAATATGTGTCGACTCCTTCATATTCTTGAATTTGTTACCTCGATTTAATTTTTTTTCTCTATGCTACCACTTTCTCCCCCTCCAGGTTACTTTAAGGAGATCAACTCCATAATTTCTAAGTTTATCTGGAATGATAAATGTCCCAGAATTAAACTTACCACATTACAACATCCTAATAGCGCAGGAGGACTGGCTGTACCAAATTTTGAACTGTATTATTGGTCGTTCCAGCTTAAGGCTCTTCATAATTGGGTTGATCCTCAATCTACAGTTTCCATGGAGGGTGATTGAAGCTGACAAGGTTAAACCAAATAGACTTCAAGATATTTTATTTACTGGCACAGGAAAAAAAGGGGATAATTATAAATTTGGTCCGGTTGTGGCTAACTCTATTAAAATCTGGAAAACGGTTGAACGTCGGATAGGTGGACCCTTCAAATTCTGTAACAGTACACCCTTATGGCACAATTTTAATTTTGTATGTGGAAATCGTCCATTTGTCCAAACCTCTTGGTCTTCTTTGGGTGTAAACACGTGCGGTGATATATATGATAACCAGGGCCTCTGTTCATTTCAGACATTAAGAACCAAATTTTGTCTACCAGCATCCGCATATTTTGTCTTTCTTCAATTACGTTCTGCTCTCAAAGCGTCTGGTGTTCCTTGGTCTTCTTCCATTTCCTCTCATCCTATGCGGGACTGGATTGCACCATCTGCTGGTCGGCCATCTGTTTCCTTAATATATAATAAAATTATTGATTGTATTACAAAACCTCTTTCTATTAAAACTATTTGGAATAGGGAATTATCTGACCTTAATTTATCTGTCGACTGGGAGAGAGTGTGGTCTAATCTCAGTTTAACATCTAAAAAATCTGGCTCATCGTCTTATTCACTTCAAAGTCATTCATAGAGCATACATAACTCCTTACAAAAGATTTAAAATGAAACTACAGTCAAATTTGAACTGCCATATATGTAACACTGCATCATCGGGCACTTTTCTGCATATGTTTTGGGAATGTCCTGTCGTCATCAGTCTATGGACACATGTAAACCTGGTTTTGTCATCATTACTGCGAATTGATTGGTCTGTTAACCCAAGTTTGTGTCTTCTTAATGATGATTCTGGTCTCTGTATTAGTTCAATGCAAAGGAGAATGTTGTTTGCTGGTTTTACAGCTGTGAAGAAGACAATAATCCAGAACTGGTTTACACCACACGTGTAGAAAAACATATTGGATCCGTAGCCTCCTGCAAATAGTGTCATGTGAATGTACAACGGCGCGAGTTGGTGGGGCCAGGCCTTCGACCATTGATGCTTGGCAGTGTTTTTTGTTGAATATACGTGATTATATAAAGGAGTGACTTTTGTGTTCTTGTTGTCCTTCCCTCTCCCCCTCCCTTTTGACTGGACCTTGAGATGTTGGGTATGTGTCTGTTGTTTTGTTTTGTTATATTTTGGATACTATGTTATGTTATGTGTGGAAAAAAATAAAATAAAAAATTGTTGATAACAAAAAAAAAAAAAAAAAAAAAAAAAGCTATCCCATGATTTTATATAATCTTTTCCTTTCAGCAAGCTGCTGAATGTGCTATTATCACATACCACCCATTTTCGCTACTTCTGGCCTTCATAAACATAATTGTTTTTACATAAGCAAATGGAAGAGACACACTGCAACTCAACATTCATGTCTGTAGCACAAACATGGAATGAGTTAAATAATTTAATAATGAAGGTTAGGGGGTTGTTTAAAAAAATAGTAATAATGATGCTTGACAAAAGAAAAATGTATGGCACAATATTAATTTGCATATTCTGAGACTGCATTTGTGGCTGTGCTCTACTTTTCACGGATACAGACATTTTTCCTATATTTGTGACCTCAATAAATCAACATGACTGCATCCTTCGCTGCATGTGGGAGAGAGAATCAAAGACAGTCATGTTGATGGAGGCATTTATTTGTATTATTTGTACTTGGAAGCATATTTTCTGCCTGATTCACAGGGAACGGTCTAGCCCAAAAAACCCAAGACACCTTTGTCTTTTGTCAGTACCCATATCTGAGACCTCCCTGTGTGTACCTTAGACACCTGCAGAGAGGCAGGGATGCTTTTAAAGGCACTGTGTGCCCTGCAAACACTAACCATCAAACGTGTTTGTTTATCCTCAATATGTGTAATTTATTGTGGTGTTCACATACTCTGCAGGATGCCCAAATCCAAGCCCCGGGGAAAAGCATTAAGGACATGAATAAATTCAATTTGATATCACCCAGACATTAGCATCTGTATTTGGGAAGAAAGGCTCAGGAGACGAGTAAAGAAAACGGCTTTATTAGGGGTGAGATAAGAATACATTAGGATTTCACGTTATTGGGCCCTGCTGTTGATAAACCGCTTAGGAATCAGTGTCAGGAAACGTCAGAGAAAAACTCAGGAAAAAAAGGAGTAAAAACTTAGACTTTATAGCACGGTTCTGAAGCCTATTGATCTGTGTTGCTGTCTACTACGAAAAGTATGTTTCTAACCCAAATGGAAACTTATAAGTGACTGGGGTTTGGAATGCTTTACATCAGTGGTGAGGCCAGAAATCAGTTAGTGAACCCTGAAATAAGCTGGACCTCTATTATTTAATGTTTTGAACAACATCTGGTTATTTTTGCAGTAATTTGTTGTTAAAATGACCTACAATTAAGAAAGAAAGAAAAAGAAAGAAAGGAATTAAATGGAACATGTGCTGGTAATTGTTACGGGGCGAACAAGACATGAGACGTGCGGATCCATTGGCAAGGCTTTATTCAAAGGCGAGGTCACAAAACAAGCAAGGTTCATGCAATGGTAAACAGGAACATCACAGGCAAGACAAAGAGTAGTCCTAGGGCAAGCATGGGTCTTCGATCGGCGAACAATATCCAACAGGGCAAGGCAGAGAGATAATCCAGGTACACGAGCAGAAGTCCGAGATAGGTGCAAACAGAGTCCGAACGGGAGGGCAAAGGGTTAATCCAGGAAACACAGGCAAGAATCAAAACACTAGAAAACACGCAAGGCAAGGCAAGGCAAGGCAAGGCAAGGCAAGGCAAGGCAAGGCAAGGCAAGACTAAGACAACTAACTGGGCTCCGTAGAATAGCTATCGCTTGGAGAGTGATATACGCTATACATTACTCGGCAATGACAGAGAGGAAGTCCAAGGCTTATAAAGCGTGTGTGATTGTGTGATCAACTGTGTAATCAGAGCAATGTGAGATTGGTGACAGCTGTGTGTCGTCAGTGCAATGGATGATGGGAATTGTAGTCCGATGGTGAAGTGCAACAGTAGTGTAGTGCAAGAGTCAATGTGGTGAGCGAGAGACCTCTGGTGGTAAGTGAACGGAAGATCATGGCCAGGATTCGTGACAGTAATTTTCTGCCAGAATATTATCCATTAATTTTACAGACATTTCCATAAACTCTAAAATACAATGCAATGCATTGCAAAATTGAAAATACAGGAAAAATATCTGTAACGAGTCAATATGCAAAATTCCTTCATAACAATACAGTACATTTTGTCCTATTTTTATGGATTTGTTTTTTAGTGTATATATTTACTGTACTGCTGTCAAATCTTACATAAATCCTGCCCATTTTTATTGATGATTAATTAATTTATTAATTATCCAACCATCCATCCATCCATCCATCCATCCAACAAACTATGTTAATTTCTTGGTTAAAAATTATGTATTTAAATTACACACAATCATACATTTACATGATTTTTGCATTTTTATGTTGGCTAAACTGCAAATAATTAGGTTGGTAACTTAAACATTGAAATTATACCAGACCTGTTTTTAATATAGAAATGACACATTTATTTAAGTAATGTTAACAAACTTGCTGCATAATTGGCCTTATCAGAAAGGATATATACCATGCTGCTTTCAATTTTGGCAAAAAGAAAACATCCTGAAAGGCAGTATACAGTTTATCTTTTGGGGAAAAATTGCATCAGAAATGTACCTATGCTGCCTAGATAGGTTTTGAAACAGAACTGTTGTTTAGTGGACGAGGATGATAATGTTTGTAAACATAAGAGTTTGGTAAATTCACGAGAATGTTGTGAACGACAGAGTATCAGAATTATACAAATGTCTTGTAAATCTCTTGTAAGCATTTCTCAAAGAACTTTCAGGTGTCCCAAATGAAAATGGGGGCTCTCACTTCCATCAAAGCTCTGCTTGTCTATTTGTAATGTCTTTTGCAGCAAGCTTAGCCACCCACCTGCGTGATTATTTTTAGCGATGGCCGTGTCAAAAATGTAAATGATCCCTTAGCAAACATGTCCCTTGTGCTCCCACACATAAGCCTACCCTGCATTGTTTCCAGCACAAAATCCTTTATGCAAAAATGCTTTTCATCATTCTGATTACAGCTACAGCAGTGGTGTATAGAACTTCATGGTCTTTTTGTCAAACATTTTTTATAAAAAGGATGAACTCATTATTGTTTTTATATCAATATTTTATATATTGAGCACCTATACTGTCATACCTGATGTTTTATGTGAAGTCAAAGTTGCTGCAGCTGAATGCATCAATACTGTGATGATATATATGGAGTGTAGAAGTGTGGGAATTGCATTGTGCACAGATGAGTATTGATAGCCTGGGTTGTATTTACTGTATTACAAATTGCCAGTAACCGCATACCACTGCTGGCAGGGAAAAGGATCTGTGGGCAACTGCAGAGGTTTGACAGCTTAGGATTTGCACACTTCACACTTAAAATGAATGAGTCACAATTAAATGAGGCATAGCATGAGAATCTAGTTGAAAGACAGTAAAAACAATCAGAATGTGGATTTATTCCCACAGTGTTCTGTAGCTTGTGTGTCGGTGTGGCTACATGTGGATTTAAAACACCTCCAAGTGCTTGTAGATAATCTGTTTTGGAAACTATCAATGAAATTATTCTGTCACAAGGAAATACTTTTTGCATCATTCTGACTACTGCAGCAATATACTGTATATATATATATATATATATATATGTATGTTTATATATATATATATATATATATATACACACTATACATATACGTATATAGGCGATTGGCCTGTGTCCAAATACATATGAACCTAACTGTATATATAAGATATGCTCTTGCTCATACATGTGCACATATTACAGTACCCATATGCATATATAATTTAATAAGAAAGTTCCATGTTTCTAACTGCTTACTATCAGTCAGAGCTGAAAAGCAAGCTCTTTCTTGGCTAGGAAGGGTTGGAGATGTCTACTAAACAAGCAGCCAGGTTGGAACTAAATGCAAAGCCACATCTTGTTGCCATAGCAGTGATAGAAAAATCCATGTTCCTGCATGGTCTCAGTGATGTCGTGTACATTAAGAAGAAGAGGGTGCCAGGTACTGAACCCTGAGGTACCCCCCTCATTTTTCGGATGTCATTTTGACATTGCTCTCTTCCAAGATACCCTGAAATATCTACCTGTGATTGTAGTGGTTGACCGCTTCTCCAAGGCTGGTAAATTCGTCCCCCTCAAGGGGCTACCTACTGCACTTGAAACCGCTGAATGTTTATTCACTCAGGTCTTCCGAAACTATGGCCTCCCGGAGGAGATCGTCTCAGACCATGGGGACCCCAGTTTATCTCCCGAGTCTGGAAGGCCTTTTTCCGCTTGCTGGGGGTTACGGTGAGCTTGTCCTCGGGGTACCATCCACAGACTAACGGCCAGACAGAACGCAGGATCCAAGAGCTCGGACGGTACCTCCGGTCATACTGCCATGATGATCAGCACAGCTGGAGCCGCTACCTCCCATGGGCCGAGTATGCACAAAACTCCCTCTGTCAGAATACCACCGGCCTGACCCCTTTTCAGTGCATACTCGGCTACCAACCCCCGCTCTTCCCCTGGACGGGAGAGCCGTCGGAGGTTCCAGCTGTGGACTACTGGTTTCGAGTGAGCGAGAGAGTGTGGGACTCGGCTCACGTCCATCTCCAGCAAGCAGTGCGGAGGCATAAGATCTTCGCAGATGCCCGACGTGCCGCTACTCCCAGGTATCAGCCAGGAGACTTGGTCTGGCTGTCCACCCGGGATCTGCGCCTCCGCCTGCCCAGCAAGAAGCTGAGTCCCCGCTTTATTGGTCCGTTCCCCATACAGAGGCAGATCAACGAAGTCACCTACCTTCTTCAGCTTCCACCCAGGTACCGCATCCACCCCTCATTTCACGTCTCACTCCTTAAACCTTGTTCCTCCTCCTCAGAGTCCACCGAGCCAGATACACCCCCTCCTCCGGAAATTCTGGACCAGCCCTCGGTGTTTCAAGTGAGGGACATCTTGGACTCACGGCGACGGGGCGGCCGGTTACAATATCTAGTCGACTGGGAAGGATATGGACCGGAGGAAAGATCCTGGGTGGCCCAAAATGATATACTGGACCCTTCACTGCTGGAAGAATTCCATCGCAACCACCCAGACCGTCCAGACTCCGCTTCGCGTCGTGCCTAACAACGCCCTTCAGCTGTGATTTATTCACGATACAGCACGGCCTCTCGTACCTTATTGCTTACGTAATGAATCTAAAATATATGAAAGTTTCACTTTTTGAAATAAGCTACAAGAAAAAATGAACTTTTTCACAACATTCTAATTTATTGAGATGCAGTGGCGCAACAACGGGGTATGCAGCGTATGCAGTGCATAGGGGCGCCACACATAGGGGGGCACCATTTTGCCTAAATCATTCTGTGAAAATCTTCTTTAAAGGGGTGGTTGACTGTTTTTTTTCTAAGGTTGATTGTGTTTATGGGGTGCAGTCTAACATGTGTTCATGCTTCGTATTTTTAAAAACGCATTATTTTTCACATAATTTACCTTTATTCCACACCACTCTGTCCCTTCTCTGACAAATGCCTAGATTATTTCCTGTTTTTATGAAGCCCCTCCCTCAGAAATACGCGATGGGCTGAGATTGGTTAACTGGTCCAGTGTGTTGTGATTGGCTAAACCGCCGAGTGCACGTCTAAACGTCCCGCCCCTCAGCTCAGCTGCATGTGCTCTGGTTGTATTGTAAACAGTGGCGTGTATATATTGCTTATTAATCAATCAAACGCAGAGAATATTAGTGAAGAGGATCGCGCAGAAGCTGTGCAAGCACGGCTCTTAATGGTATGTTTGTTTGTTGTTGTCTCATACTTTTAGATACACTGTTATTTGTAAATGCTACTGCTTCTGTTAGCTTTTAATATACGGTTTTATCCTGATTAAAGCTTTAATAAAGCACAGCAACCGCACGCACATCCATGTATAACGGTTCTAATAGCTACGTATGTGAAAATAAGTGTATAATTGGAAGTTTGTTGGAGCTGATCTGATGACCTGAATGAGAGAGAGAGATGCAGAGTGTGTGCAGATACAGTAGCAGATACAGATACAGACAGTATTAAGATCCGCTGTTTTAGAACATTGATTTTGAAACTTGTGAATCCATTAGAATCGTTAGAAGACAGAATCACGATTCGTATATGAATAGATTTTTACGTGCACCCCTAGTTTTCTTCCTCTTCTCTAGAGCAGCACAACATGGCCTCGCCCCCTTTGCTGCATGTTCCTGGGGGCGGGGTTTATTTGGGTTCGTGAGGTAATGGACCCGGGAACTAGCTCGTTGTAGTCCCTTACCAGCCGTTTTTGTAGGCATTAAACTGCCAGAATTTTGAAAGACGATATCTCCGTTTGCATTGAACTTTCAGCGCTGCAACTTTGCAGATATTGATTATGCTCAAACAGCAACAGTACACACTAACTAACGTTAAAAAAGTGAAATCGCAATCAACCACCCCTTTAATAAAACGTTATAAATAATCAAAAGCTTAGTTATCAAAAATAATCAATGCAACATTTGTATTCAACGTTTTTTTGCATTTTAATGAGTTCAAAAATGTATTTATTAAAAACTTATTAAGACGCGGAACGGCCGTACCACATCAAACGGGAGACTTTTCAGACGCGCACTTCAGCTTTCCCTCAGCACCAGGCGCGAGTCAAACAAGCGCGGAAAAGGTAGGCTACAGGTGCCAAATGAGCTTCAGTAGAAAAACGGAACTGCGGTCTGATCAGATATTGTTATATGTCATTAAACCAACTTTCCTATTCTGTCAGCCGTTTTACTGTACTCACGGCGCACGCTCTTCAACTGTACGCGAATATGAGGCGCACGCTCACTTCATAAAGAAACCGCACTAGGAACTGCGAGCATACATCGTCAGTTTAGTCACAAAATTACCAAAATGGCAATTAAAACTGCAAAACTGTGCATGCATGCATGTACACTGCCCTCCAAAGTTAGGAAACGCCCCAGTCACGCCATCTACGCCGAAGATTTCGTTGCGCGTCTACATGGCGTTGCGTGGTAGTGATAGCCATGAAGCTTCGAACCCTTTGCAAATCTTTTTTTTTTTTTTTTTAAGAGTGGGTCGGATCGCGTATCAAACTGCAACCACAGGCAATTCTTATTTAATGGTATTTTATTGTTTAATTGTATTCATAATGTATGCAATTTCAATAAACCACTTGAAATGGGTTTGTAAAATGTTTTTGTTTTAAAAAAAATCATAAAGAAAAAATTAAATTAAATAGTTTTCTGCAAATTCTTGTTATCCATCTACCAAGTAACACAGTGGTAATTTTTTAATCGTTTTTTAATAATTGCATACCAAAGTCATGACAAATGCTATTTACATTGCCATGTAGACATATTAAAAAAAATAATAAAAAGATCAAATCAAATTGTTTTCTGCAAACTCCACCAGATTCTTGTTCTACATCTCCCCAAGTACCACTGTGATGATTTTCATGTTGTTTTACTGTATAATTTTTTTAATAATTGCATAGCAAAGTCAAGACAAATGCTATTTATTACCTCACTGTATCACATAATTTAAAAATTCAAAAAAAGATTAAATCAAATTGTTTTCTGCAAACTCCACAAGATTCTTGTTCTCTGTCTCCCCAAGTACCACTGTGATGATTTTTATGTTGTTTTACTGTATAATGTTTTAATAATTGCATAGCAAAGTCAAGAAAAATGCTATTTACATTGCTGTATAGACATATTAAAAAAATCATAAAAAGATCAAATCAAATTGTTTTCTGCAACCTCCTACAGATTCTTGTTCTGCATCTCCCCAAGTACCACTGTGATGATTTTCATGCTGTTTTACTGTATAATTTTGTAATAATTGCATAGCTAATTCAAGACAAATGCTATTTATTACCTCAATGTATCACATTTTACAAATTCATAAAAAGATCAAATCAAATTGTTTTCTGCAAACTCCACCAGATTCTTGTTCTGCATCTCCCCAAGTACCACTGGGGTGATTTTCATGTTGTTTTACTGTATAATTTTTTAATAATTGCATAGCAAAGTCTAGAAAAATGCTATTTATTACCTCACTGTATCACATATTTTAAAAATTCATAAAAGTATAAAATCAAATTGTTTTCTGCAAACTCGACCAGATTCTTGTTCTGCATCTACCCAAGTACCACTGTGATGATTTCCATGCTGTTTTACTGTATAATTTTTTAATAATTGCATAGCAAAGTCTAGAAAAATGCTATTTATTACCTCACTGTATCACATATTTTAAAAATTCATAAAAAGATTAAATCAAATTGTTTTCTGCAACCTCCTCCAGAGTCTTGTTCTACATCTTCCCAAGTACCACTGAGGTGATTTTCATGTTGTTTTACTGTATAATATTTTAATAATTGCATACCAAAGTCTGGTATACAGACTGGTCCTGCACAGACAGATAGAAAACACATGAATACAGAAACACTTATTTCCCTCAAGGTCAGGTAGCTATGCTATTACTCTTATTACCCAAAACACACAGACAATGAGTGCCATTTCTCAGAGAGAGAACAGAGAGAAATTAAGACAATATTCAGCTATTTTTATAATGTACAGACCTAGAAAACCACCTAAATGTTCTGACTAAACGTAGATCACATAGCCGAGAGGCCCCAATAACCTCTGTGACCTAGACAGTCACATTGAACCTGAGAGGAGAAAACAGAAGTTCAACATATGGAGAGGCCTGTTTCTCAAGAAAAAAGGCACATTCCGTTCTTCAGGTTTCTCTGTTTCCAGCTACCCACAATGTATGTTATGAATCAGTGTTTGCCAGTTTGTTGATTATGTGTTATTATCTGTGTATCTGTACCTGTCTCTCACAGAAAATTATACATTTTGTTGTTGTGATTTTTACTGATCTCAGATTTTATGTTTGGCTGGCTTTGAGATCACAAACAAGTTTAGATCTTGACTGTTATTCCCCCGGTTTCACAGACAAGGCCTAAACCTAATCCCAGACTAAAATGTAAATCTGAGCTGTTTCAACTGAAAGAAACTTGCTCTGATTGATCTTAAAATATATCAATGCCCTTATTTTGTCTCGAAAAGCACACCAGTAATGTTTTTTCTAAGGCACGTTTATAAAAATTACTTAAATATCCTAATTGAACTATGGCCTAATCCTGGTTTATTCTAAACCCTGTCTGTGAAACCAGGCCTTCAATGTTTTATGTTTGGCTTAACACTTTGGTATTTCTCCTTTACTCTTATCTTATGTATTGCTTCTGCCTTCTGTGTGACATTCTTACTGTTTCTATAGTAACAATGTAGATACAGAGCAAAAAATAAATAAATTAATAGAAGTTCGGATTTTTAGTCCCTGTTAAGAGTGTATTAGTGTCTTTAGTCTTGACTTTTGACTTTGTGACTTTGCTGCACAAAAACACAGAGATAACAGTGCATATTTATGCAAAACAGGATCTCAGCTACATTGAAAATCACCAGAAAGTGAACAGGCTAAGGAATCTAACTTGCTATCCCTTCAAGGAGGCTGAAGGTCTGATGTCATTCTTTGAGTTGGAATGATGATGTGAAGCTGTGAAGCTGTGGGGCTTCAGAGCCATTGAAAGCAGCTGATCCAGAGCTCAGAGTATCAGTGGATGTGACAACTACCAAAGCAACAACAGGCATCCTTACAATTTGATTTGATCTTTTTATGAATTTTTAAAATGTGATACAGTGAGGTAATAAATAGCATTTATCTAGACTTTGCTATGCAATTATTAAAAAATGATACAGTAAAACAACATGAAAATCATCACAGTGGTACTTGGGGAGATACAGAACAAGAATCTGGAGGAGTTTGCAGAAAACAATTTGATTTGATCATTTTATGATTTTTTAAAATATGTCTATACAGCAATGTAAATAGCATTTGTCATGACTTTGGTATGCAATTATTAAAAAATGATACAGTAACACAACATGAAAATCATCACAGTGGTACTTGGGGAGACACTGAACAAGAATCTGGTGGAGTTTGCAGAAAACAATTTGATTTGATCTTTTTATGATTTTTTTAATTATGTGATACAGTGAGGTAATAAATAGCATTTGTCTTGACTTTGCTATGCAATTATTAAAAAATGATACAGTAAAACAGCATGAAAATCATCACAGTGGTACTTGGGGAGATGTAGAACAAGAGTCTGGAGGAGGTTGCAGAAAACAATTTGATTTGATCTTTTTATGAATTTTTAAAATATGTCTATACGGCAATGTAAATAGCATTTTTCTTGATTTTGCTATGAAATTATTAAAAAATGATACAGTAAAACAACATGAAAATCATCACAGTGGTACTTGGGGAGACACAGAACAAGAATCTGGTGGAGTTTGCAGAAAACAATTTGATTTGATCTTTTTATTAATTTTTTTAATATGTCTACATGGCAATGTAAATAGCATTTGTCATGACTTTGGTATGCAATTATTAAAAAACGATTAAAAAATTACCACTGTGTTACTTGGTAGATGGATAACAAGAATTTGCAGAAAACTATTTAATTTAATTTTTTCTTTATGATTTTTTTTAAAACAAAAACATTTTACAAACCCATTTCAAGTGGTTTATTGAAATTGCATACATTATGAATACAATTAAACAATAAAATACCATTAAATAAGAAGTGCCTGTGGTTGCAGTTTGATACACGATCCGACCCACTCTTAAAAAAAAAAAAAAAGATTTGCAAAGGGTTCGAAGCTTCATGGCTATCACTACCACGCAACGCCATGTAGACGCGCAACGAAATCCTCGGCGTAGATGGCGTGACCGCGCTTCTCCGAAGCGCAGATGGCGTGACTGCAGTTAGAAACGTGGGGTTTTGGACAATATTGGCATGAATCCTTTTTAATTTGTGATAATTTTGCACTGATAAGGGACAACACAAACTACGAAAACATATTTTATTACATAAACAGTTTATACATAGAAAAAACTTAAATTTTCGATTCATCAAAATATCCACCTTTAGCAGCTATTACAGCTCTGCATAATCTGGGCATCCAAGGTGTCAGTTTATTCAAACATTGACTTTGAATTGGCAATCAATTGTTGAAGCTACAGTATTAAGGTGTACTGACCCAAAAATCATTTAAAAACCTGGGCCAAGTTTAAACCAGTAACCAGGCATCACAGCTGGCAAAGGGGCATGTCTGACTTTGACATGTATATATTGCCATTATTATGTTTTATTGCTGGTCTTCAATGATAATGTCAAGTTACTTTAATGTATTTGCACCAAAAAATGATAAGGATTTATGCTGATATCGTCCAAAACCACACTTTGCCAGGGGTGTTTCCAAACTTTTGGAGGGCAGTGTATGTACATTAGATTTAAATGCTTGCAGCCTACTGAAATATTCTGCAATTCGAGATCACAATAGGACGCAAGATGATAGGCTATGTACATTTTTATTTATAATTTAATGCACAAGTAGACCAAATATGCTAGAAAATATGCGCTAATTTTTCATTAATTTGTAAAGTATGAAAATGAAAAGAAAATGAAACCATATTTAAATGCATGAAATAACTCATTTTACATTCTTACATTATTTTCCTTTGTACAGAGCTCGATTTAGGTATGACAAAAGTGCTGCAATGAATTAATTTTGACAACTAATAGAATGTTAAACATTGACTGAAAACTTTTTCAGAGTTCATTGATTATATAAAATTCAGTGAAAGTTGACTATAGTTATCTGCATGTCTCATCCATGAGTGGGCCTATGCAATGATGGACTCTGGAGAACAAGATTTTGGGGGTGTTAAGACCCAGAACCAAGCTTCCTGAGCAATAAAGCTATAGTGAGCCCTTTTATTAAAAGCCTAGCTAATACAAAAATAAAACAAAAATTGTCATTCACTCTGTATTACTTGATTTAATTCACAACTACCTCAATTACAATTAAGGACAAATTAATGGTATTCGGTTGTGTTTTAGGCACTAAAACAGTCCAGTACTTTATAGTCAAATCCATTTCAATATTGAAATAATTAAAATTTCTGTGCCACCCCAGACTGGTTGCTGCCCCCTTCCTGGCTACCCCTATGAAAACATCCTGGCTCCGCCACTGCCTAAGAGGGAAAAGTGATTAATATCAGTTTATTTATTTCTGAGTATCTCTAGTGCTGAAAAAAAAAAAAAAAAAACATTTTTATGAATGACCATTTGATTTACATTTGAGAGAAGCTGAGAAGATTGTAAACAAGGATACAAACTAGCCACTTTTCACTGAAAATTGCCATTGTAAATTCAAATAGGCCATCTGTGTAATTCAAGTAGATTCAATGAGTTGAAAACTCTTGCTACTTCATACTTCAATACAAAACAATGCTGAACTTTGACAAAAAAAAAGATTTTTAAATGTTATAATAGTGATTTCATAATGTCTAAATATAAATCCATTAGCAAAACATGTGAAAAGAACTATATTACAGAGTGGAAATGGTAAAGGAGACAATAAATGATCCTCAGCTGCCATTTAGTGGCCATAGGTGGGAGTCATGACATTCATTTTAATAGTATTTGTTTTTCTACCAGGTGAAATCTTGGCAGAAATCTTCCACTTAGCATGGCACATTTTCCATGAATTATCTCTTTAAGTAAAAATGAAAAAAAAAATGTAGATGTTCTTTAAAATAAATTTTACTATGTAAAAATGTGCAAAAATATTAATAGTTTTGAGGCAAATTATATATTCAAAATACCTAACTAAAAAGTGAGCAATAATACATGTGTTTGAAAATAAAAATGAATTAAAAAAAAAGTGTTCTACTATCTGGGGTTTGCCATCAGGAGTTAAAGGGGATGTTATGTGACAGACTTTTCTTTCATTCTTTTTTTTTCTTGCTTTAACTTTTCACTTTTTTCCCTATGGTACTAAAAAAGAGGGGAGGGGGTTCAAACCTTTGTCACTTTTTACACTCCTTATGAGTTTGTATCCTTCCATGCACTAGGGCTTTTGGTCATTGACTTGCAGAAAGTTTTCTACACGAGTTGGTGTTAGAGGCTACTACAGGGATACTCAAAAACTCAAATTTGATCAGGGTTGGAGCTAAACTCTGCAGTAAAGTGGATCTTGCGAGCCAGATTTGAGGATCACTGGGCTACTAGAATACAGGGGGCGCCGACACTGATCTTGCATACCCCTAGGCAAATGTGCAGTTGCGCCCCTGTTGAGATGCACCTGTATAACAGTTTTGATATTTATTAAATTAATACCATTTTATTTACTATTATTGTAAAACATTAATAATAAATAATGATTTAGGTGTATCCAAAAGTTTGACAGATAGTGTATGTGTAATTTGAGTGCATAAACGAGTAGCAGTACATACACAATGTGAGATTGTTTGTGGCTTAAACAGAGGAGCTCTCATTTCCTCTGTCATCAGCATGTGTTTCTGCTTAAGCGGTGGAGAAACTGCAGTGATGAGGACTATGGTCATCCATCATCCACTGGTTGTTGTATAATTTAACCCCTCCTCCCTTGCATTCCCATGGTCATCAATCAGCGTTACAGTACTGATGACACTCTGATGTGATTTCTCATCAATATCACATCCAAAAACCGCTGAACCTTTAAAACGGCTTGATAAGAGGAAGGGGAGGAAGAGGATGAAAGGAGAGAGAAATAGAGGAAAGACTGGCCTAGGGGATCTTCATTGTCTGCTGTAGATCCTCTTGATGTATTCACTCCAGTTCTGTTTCACTTGCAGGGATTATTTGTTGACTTGCATTTTTAGAGGAACAAAAAGTTAAAGTTCCATCACAGAAATAAGATGCATGAAATAAGATATGCTCTTTTTGATTAAACGTGTGACAGAGGGTGAAATTAGTTTCTCGGTGCACATACTGTAGATTTACTTTCTCACTCTTTCTGCCAGTTTTAGCAGTATTTCTCCATCATCTTCATCATATTCATGTTTGTACATACCATACACACCAATACAAATTAAAACAATACGTTACTGAATATTGTAAACCTGATTTTGCTTAAAAAATAGTAAAAGATTTACATACAGTAAGTATAGGAGGGAATTCAGAGCTCCATGTCAGGTTTTTCCAAATGGAATGCTCACGCAAATCTGAGTTCCCCTCGCTCAACCCTAAGTTGAGAATTCAAGGTGGCTGCTCCCTTCGTGAAAAGTAAGTGAGGGATTTTCATACACAATAGGGATGTGCATCTCATGACTCAGGCCGATACGATACGCATTAAAACATTAAAGATACATATGAAGCCGCCACCGATGCGATGCGATACGATTCATCCCTGTTACGATGCAGTGCGATTCGTTTTCAATTCGATTCGATTCAACACAATGCGATTCGATGCAATATGATGCAATGGAGAAAATATGATCACTTTTAATGCCTTGAGGCCTGTTTCATAAAACAAGTTAACCAAATAAGCCAGGCTTATTTCAGTTATTCTGACTCACTGACAATGATTTGGTTCCATAAAGCAAATTTAACATAGGCCTATCAAGCTTAGTCACTGTGGCAACTTATGCTGGGAAACTAGGTCTAAAGCAGGTTAACTGTCAGGCCAAGCTGAGTTCCTCTAACACTGACCAATAGGAACACAATGATATTACCACTATCTCACATAGTATTATTTGATTTTTTTACAGTTTCTTGCCATGCAGCCTTTCTCTCTGGTTTTATGACAGCTGCACCTTTTATAGTTTGCAGAACAGATAGCAGATCATTAGAACATTACATTAACTCATTTGAGCTTTTTAATTAGTACTGTACTAGCTTACATTTGATTTACCTATTACAATAGTCCCTTTGCAGTCACTGTTATCATAAAAATACACTTATATGTAGGTTTAAAATTCTACAAAAGACACATTTAATGTCCAACAACAAATATTTTAGCAAAATGTATATTTTACTCAGAATTATTGAGCTCCTATTTGATTGCGCTCACTCGCGTTAGCCTCGCCCACTCCTGACAGCAAAATAGATACGTTTGCATGACTTTCTAACATGTACAGATGAAAAATATACCTCTGACATGTCAGTTATGCACTGAGGAAAACACAACGCCTCAACTGCATTAAACGGCACAGATATATTCGCTGTTTGCTATGGTGGATCGATTTGATCCGTGATCAACATTAAGGTCTGCTTAAGAATAAGCGTGCAAAAATTTGTGAGATTGTGTGAATTTAATTTGTCGTTTATGGAACCGCTTTAGCCCCGATTGATTTGTTAGGTTATTTCAAGTCAGGTTTTGGACTTTAATCCCAGTTTTTCCTCGGGTCTCCGTGGTGTTGTGATTCATCATATTCACACAGGAGCAGCGGTGATGAGAGAACGCGCTTGAGAAACAGTTTAGAGAGGAGAAATCAATCTACATATAAAATATGGTCACAGATTATTGGTCACTTTCTAAATAATAAAAGTATAGCGCATCCACTAGTAATTATATATAAATAAATCGTTTTTTACCAATGCAAATATGTTAGAAACAGATGCATCGTGATACAAATGACAACTTGTAGCCGATACACACTTTTTACACCGATGCATCGCATCACTAACTTTTTATGCCGATGCACCGAGCGAATCAGGGAATCTTCCCATTCCTAATACACAACCATCTGTAGGGTTCACAGAGAATGGTCCGAAAAAGAAAAAAATATCCAGTGAGCGGCAGTTCTGTGGGCGAAAATGTTTTGTTGAAGCAAGAGGTCAGAGGAGAATGGCCAGACTGTTTCAAGCTGATAGAGAGGCAACAGGAACTCAAATAACCACTTATTACTACCGAGGTATGCAGAAGAACATCTTTGAAAGAACATCATGTTGAACCTTGAAGCAGATGGGATACAGCAGCAGCAGACCACATCAGGCACTAAGAAAAGGACATTGAGACTACAATAACGTGTTCACCAAAATTGGACAACAGAAGATTGGTAAAAGGTTGCCTGGTCTGATGAGTCTCAATTTCTGCTGTGGCATTCGGATGGTAGGGTTAGAATTTGGCATGAGCAATATGAAAGCATGGATCCATCCTGCCTTGTATCAACAGTTCAGTCTGCTCTTGGTGGTGTAATGGTGTGGGGGATATTTTTTGACACAATTTGGGCCCCGTAGTACCAGTTGAGCCTTGTTTAAAGGAGTGGTTGACTGTTTTTTTCTATAGGCTTGATTGTTTATGGGGTGCAGTCTAAAATGTGTTAATGCTTCGTTTTTTAAAAAAATAAACACATTATTTTTCACATAATTTACCTTTATTCTACACCGCTCTGTCCCTTCTCTTTGGTTGTGGCTAGAAGGTATACAGCTCCGACCGGAAATGAACAATGAAATTAATTTTCTACCTATTAGATTGTGTTTTATTAACGCCCACACCTACCCCATCCCTAAACCTACCCCTTAAAATAATGCAAAAATAGCAATTATTGTTGTACAGTGTGAAATATAGCTATGTGCGCATGCCCAGTAGCACCATCTGCCTTAACCCTGCTCTTTTGAATGCTCCGATGATTTCCTGGTTTTATGAAGCCCCTCCCTCAGAAATACGCGATGGGCTCAGGTTAGTTAGCTGGCCCAGTTTGTTGTAGTTCGCTAAACTGCCAGTGCGCGTCCAAGCATCACGCCCCTCACCTCAGTGCATGCGCTCCGTTTGTATTGTGAACAATGGCATTGTCATTGGTCAATATTGCTTATCAAATTGATCCCGAATGAGATGCAGAGGATATTAGTGAAGAGGATCATGCAGAACCTGTGCAAGCACAGGTTGTTTTTTGTTTGTTGCCTCATACTTTTAGATACACTATTATTTGTAAATGCTACTGCTTATGTTACCTTTTAATACATGGTTTTATCCTGATTAAAGCTTTAATACAGCACCGCAACCACATGCGCGTCCATGTTTAACACTTCTCAGCTATGTGAAACATATCTGTCTGTCTATACACATACACAAGTGTTGGAACACAGTTTATAGGCCTTTATCATACTTCCGCGTTCGAAAGAAGATTCAAATAGCGTAAAAGAACTTCCGCTGCTGCCTCTGTCAATGGCTGTGCCCATAGCATGGGATTGTTGTGGATTATTTATGTAGAATTCAGCACATATACGTCTTCTAAAGACACCCATCTCAGTTTACAACAATTAATTGAGCATTATGAAACAAAGGAATATGTTGTCACAATATCCCGATGCGTATATAGTGACTTAAACAGGAGCGCGCGAGGCATACTGTATGTGTATAGGCAGTTCTTCACAGTCTGATCACCTTATTTCATTAAGGAACAGTGAGAAAACTATACAAACAACATATCACATTAATAAGCATTAGAATTAGCCAAAGCTTAAAACATTAATTATGACTAAAGGTTGTTTAGAAGGATTAAATTAAAGGTTTAGGGCAAACTTGTATACTTGTAACATAATGCTCACATTTTTTCACGCGCTGACTTTATGATGCAATCCTCTATAATTGCATCAAATTGAAGTTATTCAAGTAAAGAAATATTTCCAGCCCACAGACAATACTTAAAAATAAGTTTGATCATCTTGATCAAGTTATTCTCTGTGATTGCATGCAACGATTGAATATCATTATACTGTGAACAAGAGCTGGAGGTTAATCAATAAATATAATTAAAAAATAAACAAAATAATATTAAAATAAATGATGATAAATGGTATGGAATCAGTATAAATACGCAGTTTTAACATTGACTTTTATTGCGTAAATGTTCAACTAAACTAAATTAGTTTAATTTTCTTCACAAAGCTGGTGTCTGTCCATTGACAATAAAGCAGGCGGAAATTACTTTACGCTACTAATCGGAGCTGGATTGTGACGATATACAGACTGTAAAGGCCTATTGGAGCAGCTGACGAGCTGATGATCTGAGTGAGAGAGAGAGAGATGCATGTAAAGCAGAGCATGTGCAGAGCAGGGGGACGCGAGGATCAGGATTGAGAACCGCTGCTTTAGAACATTGATTTTGAAACTTGTGAATCCATTAGAATCGTTAGAAGACAGAATCGCGATTCATATATGAATAGATTTTTTTTGTGCACCCCTAGTTTTGACGGTATGGCAACAACTCTTCCTCTTCTCTAAAGCAGCACAATATGGCCTCGCCCCCTTTGTTGCATGTTCCCGGGGGCGGGGTTTATCAAGGTTTGTTATCAGGTGTTACTATACGAGCAGTTTTTGTAGGCATTATATTGCCATAATTTTAAAAGACATCTCCGTTTGCATTGAACTTTCAGCATCCTAACTTTGCAGATATTGTTTATGCTCAACCAGCAATATTACACACTAACTAATGTTAAAAAAGTGAAATTGCAATCAACCACCCATTTAAATACTATAGCCAACCTAAGTATTATTGCTGACCATGTCCATCCCTTTTTCATCACCGTATACCCATCTTGTTATGGCTACTTCTAACAGCTTAACAACCCACAAAGCTTACTGTAAATTATCACAAATTGGTTTCTTCAACATGAAAGTGAGTTCACTATGCTCAAATGGCCTCCACAGTCACATTATCTCAAAACAACACAGCACCTTTGAGATGTGGTGGAATGGGAGATTCACATCATGGATGTCCAGCTGACAAATCTGCAGCAATAAATTGTAATAATAAATTGGCCGCTCTGATGGAGTTCATTCAGTGAAGGATTCATTAGATTTAAACCAATACCTTGCGATCTTTTTGAGCGATTCAGTAAGCTATCCATGTCAAAAAAGTAAATTGTTTGTGAACTGATACAGGCTGGGTTTTGATTCCTTTTAAAAGAACCATCTCATAAAAGAGTCATTTGTTTGTGAATCAAATTACTCTAGTTGTAGTGCATATTTTTAAATCACTAAAAGATATCAGGTCATACTTTTGTTTGAGAATCAGACTACGCAAGTTGTGTTTTTTTATGTTTGTGTGCTGCACTTAATGACAGCTCAGTAGAAAGACATGTTTTCTTAAAACTGTTTTGTGACACAAAGTCTATTTATCCATTTTATTAATCATGCAAGAAGCTTACAGCTTAAAACAGATAATTATTTATTTTGCCATGCCACCACAGATTCAATCAGTGCATGAAACACAAGGTGCAAAGGCAAGAACTTAATACTTGTCTGGTTTTAATAATTAGACAGTAATAAAAAAAAATATATTATGTAAATGAATTAAGCTCAAAAAAGCCATGCAATTATTTTTCAAGTTCTAGGAACTACTCAATATAGAAATGATGTGGTGTGTGTTTAAATATTATGTTTATGCAAATTATGCATATTATCACAAGGGGCATTTCAAAGGGCGGTCTGATAAGATAATAATGTTGGCGTGACAGTTGGGCTTGTGGTTCTGGAAAACTCTTTTAGAATATCTCAGCTATTTTTAATGTAATTTATGCAAGTGGGCTGAAATGCTATGCCTCATCACAGAGAAGGAAGTTTTCAAATAAGCTTTTCTGTCACAGAGTGCCACTTTCAGCGCTTATGAAGTGTGCAGGACTCTCTCTGATTTATTTTTAGGACATTCAGTGACTATGAAAGAAGGACTTAGTTTGGGTACTTTTCAAAAGATATATAATAATAATGAACCAACAAACTCACCACAGTGACATCTCAATATTACAATGCAAGTAAATTTATGGGAAGGAAATGCCAGAGGGTTAATATAATGCTTTCTTAAAGGTCTGGTGAATCATCAGAATGCTTATTTTGTACTTTATGCTTTTGATGAAGAAGAAAAAAATATCAGGACATGATTAAAACAGTTTGAAGGTAATTTAGACGTCATTTTGAATACTTGTGTTGGCCTTGCAAGACTGTTCTATGTGGTTATTATCATGTTCAGATCATCAGATTAGTATTATGTTGTTATTATCATTAATGAAAACTGGTAAATTTAACTTTGGCAGTACAGTACTATACCAAAACTAACTGTTAAAAGTGTTAACCTAAAAATGGTTACATTTAAATTTCTTACAAACACACAGCTTTTCACTTGAGATGTTAATTTATGGACTGGAGTTGAGTGGAACACTTGTGGATTATTATGATGTTTTTATCAGCTGTTTGGAATCTCACTCTGATGGCACCCATTCACTGCAGAGGATGCTAGATTTCTCTAAATCTGTTCTATTGAAGAAACAAACTGACATTTACATTACATTTATTCATTTTGTAGACACTTTTATTAACAAGCGATTTACCATAAGATGGCTATAAACACGAGAAGTGCCCGTTATACAAGGTTTCAGTCATCGTTCAAAATAATAAGAGAAGAGAAGAAATGAAGGCATAGATTTTTATTTTTATTTATTTATTTTTTATGAGGATGATATGCTCATGGAAAAGATGATTTTTCAGTTGAAAAGATTGTGAAGGATTTGGCTGCCCAGATGGAGTTAGGGAGGTCATTCCACCAACAGTGTATGGTGAAAGAGAACGTCCTGGAGAGTGATTTTGAGCCTCTCTGTAATGGGACCACAAGCCACAGCTCGTTTACCGACCACAGGCTTCTGGAGGGGATGTAGATGCTTAGGAGAGAGCGGAGGTAGGAAGGTGCGGAGCCCGTGGCCATTCTGTAGGCAAGCACCAATGACTTGAACTTGATGAGAGCTGCGATTGGTAGCCAGAACAGAGATGAGAAGCAGTGTGACATGGGCTCTCTTGGGCTCACTGAAAAAAATAATCTACATCTTGGATGGCCTGATTATGAGTATATATTTTAATCAAATTTTCATTTTGGGTGAACTATTCCTTTAAAGTAACAATTGCCGGTTACTACCTTTTACAGTACAGAACTCTGAAAAAAAAAGATAGTCTAGATAAGCTATTGTTAATAGTCCTAGAGATCCATTTTTTCAGATTAAAGGTGGGGTAAGTGATTTCTGGTAGCCAATGTTGATATTTTAAATCACCAAAACAAACACGCCCCTACCCCAAAAGGATCTCGCCCCTGTTTTGATAGCTCTGCCCCACACATACGTATGGCAACGATTAGTTCTGTGAAACAAAGCAAAACCAATGTTACTCACCTATCGAGAAGAAACAAAGCAACCTCGGAGTCCGATCGCAGGCCTTCCCGCTCCTTGAGTTCTCTCCAGCGCTGGAAAGCTGATCTGATATTTACACAGGTCCTACTTCTTGCCTTATTGTAACACCGTGCCTACACCAGACGCGAGCGGTGCGGTGCGACAAAATACTATAGAACTCATTATAATCAGTGATGCTGTCTACACTGGATGGGACACGACAAATCCCCGACAGTAAACTGCTGCCGCGTTCTATTAATGACGTATTGACACAAATGTGTCAACACACAAGTGTAAGCCTTCTTTTGTTCCACAGACATTTTCCTCTTTTGTTTTTTATCCGCCATCTCTATCTTTCTGTCATCGCTCGACTCGGCTAATGTCCGTCATGTTCGCTCTCTCCTCCGGAGTCCGGATCATGAGTAAACACGCCCCTTACTGCTGATTGGTTACAAGTTTGTTTTGGTACTGGGCCCGACTCGGTTTTCTAAAGCCTTTTTGAAAAAATACATACCCAAACTTTAAAGTTCATAAAGCAAAAAAGAAAGTGTGTTTTCAGAAGGAGTCTTCATTTTAAGTTATTGGATGTGGAGGATGTTATATTAACAGTTCCAAGGTCTCCTGCATTAAAGTTCATTTCCTTGCGCTCCTGAAGGACAGACATGTCATTTACACTGATGCAACTTTAATATCCTCCCTGAAAGTTAATGCTGAATCAGTATGGAAACACCTCAGCCTTGCTGGATAGAACATTGTGCATCTGAATGAATATTTCGTCTTTGAGTCACATCACTGAGTAATGGAGTGTGAAAAAAACTGATTGTGACGCAGGTTGGAAGTAATGAAATATTAACTGTTGAATATTGGTAAGTGATTGGGATCACTATATCCATCTGGCCCCTGGGAAAGAAATGTTGGGGAGTCCAACGGTCATGTGAATTTCACCCTGACAGTGTACTAATCTAAAATGATATCAACTACCGCAGATACCCTCCACCACGGCACCGATTTCTATGCATTTCAAATGACTTTCCATTGTCAGACATCAGTAGCCGTTTAAGGGTTTGTGTGCAAGCTGGAAAGCTGTTGGCTTCTCCATCCAATCCATTAATGTTGTAAATGAAATCTATCTTTTTTATAAATTGCTTGTGTTTCCCTTGGTTTACTTCCAATCTGTCTCTGGACTGTAAAGCTTTCCAGAGAAACAGAAAAAAAGAGATTCATTTAAACCCCATACAAAAGAAACTACACCTAATTAATTCTAAGTTATTTTTATTAACTGAATGCTGCTGGTTCATTACTTTTTCTTGTCAGACTAAAATGCTGTGCAGTCTCTTAGTTCATACAGTATATAAGGTTATTTCTTTCATGTCAGATCTTTAATTCTGCTTGTATAACCACTTTAAGTGGTAGTTCACCTATAAAGTGTATAGGAAATAGAAACAGGTTCAGGAGAACAAGCACCAAAACAGCATATGATTTCTGAAATCATGTGATGCTTTGTCTGAAACATATGCTGAAATCGTTATCGATTGTGATTCTTAGTCTTAAATGTCCCATATGTAGCATATCCAAACCTGAGCAGTCTGTTTACAATGGGACTATGATTAAACACTGTATGCAAAAACCTTTTGTACGCAAATCTAAAGTGTGCTCCTTATTCAAGACACCAGGCAAAAACATGCACTGGTCAATTTTGAGTTTCTGGGTTATTAGCCTTTTTTTTTTTTTTTTTTTTTTCTTAAATAATGTGTTGTTTCAGGGTTTACTCACACTAGGCGTTTTGAACCGTGCCCGAGCGCATTTGAATAATCGCACTCGGGCTCGGTTCAAGGCAACAGTGCCTAGTGTGAGTATACCCTCAGACTAGAGGAAAGAAAACATCCTATATATTTAAGTATTACTTTTGTTGCACTTCATTTGCATCAGTACATTTCAATAATAATACTTATCTTATAAAGTCTAAAATCTCTTTTTTTCTGATAAAAATACATAGATGTAATAATTGTAGTCCTTAAATGCCCCTCATGCTTTAGCATATCCAAAACTTGGGGTGCGTTTCACAAGAGCAACTATATGGTCGCAAGTTCCATCGACTCGTTACCAATAGAGTTCAATGGAACTAACGACCATAGTTAGCTAACGATGCTTTTGGGAAATGCACCCCTGAACAATCTGTTTGCAACACAAAATGTTATTTAAGAAACATATATTTCACACTAATTACATTTGTTACATGGCACTGTAATTTACTTTCTGTAGCATGGTCTCATACCAGGTTCTATTTATTTTCATTTTTATTTTTGTGAAATACGCCTTTCAGAGGCAAATTTATATATATTTTCAAAATATTGATGCAGTGCCTCAATCAACTGGGGTAGTATGGAGAAATCAATTATAATTTTAGTCCTTATTTATTAATGCTTATTTTTATCCTATTCACCTGAAGTGTCTTGCCATAACTTTTCCTCATTTCACAGAAAAATGTGTTCTTTCTTCAGGTCTTCAGAGTAAGGCCAGGTCTACTCGCATCAGGTAGTCCAGAGTGAAAACTAACAGTGGTGGATGCTGAGAAAACCCAATCTAGTCTGGAGCCTCTGTGCCAGCATGAACTCTGCTTTTCCCTGTTCCTCAGTAAAGATGGAGGCAACCGCAATCGTACTCTCTGCAGAGACATCTGATTAATGCTCCGTTTGTGTTTGTGTGCCACGAGCAGCCAGTGGGGAGGGATCAGAGTCTTTTACGGAAGGAGCAAATGCAAATAGAGGTATATTCTTGAAGATGCACTGCCCACCAGAGAGTTGTGTTTTGGTTATGGGATGATTTGATGTTTTTGCCCATGTGCATTTAATGAGATTATAATTCACAATGAAAGTTACATAATCATGCATAACTGTATTTTACTTTAGTGTTGCTTGCATTAAAGATTCTGTATTAAATTCTAATTGTCTTCTATTAAAAGATAACAGGATTAAAATATTTTGACTCAAATACAACGTGTAATAATCAAGTGTTATAGGTTGTACTTTCACAGCAAAATGACAGTTTCATATTTTAAACATTTGTTGATAAAAAAATGCCCTTAGACTTTCACTGTAAGTGCATTACTGTACATGTCTTTGTACAAGCTAAAAGAGGTGATGTATTTCTGAAAGAAGAGATGTAATTCGACAGCATGTGTGCCGTTTTAATAGTGGTGAAGATGTATTTAACCTGGAATATACCTTTAAAAGAAAAGACCTTCAGTGTAATCTAGCACAGCAGTGAAATCAATGGAATATTTCAGATCTGTAAATAGAGAAGCATTGCATTAAATTACGACATCACAGTTTGCGTGTTAAAGTCAACAAGAAACCGTGTTGACAAACCTGTGTAGTTTCATAGTCTGATGAAACAGGATATGTGTTTTAACTCACTTCATGATGAAATTATTGTTTTGATTAAACTTTTTTTTTTCTTCCTGGAATTACATGCACCGATGAATAAGACCAGGAATGTGATAGACAGATAGATAGATAGACATATAGATAGATAGATTGATTGATAGATAGATAGATAGATAGATAGATAGGCAATTTGATGGATAAAATAAAATGGGTATTCTGGGAAAATAAATATGAAGTATTTGTTGAAAAAGTGGCTGGATCCACAAGAACTTAAAGAGCAAAATGGTCCTGCAGATCTCTTCTGTGTTTGAGGAGAGAGCTGTTCTGATGCAGCAGTAGGACTGAACAGACGCTGCACTGAGTAAAGTGTAGGGCAGGCTTTCTACAATACATCAAAGCCTTTAAAAGAGACTGATTGATTAAAAGAGAGAGTGGGTGGCGCTCCTCTCTAGAGCTTTCTGAAAGTGGCTTTCAGCTGAGATGTGCTCCATAGCACCACGGACAAATATTTGTCTTTATAAAGGTATTAGAGGAAATGCAAATTTCACTGGCTTGTCTTCTTATTATACAGGTTATATTACAAAATTCTCTGGAATACTTTCCTCTATTACTATTTTGCATCTTATGCATCACTCGAAAGTCTCTTGACAACAACAGCAACAACAACAATAATAATAATAATACATATTTGTGATTTTATTATAAAAAAAAAATATATATATATGATCTGTACAGTATTACTTATAATTAATGCTGTCAATCGGTTAAAAAATTATGCTTTTTTTTCTGAAATTAATCGCAATTAATTGCAATTAATCCCACCTAACATTAAAGTTTTTAAATATACATTATATTGCAATAATTTCACATTCAATCTTCAAATTAATGTAGAAACAACATAAAGACGGCATATTTTTAATATTTGTTTATTGGCATCTTTTTTTATGACTGAAGGCGAGTCTTCACTGATACCATTACTACTGATGTTACTAATATTTGACCAGTACAGTACAATTGAAATCAATTTAATAATTTATTAGACTTTAAAAAATAACAACTTCTAATTTAAGTGACCTTAAAACAATCGTCACACAAACCCATTATAAAAAAAAATCATATTTACTGTGCCCTTCATGCAAGTAGGAAATATACAGAAATTGGATAAAGTTATCAAACATTAAATTCTAAATAAATTGAGATTATTCTTTAAAGCTGCAAAAGTTATTGATTTCCTCTTTTTTCTTTTGTTCTTTGATTAACAGACATCACAGCAGCTGGGTTATTAGGTTATTTGGCTGCTATTACTTTAAGAGCTGCTGCTGCTGAATATGACGCAGATCTGACACGCATGCTTGTAGTTTCATTCTCGGTTTAATATGAATTGATACAGGCTATAGTGTGCTCTGTCTTGTGTGTGCAATTGAAAAGCACATAAAGGCTGCCATGACAGGAAGATTTGTTTTTACTGACATATGTGACCCTGGACCACAAAACCAGTCTTAAGTCGCTGGGGTATATTTGTAGCAATAGCCAAAAATATATCGTATGGGTCAAAATTATAGATTTTTCTTTTTATGCCAAAAATCATTAGGACATTAAGTAAAGATCATGTTCCATGAAGATATTTTGTAAATTTCCTACTGTAAATATATAAAAACTTAATTTTTGATTAGTAATATGCATTGCTAAGAACTTAATTTGGACAACTTTAAAGGCGATTTTCTCAGTATTTTGATTTTTTTGCACCCTCAGATTCCAGATTTTCAAATAGTTGTATCTCAGCCAAATATTGTCCTATACATCAATGGAAAGCTTATTTATTCAACTTTCAGATGATTTTGACTGACCCTTTATTGACCCAAAAATTGACCCTTATGACTGGTTTTGTGGACCAGGGTCACATATGGCCTGACGACATCTCATCTGATCACAGTTCACTGATGTTCTACTGAAGCTGCCTCATTACCTGTACCGTTTTCTGTGCTTGTGGAGTGCACCTCTGAAACGTCTTGTGATCATAAAGACATTCTGCGTCTAAATTAACGCAATTCTTGTCAAGAAAAAAGAGACAGAAGCAACAGTTGTGAGTGGGGTGGCCAACCCTAGCTCTGCCCCTGTGTTAACTGCGTTAAATATTTTTAATGCTGTTAAACTGGAAAAATGAATCACAGGCATTAAAGTGCCCCTATTATCTGTAATAAAAGGTTCATATTTTGGCAGTGGCTATTTGCACTAAGTGTAAATAGCAGTATTTTTAGCGATATGCTATTTACACTAAGTGCATATAGCTACAGATTCTATTTACACTATGTTAAAATAGCAAGATTTTCTGCTATTTATACTATGTATTGCAAATAGTGGCAGTTATCTGCACCTCAATATTGTAGTATTATAAAACAGTACCCAATAATAATATTTGTTAGAGTTGTTTCGTGTGTGTCTTGTGTTCCCGCCTCTTGTTTCCGTATATGGTTAGTTTCAGGTCATTATTAGTTAATTCAGTTCCAGGTGTGTGTAATTTGTGAATGTGTATTTAAGTCCTGTCTTATTAATTCCATTTCGTCTGGTCTACTCGTCATTCCCGGTGTTTCTACTTGTTATTCCCGGTGTGTCTACCTTGCCCTGTGTTACCCTGATGTCGTCATTAAAGACTATTATTTTGAAGTATCTCCTCGTCTGCGTGTTCCTCGTCTCTCCCTGCTGTGTGCACCCGTGACAGAAGACCAGACCAAACAGTAAGCGTCGTCCCTTCACCACGTTTTGTTTTGTTCGTTTTTTCAAGTCTTTGGTTTGTTCCCGTGTTTTTTCCCTTGAGCCCTCATGCCCGCCGTTCGCGGGAGTTTACGCCGCCGTTCGCGGCTCTCCCATCCCGCCGTTCGCGGGAGTTCATGCCGCCGTTCGCGGGAGTTGACGCCGCCGTTCGCGGCTCAGCGATCCCGCCGTTCGCGGGGGTTCACGCCGCCGTTCGCGGATCAACCAGCCCACCGTTCGCAGGAGATGACGACGCCGCCATCCACGGCTAACCCTAGCCCACCGACCCGCCGCTGACTCAATGCCCGCCGGCCTGCCTCTGACTCAATGCCCGCCGGCCTGCCTCTGACTCAATGCCCGCCGGCCCTGCCTCTGATTCAATGCCCGCCGGCCTGCCTCTGACTCAATGCCCGCCGGCCTGCCTCTGATTCAATGCCCGCCGGCCTGCCTCTGATTCAAGCCCGCCGGATTGCCGCTGACTCAAGCTCGCCGGATTGCCGCTGACTCCAGCCCGCTGGTCGTCGTTGGCAGGGAGAGCCAACTCAACCCCTTTCTGTTCACGCCGCCGTTCGCGGGAGATCACGCCGCCGTCCGTGGGGAAAGTCAACCCACCGTCGGCAGCTGCCTCTAGTGTCGCGGGGAAAGCCAACCCGCCGTCCGCGGTTCACTCGGCCCGCAGCCGGCTGAGGCTCCCTCCAGCCCGCCGGCCCCTGCCGTTGTGTGGTCAAGCTCGCCGGCTGCTGCCGTTATTTGTCAAGCCAGCCGGTTATGGTCTCGCCAGCCGGCCGCTGCCGTATTGACAAGCCAGCCGGCCGTGGCCGTAATTGACCAGACAGTGACCTAGGTCTTTTTAAGTACTGTGTTTGTGTGTTTAGCCCTGGAGGGCTCCTGGTACCCCTAAGTTGCCCCATGGTAATTTTTTTGGGGGGGTACAGAGGTCCCGGCTGTTGTGGCCGGGCCGAGGGACGAGGCCACGGCCACCATGGACCACCGGCCTTGGCCTCCTGAGCTCCCTGCTCCTCCTTGGCCTCCGTCTATCTGTTCCACTCTGGAGGTCCCGTCCTGTGTATGTATGTGTCTGTCCTGAGTCCAGAGTGCCCACCCCCCCTCCCCGGTGGAACTGTTACGGCTCGGGTCGAGCCTTCCGGGAGGGGGGAGTTATGTTAGAGTTGTTTCGTGTGTGTCTTGTGTTCCCGCCTCTTGTTTCCGTATATGGTTAGTTTCAGGTCATTATTAGTTAATTCAGTTCCAGGTGTGTGTAATTTGTGAATGTGTATTTAAGTCCTGTCTTTTTAATTCCATTTCGTCTGGTCTACTCGTCATTCCCGGTGTTTCTACTTGTTATTCCCGGTGTGTCTACCTTGCCCTGTGTTACCCTGATGTCGTCATTAAAGACTATTATTTTGAAGTATCTCCTCGTCTGCGTGTTCCTCGTCTCTCCCTGCTGTGTGCACCGTGACAGTATTGATTGTAAATTATAGTTTTAATTCAAATTATTAAATGGATGCCACCTTATTGGTACAATAAAGCCCTCCCTACACCTACCCTAACCCTACCCGATACTTTATTTTCAACTTTTTGATTATTTCCTTCATTTTTATTGAAAATAAATGCCTTTCCGATGCGATATGAGATTTGAAAAGGGAGAAAAAAAGTTCAGCAAAAGGCAGGTTTAGACGATTGTGTCAAAAAGCATGCGCCTTACCATCTACGCCACTGAAACTGATGTTATACCAGCATCTTTTTTCAGTGTTGACTATCCCAATCACACATTGGTGGGCGGAGTTAGTGAAAATAGTCTTTGCCAACAAGGCGGGCACTCCGTTCATTAGACACTCTGTTCATTTTTCCAAACCCCTCCTTTGCATGACGCTAATCTGCGTGATTGGTCCGATTGTTCTTATTTTTATTTCATCATCCCTGTATTGCCTGATAAAGCAGCATTTGTGAGCCCAGTGCTGCTTTGTGTACAGCGTTACCGAGGAAACCGCTATTTTTACTGCTCCAAAAGCTGTACCTAGTGGCAAAGAATGAATTTGCCTTTTCATTCAGACCAAAGCGAAAAGACCAACAAGTGGGCGGCCAATATGCTAATGTTTCATGTTGATGTCAACATGAAACGGCTTGGGATTTGTTTTAAAAATTACTTGTTTCAATGATTCAGAGTCGACTCTTTTGAGAGACAATAACTTTATACACGGTGCACTTTCAGATTTAAAACTTTGCAGGATATTTTCATTCACTTAGAGCTGTGTTACACACTGCATGAAAGGTCATTTTCAAAAATCCATAATAGGGGCACTTTAACACGCTAATTTTGACAGCACTACTTATAATCAGGGTTGCAAAAAGGTGGAAAATTTCCAGTAAATTCCGGAAACATTACAGAAATTTTGGAAACTTCCCTCATTTTTTGCTTGTAATTGTGGTATACTTTTGTATTTTATGACATTTCTACATTTTAAAGCCTCTTTTAATATTTTTTGTCTAATACAACCCTATATAGGCCTATATATAAATTTCTCTCTGATGTATGCCTTCAAAAGTGGTTCATTTTGTGGCGATCACAGGTGTTGTTTGAAATGCTATTAACATTGAATTTCTTTTTTGTTATTAAAATGAGCTACAAATGGAATTGTGGGTTCTTGTGTGAGGCTGTACTTTCATTGAATGTGACTGAGCTGTGATTCAGCCCCTGACATAATCACAATGAGTCCGACTCATTTGCTCATGCTGTCGTCCGATGTCTGACGGCTCCAGCAATTGCACATTAAATCTTTTTCCACTGCACAAAAAAGAAGAGAAAAAACTATTTCCCCACTGCCCTTCCCCAACCCATATTCGTAATTTATGCCTGATTCACATTTGGATAATATTTCACCCAGCTGTGAGGACATGACAGGGGAGATATGAGATCCTTTGGTTTATATTATCAGAACAATTTCCATAAAATTGCAAGACTTCCCCCACCCCACAGCAATAGTTATTAATTCATAAGTTAAGAAAAATTTAAAGTTTGCACATATAAAACATAGAGATGCTTTCACATTACAGAAAGCAAGCGAACACGTGCATGGTGGTTTCTCATGAGGAAAGCATGTTTCTACATGTAACATCTCTCAACGAATTCTGAATAAACAGAGAAGTATTGATTTATCAAACTGCAGCCATATGCTTTATAGATAGTAATAAATCACACAGATATTTGCACCTATAATATCCTTGACTCTTAAATGTACTATCAAAAGCATGGAAATAGCACAGTTGCTCACATCGCTTTGCCATGTTTGAATTATTGGGTGTTTTCTGTTATGTTAAAACATAAGTTATGTAACTGATGCTTTGTGAGAACTGATCATTTTTAAAATAATATTTACCCCAAAGAAGCTCTCTCCTTTACATTTCCTGATTTTCAGATGTTTCTCTAAAGAAAAAATACCCAAATAATCCCACATGTATCTCTTGTAGTTTTGGGTGCTTTCACACCTGGCCTGTTGTTTCGGAACCTGTCGCGTTTCCCCCCTTAGCTCGGTTCGTTTGGGCATATGTGAACACGGCAATCGCGCTCGGATCCGCGCCAAAACAATCGGTCCGATATCGCCTGAACGAGGTGGTCTCGGCTCGATTGAAAACGAACTCTGGAGCGGTTCGGTTGTAGTGAGAAAGCAATCCGATCCAACGGACCAACGAACCAGGCTATATCACACTGTATAATGGATAATTACGTAAGTTCCGTGAAAAGCAGTGGGTGAGCACGTCTTCGCCATTCAAAATCAAAGCGCGCCTTTTCATTTTATAATGCCGTCTTAATGCTCTTCGTATAGGTGCATTTTAACAATGTTTTGCCGACGAATCATGGACTCCTGCTCAAAATGATAAATTAATAAATATAGCTATCGACAGCTAAAAAAAACAATAAGCCCTCAAAGCTGTTGTCGTTCCATGCTGACGCCTGTGTGTGTGTGTGTGTGTGTGTATACAGGTGCTGGTCATATAATTAGAATATCATCAAAAAGTTGATTTATTTCACTAATTCCATTCAAAAAGTGAAACTTGTATAATGTATACATTCATTCCACACAGACTGATATATTTCAAGTGTTTATTTCTTTTAATTTTGATGATTATAACTGACAACTAATGAAAACCCCAAATTCAGTATCTCAGAAAATTAGAATATTACTTAAGACCAGTGTTGGGGAAAGTTACTTTTAAAAGTAATGCATTACAATATTGCGTTACTCCCTAAAAAAGTAACTAATTACGTTACTTAGTTACTTTTTATGGAAAGTAATGCGTTACATTACTTTTGCGTTACTTTTGCGTTACTTTTTAAATATGAGCAGGGCTTGATTGTTTTTAATACAAGAAGTTCTATTTATAGCGAATGTAAAAGCCCTTTCACACCAAAAAATGTAATGAATAAACCTCAGGCTGAAGGAAAAGTAAATTCACGTCTGTTAAATAGAATGCAGGAGAAGAAGGTTCAACACTCTTCAGCAATAAAAAAAACTATGAAGCACAATTGTTAGTTTATCTAAAGTCATTTGTGCTTATTAGTATGGTTTAACTGGATCATCAAAGGTCAGCAAAACATTGGTTAATAAAATGGGATTAGATACATTTGTGTTATTTACCATATTTAATTATTGCAGGTTTGCGTCATATTCTGAGTTTGCATTTCACTGTTTTAATTCATTTTGATGAATACTAAATCTGTTTTTTGTGAGTGAGATGAATTAATGCACATTCACATTTAGTCTAGAACTACAGTAACATGTTCACACAGCGCACTGTCATTCAATAAATGGGAAAAAGTAACTAGCGTTACTTTTTTTAAAAAGTAACTCAGATATTTTCCTGTAAATTAAAAAGTAATGCGTTACTTTACTAGTTACTTGAAAAAAGTAATATTATTACGTAACTCGCGTTACTTGTAATGCGTTACCCCCAACACTGCTTAAGACCAATACAAAGAAAGGATTTTTAGAAATCTTGGCCAACTGAAAAGTATGAACATGAAAAGTATGAGCATGTACAGCACTCAATACTTAGTTGGGGCTCCTTTTGCCTGAATTACTGCAGCAATGCGGCGTGGCATGGAGTCGATCAGTCTGTGGCACTGCTCAGGTGTTATGAGAGCCCAGGTTGCTCTGATAGTGGCCTTCAGCTCTTCTGCATTGTTGGGTCTGGCATATCGCATCTTCCTCTTCACAATACCCCATAGATTTTCTATGGGGTTAAGGTCAGGCGAGTTTGCTGGCCAATTAAGAACAGGGATACCATGGTCCTTAAACCAGGTACTGGTAGCTTTGGCACTGTGTGCAGGTGCCAAGTCCTGTTGGAAAATGAAATCTGCATCTCCATAAAGTTGGTCAGCAGCAGGAAGCATGAAGTGCTCTAAAACTTCCTGGTATACGGCTGTGTTGACCTTGGACCTCAGAAAACACAGTGGACCAACACCAGCAGATGACATGGCACCCCAAACCATCACTGACTGTGGAAACTTTACACTGGACCTCAAGCAACGTGGATTCTGTGCCTCTCCTCTCTTCCTCCAGACTCTGGGACCCTGATTTCCAAAGGAAATGCAAAATTTACTTTCATCAGAGAACATAACTTTGGACCACTCAGCAGCAGTCCAGTCCTTTTTGTCTTTATCCCAGGCGAGACGCTTCTGACGCTGTCTGTTGTTCAAGAGTGGCTTGACACAAGGAATGCGACAGCTGAAACCCATGTCTTGCATACGTCTGTGCGTAGTGGTTCTTGAAGCACTGACTCCAGCTGCAGTCCACTCTTTGTGAATCTCCCCCACATTTTTGAATGGGTTTTGTTTCACAATCCTCTCCAGGGTGCGGTTATCCCTATTGCTTGTACACTTTTTTCTACCACATCTTTTCCTTCCCTTCGCCTCTCTATTAATGTGCTTGGACACAGAGCTCTGTGAACAGCCAGCCTCTTTTGCAATGACCTTTTGTGTCTTGCCCTCCTTGTGCAAGGTGTCAATGGTCGTCTTTTGGACAACTGTCAAGTCAGCAGTCTTCCCCATGATTGTGTAGCCTACAGAACTAGACTGAGAGACTATTTAAAGGCCTTTGCAGGTGTTTTGAGTTAATTAGCTGATTAGAGTGTGGCACCAGGTGTCTTCAATATTGAACCTTTTCACAATATTCTAATTTTCTGAGATACTGAATTTGGGGTTTTCATTAGTTGTCAGTTATAATCATCAAAATTAAAAGAAATAAACACTTGAAATATATCAGTCTGTGTGGAATGAATGTATACATTATACAAGTTTCACTTTTTGAATGGAATTAGTGAAATAAATCAACTTTTTGATGATATTCTAATTATATGACCAGCAGTGTGAGAGAGAGAGAGAGCCTGCGTCCCAATGTGCATACTATCCATCCTAAATTCTACGTGATATTAGTAATTTTCAATACTATTTAGGGCAGATAGGGTGGATAGTATGCACATTGGGATGCAGGGAGAGAGTTTGTTTGCCTCTCTTTCCATATTAATTATTATTGTCATTCCAGCTCCGTGGAACTTTGACCAATGAGAGGACAGAGTTTACTCGCACGTGACTTGTATTAACAATTTTGGTCCGTTTAGAAACTTTGCTGTGTGAATGCGAACCGCACCAACAATAAAAAGCAACATTGTAATAATTTTAATCCCTGTTTCGGAACAAAGCAATCGATCTCCAAGTGTGAAAACACCAGTTTCAGAAGAGATCTTAACAACGACACTAGTGTGCAATCAAAAGTGAGAGATCTCGAAATGGACAGGCCACTCAGAGGAAAATTATTACTCAGAGATGACTCTTTCATTGCTTAAGGTTTATTAATGGAGTCTAGAGTCATGTTTTATGTAACTTTAATATTAATAGAGCTATTGAATTATTTTGAATAACATCACTTTTTAGATGTCATGTTGAGAATTGTAAAAGTTAATTTATATGGTATAATTTTGGTAAAAAGTTATTGGTTGCTTTAACTTACAAGGATTTATATCCCTATTGCATTGACTTAATGTGAAGTGTTATAAACAATATTAATAATAATAATAATAAAAACGAAAAATTAGAAATAATACTTTGCATGCATTATGCCAATGTTTTTTTATTAATAAAAACGATACTTATTAATAATTAATTATATTTTAATAATAATAAAACATGAATAAGGTTCAAATTCGCAAAACCAACACTAATCACCATAATACAGCTTTCCTGTAGCTCAAATGGTAGAGCATGGCGCTAGCAACGCCAAGATCATGGGTTCGATTCCCAGGGAAAACAAGAGCTGATAAAATGTAAAAAACTGTAACTTGAATGCAATGTAAGTCCCTTTGGATAAAAGCGTCTGCTAAATGCATAAATGTAAATGTAAATGTAATAAAATTAACAACATACCAGTGAACATCTATGAATAGAGTTAAACCGATATTAATTCTGAATAACACCATTTGCATATAATAAGCAAATATAGCAACAGTGTACTGTTTAAAGCTGTGATTCTCAACCTCAAACGAAATATTTGAAGGTCCCCCGTATTCGCTAATGCATTTCTGCTGTAATTATGACAACGCTGCTTGTAGCTTCAAACTGTCTTTTAAACAGAAACTGAAAGTGTTAAAATTGAGAAATAATAAACCACACCACCTCTCAGTTCATGATTCCAGAATCAGAATTTCTTTATGTATATGTATCAAACTGTAATTGAGATTTAATTGAGAACTTTTATTTTTATTTGTATATATTTTTTTTTAAATATTATTTGGTGCAATGAAAGCTTACAGTATATATTCATGTCAAAACTATTTTAGTTATATTGATTATTTAACATTATTTAATTCACTTGAGTGTAAGCAACTAAAAGGCTTCATTTTTTATTATTATTATTTTGTACCGTGTTGACAAATCTGAGTGCAGAATGAGACATCTTTGAGTTCTCTTATGAAACTACAAGAGTTCTTCATAAGTGTCAGTTGACTTTCCATTTATTTGCAACGCTTTCAAGAAAAAAAAAAACATTTGAGGTAAAAAGAGCTGTTGTTCTTGAGTGTCAGTCTTGTATTTCAGTGTATTTTCATTGATTGATTGTTGAATCTCCTTGTGTTTACCCATCAAACTGTCAGGTCTGAGTAACACTGAAACCATTCAAAATATCTCTATTTCTTCTCTCACTCTTGCTTTGTGTGTATTTTCCACACGTACACACAAACACCCACATGTAACTTTGACATGTGCTGTGGGACTAGAGGTTTTCCAGGCCTCAGCCTTACAAATGGCTGAAGATTAATTGGCATTTAAAAGGTTGCTGTGGTTTAAGATGTGCCCACACAACAGCTTGCTCAAGGAATTCTCCAACATCTGTTCTTGAATCTATGAGTAATCTCCTTATTAATAGATGCAGGCTGAGGAGATCACCACCCATCTGTTCAAATGCAAGCATCTCTAGTGTGCACAAAGAGCCTGACTGCTTTACTTATACATATGTTCCACGGCTCACTGTATGTTGTCTCTATCATGAGTGTGTGAAACACATGATGGTTGACACATAATTGACATGTCTGCTCAAAACACATTGGTCTGGACTATGATCAAGCAGGCTCAATGTATCATGATGCTGGGATGCCCTGAGGCAGAAACTGTCACCACCAACTATCAAAGCTTTGTACAAACATGGCATACTGTATTTTTAACTTGATTTTAATTTAAAGAAGAAGGTCATGTTTGCTGTGCGTATTAAACAATGGAAATACAATAAAGTAATTGAAGCAGATAAAAGTAATGGTTAAAACAACTAGATTGCAAAATTTAAATGTTGCAGTGTCAGGTTATTGTGTAAATGTAATCTCATGATGAAAATGTACCTGTGGGAACTTTTTCACAAGATGTGAAATACGTAGCTCCATAGATGTTTTGTGACATATTCGATGTGAAATGTCGACTGAGTGGTGCTAAAAGAGTGATCGTATCCCCGGAACATATGAACGTACGAATGGTAAGTTTTATGTGACATTGGTTTTGTATGTGTCACCGCAGTTCTGACTTGAAATGTCTGTTGAGTGGCGCTATAACTCTAATGCTCCATGACGTTTTAAAATAACGTACCATCTGCACTACACCTAAACCTACTGAATATTATGATCAAAAGTGAATGTGACGTAAAAACGCAATTGCAAGCATGCCGTTTTAGCTTGTTTTTCAATCTCTCATCTTTCAGCATTTTCATCATGAGTTGTGTTTTTCACGGAATTCGTACCCATGGATTTCACATCTTAAGTCCAATTCTGTGCCGGATGAGCTACAGAGCAAGCTTGTTACATACGGAAAGTGAAACATACGGAGCTGTAATCATAACTGTGTATGAAAACGATTACAAGTGCTCGCTGTTTTACCACCTCTAGTGTTCATTTCTGTTGTAAAATGTAAAAAGTTCCCACAGGTACGTTTTCGTCATGAGATCAAGTAGCTATGCTGGGTGGCTACCAGAGCATTGCTATATAATTGCTATGCAGTTGCTAAAGGAATTATTTATTTGCCAGCTCTCAACTCTCTATGAAATCCCAATCTCTATATGGATCAGTTCTTCCCTTTAATAAGTCTATGGCATTTTTTCAGTAATTGTATCTTTCCTCAGGCAAAAATCATTAGTCTGATCGTTTAGAAAAGTAACAGCACAACTCTCTTCAACAAACTTCACTATCTGCGTATCATTTATGTCTGTCATACAAATGCGGATGAGTTGCACAGCAAAGTTTATTACTGAGGGTGAGGAGTTTGTTCAACACTAGGAGGAATATTTATGAAATATGTAGGGCAACCGGATAAACACTGGAAATCATTAAAGTTTAATTGTGTGGTGTACTTTTTCATATGGAAGAATGAGATATTGAAATAGTACTCAAATGTTTGTTGCCAAAGGCAAAGTGCAGTAAAGACTGGAACTGAGAACAACTGATTTAGATTTTTTAAAATATGAGTTTTGATAGATATGATATCAGGTTTTACAGTTAATTCTGAGCATAGTTGAGCCAAAGCTGTCTGTGACAGGATAGATCTAATACATCTGATTTCAGTCGGAATCAATTTAAACAAAAAGTGTAGTTACTTTGCCTTTGACTGGTAGTATGGTGACTAAAATATTTACTACAATAAATAAAGACACTGAAATCACCTAGAGTTTTTATTTTTTTATTGATGGCTGATAAGTGCCATTGCATTGTGAATGCAAACATAGTGCATGGTTTGTGCAGTGATGGTGTCAGGGTTCTGTCACTTCAGTCTGGTTTATTCTTAGTTTGGTGACACTCCTATCGTCTTGTCTTTGTTGAGAGCGTGCGGCTTTGAGTGGGCTCAGGTTGTATGCTCTCTTGTCCGTGTGATATGTTGTAAGTGTGGAGCGATGTGTTTGGTTCCCTGCACCTCTGCATAGTTTGGATTTGGGTTTTTGTTTGTTTTTATTTTTATTTTTAATGAAGAGCCCATTGCATCATGCATTTGAGTCTTTGCCTCACCCCTAACTCAATACCTGACAAAAGTAGTAGTTCAGCCAAAAAAGAAAAAAGAAAAAAAAAATGCTGAAAAATTACACACACTTAGGTCATCCAACATGTAGATGAGTTTGTTTCTTCATCAGAACAGATTAGGAGAAAATTAGCATTGCATCACTTGCATCAACAATGGATGCTCTGTGGTGAATGGGTGCCGTTAGAATGAGAGCTCAAACAGCACAATGATCCACAAGTATCCACATGACCTCAGTCCATCAACTGTGAAGTTAAAAATGGAAAGGTAGAAAATGTTTTGCAATGTTCTTGAAAAATGGTTCATCAGGTAAATATCTAAAAACATTTTGATGAAGGAAGTTTAAAGTCCAAGTAAAACTCTGTTCACAGATATTTTACCATAAAATTTGATTGCTGAGTGAAATGATAAATTCATGACTGGCTGGTGAAAAGAGGAGTTTGGTGATGTCAGATAAATGGGAAAGTCATTTTAGGGGTAGAGCAAGTTGCTATTTTTTGAAAAAAAAAAAAAAACATACAAACAAAACTTTGTTCCCCTTTGGAGTAACTTTCACCAAATTGTTCACAATAAATAAATACCAAGCTGGTTTTGATTTCATGTTGAATTTAAGGTAACCTCTTATGTTGAACACCTACTAAAATGTGTAAAAGTGATGGTCAAAGACAGAAATAAATATGCATTCAGTGCATTCATGCAAACTGACATCAAGTTACAGTATGTAAGACAGATTGACGGATGAGAGAGACTGTGTACACTGCTATAAGAGTATTCAATAGTACAACCCCAAATCAGAAAAGGTTAGGACAGTATGGAAAACGCAAATAAAAAAAGAAAGTAGTGATTTCTAAATTTACTTTGACTTGTATTTCATTGCAGACAATACGAACACAAAATATTTAATGTTTTGTCTGGTCAACTGCATGTCATTTGTAAATATACATCCTTTCCTGTCATTCAGACCTGCAACACATTCCAAAAAAAGTTGGGACAGTAAAGCATTTACCACTTTGTAATGTTGCCATTCCTTTTCACAACACTTAAAAGACGTTTAGGGACTGAAGACACCAAGTGATGAAGTGTTTCAGGTGTAATTTTGTCCCATTCTTCCTGCAAACAAGTCTTAAGGTGGGCAACAGTACGGGGTCTTCGTTGTCGCATTTTGCGCTTCAAAATGTGCCACACATTCTCTATTGGAGACAGGTCGGGACTGCAGGCAGGCCAGTCAAGTACCCGTACCCTCTTCCTCCGCAGCCAGGACTTTGTAATGTGTGCAGAATGTGGTTTTGCATTGTCTTGTTGAAATATGCATGGACGTCCCTGGAAAAGATGTCTTCTTGAAGGCAGCATATTGTGCTCCAAAATCTCTATGTACTTTTCAGCATTAATGGTGCCATCACAGAAGTGCAAGTTACCTTTGCCAAGGGCACTGACACAACCCCATACCATGACAGACCCTGGCTTTTGGACTTGTTGCTGGTAACAGTCTGGATGATCCTTTTCTTCTTTGGTCCGGAGCACACGGCGTCCATTCCTCCCAAAAAATACCTGAAATACTGATTCATCTGACCACAGTACACGTTTCCACTGTGTGATGGTCCATCCCAGATGCCTCCGAGCCCAGAGAAGTCGACGGCGCTTCTGGACACTGTTAACATAGGGCTTCCTTTTGGCACAGTACAGTTTTAACTGGAATTTGTGGATGCAACTACGTATTGTGGTACTTGACAAAGGTTTGCCAAAGTAGTCCTGAGCATGTGGTGATATCGCTTATAGATGAATGACGATTCTTGATGCAGTGCCGCCTGAGGGATCGGAGATCACGGTTGTTCAGCTTAGGCTTGCGCCCTTGTCCTTTACGCACTGAAATTCCTCCAGATTCCTTGAATCTTTTAATTATGTTATGCACTGTTGAAGGTGAAATATCTAAATCTCTTCCTATCTTTCTTTGAGGAACATTGTTTTTAAACATTTCAATAATTTTCTCACGTATTTGTTGGCAAACTGGCGATCCTCGGCCCATCTTTGCTCCTAAAGGACTAGACCTTTCTTGGATGCTGCTTTTGTACCAAATCATAATTACAATCACCTGTTGACATCACCTGTTTCAAATCACATCATTATTTAACCAATTTACCTCATTACAAGCCCTAAATTCCAATTTTTTGGAATGTGTTGCAGGTCTGAATGACAGGAAAGGATGTATATTTACAAATGACATGAAGTTGACCAGACAAAACATGAAATATTTTGTGTTCATATTGTCTGCAATGAAATACAAGTCAAAGTAAATTTAGAAATCACTACTTTCTTTTTTTATTTGCGTTTTCCATACTGTCCCAACTTTTTCTGATTTGGGGTTGTATAACATCAAATGTTTTGTTGTGTATAAACTATTGCAGCACACACTGCATACTGAATTTGGAAATGCTCAGGATCACAGAGCAGCAGAAAGGACCAGGAGACCTCATAAATCAGATTATACACAATGACTATTATAATGCACAACTATATTATCTTGTCACCGCAATGATGCAACACAGACACACATTTACATTCTCAATATAGTAAAGTAGTGCACAGACACAAATCTCAGAGGACCTGCTTAACTAAAGGTTGGCAAATCAACACACTCTCAGGGTTACTGATTCAGCACTTTTGTGAAAACTCTCACAATTTATATTCACCGCTTAATTCTACACATGAATGCCAAAAATTATATTGAGTGGGATTTGTTTTGCTTTCCCCGTAAATCTTCCATAAGCCACTCTGCTCCGTTTCATTCTGCTGGTAATATTTAGCACTGAGTGTTGTTGGGAGTAAATGTGTAAAGTTGAGTAATAGAAACACAAATGATGTTCAATTGAAATTAATTGTTCAATTAAAAGAACCAGCAAAGCATTGAAGTATATCTTACGTGAGATAATAAGCCCATGAGACTTATGTGCATGTTCTCAGAAACTGGTTCTAAATTCTTGTATTTAAATAATAATGAGGCTGAAAGAAAGAAATACATTTTGTTCAGAACATTGTACTGTGTAAACTACAGTCTAATGTTAAACACTACATGTGTTGTTGAATGCCTTGGATAGATTGTTTTTGCTGTTTTCATTCTTTATTCTCAATTCACTTTGAAGGAAAAAAGTCTAAATGTAAATATAAATTCAAAATTAATTTAATGGAAAACCTGAGATATTGGAATTTAGTGGAAACCTTGAAATAATGGAAAACGCATCCAACCAACAATATGAGACATAAACAATTATTCAAGTGTTTTCTGAATGTCATATTTTAAAACTAAAATACAAGACAAAACAATTGCAGTACACATCCTTCGAAACTGCCTAAAAATCATTTTCATCCATCAAATCTTATTGACAACAATCCTATATAAAAATCAAGATTCTTAATACCTCAATCTCGTGAGGTGTATAGAAAATGTCAGATTCGGCTCACCCAGGTATTCTTAGCAAACGAAGATTGATAGCAGTTTTGTAGTTTTGCCATTTTTCATGGCTTAGCACATCATACCTGTCACGATATCGCCATCAGTTATCTAAGATGGACAGGCTCACCGTGTTTGGCCCTTAAATGTAGCAGAACAGAGTGAGAGCCAAACACTTCCTGCTCTGTGATTAGGGGATAGATTTACCCTGCAGTTTGATTAATCTGTTCCTCTGCACCTGCTGATGGTACACTAACCTCCACACACACACAAACATCATAAGCACTGGGATCGATATGGCTTTAGAAGTCACACTGAACTGGAGATGATGGAATTCTGCACTAAGTCCTGAGAATCGCAATGCCAAAGTACAAAGGATACATTTTTCGAAGCTAGTCTTATGGTATTCCTTTTGAACTTTTGATGTTGCTAAGCTAGATGGTTCAGATATTGTCAAATAACTTTCTCATTGTTTCCAAAGGCTGTAATATTCTGTTAATAGTCTATTTATTTATTTTTCAAATGTATTTTTGCTCCAGTCTTTTTTTGTCTCAATGTGTTATCTTACTGTGTAATACTACAATATAATTGATTTTACTAATATTGTAATATACTCTTATGGCAAAGAAGCATCTTTATGTTTTTCAGATCACAGAACTTGGGTTTGAACTTCATAAATGAACAACAGGGGTTAGAAATCAACACAAAATGGCATTCACAACCCATTTTACTTCCATAATGTAACATTAGAGTACATTATCAGCCCATTTTAACCTATTCCTTGAATGGGTTTCTAATGAAATAATTTATGAAATCTAATTATTATTAAATCGTCTGCTGAGGGAAAAATGGCAATGGTGTACTGAAAATTATGACATGGTGTAAATCTATAACATTACTGGATAAACAAACAAACAAACAAACAAACACACACACACACACAAAAAACAGGGCAAGACGATTTAAAAATCAGAAATGAATTTGATTGTGAAAAATGTGTTAAATATGAGAATGTGGTGAGTGGTTTATGTTTTTTTGGACAATATTTAATGTAGACAGACTTGGAATTGTGTTGGAATACTTCTGAATTGCTGTTGATGCACAAATGTTGGTTTTAGGACCTAGCTGGTGTAGTTACAGCATGGACCAGCAGGGGCTAAAAGGTCATTCTTAACCCCTTGGATATGGAATGCCAGCTGAAAAGTCAAAAGGTGGAACAAGTTTTTTTTTAAAAAAAAACAACAGCAACAAAAAAAATCACAAGCTGAGCAAATTCAAGGCAACCATCAGGGCTTTTTTGAGTTTACTTAACTTAAAAAAATAAATCAAATGTATCAGCTTAATTTAAATTGGCCTGTGCTTTCATCAAACACAGTCTAAGCTTAAAATGAATGTTATTTATTTATTTGTTCATTCATTCATTCGTTTTATTTTATGTGTATATCCACATTCAAACAGCTTGCATTTCAAGTTAATATGATCATTAATATTACAAAATAGTGACGTAGAACTTAGTTTGTCCAAGAGACCTCTATGCTCTAATGGTGGCTTAAAACGTAATACAACTTTTACAAAATATAATTAAAAAATAACATAAATATAAAACATTATTATTTCTGAATAACTAATACCACCAAACTTGAACAGTTTTGCTGTTTGATTGGCTACTTTAAGTTGCACAAACGAAATGTCCAAATTCATATTATGTAATATTATGTCAACCTTTCCTACATTTTTGTTTTTTCACAGTCTGATGAAGGATTACAAAGACAAATTTAAGGTAATCTTATTTAATTTTTATCAATTATACATCTACTATCATATTACGAGCTCCAAGACCTAAGTGGTCATTAGATTGACTACATAATTTAACAAAATAAGTAATTGCCAGTCGCAATTATTACTTTACTAGGCCTATTTACTTCACAATTCAATCAAAGAAACACATATTGTAGTGTCTATGTCTTAGTTGTTAAAAAAAAAATCCATCTAACCCCCCAATAACATCATGTTATGTTTTCATATAGCCCATCTCACCTACTGGAAAAACAGATCCTTCTAAACAAATTTAAAGCAGATTCCATTTTCTAGTAAAGCAGAATAAATCTACAGGGGAATTCTTTAGGAACTATTTATCTGTAGGATGAACAGATCTTGTGTAATTCTCTATCAGAGCCTTTATTTTATTAAATTATTGTAAAATCATATCAATTGCATTGCTTTAGGATTTTGAAACTATATGGATTACATGTGCATATGACTTACATGTATATATGCGTGGTTTATGCAGTAGTAATTGGTCGTTTCCTCTCTGAAGAGCACGAGGAGAGCGAGTAACTCCAGCACTCTCTACATGTCATGTGCAGCAATACCTTCTGCTCCATCTCTCCTCATCTGTATTTATGACCACAGTGCTCTGATTTTACTTTAACATCTAATAACTCCTTATCGAGGATTTTTGTTCGGAAAAAAGGACATCACGACCCGCTCAACAATTTCAATCACCTTGTTTGCGCCTCGTGGAAACAAACTTGGGCACTTTCTCAAGAGTGTGTTTCTCAGGGGGAATATTAAGGAGTGTTTGAATTTAGCTCCTTAAGGCTTCCAAAGACATTCAAAGAAGGCTGAACAGGTAAAGTTGATACACAGGTAAAGTTGATATTATTTTAATGCGCTATAGTTTTGCATACCGTCGGCACTGTACACGACGCGTAGAACGCTTCTGTACACACTCCTGCAGTGTGAACAGTTCGGGAACGTTTCTTGCGTTCAAAAACAGTCGGACGGAGCTGAGCATAATGCATGCTTCCCGAGAAGCTTTTTAAAACTATTTGAACTTGACTCCACTAGAAACTCGTGTGTTTTTCAAATGTGTAGAAATTCGCGCTAACCGCAGCGTTCTAGTTTTGACGCGTCGCGTCGCGTCGCGGTGTAGACGCAGTGTTGGTGTGAGCTGGGATGTTTGTTGATGACTTATTTCCTCTGTTCCAGTGATCGAGAATGAATCAGACCGCAGGAGTCTCAAACACTTACAGAAGATGCTCAAAAGGAGGAAAAGTAAGTCGTGGATTTAACTGTACGAAAATGCTTTCGTATGAAAAATATTAACAAAACAAACTGAACGGCAAGATACACCGAAGAGCTGTTATAGTCGATGAATTTACTGTTGTGTCGCAAGTGACATTTCACAATGGAAAATGGTTGAAGCTGTATGCTGGTAACTGACAAGATGTCGGATTTGAACTTAAAAGGCTGAAAGTAATTTTTTATATATACAGTATACTGCGCCAGACAGACAGCACTGAAATAGGTGTAGTGAGAAACCGGTCATAAAGAGAGAAACACAGTCAGAGGAGCGGCCGCGACCTATTAACCAATCAGACACGTTGTCTGACTTGTCTGTCATGTTGGTCATGCAGATTTTCTGATATTCGGTTACCTGACCTGTCTGTGGAGGATGGGGATTTGGAGACAGTGGGGTTGACTAATTCTTTGACAAAAGGCTGATAGACTTTGACCATACAAAATATGGTCAATAATAATAAATAAATAAATGTCACTCAATATGTGGTTTTCAGTTCCTCTTTGTAAAACATATTTTAGCTATGTGGGTTAGCAGGTCAAAGTTCACCAAACTGAAAAGACAACAATGGTATAATAGAGGCTATTAACAGTAAACTTTGTCTCGTCATGTGTTTTATTTGATCGGATAGTTATCAGATAATGAAAAGACCAGGTTGAGATATATTCCAGGTGCAGCTGGACAAGTGTAAATGCATCTGGTTGTTGAAGCCACATATGTAAATGTTACTGTTCCTAAAATGGCAAAAAGTAAATGTGTGAGAGTGTGTAGCTCTGACTTGAGAAAACACACAAAGTGTAAATGGGCCCATAAATTTAGGTTCTTTAGCTGAAATATATATTGTTCCCCTCTCACGCTAGTTGAACGAAAATGGGTGTACACATTCATTTTCTTAGAACAGTTCATAGTGGCCACGACAAGTTCCAAAAAGAACAAAACACAATAAAATAGGCCATATGACAGTCATGTTCTGCAGTGATACAGTTCTGCAGCTTTACAATTTCAGTATGCAAAGTATACAGGGCTATTTGAGAATTGCAATAGAGGGAAAGATTATCAGTGAACGATTACTTAAATTTTAGTATATACATTTATAACTGCAAAAAGTTTCGTTTTTGGTTGAACTATTCCTTTAATTATTTGGTTTATCTGAACTTCCGATGATTATAAACAAATTAATAATGGGGGGGGGGGGGGGAACTCAGAGCTCAAGCCGAGCCTCATTGAGGACAGCAAGGCAAGTTCATTTACCATTATCAATCAGCACTGTATGGGCAGAACTCATGAAATATAGTACAGCATGTCATTTAATTCAGTACTACCATTCCACATTGTAATCTACGATAAATAGAATCAAAATGTATGGAAATCTTCTAATAGAGTAAGAAGCAGTGCAGTATGCAGAGTAATTGCTGTAAGTCCTGTAAACAGCTGTATAAAGCAGTACAGTACATAACTCAATGTTGTAACTGTGCCCACAGAGTTTTTTACCCCTGAAGTTTGATAGCAAATAGATAAATATGGTGTTGTATTAATGGAATGCACAGGATGCACACTGTTTGCCCTCAGGCTCTTTAAATTCCCTGTTGGCGTTCCCAATAGTGCCACGGTGCTTTGGGAATTCAGTCTGTTTCCTTAGCATTCCCAGAACTATTTGATTATACATTTGGTTTGATGATGCAACTGGATGCTGAGTGATTGAAGCAAACTTTTATTTGATTCCAGTTTTGTCAGACATGGCTATAAATGTGGAACAATTCTCATCTTTCATTCTTTCTTATCGATTGATGCACCACCCAGACGATCACAGTTCTAGTTAAAGCCGAATTTCTGTTATGAGCACTGCAGTGCAGAATAAGATGTTTATTGATCTTGATCTTTCCTGTGCTGACTACCCTTTCTGTTCTAGTACCATTAATGCTCATCACAAAACTGCTAAACACCCTCAACCAGCACACATTTATTACTAGAGCTGCTTCCCAAAACAGATTTAGTATCAATAAGCTGATATCATTTCATTTATTTAAATGCTGCAGAATCACCAGGATTGCTTATTAATTTGGATACATGCTACTCTTGCTTGGCATATGCTCTGAAAGGTCACTGATTGAAGGAGTGTATGTGAAGTGTGCGCTGTCTGAATGTTTGTGACATTTCCTCAGCCAGTGTTATGATAATGACAGTTGGGAGCAACAGTTTGCAGGTAATCATGATGCCTTGGCTCTGAAGTCAAATGTTAAAAATATGAAGTCATGTTAAATACTTTCTGCCGTGACAGTTATAAGTATAGTAGTTAGGAATTTTTTTTTTTTTTTTTTTTTTTTTTACGGCACTTTTACCGTAATTATTATTTTTAATTCATATACAGTATTTGACCTACATTGGGATCAGATCTTCAGTTTTCTTCACAGTGCAATAGAAAAGAGATTAGATACATCTCTGAAAAAAATAAATGATAAAATAAAAAAATAAGAAAATTAAAGAATTTAAATAAATAAAAATGCTGTATCGATGTTCATGTCTTTCTGAACAGCCATTCATTCAAATGTAAATTTTTGTCACACACTGTAAAAAATGATAATAATTTTTATGGTAAAAGACTGTAAAAAGGTTACAGTAAAAACCTGTTAATTGGTTAACAGGACGTTCACTTACTCCATATGGTGAAAAGGTGTAATAGAAGGGCAATAGAAGTGTAAAATACTGAAAAAGAATAAGTCATCTGGTAATTTACAGTTAAAAACAAACGATTCTGAACTAAGCAAAATAATGTGTGACAAAATATTATTAAATTATTATATTAATTTAAATGAATTATTAAACATTTTAATATATAATACAGTATGGCCAGGTTTCACAGACGGGGCTTAGACTAAGCCAGGATTAGATCATAGTTAAATTAAGACATTTAAGCAATTTTTATAAACATGCTTAGAAAAAAACATTACTGGTGTGCATCTTGAGACAAAACAAAGGCACTGATATATTTTAAGATCAGTCAGTGCAAGTTTCTTTCAGTTGAAACAGCTCAGATTTACATTTTTGTCTAGGACTAGGCTTAAGCCTTGTCTGTGAAACCCGGGGTATATGTATTTAAAATATAGTGTATTTAATTTTGTGAAGCTTTTTCTTACCTAAACATGTTAACTGTCTGCTCTCTGGATCAGCAGCAGCGCGAATGCAGATTTGAATGTTCCGGTATGATTTTTTCAAAGTTTTAATAGACACGGGCGAATCGTTGTCATTCAGAAATTAGATCGTGTGGGTATTTGAATCGAGATCGCGATCTTTTAACGATTAATCGTGCAGCTCTAGTATACTGTATGAGATACAGCAGTTTTTTGAGTTTTGAGTTTGTCTTATTACTAGATAAAAATAAATCAAACAAATAACACAAAAGTTATCTAAGAGTATTTGTGTTTCATCACTGATGGTAGCTGTCCTGGTCCAGAGGAAGCAAAGCAGCCTCAATCCTTTATACTTCTGATGTGTAGAGGCCGTTTGCAAAATGTTTCATTTAAAGCAAAAATTACTATTTTGGACATTTACAAAACATTTGTACAGTTGTCTTCTGACTCAAGTCACATAGTCTTTGTCAACCTTTTCTTCCTAGAGAACAGTGGCTTCCTACTGCTTCCTACTGTCCAGCCATGCACGTCATTTATGGTCATTATTTCATAATTTCATAATTACGCCGATTGTCTTAGAAATATGATTAAAGTGTACTTTCAAATGTACTGACAAGCATTTCTGGTGAGCTAAAATACACTTTAATGTCATTTCTTTAATGCACGAACAAAATATTATTAAAACAATTATTGTACAAAATGAAAAATAATAATACTTTATAATAAAATAATGTAATTTAAAGTCAAACTTAATTTGAGATTATTACAAAATGCACTTTTTAAAAGTACTTAAGTGTGTTAAGACAGTGTATTCTCTTTGTATTTTATTACCATATGCAAGTATATTTTTTTGAAAATATACTTTTATGATTTGAATTACACTACAAGTTCACATTCAGTTCATTTAAACATTTTTTCCCCCACAGGAATATAGGTTTTATTTTTTGGTATTGAATATTCTTGAAGAAATACAGCTGTACAAATAAAGCTCATTGTCTTATTCATTTTGAACATAAATGATAGTTTTGAAAAATAAGCTGTAGATGCATGAAATTTTGCTAATGACTGAGTTTGAATGAGAAACAAATGCCATGTCTTTTGATAGATATGCTTGCTGAATGCATTTGTGTGAAAGCAATTAAAAAGATCCAGTCCTGACAGACACTGCTGTTCAACCGACTGTATGATGAGTTTTGAAGATGTGCCGTATTAAGATTGCTGGTGAGTGAAAGACTGAATGTAGTTGTTTTGTAGGCTTTACAGTTGCCCACATCTCAAAGTCTTTGTAAGCTTCAAATCAAATCTAGACTTCTTTTACCTGAATCTTGGGGTCTACAGTACTGTTTGTGTCTGTCACTGCCGTGGTCATTGCGTTCAGTTGTTGATGGCAGCCTTGGCCACTGTTCCTCACAGTGTAATGAGGTATATGTAAGGACAACACCATCAGTTTTGTCCCTCAGGCAGGACACACATCATGGTATTATTATCTTTATGACAAGCTGTGACAATGGCAGGAACGCAGAGGTGTGAAGGGAAACCTGTATTATCTCTGAAGCCTTTGAGGATTCAGTGTATCTTGTGGACAGAAGTGTAGAGTGTCACTTTGTGTGGGTTTTGTGTCCACTCACCTGAGTCTCAAGAAGAGTTTGACGAATTGTTCTGTGTGAAACCTGTCATGACACTATACTGGAGCAGAGAGCAACTTTTCAAAGGAGAAGTAGGATTAATGCAGAGAGTATCTGACACATGCACCAGTAAGGCCATTGTTTGTCTGCAGAAAATAGTAGGATATATTTATCCTCTGGGTATAGGAGCCTATATGAAATATGTCATAAATAATGCTATTCATATTTCTGGTACACTTCAAAAAGTGGTAACCAGCGATTGTTACTTTAAAGAGATGTTTCTACCTGATTTAACCCATATGAAGTTATGGATTTGGTGGTATGTTGTAATGTATTTAGGTCGATTCAGCAATATTAAATAGTTTTTACTTGAATAAATCCTGTTAATTTAGATGTTACAATTTTTTCCAGTGTAAATTATATTTAACAGTCCACTAAAACAGGTTTTGCAGCACTTTTAAGTGAGATGAATGGCACTAAAAGGGCATTCAATATCCTCCAAAACAGATTAATGTGTATGTGCCAACATTAGGCTAAATTACTTTGGTTGTTTCACAGCAGTTCAGAAATGAAATGTACGTTGAGCGGCGCTAAAAGATTAATGCTCTATTGCAAACCTTACCAATAGTGTTAACAAAAGCAAATTTGAGATAAAATGCATTCACAGAAGCACTCATGTTGTTTTAGCTTGCTTTTACAAGTCTTTGAGCTATTTTATTATGACTTACGTTTCACTGAACTCACTGATTGAGCTATATTGAGCTATATTTCTACACTGGATTCGTGCAATGCTGTACCAGGTGATTTGCCGAGCAAGTTTACTATGTCAGAAAAACATACATATGGAGCTGGTTATGTGATGCAGATGTCAAAATGTATGATCTATGGCTAAAGCGTTTTAAGGTCATAATATGGTATTATGCAAGGAGCTGTGTGAAAATAAGTGATTAATCAGTAATCTGCCTCTGTAATGCTAATTTGGGGTTTTACTGTAAATAGTATTCATTACAGCTGGAAACGGAAGTGAATTTTGCAAAAATTCCAAATTTTTTAATGCAGTATTTACAACACTCAGTCAATCAATGTCGGATGAAATATCAGTATGGAACACCCACAGATCTCATGGACATGGAGGCATGTGGATGCCGTTTGAGACAGGACCACTGGCTCACCCAGGAGGTTTGCCTGTTTTAGTATAGCAAAAAGAAGGAATTATTAGTGATTTTCTACTGTATGTGTGAAAGAGATGCAGTTTTATAGGGTGTTTGCATTAAGGTCTGGATCAATTTATTGAGTTCATTTTTCATGCTGTGTCTCCCCGTCCCCCCCGTCAATACTTTCAGTACTGCAGAGATTCATAAAAACCTGGAAATATCAAGGAATATAGTGATTTTTCAAGCCTGAAAAAGTCATTGAAATTGGATGGGGAAAAAAAAGTGTAATTTTTTTTCTAGTTTACATTTATGTCTTAAAATATTTCATCTGTGAAAAATTGCTATTTGTAAACACAATAAAAGTATATTTCTTAAAAATGGTTGAAAGGTGTGAAACCTGATACTTTCATGTGAATCATGTGCAAAGTCTGTAAAACCTCTTGCAAATTCTTCTTCTGTAGGAAGACAGATACTTTATCATGCCAGAATATCACAGTCTTCCTCAGTGTAGTTTGGATTCTTTTTTATTTTGGAGAAATTAAATGTGTGTTTGCTTATCTGTTTTACTATTAAATGTACTTTTCTATGCTTTGGTAAACAATATATTTTAACATTTGGTTCATTTTCACTGCTGGCAAGCTGTAGCAGCAGTTAACCACTAGAGGTCCCTATTGTAATACATTCATATAAGGGAAGGTTTGGTACTGTACATTTGGGACATGTTTTTTCAACATATGCTGATTTTTCTTATCGGATATGGCAGTTTAATAAAAAAATGGTTGTGAGTGTATGCCATCTATTGAGCATGATGCACATAAAAACACAGATAAAGAGCTGTAGATGCTTATTTGATTATGTGCAGGCAGATTTACCGCCGTTCACTGAAGTAAACATTGCACATGAGTGTGCATATATTGAGCTATATTGCTACACCTAAGCTTGAATTTTAGTAGGGCTGAAGAAGAACATGTTTATACTATCTGCGGAAAGTAAAAGCATCTCAGCAAATCAGCATAACAGGAGTGGATAGAGGAAAGAGTGTCTTTGCTGTGGCACTGTGCTCACTAGTTATGTCTAGACAGTTTTCTCTGAAAATAAGACCAAGAACAAACATCACCTGCTGTGATGAGGATGAAGTGGCCCCAAGTGCTCTTCAAACTTTTCCAAAACTTTTAAAACAAGCACTAAAGAACACCTGCTCGAAGGAAATCCGAGTCTCTCATGACTTTCCCAGCATCTGCTAAATGATTGCAGTTGTAAACCTGAGCGGTTTCTGCTTTACTCTCCCTGGAAAGACACACAGTCAGTTTCATTCTTAGTTTTACCTGGAGGCAAGTTCACAAGAGTTGTATATTCACCATGAGGCTATGTCATAGTTTCTGGTTGCATTCAGTCATTGCAAACTTCAGCATGATTCACTGCTTGCAGGATAAACAAGTAGTGGTGGCCAACGGAAGAGTTTGTTGTTTCTAGTACAGACTAAAGTTATAATAATTAGACTTGAATAACACCTTATCTGATGAGGCTTGTTAAGAGGTGATCTAATACTTCTCTAATGCAGAGATTTATGATTTTACACAAGAAAACAGACAAAAATCCCATAGAGATACATTGATACATTGACTTGGGGGTGGACTCTTTCTACTTGGGCTAAAGTATAACCACCAAGTTACCACCCAGAACACATAACATTGTGACAGTGATTTTTGCATGGACAGATTAGATACCATTTGCATTTCCTTTTGTAAACATTTAGTACTTTCTTTAATGCTATGACAGTCATGTAGGTTTTTGTACGATGCTGTCCATGGTGCTGCTGAGTCCAGGTGCTGAAGTGCTGGACAGCTCCTCTAAATAACACATATTTTCTTTTGGTTTCCACAAGAAACCTGCTATAGGAGAGACGACTCACTGAACAGGTTGTGTTCTCTTTATTCACTAAGGTTTTACATGCTGTTTGTGAGAAACGTTGATTTGCATTTCTTCAGTTTTCAAGAAATATGTTATTACGCTATCAGAGATGGAAGGCTTTTACCTGGTTTTTACCCCAACAAAAATATACCTAGACTTTTGCATTTTCTAAAGAAAATGTAAGTGGTGCACTGCTACACATTTGCTAATGCATTCTGAGTGGTTGTTAGTGTTTTGCTATGCAGTTGCTAGGGTGTTTTTAGTGGTTGCTAGGTTGAAAACCCAACTTTAAGTTTCTATGATATTCTGATCTCTAGATATGACTCAGGTTCTTACTTTAATGTAAGCATATGGGATTTCTGCACTTATTGTATTGTTGAGAATTTTATTTTTAGTATTTTAATAATATATTTTCTTTGAAAAGAGCACGTGCACAAGAAGCTGTATGATTTGAGGAATCATTCATGCCTGTAGCAGAAATGGTGCAGGATATTTGTTCATATCACCAACCGTATGAGCAATAGTTAGTGATGCTTAGCAAAAAACATTAATGAACTCACGGTGGAGAGAGAAAAATTTATCCTGTCCTCTATACATAATTAAAATTAAATAATAAAGGGTTAATGTTGTTTCACTCTTTTGGGGATATGATGAAAAAAAAATACTATTTACTGATACATATGTATTATTATTATTCAAATGCATAGTAATTGGAAATGTTTTGTGATCAGTAAAAGAAGCGGTATTGAAGTGTTTTTTTAAGGTTAATTTTGCCATTAAAAAAGTAGGAAAATCTATTTTAATCTATCCTAATCTTATTTATTTTGATTTTTTTTGATTATACACAACTAATCTACTAACCTCAGTTGAAAGTAGGGACTTGACCCAGGCTCAGAGGTTATGGTAGTCTCGCTGTGTTTTGCATTGAAGTGTATCCCATAATTACAGTGGCAAGATTAGCCAACAGTGCAGCAGTGAGCTCACTGAAACGTGCCAGCTATCGAGCGTTAATTCATTACTCAGTCTGCTCCAATCTATATTTATCACTGGAGGTTCCATAGCACAACTTATTGAAATAAGCATTGATTTGAGAGAGCAGTCCACGGTGGGGTGGGGTACTTAATTTATTGTTTGCAATGTGCCTAATTATTGGTTTTGAAGTGTTTTCATACTCATTAACTAAGTCTTTTGTTCAATGGCTGGAGAGGGGAAACCACATCATCAGCCTAATGCAATGCTCAGTAAAGCTGCCTTAATAAAGTATTAGCAGTATATGTGTTAGTAAAAGCTAAATGTCTAAAAATTCAGCTTTCTTCTAAACTTTTAAACAGAAACCCTCTAAAACATATTGTGTTCATTTGTGAGTACTTACCCATATTACTAGTTTCTGTCACTGACATCCTGTTCTGGGGTGCAATTCCTAGAAGAATGATAGCCAACTATGGATTGTTTCCCAAAAAACTTGCAAGGTTGGAATTACAGCTCTTGACCTGTGGTTAGAAGTATAGTTTTACCATGACGTGGACTTAAATAGATCATACTCTTGGGCCCAATTAGCAAGCTAAAATGCAGTACATTCTATATTGGTCTTGATTTTTTTAATGTATTTAAAAGTTTTTTTAATGTAATTCTTGATATGATACCAACACTACCATGTTTTGATGCGGAGTTGTTTTTATTGTCTCTTATAACAAAAATATTTTATTTAAACCCGTAAAAATGCAGATCCTGTTCTAAATAATAGTGAAAAATCATTATTAGTCCTTTTAAAGTGACATTAATATAAAATACTAAATCAATTCTATTTCAAATAGTATTTTGACAATTTAGTTGAACATTGGAATAATTTTAGATGTTTACTTTAAAATAAAAATAATATTTACTCCACAATTCTAAAAATCCCTAATTAACAAATAGACATAATCGTTACAGCAGTATCTTGGAGAAATTACGTTGTTGACCTGCAGTCTACGGTAATTACATACCACATAACATGTTTTAAAAAATGAATGGCTTTGTTTTGTTTGTGCAAATGAACTATTGTTCTGACATTAACTGTGATCTCAAATCAGTTAATTAGTAAAGTTATTACTCCACCACCTGTGTGTGATGTCAATAAGGATAGTTCTATATCGTTGAACCAAGAAGGTTCAAATGAAGGAGGTATGACAATGTTGCTACGTTTTTTGGGAAATAGTTATGACCAGTTCAGGGCTCGCAAAATTTCAAAATCCCTGGTAGCCCTTCGGGCAGGTACTCTTCAGATTTTGGTAGCCCGAAAATTAGTTTAACTAGCCCAAATAAAATAAAGACCATAAATGTCAATCAAAAACATTTTCAATACACAAATATCAAGGAAATAGTTTTATTTGACTATTTACAGGCAATGCTCCCTCTAATTTTTTTTTTCTTGCTGAGCAAAACTTTTCTCTATTGGGCCGACATTTCGGGCACCTGAGCAAAAACATTCTTTATATACCAGACCTGTGCAGCACACACACAAAAAAGAAGTGTGAAACTTTTAACTTTAATGTGCTATTTATATTTGATTTGACCCTTGATGTAACTAAATGATGTACATTTTAGGTTACCTGAGAATTTTTTTTTACAGTATAGATACATTGCAGTTCAAAAGTTTGGGATCAGTAAAGTTTTTTTTTTAAAGAAGTGTCTTATGCTCATCAAGGCTGTAGCTTATCTATTTGATAAAAAAAACGGAATATTATTTCACAAAATAATATTGTGAAATATTATTGCAATTTAAAATAAATGTTTTCTATTTTAATATACTTTAAAATATAATTAATTCCTGTGAAGCAAAGCTGAATTTTCAGCATCATTACGCCAGTCTTCAGTGTCACATGATCCTTCAGAAATCATTCCAGTATGCTGATTTATAATCAATGTTGGAAACAGTTGTACTGCTTAATATTGTTTGGGACCCGTGATGTTTTTAAAAAATAAAAAGTTAAAAAGAACAGTGTTTATTCAAAATAGAGATTTTGTGTTACAATATACACTATGCAAAAGTTTGGGGTCAGAATTTTTTTTCTTTCTTTTTAAAGATACTTTAAAAAAGTTTAAAGAAAGTTAAAGAAACTTTATTCAGCAAGGATGTGTTACATGGATCAAATTGATAGTAAAGACTTATATTGTTAGAAAAGATTTATATTTTGTAAAATTGCTCTTCTTTTTAACTTTTTATTAATCAAAGAATCAAAGAAAAAAGTAACACATGTTCCAAAAAAATATTAAGCAGCACAACATTTTCACTGTTGTAAATCAGCATATTAGATCAGCAACACTGATAATAATTAAGCATATTAGAATGATTTCTGAAGGATCACGTGACACTGAAGAAGAATGATGCTGAAAATTCAGTTTTGCCATCACAGGAATAAATATTTTAAAGCATAGGTATTAAAATAGGAAACCAATATTAGACATTGCAAAAATATTTCACAATATCACTGTTTTTTCTGTATTTTTTAAAGAAATACAGCCTTGATGAGCAAGAGACTCAATCAAGCCACTCTTCTTTAATACATGAGGACGTTTATTTCACATGCCATGTCATTTGTGTTGGTTCTCATGTTGAGTGCACCGGTTCTAACTCTATAGCGACATCAACTCTATAGCGGTTTGCCTGAGCATTGCGATTCTTTCGCTTTTACTAACATTAAATCAAATGGCTTTCCCAACTATTTTTTGCGTGCGAGCGGCACATTATTTCTTCTGCGCGGTCGCGGTTGTAGAAGTGTGCGGCCGCGCGCACGCAGCTTAGAGGGAATATTGCGTGGGAGCCCTGTATTTAAGGTAGCCCGTCGGGCAGGGCGGTGATACATTTTGGTAGCCCGACTGGAAAACACAATAGCCCCGGGACGTCGGGCTAGCGATTTTGCAAGCCCTGCAGTTGGTTAGTTTATCCAATGATGCATCAGATTTAATCAGCGAGTTACATCATTGGATGGGAGACGCACCGCTGGACAGCTTGAATTACTTCAATTAGTCCATTTGCAGTCAAAAGAAGGAGTGGGGAAGTGATAGCAACCCATGTCTTCTCTCCTTCAAGGCCAGCAAAGTAATCATGGCCTGTAAGAATGAGTTCACCAGAGGCTGGAGAGCACTGAGGCACAGCCACGGATAACTAAGGGAATTAGACCTTGAGTAGAGACACAGCAAGAGACAGAGAAGACCATTTATAATTCACAAGCTCAGACACTTAATTAGTGAAGCAACTTTCTGCATGTCAACTAACACTGTGTCCTAACCAGACGCGATCTGATGGAGCGACAAGCGATAAAAGCTATCTTTTCCATGTAAGTCTGAGGTTTTTTTTCCATTATCAACCACAACCATAATAAGTAATGAGGGATGGGACATTCAATCACTTGGAGACATGCCTTTGTGATGCTTCTAAAATATTTAGTATAATGCAATGGAAAATATCAGCTTATTAGATATAGATATATTACAACTCTCATATAGTAAATTAATATGTTTGTTTGATATTTTTAACTTTTAAATATCTATCAAGTTTAACAGTTCAAATGAATGCAAACTGTTTGCTTGAATGAACTGTTTCCCAGTATCATATCATATGCATCAGAATCAGATGTTCATGTTCAATTATATAATTGCAGTATTAATAGTCTCAATCAGCATTCTGAATTACTTGATGACATGGAATATAAATGAGACTGTAATTAAAAATCCAATTTCACATTCAGCAAAGGGAAGACCAAGTCCCTAGTAGTTCCCGTGTCTTTGAAATTAAATGTTTAGCAAGCACAAGTAATGTATTTGAAGGGATTGTTCACCAAGCTAAAAAATGTTTCAGTTGTTTTTGTCTGTACAATGAAAGTCGATGGGGTCCATAACAACTGACCACACTGATGGGAAAAAATAAATATTTTTGAAAATACCTTCTTTTTTGTTTCACAGGAGAAAGTAATTCATGTGGGTTTGGTACAACATGAGAGTAAGTAAATGATAGCAGAATTTTCATTTTTGGGGGTGAACCGTCCCTTTAAGTGTCATGGTTAACTGACGTCTGTGATGGTTAATTAGAAGGGTATTGGGTCAGGTCATGCCCAGGTTGGGTTCATTGTCTCTGGCTTTGACTCAGACAGAGGAAGGCAGCTTTTAATTACTAGATATGGCTGTGTCACACACCAGCTCACCGCCATCACCACAGGCTGACAAACACGACTGATTGAGGCCTCAAACCCAGCGGATCGGCTGCATAAACTCTGCCTAATGAATTCCTGCCCGACGTTACTCCACCTCTGCCTCATATTAATAGTGATTAGTGACACTTTTGTAAGCTAATGCGGATCGCTGCTGGGGAGAGAGGGTGATGGAGGTGAAACTTATTCAAGGGAAAGTGCAGAGAAGAGAAGATGAGAAGCATCGCTGCTGCGGTGGACTGCCGCTGGGACGATATTGTCGTAAAACCACTAGACGGACGATGTGATTTATTGCGTGTGTGCATTGCTGCCTGCAGATTGTGCTGCAACAGCACTTCTGTGAACTATTTGATCAGCTGCTGTGGCTCAGCTCTGGACCTACTGTAATAAAGCACAAAACAGGTGCTCCGGCCAAATGAGCAAAATCACTCCTCAATGAGCACAAATAGAGAACACTTCCAAGAACTTCTATTTATCTGTTTGTCTGTCTTTCTATCAATCCATCTATTTAGGGTAACCAGACATCCCTGCTTTCCAGGTACAGTTCTGGGTTTTGTTGTCCTTCTGGAGCTGTCCGTGGATATGTCCCTGTTTTACAGCACAATCAAAACAGCCTGCAAATACACTGGGGAAAAACAGAATTACATGGACATGTGCCACTATTTTCACCATGAAGAACATAACCTGGACAAGAGCAGAGCACTATTATCATCAATTATCAAAAGAGACACTGTTATCACATACTAACTAAAAGTGTTAAATTAGTGGTGTGCGGTGGTGTTCTGAAATGAGGAGGTAAAGTCCTCAAAGTTTAGTTTTTTTTTATCAAATGTAAATGCATGTTCCAGTAAAATTTTCTTGTTTAAAATAAACATTATTTACACTATCACAAAAACAAAAAAAACATTAAAGGGGTCACACATCTTTTGGCAGGTCTTTGTACCATTAAAAACATCCTGCAATTTTCATTGCTAAAAACGACCTCCTCATTATAAACAAAGCATTTTTTTAATCAAGCTCCAAAAATGGCTCGTTTGGATCTGAGATGCAAGATTACATCACCCGGGCACAAACATTTGCATAAACACTGCCTCCAGGGCAAGACAGTGGCTGATTCCTGACAAGCCTTAAAGGAGCCGCTCCATAAAACAGGTCTTTTTAGACAGAGGGTCAGAATGAGGGTTGAAAATAATCATTTACATGTATTACAAAATAATAACTCAATAACAATTTAAACAATATATTTTATTTGTGAACTTATGTTCAGCTATTCTTTTTAATAGTTAACTTTTAACTATTTTTGAATTTGTCAGGTCATCAGTTATAAAAGCTCGGTAAATATTGCTCACAGACACTGAGATTTACTTTAAACTTCACCAAGCTGATTGCTCACTAAAAACTCCCACAGATCATGTTTTCAGGCCATTTAAAGTCTTATTTTGATGTAACAAAGTAGTTATATCTAAGTGTGTGAGTTGTTTACTTACTTTTGTAAATAATTTTTCCCATTAACGGCATTATATTATTTATTCAGACTGATTTGCAAATGCGGAACGCACACAAACAAAAGGTGAGATTTATCGCATGAACCAATCACAGACGAACATAAGTCATATCCAATCATAACACGATGGATGCATTGTCTCCTCTCACGTGACATTCCCCCATTCATTCTCAGTTACCCCCCACTAAAATTGGAAATGTCCCCAGTTTACATTTCAGAAATCTTGGACACAACCAGTCTGTCTGTCCGTTGGTTAATCCATCCATCCATCAATTCATCTGTTTGTTCATCTATCCATCTAAACGTTTTAATTTGATTTCATAGTGTTTTCAGTGAGAAGGTGATTGACAGCAGGAGTGTTATGAGTCACACAGATCTCTCTGCCCTCTGAGTAAACGGCTGTCTTCACTAAACGCTGAGGTCATGACAGTCTATCTGCCAGTGATTTCACACACTCTCAAGTCGACTCCAGCTCGAGGAAAGGAACTCACTGCTGTGGTTCAAGTCACATCCAGAGGGGTGGACACACTTTTCAGCTTACAGGCTAAAATGATTACTTATTTTCTTCAAAATACATGCAATTACCAAAACCTAAAGCAGTCATCAGATATTTATATAAGGCACTACATACTTTGCAAAATTGGCAATAATTATGTAATGTATCCTTACAATATCCAATGTTTGTCCTGTCTACTGGTTCCAAAAAAATATATTAAAAAAATAAAATATATAATATAGGGTACAACGGGGCTAAAGGCACACCTTAAGAAAAAATCTGCTATTCTCTGCAACTAAAATGTATAATTGCATGTCTAAGTTAATACGTGTTCAAAACAATCACTTTAGCAAAGTTTGTACTATTTTCTGCTTATTTTGAAAAAAAAAAATTATATAAAGGAAAGTATGTGGTAAGAAAATAAGTAAAGGCACAAAACCTTAAGTGGCTATTCAAAAATCTACAACTAATGTATAATGGCATGCATAAGTTAATACGAGGATCACTTTAAACAGACAACGTGTATGTCTTTCCATGTGGGGGATTTTGTAAAAGAATGGAAGTGAAAAGTATGTGAGTCAGATGCAGAAAAGAACCACCTGGTGGCTAGAAAAAATGTAGTGCAAGCAACAGGTTTGACAGCTCATTGTGGCTGGAGAAGGATGTCAAGCAACCGCACTCAAAAATTGTGGGGGAGATTCACAAAGAGTGGACTGCAGCTGGAGTCAGTGCTTCAAGAACCACTACGCACAGATGTATGCAAGACATGGGTTTCAGCTGTCGCATTCCTTGTGTCAAGCCACTCTTGAACAACAGACAGCGTCAGAAGCATCTCGCCTGGGCTAAAGACAAAAAGGACTGGACTGCTGCTGAGTGGTCCAAAGTTATGTTCTCTGATGAAAGTAAATTTTGCATTTCCTTTGGAAATCAGGGTCCCAGAGTCTGGAGTAAGAGAGGAGAGGCACAGAATCCACGTTGCTTGAGGTCCAGTGTAAAGTTTCCACAGTCAGTGATGGTTTGGGGTGCCATGTCATCTGCTGGTGTTGGTCCACTGTGTTTTCTGAGGTCCAAGGTCAACACAGCCGTATACCAGGAAGTTTTAGAGCACTTCATGCTTCCTGCTGCTGACCAACTTTATGGAGATGCAGATTTCATTTTCCAACGGGACTTGGCACCTGCACACAGTGCCAAAGCTACCAGTACCTGGTTTAAGGACCATGGTATCCCTGTTCTTAATTGGCCAGCAAACTCGCCTGACCTTAACCCCATAGAAAATCTATGGGGTATTGTGAAGAGGAAGATGCGCTATGCCAGACCCAACAATGCAGAAGAGCTGAAGGCCACTATCAGAGCAACCTGGGCTCTCATAACACCTGAGCAGTGCCACAGACTGATCGACTCCATGCCACGCCGCATTGCTGCAGTAATTCAGGCAAAAGGAGCCCCAACTAAGTATTGAGTGCTGTACATGCTCATACTTTTCATGTTCATACTTTTCAGTTGGCCAAGATTTCTAAAAATCCTTTCTTTGTATTGGTCTTAAGTAATATTCTAATTTTCTGAGATACTGAATTTGGGGTTTTCATTAGTTGTCACTTATAATCATCAAAATTAAAAGAAATAAACACTTGAAATATATCAGTCTGTGTGGAATGAATGTATACATTATACAAGTTTCACTTTTTGAATGGAATTAGTGAAATAAATCAACTTTTTGATGATATTCTAATTATATGACCAGCACCTATATATATATATATATATATATATATATATATATATATATATATAAGGCATTAAAAACCTCCCATCTGCTAATGAATACAGCTTTTCACCACACACCCAACTGTTCCAGGAAGTGTTCAAAATGAAAGTGTCAACCATTTAAATGCAATCACACAGTACATAAGGCAGCCTAAACAAGCACGCTGATTGCATTATTCTGCAGTAACAATCCCTCTGACCTATGCACAGTAGGAATATCAGATGCATTTGACAAATTCTGCTTAAATATTTGGACAGTACATTCAGACAGTCCCCTGGTCTCACCTCAAATATCATTCCCCAAGTGTTTCCTCAGCTCAGAATGTTTGGAATAGGAATCCTTTCATTGAAATGCACGGTGTTTCCTATAGCATAGCCATCCTCATATAACCGCAGCTGAGTGTTTTATTGACTATTTGAAAATGGCTGGCAAATAACCCGCTGTGCGGGCCGAGACAACCCACATGGCCATGGCCATTAAAGGGAATGATTTGTTGAGTATGAACCACACTTAAACCTCACTCATGTCGTACAAGAGTGCAAATGAGCAGTCGTTTGGATGTGACAGGGAATGCCATGCGCTGGAATGTAAAAATGGTTTTATAGGTGTAAAATCATCCCAATCAGACGTTTTTAAATCACTCACTAGCACGACTACATTAGGAATGTTTGTGTGGTTACAGAAGCACAAATGAGTCATTCTTATAGAGCTATTTTATAACAGAAAATTTCAAATTAGTGGTCAGCAAATGTGGAATGTCACTGGTTAATTTTTGAACTGTTATCGTGATTCTAAATATGTGGTTGCAAAGTACTGCACCAATAGTGTTACCGTTATTTATTACTTACATCAGTGCTTCATGTATGTTAACCCTGTACAGCAAGTTTGAAAATAACTGAATAAATTAATATCAATAGATTGTGGTGTGCCTTAATAAATCACTGTATAAATGAAATGAAAAATAAATATGTTTCTTGAGATATCTGGAAACATCTTGTGATCTTCTCTTCAGGCGAATTTGGTGGAGCAGCCCAACCTGGATAGTTTGCCGTAAACTTACTTTATTTGTAGATTAATTTACGTACAGTGAAAAGATGAATTGTAAATATCTTGGAAATGGCGTTCAATCCCTTTCCAGACTCATAAGCTTCAACAGTTTTCCTTGTGAGGGCCTCAGGCAGCTCTTTTGATCTTGGCATAATGGTGCCATTTACAGTACTTTAATGCTTATGACTGAACCTGACTAGTTTATTGAGGATTACAGTAGATGTGGCCTTGCTCTTTAATGAAGTTTTTGTAATTTTCATTTCATTTAACTATGTTCTACAGTTTTTTTTAACAATTTGTATAAAAACTACTAACCCTGTTGCATTTCAAATACTTTGGTCAGTGTGCAAAGTGTCTAATAATGACTATAAATGTCCTTTTTAGCAATCAAATATCATTGCACTACACCACATAATTTATAGTCAGTGCTCTTGTGCTAAAAAGTTATATTTTGAACTGGGTATATTTTGGCTGAGGTTAATGGAAACATCCCAAAATTCCTAAAAGCCTATTAAAACAAACAAACAAACAAACAAAACCTCTGAACCATGTGGTCAAAAATATCATTTCACTAAAAATATAATGCAACAAACTTTTTGCATTTTAAGAGATCTTTTGCACTATACATCTATCAAATAATGCAAATAAGTTTGGTATCCTGAGTAAATTATGCCAATATTAAGTCAAAACACACTATTGACACCATTTCATCAGTGATGCTAATATGATATATAATAAATGTAATTATTTCCTCCGTAGATTTTATATTCATACATGTAAAGAGTGGTTACCAAAAAAGCACACTGAACATTTTGCACGACCAAAACATTTTTCACTTTAATAGATTACATTTTTTTTATTTGAGTAATGTCGTCTTCCTTTATTTTTCTTATTTTATTGTTTATTTTACTTTAGTTCTTTCCTGTTTTCTGTTTTGAGCTTTGGTGTTTGATATTGTCAAATGTTCACTTTACTATTGTTATTTCTTATGTAGCCATTATATTTAATGATGACTGATTATGATTAATGACTGTGGACTTTTGTTGTACTATATCAAGTGGAAAGCTCTAATAAAACATCAAAAAAAAAAAAAAAAAAAACTAACACGAGAAGCGCAAACATGCCAGCTTCAGATAAACTGATTATCACACTTTTTTATTATAAAATAAATATAATAACAGTGTATGTAGAAAAGAGATTTTAAATGTCTTTCTAGAACAGGTGAAAGACCTTACCGTGTTAGACGTCAATGCCTTGATTTAGTTGACGAACTAGTGAACAATTTCATAAAACACAAAGAAAGCTTTGTCATCTGGTGAATAATGAGACAGGTGTTCGCTCCAGAGAAATTGACGCTCTATCAAAAGTGAAGAGGCATTTCATCTATGTCACCACAGATCTTGAGGGAGATGGCAGCATAAAGGTGGCCTGCTGTAGATGTAATTTTATTCATTGTTCAGTCAATGTCAGTGAAATCGTCTAACTTATTTCGCTATGAATGTCTTCCATTTGTGCTTCTATTATGAGTTCAAAATATAAAGTGGCCCCAAACTATACTTGGACATTATATTAGGTAAAAAATGCATAATTTGTTTTAAAGAATGATATAGTACAAGCACACATTTTAAGAAAATTGTTTTGCTAAAAGAGTTTTAAAATAATAAAACAATAGATAAATTATTTAATATAAATGTATTGTGGCATGCATGGCTCATGAAAAAAAATAAAAATAATTGTTGTGTGCCTGAGTAATGGTGATGGTAAATTTTCAAACCTCATAATTCTAGGAATCACATACCAGTGAAGCAGCTGCCTTTGAGATGAAAGAGAATGCTAATGTCTTTCCAGGTATTATAAACCCCCTCAATTTGAAAGGATTTGAACTCACCAAAAATCACCTTTACACCAGTTGCCTTAAAGTCATTGCAAAAGCAGCTTAGAAACGAGAAATTAATTCTGAGCTCTAGCAGTATTTGTTTGCAGATTTTTTCACTCGAGATGTGGACTTTTCCTCAACTTCTCGCTGTTTGGAGAGATTTGGTTTAGACAGCTTTTTTAAAGAGTCCGCTTCACCCCTGACATATACAGCTGGATGCTTAATTATTTACGAGACCTTTGAAATAAGTGTGGTGCTTGGATAAGCATGTGTAAAGGTGATGGTAATTTGCATTCGTGAAGCACTGTCCATGAGATTACACGAATTGATTGATGCTCTTTTCAGTCGCCCCAGAAACCACCTTGAGGATCAGTTATGAGCTGTATATCTTCCCAGGAGCAGCCCATAAAGCATATTCTCTTTTGCACTACATCTTTCAGATGGGGATGTGAGGTGTTATCCTAGACCAGCTGTCTGGATCGGTAATGAGAGAGTGTCATGTTAATGGAAAATATGAAGGTAGCCAATATCACATCGGCTTGAAGTTTCTTAATTATAGTGGCTCTTTTTGCATTTTCATCGTTCAGATGGCTGGTGTCATGGCTAGGTGCCCTATCCAACCCATAGATACAGAGATTTTTTTTTGTATAACAGTAATAAAGGGTTAAGCTAATGTTGGATGTATGCTAACAAATCTCATACGGAAAATAGCATTGGTTCCATGTCAATAATAAATTCTGATAACAGTTTTTTACTTTCTTCTGAAAGTAAAATAATGAGTGAGTAAATGAATGGATGAATTAATGAAAAAAAGATAACAAATACTTCTACCTCTTCTCCCTCATTCAGTCCAAACCCATATTTTTTATATTTTATTTTTTTCTTCCATCAGCTCCATCAGAATGGCCACACAAATTATGTTATTACAACACTGATTAGCTGCTGGCACCACAACTGCATGCACAGTCCCAAACACTTCACCAACAGTCAAGGTCCACATAAGCTTGTTTTCTATCATCTGGTCAAAATTTACAGCAAGGCATGCAAATTTGGTCCATTTTTTACAAAAACTGCACACAGGCTGAATGTAAATGTAACTCTCTGTAACGCCACTCTCTGACACTAGGTGGCGCTTATGGAACAGCAGAATTACAGCTGTTTGCCGTAACCTCCGTGGACAAAGCAGCATTGTGATTAAAACACTACTTTATTAGGTATTACATGGAGCGAAGATGAAAACAAAATGCTATCAAATCTTTTCTGAAGACAGTCAGAACCTTCAGAGGTACATTTACATAATTCATTCATTCATATATTCATTTGTATAATTCCCTTAGCACTCTTTTAAAACCTTGCAGTTTTCCGCCATGTTTTCACTCAAAACGAAACTACTCTGCATGCTGTGCGCACGTGACACTGTTACTGAAAACTGCTTTATGCTTTATAGTATTTATTTATCCTTAGTTGTTCAAATCGCCCTAATAGAATACGGTTTTAATGACAATTAAAATATGAAACGGTAATACTAACCGTGGGGAATTTTATCATGATTTATCATCAAACCGGTAATCGTTACATCCCTATTACTAACATTTGCAATCGTCAATTCACTGGTATTTGCTGCATTATTTAACGCCCAAACAGAGCATGTCTTTTTAAAGCAGGCGGTAATTTGCGCTACTCTTTGTAGATTGCGCTGGTCGTTATGGAAATAAGATGTTGTGTCTGTGTTCTTTAATGTGCACCTTGTCAGTAAATCACCCACAGAATTTTCCCCTCCCATTGGCACTTTTATGGAATTGCGCTCTAACGCTAATTTGCCCTGTTTCGTAAATCTGGCCCTAAATGTGTAATGTGTATTAGATGACAAGAAAAAAAAAAAAACTGTTAAATGTAATGTACCCAGGCATAGTAAGGACATCGGTAAAACAGACCATGTAACATCAGTGGCACAGCTTCAATTTTGCGAAACTACGAGAATATTTTTTGTGTACAAAGAAAACAAAAATAATGACTTTATTCAACAATTCTTCTCCCCGAGTTACCATCTTCCGCCATTTTGGAGAGTACCACTACGCATGCACTTGCTTTCCACTGAATGTAATCAACTTTTGGGGAGGAATGCGTCAGCCAAGAAACTGCCATTGAGAAGAATGTGAATGTGAATAGATAACATTCTCCAGGCATTATCCTTGGTTAAAAGTGAACCAGGTTCAGTTGAATCCAGTTTAACACTGAGACACATATGCTGTTGTGTGAGCTCTGCATTTGGTGCATCTTTCCTCATCAAGCGTGCAGCACCTGACGACCTCCCCTGCCATCCGTTCTGACTCCGCTCTGGGGTGGGCAACGTTTCTGGAACATTTCCTTAAGTTCTTCTCTCCTGTCAGCCTGGCCCAGAGGTAGAAAAACATCTGCTCTGAAAGTTCACCTCATCATTCATCTCCCCAGCAAAGCAGGTTAAAATGATGGATTTAATATGCGTTTATGGCATATGTCTGCTGTTCCCAGGAAACTCTTCCATTAATATTCAGATATGCAGAGCACTTTGCTTTCAAAGGAACAGGCTGTGTCTTAAAAGACTGGTAATTGCTTAAGACTTATTCGTTCTTCCTCTCATTAAATCATAAATAGTGCATGGACTTTGAATAGATTTATAGAATAGTTATAAGTTTGAAACAGAGTGTTTAACTCTTCAAGTTTAGTCCTAAATACTTTTCATTTTTAAAGAGATAATGTCATATTTTTCATGGCAAATATGACTGGCAGGTTTAGTTACAATACGCTCCAGTAACAGTGACAAAACTCTAATCAACAAATCACTCATGGACCACATATTTAAGCACTGTGATGTCATTATCGTTCTACGCACACAATTCGTCTTCACCTGTCTTCATTAACTAAAGTAATTATTTCTACGTCTGACAGGGCACGACATGGAAGGTCAGCGCTGCTGACTCTTCTAAATTACCCCAGCTCTACTTACAAAGTACTCCTGAAGAACCCCGTAAGAAGTTACACATGAGCCGGTTAATCAGCAGTGCGGAGACAGCCATCAATTCTAAGCGCTCATATGACTGGAATCCTAATGTTGACTGCTCAAATGTGGGAGTGCTTTATCTTTATGCGCATCACACGTGCGTATAAGTGCAAGTGCTATGAATCGAGTAATTTGTTTTGATTAAATATTTTGTTAATGAAAGCACTTGGAGTTTAAAAAAAAACAATGATGTAACTTGCCTTAATTTTAGTGATAAATGTCTTTAAAAATGGTGCACTGATAAAGACTCTAAATTAATGCGTTGCATTTAAACAAAAAAACAAGAAACCTTTACTTTTTAAAAGGTACTCATGCAAATTTTCTGTTTTTATATTGTTGTAAAGGCCAAAAATTATGAAACGTGAATTATTTAAGTCTACGGCATTTTTGAGCCAAGTGGACTTTGAATGCAGCTTCCAAAAGACAAAAAATAGCCGAATAATATTTTTTATATTTGATACAGTCACGCTGACGTGATTAGATCGTTTAGTGTGTCACATAACCAGCTGCTAAACTAAAATCTGAGTTTGTTGTTATAATTAGTAACTTACAATGTTTTTATTAAATTCACATTAAATACAAAGTCAGTCGTATGAAAAATATTTTATGGCATGACACCCATATCCGGTACTTTGAAATTAAAATTTGGTATCTATCAGCTTACCCCAAGGGCATCCAAGATGTAGGTGTCTTTTTTTCTTCAGTAGATCCAATTTTGATGTTTTTAGGTCAAACCGTTCTAGTCTGTCAGTCATATAATGGCAGGTATAGGTCACTGTCTCTATAAGAGGGAAAAAGAACATGCACAGAGAAATTCAAATTAAACAATTCCCCATCGTAACTACACATTGAAGGCCTAAGACACAAAACGAGCGGTTTGTGTGAGAAAACGAACAGTATTTATATCGTTTTTTACCTCTTGTACACAACCATGTCCAAGTGATCTGAGTGCACACACACATCCGGTGTGTGACGTGTGTGCGCGCGCTCTGGCTCACGCTTGACGGAGGCCGTGTCTGAAGCGTGGTGCTGACGCAACTTCGTGGTATTTTCTTGTTGGAAGACGCGCACTGTCATCGCTCGTGTCGTTTCTGAACTGTCTACTCTAGGATAATGATGACTTCTTTTAAGCAGACCCGCTTGCTGTCATGCATTGTATTTCTATACGAGCGCTCCATGTATCCGTTTCATTCATCTGTAACTAGCCAAACACACATGCCGCAACTCCACCCTCCTCACCCTGCGTCACATCCACCTAACCATGTAAAAAATAACAGATCCAGGAACAGTTTATTGAGACATGACACCGGCGAAAAAAAAAAAAAAAGGAATCTTACTATGACGAAGGATTAGTCCATGAATAATATTTGTGCCATTCCGAAATTAAAGAGCCATCATTTTGTACCAAAAGGAATATACATAACCGTATATAATAATACTGTCAAACAATTCAAATAATTTTTTAAAGCACCACGCTTCAGACACGCCCTCCGTCAAGCGTTGACGGCGAGCTACAGATGAATGAAACGGATACATGGAGCGCTCGTATAGAAATACAATGCATGACAGCAAGCGGGTCTGCTTAAAAGAAGTCATCATTATCCTAGAGTAGACAGTTCAGAAACGACACGAGCGATGACAGTGCGCGTCTTCCAACAAGAAAATACCACGAAGTTGCGTCAGCACCACGCTTCAGACACGCCCTCCGTCAAGCGTTGACGCCGACACCCCGTGTGAATGCAGCGTGAGCCAGAGCGCGCGCACACACACGTCACACACCGGATGTGTGTGCGCACTCAGATCACTTGGACATGGTTGTGTACAAGAGGTAAAAAACAATATAAATACTGTTCGTTTTCTCACACAAACCGCTCGTTTCGTGTCTTAGGCCATCAATGTGTAGTTACGATGGGGAATTGTTTAATTTGAATTTCTCTGTGCATGTTCTTTTTCCCTCTTATAGAGACAGTGACCTATACCTGCCATTATATGACTGACAGACTAGAACGGTTTGACCTAAAAACATCAAAATTGGATCTACTGAAGAAAAAAAGACACCTACATCTTGGATGCCCTTGGGGTAAGCTGATAGATACCAAATTTTAATTTCAAAGTGAACTATCCCTTTAAGTAAAAAGACAGGGTTTTATGTGTATATAGATTACACTATTAGGCTACTTTGCCCATCGCCCATTATAGATCAACTAACATAATCTATAAAGGTGCAAAATGCATTTATTTACACATATTTGAGAATCGAGATATTTCATGATATATTTCAAATAAAAAGGAAAAAAATAAATAAAACAAGCCGATATCAGTTATACAGTGCTATCGTGGCTGCTGTGTGTCACATGACACGCATGACAACCCCCCCCCCCACTCCCACTCATGCCTCCTCAAAAATAATGAGTGCATGACGCCCCTGTCCTTAGCAACTCATTAATAATCTTTTTTTTTTATATATATATATATTTACAGGAGGAAATTTACTAAATATCTTCATGGAACTTGATCTTTAATTAATATCCTGATGATTTTAGGCATAAAAGAAAAATCGATAATTTTGACCCATACAATGCATTGTTGGCTATTGCTACGAATATACCCGTGCTACTTATGACTGCTTTTGTGGTCCAGGCTCACATATATATTCAATTGAATGTGGCTTTTAATAATATAACTGATCTACTGATGGAAATGATTCATTGAATATACTATTATCCCACTGACCACAATGACATGGCTGATTCAAGTTTATGAAGGTAACTTTAAGACTTTTTAAAGACATTTTTAAGACTGATTAAAAAAAATTAAGGAAAAAATCATAGGGGACACGATACATCCACATATCCTTTAATGTAAATGTAAAAAAGGAGAACGCAATGAATTGTATTAAGAGTAGTGTTGTCAAAAGTACCGACCGCGATACCATTCGGTACTGAAATTTTAAAAACGTCCATTTTCCGCTAAGATTTGAGCGCTGTTGAGCGGATTATTAAACAGCGCTGATTGGTCATTGTGTTCACGCACTCAACAGATAGGTCTGTGATTGGCTTCATTGATCATAGCTTCACACTCTTCACCGAGCGCTTCATTGATCATGATGGACGTTTTTAAAATTTCAGTACCGAATGGTATCGCGGTCGGTACTTTTGACAACACTAATTAGGAGCACTTCAAAGTTTAAAAATTCAACTTCCAGCCAACCTCCATTACTTTTTAATTAATTTCACACACACACACACACGCAAAGCTTAAATAGAATATGTAAATAAGGTTTAGTGTATATTTTGATCACACTGCACAAATGTAATGTTCTTCATGAATATTTTTGTCTTGTTTTTCAGTGAAAATGTCTAAAAATTCTAAAATCAAGATGACATAAGTTTTGCACTTTTGAGAAATGATTAAAATGAATTGAGTTTATGATTAAAAAGACAAATATTTGCCAATGGGCTCAAAATCAATGCAATTTGAAGGGGAAACTAGTCTGCTCTATTGACAGACATTTTTTTTAAGCATAAACTCACTTAATTTTGGTCAGTTTCTCTGAAAAGACTTATAAATATCTTCACTTTGCATCTCAAGTAATTGTATATTGATTTAAGGATGTTTATTTTTGCTCAAATTTAAAACTTTTTAAGGCTTTAATTTGTGGAAGAGCAAATGACAACATTTTAAGACCCACAGAAACCCTGAATGATCCCAAAGATTAAAAATTTCAGGTGGATTCAAGTGTAGATTCAGTGTACTTTGTTGTATAAGAAACCTTACTGTAATATTACTAGTCAACTTTTGGTTGTCCCCATGAGCTTTGTGAAAATTTTTGAAATTACACCCTTGTCCTTCTCCATGCCACCATGTAGCGAACTCTATTTTGTGTATGCAGTCATAATTAATGTCCTTGAGGGAGTCATTCCACAATATTGCCATATATTGATTGTGTCCCTCAATTCTTAAATTAGCATAATAGCCTTGTTAACAACAGTTTATTTATTCAGGGTAGTACGTCCTCCAAGCTGTTTCTTCCTTATATTTTGTTTTATGGCTCCTTATGTTCAGTCTGCAAGTCATTGGTGTACACTAAATACAAATGGCCAATGGCTCATTTCCATACAGTATGTGTCTGCTCATCTTACAAGGAATGTTAATTATTTTTTTCCTTTATATATTTATACAGCCGTGTTTAAATTGCTCTAGACCAGTGGTTCTCAATCCTGGTCTTCAGGGCCTCCCAACACTGCACATTTTAGATGTCTCCTTAATCTAACATACCTGACTCAACTAATCAGCTCATCACTCCATGCCCTGAAATTGTCAAATATGGGAGCTTACCAAAATATGTAGTGTTGGTGGAACTCCAGGACCTCGACTGAGGACCATAACTAGAGAAAGATGTTAACACTTCAAAATTAGACAGTCTAGACATGTTTAATGAGCTCCACTCAGTCTCCACTTATGGTGTCTTCATTAGAAAGATTCAGTAAGATTGCTAAAGGTGATGTGTATGAATTTTGAAGTCAAAATATTTTATATCATACCAGTTTAATATGGATAGACAACTAAATAAGTAAGCCACTGTGACTCAAATCTGAAATGTTGCTATGCATGTAAGAGCATCCTGGGGTATGTTAGCTAAAAGCAACTAACAAGTTACCAACAGAGTTCAGTGGAACTTGCGACCATAGCTAACAGTGCTTTTGTGAAACGCACCCCTGATCAACCCGAGACAGTAATGCAGACTCAACCAATGTTGGCAGAACTAGCCTACCTGCTTGTCTGAACCAATGAAAGATGGATTTGGGGACATTTTGCAATTCTGTCTGGTGATGCTAATAACCCATAAATTACACATTTCAGCTTTGCTCTTTTTTTTTTTTTTTTTCTTGAGTAGGTGACCCAGTTTCTGACCCAGCAGGGCTGACTGTGCAGTCTGGTGAATGGACTGGAGAAACTCTTTCTTATTAGCAGCAATAAATTTTGCTGGAGTAATTGACTGTAACAAACTTAAAGCCTGTTTGTGGTGGGAACATGAACATTTTCTTTGCTCAGAAAGTAGGCTATGATCCGTAAAAGAAGTACAGCGTTAGATGGCCAGAATGGAAACTGACCTGAAACATACACTTGCCCAAGCCTTATTTTATGCATTTTGTTTCAATTTATAATAATGCAAATGCACATTGAATTCTCAGCATTGCTGCAAAAGGCATTGGGCATTGGTATAAACGATAACCTTACAATTCATTTCCAAATCTAATTGCCTTATTCAGGGTTTCTGTAAGTCTTAATTCAGTTTGTTTAATCAGAGCAGAGAGTCAAAAATTCATATAGTCATGGTATTAAATGTTGCATCCGCTGGAGAAAAGTAAGTAAATAAATAAATAATCTTTCTTGGTATATTTGATTCCCAATACAAATATCTAAACATCCTTAATTCAAGACGGACAATGAAGAAATATTGTTTTCTGTTTTCTTTTTCAATTAAGTTGATTATTCTGAGCCATTGGCAGATATTCGTTCTTTTATTAATCATAAACTCATTGCATTTTGACCAGTTTCACAGAATACAAGACTTATTATCTTCTCAAGTAAATATATCTTTAATATCTATATCTTATATATTTAAGAATCTTTAGACATTTGCACTAGAAAACAAGACAAAAATGCTGAGGAAGAACAACTTTTTTGTAGTGTGATCAGAAGGTACAGTTATTTCCATATTCTAGTATTTGGGAGCAGAATAATTTAAGCCTTAAGATATTTTTCTGTTAAATGTATTAAAAAGTAATGAAGATTGGTAGGGAGTTGTGTTTTCACTTTGAAGTGTTGCTAATACTACAACTTGTGTGCTCCCTAGACATTTAGATTTAGAGAACATATTGACATATTGTGATATTGTCAGGATCCTGGACTGTTTTGTTGTGTTTTTGCTCCCCATGTGTTCCCTGTGACCCAGTTTCTCCCCAGTTTGATTGTTAATTTGATTCCAGGTGTGTCTCGTCGTCTTCCCCAATTATCCTGTCTTTAAAAGCCCTGTCTGTTCAGTTTATGTTTGTCGGGTCAACTTGTTCAGTTTGTGTGTTTCCTGTTATTCCCAGTATTGGAGATACCCTGTTTATGGACTTTATTAAAGATTATTTCGAATATTCCACGTCTCCTCGTTCCTCCCCGCACAGGACGTGACAGATGACCCGACCTAAAAAAGTAACTTCTACGTCTACCCTCCGTTTTGTTTCTGTGTTTTACCCAGTGTTTTTCTTTCCGTTGTGTGCCCCATGGATCCCCTCCTTCGCCCCGAATTCCTCCTCCTCCTGCTGGAGCAGGGGGAGCGTTCGTTCGAGGATCATACTAGATTGTTTCTAGCCCTCGCTGAACTCACCAGCTACCCGGACAACGCGCTCTGCTCATTCTATGACGCAAGCCTCAACACCGCGTGCAGAGCGCTGTCGTCCGAAGATGGTCCTCGAGCGGAATTCGCCGCCTTCATGGAGTGGACTCTGGCGAGAAACGGATCGCCCCTCACAGTTTCCCAAGAGGATGATCTCGCCAGATCCACTCCCCACCATCTCCCCGCAGTGCGGAGCATCAGCCCGAGCCCACCGATGATGGAGAGCCATTTCCCGCCGCGATCTGCGAGCCAGCACGAAACTGAGCGGATGATCGCCACGGAAGTTGAGCCCAACCCGTCAGACCAGGCAGGTGCGAGAGCCGGCGACAGTGCCCACCACGAGGGAGCCAGCTGTGGACTGTGTGAGCGCGGAGTGGAGCTCCGCCCCCTGCACCGTGGCTGAGGGTGAGCTGATTCTACCTCTGGGACTGCTGGACATGGAGGGGAATTTGATTGACTGGGAGACTGAGCTGGAGTTCGAAATGCCCCCTCTCCTCTCTCCGTCGTCCCCGCTGGTCCCGTCCAGCCCTGACGGGGCTTCAGATTCTCCAGTGCCAGCTCCTCGAATGTGCTCTCCAGTGCCAGCTCCTCGAATGTGCTCTCCAGTGCCCACTCCTCGAATGTGCCCTCCAGTGCCCGCTCCTCGAATGTGCCCTCCAGTGCCCGCTCCTCGAAAATGGAGCGTCGACCCGCCATCACCTCAGGACTCCTCTCCTCTGGCTGTGCCTCGTCGCTCCGCCCCACCGGCTCCGTTGGGCTCCTTCCTCCCTTCAGCTCCACCTGGGTCCTCAGTCGCTCCGGCTCTGCCGCGGATCTCTGGAGCTACGCCTTTGCCTCGGTCGCCAGAGCCCTCGGCTCCACCCTGGCCCCCCGGATCCTCGGCATCCCCCTGACTCGTTGGCTCTCCGTCTCCGCCTCGGTCTCCTCCTCCACCTTCTCCGCCGCCGTTGGTCGGCCCCCTGGAGTCGGCGGCCATCCCTCCACCATGGCTCCTCCCTCCGTCGGCTCCACCGTGGGTCACCATCATGGCTGTGGCCTGGGTCATGCTCTGCTCCTCCTGCTCCGGATCCCTCCTGTCTCCTCCCTGGCTCCTCCCTCCTTCGTCACCTCCCTGGTCTTTGTCTGCCGGCCCCCTCCCGGATGTCCGTCCTCCTCCTGAGCCACCTCCCAAGTTCCCACCCTCCCCTCACCTTTGGATGTTTCAACGGTGCGAGGACGCACCTTGCGGGAGGGGGGCGATATGTCAGGATCCTGGACTGTTTTGTTGTGTTTTTGCTCCCCATGTGTTCCCTGTGACCCAGTTTCTCCCCAGTTTGATTGTTAATTTGATTCCAGGTGTGTCTCGTCGTCTTCCCCAATTATCCTGTCTTTAAAAGCCCTGTCTGTTCAGTTTATGTTTGTCGGGTCAACTTGTTCAGTTCGTGTGTTTCCTGTTATTCCCAGTATTGGATTTACCCTGTTTATGGACTTTATTAAAGATTATTTCGAATATTCCACGTCTCCTTGTTCCTCCCCGCACAGGATGTGACAGATATGCTTACACTGCACAGGCGATTAGGTTTATGGGTGGACCTTCATGCTTACATTTTTTTTTTTTTTTTTTTTTTTTTTTTCTAAAAACCATAAGAAACAAATTTATACGAAATTACCACTATAAAATAGTTGTTTTCTCATGAGATTGGTTGGATTACGAGTGGAACTTCTTGATGTTTTATCTACAATTCATACATGTTTGTATGAGTCACAAATTAATAGGGAATTGCCAACTTGAACAACACTTATAAATTCTCACGAGAATGGGCTGAAATATATGTCCATAGCAGACAAATCCTCAAGCAAGAAAACCCTCCGTTGCAACCGATTTGATTTGATCTTGAATGCTTTGGCAACACCACAGTGGTCACTTTGGGTAACAGGACCCAAGACTGTCATTAGATGCCTGCTGTGGTTTTGACCAGTGATTTCAGAAATAGAGAGAAGTGATTTCATCTTTTCATGGTTGACGGGGGGAATGGTTTTGACCTGAATAAACATTGATGATATTTGAGCTACATTCATGATGCTTATTTTGTTCTTTTTAGAGCTTGACCACTCCTGGTAACTATATGCTGTAGAAAAACATATCTTCAGTGATGACAGAAGTTTCATTTTAGGGTGAACTTGAATTGCAGCCTTGTGTTAGGCTATTGTCAGAAAATTTAAATTATGTGTCTTTTGAAAGGTGAAAGACTACATATTTTTTTCAGGGGAGAAAAAAAAAACTTCCCTGCAGCTTCTGAAAAGACAAGCTTATACCTCTGTGGACCAGCACAGCCATTATTAATCAACAAAAATGCTGCTCAACCAGTATAGTATGGTAACCAACAATAGCACATGTTTTTTCAACAAGGATACGGCAATTAAACCAGCTCCCCAGTTTCTGCACAAATAGATGTCTCCTGTGGGCATTCATTTAAAAACGATTTAGTATTTTGGAAGGATTTTCTTGTAAGACATCGATTCATAATTCATAAAATGCTATGAAGTAACACACAAAGACATTTCAACGACCTCAGCAGTAAAGTTAAGCTATAGATCCTAACAGGCGCGAGGCGTGTTTCTCTCACTGCATCGGGATTGTTATGTGCAGCTTCACTCACACTCCCGTCGAGTTCACGGTGCGCGATAGGACCGTCACCCGCTCATCCCGCTCTGAAACGACCAAATAACCGTCCTGAGCCACAGTGGAGTCTGACTGAGAGCTATCGTCTGCTGCTGGGGTCTAGAACAGCCGAGGGTGAATGACTGTAGAGGCAGTGTAGTCTCGGAGCGCTCAACAGGGTGCTGAGAAAGAAGAACCGGACCGGGCGGAACCAGCCGAGACACCGACGCTGACACACACATCCATCACACCGAAGAAACCAAATGAAGGAGAAGAATTTAATCGAAACGGCCAAAATGCAGGGAAATATGATGGTAAGCGGAACATATTTATTATCAGACGAGCGCGTTTCAGAGATGATACTGAAAGTGACTTTCTGTGAATAACAGATTTGTTTGTTTGGCGTTTTTTCTCACTCGCAAAAGCAAAAACAGCGTTTAATTTGCACTCCATAACAATAAAAAAGTACTGTGATCCTACCAGGATCACATACCATTATGTAGCCTATACCATGATTATGATACTGTGTGATATAGCCAATATGAATACCATGGTATTAACGTGGTACTCTAAAGGTGCTTCAAATATCATCGTATACTGTCACTGATGTCCAAAAATAAAATTGTATTGTACTAACATTGTATTGAGGAAAAAAATACCATAGTACAGAAAATAAACTTGATATGGACGTGGTAGACTACATGAAATATGGTATTACCTTGTCCAAATATATATATATATTTTAAATAAAACTTTGTCAAAAGAAAAAGCATTATAAAAAAATAAATATATTATTATAATACTGTGACAGTAAATAAATAAATAAATAACAAGTAGGATATTACCATGTATGTCAAGGAAAGTATGGTATTGCCATGACACCACATTTAAAACACAAGAATATAGTGGTACCTTTTGTTAGAGCTGTTTCTATTTCATATAGGCCCATATATGATAATGATATACAAACTGATCCTGAGAGTCAAACCCAATCACATTGGGGTTGCTGACTTGATGCTCTACCTACTGAGCTACAGGATCTTAGATTTATAATATAAATATATATATGAGTTTTCTATGTTTCTATGTTTTTTTGGTTTTGTTTGTTTGTTTGTTTTCATAACGGCAAGTGATTCTGCAGCCTCTATACAGTAGATCGGAAATGATGGAAAACTTTAATAGTTGTTGTGGGATATACATTTAAACATGTTTAAAGCCAAGTGAAGCACATGGGATCTTATTTATGTTAGGGCTTTAGCCTGCATTAAACGCAAAGGTGACCTTTAGTGTCTGGGGTTCAGATGAGAGAGAATTCATTAAAATTTGATCGCACTTAAAGCACAGTGGAATATTGGGATATTACAGCTCCGGGCTCACTGTGTCAGTGACCTGCAGAGACTGAGGTCCAGACACAAACCTCACGGTCCGTCAGGCTTCATTCAGTTGAAACTCAGACTGATCTGATACCAAATACTGAAAATAACTTTACACTGCATTCATGACAGGGAAATATAAGTATTTTCCCTCTTTAAAATTAAAAAAGATATACAGAAACTACTCTGAAAGTGCCTGAAATTGAGACTTTCATTGCATTTAAACAAACAAACAAACAAGATTTTAAGACTATTTGTTTTAGCCCATGATGTTCTTTACTTTTTTGGTGTCACATTTGCAAGCTTACTGTTAAGAGGGAGCAAATGCTGTTTGTATTATTATAAAACGCAACACTCTGAAGAGTGTCCTCCACTGAGACATACACTAATGCGCTTTTACCATTAGATGCACAATTCTACCCTTCATGTACGAACAAGATCCTTGTCCAGCAAGCCATGAGAAATGTCAGTTTGAGCCATGTACCTATCTGACAACCTGTCTGCTTTTGTTATCCTCGTGAGTTCGAGCTGGTTGAATTCCTCAAGCTTGCACTGTGTTCTCAGACAAAGACCCTCAGCTTGATTTAAAGAGACGTCTGATCAGTAGCGATGGTTAAAGATACAATCCTTCCTGACTAAACAATATGCCTCGACTGTTTCTCAGTGATTGATGAACAGATGATTGCTTGATCACTACTTGGATCATTGAGTGTGTTTAAAAGCATGTTCTTAAACTGATGCTTGATAAGATGACAATGCATGTGGTCATGTAAACAAGTTAAATCGCTTTTCATTTATCACGTCATAAGGTCATAAACAGCTTAAGTAAAAACTGATCGACACGGCTAGAGTTTTCCCCATTACCCCAATTTTGCCCAGCATGTAAATACTTTAACCTGTGTTCTGTCTGCTTATTGAAATGTGTAGGCTATATGTAATATTATGTAACAGGAATGAATCCTAATGGCATATTTAAACTCACCCAACTAGAGCAAGTGTTTCACGGTAAGGGAGGAGGAAATATATAGCAATATATTGCAATCTTTCTTAACCCAAGAAATTATAAAAAAATATGTTCTCATCTCATGCAGCCATGTAGTCATATAAACTTCAAATATAAGAGGAAAATGAGTCAGTTTCGCGCTAACATTTTGGAATACTCTGGGATTTAATGCTTTATTTATCATCACAACTCACTCAAATGAAATACTCTTATACATGGATGCTTATTTTTTGACGTCACCATTGGGAAATAACCAGATTTTTTATCAAGTCTTGTAAATGTGTTTACGTTTTGCCGGGTTATTGATTTGTATGTAAACTGGTAAAACAGGTTAGTGCAATAAACAGTTTTTTGGTTGTTATCAGTGTATTCATGTTAATGTAAATGTGCTCAATGAATTGGATATTGAAATAGAAAGTTATCTACAGCAGGCCACTAAGAAACTCTGGAATAACTGGGCAAGAAATGAAAATATTTGTAAAGTTGCTCTATTTTAATAACATCTGTGGTTTAGATTATATTCCAGGCAGAAGGACTGCCTAGTCTGGAGTATGAAGTTAATGGCATGAGTTTTATTTTTTATTTTTTTTATTTTTTGTCTGCTTTGATATCACTGCTCAGGATAGTAGCAGTTTTGTCATGATGTAATTTTCCTGCACATTAGCAAAAATGATATGTAAATTGCTCACTGCATGTGCCAGCGAAGCAACTGTCATTGAGATTAATATGAATAGTAAAGGATAAGTATTAGAGACCTTCTTGGTGTAAAGCACAGAAAAAATATGATTTCAAGCAGGGTTTGAGTGTTCAGTATATATTTCCTTTAGAGGCAAGTGTGCTCTAAGGTTTTTGTGGCCATATATCCATTGGTCGTTTGTCTTTGGAGTCTAGTGGAGAGTGTTTATGTTATTTTATCCATGTAGAGCAAACTTGGTACTAGTGTAGCTCTTTGCTTTGATTACTGTAATTTGAGCATTGCAGTGGCCACTCATGGGTACTTTGGTTACTTAGTGGCAAAGAGGAGCAAATGAAGGCATATTGATGTAATTATATAGAAGGCCATTTTATGAAAAATCCTATGATCACATATAGCAGAACAATTTTTTACAGCTAAAATCTGAGAATAAAAATTAGAATGAAGTCTGAAGTATCATGTGACACAAAAGACTGGAATAATGGCTGCTGGAAATTCAGCTTTGCCATCACATGAATAATTTACCTTTTAAAATGCATGCAAATAGATAACAGTTGTTTTAAATAAGTAGTAATATTTTGCAATATTATCCTACTGTTTTACTGTGTTGTTGATAAAATAAATGCAGCCTTAATGGGCATAAGAGACTTCTTTCAAAAAAACATTATTCCAAACGTTTGACCAGTGAACCTTAATGTAGTATTCTCAAGATATGTATCTTGCAGTTCCTTCATGGCACCTGCTCCGGGTTGATTGAAAGTTAACCAGCGTGACCAGAGCTGGATATGTGACATGTCAGTTAAACTCACACATAAATCTAATGAGCAGAACATACAGGATTGTCTGTCTACAATCCCAGATAAAGCGGCGTGATCATGCTGGTAAATGTGGGCTTGCGTGCGGCTGGGCTCCATGCAGCGGTTTATTTGATTGGGGTTGGCCCGCTGGACGAGTTCGGCGCACAAGCGTGGAAAGAGGTCTGTGATTTATAGTGACCTTTAAGTGGGCCGCCGTTTCTCAAAGCTGGATCTGGCATCTGCAGCGTTTCATTAGGCCTGCTGGAATCCATCATCTGTAATGTTTTCCTCAATGCAATGCTGCATGCAATTTAAAGAGGTACATGCACACGTAAATATCAAGTTATTTTCCACGACCATCAGACTTTCATGCATGAACACACAGTCATTTACTGTCAGAGAGATTTTTATCCTTTCTAACATTTTTAGCCAGTCATAAAAGTCATATTTTCAGTGCTTGCTACAAATTCCAAACTAGATTTTTCATTGTTCTCATTTGATTCAGAACACGTCATTGCTTTATGTGCCTACTTCCCAAAGTTTAGCATAACTGGTTACTAGTTACTGAACAGAGACTGAAAAAAACATAAATAAACATTAAAAGTCACAGAGATTTGTTGGAGTTGTTTAATTTTAGTATAGTAATGAATCAAGCGTGAATTAAAAGTAATGAAAGTAGTTGAAATAGAAGCCAAAGAGTCAAACTTTGGATTTTGCCAAGCCGACCAGGAACACAGTATGAACTCCAAAGTTTTCTGTTTCCTGCTCCATGCTCAATAGTGAGAAACCCCCTTGCTGTGAGCGTTCCTGGAGCAAGTGAAAACACTAACAGTTTGACTTTCAAAAATCCTGTTTCTTGCTCTGGGCAAAATCCCACAGTTCCACTGCCCACTCCACTTTCACTCCGCACCATTCACACACTATGGTCAATTTACGCTCATTAACATATTTGTCTCATTGTAAACATTAAAATACAATAAAAAAAAAATCAATACATTTTTCATCAGAGTATCTTCCTCTACCTCAGAAACAACTTCAAATTTCAGATGACATCTTAGTGACAGTGTTTCTGAGGAACATAGCCCACAAAAAATTAATTACCTTTCTTATTTTTAACATTTTTTTTATTATTTGAAAATCCATAGATTATAGAGGTGAATGTGTCGTGAACAGCATTTGACTTATTTCACAGAAATAATTCTTATAACAGTGTTAATGTATACCAATGTTCTGTATGTTATAAAGGTAAATATCAATAAAATATAAGATCAAATGCAACAGCTTCATAACAAATTCAGTTCAAATAAGTATGAAGATTTCAAATGCTGAAGGTTGCATTCAAAGATATTGTGCTGCCTGCTATTGCATGTCATTGAGGTGCATTTCTATTTGCATACTTTCCAAGCTTTACTTAATTTGAATATGAAGAGAAACAGAGATTAAAGCATTAAGTTTTTGGGCAGGCTAGCTGGAGAGAGTACATGCAGGACTAGTTGGCTGGAAGTTAAAAGGAAGTAGTCCTTTTCACATTTATTGCTCAGATGTTGCTCTTGTATAGCTCAGGATACCTAATTGAGTTTAAACCAGTGCTTCATTTGACTATTAACTTTGTCTCAGAAGTTTCTAAAAAATAAAATAAAAATAGTTGAGCGTTATGGAGCTGTATACAATAAATGTATATCAAAGTCAAAGTCAGCTTTATTGTCAATTCTGCCACATGTACCGTACATACATACAGAAAATTGAAATTGCGTTACTCTCTTACTCCCTGGTGCATACAGATAACACTAAACACAAACAGTAGAACGCAAAAATACAGATAAGTACAAATCTTGCGTAACTCAGTATTAGAGTACATTGCGTAACTCAGATTATTTGGCTTTGGAAAAAAATAAATGATGAGAAAAGATCTCTGACCTTTGATTGACATGAGAAGCATTGGTGTCTAGAAGAAGCAACTGAGATCTCATTTGTTCTTTTCCTGCATATGTGTTTCTGTTGCTTCAATGACTCTGAAACTTGAGCTAATCTTTAAAGATGTATCATCACTTGTGTGTAATTGTGTAATTATCATCAACACACATTGTTCCAAAAAATCATGAATTTTTAAAGTGTTTTCCTTGCTTTTTATGTTAAAAGCTAATTCAGGAAGATGTGTTGTCTCTGTGTGGTGTCTGTGCTCTCCTGGTTGAGCTATTGAGATTGGATGAATGTTGTGCCATGTGCAGAATCCTGCTCATATAAAGGCGTTTCTTTCCCCATGCCGTCCATTTCTGTCTGTTCCACCGGTGCTTCGGTCCAAAGCCATCCATCCATCACCACTCACCAAGACAACTGTGGGCCAGTCTGCAAGCAAAATAATGAGTTTACAATAGATGAATATTTCATCATGCCTTTTGCCTCACCCAGTGCCTTCATGTTCACACACATATTAGATGAGCGGATACTGGGTGATACATTATAATTGATTCAAATGGCTTAAGGCTTTGCTAAAATTAATTCCTCATGCCATTTAGTATTTAATGGCAATGTATTCTAGTTTATCTGAACAGTTGGTGTAATGAATGCCACTGACACCAGTAATGCAATTTTAGGTTGTAGTCCTCTGTTTCACAACAGCTGGGGTGAGGGAAGAAAATACAGTTCATTAAAAGTTAGTTAATCAGAAACTCTAAATAAGATTATCCAGAATACATTGTTAGTATTAGTATTATTATTTTATAATACCATTAAGATCAGTGTTATAAAACAGCAGGGCTAGGAACTGCCATATATCTCCTGATTTGATATTATGATGATATATAGCTGCCAATTTCATATGTATTGTGATTTTTTTAGAGCATTTGATGTCTCAGTGTTCATTTCATTTTAATTACTTTAAGCATCTAATCATTAAAAAAGTTTTTTTTAAGAATGTTTTAAAAAAATTCAAAGATACAAATACAAATAGTGAAGAACAAATAAACATCATGAGCAATAAAACAAAGAGGCCTTGAGCTACTAAAAGTTAGCAATGTGTCTCTTTTTCTTTATTATTAGTAATTGAATCATAGGCAGCAACAGGTCTTTATAGGAAGGAAGCTTGTTTCCGCCATGGTATAAAAAAGTAAAAAACTATCATTTTCTCATGATTTTCTCATGACTTTTTTCTCATGATATAAACTCCCAATTCTAAGAAGAAAAGTCAGAATTGTAAAATAAAAACTCACAATTAGAAAAAGTTGCAATTGTGAGATTGCAATATATAAACTCAATTCTGAGAAAAAAGTAACAAATTCAGAAATCACAAGAAAGAAAAAAAAGAATTGTGAGAAACTCAGAATTGCGAGAAAAAACCTGAAGTGTGAGAGAAAAACTTGCAGCTATTTTTATTTATTTTTTACCTTTTACTTGTTTTATTCTGTGGCAGATATGGGCTTCCATACTTTAGGCCACATTTATGCATTGTTTTGTCCCATTTGTTGATAATCCTTTAAGGCAGAACTCAATGTGTTTACATATGTTTTTCATAATAAAAGCATTTAGAATTTTTTTTAGTGAAGGCAAATTTATGCAAATACCGAGAGCAAGTGTCTCAAAACACATTGCCGTGAAAGATGCAAGATGCGAGACCCAAGTTCTACGGTCAAAGATATCCGTCTAGTGCATGTTGACATAAAAACATTGAATAAAAAGCGTAACAGACTGCAAAAAAACATACTGTCAACAGCCCCTTGCATGTTTCCTTCCCTATAAAGATATCTCTGACTTTATTTCTGATCATTGAGTCATGTTTAAAATCACTATAAACACGTGTCTGCATATATATTCGGTTATGTATAATGCATATTGAAGCACCAAATTGCAAGAGTCATTTTTCCTCTGGCTCTCATTATTAACCGCTTTATTTAAAAATGATGCCTAATGTGCTGTTGTTTGAGATTATAGAGCAAAGAGAAAATTATAGACATTTCCTCAGTATTCTGTCCAGCTGATTATGAGTCATTCAAAACTAACCATTACATAAGTATGCTATTTTATGTAATTTTCATTATTTTCTATTATTTACTTTATTAGATGTGCTTACCAGGCCAAAAAAATGAAGCTTGTACAGTGAAGCTAATTTGGCAACAGCTATTAAGGTGTGAGAAGACAAAGAGAACACTGGGAAATAGAAATGTCACGGAAAAGCTCATTAGTGCAATGGTTGAAATTTGTCAAGCAATAGGTATTTAGCTATACTATTTATTTTATTTTACAACAATAAAACATGGCGTAATGCAGAAACACAAATCATGATGGAGAAAGGAATTAGTTAAGGCTTGCCTTTGTGAGAAAGAAGTATACTTTAGCATCCTTTAAAAAAGAGTAGGGTACAAGGGGGCTAAAGGCACCGCGGGGTAAAAGGCACCTTTGATATTTTTTCATCTAAACCACTAGATGGCACAAAAACGTGGCGTAGCACTTTCCAAAACATCCGCTTTTCAAGATGCACGTGTATATTTGTCTGATCCTTGACAGGAGCGCAAAGTTGATTCTGTGCTTACTTGATCTAATATTTTATGTTTTTTAAAATGTTGTAGATTTAAGTAGCAAATTAGAATCGCTAAAATTAATGCATATATTTTGAGACAAAGATGTAATATCGAGCAACACACTATAGTTAAAATTTTAATCAAGTATTTTAATCAAGTACTTTACATTTGCTGTAGTGTTAGTCAACACATCAAAATGGTATCATTAAAATATTCTGATTTAAAATGTACTTTAAAGTAAAACTTTTAATTTGGCATTTCTGTACCTTTTAAAGTGCACTTAAGTGTGTAAAACAATAATAATAATATATATATATTTAAATATACTTTTAAGATTTGAAGTACATGACAAGTTCTCATTCAATACAATTAAGCGCACAAGGATGTGTCTAGTCTGAGGTATCTCTCTACAATGTCTAAACCCTACCAAGTAATTTTCGTTCCTCTTTTTTGGATGTTGTGTTTAACATAGAGAAAGTGGAGGGGGTGGCATCCAGCTGCATGATGAAGAAATTGCCTTTGTGAGCAGCATTAATGATGATTTCCCTGTGCTATGCTCATTAAGAATCTGCTGTCATAAGCTGCCCTCTACCACTCACTCATACCATTGAGTGCAATTGTGCTTCATAGTCTGGCCCATGCCCACTGAATGATAAAGCCGGAGGTGCTTATTGTGTGTAATCTCCACGGCCCACTGCAGGAGCCACCAGATCAGGCTGTATCTTAGTCAGGAGGGACGAATGGTGAGTGACAGCAGAGTAAAGTGCTAAATGTGCCATTGAGTAGTGTGTATTGAATGATATGCAGGAGAGAAACCTCTCACACACTGAAACTGAAGCATTGTTGTTGTTTGCTAATGGCATTTTTAAAAGAAATGTGTCACATTACTGCGTTTCTCCTAGAAATTAGCTAATTATGGAACTTGGAAAAAATTAGGGTACATTTTCTTAAATTGAGATTTATACATCATCTGAAAGCTGAATAAATAAGCTTTCCATTGATGTATGGTTTGTTAGGATAGAACAATATTTGGCCGAGATACAATTTTGAAAATCTGGAATCTTGAGGGTGCAAAAAAAAAAATCTAAATATTGAGAAAATCGCCTTTAAAGTTGTCCAAATTAAGTTCTTAGCAATATATATATTACTAATCAAAAATTAAGTTGATATATTTATGGTTGGAGATTTACTAAATATCTTCATGGATGATCTTTACTTACAGTAATATTCTAATGATTTTTGGTATAAAAAGAAAAAATTATAATTTTGACCCATACAATGTATTGTTGGCTATTGCTGCAAACATACCCGTGCTTTTTGCGGTCCAGGGTCACATACATGGGATTTTTTTGTCTCTAAAGACCAGGGAACGTCCAAGGTAATGTTATTTAACTTTAACAATGTGATTTTATATAATGGCTATACATTTGTAAGGCTTTTCTCTACACTCCATATTAAATAAATGAATAAATACAATTTAATTAATTAATAAAAAAATTGGGGACAGTGTATGTAAATTCAATATGATGTATTTTGAATTTTGCACTGCATTGTGTTTTAGGGTTATCAGAAAACACATGGAAATTAAACATTATTACACTAACCATTAACCATATTTGTAGTTCAACTGTGGTTAAACAAATGACTATCAATCTGTCAAAATCAATCCATGGTTACTGCACTTTTACTATAGTAAAACCATTGTTAATTTCCGTATTTCCGTAAGGTAAAATTAATGGATAATGTCCTGGCAGAAAAGTATCAGTAAATTTTACTCTTTTTTTTCAGTATCACCTAATCATATTCTACAGTTACACAAATATCCTTAAATGTAAAATTTACTTAAATAATGCCTTGATGAATGAAACCATAAAACATTTTAATTCTAAGAGGACAATGGAAGTTTCTGCTTTGAACATGTGGCTACTAAATATAGCCTATACGTGCTTCAAAGTAGCTAACACTACTGTTAATGTAGTAATAATATGAAAGATAATAAGCAAAAGAAATGTAATAACTTAATACTGATCTTCATTATGTTAACTTGCAGGGAAAAACACAAACTTCTTATGTTCGCGCTGTGCTGTTAACTGATCAGCGCCGCGCTGGTGAGATTAGTTCGCGCCACTCTGTCAAGTCAAGTCAAGTCACCTTTATTTATATAGCGCTTTTAACAATACAAATTGTGACAAAGCAACTGCACAATATCAAAATGGGAAAATAGTGTCAATAATGTAAAATGACAAGATTAAACACTCAATTTTCAGTTAAAGGCATTTCATTATTGAATTCAGTGATGGCATCATCCAGCTCAGTTCAGTTCAAAAAGTTTCTGTTCAATCAAGTCGACGATATTGCTGGAAATGAAGTGTCCCCAACTAAGCAAGCCAGAGGCGACAGCGGCAAGGAACCAAAACTCCATCTGGTGACAGAACGGAGAAAAAAACCTTGGGAGAAACCAGGCTCAGTCGGGGGGCCATTTCTCCTCTGGCCAGATGACCCAGCAGTTCAATTCCAAATGCTGCAAAGTCAGATTGGAGGGCTCAACTGGTTCCCGAGGTCTTTTCCTGATGGCTGTCTAGGTGACGGGGTCCTCACTGGGGATCTGTCTCTGGGGCTCATCTAGGTGTCCTGGTCTCCGCTGACGTTCAGGGCTGTAGAGGTCGTCTCTAGGTGATGATCCACCATCTGATCTGGTGACTGCAGTGACCTCGGAATAAGAAAGAAACAGACTAATATTAGCGTAGATGTCAATCTTTTTACGATGTAACAAGTACATCATGTGTTATGGGAAGTGTTCCCGGTTCCGGTTGATCTAATTAATGCAGCCTAGCAATCCTTTAACGGATTTGAATAATAGAAGTGTATTAGTGTGTTATGTGTACGCCAGGTTAAAGAGATGGGTCTTTAATCTAGATTTAAACTGACAGAGTGTGTCTGCCTCCCGAACAGTGTTTGGTAGATTGTTCCAGAGTTTGGGAGCTAAATAGGAAAAAGATCTGCCGCCCGCAGTTGATTTTGATATTCTAGGTATTATCAAATGTAAATGTACTCAGAGTTTTGAGAACGCAGCGGACGTGAAGGACTATAATGCGATAAGAGCTCGCTCAAGTACTGAGGAGCTAAACCATTCAGGGCTTTAAAGTAATTAACAAGATTTTAAAGCATCTATACGATGTTTAGTAGGGAGCCAGTGACAGTGTTGACAGAACCGGCGGCTAATGAGCTCATACTTCCTGGTTCTAGTAAGAACTCTAGCTGCTGCATTTTGAACCATCTGTAATCTGTCAGTTCGGTGGCGCTAGCAAACACGTCCTCCCTGCGCTGTCGAGTCAGTAGCAAACTCTTTAATACCGCGCTGTTTCGTCCCACTTTCGGTGTGTTTGGCTTCCCATAGTAAACACAAGCATTGACTGGAGTGGCCGCGATCAGGGGTTATATGCACTATGGGCTACAGCGCAATCTATCGGATTTTTACTGATATTGCATCAAATTAGCTATTTTGGACGAGTCTTAACTTTTATAAAGAATATCTCTTTGGGTTTGAGAAAGCTAGAGGACTTAGTCTTTAGCCGGAAGCAAGTTTGAACTTAACATCTTAAAGATGGATTTTTTTATTTTTTTTTACAAACATGCAGGTTTTCACTTCAAAAGGTATTAATTGGTTGTCTAGAGTCATTACAATTACTTGAAATCGCATCATTGTGATGACCCCTTTTTAAAATCGACACGTACTGTGCTTGAACTCTACATACCTAACTGACGTACTATGCACGCGCATGACGTAACCGTTTTCACAGATGATCCATTGGTGTCAAGTAATGCAATGCCAAATCTTTTCAGATAAGGAAACAAACTCATTTTGTACATGTTCAGGACATTTTTGGGTGAACTATTTCTTTAACAGTATGATTTTTTTTCTGCAGGCCTCTAGCTTATATATTTTAAAACTATTTAAAATATAAAAAATACTGTTTTATATATGATGAAATATTAGTAATTAGTAATTAATTAGTATTTATTAGTAATATAAAATATTTTATATTATTAATAAATAGTAATTACCGGCAGACTATATATAATTCTACTTATTACTCATTTAAATATATAAGTACATGGATGTGAAATATTGACATACAAGAACGCAGTGTAAATCAGTTTTGCCAAGGAAGACAGCCAAATATACAGTTTAGCAGTCAGTGTCTGTCCATAGAATGCTGTGATTGACCCTTCACCTACAAGTATTGCATGCAACTGCGTAATAAGAAAAGAATAGCATTCCAACACACTCTACCACATTGACAATAACATGCTTTTGTCATGATAACCATTCTCTGTATCCCTCTGCTAGACACATTCACTGGCAGCTTTCACTGGTATTTTCCTCATTAACCTTCAGCTGGCATTCAAATAATTCCTTTGCAAGCCAACAACCTTGATTACAGATATGGCTGTTTGTCTTCCTAAAGCAGCAGTTGAGATGCTAGAGCACCATGGGATCTATGGTATTTATCCTCATTCTTACGACCTGTTTCTGATTTCATTGTGTTTTATTTTGTGTTGATGAAAACAACGTCCTTCGTAAAGCTGCATGGTTAATTTACCTGATTTAAACTTTTTGCAGCTATTGCTGAGTCAAACCAACTGCAAAGAACTTCTTGAAACATGCTTTCACACTGCTGACGGTTTGCACAATTGCAGAATTTCTGAAAAGTGTATTGTGATGCTCACTAATGTGATGACACTTTCTCCTGAATCAACATGTCAGCCTGTCATCTCTCTCTCTCCATCTTTTGGTCTCCGCACAGCTGTTTCAGTAGAAAGAATTGTGGAGTTAAAAGCAAGCCACTGTGCCATCCCTCTTCCCTAACTCTCCCTCTTTCTCCCCCTCTCTCTCTTTCGCACACACACACACACGTGCACGCCTTTCAGCCAGCTGATTCACACCATTATTCATACACACCATTTTGTCTCTATGAGTGAGGGAAGTTCTAGGAAAGAATCTCTGTGATGTATAACACTTTTTAATAGAACTCTTCATTTGTGTCTCCCCCAGAGCAAGGCATTGTGGATAGTCATATTGAGGAAAACCATTTTCAAGCTTTTAACAGGTTTTCAGATAGCTACTGTATAAGAGTTAAGGTAACAGGAAATCAAAATTGACCCTATTTACTTTCTCATTGCATGTTCTTGGTTGTATTGCGATTCACCGGTACAAATTATTTCAAAGAAAAATAATATCTTTGCAATCTTTGATCAGATTCTAATATACTTACTCCCCTTCCTATTTTCAACCCCTCTTTTTTAACCACCAGACTTCATTCTGGTATGCCTTGAATTTTCTTTCATTATCCAATAAATTCCCACTGTGCAGATTGAATTAATGCTCTTTTCTCATTATAAATATTGTTGGACTTTGAAATGCTTTCTGAAGTACAATGGAATGGATAGTGTTGATTTTAAGAACCACAATGTGTTTCATCAGAGTTGTGTCTAGTATTTCCTAAAGGAAATAACAGTACTCATAAGGCAGCCCAAGAACTATATTTAGGTAGTTTAGGTTCTAGCCTTGGGTCATGTGTAAATGAAATGCTATATCAGAGCCGCTTGTTGTGAGAGAATCAACACGCAACACCATATTTGGTAAATAGAATTCCTGGGGGGGGGGGATATCTATTTATATATATACTAAATAGGTATATCTATTTACATATCAAAATACAAGTAGATTAGTTCAGGTTGTATAATACCATGCGTGTTTTTAACATAGTTATAGTCATTAAGTCATACATAATATTTATATAAAAATACTTTAAAACATATGTATTTTTGAAAATAATTATTAGGAAATGACTTAAATGTTTACTGAAATGTATAAGTAAATCATCTCATTACATTTTTCCTTTTGGGGTCATTACATCTATTTTGTTTTTCTTAAACATGGTATAGGCCTAAAAGTTTTTCAAAACCATATGAAACATATCTAAGAATATATAGCATCATCTGTGTTTTAAACTAGAGTTTTAAAATATTTTTCTTCATCTTAGGGGCCATTTACACAACAGTGTTTTCAGCCAAAAACGGGAAACTTTTTATGCGTTTTGCCTGTTCGTTTACATGACAACGGCGTTTTGGGGACTGAAAACGCATATATTTGAAAACGGGTTTCTAAGTGCAAGTTTTTGAAAACGCCACCGTTATCGTTTCCGTGTGAACACCCAATATGGGAATCTTTGAAAACGGTTACGTCATGCGCGTGCGTAGTACGTGTTAGGTATGTAGACAAGCACAGTACGTGTCGATTTTAAAGGGGTCATATGATGCGATTTCAAGTTTTCCTTTCTCTTTGGAGTGTTACAAGCTGTTCGTGCATAGATAAGATCCCTAAAGTTGCAAAGACTAAAGTCTCAAACCCAAAGAGATATTCTTTATAAAAGATACTCGTCCACACCCTCCTAAAACGGCTGACATGTTGATTCAGGAGAAAGCCCCCACATGTCACGTCACATTAGTGGGAAGATTTGCATAACACCGCCCAAACGTATACGCAAAGAAAGAGCGCATTTTCAGAAATTCTGTTGTAGTAATTTGTGCAAACCGTCAGCCAGTGTCCTGGAGAAGCATGTTTCGTTGTGAAAGCGAAACTTCTTTGCAGTTGGTTTGACTCAGCAATAGCTGCAAAAAGTTTAAATTAGGTAAATGAATAATTAACAGTTCAACCCAAATATTAGAGTGTGTGCAGCGCATTTTACGGAGGACTATTTCCTGAACCTGGAAGAGTAGCCTACAATGCCAGCTGTGCACAAAGGCTGTTTCTATAAAGTGGGGTAGTTCCTACTTTGCAAGGACAGTCTGACGCTTCTGACTTACAGCCTGTAAGTACGTTTTCATATTTAAAGAATTTGCCACTGACGATTCAAACGCGAATTTTGAGCTGTGTAGAGTAACGCTTGTTGTTTGTCTGATCACAAATGCAGACATGGTAATGTTTACGCGGCGCGATGCAACGCGACGTGTAAAAAGACAGTATAAGTCATTATAATCAGTAATTATGTCCCCACTGGATGCAACAAATGCCTCGTTTATAATGGGTTTTATTGTTTTTGTCTCGTCGCGCCGGAACATGCCATCACAATACGGTAAGGGGCGTAACATTTCCGTTACACGCTTGAGGTATTCGGCCATTCACAATGCACTGGATAGCTGGCCAATCAGAGCACGCCTCGCTTCTCAGAACGATGAGCTTTGTAAAAATGTATGCGTTTCAGAAAGGCGGAGCATAGAGGAGCAACAATAATATACAGTATGTGGAAAATAATGTTTTTTTTAACCTTAAACCACATAAACACATTGCATCACACCAAATACACAAAACAATGTACTTTTTTAGGAAAATAATATGACCCCTTTAAAGGCAAGCACGAGCAAACATACACAACAATGGCAGAGTACATGGTACTGTTGTTGCTGCCCAAGAGTTTGCTAACGCTTCTTCAGCAAAGTGTGGATTTATTTCACCAATATTACAACCAACAGTGGAGACGCATCATATACATCATATAATCGTCACTTCCCTACAGGTACTGTTTACTAACAAGGTGACAGCGCCAACTACTGGCCTGGCATACGTAATACAGTGTTTTTGGCCGTTTTCTCAGATATGTGTAAACGCGAATCGTTTTGAAAATGTTGTCGCGTATACGTGAAACTTTTTAAAAACGCAAGGGAAAAACTTTTCCATTTTTGACTACATCGTTGTTGTGTAAACGTAGCCTTAGACACTCTTATTTGTCCCTAAATACCATTCAGTATGCAAATTAATGAAATAGAGTAGACCTGTTAGATTATGAATGAAGAATATTTGAACCATATACTGTACCTCTATAGAGATCAAATTTTAATTCTTAAAAAAGCATACCAACTACTTAAATTATCTACAAAATAAAATTTGAATGGATTCTGTGCTTTATGTTAAGCAGTTTAACCCAAATTAATTCAGGACAACTGTGGAGAAAAATAATTAAATGAGGGGGAATTTCAATAGAATGCTGCCTTGCAAGCACTAAAATGACTGGATTTCAGCAATAACATTAAAATTTAACAGACCATACAACATGACTATATTGTTTGCATATAATGTTTGTCTCTATAAGGCCTCACACTTTCAGGATAAAATTTTAATGAGATCTTGAATGCCGGTCAGACAGAAAATTAAATAACACCTGTTAGACCCTGAACAGAATATTCCCTGGCCATTATGAGAGCGCTTTATCATGGGAGCAGTCACTACATCTAAATTAACTTATAAATGCATGGCAGCGCCTTGCATTTCAGCCACACTGCCATTTAGTGTCTGTTGTTGCTTAAGGAATTCGCTCAAGAGGCTTAAAAGATAATGGAAATGAAAATTAGGCCCTTGTCGAGGGTCGCATACACAAGATTGATGTCCTGGCTTTGAAGACCAGTCCCATAAAGGTTCCCTGGGGTGTCTTTCATCCATGTTCAGAGCATGGTCAGGGACTGAACTTAGAACTTGGCCATGAAACAAAATGACCGGTTTCCAAAAATGGTCTTTGAGGACTGGGCTTAAAATGCTCCAAAAATATTGCTGAAACATTGGGACAATTAGCCTTAAATGGAAAACAGACTCAATTGCTTTTCTGTCATTCTCCCAGGCTAGATGCAAATAAACATGGGAGAAACATGGTTTGCATGCTGATTACTAGGTTTTAAATGTTTAAAAATCTTCATTTAAAGAGTTAGTTTACACCAAAGTGAAAATGTTGTCATTATTTACTCACCCTCATGTCATTCCAAACCTGTATGCTTTTGTTCTGCACCACATGAAATGCACTTTTAATGAGTAATTTTCTTCATTATGATCACAGGATGGTTTTAGTACCCAGTTAATTTTTTACTTTATGCCCCTCAAAAAAAAAAAAAGGAAAATTTGAATTCAGAATTTATTTGCATGCATAGAAGATGTGCATTCAAATCATTATATAACAACTATTAAAAATAGTCAAATGAAGAGATTCATATTGTTGCCTGTTTTGCACACAAAGTATATGGCTTCAGTAGAGCTGAAATATAGAGAATGAGTTGTATGGACCAACACACTTTTATTGCAATTCATAAATATCTATCATAAAAAAATTTGTGAATTGGTGGTGAATTTGTATGATTCGTATGACCTATTTTTTTTTTCTAAAAAACATTTTCATACAATGCAAATCATACAAATTCACCACCAATTCAGCAAAATGTAAAATAGTTATGTTTTCTCATGAGATTGTGTTGTATGGACCACTTTTAAGTTTTATGTAGGCGTGTTTTTTGTCTTATTTTGTGAGAATAATGTGACTATGAACTGTTATACTGTATGTAAAAGAGCTGCAAGAAGATTCTTCAAAATTTTTCCTTGAGTGTTCAAAAGAGAAAAAAATAATAAATGCAAACGAGTTTGGAATGTCATGAGGGTGAGAAAATAGTGACAGAATTGTCAATATTGGGAGAACTTTTTTAATGCATCTCACTGAAACCAAGTATGGTCAGTGGGGAGACAGGACTAAATGATCGCAGAGGGTGCATTATGGATCAGTAGCGAGAGGTGAGACGGGTCCTCTCTGCCGAAGCATTCAGTTGTTTCATATTCATCTGTCTGATTGAAGCTTGAATGTGTGCTACATTTCAATTGGCACCGAGCCCCCTCCAGAGTGCTGGAGATATCTAATGCCTTGCCAATCATATGCACATAATAAGGAGAGGAGGGTGAAGGTGAGAGTCATGACTTCCAAATGTCTTCTGTTCTGTTTGTCAGACTCGTCAGGCATGCAATATCTCAATTGCCGCCCAAGCGAGCTCAGGTATTGACCTTAAAACACTTTCAAAGGGTTTTATTTGAAAGAAATCTTTGTAAAAGCCATAGAGGGGCGACAGTGACTGTTTATGCATGCTTTGACTGATTGATGTCGAATGCATCTCTGTTTGAAGTCTGCTTTGGCGGCGGATCTGAGCACAGGAAGTGTGTACGGTGGAGCGCGGCCCATATTGGGCCATAGCGTGGCGTCTGCAAGCGGCCACACTCACCTAAAGTGCTGGGTGCACACAGAGCCACTGATGCTTGCTTAATGGCAAACTGTGGCGTCTCGCTCTGCCTTTCCAAATCCAACCGTTTGGGCAGATGCTCCCTGGCAGTCGAAGAGCCTCTGGCACACACCTATTAATTAGCTTCCCACAAACAGGAAGCAGGTTTTGGGAGAGGAGATGGATGCCGTCTCTGTTCCAACTCGTCTTGTCTGAGATGCTCTGAAGTGACAATCTCTCAGAAGAACTTTTGGCACTCAAAGTTTCATGGGAAATAGCAGTGTTGGAGAGTGCACAAAGCTGGCTCTTGACAAGTGGGAGTGGATTTAGAAAGGCACCAAATGTTCCTCTGTTGTGGCTTTGTTGTTTGTGATGGAGATTCATTTTTCTGTTGTACAGCTATTGAGCTGAAATGGAACTCATTGTTTACAGGTTATTTTGAGTCATATGTTATCTACCTGCTTACATATTTCAGGACACTGCAGACTTGAGTTTGATTGACATCCAAGTTTAGTTTTGTTGGTTGGTGTAAATGCTGTTTTCTGAGGTGAACACCTAGTAGTTGAATGAATTGCACAGTTGCAGATACGTCACAAACGTTCCAGACTAAACAATAAAATGTGAAAAGACCTGTGAAGGTAAGATTGAGTCAAGCACTTGAACCAAGTCTAGAAGCAGCCTGACACTATGTGTACTTTCCCACAGTACATATACAGACTCAAATTGCCTACAATTGCTTGGATTACATGGCAGATGACCTTTTAAAATCTTTGTGTGATTTCGTAGTTGTCTCTAGTGACTTTATTGTTGTCTAGTAGTCCCAACAAACTGATTTCAACATTGAATAGAATAATGTCTGCTGCAGATTTGCCTTAGATCCGTTTTGATCCGATTTTAGGTACTGTATAGTCTCTTGTTGCCAGACCTTTTATTATTAGCATACAGTTTTGTGCACATTGCAGCTTCTTCCAGCCAAGATCTGAGACCTTAGACAGAAAAGGACCGTCTAAGTCAGGGATTATTAATTTTAACTTCAAATAAGTACAATTTTTGACTTTCTATTTTTGAAGAAATCTGTAGTAGACATTGAGTCAGATTTGAGCTGGCCATGTCAGCCAAATATTAAACATAGGCTCAATGGAAATGCATGCCTCTAAATACATTTCTGCAAAACTGAAAACAAAAAACAAACATACCTATACATACGAATTGCAGCAGTTTCCAGTTGAAATAGACATTAGAGGCAGTAAAACTCTGACAACTTTTATTCCTTTTCACACAAAGTATAATTTGCAGGTCCACAGTTTTGATTAATAAAGCCTAATTTTTAAAACAATTACTTAAGCAATATCATGTTATAAAGCTGAAGAGCTCGGGTACGAATCCCGTGAAACTACAGTTCCACAAAACCTGCATATAGGGAACTTCAAATGGCACAGTTGCATCAAAAAATCCCTTTTTATACCAGTTTTGCATTTGTTAACACTACCAGGTAGGTTTAGGGTTGGGTTTGGTTTAGGGATATTTCCAACACGATAGAGCATTAACTTTTAGCGACACTCCTTGGATATTTGAATAATGAATCACTGCAATAAGTTCCTGAAGCAACGTAATAAAAACACATCAATACGTGCCAACATGAACATCAATAAAAACATGCCAGTGGTCACATATTGAACCCACATTTTAGAGCCACTCACTGGACATTTCACATTTGAAACTGCCTCGAAATGTGCATTAAGGTACATAATAATGGTGTTGCAGAAATGTATTTAGAGGCACATATTTCCAATGAGCCTGGGTTGCAAATCTTGCAGTCTTTGGGCTTCACATAGGCATCTGAACATCACAGACACTGTTGCATTTTCAGATCACTTTATTTTTCTAAAATGTGTAACATCTGCCTTTGTATAAAATAAAATACTTATATATCCCAGTATTTCATAGATCACTATGGGGCATTGAATTTAGTACTTGAGGTGCAATGAAGCCTTTCTGATTGATAGATATGTTCACTGTTAAAAGACCTTGACTGTAGCCTGCGGGTAAAGACATATCCAACCCCAGAGTCTTCTGAAAGGTCAACGCGCCATTTAATCAAACATCAGACTGCTGAGGCTGAGCTGTCAGAGCTACGTGACCTTCTGCTCTCCTCACTTTTAAAGATCAGCTCTAACCCGCTCAAATGCTGCCACATCACCCGGCCCATCCTGCTGTTCCCCGAACGAGATCACTCACCTCGCTGCCTCTTTGCTCTAGGTCTTTGCCCGCTGTCTGCATTTCCTTCAAGTGTGCTTGTGATCTTTGTCTAGTGCTCGCTTTTGTTGCCGGGGTTTGCTGACAGATGCTATTATAGCATACCGTTGATCTCACATGGACATTTTTTTTATCAAACTTCTGTTCAGCTTTCAATTATTCTGTGCTCAGTAGCAGGAAATCCAGTCATCTTTTAGTCCCAAACCAAAATGACACATTGCCATTAGGGCTAATAGAGTTTGATGCAGCTCATTAGCTCTGCATAGGCTACTGCGTATAGTGGCACTATTTTTCGATGGCAAATTGGATGTGAGGATGATCTCTTGCTAATGGTTATTTCTAATGCAGGGCTAATGTGGATGCCCAAGCCCCTCCCATGAATCCAAATGAAACAGGGTTGTTAGGGAGGAGGACACTGTATAGTAGAGTGTCTAAGTATCAAATGCTGGCTTTGGATTGCAATTTAAAAGCTTTTAGCTTTTGCACAACTGTTGCTGATGGTGTCTCCTACTGCTTATTAGCAGTGAAAATTTACAAAGCTTCATAAGGCTGATTGGTTTGGCAGGTTGTTGTGTAAAGCAGTTTTCTCAACCCTTTTAATCCAAGGCACCCCATTGTCCAGGATGTACAGAAACTAGGCAATATAATAAATAATTACATGAAATAATAATGAAAGTGAAGTGTGGCCAAGTATGGTGACCCATACTCGGAATTTGTGCTCTGCATTTAACCCATCCAAGTGCACACACACAGCAGTGAACACACACACTGTGAACAGTGGGCAGCCAATGCTGCGGCGCCCGGGGAGCAGTTGGGGGTTCGGTGCCTTGCTCAAGGGTCTCACCTCAGTCGTGGTATTGAAGGTGGAGAGAGCGCTGGTTATTCTCTCCCCCACCAACCATTCCTGCCAGACCTGAGACTCGAACCCACGACCTTCAGGTTACAAGTCCGACTTGCTATCCATTAGGCCATGATTATGTTAAAATATAACATAATTTAATATGAATTAGTTTTTTGTTCCCATAATATATAAATTCCTGCATATATCCTAGTTTTCCAAGAGCACTGGAACTCTAGTTTCTAAATGTAAATTGCAGTTGTTGAGTGAACAGTGTTGATCTAGATTGAATCTAGATTTTAGCTGTGTTTGCTTATTTTAAAGATTTTTTAAAGTTTTACTTATTTTAAATCAATTAAGCCATTTTGCAGCTTGGAAGAGTGCTGAGGCCCCCTACTGGGTCCCGACCCCCAGGTTGAAAGCTGCTGGTATAAAGTAATGGGATTACATTCATGCAATTTATCTGATATTTGCTGCTATCAAATCACATTTCTCAGCACTGTTTCACTCCTTCTTTCCCTCTTAATGAGCTCATGTGTCCTAAATGCATTTCTGCCTCATCTTGCTTTTTCAGCTCTGGTCTCTGAAGTTATGATTGAACAAGTGTGTAAAAGTGCAGAGATGGCAATAAAACGATTGCATTTTCTGCAATCTGTCATGCTGTCCCTATCGAGTGTTTGGTAATCAGCAACAAATACAGAATACTGCATAATGCATTAACAGCATGTTTTTATGAAACAAGTCTTATTCATCCTAATGACAGAACAACTAATATTTTCTCAATGTAGGGGCTGCACAGCTGACTAAACCGGCAACTAACTGGATCACATGATTGCACTTGTTCTATACATGGTGTGAAGCTGCATAATATTTGTTTTGCATTGAAACCTGTATCGGACAAATATATATTTGGAAGTTCTCAAATGTGAGAAATGAATAAGATTAACCCTAGGCACTTTTTGCTCACAAAGCATGTTGCAAGTGAACAATGCTGAATGAGCTGTAGAAATCTTAGATGTTCTGAGTCCACATATAAGCCAAAATTTATGTGCCCTGAAACTGATCAAGCTTCCCCAAAGGAGGACAGAAAATATAAGAGATGAGTCATGACTGTTTTTGCATCATTCATGACTCGTTCCCATCATCTCACCTGTGTGCACATTCTCTGCACTCTTCATCAATGCAGTGCAGAAAACAGTGACTCGCCTACTAGTTGAGTAGCATCCTGGACAACTACTTAACTAAAAATAAGTCGTTTTGCAAACCCTATAATTTTTTGAGAAGAGCACCAAGCATGGTTTATTACTAGGATCAATGGCATAATTCATTTATAAATGCAATTCATAAATGCAATTGTCACGGTGCACACAGCAGGGAGGAACAAGGAACACGGAGTAAACTCAAATAATAGTCTTTAATGAAGACTTCAGGGCAAGACAAGGCAAGGCTGACTCACAGAAACACCGGGGCGTAACAAGTAGACCAGACGAAATCTAACAGAACAGACAGGACTTAAATACAAGGGATAATCATAGACAATTAGACAAACACGGCTGGACAAGAATTAACCAATAATCACATCAGACGAGGACAGGAAACAAACCAAATATGGACTCATGAGGCGGGAACACATGACACACACAACAGAGGACTGACAGCAATGGCTTGAATACACATATTTTTCCCCCCTTAATTTTGAGGCTTTTCAGTATGGTACATCAGGTACAACAGTCTTCAAAAAAAAAATCATTAAAATAATTAATTTCTTTGAAAGAAACAAAGTGTGTGAATTTTCAATAAATATCTTAAAATTTCAGATAATTTGACTCAAAGACGAAACAAGGTTAGTTCATGTTGCTGTGATGCTTTAAAAATATTGTAAACGTGTATTTAAGAGACATGTGCACAAGAAAAAGTTAATAATATTCCCTATATTTCTTTTTTTAGAGTCATTAAAATGCTTTTTTTTGTTCAAGATTTATAATTTGATTTATAGTTGTTTTTGTTTTTTTTTGCCCAGTAGCAGTTGAACTTCTTTTTAAATTTGAGAAAACATGCTTGCTGACAATATTTGAGGTTGCTAGAGTTTTGGTGTGACCTGTTAGGATTTTTCTTTATTGTGTGTGTGTGTGTGTGTGTGTGTGTGTGTGTGTGTGTGTAATGTGTCAGATAAGGCTGAGTTGGTAAAATTCTCATTGACATTTTGCTAGTTTTCCAGAGGTCTAAATGAATACAAATGTGCACACGTAACATTTAGTTTTCAAAGGCACTGGATATTGTAATGGCCTGATCTCCTTATCAATGACCTGCTTGCTCTTTCCTCTGTACTACTGACTGACGAGACATTTAATTAGAGCTGAAACTAGTGTTCACATGTAGTGCCCTATAGCCTTAACCAAACACAGAAAAAAGCACCTTGACTCTTCTTTGAGAAGGAAATACTTTGTTAGCTACACCTGCTTCTTAAAGAAAATATCTGAACCAATTACGTGGCAGCAACTCAAAGCACAAAAGCATGATATGGTTAAGAGATTCAATTGTTCAAATCAAACAGAACGGGGAGGAAGTATCTGAGGCTTAGTAAGTTTGATACATATACGTTTGATTCATTTTGCGAATAATTTTGTATGTGAAATCAAATTCATTTGTTTAGACTTTGCTTTCTAGCAATGTTCCAATCGTTCTGCCTGTTATCGAAACCAGCTAATCACTTTGTTTGATTTGATGCATGGTCACTCAACGTGTTGATTGCAAAAATATCATATTTTTATAATGCAAAAGATGTGAACATACTTACACTAGAGGTATGGAGAATATGAAAAACTGACAGTGGTGTCAGCCTAAAGTGTCTACAGTAAAAACAAAAAAGTGGTTAAAAGGTGCTTATAATTCAAACTGCTTCATTAAATAACTTATGAATAACCTAAATCAACAGTAGCTGCTGTTCAGTTTGCACTATATATATATATATATATATATATATATGTTAACATCCTATTGATGGAAAAAAAATAGACTTTGAAGTAAATGGGTTTATACCACAAACAAGTAAATGGGTTTAGCTTTTTTTTCTGCCTGTCTGAATAAAACCATAGTGACTTTGAGGTTGTTGGAGTTAGTCAGAGACGACTGAATGGTGAAAAGCAGTACTGTGAGAAGGTCAGAGTAGAATTTGCAGACTGGTTCATGCTGACAGAAAGGCAAACACATCAAAGTTTGAAGTGGGTGGGCTACTGCAGAAGAAGACACAATAGGCTTCTCTCTTGTCAGCTATAAGAACAGGAAACTGATGCTACCATGGGATTGTACTCAGCAAAACTGAACATAAAGATAAAAATGTCAAAAAGAAGGGAAGAAAATGCACTCAGCCAGAGTTAGAAATAAATCAGAATATAACTGCCAGCAGTAGTGATGGGCCCAAGCACTACAGAGCCATCACCAATTATAACAATTGCATAGTGTTCACATGAGTGTTAATAAAAGAGAACTATTTCAGAGTCCGCTGTATGTGCCACACTTCCTGCTGCCAGCTAATGGTGCTCTGAAAAGCTGACTGTTACCATGATGGTATTGCATATTTCTAAAGTTCATGTTAAGGCATCACATTTGAACTCTGCTAGAACAGATGTCGCAAAGAATGGTAACACTTTATGTTAGGATCTCTTAACTAGTTGCTTATTAGAATGCATATAGCTAGAATATTAGCCATTTATTATTAGTAATTAAGCACATATTAATGCCTTATTCTACATGACCTTATTCTACATCCCTAATCCTACCCAACACCTAAACTTAACAACTACCTTACTAGCTATTAATAAGCAGCAAATTAGGAATTTATTGATGGAAAAGTCATAGTTAATAGTGAATAAGTGTTCCCTATTCTAAAGTGTTACCCAAAGGACACACCAATACAATATGACTGGTGACCAAGTTTCTTGTAGCATTTCACACTTACTTTCCACCATAAAAGCAGATTCTCATCCAGTGGTCTGGTGGGATGCATTAGTCTAATAACAACCGAGTATTCAGAATCAAAATATTGCCAAGCTTTGTTGTGTCTGAAAGCACAGTGTAACCATCAAGTAACAAATAACATTTTCCTTATCCCATGAATACATGTGAGTGTACACCTTTTAATGATTATTTTCAAAACGAGTTTTAAATAATATTGTTCAAGGTAAAACATACTTTAAAAAACAGTAAGTTATATAGGTTTGTACCATACAATATTTTACTAAAATTGCCATGTCATATTAAGATCAACAACTCTTTGAAGAGACTTACTGTCCTGAGAAGAACATGAGAAGAAATAAGATACACATCTGCATCAGTTAGGGTTAAACCAAATGTTGCCAAACATACAAAATATTATCATAAGCTGGTCATTTACTCACCATGAGATACAATATAAAATAAAAAAAGAGGTTGTAAATCTTATCTCCAATCATGCAGTGTGAAGAAAGCTGCAAGAAGATCTTAACTGTAGATCTTTTACATTATCACACTCAGAAAAACAGATATCAGTTGGATCAGCAGGGTTACACATGTGAAAATGAAACACCTTTTCTACTGCAGATCACTGCCAGTGGACGGGGGTGTTGAAATACAATAACATCAGGTTATATTTTACATGGGCACCTGCACAGAGTCAAGTAAACATCACTGAGCTGTCTGTGTCTGTGGGGTCAGGGCCACTGTGGCTCCTGTGAGTGTGTGTCTAATGGGAGGAGGGCGTAATGGCAGCTGTTTATGAACTCTACCCACGTCCGGATGGATGAGGCTGTAACTGAAGTGGGCTTTTATCCAGGAGGATGTCTCTCCAAATACCCCCATCCCAGCCATGTGTGCCACGAGAGACAGTCATTTCACTCTGTCGTTCTGTGAGCTCAGGGGAGAGAGACAGGCTTGGAGGATCCAATCAGTGCAGAAAAACATTTGGCGTCTCGGTCCATAGGGAAAGCTGCTCCGCATGAGTGCCGCTCCTCGCTGTTCCTCTCATGTCCATCTCTATTTGTTACAGGGGAGATGAGCTTTGAGTTTTGCTGTTTTACAGTTTTGGTTTGGAATGTGGTCGCTGAGCCTTTACATCAGTGGTTCCGACTTGGTGGGTCGTGACCCGAAAATGCGTTGCAGATCTGTTCTGATGCCAGATGCAAATAATAAATGCCCACTAACCAGATAATTGTGCTTACAGTAGGATAGTTAGGATAGCAAAATAAATAAGCTTATGAGCTTTTAAAAGGGGGGAGAAAACACTTTTCATATCCAATCAAGCTCTACAGCATTTTGGTGGAAATGTATCTGTCAGTTGGTAAATTAGTTTAATTAGACAGCTACGGTCATGAATAGGTTGTGTGACATGCCCTCATCCTTAATAACTTTGATGGAAAAAAAGGCAATAAAATACAACCAGAATATTAATACAGGTTTGCAGTGAGAATAATCATGTGCCAGCCACAATGTGTTTTGTGTGTTGAATACGGTATTTGAGAGAAAAGAAAAACATCAAAATTCAAGATGCATTTAGAAACCAAACACTTCAACTATAAAAAAACAAGTCTGTTTCCAAAAGAAAGCAACAGGCTTTGAACACATCACAAAAAAAATCATCAATATATGAAGAGTTCATTTGCCAAAACAGATAACTCTATAACATTTTTGTTTATTTTCAGAAATCATGTTTTTTAATTGTGCATTCCAAGTAATATCAATCAAACTGCAGTGTGGTTGTTTTAAGTAATAATAACTCATAATAATAACACTGGTAACTTTCAAAATTAAAGTTAATTGAAAGAATGTTTATATATATATATATATATATATATATATATATATATATATATATATATATGAAATCCATTTAAATCAACATAAATCAAAGTTTTACAAACCTCCTCATTGCGAAAATAGAATTCTGTAGGAAATTATAATATTAATATACACTGGCTCATGATAATATATAATACCATTCCATTTCATAATCGTGATTCAGTACAACTGATTTCAAGAACTTTTTTGTTTGCTTTTCCCTAATAAGCATTTTTAGTACAGTTCGTATTTTTTAAAATCTGAGACTTCAAGTAAAACTAGTCCAACATGAACAAAAAGTGAGCAGCTAGAAATGTTTGACAATCCAAAACACTTGAAACAGATTCTTTTTTAAGATTTATTTTTTAAGAACAGATTTTCTTTTTCTTTTGTTGATCTTGATACAACTATTCGAATTAATAGTTGCGTTAAGCACAAGAACTATAAATTACCAAAGAAAAGTACAACTGTGATGGGCTGTACTGTACAATGAAATATGTTTTAAATATATACATTCTAGAAAATGTGAATGGTGTTTGCCTGTACAAAACTTTTTGCTGCAATATCAGCATGTAGTAGGTCAGGGGTCGGCAAGTAAGTTTGGCATCGGGCCAAAAATAAAATTTCGCCACTAGATGGCGGGCCAGAACATAGTCAAAGGATAATTTAAGAAATTAATTGATAAAAAATACAACTACAATTGCCTGACAGACTGTTACAGTGTCTTTTGTAACTGGTAGTGAGCTGTTACTCTGTGTTAAATCCTGTAGTAGGACAGTCATTAACATGTCCGGCAGAGTATGTGAGCGGAGTGGAGCGTCAACAATATTCCCTCCGTGCTCCGAGCATTTAATCACTCCGCTCCAGCTCCGCTCCGGGTTCACCATTTCCCGCTCCCGCTCTGCTCCTCGCTCGCTGATATCAGAAACACCGCTCTGCCTTCGCTATCTCATGAAAAGTACTTCAGTAGGTTTGAAATATCACAGTTCTGTTCATAACGTATATTACAAATTTAAATAAATAAAATAACAGGAGTGTTTCAACGTGGCTTATTGGAACACTAGTGTGCAAACTTGTTTTCCTACCACATGAGCTAATAACATGGTTGTCAGGATTAAAAGGTATAATTGCTGCTTTTTGCACTGCAAATTTTGTTTGTGATGAAAATAACAGTACGTTTTCGTCAGTTATTTTACCTACGGATCGATGCATTTCTTACAGATTTCTGCTCATTCGAAATCGGATACAGATGAAGTAGCACTATAAGATTACATTTGTTTGAATGCATTATTGAGAGAGCGATTGCGTGTGAATAACTTGTTTAAATCATGCCTTCAGCTGAAAATATTCAGTATAGGAAAAAACTAATTCCTTGAGAACTGGCTTCAACATTCTTTCTGATTTGAGTGATCCTTCTCTATCAAGCTAGCTAAATATGTTTAACATGTGAATTCTTGCTTAATATGCAGTTATATTACGGGCTGTTGGCATGAATTGTACTCGGGATGGAGTGAAAACCACGACGCTCCGACTTGTAAAAAATCTGCTCCTCGCTCCAGTCAAAATCACACCGCTTCACTCCGTGCTCCGCTCCGCTCGCATACTCTGATTGTAAGTAACTGTTGCTGTCATGACAGATCTGTTTCAGAACCAGCCACTATCAAAATAATCTGGCTGCGGGCCAGTTTTGGCCCGCGGGCCGCCTGTTGCCGACCACTGTAGTAGGTGGATGCCAGGGAATTGTAATTGGTAAGGTGCATTGCTATGGTGCTTTGCGTGGCTTTTAGCATGTTGTTTGCTAGATTGTTTAGTGTGGTTACTAGGTGGTTACCAGTCCAACTCAACAGAGCCCACTCCCAATTTGTAAAAGTCTCTACTTCAGTGTAAATCTATACATTTATTTTCTGCCTGGTTTTATAATTTAATGGGTGGAAATGTAATGTCTTTTCACGTAGAAAAGTATCAGCATATTTCTCTTCAACAAGCAGAATGGTTTGAGGTTTTCTTCATGCCTGTAACACAAATTGATTTTTTTTGTTTTCCCGAATCACTATCACTAAGTATGATCTAGCCTTTACAACACCTCTACATGATCATCTCATAAATTCTCATATTAACCAACTAACCATTTATTCTTCATTATTATTCAGTTATTCAGTTGCCTCTCATTTTCTCATTTGTTTTACTTGTTCGTTGTTTCCCTGAGGCAAGCGCCTTCAGATGTTAATACACAACCCCTCTGTTGGTGACAGCAGGGTCTGCAGGGTGGCGTTACATCAGTCTTTATAAGCACACAACACATACTGTGTGCCATTAAACCAGTCAATGCTTTGAAGGGCAAGAGGACATGCTGTAAAATAAGTACAGTATTATACATGCAATATAGCATGTTTTTTTCTGCCATGGGAGACAAAAGGAGATATTTAGCAGAATGCTACCAAGCTGCTCTTTTCACACTTTTGATTTTAATTTTGATGGTCCACTTTAGACATTCTGTTTACTATGAGCAAGTTTGCAAATACCAGTCATTAGAGTATTAGTAGGCTGTGTACTTAATATCTGCTAATACTTTATTTTGATGACCCCCCAACAGACAGTTATACCGACTCTAAGTAACTTTGCAAGTACATTCACTTATTCTACTAACCCTAACCTAACAATCTGCTAATACTTTAATGAGAGTTAGTTGATTTGTAGTTGCAAAATTACTTACTCCAAAGGGGACCATCAAAATGAAGTAATAAATAATAAACTCTCTTTTATTTCACTGTGCGTTTCAATGGTTAGTAGATGGTTTCATATCAAAATTGCACTTTTGTTATTTACTTTTATGAAAATAACTAAAGTATGACTGTTTCTTGTAAAAGAACCTTGCAGAACTGTATAAGTGGGAATTTGAAAATGAAAGTGATATATATTTTTTAATATGACACCTTTAAAGATCTATATTAAATCTATATCAGTGTGAGGTGTGTGCAGTAATCATTGAAAATCATGCATCATCATTTATTAGCCTGTAAACTCCTCCGCATGAGCCATTTAGCTCCTTCCACATAAACTGAGGCCTGTATTAAAAAAATTATCTCAATCATTTATTTATTATTTATAAACCTTCCACCTCTTTTTTGACAGGCTTATGAAAGTATGCAGGAACATGTTCCTACGTTTAGTTTTTTCATGGAATACTCTGATAATTGAACGGCAGAGGACAATCATTCATTTATATGCAAATAAGGACCCTATTTGATATCAAGCCAAAGAGAGATAAACATTATTATGCTCTAGTATGAGTGTGTTGTTTCACACACACACACACACACACACACACACACATGGACGTTCAGTAAATGGATACTTAAGCCATGCCAATCATGCGCTATAGACGTCAGTCACACAAATGTACAACCAGCACATCTGACTCCAGTCTGTTTGGTCACGTGAGTCTCTCTGTTCAAAACATTTATTTTTTCATATCTATTTTCACTCTGGTTGCTCCTGATACTGTGGTGCAGTCCTATTAATAACACACACAATAAAATATCACAGTCACGCGCCATCAGACGTATTTTTATTATGAGGAATGGGCCAATTTGGCACGAAAAGCTTGTGGGTGTTCAAAACACGCACATCACTTATCTAAATAGTTCAGTCGCTCGCTGAATGTCAAGTTATTAAGCACCACAAATCTCGTTGCTGCTGCTGTATGAAATTAGAAAAAGTTGAGCATTCATTTTTTTGCTTAATGGAAACCAGCAGTTAATGTCACTTTTTTTCAGAGAGGTATAACAAATGTCTGATATTGGTGTTTAAATGGCATCTGTATGCAAGTGCACTCCTAAAAAGGTTGTCACAGTAAACAACGTTAAAATAATCAACACCGAAACCAGTGAAATTTCACATATTCATTCTTAATACCAATACAATGCCACAGCAAAAATTAAAATACATTCCTTTATTTAAAAAGTAAATATTAGAAAGATACGCTTAATAAAAAAATAAATATTAAAACAATACCATGTCGCTTTCAAGTATTTCTCAAAGTAAACATTGTTTCATGTTCTCAAATAATTATTCAAGTAAACAGTCTGTACTAAATTAAAGAACAAAGAAACAACTTATAAACAACAGAACAAAGATACTAAAGAAGTAAACAGTGTTTGATATTTTTCAGGTATCAAAGGCTTTGTTCACACTTCAGAGAAAATCTGATTATCAAATAAAAAAATTTGACCATCTGCAAGTTTTATGGGACCAGATATATATATTTTTTTCTTCAAACTGCAATTGTTTTTGCTAGCTTTATGTGAGACTTTAGCAATGGATGTTTCACCACTGATTATGTTTTCCATGAGGGCAGTTGTCCACAAGTTTGTTGCATACAACAATATAAAATGAGAAAAGGTGACATAAGCCCGATTCAGATGGTAATTTTTTCTCATGGGGACGCAATAAAATTTTCATGTAAAAATGCCTGGCCGAATTTCCTTCTGTTTTTTACCAAAACCAAGGTTATATGGTAATATAACTACCATGTGAATCCACATCTCTGAGTTTGCAAGAAGAAATTGATAAAACATTCACTGTTTAAATCCTTTTTGACCTCTGCCAAACACTGTACGTTAACTGTAGCACTTTGCTGTAATTTGCATACATATTTATTACTGAAATGCTGGAAAGCATTTACAAGAAAAATATTTCATAACTGTTCCACCACAGCGAGTGAGCTGTTAAGAACAAAAAGAAGAAAGAGAAGAAAAGCATGTAAACGTTTGAAATGAGTCATTATAATGGCAGGTATGCAATACAATTTTAAAATATGTAGGCCTATTGGATACATAAAAACATAAACAAAGCAGTTTTGTGTTTACCATATGTAAATAAGAGGTTGCATTAACTTATTTCTGCTAATCTCCACATTTTTAATGACATCCATCATTTTGAGAGATTTTGACAGAAAACCATTTTAACTATAGCGCATCTATTTTCAGATTTTTAAACAATAATAAATAGCATATTGTTAAATATGAATTTACTTTTATTATTCCAAACATGTGACATTTTATTTATGGCAGACAATCTTGTGACTGGCCACGTGAGCAGTGCGTTCCCGGCTTCGTAGGATTGCAGAACTCACTTCTCCTCTGTGAATAAATCGCCATCCGAATCCATGAGTTTTATCACTGAGGTGACATGTAAATTTATTTTAACAGACATCCACATGATCCCTTTCCACATCCGAATAGGGCTATATTCATTGTTTTTGGTGAAGTCTTCTTCAGTCCCTCTAGTTTTTTGCAATTCCGTAATGCCATAAGTTTGAGGAGTGACATTTAAATACAGGAGTGAATCCCCTAAATTACAATTCTGTGTGTGTACGGATCTGAACGTACTGGTGTCCTGTGCATTTGGTATCTGCTATTTTTAACCAAAGTAATATTACAGTGACCAAAGGCAAGTTATGTTCAGTGATTAACTAAATCACCATCAACAGAGCTGTCTTTTTTTATGTATAATGTGATATCTTGCACCACACATGCATCTAGCAACTAGTTGTGTAGTTTGTTTCCCTACACACTGTGTAGAATTTCTGTAAATGCGGTTGTCACTACCTGCATTTTTCAGGAGTCAATTCGGTAGTAGAATGTGGCTGTCACTTTTGTAAATTACTGAACTGTGTGTTTACAGAACAGGATTAAGAACTATAAGGTGATATACACTAGGGATGCACGATATGAAAAATTTGAACCGATACCGATAACCGATAATTAAGTCCTTCTCATGGCCGATTCCGATACCGATAAATTCATATTTTTATATTATATATATAATTATTATATTTATAATTATATTATAATTTTCAAATAATCTGCAGATTGTGCACCCAGGAGAATACAAAATCTTTAAGATGCACAGATGAAACTAATATTTTAGTAGCTCTGGCCTAACTATAATAGCAAACATCAGTCCTGACTTTTCAAATGTTTTTATTTTTTTGTGTAAGGCACCACAATACTTGGTAACAGAAATGGTTTAACAGAACTATGGCTTATCTGCTTTGCAAGGAGCTTGATTGACAGGCGATCTAACCAATCAGAATGCAGAGATTATGCGCCGCCGCTGCTATCCGCCATCTTGCCCGACAGCTACGGCCTGTCTCCATAGAAATCCATGTTAAAACGGGGTAAAAAAAGATCGACTGAATTAAAACTTTTTCTATAACTCAATATAAAAATGTGCTGAGGGTTAAGCTGTGCTGTTGATGGCTGCCACGGTAACGGTAACCTACTCCAACCCTAAACCTACCCCTTACAGTAATGCAGATGCATTAAATATTGTTGTTCAGCATGAGAAAAAGGACGAAATATTGATGTGCGCATGCGCAGTAAGCCCCGGTAGGAAAATCTGATGGGTAGGATAAAATGTCAGGACACCGGCGCTGTACGCATGGCTTGTAGCGCTAAAGTTAAATGCTGAGTGTGAAATAATAAGATAATATGTTAAAATGTGTGCTCTTATCATTCTGTGGACAAAATCCCGTGAACTTCGCCCCGATCAGGAGCTTTATATGCACATGTGCGCTCATCTGTTTACAATGCAGCTATAACCTCGGGTCGCTTCATGTCATCTTCCACTCATTAAACTATGACAGATACTTTACTGCAAAAACTGACCGTCACTGCGACACTGTAAAGTGATGAAACTACGGCGCTATGTGCTTTTTAAAACCATTTTCATAGGTTTCACGTTATATTGTCGGCTTGGAAAATATGTAAATAGGCATGCCCAGTAGCCGCAGCTGTATCCCTTCTAGCCTCAACCACAACTCAGACAGAAGAGCACATTAACTTCTGTGGACTTACACTTGAAAAATGGTGTGTTCCGCGGTTGAAATAAAACACTTTCTGATGTTTATTCATGTTCATTTGGTGCTTTAGGTAAATATGAAAAGACGATCGGTTCACGTGTTTGAACTGAGGCAATACAGTGATCTGTCACGACACATTAAAGAGACACAAAACTGTATTTATTGTTTGAATTTCTATAAAAATGACACGGTTTAAAAGCTGAGGGTCCTGAGACCTTGTTTCATATCAGAAGTAACCTGCTCTGTCTTCTCTGTCAGTGTGTGGTCAGTTTCCTCTTTGCTCTGCGATGTATTTTTCACTGCGTGAGAACATGTGTAGTGTGAGAGCACATTGTATGTCGGGCATAGCAACAGTAACTAAGGGTGGGCGGGTTTTGCGAACGGTCAACTCATTAACAACAAATTTATATTCAAGTATTTCATGCATAAAGAAATGAATCTATTCAACATTTTTAGTGCATGAGGATGAGGAAGTTATATAGGGACTTTAAGCAACAGCTGCGAATGCAGGCAAAGCAGCTGTTCTCCCGTAGTAGACGGTTACAGTAGAACGCCACGAAGTAGCAGTTGAAGTCGCGAACGCGCAATATGACGTTGGAATACCATTGCCGTTCCAACAGTGGAGGCTGCTTAAAGTCACTTAATACAGCTTCGCCGCGATGACGACCTTTCAAGTGAGATATAAGATTTGTTGTGTTAAAACTTGATGCCTTTTTTCCTCCTCTCAGAATCCTTGCTGAACATACGTTGCAAATAGCAATGGCATTGTCCTCCTCTGCCACTGAGAAAAACTTCCAGACAGGCGAAGACATGTTCACAGATGATGACGTAATGAGCGCGACACGAGCTGAGAGTCACTTGCGCTCGGAAAGCAGATGACTCTCAGATAAATCAGACTGACTGATTGATTTACCAGCAAGCTACTTTATCGGATCTAGTTATCGGATTTCATTTATTTATCGGAGCAATAAAAATGACGTCATTTTCACCCATATCGGTCGATAATTTATCTGTCCGATAAATATCGTGCATCCCTAATATACACTATAAGGTGCACTAAGCGATATTTGAAAGCACCAAAACAAACACGCCCATCCCCTGACAGGACCTCGTCCCCTATTTTGAAATATCCGCCCCACATGTACATGTGCAACCATGGCAACGACGATCGCGGAAACAAGCTGCTCCGATATTTACGCTGGTCCTACCTCTTGCCTGATCGTAACCCTTCTTTTTAATGTTTTGTTTCTCTGATATTTTCCTCTTTTTTTTATCTGCCATCTCTCTCTATCTATAGTCGATCTACTAATATCCGTCCTGTGCACTCAAATTGAGCGCTCTCTTCTCTCTATCATTGCAAGACACGCCCCCTTACTGCTGATTGGCTACAAGTGTGTTTTGGGACTTGGTCAGGCACTGCGGTCAAAAGCGTTTTTCAAAAATCACTTAGTGCACCTTTAACAACCGAGTTTACCTGCAGTGTGTACATGACCCAAACTGGTTAAAAAAACAGCATATGCTGATTAGGTATGTTTTGAAGCATGGTAGCTGGTTTGAGCTGGTTTAAGCTGGTCCTGAGCTGGTCCTTAGCAACTAGCTCCTGCTCAGGACCAGGGATACTTTTCTCAAAAGCAAATATTGTCGCAAGTTCCATCGTTACCAATAACGTTTAATGGAACTTGCGATCATATTGAGCTAACGATACTTTTGGGAAACCCCCGATCAGGACCAGCTTAAACCAGCTCATGACCAACTAAGGACCAACTCAAACGAGCTACTATGCTTCAAATCACACCAAACTGTCATATTCTGTTTTTTTTTTTTTTTTCATCAGGTAAGACAGTCAAGTTCAAGCCAAGAAAGAGAACCGAAGATGTCTGAACGATTCAGACAGTGGATAAATATGCTTTCTTTGGGGTGAATAAAGCCTGGATTCATGTCAGTGTCATGCAAAGCTTTGCAGCGAACACAAAGTATGCCACAGTCCAGAGACATGATAGTCCAGAGACAAAGTCAGCACAGGCCACGAAATGTATCCGCGGTGTCCTAGTACTCCAGTCGGTCTCAGAGTCCGAGTAAAGACCACGTCCAAATGCTTTTGAGTCCATGACAAGACCAAGAAAAAGAAAATATAGTATTTGAGCTAGCCAAGTCTAGTTTCAAGTACTATAAGGCCTGAATATTGCTAGATAGAGCTAACTGAAAATCTTTTTAATTCATTTGTATCTTTGTTTTATTGTATTTGTCCTTTGTTTGTATTTATACCTTTGTTCTATATTGTGATATATAATTACAGAGCAATTGATTATAATGTCACCGGTCTTTTTTCTTGATGTGGTTAATCATCTGAGCCTGTGTGAATCGGGGTCACATACAGTGGCTGTTTATAATTTATCACACAATTACCACCAGAGAAACAGACATTTTGGTCGCAAAAATAACAATTGTGAAATCCTGGTGGGACTGTTTCTTGTTGCAACAGCTGATAGCAACTTATAAAACAACATATTACAAAAACAGACGAAATGGTCAGTCTGGCTTTCATATGTTTTGAGCCGATGAGTTTGGTTTTTCTTCTTTTCCAATGAGTCAGATGGTAAAAACAAAACCAAACTCAAAACATGGCCACAAGTCTGGATCTAGTATTTAGGGGAAATTTTATAATACAATGTGATCACAAAATAATCCCTTATGAAAACTACTTATTACAAAAAGTAATGGAAAAAAAGTCTTGTGACATCCCTACTTCTAAAAAAATTGGCAAAAGCTTGATATGCACATTTAAAAATAGATTTCATTTATGTCCCCACTATTTTTTGTCCTAATTTTCTTCAGCAATTTATTAAACTGGCTGTGGTAAGGAAAAGTAATTGCATCTCAAATTAGTGAACAGGAGTTTTAATTTAGTTTTTGGTGTTATAATGAGTTGCGTTCCAGTCATGTAATTTGTTAGTTTTTAATATGTCATGGTGAGCACTTTGAAGGCAACAGCATTGCATACAGACTCTCACACTGATCAATTGCTTTTTCACAGCTGCTCCGGGTCACTATTCATTCTTGTATAATCACCACCCAAACGGCAAATACATCTGATATACAACTACAGTTTTGGTTTATTCAAATTTTAAAAGTTATATCAGAAAAATTAGAACAGAGAACTTTTATTTAAACTTTATAAACAAAATGTTTATCCACTGAACTACAGAATCCCAGGATAGATAGTGGCAGATGTAGGAATTAGGTTATCAAGTTAAATATGTTGCATGTTCATTTGATTACTTGAATAGGTCAGCAAGAATTATTGTTCCCTTCAATCACTCTGTAATGAGTTAATGACTCGTGGTATGTTGAAAAATGGCCAGTCAGTGTGGTATTATAATTTTTCTTTGAATGATTTTTGCACATTTCTTATGTTGGTTACATTTGTTTTCAGACATGGAAATAAGCAAATACTCTTCAACTGATGTCAATATGTCATAGACTAATAATTTATTAAAACCATAAAAGATTTGTGCATAATCTAATTAATATTAATGAGCATAATTTATGCTACAGATTCCTTCCCATACAGTACATCAGTGCAAAAGTGACAGCCATGCATTTAAAATTCACGTCTGTTTCCCTTCATGAAATATTTACCAAAAATGTTGATGATTCATCTTGCACTCAGTGGCTTTTTTCTTTTTTTGTCCAGTAAAATGCTCTCAAAAAAATGACAGTGTCACTCCCCCTAATTATAAATACCATCTGCTGTATTCTGCAATATTTGTTACATTCTGTAAAGTGTTGTTGCAATGAAACAGCCATTAAAATATGCTTTTAAGTGTATAAGTTGGCATCTATAAAAAATGACAAACAGCAAATCCACAGACACTCTTTGAAATAAACAAACAAACACAATTTACATGAATCTCAACCCACTCTGTTTCCGTCACCGAGATTCTAATCTGTGTCGAGTACTCTGAACTGATGTGAAGCGACGGATACGGACTCATTTTATCTTGCTTGAGGCAAATCTCAGCGAGACGACAACACTGTTGCTGGCCTCTGGGAGACTGCTCATTTTTTAATTCATCCCTCCTTCATGAAGTGGGGAATTGGGGAGGCATTGTTCAATAATAAAATAAACTCATCATCTGGGGACTCTTGAATTGTCTCGTTTTGGAGACAGAATCCTCAGCCTGCAAGAACCCCTAATTGCTACATCCATTGCTTTTGATTCGGTTGTTTTTTTATTAAGTTTATGAAGAGTAAACAATGTGTCATAGAAACTGACTTTTAATATTTAGAGAGGAATCACAGGGAATATTCAGAATGGCATATTAGATACCATTTTTAGAATAGTACAATGCAATGTCGTGTGCATGCTGTGCTTGGAATACCTGCATATACCACAACTAGAGTCGAGATGCAGCTGCTAAGGTGTTCTGTGCGATTGCTAAAGCATTTTCAGGTGGTCTCTTGGATGTTCGGATTGGTTTGTTGGAGGTTGTCAAAAGAACCCTTGCCAGTCTCTAGAATATTTTGGTCTCTAAATATGGCTCAGGCCCCATCTTCAGTGTTTATGGACTTTTTCCTGTGTTTATGGCACAAAATGTTTTTGTGTTGGGATACACAATTGTAGATTGTAGATCAGACTGTGTAAAGTAACATCACATCTCTCCTTTAACTACAGTCTTGGAGGGCCGGTGTCCTGCTGAGTTTAGCCCTTGCCATAACCAAACAAGATAATCAAAGTTTTTTTTTTCTTCTGAACTATTTGGAAATTACAGACAGGTGGGTACAATTGGGATTGGTACTAATGTCTGCAGGACACTGGCCCTCCAGGACTAGAGCTAAAGAGCACTGCCCTAAGAAGACATGGTGATGATGGGAGGAAAGCCTATTTCATAGGTTTTGCATCTTCTCACAAAACTTTTCTATTTCCTTGCAAGACTTGCATTCTCCTGGAAAACTTTGCATTCATTCACAAAGCATTGAAACATAATTTGTCCTCCCACATGTTATTTCTATCACCAGTTTTGCACTGTGCAAGTGAATGCAAAATCTTTGCAAGTTGAGTGCAACATTATATTATTTCCATTTTGAACGCAAAGGCATTGAACAATTTTTTCCTCTAACCCCATATTATTTCCATAACCAGTTTCACATCATGTGAGCAAATGCAAACTTTTGCAAGTGAACACAAAGCATTGAAACACATTTTTTTTCTTCCACCTTATATAATTTCCTGTTTTTCAAACAAATGCAAAATTTTTGCAAAATAATGCAAATGGTTTTTGAGTTTTTTCACAAATTTTTTTTGAGCAAACACAAAAGAATTGCAATATAATTTTTCATCCTATGTCGATTTTCTCCATCACCATGTCCCCTTAAGGGGCTTCGTAACAAGCGGCATGATTTGAGGAATCATTATTTTCTCATTCATTCACCTGTCCAACCAAAACACAGTTCATAATACTAAGAATTACACACTGCATATAATACAATAATTTAGATAGAAAATATGAATGGTAATATTTCTAAAATAATATTAGGTCACCATAACCATCCAGGGTAAAAATTAGATTATGTACTTTTTGATACATTTATTGTTGCACACTGCATAATACTTTAAAATTGAAAAGGCAATATATAGCATACTGTGTAGTGTGTAATAGGCTGTACGCTTTACTGCATGCCAATGTATGCTGTAAGGATTTATCATTTGCTTCTTCATGTCAGGTGTGAGTGTCTACGTGACTCTGAATTGTGTGTGTTTGGCAGTCTAAAATGCTTGCTCTGCACCTATGTCAGATGGACCTGCTGGGAGTTCGCAGTGTGAACGTGCGCACCAGCCCTTCTGATGGATCCATAACCTCAGCTCATGCCCCTCAGCATAATGGATTTATGACTAACCAATCATATGTTCATCTGAGACAAATCTAGATATGAGGGAAGTGAATGTTCCCTTACTACCGCAGAGGTTCCCAGAGTAAAATCTTATTACCTGAGTTAGTGGAGACTTAATTGAGTTTTAGAAGTTTCATTAAGGTATCAAAGATGTCTCTGCTTAAATTCCTTTGATCAAATAAAGATTAACTCAAATTAAACATACATTTGTTGACATACAGTACAAATATAGAGTTGTAAATTAAATGCAAATAGCAGCTCAGATCATTTGATTTTGGAAGGATGCTCCATATTGTTTTATAATGAGTTCATATTCAGACTATTTTTAATAATAATGTATTTTATGACTAATATATACTGTATATATATATATATATATATATATATATATATATATATATATACACACACACACACACACACAGTATATATTAACTTTATCTTAACTTTTGTCTGCTAAGACAAAGTCTTGTGGTGTGCCCAACATGCAGGAAAAAAGGGGGAAAAAGACTTTCATGACTGAGTGTTAATGTCAAGATTCTTACAATCCAATAATTTGACCTTTTTTATTGAAAGATTATCTTATCTGGTGCAACTCCCCAAAAATATATGAATTAATAATTAATAATATTTTAAGAACAAATACCTGTAGCACCATAAAATGGATTTTATCATGGACACTAATTGTTCTTTGAGTCTAATCTTATCTGATCTCTTCTGAAACTGTGACATTACTGAGTCATTTTCTCAGGAGAAGCAGAAGACTTCAGTAGAAGTCTACATGGATTCTCATTGCTGTCTTGAAGACATCTGGCTTGTGATTTTTCTCTCCTGCGGGCTGTATCCTGAAGCTCATGTCTTGAGCAGCGCCTCTCCATGTCTTCTGAGGAAGCGCTGTGTGTAGTTTTGAAGTGGTTCTGACAGCGACAGACACATCTCATTGTGTCAGACTTCAGTTTCCCAAAACATGTTCCCTTCGACCAGGTTTTGTTCTGCCATAGCGCTGAACCTCTGGATCACTACATTTGTCAGCCGAACGGCTTTGAGGTAACAAATCGTTTGATTTGTCTTTGACACTTCAGCTGTACACAAATAAACCAGTGTTGCAGTGGAGTGCACCAGTACCGTTCAGTGGAGCAGGTATGGTACACTTGACATGCCGCAAAGTGATTCCCAGGCTCACAACAACTGAACGGATTGATTCCATTTTTGGAAATGAACCAACAAATTTGCACCCTCAAGAAGTGTTGGGAGGGGTTCGAGGCAAGCACTTCACTACTTTGAACACTAAAAAGTTCCAAGACTGCCTGGTGTGTTTTTGTTCATGCTTACAGTCCCACAGCTTTCTAAACACTTTAAATTACAGTATAACTAAAGTCCCTTTCAAGGAATACTTGGCAACCATATTTGACACCTTTAAGTGTCATTTCAGGCATAGAAGACCAACTCCTACAGTATATACTTGAACATAGAAATACTGAAGTCTCTGAACACTGCTTGCCAAACTTGCATTTCAATGACATCTCATAAATTTTGTCTCTTAAGTTCAACTAGCGTTAAAGTTGTATATTGTGGGTCGGTCTAACCAATGCACATGTACAGTCCTAAATATGAATCTCAGAACCGGAGCTTCTATGGGATCCTTCTAATGACAGGTGCAGTGAAGTAATGACTTTACCAGATGGGTGATTGGCTCTTATATTTAGAAGGCAAAACATATTGCAGTTTTTCCCATTTAAAGTAATATGAGTGAAACCTATTGGTATTTATTGGTACTGTACATATGGGACATTTTACAAAATTGGTCATTGGCCAAAAGCCAGAGATGGAAACGTCTTTTTCCCAAAAAAAAAATGTGTATGTATGCAAATTATATAATATGCAAGGTACACATTTCTAGTAATTGTGCAGTTAATTCTCATATTATATTTTCAGAAAGTGTTGGAATATTTGCCCTCTCCCCAAATTTGTCACTACCGAAACACAGTAATAATAATTTAATTAGAAGGGTTATATTGACCTATTAAGATTTTGCTTACATCTAGATTGTGTATATATATATATATATATACTGTATATATTTGGTATTTTATAAAATACAATTCAGAGGTAAATCTGTAGCAATTACATTTTTAACAATATTTCAAATGTAATTTTTGAGATTTGTTGTATTTTGAATCCATTTTTTCTTTGTAAAGGGCAAAAAGTTGATCATACTGATTCTACAAAGTTAAGAATTCATTAGTTTGAATATACATTGAACCAAAAACTATCATAACATCTTAGTTGATAAGTCAGTATACTTTATTTTTGACAAAACATCCCATTTTTCAGTAGTGACAGCACATTTTCAGTAGTGACAATAATGCTTTGGTAGCAACCACATCACATTACAGAATTTTAACTCACATACTAAAACATACTAATATACAAAAAATAAATTGCACAACTGTACTAAAATTTAGTTTATTTCCTCCAAATACGAGGATTATGTGTTCTCTTTTGTCACTACTGAAACAATGATGGCATGTTTTAGTGACTGTTTCGGTAGTGACAATTCTATGGGATAACACCCCCCAAAAAAACAAAGATGTTACAACCGAAACTCCACCAAATGTTTTGGTAGTGACTGTTTCGGTAGTGACAATTTTAGATACTTTTGAACCTAGCTCAAAGATGCTAATCAGCACATGGTTAGCTAGCACAGTTCTGAACAGTGGTATACATATAAAAAAATAAATGTTATGGAAAGACTCTCAAAAACTGTATTGCAGAAACAATGTGTTTGGTAGTGACGTTTCTTAAAGTTACACACATATTTTTCTGACTTTTGAACACATTTACCTCAAAATGATGAGACCTACAGTATCTAGTCACACCTTATAGCTTTGAGAGAGGGGTACACAGGAATATTTCCTGATCATAAATTAATGGGTTTAGTTAAAATCAATCTCGGCCAATGGACTAAAACATACACTGTTTTGGTTGTGACATGAAAAATGTGGGACACATTTTTTTACATAATTCATATGTAAAAACAATTCATAAAGAAAATATAAAATAAATACTTTTTTGAACTTCACTTTTTAAAAGAATAAAAGAAAAAAAATACTTTAAAAAACAACAATTGAAAAAAAAAATACAAAAATGATTTCAATATAATTTTCATAACAATTTTTTTATTATATTGTTATTACAGTTCCTAATAAACAGTGTCAATAATGTGACCCATGAATATGAGAGAGACTAAAAACTCAGATCTATACATAGTGAAAACAGCATTAGAGTTGGTGAGATTCTTTTGCTTTGGTTATTTTTTATGTAGAGGACTTATGACAAGCTTATAATAAGTGGAATTAATGTTGGGTTCGGGTCACTCAAGATGTTGTGAACGAGAATGAGTTATGCTGACATGTCAGTTTGATTAAGTATTTGTAGCGCTGATGTTGTGTTGCATAGTGTTGCTTTTTTTGTGTGCAACCACCAATATGAAGGGGAATTAATTTAATTTTGATGAATCTTTACAGTAATGTAAATGTCATATATGCATGTATCACTCTGTATTTCAGCATCTGACTCTTTTTTTTTTTTTTTGTTATCAACAATTTTTTATTTTTTCACACACAACACTCATCTGACTCTTTTTGAAAAATAAGCTGGAAAATTGGAGGTCATCCTTTAGGTACTCTAGGACTTTGATTCAAGGAGATGAGGTGTAAATGTTTTATTTCTGGACATGAACATATTGATGTGGCAGCTTTGATATAAAGAATTGAATCTCCCATCAAACCTGTGCTGTGTATGAAACATCAGTCCTTTTGCTTGAGGCGTTTCATTTCCCCACTAATGCTGCCCATTCCAGTCCATCTCTCACCTGTACTTTCGCAACAGCCATTCCTCTTTATGAAAAATGATCAGGGGTCTCAGTTTGGTTAGCAGTGTTTTGGTAATTGTTTATTGGTGTATATAAATGACTAAATGAAAATCATAAAGTATTAAGTATTCATTCTTGAGTTAATATAATGAAAAACATTTAAAAAAGCAGCTTTAATTATTTTGAACTGTATTTATTTATTTACTGTATTTTACAGCTTCCAATTCGGTTAGATAGTATTTTTTTTTTTTCAGTGTTGAAGATGAAAAATGTAATATCTTCAAAAGACAGAGAGATACATGGAGAGAATGTTTTAGCTGTATTGGTCTAACCAATAATGAAACAATGTGTAAATAGCTATTTGACCAATTATTCCAAAAAACAAAACAAATCCCAGGTGATGTCAGCTGAAAAGAAAAGTTGTTTCAGATGCAGAGCAAGTGCATTTTGATCAAATATTCTTTGACATGCACTGATAAATCATGTTCAGTAAGACCACGATCTTGTACTACTTTAGAAAAGTAAATAGGGTCAGTCTTGATTTCATGTTGTACTCGGCACGTTCAGTGAGTGGATGGAGGTGGGTGGGAAAAGAAGGGGGAGATGGAGTAAAAAAGAGCCAGATGGGACCAAGAGAGCGAGAAAGCATGAGAAGGTGAGCGAGACAGCCACAGAGTAAGAAACCGGGATAGATAGACTGTCTTCTCGTTGTCTACTAGACAATTGATTTGTTGGAGAGTGTTCTGTAGTGAGCTGGCGTGGGGTCCCGAGTCAGAGTCGCATATAGACCCCCTCCCTCCATACCCCAGCGGACTTCCTGAAGACTTGAAGTGAAAGATAGAGAGACAGCAGTATGAGACGGCAGAGACACAGGCATCTCAATCATGTCTGTCTTAATTGCCACCCAACAGATCGATACGGCTGCCTCCTCTAACATGGTAAGAAACGTTCAGTGATTGCTCTGCTGTTTTATCTATCCAGAGAGACCGATTCTTTACCAAGGGCTTTATATCTTATTAGAATTTTGGAAAGGCTTCTGGTGACAATGAATAAATAATTTAATACTGCAGTCTAAGGGTAATCGTATTGTTATTGCTGTTCTTGTATGTGTGCTTATATGAGATCTGGCCCACAAACTGAATATCACTTGTCTGATTTGTTAAAGCTTGTAAAATATATGGTATGCTCATCTGTTGCTCTGTAACCGTAATTTTTGACAGAAAACGCCCTCTTCCTGTAAATAGGAGCATCCTGAAGTAGTAAACAGTGTATTTGGTGGAATGAATGTGTTATTTGCAGTGCTTTGTGATGTTTTTCTATTTATTTCTTGAAATTAATGTGTTCAAAATCATTTTTTTAAATGTAGTTAAATTAAATTAAATTTGTTTGTGTTTTTTTTCTTTTTCTTTTAATTTAAATTTATTTTTCATTTGTTTTTATTTATTATTAGTGTTTTGTAATGCTTGTTTCTCAGAATGAATGTATTCAGGGTCAGGTTTGTTAAATTAAATACATTTAAAATAAATTCAATGTTTTATTCTATTTTATTTTATTCAAATTTCTGGACAGTCCTGGTCAAGATAGCTGCATCAGCATGTTTTCTGTATTGATGTAGAGGACTTTCATCAAGTGACAAGCTCCTAATAAGCAGAATTAGGATGTTGTGAATGAGAGAGAGTTGTGCTGACATGTCAGTTTGATTGAGTATTTGTGGTGCTGCCGTTTGAGTCTTGCATTTTATTGGCTGCAAATATCAATATGCAGAGGAATGAATCTTTGCAGTAATGTAAATATCACTCTGTATTCAAGCAACTGACTCTTTTTGAAAAAGAAGTTGGAAACTAGGAGGTCATCCGTTTGATTCAAGGAGATGAGGTGCAAATGTTTTATTTCTGGACATGAACATATTGATGTGGCAGGTTTAATATAAAGTATTGAATTTCCCATCAAACCTGTGCTGTGTATGAAACATCAGTCCTTTTGCTTGAGACGTTTCATTTCTCGGCTAATGCGTCCATTTCAGCCCATCTCTCACCTGGACTCTCTCAATGGAGTCATTCTTCTTTATGAAAGATGATCAGGTGTCTCAGAAAGTATTCAACATCAATCTCAGCCTCCAAAAATTAATAGTTAGCCTATGTTTCTTTCTTTACTTATTCTTTCTTTTTTTGGAAAACAAAATCAGTTTTAAGTCGTCTTTAGGTAAGAAAGGTGAAGTGTGCGGTCTTTATTTTGTGTGAGTTTGACCATAAGAACATCCTCAAAAAAAAAAAAAAGGCTTGTAAAATCCTTAAATTATGAAAAAAGAAGTATATACAGTATATATTGCATTTTTTATGTTGCATCTGTGGAAAATGACAGAGTGTGTCAAATACAGTATGAAAAAGACTATGAGATCTTATCTGAGAGCATTTGTCTTTGGGGAAGATTCCTCTGCCCTTTAAGTCATTATTCTGCTTGAAGAAATCAATATTGACATGCGGCCTGTTGCTGTCCTGTCACTAACTCAACCTTTATCTCTCAAAAGACTGAATATGAAATGAAAAAATTAAAGTAGCTGTTCAGAGAAATTAATCATGTTGAATTAGGCATACTGATCTTTGCTATATATTTCTGTTTTTACAAAGGCAAACTCTTGCTAAACGTTAAGGGTTATTGAATCGCCTTCAAGTCAGAAGAATTTAGAATAAGGTCGCCACCGTAGCAAATTAAAACGCCGTTTTTAAGTATAATCTTTTAAATGCTGGATTGTTGGTATAATCAGTAGTTAGAGCATGTCTGCCTCACTGCTGTTTTTCAAAACGGTTTGTCTGTAATTACATTTTCCCGGCAACCATTCAGGGCAGGATTATAATGGATGACTGTGGAAATTCTGCAGTAGACTTATTTTTGAAAAGACTTATTTTCATCACACTGGCTATTTTCCAAAACCTAGTGAACTGCCTTCACTGAAATGAACCTCATAAATGACTGATTTGAAATGTGACATACAAATAGTGCATCTCTTCAAGGGCTCTGAAAACTGATACAGTCAATAGTCACTATACAAAACACTAATAAAGTTGTGTCATGAAACTATAGATGGCACAGGCCAATAGGTTCTATCCCAATAGGGTATAATCACATCATTATTCACATGGCACAGCTGATTGGTATCTCTCATCAGCAGCCAATGAGATTAACAGTCAAATACTTGGCTAGTGCTTGCTGTACTGTATTCCCCAGCTCCACCTGTATAGATCTGCTACGCAGTGATTTCTTGTATGTTATAATAGGAGGTTATTTCAGTATACAGGTGCATCTCAATAAATTAGAATGTCGTGAAAAAGTTAATTTTTCGTGTAACTTATTTCAAAAAGTGAAACTTTCATATATTTTAGATTCATTACATGTAAAGTAAAACATTTCAAAAGTTTTTTTTGTTTGAATTTTGATGATTAGAGCTTACAGCTAATGAAAGTCAAAAATCAGTATCTCAAAATATTAGAATATTTACATTTGAGTTTCAATAAATGACCATCCATACAGTATAAATTCTGGGTATCTCTTGTTCTTTGAAACCACAATAATGGGGAAGACTGCTGACTTGGCAATGATCCAGAAGACGAACATTGACGCCCTCCATAAAGAGGGTAAGTCACAGAAGGTCATTACTGAAAGTTGTGGCTGTTTACAGAGTGCTGTATCAAAGCATATTAAATGCAAAGTTGACTGGAAGGAAGAATTTGGGTAGGAAAAGGTGCACAAGCAACAGGGATGACCGCAAGCTTGAGAATACAAAAGCTGATTCAAACACTTGGGAGAGCTTCACAAGGAGTGGACTGAAGCTGGAGTCAGTGCATCAAGAGTCACCACGCTCAGACGTCTTCAGAAAAAGGGCTACCAAGCCACTTCTGAACCAGAGACAACGTCAGAAGCATCTTACCTGGGCTGTGGAGAAAAAGAACTGGACTGTTGCTCAGTGGTCCAAAGTCCTCTTTTCAGATGAAAGTAAATTTTGCATTTCATTTGGAAATCAAGGTCCCAGAGTCTGGAGGAAGAGTGGAGAGGCACAGAATCCAAGCTGCTTGAAGTCCAGTGTGAAGTTTCCACAGTCAGTGATCATTTGGGCTGCCATGTCATCTGCTGGTGTTGGTCCACTGTGTTTTCTGAAGTCCACAGTCAACGCAACCATCTACCTGGAAATTTCTAGAGCACTTCATGCTTCCTTCTGCTGACAAGCTTTATGGAGATGCTGATTTCATTTTTCAGCAGGACTTGGCACCTGCCCACACTGCCAAAGGTACCAAAAGCTGGTTCAATGACCATGGTGTTACTGTGCTTGATTGGCCAGCAAACTCGCCTGACCTGAACCCCATAGAGAATCTATGGGGTATTGTCAAGAGGAAGATGAGAGACACCAGACCCAACAATGCAGATGACCTGAAGGCCACTGTCAAAGAAACCTGGGCTTCCATACCACCTCAGCAGTGCCACAAATTGATCACCTCCATGCCACGCCGAGTTGAGGCAGTAATTAAAGCAAAAGGAGCCCCTACCAAGTATTGAGTACATATACAGTAAATGAACATACTTTCCAGAAGGCCAACAATTCACTAATTTTTTTTTATTTTATTGGTCTTATGAAGTATTCTAATTTGTTGAGATTGGTGGGTTTTTGTTAAATGTGAGCCTAAATCATCACAATTAAAAGAACCAAAGACTTAAACTACTTCAGTCTGTGTGCATTGAATTTATTTAATACACGAGTTTCACAATTTGAGTTGAATTACTGAAATAAATGAACTTTTCCATGACATTCTAATTTATTGAGATGCACCTGTATGTTAAATGTGCAGCAGCAGTATTTCTTACATGCTCTCAGCAGCAGGTTGTGGATATATTCATCCAAGTGGATGCTGCACACTGGTGGTGGTTGAGAAGAGACCCCCCATATGATTGTAAAACCGCTTTGGGTGTACAGTAATACACAATAAAGCGCTATATAAATGCTTCATTCATTCATTCATTCATATTGGCAGTACCGTAGTCTCGGTACTTGATCTGCTGCAGTAGAAGCAGCAGCAGCAGCATAGCAGATCTATTCCTCCAAGACCAAACACATTAACATTGTCATGTACACTACCATGCTAAACTCTCATAGAGTTGTCATGGCAGAAATAATTTAATAATACTGTTACATGTAATCTTTTGAAAATCACAAAATGAGTATTTATTTTCATATTGTACTTTTACTATATAATTATGTTAGCCTAAATGTCTTTTTAAGTTATTTTGACAAAATAGTACATATTGGGTTGTCTGTCATATGGAGCCTGATCTCATGAGAAAAACGTCCCTGTGGGAACTTTTTTTACAAGACGCGAAATACGTAGCGCCATGTACGTTTCATGACATTCAATGTGACATGTCCACTGAGTGGCGTTAAAATCATTTTATTTTTTTCTCAGAATATATGAACGTACATTTGGTATGTTTTAAGTGACGTTGGTTTTGTATGTGTAACCGCAGTTCTGACTTGAAATGTCTGTTGAGTGGCGCTATAACTCATATAAATAACATACCATCTGCACTACACCTAAACCTACCAAATAGTATGAACAAAAGTGAATGTTATGTAAAAAATGCAATCGCAATCATGCCATTTTAGCTTGTTTTTTTTTATCTCTCATCTTTCAGCGCTTTCAGCGTGAGTCATCCTAAGTCCAATTCCGTGACGGCTGAGCTACCGAGCAAGCTTGTTACATCCGGAAAGCAAAAAATATGGAGCTGTAATCATAAATGTGTACTCGCTGTTTTACCACCTCTAGTGTTCATTTCTGTTGGAAACTGCAGTGATATGTATTTACGTATTTCGCATCTTGTGAAAAAGTTCCCACAGGTTCGTTTTCGTCATGAGATCAGGTTGGTCATATGTCATAGCTTGAATAGAATTATTACCTTATTAGGATTTGCCAAGAATTATAATTTCAGTGCATCCCATTTAGACTATCATCTTGCTGAACGTCATTCACACTGGGAGTGAGCCTATGATGCTTTTAAATGTTTTGTAGGTACTACACTGAGAAAAAAAAAAGGTGTAGACAATTTTCACTTAGAAATTACTATTACCAAGAAATGGCAAATAACACACTGAAATAGTAAAACTAAAAGAGCATTTTAAAAATCTTTGTTGTAGCTTATATCAGAGATTCCACTGAGGAAACAAGAACCTCAGCAACAACTGTTGGAGTACAACAACTAATTGCCTCAAATTCAGCGCAGTTACATTGAGTTTGTTGCCCTGAACTATATAGTGCCTTTGACTTTGTTTTCCCTACGGTCTTCTTTCTCTTGTGCCATCTCTTGTTTTCTCCATTTTCCCCGTTCATCTGGAGGTCTAGATAATAACACTGAACTTTGCTGTGTCCAGTATGGCTGGCAGCCCTAGAAACTCAAGTAATAAAGGAATTTGGCAGAATCCTGACTGATGTGTTGAGTCCTGCAGCAGTGGGGTGTTGCACACAAACTCTCATATACAGCTACAGTATTATAGACGTCACAACACACACCAACCACCAGATACATCTGCTCTGTTATTTTACACTCTTTTTCTTTCAGTAACAAGAAATTACCAAAAGTAGACACTTGTTTTATAGGTTGCTCTTTTTCCCATTTTTCCATTGTAATACAATGTTTTTGGGGGTACGATGTATCATCTACCATGACATTTTTGATGTACCTTTGAGTAATATATAAATACCATGGTACTGTACATCTATATTTCTTTCTTTCTTTCTTTCTTTCTTTCTTTCTTTCTTTCTTTCTTTCTTTCTTTCTTTCTTTCTTTCATGTCTACATGAGATTTTATTTCAAGTGTTTCTAATAGGATTGGGTTTCCATTTGCCCTACATACTGGCTGCATGTCTGAAAGTCTGGTTCTTTGACGGGGAACTGCGTGACAAAAACAGAACATTATTTTTTTTTCCTGAATGTTGTTTTTCCTACTTGATCTGAGGGGAGGGATTGGGTGCATGGAGCTGTCACTCAGAGCAAGTGTCTTTCTCTGACAGGCTGGAACAGAGGGGTGGAGGGGTGGATGAGAATAACAGGGCCTATTAATTTCACCGTTTGGATTTTAGACAAACATGGTCAAGCTCCAGCAGTCTCAATCTCTCCCTGTCATTCAACCAGGCCTCCATCCGAGCCATAACACACACACACACACACACTAGGATAGGGATGTATAATGGTAATACACCATTATACTGCTACACACAATGCTGCATTTCTGTGTGGTCATCAAAGGACAGGGCAGCTTTATGTATTTACACTAGGGAATGATGGAGAAACAGAGTAATTCAGAAATTCAGAGTGGAATGTGTTCCAGACGCGTCAAAATGTAGATGAATGGGTTACCCAAAAATGAAAATTCTGTCATCATTTACTCACCCTCAAGTAGTTCCAAACCTGTATGAATTTCTTTGTTCTTCCAAACACAAAGGAATATATTTAGAAAAAAGTTTGTAACCAGGCTGTTTTGGGGCACCATTGACTTCCATAGTAGGAAAAAAAATAGTAGTTCCAAACAGGTTTGGAACTACTTGAAGGTGAGTAAATGATGACAGAATTTTCATTTTTGGGTGAACTATCCCTTTAATGTGTTAATAATGATAAGCTGTAGTTCTATCAACCCAGTATCATTGGAAAAACATGCCTGTGCCGACATTTCTGCAGAATGATATTGCATTTTCTCTTGCATGTTTTGTAACAATTTCAAAGTGAACAGCCGAGTGAGTGGCACAAAAAATGTGCAGAAATTTATCTAAAATAGATTAGCATAAATTCGGCAACTTTTATTACATTGCTTGTTGTACGTACAGTACTGCAGTTGGTAACAAAATGTTAATACGTATTTTCATTTTATAAAATCAGTGGTGGGCTATATTTTTACTGTACTTCAGTACATTTTTCAAGTCTGAGTATTTTTATATTTAACTACATTCCAAAGCATTATATTGTACATTTAAATCTACTACATTTCATAAAAATGTGTTGTTCCTTGTTATTTTGAGCTAAAGAAATCACTTCAAGGCACGGTAGTGATGTCTGATTTATGAATGAGATCTTTTTTTTTCCAAGAACCTGTTGAATTGTTCTGCACCTTTCATTCATTCGTGAATTGGACTGATCCAATAGCAGCTGTTCTTGAGTGAAAAACTCCTTGATTTAATGAACTGTTATATCATTGCAGCTTGAATGTGTGCACAACTGAAGGTGCGAAAAGTAAATTACTAAATCTTACCATTGAAAATGAAAATTTACGTGATATAACATGATGAATAGTACTATTGTAATACTATTTATAATAGTATTAGGCTGTATTACAATCTGGAAAGCCACACAAAGCAGAAAGATACAGACAGTGAAATTTTCCAGTGCTCTTGCACTCTATATCAGCACTCTTGAAATTGAAATTAAAGGACAAGAAATAACTATAAAATTACCATACTGTGGTATTTGACTTTGGTCATATCACTCTGACTCCTAGCCAAAATTGTGAAGAGGAGTGGGGCAGCCATCTGCTACACTCCAACAGCCTTCTTCACCTCAGATGGGTTATAGAGAGGATTGTCTGGACTAATTCAGTTTGTCCCTTTGTTGTAAAGTACAGAAATGTGAAATATCCAGGTAATGGCCATATTGATCTCACACATATGAAGGCTACGGTATATCAAAGCATTGTGGCTGAGGAATGTGATACAAAGGAATACATTCTTGTGATCTCTTCGGCTCTCCAGCCATGAGGATCCATTCTATCTCTCTCCACTGGAGTACAGGCCCTCCATCAACAAGGTCAAGCATCTCTGTAGCTGTTTTTCACATTCAACCTCAATGATGAATTGACACATTCACAGTTGCCCTCAAGACCCTTACGAAGAATGTTAATTGCACACATATTTGAATGAATTATTATCTATCTATCTATCTATCTATGATTGGCTACATTTTAAAGATGACAAGTCTATATATGGGACCAATAGATTTTAAAGAAATATTTTTCTGTAAAGCTCAAGACATACATTAAAAATGGTTCTGGACTCATTCTCTCACACGCTCTATCTCTTCTTAAGTGTTTATATTTATTCACTTCACATATTTGCCATAACTGAAACCTCTCTCTTTTGATATCAGTACCCAAACCACACACTCACACACACATCACATTCATAGTTACTGGATATAGTCCAGAAAAAAGAGTTTGGTGTGTGCTGCTCACAGCGAGAGCATCCGTCATATTAGGAGGAGAACTTTAATGCCTATAACACTGGAGAGAACTGTCTGATATGGATGATATATTCAACCAGAACGGGCAGATCAAGCTGGGTGGTGAGATGGAGATGATTGACCCTCAAAACAAGGAGTAAAACATCCACTGACAATCTTGTTTTCCTCAACCACCTCATTTATAAAGCTTAGGCTCAGACTTTTGGAGACAGCTGAAGGAAAGCGGCATTAGAGGAATTTAAGGATATAAAGTTTGCTGGCAAATTAAGGACACATTATATATCCACTAGAAGACAGTGTTGATTCTTTTTTTTTTAAGAATAGCTTGAGAAACTTATATACAGTAGTCTCAAAAAGCAATAGGATGCTTACAATGTCTATATGTAATTGCATTAAGTATCCAATTATCAAATCAATTAACATCTGCACTCTAATGCTGATTTTCTCAGATCTAACTTCTCTTTTCTTACTTTTAAACTTCTGTTTTGGTGATTTTTAGTGGATGCATGAAGTCAGCTTCATACAGCATGTGTGTTGTTTCTGTGTTTCTTGTTGGATGTCAGGCTGGCACAGCATTGTTCCTTTCATAACCTGTTTCCATTCTGGGCCGGTTGAAGGTTTTTAACATGTTCATGAATGAATACTTTACCCCCGCAGGTGTTTCTGAGTGATGCATCATTTAAGGAGCTCTTGCATATGCAAATCTCTCAGAGGCTGATTATGTTTGATGGAGCAGATGTCCTTACTCCTCTTACGGACCGCCTGGGGTCGTGTGTGTATGTGAGTCTGGCAGGTACCTCTCAGCCCCGTACAATGCAGATTGGTAGCCTACATTGTGTTGTAAAGAAAGGGGCATTTATTTAGTGTGTAATTACCTCTCACAACAAAAAGAATTCACAATAATTTTAACACAATTAACCTTCATTCAGTTTTTAAATTATTGCAAAAAAGCAAAAATGACCATGTTTTTTGGACATATAGTACCATATAGCAGTAACATGTTTTTGGTGATATCTACGTATAATACTATGTTGTGTTAATCATAATATGGTAGTACCATATTACTATTTAAAGTATCCCATCTGACAAGAATATGATAATAACTGGCATATGCCTGTACAGTATCACAGCACTATAGCAGTACTATCACTGTTGAATAGCTAAACTGGTTATTGCAGTAAAATAATTGATTCCTTAAAATATCACAAGCTCGTGAAACATTTTCATCTTTTCCTCTCAAGCGTTTAATATAAACCAATAAAGCACTCAGGATGGAATTATAGTAAAAGATCTGGACACACCTACTCATTCATAATTATTAACTCATCTACAAAAATAAACATACAATTAAAAATAAATAAATAAACATTTAATATAGTAATAATTATTTTAAAGTGTTTTGTAATTGTAGTCACAATGTATTGTATAGAATTTTAGAATTAAAGAATTTTAAAGAATTTATAGAATTTAAAAATTAAAGCACCTAACCCTCATTATGTGTGGCTGTTCAATGCCTTGTAATTTCTAAAATTTATTTAACATGATTTTTTTGTTCCTATTTTGTGAGAGCTAATTATAGACAAGATGTCAATTAATGACATGGTACAGCCAAACACTAGATTACTTACTGTATGTTTGGAGACTCCACACTGTAAAAAGTGGTGACCTACAATAGTTACTTTAAAGAGATATTTTTACCTGAATCAACTCATATTTTGGTGGTATAAATATGTTTAGGTTCATTTAGCAATATTAAATCTTACTTTTGACTTACTTAAAATAATACTTTTTGACTTACTTAGTTTAGTGATTTAAGATCAAAAGAAGCATAAATTGAAGTTTCTCCAAACGTTTGACTTGTACTGTAGGAGTCTAGTTTTGTAAGTGTTTCTGCTGAGATTTCTCTGGCCACATGGAGGCACTCTAGTATTTCTTGTGATCAGTGTAAAGAGAAAGAGATAAACACTTAGGATGTATGTATCACTGCAGAAAGTCACTCTTTAGTAGTATGACGTCATTGTTTTTTTTGTTTTTTTAATTTTATCTGAATTACTATTAATCTCTGATCAGTTTGGGCACTATTCACACAAGGGAAATCATCATGAATCAGGTCATTGGCTCTTTATGCCCAATCCTTGTTCTCGGCTGAGAGACATTTGTCCCCATCTTCTCTGGTTTTTGAGGTTGAATAAACTCGATGGATGGATGAACGTGAACAAAGAAAGTGAACATGTGGAGAATAAAGATGAAGTTGAACATAAGTCTTCCTGTGAACTGTTCGTCCCATCACCTCGGATCTTACTCTCTGAATTTAAACCTTATCGATCTGCTTGTTTGACTTTTTTCCCCTTGGATCTTCATCGGCTCTGTCTGTGTGTTGAGTGCGAGGGCTTAAAAGATCATTTTGTCAACATCAGCGTTCCTATAGCACACACTGCACTTTGATAAGAGCATATCTTGTGATATTTCCTAATGGCTTTGCTGTACCAACGATTTTCCAGTAAGATAAGTGCTGCTGGGCAGACAGAAAGTGGGAAGACCCCACACCGGTCAGACTCACACAGGGTCTTGAGAGAGTCACATGAGTAAAGTAGCTTTGATAGTTCAGTTACTCCATAATGGTAACTTTGTTTGCAACTGCATTGTTATTTAAGATTTGAAACAAATTGAAAACAAGAACGATAGTCTGCTTCTCACTGATATTTACACTAAACTGTATATTTATACAGTGAATATATATATATATACACTGTATATTTGCCAAAAAAAAAGAAAAGAAAAGAAAAACTTTGGACTACTTCTTTCAGTCTGTTTAATGCATCCTTGCTGAAAAAAGTATTCTCTTCTTTGCTATACAGTTGCTACGGTATTCTGAGTGTTTTTTAGGGAGCTCTTGGTGGTTTCTATGGCCAATTATCGAGTCTATGATATCCTAGTCTCTATGTGACTAGTGTAAGTGTGAGTTTTTTGATCTGCCTAGGTGAAAATCTCTTGTAATTGCACACTTCTCCTCAACCAGCCGCTTTATGTGATGTTTCATTCATATCCATAGATACTGAAGTCCAGTGCACAAATCATAAATATGCCCTACAGAGGCAAAACGCAATAAATATATATTTACAATTTTAGTCAAAAATGAGTTTTCAATGAAACTATGACTACGATTCTGTAATAGATAAGTTTGCCTCAAATTCTGAGAAAATTAATTGTGAAAATTGATATCAATTCAGTGCTTGCATTATATATATTTTTTTTTTATTTATTTCATTAAACTTATAAAGTGTTATGATCATGTTGCATTTGCTGTGTCTTGTTGCATTTTGAATTCGTTTTAAGGCATAATTTGACCAACTTTAGATAATAATAATCACGTTAATTTATTGTGACTTCACAGGAAGGCTATGCCCTCTTGGCTTTTAATGACAGCCTCTCTTATAGTCTGCTAAAAGTTTTAATGCATTTTGTGATGTGTTTGGCTCTAAGCCATTGACCATGATTGCAGTCCTACTTGAGAAACAGTCAGTGTCACCAGCAGTTGCCATCCAATCATTTCTATTCATTAGTGAGGAGTGCAGTGAAATGCTAAAGCTACTGTAATTACCACCGCTTGATTTCACAGTTTTGTGTATCTCTTTACATGCTCCAGCTGGCATCCTAAATAGTCTGTAACAAGTTCTTGTGTCCTATAACTGTGTGTCGCAACCAGGACCACGTAAAAACCCAATGAAAACATAAGCATTGCTTTGTTAAACCTAAAACAAATTAAATAAGTAAAAGTTTTGGATTAAGAGTGCTTGATGAAGCAGTGTTTGAAACTTTATGAAGGTGCTGTAGGGGAACATAAGACAAAACAACACTGAACTATACTAATAAAGAGCCTTTAGTGATTTTGTTTCTTGTCGCTATTATTAGAAGACATCATTTCCTGTGTGCTTGTTTTCAGGGGTACAATTCTCTTCTAAAAATAGCCAAAGGTGCAACATATACAGGTATGTCACCCGGAACGCCAGTTTCACAGTTGAGACCTTTTGTTGGCCCAGATTCTGCTTACGTATTTGTGGCTGAACATTCCTGCTGAAAAATGCTGCTGGTTTCCACTGGTCAGGAAGTTCTGGTTTGATGGCGGAACGCTAACTTGCTTAGGTTCTGAGATTCACTACCAGCTAAACCAGCAAAGTAAACCGTCCAATTGAACTGCATTTATATTTAATGGTTTAGTTATCATAACAGCTGTGCCGCTTTCACTTGTCAAGCAATCATCCTGTCCTAGTTTGCATATTTTACAATCGTAATTAATGCAGCGTGTCACAACAAGCTTTTATAGAGTCTGTTGTTTTTAAGTCGCTGTCCACGGTTCTGAAACACACAACCTCATCTGCGATCTGGAGCTGTCCATGGTGCTGCAGCACTGCTCTGATTTACTGTGCTAATATAGGGAATTTAAGAAATAATAGAGTACAACGTTTTAAAGGAATAGTTCACATAAAAATTTAAATTTGCTGAATACTTGTTCGTCCACAGGATATCCATGATGTAGATGACAGTGTTTCCCATACACTGATTTATTTGTGACCCGCCACAATATCAAAACTGACTGCCACAAATAGATTTTCCAAAAAGCTTTGACTTCATTGAATAAACATGAGCAATGCACGTTTCAAAATCGAAACCCGGTGCGGGTGTTTTTATATCACTGTATTTCTGAAGGAAACCGACTGTCTTCAGAAAATTTTGGATATCATTTTATCTTGCATGTAATGCATGTGAGCGGAACGCTGCTTTGTGTACAGCTGTTACCAGGGACACCTCTATCTCTCCCACTCTAAAAGCGTCTCCTGCTGGCAGAGAATGAATTTGCATATATGCCGCCACAAATAGAGTCTAAGTCTGTGGGAAACACTGGATGAGTATATTTTCATCAGAACAGATTTCTAGAAAATTCACCAGTGGATCCTTTGCTGTCAGTGGGTGCCGTCAGAACAAGATTCCAAACAGAAGCATCACAACAGTCCAAAAGTAATCCATTTTTTAATACAGAACTATCATTAACGAAATGTAACTTTAATCACTTCAGGCCAGAGTACGAGTCCATAATCTAGTAATGCTTCCTCCAGTGAAAAAGTCCATCCTTTGTTGTCCTCATCACAAGACGTTAATTAATGGACTCATGTGGATTACTTGTGTATTACTGTGATGTTTTTATCAGCTGTTTAGACTCTTATTCTGATGGCACCCATTCACTGCAGATGATCCATTGGTGAGCAAGTGATGTAATGCTAAATTTTTCCAAATCTGTTCCAAAGAAGAAATAAACTCATCTACATCTTGGATGGCCTGAGGGTGAGCAAATTTTCAGCCAATTGCCATTCCTTTAATTTGCTAAAATCTCTGAAAAGATTTCACACATTAGATATGTGGGAGCTAATTGGTGGCGGTTTATAAATTGTTGAATTGCACGTGACTTTTAATTAACCTGTCCAAATAACAGAAAACTATTGCCTTTTTTTGTCTTTTGTCTTTTGCAATTAGCAATTATGTTTCTTGCTTTATTTTGTGTTGATGGTCCCTTGCCAGAAAAGCTGCCACACTTTATAAATTATTTATTTAAAAAATATTGCAATAAGCTAGACATGGAAATTAGATTATCAAATGTATTACATTTTTAGTAGTCATAAAATGTATTATGATTATAAATAAATGAGATTATTGTAATTGTGGCACAGTGGTTAACACATATACTCATTACATGCAGATATATAGCTCTCAGTTTAGAGTTTAGCATGTCTCGGTCCTTCTACTAACAACCCCTATTCTATCAATCAGTCAATCTATTTACAATTTTTGTGTCTGATAAAGAGACAAGACATTAAAATAAAGAAATATTAATTAATAAACAGTATTTTTTTTAAATAAAACATTAAATGAATAACCAATACTAATATTTAATAAAAAGAACAATAACTATTTGTAGGTGATTATACCTATATAGTCATTGTCAGTGTCATGGACTCAGTAGCATGGATTGCAGCATACTGGCGTAGATCTTCCGACTGTATGAGGGATTCTAAGTGTGTTTCTCAATGCCATCCCTATAATTGAATAACCTGACCTTAATTACTCATTCTAACCCTACTGCCAAGAAAGTTGGCATTTAAAGCAAGCACGTTTTTGAAAATAACTCTGAAACCTATCGAATCTCTCCGTATTGAGCAGAACGCCTTTAATTTTTACCTGCTTTCTGTTTGCGTCCCCTCACCTTTCATTGGCCTCAGCGAGGACAAGGACTCCATCCTCTAAAGCTTGGCCTTTCATAACGTCAACACACCTTTAATACGTGAGTGAAAATGTCCAACCGAGGCTAATGGAAGTCTATTGATTTAGGCTATTGGCCGTGAGTGGCTTACGTGGTGGAATTAGCGTGGATGTTAAAAAAAAATGCAATGCATTTAAAACGATTAATTATGTCCTTATGCAACTTGAACTGCAGCTTTTGTTGTGCAAAAATCCCATTTTGTCAATACACCATGCGATGGCTTTGGCGCCTTAATCTCAAACCCTTCTAAGTCTCTGCATGAAGAGATGTTTGATTAAAATCTCATCAAACTTTCCTCTGCGAGAAATCTTTCTCGCTGCGTACGCAGTTAAACACACACACCTGAGGCGCTGAATGCAGATGAGGTGTGTTTGGATGTGTTTGTGTGCTGCTGTCATCTTCACGTCTTTATTCTCCTGTCCCATGTGGTTACATCTGCAAATATACAACATGTCAAATACATTTGGAGCAGATGTGATTTCACACTGTCACTTTAACCTGATACTGTTGATGAAGATTCCTTTTAGAGTTTAGGATGTTGTCAGGTCTCTCTCCAGATATCCAGAACTTAGGTCTGCACCAGTCTATTTTTCAGCTCAACTCCATTGGGACTTAATTCCTAGCAAGGCAATTACAGCAGCGGAATTATAACACATGATGCAGATGCAAGTAGAATGCAGCAAGTGTGAACTTGTTAAGGGTATTTGCTAAGGCAAGCATCACAATTACTATTTGAACTAACCCCTATTCCAAGTCAGTGCGTAACTAATTTCACACCATTTGAGCTACCAACATGAAATATTTGCTCAAATTATGTAAAGTTTTTACGTTTCAAAAGATTTTCAGTTGGCAGATGATAAAATAGGCAAAGAATCCAACCCATGCTCAATGGAAAAACATGCTTTCAACTACATTTTTGCAAAATGTGATGCAATCTAAGAAAACCCATCACATGGTGAATTTTTACCTATTATAGGTTTTGATTCCATATAAAATCTGGGTTCAAGCTATTTCCAAAACTGTTTTTATTTCGTCCATAGCTTGAACGTAACATAACGTAAAAGTTGAAGTTGGCTGATCACCATGATTTTCAGGAGCAGAATTCTGAGAAAAACTGGTTTAAAGAGGAAAGGCAATGAAAATAAAAGCACAACAGTCAAATATCACAAGTAAAAGTCACTTTACTGTGGTAAAAGACTTATTTTAGTCACTGTACATGTTATAAAAGATACAAAATGACCCCCAAGGAACACACAACACTTTTAACCCTCTGGGGTCAAGGGTGTTTTGGGGGCCTGGAGAAGTTTTTACATTGACATTTGTGCTTTTTTCAGTTGCTTACATTAAGTGTATATCTGTTCATAAATGGTTTTGTTTTTGACATGATGCATGCAGGCTATCTCCAATTCTTTTTATATGAAAATAATCCTGTTCTACTGTGGACATAACCAGACACAGTTCAGAACTGTAACTTGTAGTTTTGTTTTCTAATCTTGTAGTTTTATTTCACGCTGTCACCGTTTGAACTAAATGAAAGAAATGCATAGCGTTACTATGAAAATGCTGGTCCCTTTAAGAACGAGAGCTCTGTCAAGAGTGCTATATTGCTTCATTAGACAAACAGACTATCTAACGTTACCCCGAACATTTCATGCCGTAGTTCACACAGGACTAGTGGAAAATGTGCATTGATACACCTTTATTATATACAGTACGTTACATAGTTTATTGTGAAAGGTGAACTGTCTTTGTAGTGTTAAGGGAAAGCACCTCCGCATCACGTGTGTTAGCAAACTACAGAAAGATAGTCTTTTCTGCTTGCCACAAAAAAAAAACAATATTTTTCTGCACTAAACAAGTGAATTTTGCCAAGATATTTTCAGAGATGATAGACAAGATGTTATAGAATAATAATTTAATGAAAACCCAATTTTGTCCTGAAAACGTTCCAGCGTGACATCCGACAGGTTTTCCTAGCATCACCTGGACAAGATATTGATTAGTAAACACTAATTTTCACTTTTTACTCATGATTTGTAAAACAATGCATTTTTAAGTTTGTATTACATAACTTTTCCTAGATGCATATGTAATTTTCTATTGGTAGCTTGCTCATAGCTCACTGATTTGTAAAACAATGACCACAAAAACTTGTAGAAGCCAGCTACTGTAAAATGGAATAGGTACTTCAGCAAATGCGTTTTATCTCACGTTTGGTTTTGTTAACAGTGTCAGTTAGGTTTAAGGTAGGGTAGGTGGGATATTGTTTCCAACACGACAGAGCATTAACCTTTTAGTGTCATTCACCACACATTTTATTTCTGAACTGCCATGACATGTTTACCAACCAATGTAATAAAATGTTGATAAAACTAAACACGGTTTTACAGCAACTCACTGGACATTTCACTTTGAAAATGTCACAAAATATGTGAGAAAAATGGCACCACAGGTATGTTTTTTCCCCAACGAACCTTGTACATTTACAGAAATGTTTTATCAATGTACAATGTCCCTGTTAACTGAACGAATAAAAATAAATAAATAATAATAATAATAATAATAAATCCCATACACTCCCACAGAGGGTCCTTCTCAAATTTTGGAGTGACTGCAGTTCTTTTAGTGTTTATTTTTAGATGAATAAAAATGCTAAGCAGTAATACATAGTCAATGAGTCAAATTTTATGAATGCAGGTTTGTGTTGGTATTTAGGGTTCAGACACTGCAGTGTTGGATGAGACGGGTCATTCTTTTATCAGGCTGGGTAAAGCCTCATGGGCGGCATGCTGTGCAGGTCACAGCGGTTCAGGCAGCTGTCCACAGATCGTATCACTCAAAGAGTCTTTGTCATGTTTTTCTTCCTTTAGGCTACATATCTGAACATTAGATTTCATCAGTAAGCATATTATTATGGCACAATGTACATTTTTCTGTAATCATCATGTTTGGAATTATGAAGATTTTGCCGGATATCACAACTTAATTTAAAGCACTCAGATACTCCCATAAAATATGTGAATGATTGTCTGAAAATTAAATAGTAAGTTTTTTTAAAAAAATACTGAGAATGGCATGGAAATGAAATTTATATTGTTTCAAGCCCACTCTGCATTCTGTCCTGTCACTCTCATTGAAAATGGATTGTGACCTGCAGGTTACTTTTACTGAGCAGCTCGCTGGGCTTTCATGGAGTCTGGTTTTGCTTAGGGCACATGCAAGTCAGAATATGACATGCTCAAATGACACCAGTCTGGTCTGGTCTGGTCGAGTCAAACATGCCCAATCCATCCATACAGCTGCCAACCTAACATTGTGATGTCTACTTCTGAAAGATGCTCTCAGTGTAGGAAAACTTCACCATTATTTTCTATAGTTTGTTACAGTTATAACAATTAGGTTAAACAGTAATCTTCCCATGACATTCAGTATAAGGTAACTGTTCATTTCTCTAGTGTTTAGTGTTTAGTGTCAAGTGCCAATGTCAGAAACATCAATCTTCATGTGTTAAAATGTGTGTGCTTAAAAGATATTTGCATTCCAAATTCAGCTGAAAGATCCACATTTTCCTCATTAATGAGGATATTAATATTCATCCTGGGTGAAATACTGCAAACTAGGGTCAGCATTAAACCCAGAGCTAAACGTAGTGTCAACTTTAGCCTCGGGGGGAATACACTAAGACTGAGTTATGCCATGCTGACAGTGCCGTTTATGTGTACACATTTTTTAAGCACTCGATTAAGCAGGAGTTTTCATACTTTTTGACATGAACTCATAAATATGATGGTCCCCTAAAGTATATAAAAAAGTATTTTTTTAAATCTAAAATACAAAGGCAGCTGTACTGTACAACCTAGGCAAAACATGCCTGTGGCAACATTTCTGCAGCATAATTATAACAAGTTGCTTCTTGCACATTTTGTGACACTTTCAAATTGAAATATCCATTGAGTAGCTGTAAAAGTGTATTCAGTTTTATCCAAAACAGATGAATGTGAAGTGGTGAGTGGCGCTTAACGCTCTATTACGTTTGAAGATATCATGCCAACTACACTAAACCCTACCCTAAACCTAACTGATAGTGTAAACAAAAGCAAACTTGAGATAAAAACATGCTTGCAGAAGCCATGGCAATTCAGCTTGCTTCCACTAGTCCTTTGTGCTGTTTTATCAGTGTTTCACAAGACACCAAAAGCTCCACACTGCAAGTGCAATAATGTATACCAGGTGAGCTACAGATCAAGTTTACTATGTTAGAAAAGCTATACATATGGAGCTGGTTATGTGATGCAAATGTCAAAATGCAGTTTACACGTCATGAACAATGGTAAAAGTGTTTTAAGGTCATAACATAGAATTGACATTGATAATAATTAGTGTGAAAAGGAATAAAAGTTGTGTTTTACTGCCACTATAGTGTTCACTTTTAGCTGGGAACTGAAGTGAATTGGAGCTTTGCAAAAATGTAGATAGAGGTGATTTTTTTTCCAGTCAGCCTAGGTTACATATATAGTGTGAAGCCCAATTTATACAGAATGAGGAAGTATTATATTATAAATAAATTTATTTTTCATTTAGTTTTTTGTATTATTGCTGAAAACAATCTCTGTGGCCAACAGAAACTTATAATCACAAATTAATTTATTTTGAATTTATGATTTTTGAAGCCTAAATGCAATCTTTCAAAGTTTGTTAAAATAGTTTGCAACAAGACTGTAAGACAACAAGGTTGTAAAAGCAGACTAGTGAGTAGATTTTTCTGTTTAGTGTGATGACTTTTAATGTCCCTGAAACCCTAATTTAGTCCAATTTAGCAACTTGTTAGTAACTGTATTTTTCAAGATACGTAAAAGCTTTAAAAAGTATTTTATGTCATAGAATATCTTAAGCAAATATCTTGAGCTTATGTTTACCCCAGACCTTATTTCAGGCATTTAACCAAAATCCTTTTAAAAGACCATTCCTAACTCATTTCCAGGTTTTGGGGCTCATTCCTGCAGCAGAGTACATTTTGTAAAATCCCAGACTCCAAGAACCTTATGGGTCTCTAGAGAGGTCCCCAGTTTGAAAACCTCTGCACTAAAAGAATTCAACTATTTAACTGAATTGCGGGTACTTAGTGAACAAGACACAGGTCTTGCACTGAAATGCTGTGCACTTTAAACAACAGTTTAAGAAATGTGACCCATAGGGTTTCTGTCAGAGACCCTGACTGGTCAAACCCCCAGAGGCATTGGTGTGCCATAACGTGAATGTTCCTAAAAGTTCTGAGCAGCCTGCCATCCACAACAAGGTCTGAGTGCTCACACTCATGATGGTTGGGGAAAAATCACAGCGCTAATGCAGGAGATAAATAGAATAATAGAGACATTAGGATTCTGGCAGGGTTGGTGCAGAGAGGCAGGCCCTGTGGAGCAGCTGTTGTATCATGGGATGGGAGATTTGGAGCCAGAGTGAGATGTTGCAAATAAAAGCAAATGAACGACAGCTGGCACAGCTCTGGGTTTTGTTTGCCAATAAAGACAGAATTAGACGAGAGTTGCCCAGGCAATAGATCACTATTCAAACACTGTTGGACACAAAATTGGAAATTTCTACCCTTATGATAACAGATATAGTTTGTGAATGATGCCATAACTGTCAAGCGCAACTGACGTAAATGAAGTAAAGACGAGAAGACATGAAACAATCAAAGACCAAAGCCATTACTAGTGTGATCAACAGAGAGGATGTGCAAAATATCAGATTTTAAAAAGCAGCTAGCGCATGGATTGTCTGAATGAATAGTCAGCTATATAAAAGCCTTGTTGGTTTAGGGTCATGTCCACTTGATCTCAATCACATTATTAGCAAGGTATGGGTGCTAAACACACCCTTCAGTGGTGTAACTGACAGATATTCACCAAATAATTAGACTAAAATAACTGAACAAAGTCGGTAACACTAATGTCTGGAGTCATCACTTGTAGAAACTAACTGATGGAGGGTTTTTAAGATGTGTCAGCACTGCTGACATTGAACCGTGATGTGCTATTATAATGTTGCAAATGTTGCATTATATGAGGTCTTCCATTTTGCTGAAATGCTCCCACGCACAGTGTCTGGAAAAGGGTTTAGTGTGCTGACAGTGTAACAGTTACAGCATAAACCCGTGGATGGTGAAATACATGAGTTCTGAGCTCTTCTAAAACCTAGTGAGATGGCACATTAATTGAAATTGTATCAAGGTTTTTTTTTTTTTTTTTTTACGTAATCATTTTTGTTTTGTTATAAAAATGTCATTTTATTTCAGTATTTTCTTAGGTTTCAGGGGTGTCCAATCCTGTTCCTGGAAAATCACTTTCCTGTGAAGTTTAGCTTCAAAACACCTGCCTGGAAGTTTCTAGTCTTTCTGAAGACCTTGATTATCTGGTTCAGGTGTGGGCTGGAGCTAAACTATGCTGGAATGCCCCTGTGATATTTTTACTTTAAATAAATTAATAAATCATGCTGAAACATGCTAACATTATTGACTGCACTTACACTCTCAAAAAATATCCTTAATTTTTTTTTTTTATTATCCTAAAATTATTTGATTAAAATTATTCATTATTTTTTTTTACATTTATTAAATGTATTAATTAAAAATGTAACTCTTATTTGCATTGTGTTTACACGTTGTTGGGTATCATAAAGCAATTCGCAAGCATGCAAAACTCAGTAAATTTTGTAAATATAAACTATTAAAGTCCATGCAAAGCAATATTAAATATGTGAGTTTGTCACACCAGAGAAAAATGTTATCAACCACCCAGCCAAATTTGAATTATAAAAAAAAAAAAAGTAAATAAAATAAGTTATCAAAACCTTCCAAAAATAAGCAGTATTCTCTGTTCTCAAACACTGGGTGTGTCTGCTGTCAGTTCTGAAACCACACCCACTCGCAGGACAGCCGACACCTCTCTCAACCGTCAAATACAAATAAATTTAAATAAGAAGACTGAGCTGTTTTGTAAAGTATCACAACCAGGTAATATGCATTTATTCCATGCTGCATGGTCCATGCTCAGTGGCTCCATTGCATCATCAAGATATGATTTCAGGCCCGCCCGAAAAACCTGAACACAAAAATTGTGTTCAGGTTTTGTGTTCAGGTTTTTTGGGTGGGCCTGAAATCATATCTTGAACATGAAAATTGTGAAAACAGTCCACCTCCATAATTCAGAACTACATAGTTCACAGTCTTTTTAACGTGTTTTCAGCAATACATTTCTAATATTTATAATGTGTTTAGAAACAATTCTCTGAATTGACTTTATACAAACTTTAACACTTTTCACAGAGCACTCCCACAAATATGCATGGAAACATCTGAAAGCAGCTGCCTGTCAGCAGATACTGAATTGACCTTGTACATGGTACTACTGGTACTGCAGAGAGGCTGGTAGTGTTACAGTTTTAAAATGTATGGTTCGACTTGGGCCAAATTACTGATACATTCGACAACTCTAAAACCACATAAATCTAAATGTTGCACTAGCCCGAGCAAATCCAAATGCCATCAGCATAAACTGGCACATGCATGCATACAGGTATGCCTCGTTTGTCACATATGGGCAGATTTTACAGACAGACATCCTGGCTAGTGTGCTTGACCTAGACGAACAGTTTGTATTTTATTATACTGGCCGGGCATCTCTTGCACCATAACACTTTGTAGTGATAAAATAGCATAGGAATATAGTAAGTTGACTTGAATTATGCTGTGAATTATGCAGTCAGTAGGGCAGAGAGCAGCTATATGGTTTATTCATCTGCAGCATATAAAGTTTGAGGTAAATCAGCTTCTCATATAAAAACCTCACACGTCTTTGCTATTAACCCAGCTCAGGCCTGAGCGTCGGAGCAGAAAGCCGTCTTCAGTGGGGTGCACTGTTTTTTACGGCTGGAGTTCAGTAAATGGTAGACAGACAGTTACATCACACATGTCAACGTTCAGCTGATTTGAGCCAGCATGTTTAGATGGGTGGTGTCATACACTGTTAGGCACTTTGGTACAGGGGGTGAGGTAATGCTTGATATCAGAAATGAATATACCAAAGCTGAAAATGAGATCCAACACTTATGAAGTTGGCCGCTAAATTTTTTTCTTCTTTATTTTTAATGTTAAAACAATTTGTCACTGTACTAATTTCTGTAGTAAAAATAATTTTTTTATTGTTATTTTCCAAGCAATTATTTAAGTAAACAGGCAGCAATAAAGAACAAAGAAAATTAAAAACAGTGAATGATTTTCTATTTTTCTTGTTAATGTTGTTGTATATTATTGTAATATTAATGTTGACAGCAGCAGGTCAAATGCTCAGATCTAATATTTTGATTCCCATGTTAATACATATTTTTAAAAAATACAGTGTTTTAAACAAATCTTATTAAAGTCTATTAAAATCAGGAATGGTTTCTACCTTTAAATGCTTGGATGTATATGAATATCTATCATGTATAAGAATATTCAATAGTTTTATGTCATTACCATTGTGCTTCAAAGTAATAACACAATAATAACACCTTTTTATGTATTTATTTATTGAATTATTGATTTTTTATTATTATTATTTATTTATTTTTAACCAAACAGTGCCTTAGCCATTTATAAATCAAACTATTGCTTGATGCAATTTGAGGAGGTTAAGTTTGTGCTTCATACTCAAAATATGTTTGTGCATTCGTACTGGGACCAAAATGTTAGATTATAAAGGGTGAGTGACACCTGACACAGCTTATTAGAGGATTTTGCATTCAGCAGACGGCTTTAAGGATTCAATTTGGGTTTCATTGACTTCTGACAGCGGCACAACCAGATGGCAGACAATAATAACTTCATCTTTCTCTAAAACAGATTCATCACCGTCTGTGTTCACCGTCACCACACTCACTGTTGCAAGATACAACTCCACCTCCTGCACAGCATGCATCCGTTCTCTGATCTCTGATCTCTAATCCTCTTTAAGATCCACATATGCGTAGCTGTGCACTTCATTCCCGCACAGACCAAAAAATGAAATTCACAGCAGAAGTCAAACTCCAAAATGTGTGATTTGTTGAATCCTAAATGAAAGGAGCATTTCAACTGGAGTCCATCCATATATCCAGTATGTGGGGTTATGTGGGCTAGAATGTGGGGCTTCTGCTTAGGTGTCTGAAGGGTCTAACCAACAGAAGTATGTGTTGCTTAGGAAGAACAAAAGGTAGAGAGAACAATACATGCCTCTCTTTCTCTATAACCCTCTATGGTACTGTGAGTGACAGCATGGCATTCACTTTAAAGCCAAAGTGCTTATTTAGTAATAATTTATGATGCTTTTTTGTTTTACGGAAATTGGGGAAAGAAAAAAAAACACCAGCAGAGAGAATCATAAAGCATCAACAGCCACATTTGTAGATGCACAAGCACATTTTGTATTCGTCCCTTGGCTATGAGGCTACGTTTTGTAAGACATAAAAGCCGTTTGAAAGAAGGCATGAGCAATCTTTTTAGATTAATTTGTTCTTTTTTCTGATGTTGTTTCAAATGGCCTATTTCCACGGACAATAGAGAGACCCTCTAGAGAGATGCATGAAAGCTAAAGTCTAAAGTTCTTCTAGCTCTTTGTGTACTTCTCGCTGTAGGTTTGATGATTCACCTTCACGTTGTCCTTAGGGATGGGCAGGATGGTTGACTGGTTGTCATTTTTTTAACAGGGGTGCTTTAAAGGGGATGAATTTTGAGATGTAACTTTTCAGAGAGGGTTTTAGTGAACTATGTATAGTCGCAAGGGTTGCACTACATTTTTTTTCTTTGTATTATTGTCTTGTTTTCCATTCCATTACAAAAAACAACAACAACAAGAAATCGTAAATAAAAGATTTATGCCCAAAATGTTGTCAGCAGGGTAAGAAAAATAATCTTGTTTTCCACTTTAAGTTTATTTTTAATTTTTCATGTTTAAAGGATAAACACACTTTTAATACATTTTTCTGAAAACAAGATTTGATATCTTAAGTCATTTTGCTTCACAAGTAAATGCATCTTGATTTAAGAATAAATATGTTGTATGAAAATAATAAGAAATTATTATTGTTTTTGTAGTGTTCCTCACAATTCAATGAACAGCAACACTTACAGTATATTCTTTACCTTAAAAAATAAATTTCAGTTACTTCATGTTACAATATTTTAGCATCTCACGTCATGAGTATTTATAAGATGCTGTGTCAGATTGAAGACATAACTTTTTTTATAAATGCATCCTGAGACCCTTGCGTTCTGTTTCATTTCATTGCACTCTGTCTACTTGGCCTCCTCAGATCTCTTCAAGGTGTCTTTCACATCACTTGTGACCCTACTTAAAGTCCTCACAGTGTTTTTACATGCACTTTCCAAATCAAGAACGTTGCTTTGAGCTATAGTGACAGCTGGAAGCCTCAGTGTCCTGTAATATATGGATATGAAAGCTAATCATCTTGACGAATCAATGAAAGCAGTGCACCTCAAAAGAGCCTTTGAAATCCTCAGTGCTGATGTGCATTTCTTAGAGAGGTGTCTTTGCTGTCATTCAAGCTCAAGCACTTATTCGTCAGATTTATCATTGGCTAGTCTGATCCTGTATGCTATGTTCTTCATCTAGGGTGATTCTGAGCTCTGTCTGGTGTAGTTCTCACTGGACACCACTAGAGACTGTACTGCTCCAGTCACAAGGACAAACATGTGGCTTAAACTTCTACAGTTAAACCAGAAAGAAAATTAATATATATATATATATAAAATAAAATCAGCTATTTATCATTCATGTTGCTACTTTCTGTAACACAAAACATGTAAGCATCTCAATCAAGACTGCTGAGACTCATAAATTAATTGTATTTACTATAACAAATGTGTGAGAAGACTATATACATATGCATATATAAAACCAGTTTTTTAACAATAGTAAGTTAATAGTGTTGACACTATTGAACTCATGTAATTCATGAGTGCTGGGTCTCAATAAAGAACATTGCTTGCTTGTTAGAATTAATTGAAGCAGGCATCCCAGTCATTTCCACAGCATTTAAAAAGTTATGCCTCCACAATATGCTGCAGCTTTCCCTCCAAACACATGCCCTTATTTGTTCTCTCATAAATCAGATTTGGACAGGTGGTGTTGGGCTTTTTTCCACTGCTTCACTCTAAAGCTCTCTTACCATCTGGGATCACCATAGTGTTCTTTGGTGGTGTTTCTAAAGAAAAATAAATAAATTCAGGCAGGATTGCAGCAAACGATAGCAGCAAACACTGAACTCACTGTAAATCTATGACCTTCTTTCTCAAACATTGTTTGCTGGAGACTGCTGTGCCTTTTGTTACATATTTCTTGCATTTGTCAGATGATGATTTTAGTAACCTCCTGTGTCTGGACCCCCTTTTGGGCTGGATAGATACTCAAGGCTTATAAGAGCTGTTGAGAACTCAGATTTGAGTCTGTTTTGGTCATGTCTCAATCCCACTTCTCTCTCTTAGCCTCATACTTCATTCCGTACACTCAATTCTCCTGTAAATATAAGCAAAAGGAGAATGAAGGCATTGTTTATTTGCACATGCTATAAGCATTTTTTAGCACTCTATTTACTCAAGTAATGATGACAACATGGCGACAAAATAATTCGCATTTTCCTCAGAGAATTTCACCCAATCAATATAAATCAATATAAATAGCTACTGTATAGCAGAATATAGCAACATAGCACCTGATTAAGTGGTATATGAAAAATATAATAATATATTTTGACCAATGAATCACACCATTGCATACAAAAATTACACGACACACTAAATGCTAACAGATTTTAGCTTAGCACAGTGTCAAAGTTTGACAATTTATGAGCATAACAGCATATTTTTACTCCAAACTTGCATTATAGTGTTGATCGAGTGTTTGAAATAACTTTGATTAATTTTAATTCTTACCACAAAATGAGGCAGATTTTATAGCATTCTAATCAGGGATAAAGGCTATGTCAATTAGCATTGCCTAAATATGCATTATCCTTATGAAAATGCCTGAGATAAAATGAAAACAAACCATAAACTGTTGAAATCGTGTGTTGATTCCATGTTTCATCAGACAAAACATTTCTTTCTGCAGTTTATTCAGTTACATCAATAGATGGATGCATTTGTCCATTTAAAGAATTTCCTAGAACGTCATAAGTTATATTACCCCTATGAGTCTTGATTGTGGACTTTCTGCGTGAGGGTGCCCTCTGGTGTTGAGTATGAATGAAACATGAATTACATGTGAGAGTTTATTGCTCTAGAATGGCACTGACTCTGGATTATTATTCATTTATTAATTACTATACCGGTATAGTACGCCCCTAATATATATATAATATATATATATATATATATATGTGTGTGTGTTATAAGCATATCATTTAATTGCTTTCATTTTTGTTCACATTTTGATTTTTAATAATGAACCTACAGGACGAGCATAGGCTTATGAATTTATTTATTTTTGAAAAGAACAGATGACCAGAGACTGTTAGATACTGTTATGCTAGGCCATGGTGTATATATATATATATATATATGTATATAAGATTTCTCGATTTTAATAGATTCTCATTTTTATAAACCAATATCGATTCTTAAATCCCAATCGATGCTGTTTTCAGTTGACGAATGAACAGTCCTAGTGCACCTCCCATCCAATAAATCACAATAGGCTAAGTTTTGTGCATTGTTACTTTTGATATGAAACAAAGTCTCAGTTTTCAAATTCTGTCCATTATATTAGGAAATTCAAGCAATAAATACTTCAATTATAGGCTACTTACTTAAATTAAATCTTTAATGTGGCGTGATAGATCGCTGTAGCGCCTCAGATCAAGCGAAGCGGCAGCGCAAAGTTTACGTAAACTGATCAACTCTTTCGCTTTACTACTAGTGGGTATTCGCCTGTGCGAAATCAAACGCATAGCAAAAGACTCGTGACAGTTTTATGTTTGTTCTGGAGGCTGATGATCCCGCGCTCTGCTGCCAAACTGGAGCGCAGTCGCCACCAACTGGACAAGGGTGGGACATACAGTTACAAATTACAATAGATCACCCTCAGTGTAATCTGTCAAAGTGATGGACAGAATTTCAGATTTTTCCGTCACTGCTAAAAAAATTCCGTCAATGACTGAAAATTTTCAGTTAACGTGACCTCTGATATACAGTATATGTATGTATGTATGTATGTATGTATGGATGATTTGCTGCTCAAGAAACATTTCTTACTATAATCAGTGTTGAAAATAATCATGCTGCTTAATAATTTTGTGGAAAATATGATACATTGATTTATGATACATGAGCTCCAGTCATCTGAGGTGCAGCAGATGATGTGGCAGTGCTGTCTAATGCCTGCTGCAGCCACATTTGTAGAGACAGATGTGATAAACAGATACATATAACAGAGAGACACATTCAGAGCCTCTGGACGCATGGCTGCAGTATCGCAACCTGCTGCTGGTGCCTGATGTGTCATAAAGCATTGTGCCTGAGACAGATCATGACCGCAGATTCAGGGGCTAGTAATTGATCATCTTCCTGGTTTGACACTGTCCGGTGACACTGCAGTGAGCGGTGCGAAACAAACCCGCACACACACACAGAGCTGCGGTCTAATTGGACGGGTTTCTCTAACTCAAACAGAATAATCTTGTCAGATTCACCTGCACAGCTGCATTTTCAGCTCTAATTGGACTCAGAGTCTTTGTCAGGGAACGTGCTCTCGCTCCATCCAACAGTATCTTTCTGTTGTTCTCTCTGACTTAGCTCTCCTTTGTCCTTTCTTGTTTTCCCATCCCCCCTCTCTTTCTCTGCAGAAATATAACCTTTTTGTCCTGTTCAAACAACTTTGAGTTTTCCTTCCCATTTTTTTCCTACTCAATGGTCAGCCGGACTTTATGCCTCCTAATGTCTCCATTTCTCTCTGTCAGTGTTGCTGTAATCCTCCCAGAATAACTGGGAAAGGAAAGAACGTCCTTGGAAAGTCAATGGCCCCAGTGCAGGTGTAGGTGCTCAGTTTAAAACAATGTGGAGAGAAGGAGAGAGAACAATCTGGAACAATGAATAAGAGTGTAATAGCCCACTCTGGTGCTTTCAAATGAGAATTCAGCTGTTGTGCTTCAAAACGTAGAGAGCATATATTATCTCTGTCTGGTTGAGTTTGTAGGGTTGAGAACTCATTAAAACAATCATAGAAGCATGTTTGATCTGCTAAGGTGAAGCTCTCTTTCTAACTCTGTGGAAAACCCTACTGAAAAAAAGAGAAGCCTAAGGTGGTTCGCTTGTCTCCCACTCTGGTTTCTCGGGCACTTTTCAGCATGGGAGACCAGCTTAGGCTAGCTAAGACCAGTAAACCAGCTTACATTTGAGTTTGGTCTCTTTTGTGCTCACCAAGGCTGCATTTATTCGATCAAAAATACAGTAAAAAGATTATATTAATACAGTAATAATATTGTGAAAAATTACTGGGGGAGTGTAGAGACAAATAAGATTATGCAATTTTCATTTATAGCATGTTGCACACATTTAATTTGTAGGTTGTTTTTAATTTTGGTATTCATTTCAATTCATCATTCAGTTCTCAACATATAATTGTAACTATAATAACAGCTTACCAAAAGCCCACTAGAAATACTTTTGTATTACATTAATGTGTGTCAGCAGTCCAGCAACATTTGGTACATATTTTCTGTTCTCAAAGTCTACATTTTGCCACAATGACGGCAGGCATGCGAATCACATTAATACTTGCCATTCAGTCATATTAATTTCCTCAAAGTTACCATTCATGAAATGACTCGCAGGACTGATAAACTTTGTCTAATGAATTGCACATTCATTAAGGGTACCCACGAAAACTGACAACTGATGTTTTGTGCGTCTTATAGACACAGTCCTCAGCAGACAGTCCTCTGTTAAGACTGGAATACACAACTTTTAAAATGTACACAAATTTTAAACACTAGGCATCATACACTAAACAACTAAGTTTTTGTATAAACACAAAGCTTTATTAAATCAGGGTGTTTATACAATCTTACATCACAAGTTTACATTTACTACAGTGACAATTATACCGCACATAAACATTGAATAATAAGGTCATGATTTGTGGGGTACAGTGAGAGATAAGAGCGAAGGCCAAATACAATAAAATGACTCTTAATGAGGCATCCAGTGTACATTTGAAGTGTTTCCATTTTGTTGTTTCATAAAGTTTGAAGCCTCACCACATTCAGTGCTGCAGGCTATGCAGTAAATGTTTTGAATAAAAGGACCAGCTTTCCCTCAACGTCCTTTTTCTTTCTTCCCCCCTCCCTGATTCAATGCACTTCGACACAGCACATCAGAGAACATTGTTGGCTCTGTGAAGCAAAACATTACTGGCCATCGCTGTCCTATCTGTTTGCACTTCAAGACTCGGGTCAGGACACAACAAGCGTTACATCTCTCAGCCTGAGACAGATCTTAACAGAACAATTGCCTTAAGTTTTTAGCTTCTGAGCTGACCTCTACGATATGGACTAATGGAGGATCTCTCAAACTGTCATTTGAAATTATTCTCTGGCTTACTCCATCTGTTTTTCTCCTCTCCTTTTCTATTGTGTTTCTCTCAAATTTCTCCTTCATTACAAAGCCTGGCTTTCGATTTGTTTTCCACGTTGTCGTTCGGTTTTCCAGGAGCGGGGTCGACTGCTGCGCTGGCTGTTTGCGTTGTGTCAATGTTTTCTGCTCTGAAGGCTTTACCTTGACGTATGACAGCCAAACATTATTGCTTTTGCAGAGTTCACTGACATCTGTATATCTTGAATAATGTCTGTGAAAATGAAATGATGAGATATATCTATGCAGTCAAGAGAATATAGGCTGGCCGAGAGGAGATCATATTTGTCTGCTATACGGCATGACAGGCTTATTTCTAAGATATTAAATTGCAAAGCCGCTCTCATTCTAGCTGAGATGAAAGCCATAGCTTTGATTCTTTCTGTTGTGTGAACAAAAGCAATATATATTTTTGCAAAAGTGTTCACCTGCTAGAGCTATTTTGAAATCAGTGCAAAGATGTTACGTACAGCGAGTGCATGCAGTGAAGCGAAAGAAAACAGTGGGAAATCTATTTATAAAGGCTTCTATGAAATTGACACCAATTCATTTCATTTATTAACAATATAGGGAGAACAGCTTATAGCATTGATTTCACACGAATCACTAAAGGAATTATGTGAATCAGTTTAAGGCTGCTTACAGTTTGCATAGAGGATTTTTTTTCCCTCTGTATGTAAATGCACCCAGACAAAGACAGTGAGTCGTGAAATTTTCCAAACATGAACTAGATTCTCTTACGCACAAGGGGTCTCATTCATGAAACATGAGCAGAACAATTGCTGTGTAAATCATATGTAAATTGTCACATTGAATTGAATGCTACAATTTATGTAAGAATGGTTTTTAAGAAGAATTTACACAAATTAGCAGTGCATTTGTGGGATGGCATTTAACCATAGGATACATTAAGCTGCCAACTGTTTCGAACATCCTTCGTGTCACATAGAATTCAGTGCTACAATTGTCTTCAGAACTGTTTTATGAATAATTTACACAGCAATTTATTCAGGCTCAAGGTTCTTAAAAAAAAATTGAAACACCTGAAATTGTATACTTCTCTTTAGAAGTTTAAGGCCGATAAGGTGTTTTTAATTATTATTTTTCTTTTTTAAGTCTGTCATGCTCATTTATTTGATGATGTAAAGAAAAAAAAAAAGATTATTATATTATTATTATATTATTAATATTTAAAATAACTTTTTTTTCTCTATTTCAATGTATTTTAAAATATCATTTATTCCTGGTGGGAAAGCTGAATATTCAGCTTCCATCAGTTTATTCTGTTCATCTGATCATTCAGAAATTTTAATATGCTGACTTGATGCTCAAGAGACATTTCTTACTATCAATGTTGAAAACTACCTTTGTGGAAACCGTGATACATTTTTTTTTATTTACATTTATAATAAAATTTTTTGTAACTTCATAATTCTTTTTACTGATATTTTTGATCAGTCTTGCTGAATGAAAATGTTAATCTGTTTCAAAAAAAAAAAAAAAAAATCATCTTACTCACCCCAAAATTCTGAACGGTACTGAATATCTTCTATTATTCTATCTTCTGAATAATCTATTTTTAACAACTAATTAACACGAACGTTTTGTGGACAAAATGGCACAATGTATATAAGACACAGCAAGACGTGGCAAGATTCCAGCAACAAGCAATTTGTCGGTTCGTACTGAACATGAAAAGGGGCGTGATGCAACACTTCATTCTTCACCAGATTGTATGGCTTTCCTTGTAGAATTTAGAGGATTTGACATATCTGAGTTTCTCCTCATCCATGTTTGTCGTTTAATATACATAAGAGAGTCGGTACATCAGTGTAATGAGGTTTCATTTTGAGTGGGGATACCCGGCACAATGTCACAGAAATAGACACAAAACGACCTACAAAATGTAGTGCAGCCCGTCACGACTGTGTCTGGTAAGAACACTGTAAATTGTGAATTTTTTAATAAGCCTCATTTGCATGAAATGAGGTGTCTTTTCTAAAAGGGAATGACAGGTTGTTACACATGGAACAGAATTAAATTAGTAGATAGGATTTTGCTCCAAAATACTGTTTGTTAAAGTGGCACACCTGTAACTTTAGCTGCTCTTTTAATTAAAGTGAAAGACTTTGACCCCTGTGGTACATTGCTGTATTTATTTACAAGCCTGATTGTTGAAGTTCACAGTGCTTACTCAGAGTTTCTTGTGTTTGCTATGTTAATGAAGCTTGTTCAGTCAATCACCCTCGGCCAGAAATTACACCATGCTTTTGCATCAGCAAACCAAGTCAAGGAATTTTCACTCATATCACCTCGGAATGACATGTTTACACTTGGAGCATTGAGAAGTATAAAATCCATCCACTCTGGAGAACTGGATTGTGTAAAGGAACGCGTAATCTGACAGGCATCCTGGGACCCATGTTGTCGACGTGCATTAGCGTCAGGATTTGTAAATGAAGAAAACATATTCCCAGCTCACCATGACCCTTCTCTCCTCAGTAGCCATTGACAGGGTGTCAGACGCTACCACCAGGGTATTAGACACTAACGCTTGCGTCAGCACTGCTTGTACTGACGGGATCAGGAAGGTTAGAAAGTGTAAATCTGGGCGTAGAGTTAAAGCACATAGACTGTATTTGTCCTCTTCACCTCTGACCTGACAGCTGGGTAAATAAAGACAGACAAGACATTAATGACACTACAGATACTGTGCTTACAGTGCACACAGCAGCTTAGACATGTCACGTCGCTGTCCTTCCAGAAAATAACCCTTCTGATCTCTCTCCCACATCTCTCAGAGTTTTCTGATTGTCTGGGCCAAACAGTTGAGGTGGGTAGTACGAGTGGACATGTTGGCTCTGCTCCAAACCCAGTGAGCTGCTTTACGGTCTACAGTCTGCATAGGCAGCTAACTTGTTTTAAAGGTAAAGTAAAGTAAAGTAAAGGTAGTAAAAAGTACTGAATCAGTATATGGAACAATGATGGTGTGAAATGGTAATACCATGGTATATCTGTGCAGTTTTTCATAAATGAGGCAACTAAGCATTGGTTAAAAAAAAGGAACCCCAAAATGATTCTGTTGGACGAAACAAGTTTTAATGCGAACTGATTAGAAATCCTACAAAATCGCTTGGTGATGTTACCTGAACTCTTACTTTGTTAATGTCTTTGAAATTGCAATTTGCTATAAATAGTATACAACCAAAGCTATGGATTGTGAAATAAATGTTTCACATTGTCCAGGTTTTTATTTATAATAGTTAGATTCTAATGTATACTTTGAATGATAAATGTGTCTGCAAAATGCATACACGTAAAATGTTTACAAGCTAAAAGTTCAACATATTAACAATGTAGCATACTAAAAACAGTTGATGCTAGTTTGTAACCTAAGCAAACATTCAGTTATTCATTTTTATGCATTTTTGATTATGAATTACAAACAGATACTCTCTCTACCCTAGGGGTACAAAAGGGTGGCAGGGTGGACCAAATTGTTTATGACACAGAAACTAAAATGGTACCTACTGAGAAAGCGAAAGCGTTGGACAACACAGCACACAAAAACACTGGGCAAGTTATATGAATTAGATTTTTATATGAATATACATTTGAACAATTCCTTTAATTGTATCCATTGTCTTGCATTAAAATGTTCACTGAGCTAGTTTTATTACTTCAAAGAATACCATGGTATATGTCCAAGAACCATGCTGGTACTATGGTCAGTGTCCAAAAATTAGAATGTTCCTAATGTTCCATGGTACCTAAATGTTCCACTGGTATCCAGCTTTCTAGGGTTTGAAACTTAGCTGTTGCCTTGCCACCTTTTCCACTCTCTATGATGCCAGGTTTTACAATGACAACCCAATACAGAATACTACCAATACCAGAATAGTTTATTGTACACATATGAAAAAGAACGTCTTTAAAAATGAACACTGACATTTTGCTTTTAAGGATTTACTGCTGCCCCTATCAGAACAGGCCTATTTGACATTTTTGGATCTTGACCCACCACTTGTGTAGTGCTGATCTATATCTCACCCTCTGCAGGTGTTTGGTCTCCACGGCGCAGGTCTCTGTTGCGGTTTGTTCTTGTTGTGTTTGATCCATTAGCAGGTGTTTCAGTGTTGTGGCACTCTCAGCGGGCCCCAAAGGCTCACTGCCTCATCTGGGGTCTTCACACCTCAGATGACTCAGGATCCACCAGTAACTCTGTCGATTAAGAACTCTGGTCTGATTAATTCACTGTGTCTCCTCAAGCAATGTTGGTCATTGTAGGTGGCACTCTATTTGGCTCATCCAGTTTACATAGGTGAATAATAATCAAGTGCTTTTAGTCCCTGAAATAAAACAACTCCCACGTCTAGGCCTGAATCACACCCGCGGGTGCCACTCATGGTGCTGGAGAGGATGTTTAGAGCGTTTATGATGAACAGATAAAGGCTGAAGTGCTGGAGCGGGGGAGGTTAATGCTAATTCAACAGGCTACATGGGTCTTTGTAATTAGCCGCTAGTAAGGGTCTCCTGAGTGGGCTTTGTTCTGAATACAGTATGTGTGATGTGCCTGCCATCACTTAAACTTGCACCTTAAGAGCCCAGCAGGCTGGGGCCAGAGCGGGGACTGGACACTCTCATTGTCAGCTCTAGGAGGCAGTGGAGGAGAACCAGCGTTGGGTTTATTACCATAAGAACTGATGTATTCTGACATAGAGCAAAAGTGAGTCTTGGTGAGTTTAACCTGAGGGTCACAGTGTGGTTTCATCTTTTTTAAATGGTTGAGTGGGTGCAGTCAGTGGTGTAGTCTAGTTTTTTGTAGTGAGCATACTGTGATTTTTCCCTCCCTCACCCGTCCCAAAGTGACACCCCATAAGCACTACACTAATGTGTACATTATGCATCTACATGTAACTGACAGCATTCTGAAAGACTGCTTATGTGATATCAACATGTCAATTTATTATAAGCAACACAATACAGCCAATGACATTTACATCTAAAATTTTTCCCTGAATAATATGGTCCCTGGAGCACAGGTTTTATGAGCTGGCAATTTTCAATGCACATTTAAGAGTGCCTGTTTTTATATTCCCTAACCTGACCTTCAGTCCACAAGGCTGGCCAGGAGTTCTCATCTCTCTCATCATCTGAAACAAGGAGATATAAACATTGTATTCCGTTTAACTGCTGTACACATATCTGTGTTATCTCTCCCCTTCTCCTGCATTCATTGATCCGCACACTAATGTTACTGAAGTTATTAGCTAGTTATGTTGGCCTGAGAAACTCAACATAATGTTGACTGCATGCGTGAAATATGCTTGGGACAGTTGACTGATCTGTCACTGCTCTTCGGGCCGTAGCCGGGGTTTGTAAGGGCCCCAGTGCAGGTTGTACCTGTGGGCCCCGTTTGTTAAAGATAGTTTTGTAAGTATTTGTCTTGTTTTCTATTAGATATTTATTTGTGTTGCTATTTACACAATGTTTAAGTTTTGTGTCCTGGTAAATTTGTAGGTGTCCAGGCACAGAAACCAAATAAGTTAAATATAAAATAGCATTGCTTAGTCTTCACTGTATAAATTAAATATAGATTAATTCTTGTTAAACTACAAAGTAGTTCAGTAAAGAGCTGTGAGTGATTTTCTCTGATTTAATTTTCTTGGATTAACATTAAGGACACTGACAGCAGCTAGTAAATTAGGCGCGATCACTTTAAGAGACAATACATCCATTATGATACACATCCTATTTTTTTTTTCTCAACTGTTTGTTCACTTAAGTTTACGTTTGCTCTGTATGTGTGCACCGAACACTGCGCGCGAGTACTCATTTAAGTAGTTCCGCGTCCTGTGTTTGAATGCTTAGAAACTCTTTTGAATGTTTAAATGGGCAAGGCATAAAACACGTGCAAATGATAAGCTTTCGTGGCCACGCGCAGCAGTGGTGCATTTTTAGGGTGGCCTCAGCCAGTCAAATGAAATGAAAGAGTTGCGCAATAGCACTGGTCATCAACAGAAACACAGCGTGATTTTCAAAAAGTTAGTGCTTTGATCGCAACACAGACGGGGTGAATTTATGAATGAACGTGTGAAAGATCTGTCACAAAGGTGTTGTTATGTATCCTCGCGCTTTTTAAGTGGGTATACAGAAATCCTTGACGTTTTCTAGTGGGTATACGCCGTATACCTGCGTATCACGTAGACTACACCACTGGGTGCAGTGCATACTGAGAACAAGAAAGAAACAGATTTGAGCTGTGAACCAAGACTTGATTCTACCGATCTGCCCCCTCCAGGCCTCTTTTCACATTAGAATAGAATATTTGAAGGTATAAATATATGCTAATGTATTTATGTCTGTCTTCTGGAGCATGCGCACAACACTGAGGCCAATTATAGTCTGATTAATGTGAATACATGCTGAACAAAGCCAAGCTCAATCACATTTGATTATTCAGGTCTGTTAGTCCAACCACCCAAAAATTGGACAAAAGATGTTGTATGATTTTTTAAAGAGAACAGTGATTATTTTACTCCAAATGAAATTTAAGTAAATTTAAGCTTACATACTTGGCATAGATACTTTGAAATCCAAGCTACATTTTACTTGTCATGCAAGTAGTTCAACAACAATAAAGTTATCCCTTTAAATTTGACATTAATTGGAAAACCATTCTATCTATTTTCTAAATGCTTGCTAATTTATTTATTTGCTTACTTTACTTACTTTATTTGTCTTGTATTTCTTAATCAAAATGTCATAACTTGATCTTCCAGTGAAAGGACTGACTTCTTTCTGGTAACATGTGCCAGTCTTCACCAATCATTTTGTCTGCTTAAGCCCGCCACTTTTTTTAACACCAACCTCAATCTCACGTTCATAACTGATGGATGGAATTGAGTAGCCATCTTACATTTTGTTCTATTTTTATAATCCGCTTTACTCGGATATACATCACAATATGTGAAAAAAAGATCTTTCCCTACTTCTGCTACACTGTAACTTTAAAGATACAATACACTACAAGCTATCTTTGCCTTATCTTGCACAAATACAGTGAGTGGTGACCACATTAAACAGTATTTGAACAAGTAAATTACACTAAATGCATCCACAGTAGACAACATTTGAAGTGGATCAAAAAAGTTAATCAAAGTTATCCTAAGAAAAGAACGCATTTTGGTTATAGGTTTTAGGACATCTTTGATGAAAGGTTTTGATCCACTTCAAATGTTGACTAGTATAGTAAAGCTTGCTACAGTAACATTAAAAAGCACAGTGATAAACAACAGTATATTTTATGTCAGATATACAAAGATGCCAAATGCCATGCAGGGATTTAACTGCTGTACACATCTGTGTTCATTGTTCATTGAACTTGTTTATTATACTAGTTACAAAACTCAACATTTCTAAATGAACTGGCTCCCTTGAATGATTAACGCCTCAGTTTAATTGGCTGTAAATCTGAATGTTCCATACAGTGTGCTGATAAATGGATATTTTTTTTTATGCTGCACCCATATCTTTTTTTATGGAAAACCATAAGACTACTCTGTTTTGAAGACAGCTGAGATGGGTAGCTAGGTAAAGGCGCGATCACTTTAAGAGACAATACATCCATTATGATAGATTTGAACTTATTTTTTACTTTGCTCTGTATGTGTGCTCGAACACTGCGCGCGAGTGTCTGTTTGAATGCTTAGAAACATCTTTGTGACTCAAGGCAAGTGCAAATGATATTGTCACGCGCAATGTGCATTTATAATTGTGGCTGGTGCTATAGAGTGTCAAAAGTGGTGCCAAGTGGTCCATTTGACTCATGATCTATATTCCAATTGTTCTGAAGCCATGATAGGTCTCAAGTCTCCTTTAATTGAAATAAGTCCTTTCAAGACGGCATCAATTCACTGGCATCAAATTCTCTTATTTGGCATGATAAGGAGTGCAAATGAGATTTGAGAGCTGTTGGAAGGTGAAGATGGTGGAAGGGGAACAATATTATAAATTTGACAAAAAACCATTCTAATTTTCTAAATGTAATGCATGTTTGTCAAAGTCATAACTTGATCTTCCACTATGCTTGATGACAATTATTTATCAATCAATCTCACGTTCATAACTGGTGGATGGAATTGAGTAGCCATCTTACATTTTGTTCTATTTTTATAATCCGCTTTACTCGGATATACATCACAATATGTGAAAAAAAGATCTTTCCCTACTTCTGCTACACTGTAACTTTCATAACAATTGTGAACTCGAGTCCACTTTTTTTTTTACCCCAGACCACCGTTTTCAAACTGACGTGCAGTTTCTTGGTGCTCTGCCATCAGACAAATGAGTCTGCTATTAACGCCTTGGTGTGAAAACATCATTGTATTGTATGCTTGTGTGTATGTGTGTGTACTCTGCTCTATAACCTCTTTAGCTTCTATCTCTTGTGTTCTTACATTTGCTCTTTAAATGAGATATTGAGTGCCACTGGAGGCCTGTTCTAATCTCAGCACCTAGGCTCACATTTCTGCAGTGATCGTAATCTCTAATCACATTAGCAAACACGCTAAACTCATTAAAGTGATAACCCACTTTAAGGTGATGACCCTGGCGAGAAACTATTATGTTTTTAGGAAGGAGGGCTCTTACAAGCGGATATCTTGTATCTGTTGTCTTGTTCCATCCCTGCTAAATGTCTGCCAGACAGGATGGCTGCTCCGTCTGCTCTTCCATTAGCGTGTAATGGGATCTTCTGCTCAGATGGGCTGGATTCTTATTTTTTATGGGTGTTTGATAATTGGAAGGGCTTCTGGGAGACGTATAAAGCATTCTGACTGTACGCAGTCCATATATTCTGTGCAAGTCCTCTCGCCTTCAAGATGATTTTTGACCATGTGTCTTCTACAAGGCTAGTATCGCTCTCCCGCAAACGGTCCAGGGCAGATTCGGCCAAAAAGTTCTGGAAGGTAACTGCTGCTTTATTCCTGTCTACTGTTTAAGTGCATTCAGTCGAAGAGATTCGATTCAGGGAGTAAATGCATTACATGCTGAATTACTGCTTGTCTGTTCATGCTCTGTTCTTGGGTTGTTTAACAGCTTGTTGGTTAAATGTGGTTAATCAGGCTAATTGTTTACAGCAGTGAACGCAGGAGGTTAATCACAGCAGATGTTATGTCGTAGTGATGCAAATGTAAAGCCTGTAGCTATTACCAACCACAACCTCTGCTTCGTTCATCTGTAAATGCCTGTTTATATTTATGGCAATGATTGTTCCCTTGTGCAATGATTGTGCTACTAAAGATATGTTTCAGCTCAAATAAGCTTAAATAGAAGCCTCTTGGTGGAGAGGTAAAACTGATTTTAGAATTCACTGGTTGCCCATGAACAGGTAGGAAATGCTAATGCTACAACTGTTTTGAATGCAATGCCAGTGCTGTTGTTTTCCTCAATAGGATCCATTAAAGATGAGCTAAGTCAGCAAATATAACAAGAAGTGTATTAAATGTTTCTTGGAAATGCTGAAGTATAAATGGAATCTAATCAGCGTGAAATCTAACAGTGCTGCTTGTATTATGCACCAGAATTCAAGCTGAAGAAAAAGCCTGAGCTTGTAGTCTTAACTCTGAATTAACCGTGACCCCATCTTAGTCTCTTATCTCCTGGAAGGAGACGATACAAGATTACTCTGTCCTTCTTCCTTATAATGTCTCCTAGGCCTCCTGACTCGGCTCCAGTAATGTCTCTCTTTCTCCCGCTGTCCCTCCCTCAATGTATTGCTAGCCTAACCTCACAAGTGTAGCGATCAGACCCCATAATCATACAATTCAGTTGTTAAGGTCACAAATGTCCCCTTCCTTAATTGTCTTTTTCTTTTTTGGGCACATTTATCCATGCTAGGAACTGACCCTTCAGCAGCACAACCTTGATTTTTTTACCTCTACAATCATTTTGACCTCATAATGTGAGAGGAAATTAGATTTGAAGTCATTTGAAGTCTTTTGAAAAAGTTCCAAAGGCTCCAGGTTGAAATAACCTTCAAAAATCTGATTCATTGGGTCATTCGTGCGTCTGGTCCTCAGGGATCTGGATCCTGATTCTTGATATTGCCAATGAAACCAGTGAATTAGGCTAGAATTCCCACAGGGCTCATTACAAAACCCAACTGTGGATAGTCAATTAACCACATTAGGAAGTTCAGCTGGAATACAGAGCCTGAGTATATTCTTATACAAAGAATCTATTCTAGAGTGTAAAGCCTTATGTGATTAAAAGTAAAGGCATAATGACATATGCGAAGGCTTCAACACACCATTGAACATATGCATGGCATCCACATAAAAAGCACTGTATGATCAGTGTCACAAAAGGGCAATTTTCTGAGGTTGATAAGAAGGTAAGAAAAGTTAGGGGTGAGTATTATGTATTTATTTTTTTAAATAAATAAATGAATACTTTTATTCAGCATTGAGACATTAAATTGATTGAAAGTGACAGTAAAGACATTTTTTCTTGAGCACTCAATCAGCATATTAGAAGGATTTCTGAAGGATCATGTGGCAATGAATACTAGTAATGATGCTGAAAATTCAACTTTGCCATCACAGGAATACATTGCATTAAGTTATATTAAAACAGAAAAGTTAATTTTAAATTTTTATAAATGGTATAAAGTCATAAAAAGTCATGCACAAAGGATGTTTCGGCAGTTTTTGTCAGGTTTAACTCTCAAATTTGTCCACACATTATAGTTAAGTAGGTACACAACAGATGAACAAAACAGATTCTATAAGAATAACAGCTTAATAATAAAGTGCCCTGACACTTTATGTATTAAAGATGCAGTCCTCTGCTGGTGTTCTCTGTGAATGATGTTTCACTTGTGGGTGATATTTCTCTTGTTGTCTGTGAGGATTAAAAGAATGTGGGAAAAGATGTTAGCATAGAATGCTGCATTAATTCTTTTTTAACAAGTTAATCAGAATATATTCAACTCAGAAATTAAAGTGTTATTTTTCCAGCCTTAATTAGATTTTCAGTGACAAATGCAATTTAATGTTGAAAAAGTTTAAACTTTGAGCAAAACCACTAGACCAGTGTAATGCTGTAGCTTGACGTTCAGTGCATTGATGAACGTTGTCTCAGGTCACATTCATCTTGTTGAATCAAAGTTCCTTGGACAATCTCTCACTTGACTAATACATGTCCTCTATTAGTCCCTGCTGACTCTTCTCCCAGCAATCTGTTATCATCTTTTTTGTTCATCACGTGGCATTGCTTGCCTTGGTCTGCAAAAGACATTCCTTTTTATTTATTTATTTATTTTTTGGAGATGGTTTGTGTCTACCGATTACCTGTTTTTCATTCATCGGCGTTTAGAAAAAAACTGAAAAAGACGTCTGGTTGCTGTGGAAACTGTAGTCTCACATAATTTAGGGAGATGTCAGCTCAGGTGTTTTCCATGCGTGACACAGACCTGTCAGTCAAAAGAGATGTAGCGTGTGTGCATTTCAGATAAGAAGTATTAGGCACTTCGTGTGAATGCAAATTGTTTTTGACCCTTGTTTGCGGCAGGGCAGCAGCAGATGTTTCTGCCTGTGAACAACACTAAATATCCCCTACCTGAGTGACCAGAATGGCTGTGTCAGCCAGGACATGAGACCTCTCATCAATCCGACCTGGACTGCAGCCCAGTACGTGACCCTGACTCCTGAATTGGTTAAGGACTTAATGTTTATTCAGTAAAAGACCTTCAGTTCAAATCAGTTTGGTTTCACAATGAAGACATAGTGTAGTGACATTCTCCCACACACAACAAAGTTGCTGTTTTGACCTTGTTTTAGAGGAATCTATAAATTCTTTAAACCAAGGTCTATAATACCTGGAATGATACCGTTATAATCCACATTAATCTCACTGGTAGTTGCTTGGCACAGAAGTACACAAGCTAAAGGCTGGTGTTTTTACTTGATATTCCAATAGATTTTTTAGCCACTCAAATGTAAAATGTAAATTCACACAAAAATGTAAATTCTGTCATCAGTCACCCATATGTTGTTCCAAACCCATAAGATGTTCGTACATCTTTGAAACTTAAATTACAGTATTTTTAATGCAAACTGAGAGATTTCTGTCCCTCCATTGAAAGTCCATTACACCAAGACTTTGAACACTTCAAACGCTTCAAAAAATTCATGAGGAGATCATAAAAGAAATCCATATGAATCACAGTTTAATCCAAGTCTTCTAAAGAGACATGATTGCTTTGTATGATGAACAGATTTAATTTATGCTTTTATTCGGATATAAGCATTGATCAATTCAACGCACATGCATAGAGCACATCAAATATGGTAAAAGGAAGCTCAAATGTACTTGCTAATTGTGAAAGAACTAGTTAGGTTTTTCTTACACATCAAACAAGCACTGTTGATTCACTTTTGAAGACTTGGTTTTTACCGCCTGATTCATATGGATTACTTTATGGTGTTTCTATCCACTTTTAGAATCATTAACGGTTCAGGTATGATGAATATATTTTCATTTGTGTTTCAAAAATGAACAAAAGACTGATGACAGAATTTTCTTTTTTGAGTGAAATCCTAAATGTACAGTGTAGGTATTTTGATGGTAACATTAATATGAAAGGTTAAATGTTAAAAGCTAAATACAAAGCAAAGCCAGCATTACAACTGATGAATGTTAGCAAGAGCAACATTTTGAAAGCAGTACTAGTATGACATTTCCTCATGAGAATGTATAGTTCAGAAATAAAAAAAATCTCTGATTGAACCAGACGGTTGATTCAGCTGCTCTTTGCCATGGCCGCTCACCCGTATTCATCAGGTGCCCGTTCTGTCAGCATTTTCTAGCCTAGTCACTTAAACTGTCAAATGGAGTGAAACGGCGAGCACCCATGCCGCCCTAATACTCATTGCAGGGTGGCTGCATCTAACCCGTATATTACAGCCCCACGCATATTCGTTTGACTTGCATCCAAGCGCTTTGGTGAGTAATGACTCTGCTACGACTTTTTCCATTTTCTCTCGCCCATCTCGCAGTTTCTTGATGTGTAAATTCAGTGCGGTGACCACTGATCCCTCGACTGAAGACAGCTGTTCTATATCTTTTCTCTCTGCTTCAGATAATGCGTTTCATGCATCGTCGGCCTCTGTAATTGTTGGTAGTTGTGGCAGTCTGTTTTTTAGTTTTTTTTTAGCTTTTTCCACACCTCCTGAAACGTTGATATTTCAATGGCTTTCTCTTCCTTTCTCCCAGCACGGGTATCTTCTTTTCACCTCTTCCTGCCGTTCCATCAGCTTTTTTTCTCCTTCTTTTTGTTTGTCAAAAGCCTTTTGTAAAAGCCTCCTCTTCTCTCCAAAGACCATTCTCTTGATAAAAGAAATTGTGCCTGATGAAGGCATTGTGCTGTGAGAGTCTAATGCCCATCAGGTTTTCTGGCCAGGAAGGAGGGGTGGGTGGTGATGGAGGACATAAGATGTCGTCTAAACGAGATTTTGTCACCTGTGCAGAGCCCTATTACAGAAAGTCCCCCAAAGGCCTTAAAACCTCTGATAACTCTCTGTGTAAGTCCAGGAGAACCATCACCACACTTGGTTAATGTAGCTACTGAGTGGAAAGGCTGATGGGTTTATTCTTGGGAATCAATCCCTCAAACACTTCAGATGGGATCACTGTGTCTTAATATATTTTCAAGAGGAAAAAGGGAGGACTTTTCTCCCCACCATTTGAAGTGCTTTTGCACATGCTTTTATCAACAAAAAAAAAATGCCTGGGAATTGAACTGGGTGTTAGCACCAAGCTACAGGAAAAAGAGAGAGAGAATTAATTATTTTTCATGGAAAATTTGAATTCTACAAGGAGGTTGTTGGTCTACAACTTGTGCATTAGTACAAATAAGATTCAAGAGCTACCACATAGTGGAAGAGTTTTAGCATAAGGAATATATGAATATATACATAGTTCAGTAATTAAACTCTTGAAGCAGCTAACTGTTGATTCTAAAACTGGCCAATCAGTCTTTTTGTCCAATCTTCTTGATCTTTTTTATTCTGTCCCGACCCGGCTCAACTGCATGGGAATTTTCCTAGCCCCCATCCTTCCCCAGCACCACCTGTTAAGATCTGCTACGGCATTGGTTCCCAACCACATTCCTGGAGGCCCCCCAACACTGCACATTTTGCATCTCTCCTTTGTCTGACACACCCATTTCAGGTCTTGGAGTCTCTACTAATGAGCTGATGAACTAAATCAGGTGTGTTTGATTAACATGAAAAACATGCAGTGTTGGGGGGCCTCCAGGAACGTGGTTGGGAACCACTGTGCTACGGGATTCTCCCTACTTTCCTATTGCAGCATGTATCCTACTGCAGCATGCATCCCCTTTAATTATGTGTATGTAGTCTTCAGAGCCGGCGCCAGGGCACCTCCATCAGGGGGGCATTGGAATTTCTAGGGGGGCACAAATCACGTTGTGTGTGTGTGTGTGTGTGTGTCGGGGGGAGAGGGGGGGTAATCATGCAATCTGTGATCGTGTGCAGTTGCTGACGCTCGCTAAAGCATGCAATCGCGTTCTTATGTGCCTGTTTTATCGGTTTCACTTTCGCTTTTGAAATCGATCACGTTCAGCAAGGAGGGGAGAGGATTAAAAGTGGGGGGGCACAGTAACTCGTTTGGGGGGGCACGGCCCACGAATGCCCCCCCTTGGTGCCGGCCCTGGTAGTCTTCAGTAGCCTTCAATCATGCCAGCAGCAGTGTAGTAGATCTAGTCCACCAAGACAAAGCTTATGTACAGTACTTTCCATTCTTATCGATAAATGTTATTTAAAGGGATAGTTCACCCAAAAATAAAAAATTCAAATTCTGTCATTAATTACTCACCCTCATGTCTTTCCAAACCCGTAAGACCTTCATTCATCTTCGGAACAAAAAATAAGATATTTTTGATGAATTCCGAGAGCTCTCTGACCCTCCCATAGACAGCAAGGATCCTAACACATCACGGTCCAGAAACGTAGTAAGGACATTGTTAAAATAATCCATGTGACATCAGTGGTTCAACCGTAATTTTACGAAGCTACGAGAATACTTTTTGAGCGCAAAGAAAACAAAAATAACTACTTTATTGAACAATCCGTCTCCTCCACGTCACCCTGGCGCCATTTTGGAGAGTATCAGTAAACAGCGTATGCTGTTCTGTGTCAGCAGCACCACGCAGATACGTTGTTTAGGTTCAGAACCAGTGATGTCGCATGGATTATTTTAACGATGTCCTTGCTACGTTTCTGGACCTTGATCGTGGTAGTATCCTTGCTGTCTATGGGAGGGTCAGAGATCTCTGGGAATTCATCAAAAATATCTTAATTTGTGTTCCGAAGATGAACAAAGGTCTTACGGGTTTGGAAGGACATGTAATTAATAACAGAATTTTCATTTTTGGGTGAACTATCCCTTTAAATTTATTCCGAGGGTTGTCAAGATTGCAATGAATATGAGATATGGGTCAATGAAATATGATAACAAAGTTTTTTATAAAAAAAAATACACCAAGAACAATAACGATAACTTTAGCATCCATATCAATGATACCATTCTATTTGTTATAACCACACGCTTCATGTCTGCCACTAAATTCGGGTGGATTCTGATTGAAAGATTTTAAATTTGTTTTTATTTTATTTTTTATCATTCATCAATTGAAAATCTCTCTGAAAGTTTTTCCAACCATGTTGCTCTCTGTAATTATTATTATAGTTGTGGTGTGGACATCCCTATTCTTGTAGAATTAGAACAAATGTTGAAATGTTAGGGTTAAAGTTATCATTATACATATTGTTGTAGTTATCATCTTTCTCAATGGCTATTTGTTGATCTTGACACAGTCAATGAGGCTTTTACTTTTTACACATACCAAATGACTTTGATTTCAGTATAGAGCAGTGTTCCTCAAATCAGAGTTCAGCTGCTAATCAAAGTCTTCATGATTGACCTTCATGATGAACATTACAAACAAGTGAGTTTGATCAGGATTGGAGCTTAACTCTGCAGGATGGTGAATCTTTAGGGAACCATGACCTGAGTCGCTGTGGCTGTTTACTCTTCAGAGTGCACTGCATCAAAATTTAATTTATGCATTGAACAGAAGATGATAGACCCATAATATACCAGATATTTTTAACACTCAGCATGTTCCTCTATGAAGGGTTTAATTGTGCAAGTGAATCCTTCAAAAGCAGAACTGTAAATAACTGATTACTGTAGCAAATGAGTTATTTACCCTCTCAGTCTGCTGAGAAACACAGTATTTGAAGATGTACGGATTGAGATGTAGAGCGAAACTCTGATGTTTTATTTATTTGAAATGTAATTCCGACCCGCTACATAATTGCGGTGGCAGTTCTGCCTTGTTTTCCTTCTCATTGCAGCAAATTCAATCTCCGCTCATTGCGCCGAAACCTTTGAGTACAGGCTAATTTGCCAGAGAGCCCTTTTATGTTTTAATCAAATATTTATGTAGCAATAACCCAGATGACAAAGGGCTCTGTCTTTGAGAGGAGTTCAAATAGCACATTAGTGTTTCTAGATGTCTCTTTATGGAAGTACGACCCAACATGGGTAGCATAGCTACTGAACAAGACTTTAACATGACACTACACTGATAGCTATTCCAAACCTCATGATGTACAGTAGCATACATCTGTATAACCAGGTACACATGGAATCTGCAGACACATTTTCCACAATGACTGTGGGACAAAATCTAGAATTCTGTGCAATGGATTTCAAAAAATAATTTATGTAGTTTTGTTAATGACGGACATTTGAATTCTGGGTCAGTGACACATAATAATGTCTAAAATAAAGGAGGGGAAATGTTATTAAAAAATATATTTAAATAATATTCTGTTTTTGAGTCACACCACGTGTCGTTTTACAACATGAGCTAACATTATCTGGTAGTTTATGAGATATGGTATTTTTTCTCTATAATTAATCATAAAAGGTAATATCAAACCATTTAAAGAGTTAGTTCACCCCAAAATGTAAAATCTGTTATCATTCACTCACCCTTCTGTTATTACAAAACTATATGACTTTGAAAATAAAAATTATTAACAATTTAGTTAATCCTCAAAATATATCTTATATTCCACAGATGAAAGACAATTATACAGGTTTGGAATGACATAAATGATGAAAGAATGTTTGTTTTTGAACGCTGTTTCCTTCTAGAATTTCTAGTATTTATTTATTTATTTAATATTCAGCTTGTGATGCAATAAAATGGTTTGGCTCATGAATATTAATTGGGTAAAAACTTAAATGAAATCACTAACATCTGAAATATCAACAATTACCCTAAACAGTATTTTCAATGTCGCCTTAAGTGGGTTGTCATAAATCATTGTAGCTCTACCATCAGTATGTATATATTAGCAATGGGAACATATTTACTTTCATTTTTTTTTTTATAGTGAGCATTGGAAAAGCAAAAAGAAGGTACAGTGCATGACTGGGAGTTGTGTGGGAGAGAATATTGGCGCTCTTGCTTGCTTCTACTGATGACACTGATTATTCTTCTTGACATCCTTTTCACAAGCTCATATTTCATAAAGTGGTGAGGACATCTCCCACCCATCCTCACTGTAAATTACACTGGTGGCAGGATATTCTCTACGGCTGTGTTCAGGATACACTACTGTGCAGGATACGCTATAGCAAGGATTCTCTGACACTTGAGGTCCACTTTCCTGCAGAGTTTAGTTCTAACCCTAATCAAACACACCTGAACAAGCTAATCAAGGTCTTCAGGCTCTCTAGAAAGTTACAGACAGATAAGTTTGATCAAGGTCGGAGCTAAACTCCAGAGGTCAGAACCCCTGAGCTACAGTATGTAGGTGTAGTATGTACTACTTAGTATTTTCTTAAAATAGTGTATAAATGCATGTTATTAACACTTCACTAAATTGCAACATTCACTAAATTGCACTAAATTGACTAAAATTTTTCTAACCTTTGGTAGTCCTGTCATATATGTTATGCAAGGTGTTCACAGAAATCACAGCTGAAATTATTTGTGGTTCATTTGTCCTTTTGAAAATCGAAGGTCAGGTCGAGCACATTGCTTTTGTGGGAGATTGAAGACTTTGAAGCAGATCTCATGAATTCTTGAGATATTCTGCTTTTTAAAATCAGTGTCCTTTAGTGTCCTCACAGGAAGTGGTTTGGATTGTGCATGTGAACGGGTGTATGTGCTTGGCCTGTGCACAGTGAGGTGCGAGGTGAGGTGAGCTAGTGTCAGAGGCAGACACGTTGAGGCCGCTGACTCGGCAGCCGATAAGAATAGAATTACTGCTAGACGGACAGCTGTGCAGCGCTGTTGATGAGGTAAAAGTGACGATAAGTCCTTCATGGCTGTTTGAGGAAGAGGAAACGATATGTTGCTGATAAACAGCTGTGCCAGGCACAGGCTATTCTTTGGTGATAACAGACGCACTGCTCTGTTGTTCAGCTTCTACATGATGCCCATCAGTGATGTGGGAAAGATCTGTCCGTGTGTAAATCTGCTTACCTTTGTGACAACAGGAACAAAGCCAGCTGGGCTTGTGTTTGCCAATGATGCACTACACTAATCCAGTGCTTCTATATGAGAGAGACACACAGAGAAGTCAAATGTTGCTTGTTATTGTTGTCATATTTATCTTATTATTATTTATGATATGCCCTAACTACCCAGAACATCTCAACAAATGTAAAACTATGGTGTAGCCACTACTCAGAAGAACCATCTAGCAACTGCATAGTTTAATGAAAGAAAGAACAAATAATAATCCATGCAATGAAAGTCAATGTTTACCATTATTCTTCAAAATAAATTATTTTATATTAAAGGGATAGTTCACTTTGAAATTAAAATTTGGTATCTATCAGCTTACCCCAAGGGCATCCAAGATGTAGGTGTCTTTTTTTATTCAGTAGATCCAATTTTGATATTTTTAGGTCAAACCATTCTAGTCTGTCATGCATATAATAGGAGGTATAGGTCACTGTCTCTATAAGAGGGAAATAGAACATGCACAGAGAAATCGAAATTAAACAATTCCCCATCGTAACTACACATTGATGGCCTAAGACACGAAACGAGCGGTTTGTGTGAGAAAACGAACAGTATTTATATAGTTTTTTACCTCTTGTACACAACCATGTCCAAGTGATCTGAGTGCGCACACGCATCCGGTGTGTGACGTGTGTGTGTGCGCGCGCTCTGGCTCACGCTGCATTCACACAGGGCGTCTGCGTCAATGCTTGACGAAGGGCGTGTCTGAAGCGTGGTGCTGACGCGCCGTCATAGTTACAACAACCAATCACATAATTCTCTGGTGTTGCATGAACGGGATTGGGTATTTGCATGAGGCGATCTGATTGGCTGACGCCTCCGTTGGCGCTTGAAAAGTTGAAAAGTTTTCAACTTCTGCCGCGAGCAGCGCCAGTGAAGCGACGCGACGGACCCACAATTCAGTTCGGCAACGCTTGACGTCACTCCATTCAAAGTCAACGAGAGGCGTTGACGCCGACGCCCCGTGTGAATGGGGCGTTAGTCTGCGCAAGCGCCGGAAAGCACCGGAAGTGATCTCTCGCGCTTATACGTCACTCATTGCCAGAGCGCACGCACACACGTCACACACCGGATGTGTGTGCGCACTCAGATCACTTGGACATGGTTGTGTACAAGAGGTAAAAAAACGTTAAATACTGTTCTTTTCTCACACAAACCGCTCGTTTCGTGTCTTAGGCCATCAATGTGTAGTTACGATGGGGAATTGTTTAATTTGGATTTCTCTGTGCATGTTCTTTTTCCCTCTTAAGAGACAGTGACCTATACCTGCCATTATATGACTGACAGACTAAACGGTTTGACTAAAAATTCAAAATTGGATCTACTGAAGAAAAAAAGACACCTACATGATGTTGGGGTAAGCTGAGATACAAATTTTAATTTCAAAGGAACATCCCTTTAGAGTAAAGAAAGTCATACAGGTTTGGAACAACATGAGTGTAAGTCAGTTAGGACAGAATTTAGTTTTGGTGAACCCTTTAACAACCGCAAAGCAACATTAGGAGAACTCCAAGGTTGCGTTTCCCAAAAACAACTATGGTCGCAAGTTCCATCGTTACCAATAGAGTTCAATTGAACTTACGACCATAGTTAGCTAATGATGCTTTTGGGAAACACTCCCCAGATTAAGCTTTGTTGTCATGAGTTTTGAGCTGGCAAAAGTCACTCACATTTCTTTAGAGACTGTAAAAGTCTAGTAAAAGTTTTTAATGTTGTTGCTGTCTGGCAAGCAATACAGAATTGTCTACATTCAGATATTGAAAGGATTTAGAGACCTCTCCATGTCTGAGCATCCCAGTTGTTTCATTCAATGTTCTCTTGTGTGGATACAAACAATATTCTCCAAATCCGCCTTGCTCCTTCAGAGAGATGCGGCCCTGCTTTTTAAAGCATCGTCATTTCACTTGCCTGAACAGAAACAAGGGGGTGTAATAACTCCTTTATGGAGGGAAACTAATCAATTTGAACACTTGAAGTCCAATTATGAAGCATCTGCCTCTGTGTTTGCCTCTGCATTTTGTGTTTCTGCAGAAGTGTTCCATAGTATGCATAGAGATTTAGACCCTGGAGTGATGAGAGTATTTGAGAAGAAACATTTGTTGCCTTCATATTTGTTACACCTGTATACTACTTGAGCAGATCAGAGATGGTGTAAAGCCACACTTCTTGTTTTAGAAAGTATCTGGTTGTTCTCACTGAAGTGCTCTGCTGCAGTATTGAGCACCTCAGTCTCTTTTGTTTGTGTGGATCAGGGATATGTTGGCTTCTTTCCTAGGGTTACACTATGATGGAGAACAGAGATGTGAACAGACATTGTTTTTCATAGAAAGGTTTTTTATCTGAGCAACTGTGTAGAATACACTCGATTCTCAGTGGGTCTAGGATGTTATATTTAATCTTAGAGGAACAGAAATACTCAGAGTAAGAAAAATGGACAATGTGTGATGTTGTCTTAGTTTTAGATACCTGATGGCCAGCGATGTCCATCCATTTTTACCCCCCCCCCCCCTTTTTTTAAAGTATTTGAAAGTGCAGATTCACAGAAATAAACAGGCCTTCCCATCACTATCAAAGACCACTGGTGCACAATCTATGCAAAAGTTGCAAGAGCTTTATAAAATCACATTCTCCAGTAAAATAAAAGCTATGGAAAAATGTGTTTTAAAAAATGAGGTGCAGTGCTGCAATTAATGGTGAAGCATTGCATAGAGATTGCAAAGTTATTGGCTTTTGCATCACTTATAAAAGAGTAAATGAGATATTCACAAGCAGAACTGAATATTCTCCTTTGTTTCCAGACTTATGTGTACGACACAATCAGTGCTCATTCATTTTAGATGAACAGAAATCTATTAGCTAATTACTTCAGCATTGTTGCTAATAACCACTCACAGAGACTATTTTGCCAATATCTGAAAGAGCTACCACTTAAAATTACTGCTCCTTTTTATTTGACTGATTTTAACCAATCCAAAACAAGACAACCTGGGGTTCATTTACCATACAACAATGTAACTCGCTGCTTAACTACCATAGTGCAATGCATCATTGGAGAAATGAACTAGCTAGTCATGACTGTTTCCCAAAACTGTAGTAACTTTGTTGCACATCCTTTGTTCGAATCACATTGGCTGTTTTTAATCCACGTCATACAAGATACTATCATTGTAACCACAGTCCAAGAGCTTTAGCTCCAACCAAACAACTTGGCAATGCTGTTTGCGAATGTTTGAATGTTCCTCGGTTTGAGAAAACATTGTTCAATGTTGTTAACAACGTTCCATAGTTGGCTAATAACACTTTTGTGAAATTCACCCCTGGTTGGTTATTCCACATGTCAGTTAGAAAATGTCTACAGTACTTGTCCAAGTGGATGGTTCTTGGTCCGAATGAGCTGTCGAGTGGATCAACATTATGGCCCTGTCCCAAAATGATGCCCTTAGGAGTCCTCCTCTAAGTTGACATGTTGGTGATGTAATGTTGCAGCAGACAGCATTGTGAAGACCAGTGAAGAGTGCTTGTAAGAAACCTTCTAAAATGACAAGTTTGAACAGGCTGCAGTCCTGTACATTTTGTTTGAGTTTATCCATGAAGCTCACAAGACTGCCACTCCAAGTCAATACAACATTCAGGCTTATACCAATAGTCAAAACTCTGGCTCTGCTAACTCTAAAGTTAAAGCTGCTTTAACTCAGTTTTCTTGGAAATATTCTCAGTTCCCTGTTGGGAAATTGCTGATGTAAACGGATCCCTTTATCACCATATGAACCGCTGTGGATTACTAATTAGACAGAGCTGTATGAATATCGCTTCCTGACCAGCGTGTTCCTCACAGGCACCTGTTGACTCCTGCGTTACACACTTTATCTGTGCAGTAACATATCCCTTACCTGCAATTTAATGCAGACACCCTAATTAAAGAAACTGTACAGACGAATCGCTGCATGAAGGAGATGAAAGACTGAGGACCAGACTGAATTTCATTCCATCAGAGTGTCATGCTGTCTCATACATCCACTTTAATTGCAGAGAGGGTAATTTTCTTGATTGCTGCCTTGCAGATGTTTAATGGTCGTTTCATAATTACATGAGTCGGAAGTTGTCATCTCAGGAACAATCAGGAACATTCTTTCTCAGCGTGCTTTTGAGGCTCAAACAACGCTGCTTTAATTGGCGTTCTTTTTTAGTTCCAGACAGAAAATGAGCAGTGTTTTTGTTCAGTGGATTTAAATGAATATGATATTACTGAGAGAGATGACATGTATTATGAGTGAATCCATAGCTCTTTTTCATCACTTGCAGCCTCAGGCATGAAACTTTATGCAAGTATGTGAACGAAAACACTTCTAGCTACATAAGCTCAATTTCATGCGTTGTTGCGTTCCGAAATGTGTCAGGACACAATTCATAACGCAACATGTTGATGTTTATTCGCAATAATTTTTGCAAGAGCTGCTAGTGTGGCTTTTAGCCAAGGTGGTCTTCCTGGAAAAAAGCTATTAGTTAGCATTCCTGTTCATCTCTATTGCAGTTGCTATTCTCGTGTAGGACACCTGGAATATATCTAGTCACAAAACAGGTAATTCTGAATGAAGAAAGATGCTGTTTAACTACCAAAGTTGATTACCACAAGAGTGGCAGAAAAAAAAAAGAACTGTACATTTAAGGATTGTGTGTTCGCCAAGCATTTTCATCTGGTTATGTACTTGCGTAGATAATATTTGTGGCCTTATCTACATCCACCACATTCTTCTGTGTGTGTGCGAGAGGTGAAATTGTGTTCTGGGGTAGGTGACTGTATCAAAACTGATCCGCTCACAAACTGCTACGCATTCAATCCCACAGGAAGAGATACCGACAGATTTAATATTCAGTGTGTTATGTATTCATCTGGATTTAAGACAAACAGCAGTGGCTCAGTGTTGGTTTTGCCCTACGGGACTGATTTGTTGTAATTTGCAGTGTGTAGAACCGCACAGACGAGTAGAGATTGAAAACTCTGTTGCCACAGGCCTGTCATGTACACAGCTGTCTTAAGCTGATAGTGGTGGTTTGTTGATTACTTAGTAATTTTTCTCTATACTGTATATGCACACTCATTTAAATTAATAAAATTCTGATACCATTGGTGTTCCATTGACAATTTTTTTGACTAATCTATAGCATACATACAGTGGGGAAAAAAATATTTGATCCCCTGCAGATTTTGTACGTTTGCCCACTGATAAAGAAATGATCAGTCTATCATTTTAATGGTAGGTTTATTTGAACAGTGAGAGACAGAATAACAACAACAAAAATCCAGAAAAAACGCATTTCAAAAAAGTTATAAATTGATTTGCATTTTAATGAGTGAAATAAGTATTTGACCCCTTCGCAAAACACGACTTAGTACTTGGTGGTAAAACCTTTGTTGGCAATCACAGAGGTCAGACGTTTCTTGTAGTTGGCCACCAGGTTTGCACACATCTCAGGAGGTATTTTGTCCCACTCCTCTTTGCAGATCCTCTCCAAGTCATTAAGGTTTCGAGGCTGACGTTTGGCAACTCGAACCTTCAGCTCCCTCCACAGATTTTCTATGAGATTAAGGCCTGGAGACTGGCTAGGCCACTCCAGGACCTTAATGTGCTTTTTCTTGAGCCACTCCTTTGTTGCCTTGGCCGTGTATTTTGGGTCACTGTCATGCTGGAATACCCATCCACGACCCATTTTCAATGCCCTGGCAGGTTTCAATGCCCTGGCCCTGACGGTACATGGCCTCGTCCATTGTCCCTTTGATGCGGCGCAGTTGTCCTGTCCCCTTAGCAGAAAAACTCCCCCAAAGCATAACGTTTCCAACTCCATGTTTGTTTTTGAAACTCCACGAGGTGAGATCTTGGATGGAGCCCCAGACCGGGGGAGAATGACAGTTATTTTGTGTTTCTTCCATTTGCAAATAATCGCACCAACTGTTTTCACTGTAATGAGGAGTCAGAAGCGGTCGGATCCATTTGCAGTGTTTATTAAGATCAGTATCAAAACAGGCAGAAGTCGGTCAACAGCGTCAAGGATATCACAGAGAATCAGAATCATAAACGAATACCAGGCTGGGGTCAGGGCAGGCAGCAGGCTAGGATAAGATCAGAGGCAGGATACACAATCAAAGGGCAGGCGGCAATGAATCTCAAGGGTCAAAGCAGTCCAGGATCATACACAGAAATACAGTCAGGATAAACGCTCGGAAATGTCAGACGGGGCTAAACAAGACTTCGCGTTGGGCGAGTGTGAGAGTGTGGCTTAAATAATGGGGATGATGAAAATCACCTGGTGGTAATGGAGTCCATAAGATTGCTTGTACTCGGGTGAGGGTGCCCTCCGTTGGTGATCGGAGAGAGCTACAGAGGCCTGACTTGTGACAGTCACCTTCTCACCAAACTGCTTGGCGATAGTCTTTTAGCCCATTCCAGCCTTGTGTAGGTCTACAATCTTATCCCTGACATCCTTGGACAGCTCTTTGGTCTTGGCCATGGAGTTTGGAATCTGATTGATTGATTACTTCTGTGGACAGGTGTCTTTTATACAGGTAACACACTGAGATTAGGAGCACTCCCTTTAAGAGTGTGCTCCTAATCTCAGCTCATTACCTGAATAAAAGACACCTGTGAGCTAGAAATCTTGCTGATTGATTGGGGATCAAATGCTTATTTCACTCATTAAAATGCAAATCAATTTATAACTTTTTTGAAATGCGTTTTTCTGGATTTTTTTGTTGTTGTTCTGTCTCTCACTGTTAAAATAAACCTACCATTAAAATAGACATTATATAGACTGATCATTTATTTGTCAGTGGGCAAACGTACAAAATCAGCAGGGGATCAAATATTTTTCCCCCCCACTGTAGAAGATGTGTGTAGCTTTCACTTTTCACTGAATTAAAGTTTTAAAGTTGACATGAAATCAATCATTTACTTTCTGTATATGCTGTCCTTGTCTTATTATGAATGATTCATCATTGCATCATTTTCATCAAAATGTAATAACTTGCTTCACCTCTGAAATTACTTTCCTTCTTGGCTGATGTCACCAAGGTATCTTATTTTTCAGCCTCTCCCTTTAACGCTGTCTTACAGAGACACCTTTCACCATCCAATTAAGTCCAGGGCTATAGTATTTCAGTGTTCATAGTCCTTTTTGTGATCAGATCCATCCATGGTATTTCTGAACTCAAAAAAAAAAAAAAAAAATACCCCTAATATGCAAAACATACAAATGCTTGGTAAAATTGTGTAGAGGGAACTATTTTCAACTTACATTTCATTAATGAATCTAATTTAAATATATATTTATAATCAGCATTTCACTCCGTCTGCAATCTTGAATGACTATATTTCGGACTGAATTCGTACTGAATTGCAGTGCACTCTGCTATTACATTTTTCAATGTATGGCCAAAAAAAGGACATCTCATAATTTAGGAAGCACAATTTTGCTGCCTATCCGTTGTAACAGCTATTGTATCAGAAGTGTGCCTGTGCCCCATTTCACCCCATGTTCACACTTGGCGTCTTTTTTGAAGCTGCCGGCATCTGTTTTACATTATAATCCTATGGAGTAAACCGTGTTTTCAAAAAAGTCCTGAGCGCTTTTTAAAACGCCACCGCCAGCGTCTTTTTCTGCAGCTCAGAGCGTCTTTTCAAGTTGAAAAAAGTTTAACTTTTCTGAAAAAAACGCCCTACGTCAAGCGCCTTTTTGACAGCTGACCAATGACAAGCGAGTGGCGAGTCGTGTCCATAACAACAAAAACAACAAGAAAAAGGAGAAGATAGCCGGTAGACAGATCGTACTAGTTTCGGAGCACAAGGAGTTGTATGAAACCGTGCATCATCCAACCGGAGCTCCTGGACTAAATTGTTGGAAGCACCATAGTTTCCTTCCCCGTATAATGTTGCGCTCGCACAAACGTCGTTGTGAACCGACATAACGTTACCCTCCCCATTAACTTCAAAAGCCAACGTTAACTTCAAAAGCCGACATTTCTGCAGCACACAGCGCTAGGCTACCGTTGCAGCTGTTGTTATAGCAACAAAAGACGCCCTCAGCTGCTATCTGTAACCAAAACGCTGCCAGCTTTTTATTTTACTAAAAAAGCGCTCATGTCAACTTTTTCTAGTCAAAAAAGACGCCAAGTGTGAACACGGCCTAATATGACATATTACCAAGTCTACAATAAGAAAAACATTGAATTGGGGTTGATTGGATTGTGAGAAGTGGGGTTTTTCAGATCACAATGGAACCTGACCTAAATGCGAGCTTGGTGGACCACATTAAACATTTCATTTTCAGGCTGTATCCGAAAACTGAAAAATGCTGCCTTCGGAGGACACATTCCAAGGTAGGAAGGCATCAAGGCACGTCAGAATCCAAAGTTAGCTTCACTTCCTGTCTCATGAGATACTTTCATCTGATCGATTTTTGAAGGCAGCATAGATGTATCCTTCGCTGCCTTTGATATCCCACAATCCTGTGCGATCCATTCCGTGATGGTTAAGATTAAGATTATTTTATTTGTCACATACACGATTATATAGAGAGTATACTATAACCAGCAGTGAAATGTATTCTCTGCATTTAACCCATCCTAAGTGACCACACACCCGGAGCAGTGGGCAGCCATGTTACACCGCCCGGGGAGCAGTTGGGGGTTCAGTGCCTTGGACACCTCAGTCATGGTATTGAAGGTGGATACTCCAGCTCAATACAATCCCTGCCAGACCTGAGATTCGAACCCACAACCTTCCGGTTACAAGTCCGACTCGCTATCCATTAGGCCACGACTGCCCCCCTCTTAATCTTAATCTTAATCTTAATCTTAATCTTAATCTTAATCTTAATCTTAAAACTCTTTCTATTTTGTTGTAGATCATTAAACCGTTACGCTGCCTCAGAAGCCTGTCCGAAATCAGTTTCGTGAGGTGCCTTCGTGCAAAAACGCTGCCTGCAAAGTCATTGCCTCATAAGACAGTGAGGCAGCAAGTCATCTGCCTAAGTTTTCGGATGCAGCCCAGGTGTGTCCAATCCTGGTCCTGGAGAGTCAACGTCATTCAGAGATTAGCCACAACTTGTCTCATACCACACCTGCTTGGAAGATTCTAGCAATCCTGAAGACCTTGATAAGCTAGTTCAGGTGTATTTAATTGGTGTTGGAGCTAAACTCTGATAGACAATGCCCCCCCCAGGAGCAGGACTGGACATCCTAAATTAGTTAAGGATATTCAAGCATGATGGCATCAGCCAGAAAATAAAGTCATTTTGAAATACTTGCAAAGTTACCTTAAATTGTCCAAAACTGGGCATCTCATATTTTAAGAAGCATACTTTTGCTGTTTATCCTTTTGGAACAACATTTTTATTAGAATTGTGCCTGTGCCCCATTTCACTTCACTAATGTGACATATTATCAAGAAAAAAAAAACCTGACCTGGAACCTGACCTGAATGCGAGTGTCGTGGGCCACTCCTCTCATGAAACATTGGCAGCAGTTTTTTGGCAGCAATTTTGCCTGTTTTGTCCAAGGATATCCAATCGTGGTCCTGGAGAGCCACCATCCTCCAGAGATTAGCCCTAACTTGTCCCATACCATACCTGCCTGGAAGATTCTAGCAATCCTGAAGACCTTGATTAGATAGTTCATATGTGTTGTGTTGTGTTGTGTTGTGGTGTGTGGTGTTGGAGCTAAACTCTGAAGGACAATGGCACTTCAGGAGCATGATTGGACAGTCAGCCAGAAAGAAAAGTCATTTCAGAGACACTGCAGGTTATACATTTTGATGAAAGATAACAAAGACAAGCTTTTTCCCCTTTTTTTGTAAATTTGTGCTCTGAAAAAAAAAAAAAAAATTATAATTACTAAGAAAGTAAACAGGATCCTGATTTTATATTGAAACTAGGCAGTTCACTAGAAGATGTATCTGAGCTTGTGTGTTTGTGAGAGGTTAGGTTGTGTGCTGCACTGCCATTTCAAATCATCTACATTTAATGGCTTTAACCCCTCTTGACTGCCAGCATAAATATTCATCGTAGGTCATATTAACTACCAAATCGAATACATTATCCAGCCAGGTATGATCCGTGCCAGCTGAGCATCTTCTGCAGTTCTGAGAAGTTCACGAAGGTCAAGCGTTTGTGCGTCTGGCCGGGTGCCCGTGCTCTCGTGGAGCCCCGAGACCGGACAGCTCAATGCAATCAGACCGCTCTTCCATTAGCTTCACCCGGCTCTCCGCCCTTCCTGCTGTGGGACACGGCAGGCCATTTCACAGCTAAATCAGACAGCTGTACGGCAATTACCATCAGCACAAATTTACCTGCACACACATCTCGCGCCCCAAATCTACCGCCTGTCTCATCCCACTCGGCTCGCACTTTCCTCCCTCTCGCTCATTTTTATCTCAGATCCATTCTGTCTCACTATACCCTATTTTCCCTCTCAGCTACCTGCCTCGGCTGCAATTACACTGCAAACTTGATTCGTGGGAAGTGCTGTCTGTAGGGGCTTGCAATGAGTTAAGTGGACTTTGCAGAGGGTTTTGTTTTGTCTGGTTGCTTGAGGTGTTCATCATTGGGCATGACGCATTAGTCAGCTATTATTGGGAAGCCGGTCAATTTGGCACAGTGAATTGTGAGCTGAAACAGTTGCATGCACCAGTCGCATGCACCAGTTTCCAGAGACTGCGGCAGGACGTTGAAATGCAAAGAAAGCCTCATGCCCATCCTCCATGGTTTTGGCCTCATTTTTACAGTTGTTAGTGGCATTAAATCAGAGCTCAATTAAAAACTCTTGCTCTCAGAGCCGCTCGGTTTCTGATAAAGGGTGAATGGAAGAGCATTGAATTGCAGAGGTGTGTTCTTTTGATTTGTCTCTGTGAATTCCACCTGCTTATCCCACTGCTTATCTCAAACCATACGAGACGAAGACTTTTAATGAGTTATTTTATTACGTTCTCTTCAGAGTCTTTCCCCACCGGCAGTCTAACCTTTTAATATCCCGACTTCTCTGCCTACAAAAGAATATACCCAGGCAGAAGCTTATCTGGAATTTAAAATGCATGTATGATAATACGGGGGGTTGGAGCTTCTCTCGGGCACTTTTCAGAGTCTTTATTGGGGTTGGGCAGTAGGAGGTGACGGTATGATGGTGTGTTATTTAATATGTACTGAAAGTACTTTCTATCTGCTTAAGTGCTTCAAATATTCTGAAAGGGTCCAGCTTTGTTTTTATGCTTTCAGCTTGTGAAGATGATCCCCATGCTGCAGAGAGAGGTCACTCGTTACCTAAGTGTGGTAATTAAGATTTATATTTTCAGTGACTTATAATGCAATTTGAATCAAACTGAATTAAAAAATAAAATTTTAAACATGGAAACATTTGCATAACGTGCACAAGGATGCCAGAAAGTGAGGTAACTAACCATAAAAGTACTATTTACATGGAGTAAAATCCATCCATGGGAGTTTCTTCTGTAATGCTTCAGAAGTTATGAATCTATAACAAAGTGTTCATCTGCCTAGATCTTCTAAAAGGACAATGTAGACTTTCAGAAGTTTATGACAAAGGCTATTTGAAGTAAGTGCAAATATTGATAGATGCTATTTGTAAATAGCACAACAAGGTTTTTGCACTGGGTATAAATAGACACTTAGGAACTTTGCAACTTAATGGAATAGTTCATCCAAAAAAATGTATTCTATCATCATTTACAATATTCACCCTTATGCTTTTCCAAACCTCTATGAATTTCTTTCTTATTTTTAAATCCAAAAAAGAGGGATATAATGTTCAAGTTGGAACTTATCTACACAGCAACAATCTTTTAACAAGGAATCAGTCAAGTTTTGGGCTTTATTTGAATAGTTTTATATTCAGAATTCATAAAATATGGTTGCATGTGAACCGAAGGGAACTGAGTCCAGGACATGTTTGAACAGATGTCAGAAGAGTGTCTGGCTCTTTCCTGCTTGTATATGTGTGCTTGATGCATTGTTAATGGTGGCCTCTAGAACCTTGCTGCAGCCAATGGACTGTAGCGCTCACCTCTCACATGCTTGTTAGAGCTGATGGTGTGAGTTATTGGTGTACTGCTGAACTGACAGCTATTTTCTTGCCTCTTCCTGCTGGGCTGACCCATTTTCCCTGCCACATGCATGCTTCGTCGTCCTCTGATGATATTTTATTGTTTTCCATACAGACACCCCTCACTGACTTTGTGCAGTCACCTCTGTGTTTTCAGCTCTGTTTCTGGTGTGCCTGCATTCTGTATTAACACTCTTAACGCTCATGCACTCAAGTACAGAGTCTAAATGCAAATTCCAAAATAAATGTTATATTTGATTCACTTGCAGTGTTGTTGTGGGTAATAATTGTTTATGAATGAGGATGTGCTGACTGACTAATTAAGGGGTCCAAGTCAGTGGGGACATCAGTTGTTGTTGTCGGAGTGATGTTGAAACTTATAATGCATTTAGGCTTTTATTGGTGTCTTTTTCTGTTGCTTTATAAAAGCTTTTTATTATCATCATTATATTTATTTGTCTTATATAATGTTACCAACAGATGTGGGGGGGAAAAAGTTACAGAAATAAAAATACAGGATAAAAAGACTTCAGTTTTGAATGATTCAGTGTTTGTTTATTCATTCATTTATTTGGCATATTGTTTTTTTTAGGGGGGGGGGGACTTACAAATAGACATGCATAATATCCCTATAGCAGATCTAGACAGGTGGTGCTGGAGGAAGTAGAGGGTTTCACAGGGGACTGCACAATCTGTTTGGAAAAGGCAAACAAATTATGCAGTTCTGATGCAAGTGATGCAGCAGAGCCAATCTGCTGTGCATCTTCAGTGTTATTCATTTGCTGTATATTTTAGCTTCATTTTAGATTCAGTATGACAGAGGGAGACAGAAGGAAAGACAGAAAACTCTCTGCTGAAGGAATCTGATCTCCAGCTGGTGCTCAGCTCATGGCAGATGAGCAGAGGCATAAACTCATACATTTACATCAGTGCTTTGGGGACATGATAATATGAAACAAAAGTCACAAGGAATTTGTTTTATTTGTGTTTCAAGCAAACAACTCCACTCTGAAATCAGAAAAGGAAATGTTTCAAGGAACTGACCACACTGCCCATAATTTTAGCATGAATTTTAGAGTTTATAAGCCTTGCTCTAGACTCTTTAATTTCATAGCTATTTTACCGTACTATTTGTACAATAAAAACATGCAAATTTACTGTATTTAGATTTAATGCAACTGTGGTACCAACATAATATTTACAAACTATAAACAGTAAATACTGTACAAACAATATCTTCTCATATTTCTTCTTTTTAATTGGCTATGAAAGTGATTTAGTAGATTTTTGCTGTACAATCATTAGTTGTGTTTGTACAGTATACAGCAGGGGCCTGCAGTCCACATAAGCTGTGAATGCTCTGCATACCCAAGGTATTTGAATGAGTTTCCAGAGTGGCAAATTAATGTTATTACACAGCTCCCTGGAATACTCGATTCTGATTGGTCAGTCATGACATTCATTGTTGATAGTAGGCTTGCGTAGTATTGTTAAAAACGTTCGCTTTTTTGCTAAAATTGTTGCTAGGCAATTGTTTTTTTACACTATAATGGATTTAAGATAATAAACAAGTAAGAATAATATTGTATGTCCTTGTCATTATTTATGTGGTGAAAAGCTATATAATTAGTGATATGACTGTACCGTAAATGTCTGTCTTGTCTGAACTTTGTTGTTAAAACTTTGTCTAAACTGAATTTGTTAGGAACTGTTTTGCTTTGCAGAAGCTTTGAATTTAAATATTTCAACTCAAATGAATAATTTGTGGGTAATTATTTACTTATGTGGCAAGGAGCCATGTAATAAGCTGGATAATGTACATCCAGCTGTCTGTTATCGCAGAATAAACCCCTTCAGGGCGATGCAAGATTCCTCTGCGAATCCCTACTTAACATTATTGTATATTCTCTTTTGAGGAATAAAACTTAAACAATAAAATAATGGGGATAGATATATAACAGTCTGTAACTTATTTTTACACTAAACGATGGTCATTTTCTGCCAGTCACAGCAGGATTCCCTGCTGTAACAGTATACCCACAGCAGCTTTGGCGCCTGCACCCTGTTGCTATGAACCGTCATTATTGATGCACATTCTCACTGGTATGTTGGCACGTGGGTGTCACTGTGCACACAGCAGGGAGGAACGAACACAGAGATGTGGAGTAAACTCAAAATGACAGTCTTTAATACGGACAAGGCAAGGCAGGGCAGACAAACAGGAACACGGGGGAGTAATGAGTAGACCAGACGAAAAGGAACTCAACAGGCAGAAACTAAATACACAGGATAATCACTAACATAATCAAACACAGCTGGGAAATCATAAACTAATAATCACACTTAACAAGGACAGGAAACTAACCCAATATGGACACAAGAGGGCGGGAAACACACGACACAGGACTGACATGACTCCCACCTCCCGGAAGGTGCGAACCACGCCGTAACAGTACCACCGGGGAGGGGGGGTGGGCGCTAAAAGGACGGGGGCCTCCAGGACCGAACAGACAGTACGGAGGCCATGGCGGTGCAGGGAGATCCGGAGGCCATGGCAGGTGGTCTTTGTGGCCGTGGCCTCAGTCCACTCGGCCCGGCCACAACAGCCAGAGCTCTACTACCCCCCCCCAAAAAAATAAATCCATGGGGCAGCTTAAGGGGTAAGCTCGGAAGCTGAGGTCCTTACTGGGCATGACGGGAGCACCACAGCCCTCCTTGGGCTGGACGTGGAGTCAGGGCCCTCACAGGGTACACTCAGGAACCGCTTCCATTTCAGCGACAGGAGAGGCAGGCGGCTGGGAATGGCCTCCGTGGCCATAACCAGAGGAGCCGCCTGCCCCAGACGAGTCTCAATGGAAAAGACTGACAAGACTGGATGAATTAAAACTGTTCCTGTGGACAATACAAGACTTAAAAACATGTCTCAGGGGACATGGAACAGCACTCCTGGCCGGAACAGGGGACCTGGATCCACAGTTCCTAGGTACGGCACTCCTGGCCGAAACTGGGGAACTGGATCCACTGGAGCTGAAGAGCCGCAGCCGGCAGGCTTGACGTCATAGCGGCCGGCGGGCTTGACTTCAGATCGGCCGGCGGGCTTGAGGGAGCTGCAGCCGGCGGCTTGACATCGGAACGGCCTTGGAACACCGGGGAGTAACGAGTAGACCAGACGAAAAGGAACGCAACAGGCAGGAACTAAATACACAGGATAATCACTAACATAATCAAACACAGCTGGGAAATCATAAACTAATAATCACACTTAACAAGGACAGGAAACTAACCAAATATGGACACAAGACGGTGGGAAACACATGACACAGGACTGACAGTGGGTTATTTCAAGCTTAAATAAGCTGTCCGCAAATTGTGCGCCAAGCGGAAAAAATTGCTGTTGCTGCCACATTTCGATGACCAAAATTCAAATTGGGGGAAAAAATGGTAACTACACTGAACAAAATTATAAACGCAACACTTTTGTTTTTGCCACCATTTTTCATGAGCTGAACTCAAAGATCTAAGACTTTTTCTATGTACACAAAAGGCCTATTTCTCTCAAAATATTGTTCACAAATCTGTCTAAATCTGTGTTAGTGAGCACTTCTCCTTTGCCCAGATAATCCATCCACCTCACAGGTGTGACATATCAATATGCTGATTAGACAGCATGATTATTGCACAGGTGTGCCTTAGGCTGGCCACAATAAAAGGCCACTCTAAAATGTGCAGTTTTATCACACAGCACAATGTCACAGATGTCACAAGGTTTGAGGGAGCGTGCAATTGGCATGCTGACTGCAGGAATGTTCACCAGAGCTGTTGCCCGTGAATTGAATGTTAATTTCTCCACCATAAGCCATCTCCAAAGGCGTTTCAGAGAATTTGGCAGTACATCCAACCGGCCTCACAACCGCAGACCACGTGTAACCACACCAGCCCAGGACCTCCACATCCAGCATCTTCACCTCCAAGATCATCTGAGACCAGCCACCCGGACAGCTGCTGTAACAATTGATTTGCATAACCAAAGAATTTCTGCACAAACTGTCAGAAACCGTCTCAGGGAAGCTCATCTGCATGCTCGTCATCCTCATCGGGGTCTCGACCTGACTGCAGTTCGTCGTCGTAACTGACTTGAGTGGGCAAATGCTCACATTCGATGGCGTCTGGCACTTTGGAGAGGTGTTCTCTTCACGGATGAATCCCGGTTTTCACTGTACAGGGCAGATGGCAGACAGCGTGTATGGCATCATGTGGGTGAGCGGTTTGCTGATGTCAACGTTGTGGATCGAGTGGCCCATGGTGGCGGTGGGGTTATGGTATTGGCAGGCGTATGTTATGGACAACGAACACAGGTGAATTTTATTGATGTTATTTTGAATGCACAGAGATACCGTGACGAGATCCTGAGGCCCATTGTTGTGCCATTCATCCACGACCATCACCTCATGTTGCAGCATGATAATGCACGGCCCCATGTTGCAAGGATCTGTACACAATTCCTGGAAGCTGAAAACATCCCAGTTCTTGCATGGCCAGCATACTCACCGGACATGTCACCCATTGAGCATGTTTGGGATGCTCTGGATCGGCGTATACGACAGCGTGTTCCAGTTCCTGCCAATATCCAGCAACTTCGCACAGCCATTGAAGAGGAGTTGACCAACATTCCACAGGCCACAATCAACAACCTGATCAACTCTATGCGAAGGAGATGTGTTGCACTGCGTGAGGAAAATGGTGGTCACACCAGATACTGACTGGTTTTCGGACCCACCCCGGACCCCCCAATACAGTAAAACTGCACATTTTAGAGTGGCCTTTTATTGTGGCCAGCCTAAGGCACACCTGTGCAATAATCATGCTGTCTAATCAACATCTTGATATGCCACACCTGTGAGGTGGATGGATTATCTGGGCAAAGGAGAAGTGCTCACTAACACAGATTTAGACAGATTTGTGAACAATATTTGAGAGAAATAGGCCTTTTGTGTACATAGAAAAAGTCTTAGATCTTTGAGTTCAGCTCATGAAAAATGGGGGCAAAAACAATAGTGCTGCGTTTATAATTTTGGTTAGTGTATTTGTGTTTTCTCAAACAAAGCCATTTTTGAATGTCCACTAAAACATAGACATGTTGGCATAGAAAAAGTATGTTAATGGTACACGTCATTTCTCAACAATCTTGAGCAAACTAATAAAAGTAAAAATTTCTCATGCAGGATTTCCATTGGTTTTCCCATGCTTGAGTTGATCTTGCATGTGGCATTCGTACATATATTGTGTGTAAGCATTTGGAAGACACTGAGCACGTAATGGTTATTCCTGCCAGAATTTTACAAAAACATCTGCCGCATGTTTCTTATCTAGGATCTTTGATAAATTAACAAATTAGATAGCATTCCCGGTTAAAGAAGTCACCATTCACCATCGTATACAGGTTGTATTTCTACAGATGGCATCAAGCATGAATTTCAGCATGAATAAATTATATATTGGTGCTTTTTTATATTACTTGAGGGTTATGCCTGTGCTGTTTTTGTTTGTTGTCACTTTTAGCAGTTTGTTTTGTGAAGTTCAGAGTATATCTTTTTAGCTAAAAATTATTTGTCAGTTGTCACTATTCTAGAGTTTTGTATGCTGCGTGTCTAAATGACAGTTTATAACAAAGAATCTTGCAAGAGTGTTGAACGATGCTGTCTCTTCTAAAGACAATATTTGTGTTTCAGTAGCACTTTTAAACAAATTGTAAGAACTCGATTTGCAGATGTTTTGTCAGATATGTATACTACATTGTGGATTAGAAGTTATTTAATTTAAATAAGGAACATTCAATTTGAATTGTCCACATGCTTTTCTCAAGTATACCAAAGTCCTTCTCTCTAAATGCTTATTCAGTTGGATTCTACAAAGCAGTAAACTCCTACTCAGGTTTTGTAACCTTGTATTTTGGAATTCCACTGATATTCTACAGTGCCTTATACTGTAAAACAGAGCCGTGCATAATTTGAACGCAACCATTTGCTGGATGAAGATTACATTTGGTTTTCTTTTTAGTCTTTAAGTTTTTTTTCTTATCTCAACATGGTTTGGTTGAAACAGAAAAGCAGATTGAATCTGTTTTGCAGTGACAGAAAATATTTAAGCACAGAGCATGTGCAATTGACATTTAAAAAGAGAGGCTTGTGAAAGTATCAAGCAAACAAGACAAGAAATTATTTGCACTGTGCTTGTGTTTATTTGAACACTAGTTGGGTCTTAAGGCCAGAAAGTCTTAAAAAAACAGACATCACCTATATATTTATTTACTATTTACAACTTGTTTGGGAAGGTTGCAATCAATCAATCAATCAATACAATTTCACACACCCACAGTTTGTCAGGCATTACCGGAATTTTCAGTGTGCCTGTGTTTCAGAGCTTTTTGGAAATAAACAACAGATGTGGGTTTGACCAACGCTATCTCACGACCAATTCGTGATACAACATAGATACAAAAAATGTCATGTTGAGATATGGAAATGACAACAGATTGAAAGACTAAAAGGAAAATCAAACATGCTTTTTAATTTGATGTAGTTTAAAACTCATTAAAACTTTTAGAAATCATTCTTTTGAACGCCATACTCATCTATTTGGCATCACACAATTTAGACCATTTATTATGAAGATATTGTATACAACCTTAACATCAGTACAGAAATAAAACACCTTGGATATAGATTTTATTTACACCCAGAATATATTTTAAGATGTTAAGACTGATTTTGTTTGTTTTGTCAACCACCCACAGAGATGTATGAAGATCTCAAACGATCATAAGAGTGGTGAGAAGTTTGATGCACCAAAATTATAAACAGCTGACTGTGTTTAGCTGAATGACTAGTACAGTGGTTTGGCACATATACATATATAATTTACTGGCACAAATAGTCACCCACCTCTAAACATTAACTGGCAATGAGAAGGGCTTTGCTTTCTACATTGAGGGAAGAGATTAGCACCGCTGTAATAATAAGCTCATTTGTGTTCTTCCTCGCCTCTGAGCAGGAATAACAGGCCTGCATGTTGAATGAAGACAACAGAACTAATCGCGTTTGATGGCTCGGCTGGCAAAGGAGGATAATGAGTGTTTGTGCATGGACACAAATAAGGTGTCCTCCTGTCTCTGATCATCTGCTCTTCTCTGATCTGAGTCATCTATCTATCTGTCTATCTATCTATCTATCTATCTATCTATCTATCTATCTATCTATCTATCTATCTATCTATCTATCTATCTGTCTGTCTGTCTGTCTGTCTGTCTGTCTGTCTGTCTGTCTGTCTGTCTGTCTGTCCATCTGTGCAATGCAACAATTGGTCTCACTGACCAATACATTTGTGAATTGTTAAAAAAAAAAATTCTGGCAAATTCACAACCTTTACCCACATGTTAATTACCTAGAACTACTTAAACCATAAAAAAAATCTGTTTCTTGAAATAAAATAATTGTTAACTGAAATAAAATTCAAAAAGCTATATTTCAAGTCAGCATTTCTAATTTTCATTTAGTTTAACTCTATGTACTAAAATATCTAAAGTAAATCTGAAATTTATATATATTATAGTAACTGTATAGACATATTTAAAAACAACAATAAATAAATAAATAAATAAAGCAAAAATGAATGCATGTAATAATAACAATGTTTTACACATATTTATGGAGAAAGTTTTTACCACAAATTTCACACACAAAATTGTACGTATGCTCAGTTACAGTCTTGCTTATGGATTTTATTTTTGTTTGTTTGTTTTTTCCAGTCGCTAGGGCACATTTCTCAATACTCATATTTTCAAGGGTCACTTTTTCAAAATTCTTCACACAGTTCTCCCAAACAACTTTCAGCATGGCAGTTTTTAGATTTAGAATATATTTCAATATAGTATTACTGTAGAAATGTACAAAAATTGCTGTCTTATTCAGTTTTATATAATGTTAGGTTTTGAACTTAAATTCAACAGTTTTGAAAAGAGTATGCGAATGTAAAAATAGGCCTTTAGAGACATGGGTGGTAGTTGTGTCTAAATGAGAGAAGACATTCCTGCAGTGTGAAATATGTAGTTTTTGAATGCATTTTGTGCCAATGCAATTATAAATGATCTTTTAACCCACATGTCTGCGCTGTTGTGCTTACTCGTTGAAGATTTTTGAGACGGGTTTTGAGACATTAAAAACTAAATTAGACCAATAACTGATTTAAAAAAGTTATGACCAATCTTAAAGGATCTTAAATCTTAAATCTTACTTAAATCAAAAAAAAAAAAAGAAAAAAAAAAGATGGCTAACTTGTACAAGTCTAAGTAGTTTATGCAGCTGGCCATTGGTTATTGCACTGGCTGACATTTTGTTATACCTGGATTTATCAAGATATTGACATGTTTTAGTCAGAGCTCTGGGTGTTTGTGATGATGTTAAATGGACCCTAAACTACAACCAGCCATACCAGAAATGAAATGAACAATATGCTCACAGACAAATACTTTCTCTCGCTCAGAGCAAGCGCTGGTGCATATGCACTTAGTTGTCATGACAACAATACTTTAATGACTATCCTGAGTAGGGAGAAATCATGTGGAACCTTATTCCTTTTCATGGAGTGACTGATTTGAATGGATAGATGGACACTTGTTGTTTCAGTTGGGGTCGTGTAGAATTCTCATAATGGGAGACTCATTATTAGTAGGAAGGTGATTCTGATGTGGAAATGTGAACATGAAACCAGCCAAAAAGCTGGTATATGCACATATAAGTGCATTTATAATCAAGTACTTTGTACTTTTACTAATGTAAAATTGAAAATGAGTACTTTTACTGGAATATTGTATTGGGGTATCTGTACTTTTACTCATTTAGTTGATTTATGTACTTTGCCCACCACTGGGCTAAAGTTAAAAATCTAAAATCTAGCTAAATCATTCATTGTCCTAAAATGAAAACATACAATTATATGACATTTTATTGATTATTATAATGGCTTTGCACAGCATAAAACCATAGTATGCGAATACATGAATGTAGTACTGTACACATTATTAGCTAACCTTAAAATTCAAGTCCAATTTGTATTGAGTCACGTGACAGGAGTCCCTGCTCCATTTCTCTGTCCAAAAACAAGTCCTTGGCCTGAGAAAGGTTGGGGACCCCTGTCTTAACACAGTCTCTTTTCTGATTGTGTGTGTGCGTAACACTGCTTCTTTCGTAGGAACTCCCATTCGGCAGATTTCACGGCTTGGCGCTCACAGGACTGATATGCCCATTTGCCTGGTATTTTCTGCAGCGCTGCCGTGCTGGAGTGTGGAGCAGTGTTTTGCACCGTGACGGATCAGCCCCAACACACACACACACACACATAAACAATGTGGCATTTTTGTGTGTAAATGCACCTGGAAAACTGGTGCATATGCACAGATACATTTCTAAACTGTCTGTCTGTGATAAATGGTGGGAAGTGATGGTTCTGCCATAATTTTTCATAAAGCTGGTTGGTTTGCATCATACAGCTCAATGTGATGATTAAAAGAAAAACTAAAACAGCAATAACAAAAACATCTCTGGATAAATGAAGTTGCTAGTGTGTTACTGATGGGAAATTCATGACAGAATCTGCAGGTTTTCCTGCATGTTCTGTGCTGATTTGTGGTAAAAATCAGTAAAATGGATTTGAACAGTATTTTTTTTTCACAGCCAGGGTTGCCAGGTCCTAGAAAAATCTCCAGCCTAAGGAAAATTTTAAAAAACACCTGAAAGGAATGAAAAGTAGCCCAATTTAGCCTTTAAACATACAGTATACAGTATTGTCCTTTCACTTTCCCAATGCTTTTAACACATAGATCTGTAGCTGACATCTAATAGAGCTGACAAGTATAAAAATAATCAATTGTATGCTTTTAAAGTCCCTCGATCAATCAATCAATAGGGAAATACATAGGAGAAAGTGCTACGCTTTTTGTCCTATGAGAGTAGTTACATCATCTCAGTAGCTAACTTTACCATGCTAACCAGCCAATTCTTGCTTTCCTAATGATGCAAAAATTACAGAATGCTCATTGCTGAAAGCATTATGAAATTAGCCAACATATTTAATTAATTAAAAATGAAAGGGACAGGTGCGTTGAACAGTGTTTTTTAATATATACTAACAGTTTTGGTTTTTATATGGAATTGGATTTTATTTTTGTATATTTTTTTCTGTTTTCACTTTATTTTTTAAAGTTGTTTTAAATATGTTTATACAGTTTTTAATCATTTTATTTATTGGGTGGGTGTGAGAATTCTTCTAATTCAAATTAGTGAAACTTCCTGTAGAATTTTGTGGACACAGGATTGAATGTATTATGGCTTCGTCTTCTATACAACTCTAGCAGTTGTATAGTTTGTTTTCCTCTAGTGAAAAATAAAGCAGTGGCAATGAGCAGTGCTGATGTTCTTTACATCCCAGCCACATTACAACCCTAGCTGGAGCCTTATGGGAAGAGAAAGCTGTTTATCTCTTCTAATGCTAACACTGCAGTGCTGCGTTCATTTCTGTGCAAGCAACACATTCTGTTTGTTGTGTGGTGTTGATGGTTTTAAAAAAGGAGCGGTCCTGCGCTTTTCTGTGTAGCGACTGGCTGAAGCGATCAGGTCTGTGTTTCTGAGTCAGTGCACTGTGCCCTGGTCTCTTGGGTAATCTCAGTGCCGGTGGTTTGCCGAGCTGAAGACTTTGACATTAGAGCTAATGTAACAGTGAGCGATTGCTTTGGCACCTCGAAACGGTGTGGAGCTCTTTGTAAGACCAGCGAGAAATATGATTTGGAAAGCCATTTTAAACTTCATTTTCCCCACAGACGTGTGTGTCAGTAAACACCCTACCTCCACTTCGTCTTCGTAACACTGAGTGAATAAAGGGATATTCACACTATGGCTGGGTGACATACCTCAATATTTTTCAGATTTTATTTGGAACTTGATTATTTTTCAGAAATGGCGTTTTTCTTCTTCAATAGTAACAACTATCATTTCAACCAAATGGGTTGATCACCAACAAAATAATTAAGCAACGTTACATAAGCAAGCATGTTGTTGTTCTGGATATCAGCACAGCTGTGATTCATTCAAAGGCCTAGTGCTACAGGTAATCACAGCCAGGGTTGCCAAGTCCTAGAAATATTTCCTGCCCAAAGACGATCCAAAACCTGCACAAAAATAACAAAATCTAGCCCAATTTCCCCCCCGTGAAATCACAATTGACAGCTGTGGGATTTTCTTGAAGACCGTTAAAATAAATGTTTTTAACTTAGATGGTTTTAGCTAGACTTGTTTATCTGTAGTATGTGCATAGTTATTTAATTTATAATTTTTTAAATTCTTTTAATTTTTTGCCTTTGTTTTTAATTTTCAGCACTTTGCATAATAAACTGTTTCACATGTGAGCTATTAAAATGAATAACACTGTTACAATGTGATACGCAATATGTGATAATGTGATAGGCTAACTCCATTAAGCTGCAAAAGTTCCTGATGTGCATGAAGCTCACGTAATCTCTAGTTTGTGTAGCGACATCAAATACATCTCTCCTTCATTCGCTCTTTCAGTGGTCCTTAGGTCGCTATTTATTTATAAGGTCAGTATTTATTCCAAGTATATCAATACATATTGGAAAATGGATCTAGTTTCATTTTTCATTGTCTACAGATAAATCACAGCTGTGGTACATTATAAAAATAGCCCAAGTGGCTCTATAATTATTCCTGCAACTGCATTTACAAAATAACCCAATTGTGCAAGAAAACCATGACCCTGGCAAAACATATGACAACAATGCCGATATTCACACATGATTGCAGACACAACAAGGTTGTGAATGTGTTTTGACTTTTATTCAGTTTATTAAACCAGAAGTCAGTTTTTCTTAATTGGTTTGGCTCAATTCTGGAATGGGATTTTTTTTCTTTCTTTGTAAAAACAGTAATTGTCCAGAGAACACTTATTGTTGTGTTGGATGTTTCATTAGGGGCTTTTATACATTTAACCTTCTCCAGAAAATTAGAGAACAGGATCTTTTGAGAAATACTAAAATATCCGTTTTAAAAAAGTGAACTAGTGTTAAAATAATGTGCAACACTAACCTGCAGAAAGCAGCCCCACCAATAAATGCATAGAATGACAGTCTGTTTAAAACAACCAAACACAGGGAAGCGGAGTGAAACAAACAGTGATGAAAAGTCCCTGTGCTGTGGGACTGTTATATCAGCTGTCATGGAATGCTCCTCAATCAATCCAATCCGAGGACTAGAACTAACTGTTTATAACTAAATATTTGATATATATTTGAGGTTAGTCTCATTCTAAAACCTTAGGTGAATGTATTATTTGGTTATTTTATCTCATGTTTCGTTCTATTCATACTTACAAGACTTCACGATTTTAAGACTTCAACCATACATTTATAAACCATGAGTTAACACTCTTACTTTTATGAGGTCAGTAACACTGATTGGATGAATACAGCATTCTTGCACTGCATCATTTCAGTTTTTGCACTACAATTTGGTATTAGCACAGCAGAAGCTTTTCATAACCCAGGGTTTAAACTGATGCTACAGTAACTCTCAAAATTACAAGTGTGAAACATTGCTTAATCTAAGGTTAAGCACAGTGTGAAGGCCTTTTACAGCAGACACACAATCACTTTCTGACGCATTGAATCCTATTGAGATAAACTTCAAGAGTTATTTATGTCTATATATTTAATTAAATCAATAAACTGGATCTCCACATGCAGTATGACCTGTTTGACAGAAACTCTATAGCCTGGATCAAGGTTTTGAGGCTTCTCCTGAATAAATCTAACTCTATTTCTAACTTTTGCTTTGTTCTTTGACTTTATGAGGTGCTGAGGATGACAGTTTACTGTGAGGAAGAGAAAACCTCAGACTTTGAAATCAACAGCAGATTTGCCTTTATCTCGAAAGCTCTGGGGTGTTGGGTGGATTTAGGGGTAGGATTTCGAAAGGCTAGATCTTTAAAAATCGCAATTAAAATCTTACGTTTAAGAGCCAACAAAGGAATGACAGTACTATCTAAGCTCAAAGCCTGGATTACCACTCAGTCTGCTGCTCTTCCGCAGCTGCAAAGAAGAAAAAAGACCAAAAGTTTCTGTTTAAACTTGCTGGATTTCACCCTTAGCACAGCCTTTCAGCATTGGAAGTTGTCTTAAAAGAGATAACAATTATAGCTAGAAGCCGGTTTCCCGAGGGTGTAATGTAATTGCCTGTTTGGCCACGGCCTTACTGTTGTTTCACGGCCTTTTGCTTGATGAAAGTCCCGGTGAACATACGGAATGAAGAGAGCAGGCTTTCAATCTCCTGAAATATGAGTTCATGCTAGACTGTGTAGCTGGGGGAATTAATCAAGGCTCACTCAAAAAGCTTTCACACGTTTATTGATCTTAATTTCACCCAACCCTCCCTGTTCTTTAATTGAATATTTCTGGTGCTTGTCCTCCCTTTCTTTAAAGGGGTCATATGACACGATTTCATGTTTTCCTTTGTCTTTGGAGTGTTACAAGCTGTTTGTACATATATAAGATCCGTAAAGTCGCAAAGATTAAAGCCTCAAACCCAAAGAGATATTCTTTCTAAAAGTTAAGACTCATCCACACCTTCCTAAAACGCCTCTTTCAAACACGCCCCCACAAATCTACGTCACTGTGTGGGAAGATTTGCACAACAATGCCCAAATGTATACACAAAGAAAAAAGGAGTTACTATTATTATCGCCATAGTATTGTTGCTGCTGCCACCATGTCGTGGAGATGCTGTTTGTTTCCAAATATGTTAAGTGGCTTAACATTTCCGACACACAATTGAGGTATTCAGCCAGTCACAATGCACTGGATAGCTGGCCAATCAGAGCACACAGCACTTTTCAGAATGATGTGCTTTGTAAAACACAATGCATTTCAGAAATGCAGGGCAGAAAGGAGCAAAAATAATGTATGGTATGTGGAAAATAATGTGTTTTTTGAACCTTAAAGGCACAATATGTAAGTTTTCGCCGCTAGAGGGCATGTATTCAAAAGAAACAAAGAAACAAAGGCGTAGTTTGATGACGCCATGACTGAGTGTGGAATCATGGGAGTGTGTCGTCTTCATCCCCACAGCCGATGCAGACATCATGGGGCAGCTAAATCATGTTCATTTGGATCAAGCTAATGTGATTTATACATTAACGTGTTTTGGATTTAGGGCCCGTGTCGGTGAAACGAGAGTCGCTGACCACTTTTTGCAGTGTGCACACGAAAGCAGAAAGCAGCTAGAGCTTTCTATATAATGCCACAGAGATCGACTCACTTCCGTTCCTTTCCGGTCGATAGCGCATGTACTTGAGTGTGGAAGCAGTGCTGTTCATGTATCTCTGAGATACGATTTCGAAAGTTCTGTTATAATGCTACTCTGTGCGGTCGTAACCTGTCTAATAAAATGCATTACATATTAAAGCGTTTTTGGTGTTTCCATGTTTTCTACAAAACAAAACCGGAAATCGAGGGTGTATGATGTCATTGGCAGGCGACGCAATGACCAGGGATGAGCCACTATTTAAAATTGCTATTTCTCTGGATTTAAACATTCTTTGAAACATTTGGGATAATGTAAGTACACAAGTCAGCAAAATATATAACACTGTTCTAGTGAATTTTAGATATTTTAATAAAAAATCTTATATTTTGTGCCTTTAAACCGCGTAAACACATTACATTGCACCATATACACCAAATAATGTTCTTTTTAGCAACGTCATATGACCCCTTTAAAGTGCTCATACAAATCAGGCACACAATAAAGCAGCAAGCTTGAAAAGTTGACGCTGTTGTTAAAGTTCACCTAAAAATGGAAATGTCATCAATTACTCATCCTTATGATATTCCAACCTGTATGCTGATATATACAGTATATATATATATTTTTTTTTCTGTAAAACAAAAATAAATTATTTTGAAGAACTTTTAAGTGGTTTTTTTTCTTCATAAAATGAGTTCATGGTGACCTTGTCTGTCAAGCTTCAAAAATGATGATAATAATATGCTATATTTATGCTATCTGCATACAGACAAATTAAATTTAACATCTTCAGCAGAAAATACGATTTTCATTGAAAAACTCCTTAAATTGCAGTGTGTTCCTCATATAAAGATATTGTATGACCTCAGAACACTTATATACTGTATACTGCAAGTTGTATGCATAACTACTTTTGTTTAAGATTATGAGTAAGGGACAAAATTAATCATCCATGGCGGTTTGGATGTAAAATCACAAACTGAATGGTTAAACATGGCCTTTATTGGCCTGTCCACTGTAGTGGACACCATGCATGAAAGGGTTAATTAATATTGTGCATGCCATTGAAGGTGGCACTGGAGTTTAGTAATTAGGCTAGGGACTTTCATGCTGTCTGCCTTTGTCAGCCAGTTCATCTGTAATACTCTGCAAAATGTGTATTTAAAGACCTGCCAACCAAGGTCATCTATCATTTTCTGAATAGTTATTTGTCAGTATTATCAATACGGCTGTGTATACACTGCCCAGGCCCTACCGCAGCATAATAACATCTATTATGTGGCTAGCAGAGTAGCTGTATCCTTCAGCAAGTGCATGCTGTTGGCAATTGTGACCAAAACGAATACCATTAGCTTGGAGGTGATTGATTTGCCGAGAAGAGATCTTTCATTTCACCCATCACGGGGCTGATGAAAAATAAGAGTTGATTTGAAGGACAAGTAGTAGAGCAGAACTTGGATGGCAAAACTGTTGAATTTTGCCACAGTGAATGTGAGCTCATGGAGGGGGTGTTGATCAGTCTGCTCAGCTTCACACTCTGCAAGCCACTCATCTCAAATGACAAAATTATGTGTCCTTTTCCTCTCAAGCAACATTTGAATAACATATGTTAAGAGGGACAGTTTGTTGACATTGAACTTCCTGCTATTGAACTCACAATATGTATCGAGTACCAGCCCCTTTTTAATGCTGATGGACGGACCGTCGAGTTTGTGTTGCTCAGCATGCGGTTGGGCACATACAGGCTTCTCTCTTGTCTTTCGCTGGCGGGGGATAATGATAAAGCGCCTTATGCGTATTCATTAAGAGACAGTGCCGAATGGCACTACCGTTTCACTACACGTTCCTGAGCCCACAGCTCCACGCTTGAAGGACATGAGCAAATCCACGCTGTGAGTTTTGGTTTTGAAATCACATGACCTCTGATGATCAGATGCCTTTGGGGATTCCAGAATAATTTGCCTGGTGAAAAGAACACACTTTGCCTTGCCCTTAATTAACAGAGAAGGCAAAGCATGTTCAAAAAGCAGAACAGCAGAGACCTTGAGGAGAAATAAAAAGAGAATTAATTAACATTTAGAATGGCGTACCAACTGGATTGTTCCGAATTGAACAATATTAGTTAGACCTGAAACGTTTGCCTGGTCAGTTTTTATCCATGACAATGGATCATATTAATTTTATTAAGAATTGAAAATTGAACAAGGTATTTGATGATGTGTCTCCTGTATGACTAAGTCAGAATCACCAGACAAGCAAGAAATTATACAGGAATATTTAGACACATTATTGCATTCTTGATTTTGGTAAATGTGACCCTGGACCACAAAACCAGTCTTAAGTCGCTAGGGTATATTTGTAGCAATAGCCAAAATACATTGTCAAAATTAATGATTTTTCTTTTATGCCAAAAATCATTAGGATATTAAGTAAAGATCATGTTCCATGAAGATATTTTGTAAATTTCCTACTGTAAATATGTCAAAACTTATTTTTTGATTAGTAATATGCATTGCTTAGGACTTCATTTGGACATTGAACTTTAAAGATGATTTTCTCAATATTTAGATTTTTTTTGCACCCTCAGATTCCAGATTTTCAAATAGTTGTATCTCGGCCAAATATCATAACAAACCATACATCAATGGAAATCGTATTATTCAGCTTTCAGATGATGTATAAATCTCAATTTCGAAAAATTGACCCTTGTGACTGTTTTGTGGTCCAGGGTCACAAATGGTCTTATTTCTGCATTCAGGTTTTCCACAATTTATGACTTGCATAACTTTTCAATGACCTTAACAGTCATTTGAGATAATATTAAAATATCATTTGAAATCAGTCAGATTGAATCATTCAGACTGATTTGTGAACTGAATTTGACTAATTCATAATAAAAGTCTAAATATCACATATAACGCTGTAGAACAGTTCAGCACAAACTGGTTTGCTTATTATAAAAGGGATTCAACATTTTGGCCAGGCCAATAGACCAGTGAAGACTGACAAACCATTGACATACTATTATCTAACTTTCAATCATAACTACATCAAATAAATTCCATGCATCTTCAAGTGGGTTGACCTTGGTGAAAAAGAGTGGAACTCTCCTATTCTCCATTCAAAGCTACATTGAAACTGTAGCTGTTCAACAGATACATTTACACAAACAAACAAACAAATAAATGAAGTATGCTTATACAATTAGACATACTGATGAACTAAATATTTTGCCCCCAAAAAGACCAGGAATGCCAAATGGAATCATTGGTGCATCTTTAGAACTGTCCAAGTGTAGCAATTCACACCGATGAATGAAGATAGGCCTACATATTGCATGAGAGATCCATTTAGGACGAACCTAAATTTCTAGAATTAACCACACTTTACAAAGCAACACATGAGAGAGAGAGAAAGAGTGCTGTTTAGGACGATTCACTATAATGAATCGAATTCACTATCATGAATCGAACTTTAAAAACTCAGCAGTAAGGTAATACAAATTTGACATTAAAAACAGCAATTGTTGCACTATAGCACTAGGCTAATTGTTGGAAAAGTAGATTGTTACTGTAAAGTATACATTGTCATGATGAAAGCAGTTGAGCTAGGCCTACTTTTAAAGCTACTTATAAGTTTTAGGAGTGTCACTGTTGGTGTATTATGTGTGCTGGATGTTAAGTACACACTGATTCCGATCAATTTAATTCCCTTGAAATTACCTGTAAACATTGTTTACCCACAGATCATACGACTATGTTGTTATGAGGTGGAAAAAATAATCAAAAAGTGAGGCAAAATGGCACAGTTTGAACGGATTCTACAATAATCCATTGCGGATCAATAATGGCCATTGTGACTGTGGAAGACTATAAGCTGATCCTAACAGTTGCAAAATGAAAATACATTGATTCATATTTGTAATATTTAAAAACTATATAGAGCAGCTAGAAAACATATTTTGAAAATATCTTATTCCCCTGTCCGTAGCCGTGCAACCTTACCTTAATATACATTCTGTAATATAATGACATACCCTCATATACGAACAAGAAAAAAATAAATAAAAATAAAATAAAAATGAAAACTCACGTACGCACACACTTACCACCTTTTTTTAAAAAAAGGCCTTTGCTAAAGCTTCAAGCAGAAGGTGAAAAGGCGGCAGTCACGCGCGTGTGTGCGCGCTTAGTGCACGGAGGCGGGGGTGAAAAAGGCGGCAAGCGCGTGAAGGGGGAAGAGAAAAGCTCGTGTGCGCTGCACTCGTAGTCTACCGGTGTCGGTTTCCAGGCAGTGATCGGTGCTCTCTGTGTCCGTTTTCCTTCACTTCTTTCTCTCTCTTTCTCTGTGTAATTTAGCAACAGTGGCGCACAAATCCTCTGAAGAACGACTCTAAAGATCAAATCTCTCGTCTCACTGGGATTTTGCTGCATTTTTCCCTTCAGCATCTTCTCTCCTCTGTGTAACCGTCAGCGGTCTCATCACAAACTGAATGTCTCTTGCTGTCTGTGGTAATTTGTTATCATGACCACAGCAAAGGAGTCAAATATATCGACCAAAGCAGCTCAACAGCAAGATCAGGTACTGAAGTGATTTATTTATTGTTTTTACTGGACAGAGATATAGATACTTTATTGATTTCAAGAGGTAAATTGCTTTAGCTGAACGTGAGGTGATTTGTTAATCTGACAGAAAAAGTTTAATCTGCTGAATTGTTTTAAATGTTTTATGTAGCCTAAGCACCAGAAATTATTGACATATTTCTTGACCATTAATGCTTCAAGCAGAACGTATAGCGATTACTAGCTGCACAGTTTAAAGTAGCCTACCGGTGTAAAGTGATCAGTTTCTGTCAGCTGGAAGTTCACATTCATACGTGCATATAAGAAGTTTATTCTGATTTTCACAATACTTTTCATTTCCTAACATTACCAATATAGCTGATACAATATTAATTAAATGACTATTAATGATAACATATTGTCAGAATTATTATTATTATTATTATTATTTTTTGTGTGTCCCTCACATATTGTCTGTTTCCTGTCCAAAAAAAAAAACTTTTCCTCAGTAATATATATATATATATTATATATATATAATTGACAAAAAATATACCTAATGATGATGACCAGAGATCATATTTGCCACAGTACAGTTTTCCATTCTTCTGCAGGCTTCTACTCACCCACAGGCAGATACATGATTATAATAGTAGAATAACTTGATACATAAATGGCTATATTCACATTGATTATACTTGATTCATACATATTTTGATTAATAAAACTCTTCCACATGAACTGCTTAAATCACATTGCTTCCCTTTTTTTTCAAAATAGTAGCTTGACTACCCCAACAGTGAATGTCGGTGCTTGATTTCAAGAGAGAAAGAGTGGAAGCAGGTACAGAAACAGCCACAGGCAATACTGACAGGAACAAAGTGCAGTGCAGGAAAAGCAGTGTGAAAGGTGGGAGCCCCGCTAGAGACAGCAGAGAGCGAGGGCAGGTGAACACGTCAAGGGCAGGCACACTTTGACAACAGGAACAGGTAGATCTTCTGTTCTTCTACTGTTTCCCAAAGGCAATAATCACCCAAGAGCAAAGTTGAGATTTACATCAAAAGTCATGCAGAATATGTATACAGTTTAAACATACCCATAATAATTAGGCCTGTCAATTTAACAGGTTAATGTAGTGGCAGTTATAAAAGAATGCGCAACAACAGGATGTAATCATGTCCCATAACCTGATTCTATAATGCATTTTCCTGCCATTGGAGCAGTTCAAACTTGAAGTACACCCTTCATGTTTTTGTGAGTCTACAGTTAGATATTCTTGTGTTCAAAAACAGCTTGCTTAATTGCAGCTTGCTTAATTGCTTAAACTACTTTTTAGTTGATAGTGTCTTAACTCATGTCGCTAGATGCTGATAATGATAAAACACAAAAGAACAGTCAAATGTGTGAATCTTCAAGTGTATGAAGACCAACAAATAGAAAATAGCACAAGCTGAATACAAGAACATGTCCTGTTTGTCTTACTTGGACAAATTGACTTACTCGATTGTAAAATAGATTACTGTGAGGCCTGTGATGAACTTATGTTCAATGGGACAGGAGTAAAACAAACAATATATTGACTTCTACATCTTTTTTCTATCCGTGTTTTATTTGTCTGCCAGAACAATGTAATCTCTTTCAGTTCTTCATCTTTATTTCCGGGGCTTTTCGGCAATTATTGATATGCGACTAACTGACATTTAATTGATTAATTAAGAACACAGCATCAATTGACTGCCATAATAATGAAGTGCAGAAACAGACTGTTTCTTATGCTGCCATATATTTTTTATTTCTAGTTGCAGTTCGGTTTAATGGAGAAGTAATAGCATTTTGAGGAGAGAGGGAGAAAGCTGCTAATGTAGCTGTGCAAAAGGGAGTAATGCAGCAGCAAAATCTTTCACCATTTATCAATGATGCCTTTGAGCATGCTCACATACAGACCTGAACATGCTGACACAGTCATACTTTCTCTTGAACTGTTTCATATGTACGATACAAGAAGATTCCAGCATCTAGTAATTTGTCTGTCCCCAGTGAATGCTGAAATGTTTTGTCACAAAACAAAGCCAGTCAGGGGCGTGTTTCCCATACAGCAACGTAGCTTGCTGCTTAACTACTATAGTACGATGCTTCACTGGGGAAAATAAGCTAGTCATGACCTTTTCCCTAAACCGTAGTGACTTTTTTGGACATCAGTCATTCGAACAATGTTGATTCAATAATGTTGGACTGTCATTAAGGACATCACGCAGGTGGTAGAGTAATAACTTTGGCTAATTAACTGGTTTGAGAATGTATGAATGTCAGATTATTGCTGTAAATAAATACTTTTTATGAGGACTACTATTTCTGTTCTCCACTGTTTCACTTTTTCAAAAGTTGTTTTATTAAAATGCGGGTTCCCTCTTACATTGTACTTTGTGGTTTCTCCGGGGTAATAGATCACATTCATATCCGCACACCCTTCAAAAACGAAACTTTCATTCTCTTGACATTTTACCAGTTATAGAAAGCTGTTCATTTATGCAATAAAAGATAAAGCTTTGTACTGAATGTTACAGTACCTTGCTTATGATCTATGTAAGTTCACATCAAGAAACTGCTTATAATCACAGGTCGAGAGCTGTGGTTCCGACCACAAAATTTTGCGATGCAGTTTGCGAATATTCATTGGAAATATGATCTTGAGAAACAGAATCGTTGAATGCTAAAATTTGCTTGAATGATAAAACATGGCTCTCATGCCATGCACGGAACTGCAACTGATGAGCATAAAACTAAGAAAATAAATTTTCACGATTTGTGCAATGCTTCATGCTTTTTATAAACGATTTGTCATAATGTGACTTTTTTAAACTTACATGATCAGTCTCTTTTTGTCCATGTTTGATGTTTCTGTAGATGAGAAGCACTACTTTGGTCCAATAAATTGGACCAGGCTACCTGAGGCAATGCGGCAATATAGAAACCAAGTACCTGCAAAATGTGTTGCTTGTCATGTTGTGCCTGGTTAGGACAAAACCGTGGACAGACATGGAAGAGATACCGTTTTAACGCTTTTAGCAACCTCAGAAAATGTGCACAACTTGCCAGGCCATGTCTCGGACTACATTATTATTGTGAGGATTTAAAGAATAGTAAACAACAGACCCAGAGGGTATAAGTATTTTGTATACATTCAAACACACATAATCATAAACACATAAATTCATTCGCCCACATGTTTGTCTGTGGCCAAAAGATGGATCCAATTATCCAGTAATGTGTGGTAGATCGCACTGATGTATAGGCTGAGATGAGGTATGCTCTCCTGGCACTGCTACGGGAGCAAGGCAGTTTCAGCCTAATCACACACACAAACATATAAACACACACTCATGGGTGCATTTATCCGATAGCTCATACTCATACTCACACACACAAACAGCCCCTGACCCTCTCGAGCCTTGTGTGTGAGTGACCATTTATTTCCTTAAATTCATAAACCCGCAAAATCACCATCACTCACAAGACAAATGCCAGCTGCCAATGGGCGGTGGTGCAAATGGTAGGACGAAATAAGATTATAATAGTGCGTCACTTTGAGGTGACAGGCAGATTTTTCTAAATCTCAGCAAAATGTATTTTATGAGGTTTTATGAGCATACAGCCAAGTTGTGCTGGTGTCCAGAAGTGATGGGTTTAAGTCTGTTTCATATCAATTGCAAAAACAAATGTAGGTGTACAAACCATTTTTGCTGTGCTTTGTGCAGTGTGCAGAATTTCTTTATAGTCTTGGATCATTTTACTTATAAGGCAGCTCAGTCTCTCAAGAAAAACTTCACTAAAGGGGATAGTTCACCCAAAAATGAAAATTCTGTCATCATTTACTCACCCTTGAACCTGTATGAGTTTCTTTCTTCTGTTGAACACAAAAGAAGATATTTTAAAGAATGTGGGTAAACAGTTGTTGGTCCCTGAAGACTATGGAGTCTACAGGGACCAACAACTGTTTACCCACATTCTTTAAAATATCTTCTGTTTACCCACATTCTTTAAAATATCCCACTGACTTTAAAACATTCTTTAAAATATCCCACTGAGGGGAATTTGTGAAAGTCAGTGGGGAGCAGAAACTGCTGTTTGGTTGCCCACATTCTTCAAAATATTTTCTTTTGTGTTCAGAATAAGAAAAAATCATACAGGTTTAAAGCAACTTGAGGGTGAATAAATTATGACAGAATTTTTGTTTTTGGGTGAACTGTCCCTTTAAGCAATATAGGTTATATATAGATATGTTTTAACTTCGATTGGATTTGATGTTTGTACCCTGATGTTATCATGTGTTTCCATATAATTTATTTAATTATTGTATAAAAAAATCTAAAGTATGCACAGATTTCACAGTGGATTTGCTGCATTGACCAACAGAAATCTGCTTGGTTTGAAAGTGACTTTCATATGAGCTGTTCTTCATACATGACTACCCTATTTATAATGAACCTATATGCCCACAAAATTTTGTTAATGTGACCACACCTTCAAGGCATAGTTCACACAAAAAATGAAAATTCTGTCATGAACTACTCACCCTCATGCCGTTCCAAACCTGTATGTCCTTCATTCATCTTCTGAACACAAATTTATATTTTTGATGAAATCCGAGAGCTATCTGACAGCAACACAACTACCACTTTCTAAGCCCAGAAAGGTAGTAAGGACATAGTCAGAATAGTCCATGTGACATCAGTGGTTCAATATTCATTTTATGAAGCTACAAGGATACTTTTTGTGAAAACAAAAATAACTTTATTCAACAATTTTTTCTCTTCCGTGTCAGTCTTCGACACGTGTTCACGACAGGACCACGATGCATACTTGTGCATTCCTCTGCTTGTAAACAAGGCTCAGCACATCCGGGTTCTACATCAGAATGCCAGCTTCTGCATCAGCAGCACCACATGCATGCGTCATGGTAATCTCGTGAATGTGCATCAAAGACTGACACAGAAGAGATAAGTTGTTCAATAAAGTTGTTATTTGTATTTTCTTTGTGCACAAAAAAGTATTCTCACAGCTTCATACAATGAAGGTTGAACCACTGATGTCACATTGACTATTCTAATGATGTGCTTACTACCTTTCCTTTCTGGACCTTGAAAGTGGTAGTTGCGTTGCTGAACTTACTGAACTCATTGAACTTACTGAAACTAGAGAGAGGGAACACATTTCACCTGTTCTGGCTTCACTTCATTGGTTGCGAGGTGAATACAGTGTTATTATTGTATGTGTATAAGGGGCTAAATGGCTGGGCTCCACAGTACATTTCTGATCGTCTTGTAAACCGGAAATGTCTAGGCCCTTAAGTCTAGTCTAGGCCCTTAAGTCTAGGCCCTTAAGATTTGATGCTGACTGTGCCACAGTCACGTTTGAAGTTAAAAGGAGATTGTGCCTTCTCTGTTGCAGCTCCACAACTGTGGAACGATCTTCTGGTACAGATTAGGCTGTTGTCCGATGTTGATTCATTTAAATCTTCACTGAAAACATATATTTTCTCCCTGGCTTTTGGATCAATGTAATCTTATTAATCAGGGTGTCCTCTTGTCAGCTTATCTATTTTATTGTTTTGTGCCTTCTTTTCGGCTTGTATTTGATAGTTTTATTTTTTTAGATTGTACAGCACTTTGGTCAGCAGCTTTTGTTTTAAATGTGCTTTAGAAATAAAAATGCCTTGCCTTGCCTGTCTATGCAGGGTCAAAAAGCCTGCGGATTTCATCAAAAATATCTTAATTTGTGTTCTGAAGATGAACGAAGGTCTTAAGGGTTTGCAAAGACATGAGGGTGAGTAATTAATGACAGAATTTAATTTTTTGGGTGAATTATCCCTTTAATATACGTGATGCGACAACATAATTGAAGGACAATAATATAAGAAACATTAATACTTAAATAGGTAGTAGGTAATTAATAGGGATGTTCTGATTGATTGGCTGCTGATCGGAATCAGTATGTACTACTGTACGGCTGCCCTCGGCTAAGGATTTTTCTGGTCGACTAGTAGTCGTTCATTTTAAGCATTAGTCGACTAATCGCACGTTTATTAATAAACCATTTAAATCATAATGCGCCTTTAAATGCCTACAGCGCTCAAGCACACGCATAAAGCTTGCCACAGCGCACCATCAGTAATGTAATGATTATGAACGTGTCAGGGAAAAACAGTAAGGAGACTGCATTAATATTTTAATAATTTGATAAACTAGTGATTTCTTTGTTGGCGACACTGACTCCTCATCTCCACAGTAGTAGATTCATATGGATTACATAATCTGAGAATTTGTCTCTCATTTGAATTGGTTCCTTTGAAAGTAGACATTTCACTCTCTATAGATATAGTTTTAATGTCTGTAAGGCAAAGATATACATGGAGTTTCGTGCTCAAGTTCACAGACCGAGGTGGCAGAAAGCTCATCATGTTTGCTTTCATTATTTTACAAAAGCACGTTTTGTTGTTATTGTGAGTGCAAACAAATAAACGTAGAGTCTTTACAGATTTGAAAGATGTATTACTCTTATCTGTATGACCAAAAATGTCAGAGTATTTTAAAAGCAAGTGAGCGCACGGGCACCTCTATCTGTCCTGCAGTGAGCGCTACTGTTCAGCTTCCACACTCCCACGCACAGACACTTGAATAGCGCACATTTCTCAAGGTTAACATTAGATTGAGCAGCCATGTAAAGTAATACTTACATATTTCAGATGAGAAGCCATATTTGAGGTTGATGAATGATAGGCGAGCGTTTGGATGTCCTGCCCGATGTACTGTATTACCATAGACTAGCCAGTAACGATCTGTTAGTCACGGACTGCGTGACTTCGCCTGTGGATTTATTTTATTTATTTATTTTTCTGCGACTAATAACATTTTGGTCGACCAAGCCTTTTCTGGTCGGCTAACGATTAGTTGACTATTAGGGGGCAGCCCTAGTATGTACACACCCTTTGGTCTCTAACCTTGACCAATCACATAAACCAATTAAGTCTTGAAGACACGAGCCCTTTAAGACTTCCATATTACTTTCATGTCATCACCAATGTGATTATTATAGCAAATGGAATCAACGGCAGAAGCTGTTCAGTCTCACACTTGCTCTCCCTACACTCTCTTCTCAGCTCTCCCTAACAGAGTGTTCTAATCATTAAACAACAAATAAGAGAGGAACTAAATGAATAGGCAGGGAATGTATTTGTTAATTGCATAATTGCATATACAATACTGTATTGCAAATAAAACAAATAATGAAATGACAAATATATAGTATGACAAATAATAATTAAAATAAAAAATAAATCAATTCACAAACCTGACTTGTTTATTTACACCAACTGTATTGATTATATAATATAAATTTGATATGAAGCAATGTATGCTCTTTTTTTATTGTCCTGAGGCACATACCAATAGCTTGTGAAAGTATAAACTGTCAGAGATATGACAGCTCCGACAGCAGATACTGCTTAATCTCATGTCATGAACACTGTATGACAAACAAACGATTAGTAAATAAATGCAAATGTTATCTGTGCATTAGCTGCATGAAAAAGTCCTGATTGGTGCCTCCCTAGCAATTAATGGCATGCAGTCTCAATTGTAAAATACTGGCTGTTGTTCTGTAAAATGTCCTTACAACAGCTCTAATGTGTTCAAATTGATCTGTATATATTCTAATGTGTGCTCAGAAAGGCTGCATTTATTTGTACAGTAATACATGACAATCAACAGGCTGTTTAGTTATCCAGGAGCTGGTGGCATTACATTTGTTCGGTAGATGTTTCATTTTGTTCGGCTTTGGCTTCGGCCATTTATTTTGAACAATGTATGCTCATTGTCTGAGGCACATACCATAGCTTAAATATAAGTGGATATGACAAGCAAGGAAATGATCTGTATTAGCTGTAAAAATCCTGATTGATAGCATTGGCATTCTCAATTGTACTGGCTGCTAAAATGTCCAAATGAATGAGTCAACAGCAGTTATCCAGGAGCTGTTTCATTTAGATGGCATGAAATGCAGCTTCCTCTGTTTGGATGGATTTCATAAAACCAAGAGAGTGCAACTTTGCATGACAGCCCTCTGTTTGTGTTTGCAGATATTTTTCAGTCCTATATTTTAATAAGGTCTTGGAATGTGGATGTCAGGCCAGAATATCTTCATACTTATTTTGGTGTAATACTTTGGCCTTTGCCAGTGTAAACTGGGGTAGGTGGTGTAAAAGAACATGCATGCATGACTCAGGGTTTCTTGCAAGCTCTGTTACTGTCAGGCTGTTCTGTAATGAACAGAAGGAGCAGACAGTGGGACGTGTGTTTGGCAGGGTGCGTGTGCCCTCTCTCCTGGGGCAGCTCCTACCCTTCAGAGCGAGGCTTGGTATTAGAGCCCATATGTTGACTCAAGACAGATCCACTATCCTCAGAGAGCCTGATTTATTTACACAAACTATCTGTATCTGTCACTCATAGATTTGTTTAGGCTTGTATAGAAATTCTCTCATACAGTCAGGTCCATATTTGGACACTGACACAGTTTTCATAATTTCCGGCTCTGTATGCCACCAGAACAGAATTAAAAATAAAACAATCAAGATGAAATTGAAGTGCTTAAGCTTTAGTTCAAGAGGTTGAACAAAAATATAACATAAAATGCTTAGGGAATACAACCATTTTTATACACAGTCCCCCCATTTTCAGGGGCTCAAATGCAATTGGACAGATAAATATAATCATAAATAAAATGTTCAGTCAAATGTTACATTTTTAACATTTTGTTGAGAATTCTTTGCAAGCAATGACTGCCTTAAGTCTGGAACTCATGGACATCACCAAAGACTGGGTTTCCTCCTTTGTGACGCTTTGCCAGGCCTTTACTGCAGCTGATTTCAGTTGTTGTTTGTTTGTGGGTCTTTCTGTCTTTAGTTTTGTCTTTAGCAAGTGAAATGCATGCTCAATCGGGATGAAATCAGGAGATTGGCTTGGCCATTGCAGAATATTCCACTTTTTTACCTTCAAAAACTGGATTGCTTTTGCTGTATGTTTTGGGTCATCGTCCATTTATACTATTAAGCGCCACCCAATCAACTTTGCTCCATTTTACTGAATCTTGGCAGAGAGTATATCCCTATACACTTCAGAATTCTTCCGGCTGCTTCTGTCTTCTGTCACGTCATCAATAAACACCATTAACCCAGTGCCACTGGAAGCCATGCATGCTCATGCCATCACACTGCTCCAACATGTTTCACAGATGATGTATGCTTTGATCATGAGCTGTACCAACTAGGGATGTGCGCTACGACTAATTTGACTGTCGTTTAAACGGAAGTTTTGTATCCGACTAGTCGACTAGTCTAAAAGCTAGAAACCCCCCAAAAATGGCAAAAAAAAACTGTGCGTGTGTCTATATAACAGCATACAGTTGAAATACTTAACCTTTGAGTCACACTGTCAAATCCCTCAATGAATTCTGCAAAAAATAGGTCACGATTATGCCGTATGCTTGCCTCGCATTATCATCAATTAATTTTAGGCGGTCGTTAAAAAGAAAAAAAGGAAGAGCATACACTCTTCATAAACCAGTGCGTAGCTTATTTATTCAGATCGGCTGGAGCAATGCAGAAATGGAAAATCAATCTATAGACTGACAGAATTCTTCATTTTCATATAACGTTAGCCAACATATTAAAACACATATTAAAACAAAAGTAAAAAACAATAGGAAAGTTTATCTAGGAATAGCATTAAAACGGCTTTTAAAAATGTACTTCATGTTGGCTATATTGTCTAAAAACAAAACAAAGCTCGTTTTACTTACTCAGACCATGCGCATTTGTTCAGTGAATTTAACATGTTAACGTGGTCTGGCGAAAGATGGGACTAGAGGCGATTCTGCAAAAAAAGCGCTCGGCAGGAACTGAAGTCACAGGCACGCAGAGAAATAACTAACGTTACAAGCAAGCAGACAGTTTCGAAAAGATCCTGGAAATCCCGCACCACCACCGAAGTGGGTCTTCGTTTAGAGGAATAGACAGCGTGGATAGGATCGCGGACCGCAGCGACAGGTTGTGGTGTATGACATGATTGACATTTGGCTTTGGCTAGCCTCCAAGCTAACGCATAACTTACATGCCTGTATTGAATATGATTACGCATAGCTCCAGTAAAGTTATTGTAAGCCAATTTGACATTACACAGTTTACAAAAAACTTTTCCATTTCCTTCTAATTCAAAATAATCCCACACCTTTCGCGTGGTCATTTTGAGCTCGCCGCAACTGACATGAAGAAAACGCATGTGAGGTAAACATATAGTTTCCGCCCAGATATGCTTTTAAAAATATTTATATATTTAAATATGTTGATATGTATTCTTTTTCAAAAGTTTTATTTCAACTGTTCTTTAAAATGTTTTAAATGTAACGTTAAAATTATGGTAATTTGAATGATAAAATCATCATGTTTTTTTTTCTCTCGTGTAGTCGACTATTGTTTTCAGTGTCGACTAGTAGGAGCTGTACCGTCTAGTCGACTAGACCCGCACATCCCTAGTACCAACCAAGTGTTCTCCATACTTTTTTCTTCCCTTCATTCTGGTACAGGTTGATCTTAATTTCAGCCGTCCAAAGAATGCTTTTCCAGAAGTGGTCTGGCTTTTTTAGATGCTTTTTTTTGGCAAAGTCTAATCTGGCCTTGTTTGCACCTTGATTGTAAACTTTGACAGTGACATGCCTACCTCCTGGAGAGTGTTCTTCTCTTGGCTGGATGTTGTGAAAGGGTTTTTCTTTACCAAGGAGATGATTCTTTGATCATCCACCACTGTTGTCCTCAGTGAACGTCAAAGCCTTTGTGTTGCAGAGATCATGTTCATTCTTTTTTTCTCAGAATGACCCAAACTGTTGATTTGGCCACTCCTAATGTTCCTGCTCTATCTCTCTAATGGATTTGTTTGTTTTTGAAGCCTAACAATTGTCTGTTTCATGTGCATGGAGAGCTCCTTTGACCACATGATGTGGATTCACAAGCAACAGCTTCCAAATGCACATGACACACTTAGAATCAACTCCAGAACTTTTACCTGCTTAATTGATGTAGAAATAATGAAAGAATAGCCAATGCCTGTCCATAAAACAGCTTTTGAGTCAATTGTCCAATTACCTATGGTCCCTTGAAAAAGGGAGGAAGTACATATTAAAGAGTTGTAATTCCTTAACCTTTCCTCTAATTTTGATTAATTTTGATCCTCAAATCTGTCTGTCTGTCTATTCTAATTCATGTTTTGTACATTTTAGTACTTCAGCTTTTATTTCAGTTAGTTGACATTTGTATCATTTCTAAGGCATTTCCAAGGCCATTTCCAAGTTTTTAGGTTTAAGCTTCTCATCAATTTTTTTTCAGCTTTATTACAATTAATAATAAAGAAAAAATATATATATTATTTGTTTTAGTTAACAATACCAACACTGCAATGAATGTTTAGAGCAAGACAATGAACTGGAATAGACTTTAAATTACACACTATTTTGAGAGTACAACCACAAGTCCTTAACATTATACCTGTTAACAAGTATGATAAAACCTACAGTATTACTTACATTGAGCAAATTTATGTACACGATCTGGTTTAATATTTGCATGCAAAGATAGTTGACACACAATGTCCATTTTTTCAACATTATTTTTTTTGTTTAACTTATTTTTAAACCTTTTGCCAGTGCACTTGGCAGACCTGTGATATACAAATTACTCTTTTAAAGGAGAAATTATATTTAATCTCAGTTAAAGCGATTTCTGGTAGCCAATGTTGATATTTGAATTCACCAAAACAAACACGCCCCTACCCCAAAAGGGTCTCGCCCCTATTTTGATAGCTTCGCCCCACACATACATACGCAACCCAGGCAACGATTAGTTCTGTGAAACAAAGCAAAACCAATGTTACACCGTGTTTACACCGGACACGAGCGGCGCGACAAAATACTATAGAAGTCATTATAATCAGTGATGCTGTCTACACTGGATGCTGCGCTGTGCGACAAATCCCTGACAGAAAACTGCTGCCGCGTTCTATTTCTGATGTGTTGACACAAATTTCAAATGATTTTCAACGGTCGCTTTATCGCGTCCAGTGTAGGCAGACTTTAGCTGTTGCGGCGCGCACGTCTGGTGTAGACATGGTGTTACTCACCTATCGAGAAGAAACAAAGCAACCTCGGCGTCCGATCGCAGGCCTTCCGCTCCTTGAGTCCTCTCCAGCGCTGGAAAGCTGATCCGATGTTTACACGGGTCCTACTTCTTGCCTTATCGTTCCGCAGACGTTTTCCTCTTTTGTTTTTTATCCGCCATCTCTATCTTTCTGTCGTCACTTGGCTCGGCTAATGTCCGTCCTGTACACTGAACGCTCTCTCCTCCACATCATGAAGTAGACACTCGCCTTACTGCTGATTGGCTACAAGTTTGTTTTGGTACTCGGCCCCGACTTAGTTTTCTAAAGCGTTTTTGAAAAATGACATACCCCACCTTTAATAAGAAGTCATATAACTGCATATAAAATAATTACACAAGAATTTGAGGTTTAAAAGTTGCTGAATATAGTTTTAGATGAAGTTTGGCATGTCACATTGTAGGTCACTGCTTGAAATTTCATGTCAACAACCCAAAAATGCTTTAGCAAATATACTACCTGCGCATTTCTGTGTTTAAACCCTCATAAACCTGTTGTGCCTTTTTGTATGTTTTTACAACTGAGAGATGGGTTGAAAGTATTTTCTGTGGTAATCAATAGGGATGCAACGATACCATTTTTTCAGATCCGATCCGATCCGATCCAGAAAATTCTGAGTATCGGCCGATACCGATCCGATCCTAGATTTTTTTTTTTTTTTTTTTATCAATAAGTTTCTATACTTCTGTTCCACTCTTTTGTGTGTGAAACACAATCTACTAGACAACTTCATTTTAATGAAAAATAAAATGAAAAAATATATAGGGGCTGTTTACACCTGGTCACTTCATGCATTTTGTAATATAAATCCGATCTCTCAAAACACTTCAGGAGGTGGTCTGGGCCGCATTCCAGATGAAACTGGACATGTGTAAATGCATCTGGTTGTTGAAGCCACATATGTGAATTTTACTCCTCCCAAAATGTAAAAATAATAAACGTGTGAGACAGTGTTATAGGCTATATGACATTTTAGTCAGATATGACTGCGCTAATGCAACAAGGATGAGCTGAGTATCTCTTCAGCAAGCAGACGCGCAAACTGCCGCGAGTGAAACTGAAAGAAAGACACAGACGCTCAACACAATCATCTTCATTAAAAGTATAAGACAGGCTTATCTCTCCAGTGCTGATGCCGCGCGCTCTCATATTGCGGTCTTTGATCTGGAAATGAGCTGATAATTAATAAAATGCAGCGCTTTTGATTTCGTTGACGTGAACTTCGTTAAATTTATATACAGCGCAGGAATTGAAGATCGGATTTATATCCGTTTTGTGAAGATTTATGTGGCCAAGTGTAAATGGAAACGTTTCAACAAATCAGATAGATAGGCCTATCAGATCAGAGAAAACACATGAAATGACCAGGTGTAAACAATCTAAACATTTAGTGAAATAACATTATTTAGTGGAGAACAAATAAAAGTGAATATGTGAAGGACTAAACCTGGTAAAATGTTACACATTGCTCTTTGCATTGTTGTAAAATACATTAATGAAAACAGGTAAATGTATTTATTTATAAATATAAACTACAAAATTAAAAGACATTTCTTTTAAATTTATAGCACAGTAATGAAGGCAGCAACATATGATAGAGGAGTCCTGCCTCCATTACTGTGCTATACATTAGATTATTAATAGCCTTGATAGGGCAGTACAAGAAACGCTATAAATAATATTTCATTGCGCAAAAGTATTATAATACGAAAAGCTCCAATAGAGAACGGCACAAAGCTCTTATGCGCATCCCGTGCGCAGAATGATGCGCTTGAAGCAGCACGGAGTCACAGCACGCAGCTCCGGTCAGAGAAGTTCAAAACACAGAGGAAAGAGATATTGATGCATAGCTTATTAAATCTGCGCGATAGTTTATTGAGCCTTTTCTTTTAACGGTTTTAAATCTCAGTTATTGAGCGCTCTTGAAGAGAGTTTCATTGTTTTGACTGTCTTAACCGAACGCAGCACGCAGTTTGAACGCTGAACGGAGGATAACGGACAGCCGCAGCAGAGAGAAGAGTTTACCTGAACTTGAATTTAATGACTTAAATATTCATCTGTACCTCACATTAAACTATGGAACGGCTTCAGAACACTTGGACTTTGACTTTATGGTGCTTTATAATGCTTTTGTGCTTTCGTGGGGCTTAACAATAACACAGAATAGTATACACACAATATCGGATTTGGATCGGTCTTGTCTCACCGATACCCGATCCGCAGAAAATGACTGGATCGGAGCCGATACCGATCCTGCGTATCGGATCGGTGCATCCCTAGTAATCAACAGAATGTCACAGATGTCGTTTATTGATTATTAACCTGGACTTTTACTTTAAGATGACTGGATTTACTATTCCATTGTACATGTGTAACCCAAAGCTTCTTCAGATTCATTTTCCTGTATGTTCATGGCCTGAACAAAACAGCTCTGAAATGGCACAGATGGAGATAATTACAGCATTTGAGGGACATTTGGTGGAAATTATCAGGAGTTTTTTTTTTTTTTGTAGCTTTGCAATGTACACGGATCAAGGATAAGAGAGAATTGTGAAGCTTCTTTAGCACACTCTGTTTTGAGGGAATGTTTGTCCCCGCCGTAGTTATGATCAAAAGAGCCTTTGGGTTCTACACCTTGATGAGACAATAGATTGGAATCTGGCCATCAGCGCAATGCATCATGGGCATTGCCCTCTGCCCAACAACAGCTACTTTTTTACCAGACAGCCAGAGCTGGTGGTAAAGCTTAGATGAGATATAAACTGTATTCCTCTGTTTTTCTCTCTCTTATCCTTTGCTCATTTTATGTCTTTGCTGGCTGCCAAATCAAATGGCAGAATGTTCTTACATTTCTAATAGCAGCATGTGTTGAGTGTAGTCTCAGATTTGTGGGCAGAAGAGAGTGTGTTATTGGAAGGGTGAGAGTATTGCTCACACTCATCACAGTAGTCATTAGAGCAGTTTTTGAAGAATTGCTCAAAGACAATCAGAAACAATGTGATTTTTGGAGATGGTTATCACTGCAGAACACAAGATCCAGGGTGCGTGCCGACTCCACCCCCTGATCCCTAAACCCACCCATCTCCACCCCTAAACCTACCAATCTCCACCCCCTAGATGTGGATCCAACCACGCCCCCTGGATCTTGTGTTCTGCAGTGAGGGGCTACTGGATAATTTTTTTTTTTTTTTTTTTTTTGGGGGGGGCATTTTATGATGATTTTTATTAGAGCCTTTTACATGATGTAGTGCTTAACAGGGTCATGCTAGCGGTTTCACGACCACTAATTTCTGCTAGTCTTTTACTTTGCAAAACAGTACCTGAGTTACTTGAGTACTTATGGTTTATGTTACCATTAAAAAAATAGTTTGTGTCAACAACTGTTTATGACATTGATAGCCCAATGTCTGCCATGCCTGCAAAGTAGTCGCTTAGTCGGGCCGGGGGGGAGGTTGGGGGGTTCTCAATTTGTAATACAATATTGACTGTTTTTGCTCAAGTTCGCTGACGAAGTTTCAATCAAAGCCACAGTAGAACTGTTATGTGTCTCCGAGCAGCACAGCGGTGTATTGATACTGAATGAATCCATGTTTTTGGACAAATCAAGTGAGTCAATGATTCAGTAACCCATTCATAAAGACAGTAGTCACTTGCCTCGTTTTTTAATGAATCAGCCGTTTGAATGAAAGACTAATGAATCGCTCATTAAAACATCCATTTACCGTCATCTACTGGTGGTTTGGTTTCATAATTAAAAGTATTGCATTTTAACTTGTATGTTCAAAAATATTTAAAATATTAATCTTAGAAAATTATTTATGCATTTGAAATTTTGTGGTGTAAATGCATTAATGGCACCTCAGCTTCATTAAACAGTGTGTAAATACATCTAATGCCACTTCAGATGCAGCTTCTGTTTATTCTGCAGTGAAAAGGTGGAGTTTGTTGATAGTATGCACACTCTAATGTGAACATTAACATTTGCAAAAATAAATTGCTCCACTGCTCACAAAGAGAAGTAAGAACACTGATAACAACAGAGTTGCACTGTCCAAAAAGTTTGTGGTTTAAATGTGCTTTTTTTACTTGAAGCATATGTTGTCCTTTTCCTTTATTTTGTTGTCGGATTGCACCAGAACGCTTCAAAAAAATTCTTCTGAGGGGGGATGTCCCCAGACCCCCCTACAAGGGTCACATTCCGAACTATGTCACCTTTTTGACCTCTTGTGAGTTTGCAGGTATGGTCTGCAATAGTTAGGTCTCTAGGTAGGAGGTGCTATTATGCATCATCTGAAAGAGTACTGAATCTCTGGATCAAAACACTGCAAAGCAGATGAAACAAGCAATCACATACAGTGTGTAAGCTGGTGCATATAAAATAATGGGATCATCAAAAAGCTTATAAAGCAATTCATACAACAAAATAATATGAAAGTTTTGTGAAATTAACAAAAAATGCTGGCTGTAGCTGGCATCTTCTGTTTTTTTTTAATTCTGTCCTGCAACATTGTAACCATAACATCCACGTCTTTGACGACAAACATATGCATACACTAATCGATCTGTATTCACATCACTTAGATCTTTACTCAACTGGTTTGAAATAGCTTACCAGAAATGGCGGTTCAAATCCTGCTTAGAGCGGGTTGAGTAGAACAGAGGTTTACATTGGTGCCGTGACCCGGGGAGTGAGGTTTAGGGTGGTGAACTGTGCAGGTAAACCTCACTCCCCTGATCTGAAGAGGTGCATTAATGACTGACGCTAGAGGCTGCAGTCTTTAGCGTCTTTGTTAGCGTGCCTGCCCCCCACGCTGAAAACGCTTATTTGAATCCCACTCAGAGCAGGTCGAGTAGAACTGGAGGGTTAAACTAGCACCCACTTAAAACCAGGCCTGGAGGTAATTGGTGTTCATTACATGCCCGCTATAGTTAATGCATGCTCGAGTACTCAATAGCTTTTGACAGCACCAACTAGTGGTTAAAGTAGTCGACTACTCAACTAGTTTATGCACTTCCCCCTAGTTCATACACATTTAAATATTTGAAATTAGTTCTGGAAACACCTTGCTGGCTAGTTCCTAGAACTAAGTTCTTAGAACTATGCGGTGCGAAAGCGCCTTAGGCTACACTTACACTAGTGCGTTTTCGTTTTAAAACGCATAACTTTAGCTACGGTTGCACCTGTCTTTTACACTACTCCGGCGTTTTTGACCCATTTTTTAATGTTTGTGGACTGATGATCTGTTAAGAATTCCATATTTTTTGTTAATAACTTGTGTTTTGTAAAGTGTAACAAATGTTGATTAATGACCATTAATAATAAAGATATTTTGCTTTCTCTCAGCTATTAAAATGAGCCAACAGTTTTTAAAGTTCAGATTCAAGTCAGAGAAACTAGCGAATCACTTTTGCTGTGATAATTTATTAACAGTATTTGTCTGAAAGGATTATGTTTGAGACTATTTTCTGAACTATACAGAAGTATAAAACTTAAGATATTGATGGTCCCTTAGCTGTATTTTTCAGTCTTTGAAAATTATTATAGAAAAAGTGTTATTTTTCTCTGTAAATAAATGTGGGCCATCAATCAAGAGTGATGCTGAAGGGATGCATTCAACAGTCTGTCTATTCATTCATGCTAATTGCCAATCCATTACACAAAGATTGAAATTTGAGTGAAAAAGAGAAAATGTGTTATTAAATGTGGACCTTTGGGGACAGAATAAATGGTGGGAGGAGAGTGAAAAACCTCATAGGCATGATTCTGTCACCTTATGAAGTCTGTTTGCTCACACATGCCTCTTTGATTACGTTTGTGTCTGTGGGTATTAATCATCAGGGTATGTGATGCTCAAAGCTGCTTGATATATTAATACACTCTAGAATTCGATGGGTGTGGAGATGCAGGTGTGCATAATGGCTTTGAACATGATCCATCCTATCGGATTTTACAGCTGGAACTATCTGTTCCACATTCACTCTGCAGCGAGCGATATAATTGTACAACTGGAATGAAATTGGGATCCATGTCTTAAAAATATGTAGTTAATGTTGATGCTGTAGAAAGGCATTTAAAATATTTCTCCATCGTAGATATAATACAAGAGCAATTTTAAGGTAATATTTTTCTCAGCAGACTAGATGGAAATGAGCAGCTATTGATCTTATTTTCTCTATAATGGGGAAATATAGGTAGCAATCCCTCACTTTAAACCCTGAATAAGTTGTTGAATCCATTTTGTAATACCCAAATGGCCCTTTCTGTGTTCCCATCAGATTCTTCTCAGAGTGGTTGTTTGTAGCAGATTTCATGATACAGGATAAATGACAGCCTGGTCTCATGGGGCTCTGTATAAATAAGAGTCATGCCCTTGCTAGTGCTTTGTGTTGAACAGAATGAGGGTCCGCTGATCATCATCATCATCCTTTCACACATTATCGACCTGCACTCCTATTTCACGGCAGAGCTCTGACTGAGTCCTATCTCATAGTGGAGCATCAGCTGTAACATGAATTTACTGGTCGAATAACATGTATGGCCACTGCAGATTTTCATGCAACCATATGTATTTGTACTGTAGTGTTAAATAGTGTAGAAATAGTCTTTATTTTTAATTAGATTTTTAAAGTTAGTGTTTAAGTGTTCAACACCCTATTAGACCATATCAGAGCAAATATATAAATACATATTGATATTACATAAAGCTAAAATGTATTGAGATTTAATATTTTTGACTATATCACCCAGCCCTGCTTCAATCAACACAAGTAAGAGTCAATTTCACCGATAATTTTAAGGAAATCCCAAGTGATCACGGCAAAAGTAGAATGTGATAATTGAATAAACTTAGTTTGCTCATTTCTGTCTATAAGCTTGCTCTCTCCCACTGTCAGTTTCCTGTCTGTGAAGTTGGGCCCATTGGCTGGTCATATCCACTGCTTCTGCCTTGAATCCACATCAAACCGTATCTTGGCAGGCAGCGTTTGGCTGTGCAAACCGTCAAAACTCCCACTGCCTCCAAATCAACTAAAAACGTCTTCTCTGCTCGCTATATTTGAACAGAGTTTGCTCACTCTTTGAGTTCAGAATTTGGTAACCTGAGTGTTTAGACTCTTTCTTAACCTGTTAAGCTGGCATATCAAAAGTTCATGAACTGTTTGGACTACCGGCATTATAATGGTCTTGCTATAAGGCATTTAGGTTTTTTTTGTGTTTAAACTGAGAATTTGTCAAATAAATAGTTTGAAAAGATTGCATAAAAAAATTATTAGAAATTTGACAAACTATGAAAAAGACAGTACATGTAGATGTAAAAGGGTTGAAGTCTTTAATCTCATTGGTCCAAAATTCTTGCTCCACTTAATTGTACAGGTGCATCTCAATAAATTAGAATGTTGTGAAAAAGTTCATTTTTTCTTGTAACTTATTTCAAAAAGTGAAACTTTCATATATTTTAGATTCATTACATGTAAAGTAAAACATTTCAAAAGTTTTTTTTGTTTTAATTTTGATGATTAGAGCATACAGCTCATGAAAGTCAAAAATCAGTATCTCAAAATATTAGAATATTTACATTTGAGTTTCAATAAATGACCATCCATACAGTATAAATTCTGGGTATCTCTTGTTCTTTGAAACCACAATAATGGGGAAGACTGCTGACTTGGCAATGGTCCAGAAGACGAACATTGACACCCTCCACAAAGAGGGTAAGTCACAGAGGGTCATTACTGAAAGGTGTGGCTGTTTACAGAGTGCTGTATCAAAGCATATTAAATGCAAAGTTGACTGGAAGGAAGAATTTGGGTAGGAAAAGGTGCACAAGCAACAGGGATGACCGCAAGCTTGAGAATACAGTCAAGCAAAGCTGATTCAAACACTTGGGAGAGCTTCACAAGGAGTGAACTGAAGCTGGAGTCAGTGCATCAAGAGTCACCACGCTCAGACGTCTTCAGGAAAAGGGCTACCAAGCCACTTCTGAACCAGAGACAACGTCAGAAGCATCTTACCTGGGCTGTGGAGAAAAATAACTGGACTGTTGCTCAGTGGTCCAAAGTCCTCTTTTCAGATGAAAGTAAATTTTGCATTTCATTTGGAAATCAAGGTCCCAGAGTCTGGTGGAAGTGTGGAGAGGTACATAATCCATGTTGCTTGAAGTCCAGTGTGAAGTTTCCACAGTCAGTGATGATTTGGGCTGCCATGTCATCTGCTGGTGTTGGTCAACTGTGTTTTCTGAAGTCCACAGTCAACGCAGCCATCTACCAGGAAATTTTAGAGCACTTCATGCTTCCTTCTGCTGACAAGCTTTATGGAGATGCTGATTTTATTTTCCAGCAGGACTTGGCACCTGCCCACACTGCCAAATGTACCAAAAGCTGGTTCAATGACCATGGTGTTACTGTGCTTGATTGGCCAACAAACTCGCCTGACCTGAACCCCATAGAGAATCTATGGGGTATTGTCAATAGGAAGATGAGAGACACCAGACCCAACAATGCAGATTACCTGAAGGCCACTGTCAAAGAAACCTGGGCTTCCATACCACCTCAGCAGTGCCACAAACTGATCACCTCCATGCCATGCCGAATTGAGGCAGTAATTAAAGCAAAAGGAGCCCCTACCAAGTATTGAGTACATATACAGTAAATGAACATACTTTCCAGAAGGCCAACAATTCACTAAAAATGTTTTTTTTTTTATTGGTCTTATGAAGTATTCTAATTTGTTGAGATGGTTTTGAATTGGTGGTTTTTTGTTAAATGTGAGCCTAAATCATCACAGTTAAAAGAACCAAAGACTTAAACTACTTCAGTCTGTGTGCATTGAATTTATTTAATACACGAGTTTCACAATTTGCGTTGAATTACTGAAATAAATGAACTTTTCCATGACATTCTAATTTATTGAGATGCACCTGTATATTAAAATCAATTTAAAATCTAAATTTAATGCATTTACTTTCTTAATACAGGCTCCTTGTACGGTGGCCGAGAAGTGCAAAACAGATCACAATTCTGAAAACAAAATAACAAATTACAAACGCAAAGGCAAAGGCAAATCTAAAAATACAAAATAACAATTCAGAAAACACAACAACAATTCCAAAAATATTATAACAAGTCAGAAAACACAATGACAAATTTGAAAACAAAATAAGTCCGAAAACACAAAGACAAATCAGACAAACCGGAAGAGGTAGGTATAGTTTGAGATAGCGCCATTGGTGTGAGAATAGATTACTCACCGCTGACTGGAAGATACATCTGTCAATCAAGGTACAGGAAGAACAGCAGACTAGCCGTAGAAAGTTCGGAGATGGTATTAAAGTAGCTCAGTTTAAATTTATTGTATGAATTGCCCTTACTATGGAATAAAAAATCGGAGTGTCTATTTACACTAAGTGCAAATAGTGTATCAATTGGTGGTGTATTTACACTAACTCCACCCACCAACGTGTGATTGGGCTAGTCAACATTACAAAAGACGATCAACAGATGTCAGCTCTAGTGGCGCAGTTGGTAAAATGTTTTGAGTCTTCACTTTGGCGCGATCGACCCGGTTCGAATCCGCCTTTTGGTGAACTTTTTTTCTCCATTTTCAAATTTCAAATCACATCAGAAAAGCATATTTTTTTTCAATAAAATGAAGGAAATAATCAAAAAGTTGAAAATAAAGTATCGGGTAGGGTTAGGGTAGGTGTAGGGAGTAGAGGTCTTCACGGGTCCAAAAATTCGTACCCGAACCCGAAGAGACCCGTAAATATGCTGCACGGAACCGACCCGGAGTGGGTCCTGAACCCGCGCAGACCCGAGAAATACCTTAAATGTACTACCCGGACCCGACGTGGACCCGACCATTATTCGAAAGTTGGACCCGAACCCGGCTGGGAAGACACAGACCCGACACATATTGCACAGCAAATGCTATTAAGTCAATAAACAAGTTGCGGGAAGAAAAAAAAACCTTTTTGCCTTAACTACTGTTAGTAGCCCTCTCCCTGACTGCGATGCATACAATCCTCCTTGCCAATAAATTTCCATCCATGTTACGCTGTTCCTCTCTCTTGCCATCTGAAAGACTCTTAATCCACTCATTATTCCAGCTTCAAAAGTCTAAGTTGCTGTCACGGAGACGGATGACTAATGCAACTTCGATTGTTACGTTTACCCTTTTAAACTACAATAACGATACTTTTTGTTGGTTGTAATAAATACTCTTTTTTTTTTTTTTTTGCAAAAAACACTTTTGTCTTTTTTTTTTTCTTCCACCTTATTTCCCGCTCACACTTTTATCATCCTAATTTTACAAACTGCAAGTTACACACACGCATGCTGACTGACACTGATCTCTGGCGGGTGCGGTGTTCTCCGATCGACTCGGGTATTACACACAAAGTTAAAAAGACCCGGGACACGAAGTAATAGATTGGGACCCGACCCGGACCCGGCTGACCATTTAAATTATAGACCCGAACCCGTACGGGTCCCGGGTCGGGTCCTGGGTCCTCGGGTCTCAGGTCCTCCGTGAAGACCTCTAGTAGGGAGGGCTTTATTGTACCAATAAGGTGGCATCCATTTAATAATTTGAATTAAAATTAGAATTTACACTCAATAAGTTACAATTGCATACTGTTTTATAATGTACTACAATACTGACTGACACTATTTGTAAAAAGTAGTATAAATAGCAGAAAATCCTGCTATTTCAACATAGTGTAAATAGAATCTGTAGCTATTTGCACTTAGTGTAAATAGCATATCACTAAAAAATACTGCTATTTTCACTTAGTGCAAATAGCTACAGATTCTATTAATACAGATAATTCTCTCTTCTGACTGCCGTTATCAGTATATTTTTATTTTTACTCTTCTTTTTATAATTCGTGAAAACACTGTCGTGGGTTTTTCTTTTGCTATTTGAGCAAATGGGAATGCAAGAAAAAACAGCCAGAGGTGTGTTAAATTAGGATTTTTTGATGTGGAGCGGAGAGAATTTAAAGGGAAGAATATAAATAGGCCTACAAAATATTAAGAGTTGGACAGTCTTTTTATTAGGAAAATTAAACGAATTGAGTTTTATCCAATAGCATTAAGACAGTTCAAAAGTTGAAAACGGCCTTATTGAAAATGCTAATTGATTCTCTGCCAGTAGGAGGCGCTTTTGGAACGGTTTCCCTCGTAACCGCTGTACACAAAAGCTGCACGGCTCTCATAAATGCTAGTTTATCAGGCAGTATTCAGGCATAATAATTTAGATGAGATGAAAATGACATCGAACATTTGAAAAACACCCCCTTTTTGGTCCGCAGAGACCTATACTTGGATTTGTCTTTTTTTTCTGACTTGTTATTTTGTTTTCAGATTTGTCGTTGTGTTTTCTGACTTGTTATAATGTTTTCTGAATTGTTATTTTGTTTTTTAGATTTGCATTTGCATTTGTCATTTATTTTGTTTTCAGAATTGTGGTTTATTTTGCACTTCTCGGCCACTGTACCCTTGTTCTATTTTGCACAATTCATGTGCATATGCAAAATTAATGTTTTCATAATCTTTCATCAAAATGTAATATCATGGTCTGCCTGTTAAATGCCTCCAACCACCTGCTTGCATTTCTGTATATAACTCTCAAGTCTCTTTTTTTATCCTTTAGTACTCATCCAGTTTTTGGGTGAATACAAAATAGGATGCTAGCAGTGTTTCATGTTAACTTTAAACATCAAATGTGGTTTGAGTTCTGTGATTGTGTTGTGTCATTCAGATGTGTCTTTCTTTGTGGACAGACAAATAACTTGGTTACAGTTCGAATGGAAAAGCATATGCAAAGCATATGAGTCGTAGCCCAGCCAATCAAACAGTGTAAATGCAAACAAATGTCATTTGAAATGCCATGCTTATCGTGGATCATGGTCCAGCAATCATTGGTGTGAAGCTGTTTGATCCAGACGGCTGTCTCCAGTGTGCATTTGGCTGCTTCATTATGACTAATAATGACTCTAATTGAGCTCAGTATGTCTTCTTGCTGCTGGCCGGAGGGGTCGTCTATGTCTTTCTCTTTCCTATAATTTCCCCGGCTGCACGGTAATGAACTCTTGAGTTTGTAATCGGGTTTGCGAGATCCTCAGGCTGATGTCAGATGCAGGTGAATTATGGAATGTAGATTGAAAATGGCCCTTTTTATACTGTAGGCAGTCACATTTATAATCATACTGCATCGTGTTTCACATTCTGTGACAATATGTAAAGAATAACCGCTATGGTTGTGTAAAATTTTTGTAATGACACTGTTTAGAGACTCCAGAATTATGATTGAGGTTGTCGCTATAGTTTGGTTGTAGTCCAAGACAGAAATCTTTCTTCAAAGCCAATAAGTGCCTATGGAGGACTTACACACCAATGAAGAGCCAGTATTTATTTTTGCTCAGAGAGGCTTAGACACAGCTTTGTCAATAAATAAATTCTGTTTTCTAAAAGAAACATGGAATATTTCCCAATTATTTCACTCTTTATACTCACACAAACAATGCAAGTATTTAAAGCTGCTTTTCCTGAAAGTGGGCGGGGTGTGGGTGAAAATTCTCTATACTTATGTTTTATTTCTCAACTAAATCGGTTCTTTGAGGTGTGAAGCAAAGGATTGGAAGTACAGGAGAACAGTAGTGGTGTTTTTGGATAGAAGACAGCTGGCTCGCTGTTGAACAATGTTCTGGCAATATTTTGTCTGTACATGGCATAAAAACATGGACTGAAAATATATAATATAGTATGGGAAAATCTAAGTTCATGTGAAAAAGAAAATTATATGAATGCATGAGCCCTGTTACTTTTCTGCTAGAATGTCCTGAAATAGTAAAATAACTAACCAATTAAATGGCTAATATTCATTCATTTTAAGATTGCTTTATTGGCATATATCCATGGTCATTCTGCATTTTATTACTTAAAATTTATTATTATTATTATTATTATTATTATGTCGATAACTCGATATAGAATGTGAATATATGCTGGTCTGTAGATATTGGCATTGGCAATTAAAAACATACTGGTAATTTATTTTATATAATAATAATAATCCAGGGTGCACATAAAAGGTACACGAGCGTGCATGTGCGACCAAAATCAAAAATGCAATGTGTAAATAAGTTAAGAGCACTCATTTGCGTACCGACATGGTTGACAGCAGTTAATGCACATTACCACATTAAACTGTAATTTTTATTGTATAATATTTCTATTTAAACTGAAACCATAAATCTAGGCTATCCGCACAGTTTTCAAAGCACAATGCAAAACATTTAATGACATTTCATTCACTGATGCTCTTCAATCAGAAGTGCTAAACCTGGCAGCACATATATTAATTTGCCGGCAACCCGCCAAAATAAAAGCTTGCTGATTTTAAGTCTGAAAATGATGAAAACTCATATTAAAAAAGGTAAATATCAGCATTTTATTTTTAAGTTTACTATAAAATAATTGTACTTTTTCTTTATTACTCCATTTTTATTTTAAAATATAATATCACGCTTATTATTTATTTTAAAATAAATAATTAAATTTGAATTTTACTAAATAATCATTATTAAATAATGATTACATATTATTAACTAAATAATTGTTATTAACATTTGTCAATTGGTATGTTGTGACAGAAAATAAAAATACTATAGTCATACATCCATAAACACTTTTTTTTCTTAGATGCTATTACATTAGATGAAAATGTTTCAAAGTACTGTACATGCTATTATTTTTAAAGAAAGATAGCAGGAGCAAACTTTGCATGTAAAGTATTTCACAGAAGGCCCTTGATAGGTTTGAAATTATAAAACAATAAATACTTTTTTTGAAGCCGCTGCCTGTCTCTGGAGCTCTAAGTCTTTAGCCTTGCATCTCAGACGTGAGCTGAAGTTTTTTTTCTCTCTTCTTCTTTCACAGCATATTGAGCTCATTCGGCAGACTAATAGGAGATCTCACTGTCACACCTCTCCCCAGACAACATTAAGGGTGAAAAAATATCATGACTAGTGAGCGGCAGTTTGCTCTCGGCTTTGACTAGCGTGCCACATCTGAGTCTTGAAGAAGCAGAATTTTAAAGGCCCAGAAATGCATATTCAATGACAGACTTCAAACACCACACTGCTATCTATGAGGCAGAGAGTGGAGCTGGGGGTCACAGTTACACGTCAATTTATAAAGCTCTTTTGGAAGTTTTTGAATTAGATATGATACATTACGATTTTCATATCCAGTGAAGGTTGTAATGTCACCTATAACAGGATCTCCTCCCTTGAGGACACCAAGGTTCAAATGAGGTTCAGACTACAGAGCTTTGATTTTTTTTGTGCCTTTTTGAATGACATGGAAGTTGTTATACTGATTAAAAATGTACCTTGTGCTGTCCTGAATTGCCACTTGTGAACACCTCTCAGATGAGTCAGTATTTTTCCTATTTTCTGACTTGTTGTGTCTTTGTTTTGAAATGCTTTTAGACCAGAATAAAGGATGCATTGAGGTGATCGTGGAAGAAAGAATGTTTTATCTTTGTGTTTAATTATTCAACCATAGATCTTTGTACATGATTTTGGCAGTCTTGCATGGAGGTTGACTGGGTGCTAAAAGCATCTCAGTTCAACCTAGGTCTACAGTGAGTGTGAAAAAGACGAGGCAGGAAAGATAGACAAGAGAAAAGCAAACATTTAATTTTTTTTACAGATTGTCTAGTTTTTTTTTTATAATTATTTTGTATAGATTACTATTGGTAACACTTTATTTTATAATTCTGTTCTACATGCACAATAGTGTTCAAAAGTTTGGGGTCAGTTCTTTTTTTTTTTTTTGAATGAATGAATGAATGAATACATTTATTCAATATAAGGATGCACTGTTTATAGTGACAGCAAAGACATGTATATAATTAAATAATGTAACATATATTTATATTCTATTTCAAATAAATGCTGTTCTTTTTATGTAGATAATCCAGAAAGAAAAGTATCAGGGTCATCTCTTGAGCACCAAATCAGCATATTAGAATGATTTTTAAAGAGCCTTGTTATACTGAAGACTGCTGAAAAATAGGGCTGAGCGATATAAATATATCTGACAAGCTACGCAATATCACGTTCAGAATCGCAGATGAATCGCCTTCGAGAATGAACGCGATATTGCTTCGCTTGTCAGTGATCTACGGCTCTGTGTATTAAATGCCGCTCCATTTGAAAACAGGTGATGGAGATTAACCGCTAATCAAGGAACCGGCTTTACTGACGAGATGCGCATGCATATCGCATGAGATATATCGCCCAGCCCTACTGAAAAATCAGCTTCACCATCACAGCAATAGATTTCATTTTAAAATGTATTCAACTACAGTTCATTTATTTATTCATTTATTCCAAACAAATGCAACCTTGGTGAGCATAATATACTTCTTAAAGGGCAGTGTTTTCTGAGGGGGCAGTCGTGACCTAATGGTTAGAGAGTCGGACTTGTAACCCAAAAGTCGCGGGTTCGAGTCTCGGTACTGGCAGGGATTGTAGGTGGGGGGAGTGAATGACCAGTGCTCTCTTCCACCCTCAATACTATGATTGAGGTGAGACCCTTGAGCAAGGCACCAAACCCCCAACAGGTCCCTGAGCACCACAGCAAAAATGGCTGCCCACATGTGTGTTCACTGTGTGTGTGTGTCACTACTCACTGCTGTGTGTGTGTGCACTTGGATGGGTGAAATGCAGAGCTCAAATTGCAAGTATGGGGACATACAAGGCCACACATCCTTCTTTTTTTCTTCTTTTTTTTGGGGGGGTGGGGTATATTCGGTGCACTTACTGTCACGAATCCTGGCCATGAACTTCTGTTTACTCACCACCAGAGGTCACTCGCTCACCACATTGACTCTTGCACTACACTACACTACTAGCACTTCACATTGGACTGCATTTCCCATCATCCATTGCACTAACGACACACAGCTGATTTCACTGATCACTCAAACACACACACTTTATGAGCCTTGGACTTCCTCTCTGTGATCGCCGAGTATTGTAAGCACATATCGTTGCCCTAGCTGATAGCTACTCTATGGAGCCCACTCAGTTGTTAGTTCAAGGAATTTTACTATGATTACCATATTGACCCGAATATAAGACGACCCCCCTTTTTCCAGATGTACCTTTTGGAAAAAGGCTTTTTGAAAACCAAATCTTGTGTTTTACTGAGAAAAAAAAATCTTAAATTATTTTCATATGGCATATTTTTCCTATTTTAATTTTTGTTTTGAAAGTAGCCTATGGTAAATACTGGTATAATGTACCAACAATCACATTTAAAAATATACACTTTTTGATATACCATAAAAATAACAGGTAGCCCATATGAATTATATAACAGTTAGTCTATCCATCTCATAGTAGCCTACCAAAATTTTATTAACAGTAGAAGTGAAATCTTATTGTAGTCTTCAAATCTGGGTACTGTCTTATGTTTTAAAATCACTTACAGAGGAAGTTTGGTCCCATTAGGCTAACATGACAGTCACGACTCATGCCACTGTAAGCTTTTCTTTTTCTTTTGTTTTCACTCGTGATCTTTATACAACACACATTACATTACGTATTTCATGGCACACTCGTTGTATGCGTATTTGGCGCCACCTATTGCTGTGGGTGTATTATTGACATGTCAAAGACTCTAGACCCTGAATATAAGACGACTGCGTTTTTTCAAATGTATTTCCAAGAAAAAAACATTGTCTTATATTCGGGTCAATACGGTACATAGATCGGCAATAAGCTTTTATTATAGCTTCACGATTCTTTCTTTTGTCTCAAATAAAGATCACGATTCTGAACTAAACAAAATAACGTGTGACAAAATTTAATTGGTGCAGTCTATTCAAAAGTTTTTAATTGGAATTAATTATTAAACATTTTAACATATGTGTTTAAAATATATTTAATACACCAGTCTTTAATATTAAAATTATGAAAAAGTGGTTTGAATGAATGATTCAATGACTCACTCATAAATACTTCACTTGTTTCATTACTGGATGAATCAGCGTTTTTGAACAAATCTCTTGAATGAATGATTCAATATTCAATATCGTATATTACTTTAAAAAGATGGCTTGCTCTATTTTGATTGCTACCACTGACATCAATGTCTATATCTGAACTGTAAACTTTCATCCCAGTATTTCTGTGATAATATGAATGACTGTATATAATACTGTGTAGTTGAAAAGACTGTTTGTGAAGCTGTTTCTTACCTAAACATGGTAACTCTCTGCTCTCTGTGTCTGGTATGACTTTTCCAAAGGTTTAATAGACACGGGCAAATCGTTGTCGTTAAGAAATTAGATGGTGTTAGTGTTTGAATAGAGATTGTGATCTTTTAATGATTAATAGTGCTGCTCTAGCTTGTATAGTAGTCATGGCCATTAGATACATGCCATGCAAATTACTTTTAAGGGCTGCAGTACGTCTATTTATGATCTTCTACATTTAGCAATAAACATGTTGAAAATAATGCACTAGAAACATGTCGACACAATCTCAAAGCAGGCTTTAATTAAACAAATCAAAGAGTGAATTACTCACCCTCTGCTTCAAAACAGACATCTGTTGGGTATGATTTAATTTAAATGTTCAATGGCAGGCACGCAAATACATTTAGTAAATTTGACTGAAAATAGATGAATAAGCACTTTATATTCTAAAATCTGTTTAGGTTTTGTGCAAATTAAATAAAATTTGAATGTAAATGTTCTTCCTCCTGACATAAATGTAGAACACTGAGCTGCTACAGTGTGTGTGTGCCCTATGGATCACATATGTGATCGTCTGGGTTTGGAGTCATTGAGAACGGCAGTAGTATCTTCATCTGATTTTTTATTTTTTTTTAAAGCTCGCTCCAGAAGTATTTGCAGTTGGAGCACATTGTAAAAATTCTGAATATCAATTTGTGCCACACAACAGGCAAGCAGTATAACGTAGGCTATTGTCCGCCAAAATGCAGATGCATCATATGACAGCTTCTTATGCAAATGAGATTGCTTATGTACTAAATAACAATTTAAAACGTCATAACATCTATTAATAACATCTGTTAATTTCAAGGATTAGAATCTGAAAATGGAAAAAATAAAACTCCTCGTTTTTCTTCCTCCAAAAGGCGTGGTTAATGTTGGCCAACCTGTGCTGGTGAGATAAAAAGAGCCATAGCAGAGGAAGCCAAAGCTGAAGATTATTTAAGCAACACTGCAGCTGGGACAGAAGCCCCTAAAGCCCTCTCATTCTGCCCGGTTTAAATTTTAAACGGCTTAGTCTAAATGGCCGTTTGATTACATACACATGGACTCAGGTGACCCCCCCCCCACAATCTATCCATAATCCACTAACATACTGTAGCTTTGCAATACTTCAGTGACCCCATAAACGGCCAAGCACACATTTCCTGCACAAATGCGGGGACATAACATCCAAGCTATCAATAGGAAGTTCTCTCACTCTGCCGCCCTTCCTGTCATTTTCCATCTTTCTCTCTCTCTTTGCACAAACTGATTCAATGCTGGGAAGAATATAGCAGCTCTGTCAGATCTAAAGAGGGGCAGCTCATATCTGCCCTTTATTCTTATGTCAGATAATAGTGTAATGCCCCCAACAGTAGCCTCTATAAAGACTCTAATAGAGCAATTATTTTCAGACAAAAGGTCACCTCAGCCATGACGACAGGCTGGAAATCAATAAACCCCCAATTATGACTACATAACCAGGCTGGGGAATTAGATGGCTGGCCCTATATTTGGCAGTAAATGATCAAGGTTGCATTAGAAGATCGGATTTGGAGACACTCCTTGTTCCCTCGGTGTATTTTTAATGAGGGGTTGCTTACTTAGGGATCATTAAAAATGAATAAACGACTCTCTGTTCTCCAGCACACTGCTCCATCGATGGCCACCATCCCAAAGCCAAACCATTGTTCAGCGATTGGAAATCGAGCATGTTGCTTATGATGGAGGGAAAGTGTCTGACTTTATGGCCGTGGCGAGGATTATACTTGGAGCTGGATTGATTTTTGTGCTTGTTGTTGAGATCAAATAAGCCGGCCCTTAGGTGGCTGTTAAAGTTTCTATGGTGGAGCTGAAGTCATAATGTGCCAGGAGGAGAGATTATGCCCATCTCATGAACAACACTTCGACTTCTTCCTTTCTTCTTTACTTGCACTCTCGCTTGCATTTCCCCTCCTTCACACATTGTAGCCAGGTCTCGTGCCGTTGGCTGCTCTGCGGGTCATTAGGATAAGTGCTGCTTTGCGTCGTCTCAGCAGGTGAAACGTTCTGAACCATAGCCGTTGGTGATTGCTAGTAATTTACTCTTGTACCAGAAAGCGCCATTTGTGAACTGCACAAAAAGCGCCAGCTGTTAATGAATGACACCCATTGTAATGCCGTGCAATACACTTGTATGTGGACACATCCTCAAGGCATCTGCAAGGTCTAATGCACTTGTTCCACTAGATCAAGGTTGCCATAGCCATGGCACAAGTGATTTCCTGCAAGTTTTCTAAAATTGCGACTACTCACATTGCATTAACACGTTGCTGCTAGGCCACATATTGAGACTGCACCATTCAGTGACAGTCCCTTCCCAGGTGTCTCATATACAGATGTTGCATGTTTAATTTAAATAGTCAGAGACAGTGATACAGTCCTTCCTACATTGGACAGGCAAAAATATGCAATACAGTACAAATTCAGTATTACAGTATAATAAACGAGCAGGTGGTTGACTCTGCAGTTGGTAAAATCGATGACTGCATTACAGTCTTTTTTAAGGGGATTTGTCTTTTTTCAGCACCTCTACGGAGAGACGACATATGGCATATGGCTTCACTGAGCTGTGTAAAGCTTTGGCCTGTTGGAAGTCTCTTGCTGCTTATGAAACAGCATTCCATCAAGTCTTTTATTACTCTCGGGATTCACTCGGATGGAGTTTTGATCTTGCAGTGCATAAATCCCGAAGGTTAAAAAGCAAGCATGCATCGTTTGCAGTAATGACTAGGTAAGGGGACTTTTGCCCAGACTGTTTGCTCCATTACCTGGTTCTTTATAGTGCCTGAAAAAGCATTTCAGATTTAGATGTTGCTTTTTAAATTCTTGTTACATCTCTCTTAAAGGCCTTTCACACTTTTCTTAACCCTAGATTAACATCTTAAACCTGGATTACAGCCAGGGTTTATGGGGTTATATGCTGCAATCTTCATGAATAAATGTAAATGTAAGTGACACTAATACTAGAATGCTTTACACAATAATTAATTCCCTTAAATAAAGAAGCATCTTGGGCATCGCTACTCACGATTTTCTCTGTCATCAATTCTACCTTTTCAATGTCATACCAATGCTTTGTTTTTCTTGTTTGGCCGTCTTTCTCTCTTCTGTCTTCAGACCTTTTCTGCTTCTTCATCCATACATGTACTGCTTTTCTCTTTGTCTCAGCTGGTAAAGCACGATAATAAGTGTGTTCCATTGTCTAATGTTCACTCTTTAGTCAAGTCAAGTCACCATTATTTATATAGAACTTTTTACAATGCAAATTGTGTCAAAGCAGCTTTACAGTATTAAACGGGGAAATAGTGTGTCGTTCTCCTCTGGCCAGACAAAACCAGCAGTTTAAATCTAGGCTGCAGCAGAGTCCGATTGTGCAGAGGACTCATCTGGTTCCTGTGGTCTTGTCCTGATGGCCGTCTAGGTGACGAGGTCTTCAGAGGCGATCACTTTACATGACCAAACAACACTAAGCTCCTAGCATATCTACAGAGATGTTAACCAATGAGTGTGAGGATTCTCTCTGATATTTAGTGAAACACCGCAGGTCACGTTATTATAAAATGACAAAATACTTTGAGGGGGCAATCTGAACACTTTTGTCCAGAACCTTTATAAGCAGAGTGTAAAACCTTCTTTTAAAAAAAGGCTTCAAATTTCACAGGGTCTCTTGTCCTATGTTGCTATTTGAAGCTAATAACGCGGGAGCCAATAAGTCCACAATTTTGAAATCGCATAAAATGAACCACCATGTGGTTCTGCAAGACTGCAGAGGAACAGCCTGGGAAAATAACGTGTCATTGTAACATTTCCCTGATCCACCCATGGCCCTTTGCTTTTATCCCTCTGCACCATCATTGAGGAAGAGGGGTCAGCAGAGTTGTATGAGAGAGAGTTTGAAGAGGACCTTAATCCAATATTCATCTGGCCGCTTGCCATAACCCAATCAGCTGCAGCATACAGCCACTTTAGAGTCAGGGAGAGAGGAAGTGAACTACACGGAGAGACTTCTGACAGCCTTTCAGGTAATGAATTTGAAAGCTCTTGGCCAAGTGTTCTCAGCGTGGCAGTGCCGCACACCTGCTGGAACGCCGGAGCCACACCATAACATAGTTACTTCGCAGTGTGTTCGCACTACATAGCTGAAACGTTATCTGCTGATATAATCTCGCTTGCAAGACACCCAAGCTGTGTAACTCCTCCAAATACTATTACTGCCTTCTCTAAAGACATTAATCAATGTAAAATTAACCGCAAGCGAGGGGAAAATCACATTACTAGCGCCTGTGTGGCTGTCATCCCTACAGACGCTGACAGGCAGACGGTCAGATAAGAGAGACGAGGGGCACTAGATGAGGATGTAATGGATACAATATCCAAGTAATTTCTTGCTATTTTGTGCCCTTTCTCTAATAGCGATGTATTGCACAGTCTAAATATCACCATCATACCTCTGCCTAATGTTCTTCGACGACACATCCCTCTCGTATAAAGCAGATGAATGCCTCGGGCAGATATTGCCTCTGTGAAATCAGAATTTTTGATTGATGTGCCGCCAGACATTAAATTGGATGGCAATCTAGCATTCATTCTCAGCCTCCGCTCTCAGTTTAATGTGAATTACTCATACAAATTAAAGGAAGAAGTCATCTTTTTTGAGGGAAGACATGGTGCGAAAAGCATTTCTGTCCAGTTTGGAAGGTTTCGCCTCAGTGGCTCACATTATTAGTATACCAGCAGCTGCACACTGAGCACTCGAATGGATCGAATAGCCAATCTAATCTCAGCGATATTAAAATTCTCTCTTTTAGATTTATGCCTTCATCCACTTAAATACTCTTTCCTAAATTTTGCCTCTATTTAATGAGATACAAAATACACCTCACCTGGGACGTGACAAGCGTTTTTTTAAGTCCAATAGGATAGCAGACCTCTCAAACTACAGTATGAATGGTGGTTCTACATTAGGGCTGTGCAGTATGGCCAAAAATATACAATTTTTTTTTTCCATATCATTTGATATTACCACTATATTCATTTTATACTATTATTGGGGAAGGAAATGCCTTCCACCTGTTAGAACATGAGAATGAATGTAAACACGTGTTTTTTTTTAAGTAAACCCCACAGAATAAGCTTACCTTTTACCTTACTTTATAGCCCCTTGAAATCCCCATGAAAAGTTTATTTTTTTTCTCTTTGTTCAGCTTTTTTTATATATTTTGTTTTATGTTTTAATATATATTAATCATCAAAAATGCTGTCTAATGAAAACAATTTCTAAAACTTTAACGATTTAATAAATCTTCTAGAATGAAGCTTATATAAAATATAATTAGAAAATATAATTTACAGCATTTTTTAAAAATGGTCATATAAGGTCCTGCACAACAGAAGTTGTATACTGTATAAATAATCTTGGTTGTATGATAAAGTGACCAGTGCTTTGAATTGCTCTTGCAGTACTTTGATTCATACAACGATCGATTGGTACAGCGCAAACAACCAACACCTGGTTATTTTAGGCAATTTAGAAATCCTGTGCAGAACATGTCCCCGGGAAGTGGCACATCTGGTCACTTTATTGTATGATATTCCTTAAAAAGAAGACACTTTTTTAAAACAATTTAACAATAGTACAAGGTTGGTTTCACCGTCACTTTTTTGTCCCTGGTGCCACTTATGTTCATCTCGTTTCCAGATCTTTATTCACCATTAGCTCTATAGTATTTCTGCTTTGTGATAATCGGTTAGATTTATCCATATGCATCAACTGTTTGGTTTCCCACATTCTTTGAAATGTCTTCTATTATGTTCAACATAAGAAAGAAACTCATACAGGTTTTAGGGTAAGTAAATGATGACAGAATTTTTATTTTTATTTTTTTTGGGTGAACTGTCCCTTTAAGTAGCTTTGTTATGGCACCAGGATCCATAAGAGGGTAATAATGATATGTCTACTGATATATCTTGAGAGCTGGGTGGCAAATAGCTGACAAATTACTGGTATGTAATGTAATTTAATTACAACAAATGATACATGCATAAATTCTTCTTGCTGTATTTTATGATAAATGTCTTTTTGTTTTTTTTTGTAATGTATGTATTACATCGTCAATGTCACTGTCTGATACAGACTCTCTATGAGAGTTAGGAGTAAACAGTCTCTCTAGCACAATTTATAAATCCAAACTCCTTAATCGTTCCCCTAGAAATATTTATTTTTTTATTTTTCCCATAGTGTAGAGGAAGGGTTGGATAAATAGCTCTGAGAGAGTGAGAGAGAAAAGCTTAGTGAGATATTTGGTGAGCATCTCTCTGCTGAAGGTGTAATTGTGTTCAGGTCTATTTTTGTGGCTTTAATGAGATGGTGTTTTCACGTCATGCTGCTGGGACCCATGTCAGCAGACTCTTATTTGGAAACCTTGTCAGCGTGTGTTTTTCACACATACTCACTGCTGCGCTCGCTCACTCGCTCACACTCTCTCATGCACACAACCTGTAGTTTTCCTGCTTCTCGGTAGTGGTCTGACCCAGTGTTGAAGAGTAACCAGCTAAAATAAGTAATTTCTACATGTTTCAGGAGCATGACAGGCACTTTTCCAGTAACAAGCTACTGCTATCAAGAGGAAGTATATTTGTGAGAGAAGGTTTTTTTTTTATTTATTTTTTTCAGATTACATATATGCAGCTATACAAAACAGCAATCTAAGAAAATGATCAAACACGTTCGCCGTGATTTTGCCAAGTAAGACATGTTCCTGGATCAACATCTTTTGTTTATCCTGGATCAATATTACTGTCCAAAAATATAGACAATTCCTACCCCTAAACCTAACCCTACTCATAATTTATTCCTAAAATAAATGGGAAATGATAGCTGATTAACAAAGGTGTAGAAGCACCTAACCCTGATCATAAGCCTAAAAAAGATATTTCCTGAAAAGTTATCCCTCAATTCTGATTGGTTGCTTGGAATGTTGTTCGAAGATCAACAATGTTGATCCAGGAACATGTTGTACTTGGTGAAATCACGTTCACCGAACAAACACACAGTCCGGGAACATCCTGTCCATTCCAGTTCTGGGAAAACTGATTCAAAGCAGATTGTTTCGTTTGAATGGGTTGTTTTAGTTTCCAGCCTCTTGTTTGAGATACATAAATATATGCACTTAACATTTGTGTGTGTGTGTGTGTGTGTGTATACAGGTTTATGGTTTATGGAGACATGTCATTATACACAAATGTGTATAATGACATGGGTTTTACAACATGAACATTGTTTATGAGGACAGCATACTAAACATTTTTTTTTATTTTTTTATTTAAAGTTAAATATTAATACATAAATTAAGTTGCCATGTTTTCCCACTTTCAACTTTGACATGTTTAGCTTTCACAGCCCTAAAAATACATTTTTGTACATCTTTTTTTTACTTCCACCCAAAAAAATTCTTATTCTTTATCTAAATTCAACAACATATAGCGTGAGTTGTTTAATAAAACAAGAAGCAAAGTGACTCTGAATAGAAAATTGTATGTTTCTTTTAAATATAATCAGTTTTATTTTTAAGTGAGTTAAGAGTGATTGTTTTTTTCTCTTTGTTCCAGAATGGTTTCACCCACATCACAATAAAATAATCTGTACTTAATACTAACATTTATTAGCTTTAGATATATAATATCCCCAGTTACTTTTTTATTTTATATTTATATTTATTAATTTTATTTGTCACATATACAATTATATAGAGAGTATATAACCAGCAGTGAAATGTATTCTCTGCATTTAACCCATCCTAAGTGAACACACACCCGGAGCAGTGGGCAGCCATGTTACAGGCAGCACAAATTAACATCTCTCTCTTTCATTTGCAGGGGTGGAAACTTGTCACCTTTCGGCGAAATTCGCCGTTTTCACCTTGAAATAGGTCATTCACTGAATCGTGTAGATCTGTAAGAAAAAATCTGTCGTCGTCGGATCTGCGAGTCATTTGTTGTATTTTCTTTATGACCACGAAAATAACTATAAATACTCTTGTCAGTTTTGATCGTACAGATAAGAATAAGGTATCATTTGAATCTGCAAAGGGTCTACTTTTATTTCTGTATAGTCATAATAACAACGAAATAATGTGCTTTTCTAAAATTAATAAAATATACAGGGTGCGTTCTCTGCCGGGGCTCTGTCTCTGTCACCTTTCAGACACATAAATAAAACAACCTGAATCTCCACGAATACTCGCCTCAAATACATGAGACATATATGTATAGAAAGCTTAAAATGTCTAATTTTAAATGAAGTAAGTCATGTCCAAAACAAATATTCTATGTTAGTTTAATCCGTATGAAACTGACGCGATGTCCAGTTTTCCCGTCTCAACTCATTATATCTAATACGGTCACGCCCACGCGCCGTTCGCGCCTTTCAGATTCAAACATCCACGTGAGGCGCACGAATGTAAACGCCCACATCGCCTCCGCGTAAACAAACAAGTTCATCCCGGCTGCTTTCTGTTTCTGGAAGATTTGCTGAGAGAAATAACCCAGAATTTCAAAATGTGTGTTTGTTTGTTTGTTTTTTTCCTTCAGAGCACATAAACAATATACACTATGAAAATGCCAGGTTTTGTAATGTTTTTGTAAAGAATTCTCTTCTTCATTACTTCAGTCTTACTCCAAGTGTAACAATATACACTATACCATTCAAAAGCTTGTAGTCAGCATATAGAAATTAAAACTTTTATTTAGCACACAAGTAATGATAAAGACATGTATCATGTTACAAACTATGCTGTTCTTCTGAACTTTCCATTCTTCAAAAAAATAACCTTCTCAGCTCTTTTCAACAGAATAATAATAAATGTTTTTTGAGCAGCAAATCAGAATATTAGGGATGATTTCTGAAGGATCATGTGACTGGAGTAATGATGCTAAAAAGTCAGCTTTGAAAGACAGCTTTGATTGTTCCTAATAAACTGTTTAGCTGCCCTCGCAAGTGAATCTCAAGTTATTTTGAGTGATAGCTAAATATATTCTAAATAAACTACTGTGACGAGTCGGTTGCCTCCCCCTAATTATCAGCACTCCCCGTCCCTTAATCGCCGCCCTTCACCAGGCTCCCGACGGGAGTGGGTGTGTGAGAGAGGAGGGGCGCTGAAACAGCCAGGTCTGGCGGCGTGTGATGAGGCACACCTGAAGTGAATGGAGCCTCATCACCGCCGCTGTTATATGCCGGTTGCGCCTCTCCTTTGGAGACCGGTCTCTTCCCCGTGCACGCACTCTGGTGTCCTCGTGGGTCCAGGAAGGGAGCGTCGAGTGTGGAGGACCGCACCCGCGAGACGGCTGACGGGCCAGGATGCCGGGCCGTACCCCTGGAAGCGCCGCGGGCCCAAAGGAGGACGAAGCCGCCGCCCTCGCGCCCTGGACCCAAGGGGGGGAGCGCGTGCGGCCACTGGACTCCGCCACACACTGACGCCACACCCACTGTGTCTGTCGTTTGCTCCTCCCGCCACACTACACACAAAAAATATATAAATTAATCAATAAAATGATTAATTTACTTAACATGTTAAAATTTATTTACAGTACTTTTTTTGCTGTTTTCTAACAGTTTGGACTTGAATAAAGAAAACTTGCACTTAAAGGTGCACTGTGCAATATTTAGGATAATCTATAGACAGAAATGCAATATAATATACATAACTACGTTTTCAGAGGAGTATAAAGACCTTACTTAATAAATTGTTATGTTTTTATTACCTTAGAATGAGCGATTTATAACTACATATACCGTGGGTCCCCTCACATGGAAGTCGTCATCATGTTTCTACAGTAGCCCTTAACGGACAAACTGCACTACAGAGCGAGTATCGTCACTATGTTGTTCTCGCGAAAAAACACTGACACAATGATGAACAAGTAACAGTAATATTCGCAATGACATCGTTTATTGAATAATTAAGTAAATATAATTCCTTAATTTGCCTTTGTAAAGAAACCTCATTGCTCTTTGCGGTCTCAGACGACGGCATCTTAGCCCTGTATCGGCCACCGTAGCTTCTCTAAAGGGAGGGGTGAGCGGGGTACTGAGCCGTTGGTTGCAATTCACAAACTCAACCGCTAGATGCCGCTAAAAACTACACACTGCTCCTTTAACCTTTTCACAGGCATTTTGTTTTCGTAGTTAGACAGATATCGTGATGTATCATTATATGATTGTCTAGCAATATATCGATTATCGCAGAATCGCTGTATCGTGATTATATCGTATTGTGAGGTACCCTGCAATTCCCACCCCAGTGTATATATATATATATATATATATATATATATGGGGGGGGGGGGGGGGGGGGTTTAGTTTGTCACCTTTTTCACTCCTGACGAGTTTGCACCCCTTATTTTTTTGTGTGTTTATTAGTAGCTACAGTGGACAAGGGATGTAGTGGGATGTTTTGTGGAAATCCGCCTGATTTCCCGTACTGTCTCTCTGATAACCTTTAGCTGTGCAGGTGTCTATGTGTCTCGCTGAGTTGACACCATCGCTTCAGGGACGAAACAAGGGCTGCGTGCAAAGCCTCGGCTTATTTCTAATCAAAGAGAAAGACACAAGCCTTGCAGCAAAGCCCATACGGATGCTTTCTTTCCTGTTTCTGTGTGTGTGTTGCTTATCTGCACGTGTGTTTGAGAAAACAGAGGCCTTGAGATTTTGTCCTAAATTCCACTTCAAACGCTCTGAAAGATACGGTTTCTTCCTCACAGATGTCCAAACTTCCCAGCAAGAGTTTCTCGTTCTCTGTCTTCTGGCCAGAGCTCATTAGCTCTCTTTTCCCTGTCTTATCCATCATGTGTGCAGGCCTACATCTCCCTCCATCACAGCGGCACGCAGCCACCACACTACCCAATTCCATTCCATATAAATACCAACCCAATTCGACACAATTTCCACAGCAAACATTTTTCTTTTCTCTACAATTGTCTGAAAATAAGCAGCAGGATTGCATCCCTCTGCTCTGTGAATACATTTTTTTTCTTTTCCCGCAGCTCACTAAATCCTCATAAAGTGGATTCAACCTTTACGTGTGTCAGAGAAACCGAACGAATGGGGATTTGTAGATGGTGGGTAGATTCTCACAGCGGCCGTCTGTCATCAGCAGGCCTGATTTTAGAGGAGACTTTATCAGCCGCCCCTTCTTGGGCTGTGCCGTTACTGTGACTAATGCCTCCTTGCGCTGTCCGTGACTCACACACCCATTTTTAAGGCTTTGTTTATTTATATTTGCCACAATCTCAGTGCTCTGTGTCATTCTCTCCCATGCATCCAATCATCCAGCCTGTTGGTTTGCAGCTTGGCTGATCTTGAAATAGCTTTCTGGAACCAAAGATCAACAGTATGTGTACAGAATATTGTTGTTTGATTTGGTTTTGTTTCAAATGTGTATTAGTTTATGTTTGGTTAACAGTTTTAAAGCTCTTTTATTACGCTTGTTAAAGACACTATTTTATTTATTTATTTATTTATTTTTCTCAATCCAGTTAAGTGCCAAACCTGTCCCATGGCCAATTTCATTGGTCAACTCACACAGTCAAAAAAAATTCACGGTAAAAAAAAAAAAAAAATCATGGATGGATCTAAATGGCGACAAACAGACTGCTGCCATTATAGGATAGGCTACCAACACTATACTAAGATAATGGTTAGCTTTTTTTTTTTTTGTTTGTGTGTGTGTAGGCTATCAGCACTTTGATTGTTATGAGCAATAAACTCTTTAGAATCAGCTTTGGGTTATGTGTGTCATGGTTTTAGGGAAAAATCTTGTGTTCAAGTGAGTTCAAAAGCTGCAAGCTTCTAACAAGCTGCTAACAGGTATGACCCTTTTGTTGCTCTGTACACTAAAAACCATAACCATACAACCAATGACCATAGTGTCAGATAACAGAAGTCAATATCAATACTTTGGGCAATTCTTATTGGCCAATTGGCCCTTTGCCAGGAGTTTGATTGACAGGCGATTGCTATAACTATTTCTATTTTATCCGAGAAACAGACCATGAGCATGTACCTGATTGAAAAATATGTATTGACCTGCCGCAGGTGAAACAAGATACCTTCTGATGTTCATGATTTCATGGTATAACGTAAAGAGGAACATACATGTGCCGCTTGAAAGGCGCTCCTGTAGCACATTAAAGAACCACAAAACAGTATTTATTGTTTGAATTTCTAGACAGGTGGAGCTGGGGGAGATGGAGGGTTTCAGAGGTGAAATCTCTTTTGCTGCAGAATCAGCAGACACCAATCAGCTTGTGCCATTTAAATTATGTGATTGCTAACAGATTGTATCTAATGGAACTACCGTATCATTCTGCGCCATTTAGAGTTTCATGACTGAACTAGATATGCATCTCTCCAAACAGGGCTGACAGCTGTCATCTGCTGCTGTGTAGATTCTGTGGTGTTTGTGTTGAATGATTTTTTGACAAATCAGCCGCTGGTTCATGTGTGTAGATTGTGATTTCGTAATGTGCATTAGCGAGAAGTGCTGTGGTCCTGAGAGGATACATCACATAATTAATGCATATAAAGTGGATAAAGCAGGTGGCGGAGAGTAGAGGAGCTCATGTTAATTGAGTTTGGCCCCAGCCTGGTTGCTATGGAAATGAAGCAAACAAAACTAATGAACTAAAAAGGATACATGAAATGAAGAAAAGTTGCCTTTGTGTATAAGACTGTTTTGTCCTCTCCCTTCAAGCGCAGAACACCAACAAGATTGCTTTTAAGAAAGAGATCTTGAAATTTATCATGGCCATGAGCATCATCCCCAGAAATTGCAGGGGATCGATAAAACATCATAAGAGCCATAGTCCCTTACTGCTATTTGGAGCCTGTGCTTTGAGTTGTTTGTTTCCTGTGTCTGAGTGGTTTTATGGGGTATTTTAATAAAAGACTCAAGCTATTGTTAAATTATAACACTTAAAAACATATCCTCTGCAAGGTCACCATTACTTAGTTTGGTGACATTACAGCACTCATAACCTCCTTATGTATTTAGTAAGGCCCAAGAGCCACTATTAAAGTAATAGCTCACCCAAATCTATTATTATTTATGTTGTTCAAAACATGTATGATGTCCTTTATTCTGTGGAACACATAAAGAGAAACAATCTATCATGTGGCTTTAGAAGACGTAATGCAATGACATGCAGTTGTATGGAGCACTTTTTGATAATTAAATTGTCATTTTTTGTTCTTTCTGAAGCTGAATTGTCCAATTGTCCATTTCCTTTCATTGCATGGAAAGCATTTAGCTTAAGTATAGGTTTTGAATGGCAGAGCAAGTAAATAATGACAGAATGTATGTGTTTGAACAAACTTTTACTTTATGAGCTTTTTTGCAATTATTGCCACATTGAATTCTAAACTGCAGACTATGAGCTTTTCCATTTCTATAGTGGACCATGTTGCCTTGATTGTATTGTTTCCATGGTAGCCATTTATTTCTCATAGGCCCTGGCAAGCATTCTCTTGGGAATGAAGGATGATAGATAACAGCAACAGAAAAGTGGCTTTTCAATTCTTAATGTTCCTTGGAGAATAAGCAGCCCAGCATAAATAGCAATAGCATGCTGATGTTTGATATGCACCTCAGTTGATTTTGTAGAAAGTTCTTATTGAAACACTTTAACTTGAGTATAGTGTTACCCTTGGTTCTCAAAAAAATAATTTCTTACAAAAAATGATACTGTTAATATAAAAATATAACTTAGTCCACTTTAATGGTCTTTATGAATATTTACATGTTTCTTATGAATATTATGTTCTGGCCATGTTGAGTCTGCCAAGGTGTTAAAGGTAACACTTTATTTGAATAACTCTGTAACTATAACTAACTTTGTAACTACATGTCAACTAGCAGTCATTAGAGTATTAGTAAACGGTTTGCTTAATATCTGCTAAGAATTTATTTTGATGGTCCCCCAAGTGACATTCTACTGACTATAGGTACCTTTGCATGTATAACAGTTTATTTTAATAACCCTAACCTAATAGTCTACTAATATTCAAATGAGAGTTACTTGACATGTAGTTTTAAATGAATGACAGTCAGATGACATTTAGTTGCAAAGTTACTTATTCTTAGTAGTATGTCTAAAGTGGACTAATGCAATAACGTGTAATCGCATGAAAACATTTCTGTTTAAACCATCTGCACTGCTGATCAGTCCATCAACACCACTAGCAGAATATGTTATGTGAAAATGTAATAATAGTAATCATACATTACTATGGGATATATCACAGTGTTATATCATGATACTACCACAGTCTTTTCTGTAACAGTCTGTCTTACCTCACAAGCTGCTCGGTGGAGGATGGAGGATCAGGTTAGTTTATTTCAGAAGGTCAGGTACTAGATGCAGCTGCCCCTCCCAAGGTGTTTCTCTCTTGTCATAAATGTGATGAAGTAAACTGAAATTTTACCCACTGTACCACTTTATTTCTCTGTACACTCAGGCCTCTGACCCAAGGTTTCTTCCAACAGAAAACCTGTTCATATTCATGAAGTTTACACAAATCATAACATCTAATTGCTGGTCTCTCGGGCTAAACAAGTTCTTGAAATATTAATGACCTCTCCAACCTTGACAAATATTGCCATCTACAATTTTGTCTGACAAGGGTTTGTCCAATATATGTCCTGTGTTTGAAAATTTAGATTTTCTATAAATATGTTTTTTTCTGCAAGGCACATTCATGTTATTAAATTAATGTTAAGCAGTGTACATATTGATTCAGATTATAGTGTTCACAAGTTCACAGTGAGTGTGACATAATTCTGTTCTGTTATCTGTTTTTTTTTTTTTTTTTTGTAAGAGTAAGAGTAAGAGGTAAGCGTATTAATTATTTTGTAAACCACTCCCTAACCGCTAAGTATCAGTGTGATTATGGTGATCCAAATTACTAGATGCCATCACTGTGATATCAATATTTAAAGTACATAAAGAACTGCGGTAACACTTTATTTTAGGGTCTCTTAACTAGTTGCTTATTAGCATCCATATTACTAGAATATTAGTACCATTTATTAGTACTAATTAAACACATATTAATGCCTTATTCTACATGACCTTATTCTAAATCCCTAATTCTACCCAATACCTAAACTTAACAACTACCTTACTAACTATTAATAAGCAGCAAATTAGGAATTTGAGGGAAAAGTTGTAGTTAATAGTGAATTAGTGTTCTCTATTCTAAAGTGTTACCAGAACTGCAATACTAATGCCAGCTAAAGAACTCCTGAATGCACCTTTAACCCTTATATTATTTAATAATTTCTGAGGTGATTCGTTCAATGTGATCAATTCTCATGGTTGCTGATGGCAAAATACGTTGTAATAAGAAAGCTTGTGAGAAAGCTAGTTGAAAGATTTCAACAGTAACCAAGGAAACTTCACTTAGTGAAGAATCAGTTCTTCCATTCTTCCCATGTGTAATAAATGAGATGTTTGTGTGTTTGTGGGTGTCTGGAGGTCACCCTGTCATTGACATGTTATTTACCCTATTTCAGACAGAGTTCAAACTACTATAGTCTGTCTTCTCTATTGGTGCAGAAACAATTCTGTAACAGTTCAGCCAATCCATGCAGAATAAAAGTATGCCAGGAATGATTTAGTGTGTGCATCATGGACATATTATTTTATGCTTATTTTCCTTTTCTTCTTCTTCTTTTGAGAACAGACTGTCTGTTTAGAGGCTTTTTTCCCTTTTACTTCTGCATCCATCGCAGATGCAGAACATGTTTGTTTAGCAGTAAAACCCTACTCGATTTCACATTAGCTGGAAAACACTGGAGACATGGCAGGAATATTAAGAGAAGAATGAGTGAGAATTTGCAGATTAGTCTCTTATCCAGCTCAGTGAAACATGAGCATGCACCCGGTCTGCAAATCAGATCTCTAAATCAAGTGCCACATCTAAAATTGAACCCTCCATCATACACCTGCAGTCCAAAAAAAGACAATATTTTCATTGTCTTCGTCTTGTCATGAACTTGGAAGTATTTGGACTTGGTCTTAACTCGTACTCAAGATCAAACCTGTCTTGAGTGTTACAACACTGCGAAAAGTTTTGTGGTCTGTGCCAAAGTGCTCATATGATCTACTTTGTGTAGTTGAGTTTCTGGACTGAAGTACATTGTGAGTGCACTGCAGAGGTTTTGGGTGAAATCACATTTACACTATCTGAATTGTTCAGACCCTCTTCTGGTTCCAGTTTCAACTCAGGTCACGACCTGGACTTGAACTAAAATGAGCTGGTCTCGACTACAGTGCTGCTTGACAGACCCTGGACATTGTATGTGTTCACTGTACTAAAACGAACAACTTAATCATCCTGCCCATTCTGAGTAGTTTTATGTTCCATGGAAGAAAGTCATATAGGTTTGTAATGAAGTAATGGTGAGACAGTGATGACATATGACTTTTTTTTTTTTTGCCTGAACTATTCATATGACACGTCCCCAGCCCCTCCATGCAATGTTCTTTGATCTACATATCTCTGTATTTCAGGTAGCTGGCTTTCTGAATTTAGCTTCAGCCATAGATGTTGAGGTCACTACAGTATGTCTATGATGTGGGTCACAGGTTCAGTGGTTTCCAGCTGGAGGTGGACTGTCCCTGCATGGCTGCAGGCGGGATGTTCTCTTAGACCTCTGCTGTGATCTCTTTGCCCCGGGGCTCAACATTTGGTTGTCACCCCAAGCACCCAGCGCTTGCCTGGGGCTCTATGTTGGTCTTTCAGTTGAGCACTGAAGCCCTATAACCCTAGGGCCCTGTAAGGACTGTGGGGTTTAGCCTCATGACTTATTCACAAAGACACATATCAAGACATGTAGCTCCTTTGGTTCTGGACCTTCAAAGCCAAGCATGTCTTATTTGGCTGTTACATGCACAATCCTGATAATTTCAGCCTCCCTATGTGAAATTGCTTACGATCAAAGTAGTAATGACACAATCACTATTAGGCAAAATTGGTGTTATTTATTTATTTTTAAATGTACCCTGTCTATATTGGACATAAACCCATTATAATAATAATATAACACCGGATCCAGAGTGGCACTGTGAGTCGCCAACAGTAAATTAATGTCCCATTCTATTTCTGATGTACTATGTGTTATTTTGTTACTTACGGCAACAGGACAAATAGATTTGGAAAATTCATGTGAGATTGCAAGCTCTTGTTGTGCAGCAAAGCATGATGCAAAGTGTCAGCAGATGTGTCCTGTGTATACATGGTGTAATACTTAAGACAGACACTTCCAAACCCTGCTGTAAGAGCAGCACTTTTCACAATACCTATAATCTATGAAAAAAAGTTCAAAATGAGGCTAGTTATCACTTAAATTACCAAGCATGGTTGGAAGCATGTTTAGATGGATGCTTTGAACTGTTTTTGTCCCTGTCTTTTTCCCTGATAATCAAAGATCACCATTCCCTCATCGCTTATTCAGTATCCTGATCCTTTTTTTCATTCTTCATCTTCTTCTGTAGCTTTATATTGATTCCTTGTTAGATATCAATAAGTGTTGTTCATTCCATTCTTTGGGATTCTTGCCTAGATGAAACTTACCACCCCTTACTCATGCTCTGGGCATTACGTCTGTCTGCATTCATTGACCCTGGAGCTCAGGTAATTCTCCTTATCATGATCATGATTGCAGATCATAGGGAACCAAAGGTTCTGCACCACACCTCCAGTTATCTCTACTCTTAGTGAAGGGTGGAGATGAATGATAAAATATGTTAGATTGAACTCTTCAAATGTCTTGTCCACTCCTGGGCCTCAGTCGGCTGGAGAAAAGTGAGAATGGCTTGATGAACTGGCTCCCCGCTGTGCATTGATCAATAATGGCGTGTTACACAAGCGTTGCTCAGCTCGTTTATGTTCAATACTCACTGACGAGGTGGCTGCGCTGCAGGTAATGAGCCTCACTTATGGATTGTCACATTCTCCCCAATCGAACAGAAAGCCTTCATTTCAGAGCCCTGGTCTGCTGAAGAACATGACTTTATTGCAATTTACACCATTAACAACAACCGGTAACAGAGATGGAGGACTGACCAGAGTGCTTAGTATCTGTATTAGGGGTGAGAGATTTAACTAAAATCTTGTTTTATATGGTAATCTGTTAGTGATTCTAAATTACATTAAATCAATTGCAGTTAGTAACATAATCCACTACATTACAAATGTTAGGTATTATATTCAGACTACTTTCTAATTACTTTTAGATTACTTTTGACCTAACTTGTTTATTGCATCAATTTAAATAGGATAATCATGTCCCATATTGACATATTGCTATAAAAGTACAAGAAGATATATTCAGTTTGTTGTTATTAACAACATGAAATGTGTTAAACTTTACATTACATCAAGGTTTCCTAAATTGGGGTTTGTGAAGGGACTGCAGGGGGGGTTTGAGTTTAATATAAAGCAACTAATTAAATACTAGTTTAATGAAAACAATTAATTAAATCATAAAAAAAGTTAAATTAAAATGTTACATTAAAATAAACTTTTTATATAACAACAAAATAATACAATATTTTATTTATTTAACTGCTTGTCATGTGACCATTAACCAACATCAGAGAAAACACTTCTTAAAATTGATTTTTTTTTTGTAAATCCAGTGGTCAAATGTTGTGTGGTCTCTCCACAACATTAATTTGTAATTAATATATTAATATGTAATTACAAGTACTTAGGTAGCTTGTGATAACCAGCCTTATATATCACACAACATAACCAGATTTAGGGTCAATATCAGAATCAGAATTGGCAGTAAACTGAACTCATGCTGCGTTTGACTGACAGGTTTTGATTGTGCGTTTCATATTACATGCCATTACAGGGTTTCCCCTGTTTACTGTTAATCTTCCTTTTAGACCAGCTCCCCAGTTGCACAACAAGTCACTACATCCTGCCATCTACACTTAAGTTCATTTGAGAATCATAAAGCTGTCTTTCAGCTGGCTAAGAGAGAAATAACAGGGAGAGCACTGAGACCAGTGAGAGGTGAGAGCGGCTGGGTTGAAATTCCCCTTCTTTATTTTTACATAGAGCATGGATTCCTTCTTTAATGGCAAATAAAAATGAAACTGGGATCTTATTTTCCAGTTTAAAGGAATAAATTTGTGTTCTTTGAGTCAGATGCCGCAGTGATTTTTAGTAAATGGCTCCTGATGCCCTCCCAGGCTCCTCCATAGGGTATTGCCAGGCAATTGCAACCTGCCAGACATCTCAGAACAATGCTTTGAGAGCTAAGAGAGCACAGCAGGAATGCATTTAGAGCTGTGCAGGCTGGGGAATTGGGGGCTTCTTCTCTCCTCCTCTTTTTCTTTATTTCTCTTTCTTTTTCTTACTCGCTCTCTGATGCCGGTCGATGATGAATTCCAAATCAGCCTCTGTGAAGTGTGAAATTTCAGTATTATGTTTCACGTACATGGACGATCGAAGCTTGTTTTGTCTGATGCAAGCAACAGCCAGTGTAAAAACCCATTGTTCTCACGTACAGAAGGACTATCATCTGGCATGTAAATGTCACCCATCACAGAAATCTGTCCTTCTGGAATGGTTGTTAATGTCTCCATAAAAGCAAAGAGCTCATGTTAAATAATAATCAAATCCTTATTATACTGACGCTAAGGAAATTTAACAGTTGACAATGTTTGTAAAGCTGATTTGACTCTGCTATACCTTAGGACTAGGAATCATTCCACCTGGTGTCTTGAACAGAGACACCCTTCTCTACTACTTGAGCTGTTATTTTTAATGTAAGACAGTCATCATTTAAACCCTATTATCTAGTCTCGCTCAAGTAATCCCCTATACTTAGAGATTTCCCATCACTCAGAACGACTTACCAGTGATTCTGCTGTGAGTTAGTGTTGGCAGGCTGTAGAAAAGCCTGATATTGTGGTACTATCAAAATAATTTGTCTTTCAGAGCAGGTAACCGCAGGAAGTGTTAGACTCAGAGTTAGTCCTGCTGATGAGAAGCTTCCAAGTCGAGTAAAGGTAGGGAAACATGGGCAGTATCGCATTTATACCCTCCTTTCAAAATTAAATCTGTGCTGCGCTCTCTGCTCTTGTAGAAGCAGGTAATGTAGAGCTTTTGTGCGCATTAAAGATACAAGTGCTCAGCAGGTGTCATACTTCAGGAGTGATAATATTCTACTTACCAGTTATTGCTCCGTGCCATGCCATTGTTTTGTGTATAATGTGATGGCATTAACTGCTTCAATGAAAGAAACTCCACCTTCTGTTATTTAGACATTTCACAAATGTCACTGCCATTTTTGCAATTTGAAAGCAAGCCTTATTAAGTGGATAATTTCAGCTCTAAAATCTAATTGGACAAGCCATGTCGAAAGCCAATATAACTGACACAGACTTGAATTCTATATGCATGTGCCAAGTTGCTTTGATTGACGTGGCTTGGCAACTTTTGACAGTTTGGTCAATGGACTATATTACTTGGCATCTGAATTGTTTTTGGTTATCATTAAATGTGCCTTCAGTTGTACTTTAGATAGTGTTAGCATTGCTGTTCTTTGTGAAATTTACTGATACCACAGTGGTATACACAATAATTAATTATCTTACTCGTCCAACTAAAAGAATCAACTTGGCCATCACTACTCAGGATTATCTGTCATCAGATACTTCTACCATGTGTATGCCTTACCAATGTTTACACTCGTTTTTTTTGCCTTTGGCTTCTGTCTTTTAGCTTCTGCTTTTTTGCTTCTTTATCGGTTCAGGTTCTCCTGTTGTCTCAGCTGGTAAAGCACGATAATATGTGAGGTCAGTTGCCTAATTTTCGCTCTTCATATCACCAAACAACACTATGCTACTAGAATATCTATAGAGGCAAATCAGAAAATGTTTTACCCCAGGGTAAACAGAACAGAACCAACATAAATGTATTGCAGATATCATTAATATTCAATAAATTAATGTAAACATTTTAGAAATTAGTCTGATTCAAGGGGAATTGCAGTTTAAGTCACTTCCGTGTTGGTTTCAAGAGAGAGACCGGAAGGTTGCCGCTTGATCCTGATTGAACAAGAGGAGGAGTTGGGGATGGAGGAGGGTAATTATCTATTGAACAACGCAAAAGCTGGTGATAATGCAGAAGGACCTTATATATGGGTGCTATGATAGATGTCGCATCCCTATAGGTAGACGTGGATCAGCTGAGAGTCAGCTGATGCGAGCTTGACTAACATGACCTGCCAGAACTGATGCTACGCTTGATTATTATGAATATTATACTTTGGCAAATTCAACTCTTATGGCGTCCATGGAAGCACTCATTGTTGCAGCATGGGGACTTGTGAATGGGGACTTTGTTTCCCAGGAGACTGATTAAAAACCTGATTTGCCTGATTGAAACATGATTTGCAGAAATTGAGAAATCAGCTGATCAGATTTGGAACGTGCTGTTTTGAGAAACCTCTATCCATTTTTGTCTGCAATATGCAACAGGCACTCCGTAAACAGCCTGTGGGCAGTTTGTGAATGACTCAGACTAAGACTTTTTGAAAACTGTTAGCATATTTGAAATATTGCTATTTATCACTGAAATCACCAGTCAAAAAATATAAATCTGGTAAATCTTGACCTACGGTTTAAAATAATTGGAATTCTTTGAAGGTCACATCAGACAATAAAGATTAGCAATGCAAATGTCCTCTATTTAACACACTTCTCCTTACTCTGCCCTGAATCTCAATGAAAGCAAATGATAGCTCGCCATTGATTACAGCATGCTAAGTGGACTTGTAATTTTTTTTTTTGTTCAGTGCGTGCCACCTATAAGAGAACAATTTCAGTATTGTACATTCAAATCATTCAAGTCCTGTGTTTTTATGCAGGGTGTCACCAATCCCTTGTGCCGATGATAATATTAAGTTATTGTCACGTTTTATGCACCAGCGCCGTATGTTTATTTATTAGATGCAAATCTTTTCCATTCATTTCTACATTCTGCTGTTTAGCAGTGCTGCAGTTTTCACATGTGTAATTCAGGCCACACGTATCTGTAAAGTGCACACAGAACTCAGCGTAACTGATTAGCGCTATATGTCAAAGACAGAAATACAGCTTGTACATTCACCTCACATCCTCCCTCCTGTCTGTCTGTTCCCATTGTTTTTCTGAGCTGCACTCAGGCTGTAGTGTGTCTTTTCAAGTGTGTTTTTTTTTTCGTTGGCTTTGTAAGCTGTAGTCTCCTCCAATCAGGGAATGAAAGCTGGAGTACTGCGCTCACTCTGTTGTTATCAACAGATCTGTATTCATTTCACACCTGCCAAAACACTTTCTCTTTTATTTATTTATTTATTTATTTTCTGTATCCTTTCTCTTTGTGCACACAACATGGCAGTAGATTATTATCTGGATGTGAGCGTGTGTGTGTGTGTGTGTTTTTTGTGTTGTACGTATAAAAGCACGCTGTAGTTAGTGGTCAGCGTGGGTTTTTGTGTTGTTTTGAGTTGCTGGTAAAAATATAAAACAAATATGATGGTGCTCTGGACTGCAGCCATTATAAAGTATAATAGCTCTCCTGCTAGGAAAGTGTTGTGGTGGTTTAATGGAAGGCAGAGGGCTTGTCATAAACAGGTGTGTGGTGTGTGCACTAAGCAGCTGCTGTAATGGCACGGTCATTATGATAATGGCCCAGGATGGATGTCATAGATCTGGGTTGTCCCATCCCCATGTGTTTGTCTTATGAGAGGGCAGGTGTGGGCCATTACTGGAGTGTATTGCAGGACATTGCTGTAGGTCTAGTCTCACAGAACCAGGGTCACACACAGCATTCAGTGAAATAGAAATAGCAAAGTGTTCTATTTTGCAGGTTTTTCTGAAACAGCCCACAAAAAGAGACCATCTGTTCAAGTAAAGTTGACCAAAATGTAATTTATTCATGCAATGGATAATTTATATCCATTTTAAGTCAGTTATTTCTATTTTTGCTGTAGTGTGTCAGTAGGAAATATCAGTTTACATTTCCAAACATTCATTTTGTCATTAACTTTTATAATCCAGTATTTTATTTGCACAAGGAGTCTGACAACAGCCAGTGCTCCACATGAGATCTGATCTCATCATCATCCAGTCTGTCTGACATGAAACAGAACAAACTGAGACAGACTAAATCCAGATGAACTGTGGCAACATCTCAAGATGCTTCAAGAAACCTTCCTGCAAAGCTACAATACTGATTAAAGTTTTAGTTTTAGGCACAAAAAACCTTTATCAATTAACTTCTATTAACTAGATTAAATCAACATTTGGTGTGACCATCCTTTGCGTCTAAAGCAGCTTTTGCCCTAGGCGCACTTGCACATAGTTTTTCAGCTAGCTTTGCAGGTAGGTCTCTTGGAGCGTCTTGTTGTTGTTTCCAATGTTTGGAAATGTAAACTGATATTTCCTACTGACACACTGAAAAATATAGAAATAACTGACTTAAAACCATTTTTAGCTGGTGAAAATACTAATACGCTCTAATAATTTTGGCCACCATGTTTTCATAATAATGTTAATAATAATAATGTTAATGTTAATAATGAATAATGTTTTCATATTTTTTTTTCCAACAAAATGTTCAACAATAGCCTAAAATCAGATGTGTCAAGCATTTCTGTAATGCATCTTACAACCCAAATTCTGGAAATGTTGGGACATTTTTTTAATTTGAATAAAATAATATTTTATTAAAGCCAATATTTTATTCACAATAGAACATAGAAAACATAACAAATGTTTAAACGGAGAAATTTTACAGTTTTATCCATTAAATGAGCTCATTTCAAATTTGATGCCTGCTACAGGTCTCAAAACAGTTGGCGCGGGGGCAACAGAGGGCTGAAAAAGCAAGACATTTTGAAAAGATTCAGCTGGGAGAACATCTAGCAATTAATTAAGTTAATTGGCATCAGGTCTGTAACATGATTAGCTATAAAAGGGATGTCTTAGAGAGGCAGAGTCTCTCAGAAGTAAAGATGGGCAGAGGCTCTCCATTCTGTGAAAGAGTGTGCAAAAAGATTGTGGAATACTTTAAAAACAACGTTCCTCAACGTCAAATTACAAAGGCTTTGCAAATCTCATCATCTACAGTGCATAACATCATCAAAAGATTTGGGTTGTATTTAAGCATAAATGGGTGTGATGTAAATTACATAACGCTAATGCAATACATTACATTTATTTCCTTTAACTATTTAAATGAAACAACACAGTAGAGAAGTTAATATAAAAAAAAAAAACAACAACAGAGAAAACGTAAATAATCAGCCTCTTTTTAGCCCAAGTTTCTGATAAGCGCTTTGCCATTTATGTGTGTGCATATTTAAGCATTAATCAGGCTCATTACTAATACGTTCTTGTGTCTCATATCATTAAGAAGCAGGGCATTGTGGGTAAACAGCTGTTATTGTCATTCAGAGTGCATATGTGGGGCAGAACAGGGTGAAAGGCTCCGCTGGTTGTTAGCGCTGTAATGCCGTGTCAAGTTCAGCTGCTCCGTCTGCATACCGGAGAGGAAGAGTCCGCCTGTGTGACCCTGGAGAGGAAGAGAGAAATAGTGTTGAAGAACAGAAACACAGAGAGAGAGAGAGAGACAGAGAAAGGGACTTTAATGAGTCCTTGTAATGGGTGTCCTGGTAAACAGGTGCTGGCTACTGTTATCTCCAGGCTAATGATGTCTGCTGCGCTATTCAATTAGGACAGGAACAAGGTCACTAACAGCTCAGGCCTTTAAGAGTTTAATGCCGCCCTCGCCACTAGACTTCCACTCCATTAGTCTGTGTTGAGTCCAATAAAAACTTCAGCTGTGAGAACACAGACCACAGCTGCATGCTACTTTCAGCTCTATTTGCATGCATTCTGCTTAAAGTTCAAATGCTATGTGTCTACTGACCGTCTGCTTGATGTAATTCCAATATTTTGGCAGCATCTGTATGAGCGAGAGATGTAATGTTCTCTGCTTTAATAAACAAACAGGTTTGATTTATTGAGTTTAGTGTCTGTTATTCACATCCCATTCATTGTTAGTTTGAAATAGCTCCTGTCACGCTCATGTTTTCATGTGGAGGAACTACCATTCATTTATCAAATTTGTTTCATTTATAGCTACAGACTGAATATTTAGCAAGAAAAAGTGCTCTGTTTTAGGCTTAATATCTGTGAATTTCCCTCACATTTGGGAAATAGTTATTTTGTGCTCTACATAGTTCTTACACACAACACATGAAGCAAATACAAATGATGTATGCATTTTCTGGCCTTTAGAAATTAAAATGCCCTCAAGCTTTTCAGAGCTTTATACTTTATGTAACAAATAAATCTTGCAGCATTGCCCGAAAAAAAATAAAAATAAAAAACACACTACCATTCAGAACCATTTAGGGTCAGTAAAACAGTTCTTATAGGGTCAGTGTACAACATATATATGCATATATGAAAGCAGCGAAACACTTTTCAACATTGATAATAGCAGCAAATCAGCATATTAGACTGATTTCTGAAGGATCATGTGACACTGAAGACTGGAGTAACGATGCTGAAAATTCAGCGCTGCATCACAGAAATAAATTACATTTTATGTATGTATTTATTTTTTTATTTTTTTATTTAATTGTAATTGTATTTCACATAATTACTCATTTGACTGTATTTGTAAATAAATGCAGCCCTGTTGAGCATAAGATCTTACATCCCTAAACTTTTGAACAATTGTGTATGTCACATTAAATTGTACAGAGATGGTGGCAGAAATTGTTTTAGGCCAACAGCAGTTTCCCAGGAGGCGCTGCTCACTGACACACAACTGTCCTTGACTAGGGCTGCAACAAACGATTATTTTGATAATCGATTAATCCACCGATTATTAGAACGATTAATCGACTAATCGTCGATTATTTCACTGATTAATCAGTAGACTTTGATTGATTATTCAGTTTTTGCAATTAGTTAGAATATTAAGTTATACATATTCTAACATAAATAAAGGTCACTTCAGCTTTAGAAAAGCATATTCTGTAATTACAATTATTACACAATTAATTGGTAACACTTTACATTAAGGTTCATTAGTTAACATGACTGCACTGTATTTTATGTATAATCATTTTCTATTCGTAACGGTTTTAAATTAATTTTAAATACATTTTTATATAATTTCCTTGTTTTTATTGTTGTGATTATTATTTTTTTTAATTCCTTGTTTTTATTGTTGTGATTATTATTATTTTTTAATTCCTTGTTTTTATTGTTGTGATTATTATTTTTAATGTCTATTTCACTTCCTTTTATGTAAAGCACTTTTGTGTTTTTGAGTGTATGAAATGTGCTGCCTTGCCTAACATGGAACAATACTTCTATAGCATTTGTTATCTTAATGTTAATTTCAGCATTTACTAATGCATTATTAAAATCACAAGTGCATTGATAAATGCATTGTGAACTAACATGAACAACTGTCCAACAATAACTTAATACTTAAATGTAATAAATGTATTGTTCATTCATGTTAATTAATACATGTTAACAAATGATACCTTATTGTCCAATTCCACACAAAATGAGATGACAGACAGAGACTCTCTCACCATTTAATTAGCTACATGAAAAAGTAACTGAATGACACATTCTGCACATTCTGCCTAACATCTCCTTTTGTAAGTCATATAGATAAGAAACAAAATAAAGGTGATGAGATGCTTTGGATAAACTATTTTATTCACAACATAATGTCTTAAAATACCTTATAGGGTTATGATAATCAAAACAGCCCTGAGCTAGATCAAGCTTTGATCTCTGCAAACCAAACTGTCACTTTAATGAAATTATTATTTTTTCCCACTAATAAAAATATTTTATCATTAGCTAGCTCACACTGGAGAGCTGCTTTATAACAGAAAATCAAGTTGTAATTCTAACTGAAAGCGACACTGACTTTCATGTTTTTCATGTTTAATACCGTAAAGCTGCTTCAATTAAGGCTATCTATTGCATAAAGTACTATATAAATAAGCATAATGTGACCGAACTCTACTGGAGTAATGTTACGTTACTGAACTGCAGAGCTCATGCAAACATACACATCGTTGTAATCAGATGCATTTTTAACTGTTGCTTTCACAATGCTGTCGGTTTTTGTTGTTTATTTCGTTATTGAGAGGAAAGCGCGCAATATATATTTACATATTCATCCAAATGCCGCTCAAGTTTGGATGCATTTGCTCTGAAGTGCTGTGTGTGTTCTTCTTGATCTGCATCCAGGAGGGCTGAACTAGAGTCTTGCGCTACAGCGCCACACTGGTCAAACCGCAGTATTGCAGGCTCTTACATTAGGTCATATGAGATCAAACGACTACTCGACAACAAAAATATTTGTCGACAATTTTTTATTGTCGACGTTGTCGATAATGTCGACTAATCGTTGCAGCCCTATCCTTGACTAACCTCCCATTTGCATTCATCGACTCACATGCTTTCTCTCTCTTTGTCCGTCTCTTTCTGTAGGAGCTGGTGGGAAGTAACCCTCCGCAGAGGAACTGGAAGGGAATAGCGATTGCACTGCTTGTTATTCTGGTCATCTGCTCTCTGATCGTCACCTCTGTCATTCTGCTGACTCCAGGTATGCAGGCTGGGAGCAAAGGGCCCGGGGCCATGAGCCTCTGGACCACACTACACACACACACTTATGATGCTGTTAACAAACCAGCACGTTTCAAGTGTCTACATACAGGTGCACAATTCTATTACAGACGCAGCCTCTCATGTCACCACATCCTGCCAGAACACCTTGAATGTTTTCCAAAACATCTTGGATTGTACTTAGAAATTTCAATTGGGACAAGTTTTCGCATATGTGACACAACCAAGCAAACAACATGAACACTTACAAGGGTTCTGGACACATCCAGTGTGGCCAAACAACACACATGTGAAGTGTAATAACAGGCTTCATACTGCAACTAAATTGGTTGTAAACGCGCCAAAAAATAAATATGTCCCACAGTAATTAAAAATGTAATCTCTTTTGGCCAAACTGTTACAAAAACATGTTATTGTTGTTACTTGGCATATGAAGTCCAATTGTTAGACTGTATCAACTTTTTTGGGGAAGCATGTTGGAACCCCAAACAAGCATTATTGATACAAAACAGAACAATATTTACATGACACAAATACAGTCAGGATCATTAAAGTGACAGAAATAGATTGGAACCAATTTATAACTAAAAAAACACACTCAATCTAGTGTTCACTATAATTCAAAAGTTTTAGGTTGGTTAGATGCTATAATGGTTTTCTAAACATCTCCAAGGCTGCATTTATTTGATCAAAAACAGAAATATTGTGAGATAATATAACAATTTAATTTAAATTTAAATGAAATATATTTTAAAATGTAATTTATTCCTGTGATAGCAAAACTAAGTTTTGCAAAAGCCATTACTCCAGTCTTCAGTGTCACATGATCCTTCAGAAACATTCAGTTGGTCAAGAAACATGTCTTATTATTATCTTAGAATAATAGATAATAAGAAAAGGCTAAGAATTGAGTGTTAGTCAAATTCCAGTCAGACTCAGACTTTGTGTCCTTGCTACAGTGTAATTTCACAATTAAGTACTGAGTAATATAAGTAAAAGGCATTACGTTACTTGTAATTATGCATAATTTACTGTTTATTATAATAGTACATTCATGTAACAAGTATAACAAAGACACTGTAAAGTGTTACTAAAATTGCTTATTTATTCTTCTTCCACAGACAAAAATCTAGTTAGGTTTCAGTGTGGTTCTCTGCCATCGAAAATCTACCAAAAGAAGCAGCCAATCTGTGTACAGAACTGGATTAAGCTCTCACTAGACGAGGAACTACCATATTTAACAGCACTGTGTACATGGCCAGTGAAGCCTGTTACTGGGCAATATAAATCTCTGCGTTCCCTTGCTCTCTAAAAGCCATTAAAATCCCTCAGCCGTGCTTTAATTAGTGTGCTGTGAATGCTGGTTTGCCTATTTAAGCTAGAAGGTTCAGTCTTTGAGAAACTAATTGAGAAGTTTTGTCTGTTCCCACACATTTACGTTTTTCGCTAATAATTAGCTCAGTGTAAAGTCTTTTAATGGGAGGCACAGATTGAGATGTGACACCCGGTGTAATTTGTTTTCTGTCTGTGAGCGTATGTGCGCGCATGTGTGTGTGTGTGTGTGTGTGTGTGTGTGTTGTGTTGTCACATCCTCTTCTGTCCGTTTGGACACCTTGTCTGGCTGCAGTCCTTTACTTCATGTCTGTGCTCTATCTAAAGTGGAGCAGGGGATGGTTCAGGCAGTCAGGCTAATAGAGGAAGAGAGAATGAGCACAGGCCGTAGAGACCGAGCAGGTGGTGTCTCTAGCTTGAGTCCTGACAGCTCTCCAAAACTGCGGGACGGGACATAGGACAGCGTCTCAAAGATCTCTACAGACTGCTGCATGTCTGTAAACCAGGTCACTTATATAATGCACCTGATTTATCCAGGAAAGGCACATTGCAAATAATCCTGTTCTTGAGTTCGACAGTAGACACCATTCACAACACATTTTACTTCTACAGAATGACATTTCAGAGTGAAACAGGATGTTTAATGATAAAAACGTGTAAGGTGAGATTTTGTTCTTCAGGAATTGATTGGATCATGATAAGTGGTCTCTGTATGACAGGTGCAAAGAAGGAAGGGTTACAAATAAAAGGGAATGATGCTTCAAATCCTTCAGAGGTTTTCTTTGTGTGTGTGTCCTTGAATTAATGTGCACAATAAATCATACAGGAGAAACCTGTATTAAGATATAGTCAGTTATAATATAAATGGACGCATTAAATTGATCAATACAGTAAAGATGTTCATAATGTTACAAATAGATTTCTATTTCAGATAAAGCGGTTCATCAAAATTTCTGTTCATCAAAAATTGTGGAAAAAAAGGCAGCACAACCATTTTCGACTGATGATGGATAATAATAATAGTAATTTTAAGCAGCAAATCAGTGTATTAAAATTATTTCTGGAGGATCATGCTGCTCAAAATTCATCTTTGCATCACAGGAATAAATTACATTTGAAAATATTTCACAAATAGAAAATCGTTGTTTTACTGTAATAACATTTCACAATATTACAAATTAATACATATCTTTTGGTGGACAAAAAATAAAAATAAATCTTATAGATCACAAACCTTTGAACATTAGTGGATGGATGGATGGATGGCTGGAGCTGCTAATGAGTAAATGTATAGACTTTTCTTCATAGGGATTTAGTGTTGCTTTGAAAAAATAATGTTTTATTCCCTGTAAAAAAAAAAGGCAACAACAACAACAACAAAAAAAAAAGTATTTATGTCTTTTGCTCCATGAAAACTAGTAATGACTAGTAAACTTGTGGGAGTTTTCTGGTCAGAAATCTCAAATATCTGGTTGAGGTAAACTTGTCAAGTACGATATTATTATTTTTTCAGGGGACATTTTCATTTGCTGTCTGCTATTTTTATTTAAATATTTATATTTGATTTATTTGATTTATTTATTATGCATTTATTATATTTATTTATGTTGTGGTAAAATCCTCTTAAAATTTAAAGAATCTCTTTTTCTAAAAATAATTTCAACTTTAAAAACATTGCCTATCCCGCGAGTCCCAGGAGGAGGTCATAGTAATAGAGCCCCTGTCAGTTCACCATCCTCCCCGCTGCCCCGCTGATGAACAGTTCAGCGTTATCCACACTGCCAGATACAAAATGCTCCTGACACCCTACCACACTCCATCATTGATGTTACTCTGGATTTCCTCTAGCCGAGTGTTTTTCCTCAATCTCCGCTGTTGTCTTGCTGTGACACGTCCTCTCTTTCATGTAACGGATAGGTTGATATGATGGGGCTTGATCAGTGCCTTGACTGGAAAACTGGGTCAGGTCTTCTTTTATCCCAGCTTTATTATTATGTTTTTAGATGAAACATATCTCACTGAAGACTGACGCTTGACTGACACAATGACAGCTAATTGGACATGCCAGACGAGCTCGTTTCTCTGAGGGTTTGTGATGGAAACTCCTTTTTCTTCGATTTCACAAATCTCTCAGGGACCGTTGTACATGGTGGCACCATAGCGGGGGGTCTGTCAGATAACCTTCCCACAGTTATTTCCGCTTCTCTGTCCTGTTGTTAGAGAAATTGCACTTTCCTTGTGCATAGAGATCAGCCAAATCACCTTCCGACTCTCCAGGAATTTTTCAATGCGACTGCCAGAGGAATTTTTCCCCGAAAAAAAAAAAGTTATTTTAAAGGCCTTTTAAATATTTTGCTGATATCTAAGCTGACAGCAGTGAAATGGGTCAGTTACGCCAGCCTCTCATGAATACTAACAATGTCAGAGTACATAGACAATCCTGTGTGTACATCTTTCAAGGCACAAGATTCCATGAAAACATCGTCAGTGCATCAAAAATACAGATGGCCTTTAATAATTTTCCTCCCTCAGCACTCACGTTGCATTTTCACATTGGCAAATGATGAAAATATCGCTCTCTTCTGCTCCACATCAACGAAGCACCATCTATTAAGAAAAATAATGAATCATGCGCTGAAATGGAAGGTCTTCATTTCCTTTTAATCGTTTCATTAACTTTGGGCCGAAGGGCTGACAAGTAGGATCCACATGTCTATCAAACAAAGAGCAGTGCATATGAAATCAGCACAGTCTTACAGATAACACTGTGATCTTCTTAACCAACAAAAGTTCCTTTCATTCAGCCATTCTGACTCTTTGAAGTGGAGAACATCTCCCATTTTCTGCTGCTTATGAAAGCTCTTGCTGTTCTTTAATTAATGCCTGTGATTGTCTCATTTTATGTGTTCAGTTACATGGTCCTTATTTTCACCATTTTCTTGGCAATGGATTTCTGGGAAGGGTTCTTCACCACTCTAATATTATGCAAAGACATTCATACATAAATTTTACCATTAACAACTCCTTACACAAAAGCCTAACATCATATCTTCACATCAAGCTGTTATTATATATATCATATTATACACATCAAGCTGTTTCTGCACTGCATAGTATCTGTAATGCACAGTATGCCATTTTTCTGTATGCATGGAGTATGTGACAAAAAATATGCATCATACAACAATACGGATTTAGGTAATATCTGCTTTGATTGTGGGAGAAAAATAAAATCTTGACTCATATTTGATCAGACTGCAAGAAAGAAGGTACTTTTTTGAAAAGTCATTTGAAAGAATGCTCACCAAGACTGCAAAGTTTCATTATGATTGTAATAGTGTGAAATATTATTCGATTTTTTTTTTCTATTTAATATATTCCATTGATGGCAATTATGCAAGTTTTCAGTGTCTAATTCTTCACAAATCATTATAATATGCTGATATTCTGATTATGTTGAAAACAGTATATTTGTGATACATTTTTTAGGACTATTTGATAAATAGGAAGTTCAAAAGAACAGAATTTATTTGAAATATAAATCTTTTGTAACTATAGATGTCATTACTGTCACTTTTGGTCCACTTAATGTGTCCTTGCTGAATTAAAGTGTTATTTTCATTAAAAACAAATCTTACTGAGCCTACACTTTTGAATAGTAGAGTGTACTGTAAACAGTATATATATCACTATCACTTACCATTTCATAAAATTTTGTTAAAGGGGTCATATGATACTTTTTTAAAGATCATAATTTTGTGTATTTGGTGTAACAGAATATGTTGACATGCTTTAATGTTCAAAAAACACATTATTTTTCAAATACTGTACATTATGCCCCGCCTCTCTCAAACGCTTCGTTTTCTACAAAGTCCCTCCTTCTGACAAGCACAGTCTGCTCTGATTGGCCAACTGGCACAGTGTATTGTGATTGGCCGAACACCACCAGCACTCGTTGGAAATGTAACGCCCCTTTCCATAATTGCAAGCTTCAGCTCCTTAGTTTTACCATCAGTTCAAGCCCGAGAGGGGAACAGAGTCGCGTGAGAGACAGTGATGATGCTCGTATGTGTTTGCAAACAAGCCGCGATTAAGACAGCTGACTCCACTGTGACTCTGTCTCTCTTTCTCTCTCTCTCCCTCTCTCACACGCACGCGCCACACACACACACACACACACACACACACACACACACACACACACTTAAACTAATAACAAAACATTCAGTCGCTGATTCAGAAGCGCCAGATTGTCATAGCAAAGTCAGAATTACCTCCTCTCCTAGGTTCACGAAACGGTCGTCCATAAAATGCGTTGTGATAACATCTGGGTTGTGCTGTTGTAAGTGATCTTAATGATTCCTAAATGCATCTACTTAAAGTGTTTTTGCTTTCCCATAGAAACACACAGTGTCTCCCTGTCATGACTGCATCAACACTACTGCGGTTACTGAAACCACGCCTTTCCTCACGTGAACATTTGGGCGGCATTACGCAAATATTACCACATTGTGACGTAGACATGTGGGGGCGTGTTTGAATGAGCCGTTTTAGGGGGGCGTGGACGAGTCATAACTTTGATAAAGAATATCTCTTTGGTTTTGAGACTTTAGTCTATGCAACTTCAGAGATCTTATCTATGTACAATCAGCTTGTAACACTCCAAAGAGAAAGGAAATCTTGAAATTGCATCATATGACCCCTTTAATAAAAAAACACTAATAAACGTGAATGAATGACCAGACTTTTTTAAATATACTGTGCAGGATCATTCTGTTCTTTTAAAGTGAAATATACCCAGTCATCAGTCTGCATCCCTATTTGCACTATCCATAATATATAGCAAGTGTGGTTCGTGTGATTGCCTTCAAAATCATAGTGTGGCAAAAACATAGAGTGCCAGAAATGCTTGAATGGTAAACTGTTTCTGGCAGATGTGAGTGTGCATCCATGCAGAATTTTTAGGCTGCTATTACCCAAAACCCATTACAGAAAAGGGGGGAGTTTCTGGCAAAATGCAGAGCCACAACTGCTACAACATGTGCGCAGTGTTTTTTTTTTGTTTGTTTTTTTTTAATCTCCAAAGATCTTCTTCATTCACTTGCTGGAGTGCTTGACTGATTTTTCTCTAATAATAAAGGCCTATTACTGAGGTTTATGCTCTAAATGGCTGCTTATGGCAATGCACTTCGTAAATGGGCGTTTACGGTGATGAATATTCATCTAGCTGCAATGGTGGGCAGCTCAGCTTTAATAGTGCACAGTCCAGGCACGCTGCAGACTCTGTCTATAGCAGGCAGCCAGGCAGAGACGCTTCCAGCTGGGCTCATTTCTCCTCTGTGCACCATGCAAGAAAATCAGCCCTCAGCTGTCAGCTCTAACATAGACACAGCAGCGGGGCATAAGACTTGAATACGCATCCAAGACATTTCTTTTGTTGTCATTCTTTGAAATTCACTTGACTGAACTCATTGGCAAGGATTATTATATCTTGTTTGCCTAATAGCTGAATGCTTATGTAATGTGTCGGTTTACCAGCTGAGTTCTTTTTCTGCTCACGTTTAAATGTTTCCTAGTATCAGCCTCAGGTGGCATTCCCACAGACCGCTCATGGGCCGCCCAGTGCATATTGCACACAAAACGGTGGCTGACATCACAAGCTCCTATCAGATTGCTTGGATTTTATGCAGTGTCTGATGCAGTTTTTATCAGCCCACCAGGAAACAAACAACAAAAAAAGTTGTGTTTACAAATTCTGCTACAGTGAGAACTTCTGATAATTTTTATTTATTTATTTATTTTTTTCCATTTTAGGAAATAAGACCGTGTAGTACCAATAGGAGATTCCAAAACTGTAGCAGGACATGACACAGGCTGGATTCAAGAGGTTCTCGCACTCTGTAGGAGTCAAGGACAAATAAGATACAGAATACAACATAGGAAAGGAAACATCTTTTAAAAAATCATGCTGAGTTCTTTGAAATATTCTTTGTAATCCTGCCGATTTCATATGGTTTTGAAAAACATTTACACAATGTACTATGATAGCTAATATCAGATATCATAAATTATTAACTCATAAATATCAATGTGTTTTTACACATGACTGAATGAGGTGGGGCATAAAAACAGTATTTTAATTTATCTTTTAATTAATGAAAATTAAACACATCTTATTTTTTTGGAAAATAAAGGGGATTTAATATTACAATTAAAACATTGAAGACATATTTTATGATTATTCCTTAAAAATAAGGTTTTAATAATTTTAGTAGGCTATTACGTATATTGTACTGAACAATAGTAATATATTTCTGCCGCAATGTCTACAATTGAAACCTGAACATTTATTTTGACGGGTTGCCGTGAATACCTTTAGATTTCTGTGTGAGGATAGTTGTACTCAAATGAAATGGTCAAATGCTCATGAAGTGACTCTCAGAGCAGTTCTGGATTATTCTGTATTTACGTCCTCATTTAGTGAGGCGGCAGACGTAAATATCACCGCAAGCCTCGCGCGCGCTTCAAGCAAACAAAACCGTGCGTCTGTACATTAACACAGAGACAGGCAGAAGTCATATTTAAATAGGCGTTTTGTGGCTTAATATTTACAAATACTAGTGGGAGTGGGCTCACTTGTGTGTGCGCGTACGTTTGTGTGTGTGCGTACGTTTGTGTGTGTGTGTGTGTGTGTATGTGTGTGTGTGTGTGTGTGTGTGTGTGTGTGTGTGTGTCGGGGCGGAACTCCGCTGTGTGCAAACAGAGCGCGCGAATGTAATGTAATGTTAGAGACAGAAATAACATGCCGTCGTGTAAATAAGACAAATAACGTAAGGCTATTTAGTTTGTTTAATAAAAGAACAAGGTATAGACCTGTTCTATTGGAAAGGCAACTTTAAATGACTTCTGTTGTGATCTGGCGTTATAGAGAAAATAAAATTAAATGAAATGTACTTGAGCTTCAAGGGGGGCGGGGGGGGGGTGCCGTTGGGAAGGCGGGCCGCCCTCCAAAGATAATGGCAGGGGAAACACTGCATTTTACATTTTTACATTTTACATTTTACTCTTAAGTGTAAAAATTGTAAAAAGAAAAATGTTAACCTGACACGTTAACGGAATTAAAGATATAATAATGCATTTATTCGTTTAAATACTTATATTGATTTATGCCAATGACACATAGAGTTGTCAAGAATTTGTTTATTTTAATTAGGCATTTTTTTAATCGCCAGTTGTATCACCCTGACATTTTGTCTATATCTTAGATTTGACCATTAAAAAGAGGGGGGGGGGGACATGCTTATCACATAAGAGGTATATTCCATTAATTGTATATTTGAATAGATGTGTATGTATTTTTTGGATAGTACTGAAATATCCAAAGTTTATGGCTTCAAATCTTTGTTAAGGCTATTAGGTAACCATTGCCATGAAAAATCTGGACATATCAATATTTTTTTTTTTAAATTGTGATTTCCAGACCTTAAAAAGCCATGTGAATTTCTAGTTATGCTCAACCTTAAAATAATTAGGGTCACACTTTATTTTAAGGTCCAGTTCTCGCTAATAACAAACCATGAACTACAACTTTTGCGACAATAAACTCCTAATTTGTTGCTTATGAATAGTTAGTAAGGTAGTTGTTAAGTTTAGGTATTGGGTAGGATTAGGGATGTAGAAGATGGCCATGCAGAATATGTGCTTTAGAAGTACTAAAAAACTGCCAATATGTTAAAAATATGAGTGCTAATAAGCAACTAGTTAATAGTGAGAACTGGTCCCTATACTAAAGTTTTATCTAATTTGGAAATAGATAATCTACAAATTCATCTCTATTTTTAGATCCTTATTGGGTATTAATGAACAATACAATGAAATTCATCTGTCATATTATTGGTCGTGTGGAACCCTGTTAGTAACAATAAATGAGATATCCTTAGGCACAACTGTGCATTCTGCTCTTAGTTATGTCCAAATGCACATTTATCCGCCCCTATACAGAAAAATATACTGCGGTTTGTCATTTACCATCAGTCAGACAGCCCTTTCCTGTCTAAATGGGCAGCTCTTGGCCAAAATAAGCTGTAGAATGGACCACACCATAGTCCGCTAGGCAATGCAAGACTACATACTTTTTTATTTTGTCTCAAATAGTATATTTCTGATGGGTTCTGATGTTTGGTCTTATGAACTCTTCCCATTTAGGATGTACAAAACTGCTCGTCCTGACAGGAAAGTGAAACAAATCAGATATTGCCTTTTCTGCATCTTCCAATGCATATAAAATGAGTCATATGCCAGACGAAAGCACTCTGTGATCATATCTGATGTGCAGAATTATGACTAAATAAATCAGGTTAGTGCTGGCATCAGCTGTAAATGCACAAAGCCTATTTTAATAATGAAACATTCAATTGGTCTAAAGCAGAGCCTGGAGGGACGCCTGATTGTGTTTACTCCCATGTCCTACCTTTTTTTTTTCCCCTCCTCTGCGGCACTGGAGAATTGCACCCAGCCCACGCGTGAACCCGCATGCGTACACGAGTCAAAGTGACAGCCTAATATTAGTCAGAGCGAGATGAAGTGCGCGTGAGTTGATAGATTCTTCCCCGCTTTCTCTGTCAAACATACTGAATACATTCTGGTGTTCATTCTCAGCTTATGGGGCTGTCATTTAATGCAAAGCTCTGCCGCCACATTCCTTCTCAATGCGTGCGATTTAAAATGGTTTTCCACTACGCCGCATGTTCGGTCTCTCTAGGTATTGATGTGGCGGTGAGTTGGTGCACTCGCGCCACGTGCTGAACGAATGAGTGGTAATGTCAAACAGAGGTTGCCTGATGGAGGTGATCTTTGGGCCCTGAGCACAGTGGTACGGCTGAGATAATGAGCCCAGGCACTGCTGGAAGCTGGAACAGTCAGAACTTTCCAGCGCAGCGTTAAGAGAGCACTGTGGTTTTCACATCAAGCCCAGGAGCTACAGTTGCCATTACCGAAGAGACTATCGCTTCTTTTAGAGGAAAAATCACCAGGCTGCCCTCTAAGAAAAGCCTGTCAGCCAATTCAGCCCTATGCAGATACAGTTTGCCTCCCATGAACCTGAAAAGCTTAGAGTTTTTGAGATGCACTGAGCAGAGGATGGAGGCGTGAAGATTGTGAGTTGCACCAAATAAACTTGGAGGTCTTGGTGCTAAATGTAGTGATGGGCATTTTCCATTTTCACTTCTTTGTGAAGTTTCAAAACCTTTGCGAATCATTTACTCAGAGCACATATTAAACCGTGATTCAGAGCACATATTAAACCGTGAAAGTCATGCATTTCAGTAAATGAGTCTTTCTACCATCATAGCTGTTTCTAAATGTTTCTTAGTCAACCCATGCTCATTGAAAATATGTGCTTGTGGTGATGTTTCATCAACACCGATATTACGTACCTTACTGCATGTTTCGCAGCAGTTTCAACGTAAAATATTCAGTGAGTGACGCTAAAACGCGCATTCAATATGTGACCGTAGCCATGTTTTTATTACGTTGGTACAGGCATGCATTGGTGTTTTTATTACGTCGTATTTAGGTACAGTATGTTTTGGGGTGGTTCAGAATTCAAATATCTGGGGAGTGTTGCTAAAAGGCTAATGTTCGACTGTGTTGGAAATATTCCCTACACCAAACTCAACCTTACTGATAATGCAAAAATGCATTCACTGATGCAACCATGCTATTTAAGCTTCCTTATATGTGGGTTTGAGCTGTAGAACTGTAGTTTCATGGGATTTTTACCGGAGCACTTCACCTCACAAGTGCAATGCCGTATTGCCGTATTTCAGCTACCGAGCAAACCTACTGAATTAGACAACCCATACATATGAAGCTGTATATGTGACGCTGTTAATCAAAACTCTGGCCCCGTAAATCATACTTTGTTTGAAAAGTAGTAAAAGTTGTTAAGAGTTTTACTTCCTCAGCGATTCGTACGTATAGGTAGGTTTTTTGAGTTTTGCAGATTCGCCACGGCGCTGTCTGTGAACCCATGAACCACCATCTATCGCTGCATACAAAAACTTGCTTCGCCACCATTCAAAAATTAGGCCTATATAGTATGAATGAAAACCGGACATATGTAGAACATCTGACAAGTTGTCCTTGTAATGTGTCAGTTGTGTTGCTTCATTTCCATTCACTAATCCTCTCCTGTGGCGATTGTTTTAATTTTTCCTGTTTTTCTCCTGTTTCTATTTTTCATCTGTTTTATGAATACTATGAATTTGGACATATTACTCGGCTCACACAATACTATATAGTATGGAATTAACTATATATATGAAGTAGCATGAAGTAGGAAGTACCATATATATGGGCACAGTGTATGAGTTTTTGTTTTGTTTTGTTTTTTACTGATCTTTGATCAATTTAATAAATGTATAGACATTTTAATGACACATTTGTATAATAAAAAGGAAGAGTTATGGTTAATAGTTTCTTATTGGCCCAATTACCAAACTCTCCATAAAACAAACAAGTCCTACAATTAAATAAACAAATACAGACACTTCATATTTAGTAGTATTAGATTGTGTAATTACATATAATATATTAAAGTAAAAAAAAAAAAACAAGAAAAAAAAAACAAAACATTTGCAGTTGGTCTGTGATTTGTTGTTTGGTTTTTGATGCATGGTTGAGCTGAGTTTACCTTACATTTACACCATTCTCACCAGCAGGCATCACGAGTGTGTGGCATTTCTAGAGCTTCAAAAGAGTGAATCATTTTGTGAAGCAATTAGTTCAAAGTTTCGAAAGCTTTGTTTCTCCCATCACTAGCTAAAGCTAAAGCTGTTCTGTATTTCTCCCTATAGGTGAGGACGATAGCCTGGCCTTTAAGGGGAAAGTTACAGTGGAAGAAATCTTCAAGAAAGACTTCAAAGTTCATGACCCGAACGCTAAGTGGATCAGCAGTAAGTGCTCTCATCAGCAGACATTTGATTTCCTCTGTTGCGGTTCTTCCATTATCTGCCCAGTATCTGATACGATTGCAGAGATTATCTCAGCATTGAGTCACAAACGTACTATAATTCTCATTGTGCACATAATCAATTCAGAGAGGCAGTGAAATACAGGCTTGTGCATTGCTAATTTCCTCTTCAAGGTAAAACGAAAGTATTGATTCAGTTTTTTTTCATTGATTCATGAATTTAAAACATTTGAGAATCAAGATCTTCCTGAAACCCAAATAAAGAGGTTTTGGTAACAGTTTCCAAGTACGGTGACTGCAAAAATGATCTGAACATATAGTAATGTCTTGTCTGATTGCATGTAACAACTTTAGATGACGTAATCGTAATAAGTGGAATTTATTTTGAAGAAAGCATCAGCATACTTTTCAAACAAAACATTAAAGATAGGTGTGAAATTATAGATATAGTGTTAAAAATTAGACAAAAATATTGTGACACTTTGTGGTTGTGAAATGTGTGTTTGAACATTTGCAAGGACACCTGTGTGAACTTGAGAAATGATATCATACAATACATCCACTAACCCTTGTGAAAAAGAAGTACACTTGTGTATACTTTTAAAATGAGTACTTGTTACAAAAATAATATACTTTAAAATATATATACGTAATTAACTTAATTCATTACTCAGCCAGGTAATTGCATGTTAATTGCAATTAAATTAAAATTTATAAGGTTTAAATTTATATTAAATTCAGTTTGCTGAACATTATAACATTTTACTTTTTTACACTATTACTTTTAAATAATAATTTTATTTGTTCTTTAATTTATGTTTAAATTGTACTGCCAATTATACTGACAAGCATTTATGGTAAACTAATAATTTATTGTCATTATATTGAAAATGATAATATATGTAATATATATTTAAATATATATTTATGTAATATATTTAAATGTATTTGTAATGACATTTGTAATGATGAAGTTGCTTGTTTAGTATGTTTGTATAACGTCTCGGTTACGTATGTAACCCTCGTTCCCTGAAGGAGGGAACGGAGACGTCACGTCGGATGACCGACGAAATTGGGATTTACTCGCCAGAGAGACCAATCCACTTCGAGTGTAAAGAGAAAACGAGCCAATGGACATTGGCATGCGATCATTGCATCCTGAGCTGCCGCTGATCACCGCGTGATACGTATAAGAGGCAGCAGGTGCACCGCATTAATTCATCAGCTTTCGCTGAGGAGCCGAGAACGGTGACCCGGCAGCTCAGCGGTGGTACAGCGACTGTGGCATGACGGGACGTGACGTCTCCGTTCCCTCCTTCAGGGAACGAGGGTTACATACGTAACCGAGACGTTCCCTTTCAGTCGGTCACTCCGAGTCACGTCGGATGACCGACGAAATTGGGATCCCTATGGAAAGCGCCACAGGAGCTGAACCCCTTCCACCTTGTGCCCTGCAGATGTTGACAAGGAGCCTGACAGACAAATGCCATCGAAAGGTCGCAACCTTCCTATCGCCCCAGGCAGAATTCGATAGGACCGGGCCCGCAGGGACCTACAGTACAGCTGCTGGAGAAGGTCAACTACTGTTGTTCCTTCCCCAGAGTCGGAAGGGATTTCCCTTCAAACAGTAGGCTTCACTTTTCCTGTTTGACAACACTGGGAAGCGTGCCCTTCCGCTTGGAAGAGGCACACTGCGGAGTCACCTCCTCCCAGAGGGGGTTAAGTGACATTACTCATGGACTGACCCAGGCCTGGGCCAACTACATACCGGACCCTAGGGCAGATCCTATGCACATGGAAGTCTCGGAGATGGCTTAGGCTGCATCATTAGAGATGGCCTGACAGAACGTGGTCTGCCAAAGGGAAACACGGCTCTACCGTGAGGGAAAGCATACCGTGGACGATACACATATGGGATTACCCAGCGGGGAATCAAAGCCATATGGGCACTAGCCGAGTCAGGGGCTGACCGGAGATTTCCCGGGCGAGCTAGAATTCATTGGCTGAAAGGCCTGGCGCCGGACGCTCCGCCACGTCTGGACGCCGGAGTGCTGGAGGACTCGACAGGGTTTGCCTCCGGTTAAGGAACTCTCTGGAGAAAAACAGGCGTCGTATCCCCGGGTGAGGGGGAATGGCGCCGCAAGCTGACTCTGAGCCGGGCCAGTCTCAGTCCCGCCACTACCCGTTTGAGGTGAGAACACAGGAGGAAACCGGTTCGACACGTAGGCTATAAAACCTAGCGAACGTGTTGGGAGTCGCCCAACCCGCAGCTCTACAGATGTCTGCTAGCGAGGCACCACGAGCCAGCGCCAACGCATAGGACGATGCGACACCCCTAGTGGAGTGAGCCCTCACGCTGCCTGAGCGGGCAGGGCACACCTTGTGCTTCATAAGCCAAGGTGATGGCGTCCACTATCCAGTGGGCCATCCTCTGCTTGGAGACAGCCTTCCCCTTCTGCTGCCCTCCGTAACAAACAAAGAGCTGTTCTGAGGTCCTGAAGCTCAGCGTTCTATCCACGTACTGTCGCAATGCTCTTACGTAAAGGACAGAGCAAAGCTAGGGCTGGGTCTGCCTCCTCCAGGGGCAGCGCTTGCAGGTTCACCACCTGATTGTCCCTGAAGGGAGTGGTAGGAACCTTGGGCACATAGCCGGGCCGGGGTCTCAGTGTTGCACTGGAGTCAGCCGGCCCAAACTCAAGGCACGATTCGTCGACCGAAAATGCCTGCAGGTCCCCCACCCTCTTGATCGAGGCCAATGAGCAGTCAGGAGCGCTGTCTTAGCCGACAGTTTTCATAGAGAGAAACTTCAACTCAACTGAGTCTGCAAAGGCTCAAAGGGACCCCTCTGAAGCAGTTAGGACGATAGGGCTCTTAGCACCAATGCCAAATCCCAAGAGGGCATAGGGAAGGAGGCCTAGGAGGATTTAACCTCCTGGCCCCCCTAAGAAACCTGACGACCAGATTGTGCTTCCCCAGGGACCGATCTTCCCTCTATGGGGTCATGGTGATAGGCGGAAATAGCAGCAACGTATACCTTTCAAGAGTGGAGGGGGACAGCCTACGCTCCAACCCTTGCTGCAGGAAGGACAGCACGGTACTCTGATCGAACATCTCCGGGGGTCCTCACGGTGAGAGGAACACCATTCGACGAACAGGTTCCACTTCAGCGCATAGGCTTGCCGTCTAGTGGACGGTGCTCGTGCTGAAGCAATAGTGAGAGCTCTACCTCCTGGGGCAGGTCACCTAGAACCAAGTCTGCGCGTCCCGTCCAGGGACCACACATGGAGTTTCCACAAGTCTGGACGCGGGTGCCAGAGGGTGCCGAGCCGTCTCTGAGAAAGCAGATCCTTCCTCAGAGGAATCGGCCAGGGAGGGGCTGTTGCGAGGAGCATGAGTTCCGGGAACCAGGTCCTGTTGGGCCAATATGGAGCCACTAACAAGACCTGCTCCTCGTCCTCCCTGATCTTGCACAGTGTCTGTGCTAGTAGGCTCACTGGGGGAACGCATACTTGCATAGCAGGCCCCGGGGCCAGCTGTGTGCCAGTGCATCCGTGCCGAGCGTTGCCTCGGTAAGGGAGTAGAACACTGGCAATGGGTGGTTTCTGGAGATGCAAACAGGTCTACCTGAGCAACTCCGAACCAACTCCAAATCAGCTGGACCGCCTGGGGATGGAGTCTCCATTCTCCCCAGGAAGTGCCGCTGTCGAGACAGCTCGTCGGCCGCCTGGTTGAACACTCCTGGGATGTGGACAGCGTGGCACGATTTGAGGGACCTCAGATGCTTCTGACTCCAGAGGAGGAGGTGGCGGGCGAGTTGCGACATGCGACGGGAGCGTAAACCGCCCCATTGCTGGTTGATATACGCAACGGTCGCAGTGTTGTCCGTACGGACCAGAACGTCCTTGCCCTGAAGTCGCCCTCTGAGGTGGCCGAAACTCCGCAAGGCCAGATGCGTACTGCCAGCAGCTCGAGGCAATTGATATGCCAACGCAGTTGGGGACCCGTCCAAACCCCTAACAGGCTGCGTGCCCGTTGTACGTGGCTCCCCAGCCGGTGGCCGAGGCATCCGTGAATACCACAGCATGCCTGGATACCTGCTCCAGGGGCACTCCTGCCCGAAAAGGAACGAAGGACCTGACCACGGGCTGAAGGTCTTGCGGCAGGCCGGTGTAATGTTCTGAACCCGGTGAGTGCCGCGTCTCCACGCCCACCTCGGGATTCGGCCATGTAGTGCAACAGTGCTGAAGCGGTCTCATATGGAGCAGACCGAGCGGAACTATCGCCGCAGCTGCGGAGCCATATGCCCCAGGAGCCTCTGAAAGAATTTCAGTGGAACCGCCGTCCTGCCTGATAGGAAGTCTTGAGGCAGTTCAGCACCGACTGAGCACGTTCCTGGGTTAGGCGTGCTGTCTGGTTGACCGAATCCAACTCCATGCCGAGAAAAGAGATCCTCTGCGTTGGCACGAGTTTGCTCTTTTCCCAGTTGACCCGAAGGCCCAACTGGCTGAGGTGCCTGAGCACCAGGTCCCTGTGTGCGCACAACTGTTCTCGCGAGACTGTGCAAGTATGAGCCAGTCGTCGAGGTAGTTGAGGATCCTGCGCACACTTCCCGTTCTCTCATGGGAACAAGGGCCGCCTCCGCGACTTTGGTGAAGACACGAGGCGACAGGGACAGCCCGAAGGGCAGGACCTTGTACTGATATGCCCGACCCTCAAACGCGAATCGCAGGAATGGCCTGTGTTGCGGAAGGATCGAGACATGAAAGTACGCGTCCTTCAGGTCGATCGCTGCAAACCAATCTAGGGGACGGACGCACTCGAAAATGCGTTTCTGCGTCAACATCTTGAACGGCAGCTTGTGAAGTGCACGGTTCAAAACTCGCAGATCCAAGATCGGTTGTAACCCACCGCTTTTCTTGGGCACAATGAAGTAAGGGCTGTAAAACCCCGACCTCATATCGGCTGGAGGGACCGGTTCTATCGCATCCTTCGTCAGCAGGACTGCAATTTCCACACACAGAACAGGGGCATCGACAGCTTTCACTGAAGTGAAGTGGACACCCCTGAATTTGGGGGGACGCCGGGCGAACTGAATCGCGTAGCCGAGTCTGACGGTCCACCGGAGCCACCGAGACGGACCGGGGAGCGCTAACCAGGCTCCGAGAGACCGTGCCAGTGGAACCAACGGGGCCACAATCGACGTACCCGCGGTGGGGCAGCGGGGAGTAGAGCTGGTGGAACACAGGGACCCGGCCCAGGGCCTGTGATGGCCTGGCCTGTGACGGCAGGGGGCGGGGCCCCACCGCACCTCTGGGTGTGTAGTGTAACACTCACCTGATTCCTCCTCGTGTGGAAGGAAACACAGGAACCCGGCTTGAGGCTTGTGACAGCCCGGCGTGTGACGACTTGAAGCGGGGACTGGAGTGCTACCACCCTTACCTGGTTCCACGAATGGGCAGGAGGGGTGCTCTTGGACAACCACCTGCCGCCTGGCGAGAGAGGAGGAGGGAAGCGATCCCGTGATGCACGGTTCACCACTCTCCTCCTCTTGAGACCCAGAGACACGGACGAAGCGGCATTGAGGAAACCGCTCTTTTATTGATGTTTTGGGTACCGCTGGCTGCTGGGCCAGCGGCGGAACAGAAACAAAACGAAACAAAAGATTCCCCACCCGGCCCTCCTCCGGGGGAGGGAGTGGTGCAGTCACCATCTCCCGATGAGCAGTCTCCTCCATCTCTGAGTCGCCCGTCTCAGGGCCTCTTGCACTTGCGCTTACCGCCAGGTTTGGCGGGGGCCTGGACGGGCTGGGCGACCTGTCTGCGACCGGCTCCACGACGCTGCCTGGTGGAAGGCTGCTGCGGCTGCGCGGGAGCGGGGGCGGCCGCAGAGGGGCGCCCACGGCGACAAGCAGGCTGAGGGGCTGCAGCCGGGGAGGAAGCAGCAGGTTTCCTCCGGCGCATGATGTGTTTGATCGCCTCAGTCTGCTTCTGTGCTGCCGAGAACTGCTGGGCAAAGCTCTCGACCGCGTCGCCGAAAAGGCCGGTCTGCGACACGGGAGCATTCAGGAACTGCACCTTTTCCTGCTCCTTCATGTCAGCGAGACACAGCCAGAGATGGCGCTCCTGGACCACTAATGTGGACATCGCACGACCCAGAGACTGTGCGGTCACCTTCGTCGCTCGAAGCGCGAGGTCCGTCGCAGCACGCAGCTCATGTAGAACCGCTAGGTCGTGACCACCCTCGTGCAGGTCTTTCAGGGCTTTGGCCTGGTGGACCTGCAGTAACGCCATGGCGTGGAGGGCAGAAGCCGCCTCCCCACAGGCTCTATAAGCACTGCCAGTTAGACCTGACGAATACTTACAGGCCCGTGAGGGGAGACATGGGTCACCCCGCAGAGTGGAAGCGGCTGTTGGACACAGTTGCATGGCCACAGACCGTTCCACCGAGGGGATGCCCGTGTACCCCAAAGCGGCCCCACCATCGAGGGTGGTGAGGGCGGAGGAGCCGCAAGATTTGTTTCGGGCAGTGAAAGGTGCCTTCCACGATCTTATAAGCTCCTCGTGCACTTCCGGAAAGAATGTATTTTTTAAAATAGCACTGGAGGGGGGCGCTGAGAACCAGCGCGACCCCCACCGAGAAACCACTCGTCCAGCCTCGAAGGATCGGGACGCGGTGGAGGATTCCACACGAGCTTGTTTATGAATGTAACCGACATTCTCGGCGGCCCGGGAAAGCATAGCCGTCATCTCTGGGTCTGGCTCGGACAACGCTACCACACCCGAAGGGGGCAACGCAGCCGAGTCGTCATCCCCGGAGAGAGAGAGCTCACCGTCCGATGCAGCGATCGACATCTGGTCGTCAGGGGGCGCACCAAAGGAAACGGGTGGTGTACCCCGCTCTGCAGAGGTCCCAGCCCGCTCCAACGGCACCCCCACCGGCTGCGGAGCGCTTGAGGGGTGAGGAACTCCTCTTGGGGAAGCCCTCACCGTAATCCTCAGATCACCTCTGACTCCACCGGATGCAGCGGCGCCCCGTTTTTTGCCGGGACGAACGCCGGATCGCGGCAGAGGCAGAGGGACTCCGCCATGTTTGACATAACGGAGTCTATTCCGCAACTCCGAGATGGTCATGTCCCCACAAGGAGAACATGAACCATCCACGAAAGCTTCCTCAGCGTGCTGAATGCCCAGGCACGTGAGGCAGCGATCGTGACCGTCCTGAGGCGCCAGGAAGCGACCACACCCAGAAACGCACGGGTGATAAGACATCTTTAAAAAGACGCGATCACCCGTGTTACTCTTTTAGAGAATTGCTCTTTTAGTGCTGAAGCACGCAGGGGAGCTGGCCACCGCACACTCCTGGTGTGACTGTCAGCAGAAGAAAAATTATCTCCCGCACAACGTGACCACCGCTGCTGCGCCGTAACGCCCGCACTCGTTCGCTGAACACTCTCTGTAGAAGGGCGAGCAGTAGGTCCAACTACCGCTTGGCTCCGAAGCGAAAGGATGAATTAATGCGGTGCACCTGCTGCCTCTTATACTCACGCGGTGATCAGCGGCAGCTGGATGCAATGATCGCATGCCAATGTCCATTGGCTCGTTTAGTTACACTCGAAGTGGATTGGTCTCTCTGGCGAGATCCCAATTTCGTCGGTCATCCGACGTGACTCGGAGTGACCGACTGAAAGGGAACTGTAAATACAATATCAAATACTATAGACTACATTTAAAATTATAATCAAATACTTTTACTGTACATGTGTACTTCTTTACTTCTACTTTAAAACATGAAAACTACTATTAAAACTTGTAATCCTTAATGTTATATATTTTATTTTATATATTTATATCTACAAGCAGATTTTTTCAAATATACTTTTAATGTTACACTACAAGTCACATTCATTGCAATTAAGTAAAAAAAAAATTACTAGTGAAAAAAATCTCAAAAGCATGGTAATTCTTTGCAAGAACGGCTCAGAAAAGTTATGCAAAAGTGCAGATGACCTGCTTTGATATGATTCTCATGAAATAACCATTCAGACTTGTTTAAGTGGGTCTGAAGGTTTCCAAATTGTTTTTGGGGCAACTCTACAATACTGAATTAAGTCAGAATGAGGGTGATTAAATGTGTCTGGATTGTGATGTCTTTTCCTCATGCAGACAGATGACTTGATGTGAACGGAGGGAGGCGTTTATCAGCGGATAGATTAATCAAGCAGTCTGATTTGGTTTGAGCTTCATTGAGCTGTCTCCTCTAATCAGCTGCTTTAGGCTGTGCAGATATGGAAGCTCTCTTCATGCTCTAGTCTCAGCCACAAACGACTTCAGAGACAATTAAATGCATATTTCACACAAAAATGGCAAAAACTCACTGAAGTTGTTTATTTATTTATGTCACTTAATTATTGCTTATTAATGTGGTATCATCAATTTCTGATTTACTTACCCTTAAATTCAGCATGAAGTAAAAAAAAATCACATTTAGCTGTTTCTAAATGCGTGTTATTGATCTTATTGTGAACATTTCATTCATGCATATAGATTAATTCATTCATTCATTCATTCATTCATTCATTCATTCACTCATTCATTCATTCATTTATTTTTACCTAAAAACCTTTTTCCGTGCAGTTACAATGAACAGGGACTGAAGTTTTCCAGCTTCAAAAAAAGACACAAAAGCACCATTAAAGTTTAAAGTGATCTATGCATGTTGTGTACTACAACCCCAAATCAGAAAAAGTTGGGACAGTATGGAAAACGCAAATAAAAAAAGAAAGTAGTGATTTCTAAATTTACTTTGACTTGTATTTCATTGCAGACAATATGAACACAAAATATTTCATGTTTTGTCTGGTCAACTTCATGTCATTTGTAAATATACATCCTTTCCTGTCATTCAGACCTGCAACACATTCCAAAAAAAGTTGGGACAGGAGCAATTTAGGGATAGTAATGAGGTAAATTGGTTAAATAATGATGTGATTTGAAACAGTTGATGTCAACAGGTGATTGTAATTATGATTTGGTACAAAAGCAGCATCCAAGAAAGGTCTAGTCCTTTAGGAGCAAAGATGGGCCGAGAATCGCCAGTTTGCCAACAAATACGTGAGAAAATTATTGAAATGTTTAAAAACAATGTTCCTCAAAGAAAGATAGGAAGAGATTTGGATATTTCACCTAATATTTCACATAATTAAAAGATTCAAGGAATCTGGAGGAATTTCAGTGCGTAAAGGACAAGGGCGCAAGCCTAAGCTGAACAACCGTGATCTCCGATCCCTCAGCCGACACTGCATCAAGAATCGTCATTCATCTATAAGCGATATCACCACATGGGCTCAGGACTACTTTGGCAAACCTTTGTCAAGTACCACAATACGTAGTTACATCCACAAATGCCAGTTAAAACTGTACTGTGCCAAAAGGAAGCCCTATGTTAACAGTGTCCAGAAGCGCCGTCGACTTCTCTGGGCTCGGAGGCATCTGGGATGGACCATCACACAGTGGAAACGTGTACTGTGGTCAGATGAATCAGTATTTCAGGTATTTTTTGGGAGGAATGGACGCCGTGTGCTCCGGACCAAAGAAGAAAAGGATCATCCAGACTGTTACCAGCAACAAGTCCAAAAGCCAGGGTCTGTCATGGTATGGGGTTGTGTCAGTGCCCTTGGCAAAGGTAACTTTCACTTCTGTGATGGCACCATTAATGCTGAAAAGTACATAGCGATTTTGGAGCACAATATGCTGCCTTCAAGAAGACATCTTTTCCAGGGAAGTCCATGCATATTTCAACAAGACAATGCAAAACCACATTCTGCACACATTACAAAGTCCTGGCTGCGGAGGAAGAGGGTACGGGTACTTGACTGGCCTGCCTGCAGTCCCGACCTGTCTCCAATAGAGAATGTGTGGCACATTTTGAAGCGCAAAATGCGACAACGAAGACCCTGTACTGTTGCCCACCTTAAGACTTGTTTGCAGGAAGAATGGGACAAAATTACACCTGAAACACTTCATCACTTGGTGTCTTCAGTCCCTAAACGTCTTTTAAGTGTGAAAAGGAATGGCAACATTACAAAGTGGTAAATGCTTTACTGTCCCAACTTTTTTTGGAATGTGTTGCAGGTCTGAATGACAGGAAAGGATGTATATTTACAAATGACATGAAGTTGACCAGACAAAACATGAAATATTTTGTGTTCATATTGTCTGCAATGAAATACAAGTCAAAGTAAATTTAGAAATCACTACTTTCTTTTTTATTTGCGTTTTCCATACTGTCCCAACTTTTTCTGATTTGGGGTTGTACATTCCAAGTCTGATGTAATGCAGTAGCTTTGTGTGAGAAACAGAGAAATTTACATTATTACCCATTCAAAATCTTGCATTTGGGAATGATAATGATGACACAATCATCTTCAAACATATCTTTGGCTGCAGTATAATCATGGTATGCAAGACAACCAAAACAGCAGTTATATCTGACCTGCAAGTCAACAAAATCTATGTCACTCAGTTCTGTAGATCTTGTGACGCATTTAAAGCACAGTGATGATCATTTCTCTCATTACAATTTTGTTCATGTTCCTGCATTGCAGCTATATGGAGGCATCAGTAGACCCTCATCACTCTCACACAGGAACATTAACTCAGCGCTCACAGTCATTCATCTCATCTGGCTTTGATTCATAACATAACAAAGCGCAGTTCACCGCCTAGCAAGCGGGTGGAGTAATTTAGCTGGAAATTATGGCACAATGTCTCTGCTCTCGTATTGATTGATGCTCTGCCCATTTTTCAAACCATCATTTTAGCTCGTTATCGTTCACGTCAGTCCAGCAAAGGTAAACAGATCTGTCAGAAAGTAATGAACTGAAAGGTGATGAGAAACCTCTGCCTCTCTGCTTCAATAATGAGTTTTACCATTTTGAATACTGTTCTTTCTTATTTCCACATTTGCTTTTTTGCATTAAATGTTTGTTGCGTTGTTTTTAGAATCACTGTGGGTAATGTGGTACTTTCTGGTAGTATTAAAAAATCTGTACAAAATAGTTAACATAAATTAAAAAGAACAATACTTTTACAACATTTATTAATCTTTTTAAATGTTTATTTCTATGTATACTACAGTTTGTTTCGTTTGCTAACATCCATTTGTCCAATCTGTAGTCACATTTTCAAAACTCTAAACACAATTAGCACAACATCAGTCTGTTGTGACCATACCATTAGCACAATTTGTGTTGTTTTCACACAATATGCAGTCAATAACCATTTTTCTAAAATGCTTACATGTTCTTTTCATACAAGCTTACCCAAAAGTCATATTTACTTTTTAGTCATATTTACAGATGCTTAAACACAGCATGTCAGAATTGAAGACCTAATGTTCCAAACCTTAAATATAGTATAACACTTCTACTTCTGCTACAACAGCAGCTCAAAAGTATTGAAAAAATCTCTCTATATAGAATATTGTAACAACTGATAAGCACTTTTAAGTAACAGATCACTGAAATATTTAGAAATAGCAGATTCCAGTCTTAGTTGGAGGAATAGTCAGGTGTTGAAGCTCTTTCCATTACATTAACAACATAGAGTAAAAAAGACCTCTTTGAATTAGTTTTGTGGATGCAGAACAACACAAAGAATCAGAAAGAGAAAAATAATGCCTGGGAGAGGGAGAGGAATAGTTGTAGGAGGGAGAGGAGTAGTTGGATCAGAAAAAGGGAGAAGAGGTAGGGGAGAGGAGTGAGAATATGTGATGGACTGTGCATTTTTAATGTTTGTTTGTTTTTTCCCCTTACACATGTGGAACCTATGAAAGCTTATTTCTGCCATGGAATATAAAGGGTAAAGGGTAATTGTGACTTTATCTCAGAATTCTGACTTTTTTCTTGCAATTGTTTTTTAATTTACAGTATCTCACAATTCTGATAAAGTCTGAATTGCAAGATGTAAACTCGCAATTCCAATATAGAAGTCTGAATTGTGAGATAAAAAGGTCACATTACTGGTCATTACTGTTTTTACTTTTTTATTCTGTGACGGAAACAAGCTTGCGTAGTAACCAAAGGATGTTGTAATTTTTGTTGATCACTGGCATTAGCTACCATGGGGGCACCATCCACATCCACACTCACCCACTGGAAAGCAATTTCAATCAAGGTTCCAATTGAATTTCTGCAAAGGGTACCCTAATTTTTTCTACTGTACATTCTATAAGTAATGACTCATTCAACTTTAGATACACTGAACAAAAATATAAATGCAACACTTTTGTTTTTGCCCCCATTTTTCATGAGCTGAACTCAAAGATCTAAGACTTTTTCTATGTAGACAAAAGGCCTATTTCTCTCAAATATTGTTCACAAATCTGTCTAAATCTGTGTTAGTGAGCACTTCTCCTTTGCCGAGATAATCCATTCACCTCACAGGTGTGGCATATCAAGATGCTGATTAGACAGCATGATTATTGCACAGGTGTGCCTTAGGCTGACTACAATAAAAGGCCACTCTAAAATGTGCAGTTTTACTGTATTGGGGGGGTCCGAAAACCAGTTCTGGTGTGACCACCATTTGCCATCTCCTTCGCATAGAGTTGATCAGGTTGTTGATTGTGGCCTGTGGAATGTTGGTCAACTCCTCTTCAATGGCTGTGCGAAGTTGCTGGATATTGGCAGGAACTGGAACACGCTGTCATATACGCCGATCCAGAGAATCCCAAACATGCTCAGTGGGTGACATGTCCGGTGAGTATGCAGGCCATGCAAGAACTGGGATGTTTTCAGCTTCCAGGAATTGTGTACAGATCCTTGCAACATGGGGCTGTGCATTATCATGCTGCAACATGAGGTGATGGTTGTGGATGAATGGCACAACAATGGGCCTCAGGATCTCGTCACGGTATCTCTGTGCATTCAAAATAACATCAATAAAATGCACATGTGTTCGCAGTCCATAACATACGCCTGCCCATACCATAACCCCACCGCCACCATGGGCCAATCGATCCACAACGTTGACTTCAGCAAACCGCTCACCCACACGACGCCATACACGCTGTCTGCCATCTGCCCTGTACAGTGAAAACCGGGATTCATCCGTGAAGAGAACACCTCTCCTAAGTGCCAGACGCTATCAAATGTGAGCATTTGCCCACTCAAGTCAGTTATGACGACAAACTGCAGTCAGGTTGAGACCCCGATGAGGACGACGAGCATGCAGATGAGCTTCCCTGAGACGGTTTCTGACAGTTTGTGCAGAAATTCTTTGGTTATGCAAACCGATTGTTGCAGCAGCTGTCCGGGTGGCTGGTCTCAGATGATCTTGGAGGTGAAGATGCTGGATGTGGAGATCCTGGGCTGGTGTGGTTACACGTGGTCTGCGGTTGTGAGGCCGGTTGGATGTACTGCCAAATTCTCTGAAACGCCTTTGGAGACGGCTTATGGTAGAGAAATGAATATTCAATTCACGGGCAACAGCTCTGGTGGACATTCCTGCAGTCAGCATGCCAATTGCATGCTTTCTCAAAACTTGCGACATCTGTGGCATTGTGCTGTGTGATAAAACTGCACATTTTAGAGTGGCCTTTTATTGTGGCCAGCCTAAGGCACACCTGTGCGATAATCATGCTGTCTAATCAGCATCTTGATATGCCACACCTGTGAGGTGGATGGATTATCTCGGCAGAGAAGTGCTCACTAACACAGATTAGGACAGATTTGTGAACAATATTTGAGAGAAATAGGCCTTTTGTGTACATAGAAAAAGTCTTAGATCTTTGAGTTCAGCTCATGAAAAATGGGGGCAAAAACAAAAGTGTTGCATTTATATTTTTGTTCAGTGTAGTATGTTGCCAAGAATGAACACAATGTAAAAATGTAAAAACACAATGTTAAAAATGTAAAATGGTTTTTAGATGAAGCTAAACTGAAGGCTAAATTACAAAAAAAAAAACTATGGATTTTTATATTGTCTATTATATGCAGGTAGAACTGAGACATGACAAGTAATGCAGTTTTTGTAATGCCATTAATTGTTATCATTTTGACAGTCTATGCACTATGATTGACTGTTTGTTCCTATTGGATAGAAAACCAGTGCCAATGTTTTGACCGAATGACTCGATTTTGAATCGGGTTTGCTGTGTTTTGATAGAGTTAGTATATGTAGAATAAGGTATTCAGCATTTTGAAATGTTGAGTTTGTATTTATTTAACAAAATGTGGTTTTGGCCATAAAATTAACTAATTGGCTAATTGTGTGATGTAGGTGTGTTGCTGTGTTAAGAGTTTAGAAAAAGTACTTTAAGTATTGGTAAACGCTTGTTAGCAATTGAAAAACTGTAATACATTACTTTAAACATTAAAGTTAAAAATGTATTAATATAAGGAACATTGTCGCTGCCAAAAGCCTCATAGGGCAGCGCATCGACATGCAGCATGGTCGCGCTTTAGTCTTCCCGAGTTCGAGTCCCAGCTGGCGGACCTGTCCCGATCCCACTTCGTTTCTTGTCCTCTCTACACTATCCTATCAAATTTAAAAACGATAAAAGTAAATCTTTAATATAAGGAAGGTTAACGTTAGTTATTAGCATTATAAGCTAACATTGAAGAATAACACCTTTTTCAAATTCATGACCAGTGATCTGATTTGTGAATTTTCGAAAAAAAAAAGTTCCATTATAATCAGTGACACATTTTAAACTGCTAAACTAGTCTCTTATTTACATTTTGTTTTCACTGTTATGATAAAAGTATGAGATTGCAAAAAAAACAACCTTCGTTACAATACAACCTTTGATGCAAAGAGAGTAGTTAATCTTGATGGCTGTTATAGTAAAAATGCAGAGTTCCACAATTAATGCTCATTGCATATACAAAGATGTTAGCCAATCATATTAGCAGGCGTTTATTTTGAAGTCTCAAAGCAGGCACGCTAATTCAAAAAGTGTGTTCTTTGGATAAATCTATCTGCTTATTGATTAAATGTACATGTAAATCAGAGGGCTATATTTATATCTTTAGACCATTTACCAATGGTCCTTTAGACCTTTTATCAACCATTTATCAATGGTTGATTATCAGATTGAGATAATCAATCTCGGATTGATTATTGCAATTCTCTTTTAGTTGGCATTCCTGAAAAGCAATTTCATCGATTACAGTTAATTCAGAATTCAGCAGCTAGGATAGTTACTAACTCACGTACTTTTGACCATATATCTCCAGTTCTTTTTCAGCTGCATTGGCTTCCTGTTCGTTATCATGTTCATTATAAACTTTTACTTCTTACATACAAAGCTCTTCATAATTTGGCACCTCATTATCTTTCAGATCTTCTCCATTTGTATACTGCTTTGCGCTCTTTGAGATCATCTTCTGCAGACTTATTGTCTGTTCCAAAGTTCAAGATGAGTTCCTTTGGTGGTAGGGCTTTTAGTTGTGCAGCGCCGAAGTTATGGAACTCTTTACCTTTGCACATTCGCCAGCTGGACTCAATTTCCCATTTTAAAGTTCAGATAAAAACGTATTTGTTTAGAATAGCTTTTAATGATTTGCTTGTTTAATGTGTTAAATGTTATAATGCTTGTGTTTTATGTTTTGTATTTTACTGTACGGTGTCCTTGAGTGTTTTGAAAGGTGCCTATAAATAAAAGGTATTATTATTATTAGTATTATTTATATCTAAATTATTACAATTTTTGACTACTAAAACTCCAAGATTATAAGCACACCGTTTCAAAAAATCATTTCATGACCTCTTGAAGACATACAAACCCACTTTATATGAAATATCTTTAACTGCTATTAACATTTAAACTAATCATTTGACACAATGCACTATAATTGTGTACATGTATTTACGTTGTACGTACATTCAAAAATAGCTCCATGTAATTACATCTATAATTAATTTCTATAATTACGTCTATAATTGCCCACTCTTAAACCTAACCATACCATCGAAGCTGTCCTCAAACCTTAACCCTATCTCGCCTCAGTAGCAACAAGTGACATTTTTTCTTTTGATAAAAATACACAATAGTTAAATGAAGACACATAATATAAAGTGGGCGCAACAAATACAATTGAAAACCTCTCTCTGCTCATGAAATAGTCATGTAGACCAGGGGTTTTCAACCTGTGGGGCGCGCCCCCCCAGGGGGGCGCCAGCATCTGTCAAGGGGGGCGTGAGCATCAATTAATTCAGAGACATTGCCTTGAAGATTTATGAATACGAGCTTTCAAATCTTAAGCCATCCGCTAGGGGGCAATCTGACTCCCGCTGTTAGGCGACAGTGAGAATGGTGTAAAATGATTTACGGTTAGTCGTGTCGGAAATCCAACCACGGATTGTCATGTTGTTATCTCAGAAACAGGCTCAGCCATCACATTGAATCAGGTAAACTGGTTATATATTTATGTTTCAGTATAATTACGCACGCTATACCAGGCAGGGGTGGTTCTAAACCCTTTTTAGGTGGGTTTCAGCCCCCCAAAACTATCTTAACGATCAGGCCAGTACTGCTTCCTCAAGAAAGTTTTTGTGGCTGTCTTGAGGAATATCCTCGTAAGCACAGTCGGTTGTTTCAAGTGAACGTAAACAGTAAAGTAAATATCAAATGTACATCAGTATAACGGATCCGTGCATTTCTTATGTAAATAATGTTAATCAAAAAGAGCAAAAGAAAAATAATTTTTCTTAGAAGTGAAATTAGACAAACTTGGGGGGGCGCATGTCCTAAAAGGTTGAAAACCCCTGATGTAGACAGCGTGTGACAGTGATGCAGTGTGGAAAAACTACAGTCTTCCTATTAATAAATGAAGCTGTTCATGCTGCAAACTGTGTGACATCTACACAGGGGTTTAGTCATCGAATGCAGACTGTGTCGAGGGGACAAACACTTCAGAATAGCACTTCAAATTTGAAAAACACCTGCGGCACCATTCTGGAAGAGAAAGAGTCTCAGCCAGCTAACAGAGGAAAAAAAAAGAAGTAGCCTAACATGTTCCTCTATATAATAACTAAATATATTAGTCCTTGAAGCAAAATGAAATCAATAAAATACACTATATACTTATGTAATAATGAATAATATATTTAAATATATTTAGCCAAATTTATGCTAAATATACTGTATGTTGTAAACAGCCTGTCTTAATGAAGTATTTTTTTTTTTAATTGAAAATAAAATTATTTTAAACCTTCGAATGCCAAAATATATTGGAAAAATGTACTTCAAATGGGCAAGAAAATGCATTTCCAATTTTGGAATTTCCAAGTCCATTTTGGGTCTACTGATCATATATTTTTGGCAATATACAAAAATAAATGTGGCAATACTTTTTTTTTTTTTTTATCAAATGTGCAATGGAATTAAAAACTTTATGAAGAGAAACCTGAACAGTAGGAAATGTGGGATATGACACGGTTTGTCACCATTTTAATATGATTACACGGCTCCCCCGTGGCTCACCTGCGGTGAAATCATAAATGTATGTAAAGACTTTGGCCCTGCCACAGTCAGTTAGAGAAAGGAAAGAGCACTGCTCTGGCCATCATTGGCTGATTATTTGATCTTCGTTAAAGTGTCAGAAGCACTTAGCTGGCAGAGCCACAGAAAGCAGGGCCCATAGTTACTATTTGGAACATTAGCTATTACTTGATTTCCAAGGACAGGCCAGAAATTGAATTTTTTAATGCTGAGTTGGCGCAGAATATGTTTTCCCTTTTTTTTTTTTTTAAAGAACTTTCCACAACTCATCAATCAAAGTCAGAACGTCACAGCTGATGCAGCTCATACTGAACTAATCTATAAATGAATCAATGATACAGGTAATTTATTTACACAGGCAAAGCCTTTCTCTCCCTCGGGCTTCTCCGTCCATGGACCACTTGCTTCCATCACAGAAATCTAGTGCTCTGGTAGTAAAACTCTGACAAAGGAAAACAAATAGAACACTTGGATTTCTTCATTGCCTTCAAGGAAACATAGACTATTTTGAAGAAATAGGATCACATTCAATCCAGGAAATAAAAGCTCTTGACGTCCCTCTGATAGGGTTAGTTCATCCAAAAATGAAAAATCTGTTACCATTCACTCACCCTTATGTTGTTCCAAACCCATTCGTTCATCTTCAGAATGCAAATTAAGGTATGTTTAATGTACTCTCCTCATTTTTTTGTCCATCCATTGAAAATAATCAAAGGAAGCTCAAGCGTACATGCTTTAAGTGTTCCAGTGCATCAAGCAAGCATCAAGTTTGAGCTTCCATTGACCATATTTAATGTTCACTACGTATGTGCGTTGATCAATTATGTGAATAAAAGCCTAAATTAAATCTGTTCATCATATGAAGTGATAATTTCTCTGAAAAAGACTTGGATTAAACTGCTCGATTCATGTGGGTTACTTTTATCATTTCTTTTTGAAACTATACTTTCAATGGATGGACAAAAATGATGAGGAAATATTAAAATATCTTCATTTGTGTTCTGAAAATGAACAAAGTCTTATGGGTTTGGAGCAACACAAGGATAAGTAAATGATGACAGAATTGTCATTTTTGTGTGAACCCTTTAAGATCTGCCTTGAATCATCTTTGCCATCATGAATCATCTTTGCCAGGCCATCTTGCAGTAAGCGGCTGTCATTCATCGTTCCTCATCCCACTGTTCTGTCCTCTACCTCCCTTTGGCTGTAATAGACTCTCTCATTTTGATTCTGTCTGCCTGCCCCCATTATGATTGTACTAAAGCAGCTATATAATTGCATAATTAGTGGAGCCCATTGATCTGCCTCTCTAGGAGTCTAAATCAAACAGATACATCATCGACATTACTCAACACTCGCAATGAGAAATTAAACTGAGCTAATGCCTGCTGTGGTCTAAACCATCTGGTTCCATTTTAATGGCCCACCCCTGTGTCCTTAGCCTAAGCAGCCACGCGGAGCCTGACGTACACTGAGTGTGTGCACACTGAATGCTGTTAAGCAAACAAGAGTGTGATTGGTGGAGTAAATGTATTTTAACCTTGATAGGAGTCAAGCAGCTCAAGCAGACCAGCACCCCCCAGTGTCAAAACTCTCAGTGCCGTCAGAGTTCGATGAGCAAAAACAACCACCCTGTGCTGAGGGATACGTACAGAATTATAATGATGCTGTAGGTTAAATCATTTGCATTACAGTTGTTTTTAATCCCCATTTCCTAGTGTATTTATTAACATGAATAACCCCACCAAAGACCTGACTAGAGAGCCAAAAGATTTATTTTATCTGGAGAAAAGAGAAAGCATATATAAGCTGTTCCAAAACCTAGTGAGCTGTCTACTTTGACAGTATTTTAAGGCATCATGGGCACACTACTGACGTAAATACTGTTCCAAAAGGTGGGGTTGCGCTTATTCTTCACATAGCAATGCCAGATTCTAATGCATTGGGTTCATTTGAAAAAAATCGAATTCAATCCTAATATTTCTGAATTGTGTTTATTATATTTAATTTAGTATTCAATTAAAAATGGGCCAATTTACCAAATATTTAACTGCTAACATTTAATGCTTCTGAGAGTTTTATGCTTATTTTATTAGGTTCGTATCATGCTAACATCAATGTCTATTTGAACTGTGAGTAACACTTTAGTTTCTGGGACAATTCTCACTATGGTTTAGCTTATTAGAATGTGTGTTACTAGCATATTGCCTGTTTATTAGTACTTATAAAGCATATATTAATGCCTTATTCTTCTCAACCATATTTAGATCCCTTAACCCTACCCCATACCTAAACTTAACTATTAATAAGCAGCAAATAAGGAGTTTATTGAGGCAAAAGTCATAGTTGATAGTTAGTTATTGAGAATTGGTCTCCATACTAAAGTGTGACTGAATTGTCAAGTCTAATGGCTATTTGTGTGAAAGAAAATAATTGATTCATCCATTAGTCAATAATGCTGGAGATTGACCTGTTTGAGCTGAGCTGAAGTCACAACAATGAATGAACACTTTGCTTTTTGTTAGCGGCTTCATTGACTTCATTGACATAAATACACAACATAAATGTGATATTACAACTTTCTGCACAAAATGGAGCTAACGCACAAGTGAACTGGAATTAAAAAAGAAAAAAAAAACTGTAGAAAAGTGGAAAAGAGACTGGTAATTTTCTGCCAGGATATTATCCGTTAAGTTTATGGACACTTTCTTTAACCCTAAAACATAACACAATACAAATGCATTACTAGCTTAAACAGTGGAGCATGGTGCAACACTGAGATCATGGTATTCCTAGTGAATGCATGAACTGATCAAATGTACAACTTGCAATGCAAGTCACTTTGGATAAAAGCATCTGCTAAATGCACAAGTGTAAATGTAATGCAAATATGTAATTCAAACTAAGGTATAACACCTGTGAAAAATCAATACAGAAACTACTGTTAACACACCACATTGGGCCCTGTTTTTACAAACTTTTCTTCTAGTATAAGTAATGTGCTTGTCAGAATATTTAAGTCATATTGTAAATATGCACTTTCTGTAACAATTCACTAAAGCACAGACAAGGAATGTCTAGAGCATGAAGAATTTGCAATATTACAATAGTGTGTTCGTTGTAATGTTATTTCATAACATGCTTTGTTAAATAATATATAAAATGTTGGAATATTTGGTTAATTTTGAATGTTCTTGTCAATTAAAATGGTATTTTTGTTGACTAATTTTAGATGTCATTTTAGTTTGAGTAAAATAAATAAATAAATATGATAAAATATTGACAAAATTTGAAGAGTAATGTCAAAAAAGGGTCTAAAACAAAGACTGTAAACATGAAGACTGGTGTCACGTCAACAGATGTGCCCTGTGTAGGCAGCTTGAAAGAAAACAAGAAAAACAGACAGCAAAGAGATGATGTGGTGAGATGTAATGTTATATTCATATGTAGTGTGTGATGCAGCTGCCAGCATGTATTTTCATAATAACTCTCTTGTTCTCTTTGTGTGTTGTCTGTGGGAGGTGACCTCTGCTCTCATTCAGCTCTTAATTAGATTAACTCTCGCACCTTCTGTTTCAGCCATATCACATGCAGTTGATGCATACATATCAATAAACGTGGGATTTTTTTATGCTTCTGTGCAACAGTTACCCTGTTTCAAAAGACGAGCTAGACTGCTGTAAAAGATCAATTCAGTAGGCACCTGCCTAATATTTGAACAGCTTTACGAGACTGCGCAGAGTGATTGACTTGTAAAACATGGAGTTTCACTGTATTCACTGAGAATTATGGGGGTTGTTAATTGTATCGGTACACAGAGGTTGAGAAAGAAGCCCTGATCAAATACCCATGAGGTTTATGTTTCCATTGAATCACGGTTGAGTGCCTTGAAGACTGACGGGAAATGTGTGTGTGTGACTTGGGACTGATTATCAGAGAGCTGATGTGTATAATCATATTCAGTGCATTCAATACGATATCTGAACATTGTTGCTCTTTGGTACAATGTGCAGGGTCCACAATTAACACAGCCAATATTTTGTAAAAAATTGGCTTCGACGAGGATATAAAAATACTTGCCAGTTGTCCTGCAACCACAAAACTGCAGCATAATATGCTTTTATTATAATGTAATCATTATATGACCATCGCTTATGTACATCAGGCTGAATCAAAAACATTTACAAATGTTTCTTCTCAGAATTGTAAGTTATGAATTCAGATTTCCAAGAAAAAAAAGTTGATTGTTTTTTAATTTTTTTTTAATGTAATACTTGTAATACATACATAAATACAATGTAAAATATGGTTTCATGGTCAGTAGGAAAATGTATTTCTCCATTTCACCTCATTTGACCCTGACAGTGTGTTATCACTTTTTACATTTTAAGTTTTCAATACATGTACTTACATTTACATTTAAATTTAATCATTTTGCAGATGCTTTTATGGAAAGCAACTTACAAATGAGGACAATAGAAGTAATCAAACCAACAAAAGAGCAACATAATGAAAGTGCTATGACAAGCCCTAGTCTAACGCAGTAGACTAAGATTTTTGTTTTGTTTTTTAATAATGAATAGAAAGAATAAAAAGTAAATAAAATACAAATAGAATAGTTAGTTTTAGAGGGTCAATTTATTATTCTTTTATGTAATAAATAAAAAGAAAACAAGTCAATAGAATAGAAAAAGTATAGAGGACGCTAGTGTTAGAGAGTCAAGTTGTTTTTTTATAAATAAAAAGAAAACAATAGATAGAATAGAAATAGAATAGAGAGTGCTTGTGTTAGGGGGTCAAGTTTTGCTTGTACTTGCCATAGATATATAGATAGATATATAGATAGATAGATAGATTACTCTGACTTTGCACGTGTCTGTGTGGATGATCTTGTGTATCTGAGCAGTGTGTATACAGTATGTGTGTTTTCAGCTTTATGATGGACAGCCATGGCTGTATAATAAAGCATCATGTTCTTTAATGTGGCTGCTTGGGGCAGGCTTTCCTGTGGCTAGCCGGCTCGCGCTCTGGGTTCTGACAGCAGGTGGTGAAAAATGAGCCGCACGGTCGACCTTGATCAGCATTGCTGATAACTATAAATCACAGAGAAAACAGGCAGGAGGCATTGGTGGTTTGGTTATATTACAGCCTGTCTGCTTTAGAGAAGGAAGGGGAACGTGGCAGGCCTTCCCTAAGGATACATGTCTCAGATCAGGATATGTGAAGAAACATCGGTCCAATTCAAGAGGCTCAGGATGTGATTTACACCGATTCAGTTATGCATGGGGTAATGCCTTTGTGAGGTCAGATGTTGGAGTCAGTTTTGGTCTCTTCATTGGTGGTTATTTCACTTGAAAATTTAATCCATGAAAAAATAAAGTGGATTTTTTTTTTTTATATTTACTTAAGTAGGCTATAACAAGATTAACTTAATCCTAAATTAAATGTAACAATTAAATGTAAAATATTACTTTATATCTGCATCCAACTGCAGTAAATGAATGTCTGCTGTCTATCATTTTTCCTATGCAAAGAGCACTAATGATTATGATGAAAATGTGGAACCAGGCCAGTGAAGCACGGCATCTGGACGGGACCCAACGTGATGTGTTTAAAGCTTGTTCTCCATTGAGTATCAGTCTTTGCTTCAGTGGAACAGAAATCTAAAATCAATGGAACAGAGGTTCATGCATCCACTGACTCTACTTGTATATATTTATGTAGAAAAAAACAGCAGTATAGTGTTGTTTAATGTATTTTTTACTGTTAACAAACTTCATATTTTATATTTGTTTGATATTTTACATGCACATACTGTATGTTTGCTGTATTTTTGAGGAATTTGAGGGTTTTAGGAAACTTGTTTTCCTTATATCACTGCAAATGTTAATAAAAAATATAATAAAATTGGTTTAAGATACTTTTGTAGGTGATGCAGCCTTAATATAATAATGCTAATATTATTATGTCAATGTAAATATAATGAACTATTTGCATTAACAGTATTTTAATGCGTTAACCAGTTAATATAATTAATACATAAAAGGTTAATCGCAATAATAGCAACTATCAATAGATTTGAGGGCAGCCAATAACTAATAGGACACAGATACAGTATGCAACAACTGTGATGTGATGTGACTTATTTAATGCTTCTAAATGCCAAGTTAATTCAATTATACAATTTAAATTAACTTTTATTTAACATGTAATCAATTGTGACGTTTTAGACAGTAGATAAAAACTTCCCCTTGCATTTGTTTAGTCATCCAAATGTATTACATGAAAAGCAGTATTAATAAAATGGACAAGTAAACAACAACAGTGCACACAGTTGTGCAGTAGTAACCATAGTGTGTGTCCATTAGCAATCGTGTTTTCTCACAAAAAGTCAAGATCAAGCTAATTCCACATACAGTGCACAGTCAGTGTGACATTAACTGCAGCCAATAGCACATTGAGCTTAGAAATATTGTTCTGTCATATTTTCAAGTTTTGCAAGGTGGAATTACACCATAAAGACATTCAAGTATTCAAGGGTTTTGTAAAAATAAGATCTGCGTATTTGAGAAAGGAAATTTTCTTGCTAGTTGCCTTTTTACTATGAGATAAAACAGTTAAAAGTGACAAGGATACAGAAGTCATAGTTTAGTACTAAATTAAATCAAATGCAAATAGCACATGGTATTTAAATTGTACAAGACTACTATTGTTTTATCATGGTGTATGTTCAAAAAGCAGTGACAATGCTATAGGCTGAAGTTCAGTGAATTGAATGACATCAATCTCAATTCTGTATGATGTAACACCAGGATCGGTGGATCACCTTTAAATTGAAAGCGTTTTGAATCATTTATAACTGCATTTCTTTTTATGTCTGTCCTGAGCCCGAGGGCAGCTGAGGTTTAAGGTGGATTTACTGCACAGCACATTTCCATTCTTCTGTGGCTCACTTTGTTTCTCCAGCCCTAGCAGACACCCCTTGCAGCAAATTACCTGTACAAGAAGAAGAAATCAATATAATCAGGAGCAATTAAGCAGGAGCTGGAGTCGAAAGAAAAAGAGGCACTAGTTACGTAATCACCAGATTTCGTTCCCTGCTCAGTGTGAAGTGTCTTTTAGCACAGCACAGTTGGTAAGAGTACCGAGTGTGTGCTGTCACATGTATTCAGAACTGATTTGTGTAAGAAATCTCCTACCGAGGTGTTTTCAGGAAAAATGCTGGGTACTGCAAAGTCAGCACAACTTTGACAAGCAGTCATTTTTCCACAAAGGTGCTGTCAGTTGAATGTTGAACATGGGTCCAACTTCATTTCAAGGGTCTGATAATGGTTTGCAGGTATTTTAGAGCATAACTCATGGTCCAGAAAAATCCATGCCAAACAAATGAACCAAACTGCAAAATACAAATTTTCAGTAACACTTTATAAAATACCATTTCTCACTATTAATTAGCATGCATATAACTAGCATAATGGCTTTTTGTAGTACTTATAAAGGCACTTATAAAGTACTTATAAATGCCTTTTTCTGCATTTCCATATTTTAGATCCCTAATGCTACCCTATACGTAAACTTAACAACTGATGGCTGTTGTTGTTGTTGATTAAAATTGTTATTCAATAAATAATACTTTATATAAATAATAGTTGTATTTAATTATAGTACTTAGTATTGGGAAACAGTGTGTGATCCTGATGGTGATTTTAGTTACATTGTTCTGCCATTAGATGACAATAAGGGACTGTTTTTATGAGCGAGTCTGCAGTAAAGGCTTTTATATTGAAAGAGGCTGAAACATGGTTGTAAACAAAGAAGTTATTTTTACTTTCAACAACACCTTGTAAGACGCAGCTAACAAATGCACTAAGCAGCGCTAGAGCTGCACGATTCTGGATAAATTGAGAATCACAATTTTTTTTCTCAAATAGAGATCACAATTCTCCCACGATTCTGAACTAAACAAAATAATGTGTGACAAAATATTAATTGCTTCAGTCTATTTAAAAGTGTTTAATTTAAATGAATTATTAAACATTTTAATATATAATACAGTATGGCCAGGTTTCACAGACAGGGCTTAGACTAAGCCAGGATTAGATCATAGTTCAATTAAGACATTTAAGCAATTTTTATAAACATGCTTAGAAAAAAACATTACTGGTGTGCATCTTGAGACAAAACAAAGGCACTGATATATTTTAAGATCAGTCAATGTGAGTTTCTTTCAGTTGAAACAGCTCAGATTTACATTTTTGTCTAGGACTAGGCTTAAGCCTTGTCTGTGAAACCCGGGGTATATGTATTTAAAATATAGTGTATTTAATACACCAACTTTTAGAATTAAAATTATGAAAAATTGGTTTGTATTAATGATTCAATGACTCACTCATACCTCACTTGTTTCATTAATGGATGAATCAGTGTTTTTGAATCTCGAATGAATGATTCAATAACAAATACATTTTTTAACAGTCACTTGTCGCCACCTAGTGGCGAAATGATGCAATCGACACAAACGTTATTTGAAGCGCCAGTTGCTTTCAAAAGATGAGTGGCTCTATTTTGATCGCTACCATAGACATCAATGTTTGTAGCCGAACTATAAACTTTTATCCCAGTATTTCTATGAATGACTGTAAGACAGAAATAATACTGTGTAGTTGAAAAGACTGTTTGTGAAGCTTTTTCTTACCTAAACATGTTAACTATCTGCTCTCTGGATCAGCAGCAGCGCGAATGCAGATTTGAATGTTCCGGTATGATTTTCTCAAAGTTTTAATAGACACGGGCGAATCGTTGTCATTCAGAAATTCGATCGTGTGGGTATTTGAATCGAGATCGCGATCTTTTAACAATTAATCGTGCAGCTCTAAGCAGCGCTATCATCAGAAATCACCCTTAACAAATGAATGGATAGTAGGGCCTACGACAAAGATATTGCTTTCCTCAGTGGACATTCAAACTAATATTTTATTGTGAATATGAGATTGAGCTGAAGAATTAATGCTGTATCAGATGCATGTAATCACACCCCTGCTCAGTCCATCTCTCTCTCTCTCTCTCAAAATACTCTACATAATACAGTGAGCTTGTAATACAGTAAACAATAAGCTTTCAATGAAGCAACTCAACGTTTCTTCGTTACTAATTCTAAAGTGACATTTTTTCGAATTAGTAACGGTGGTTTGGGCTCAGCTGTTAAACTGTCAAACTGAGATTTGAATCCATGGTGGAAGGAAATGAGGGTTTTTTAAAGACACTCCGTTGTTGTTTCTTATGTATTTACACACTCGTGCCGTCGAACTGTTGTATAAACACAATGGGCCCTATCATACACCCGGCACAATGCAGCGTAAGGCGCAACGCAGGTGTTTTTTGCTTGTTTCAGCCCGACGCAGTAATCATTTTCACATCCTGCGCCACGTTGTTTAAATAGCAAATGCATTTGCACCCATTTGTGCACTCATGGGCGTGCTGGTCTGAAAACGAGGTGAAAACGCATTGTTGGCGCATAGCTATTTTGAGGCAACTGAAATAGACCACGCCATTGACCAACTAAAACCTGGTCTAAAGTCACAGTATTTTTTTTTTGTTGTTGTTGTTGTTATTTAAAGAGCGTGTTAGTAATATGTGCCTATAGGCAGATCCACAACGCACGTACACTTTGCTTATTACACACACAGGGAAGTGCAGCAGTCTCATTTATTCCATGGTCTGAATAATGGATTCTGATTGGCTGGCAGGTATGCAGTAAAACCGTTTAATGCATAGGTAGTTCCAAGTCAGTTTAATCATCGTTCTATATTAATGCGCTGCTTTAATTGATGCACACAAACCCACACACACAGAGAGAGAGAGACCGAGAGAGAGAGTGAGAGAGAGAGAGAGAGAGAGAGAGAGATTGCAGATTGCACATAAACTTGTCAACGCTTCCCCACGATTTTTATTAATAAAATAGCTTAGATACTAGATCACTACATTATATTCCTCAGCAACGAGGTAGTAAATTAGCTGTTTTTGAAGTAATTAATTGTTTGTAGAGAGAGACGTGCAGGCACAGCATGCAGGTAACGTAACGCACACACAACTGTCATCTCTCTCTCTCTCTCTCAATTCAATTCAAATGAGCTTTATTGGCATGACTGTGGAATAGCACAATGTTGCCAAAGCAATAAACAGCAAAAAAGTTATACAAGTTATCACTCTTCTATATTAATACGCTGCTTAAATTGATGCACAAACCCACACACAACACTCGCACAAACACACACACACACACACACACACACACACACAGAGAGAGGTCTGAGATCGCAGATTGTGCTGTGAAAGCGCAGATGCAGGTAACACACAAACAACATCTCTCGCTTTCTTTCTCTCTCTCTCTCTCTCTCTCTCTCTCTCTCTCGATCAATCGACAATTAATTCAAATAAATGATATAAAATAATTCAAATAATTCAAATAAATGTGATCTTACCACACTATTTCATCTCTGTGTCTGATTTGAAGCGGGCAGAATGCTAGCGCTAACGAGCCATAAATGACGGAAACAAATTTTACCCTCCATTTTTACCCTTCAGGTCAAATATTGCACTGCAAACATCATTAATAGCTTTAAATTGTCAATGCTGGCAATTGACCATGGTATAAGCAAAAACAAAACCACAAACAAAACCTACAAAACCACCACTGGCTCTGCACCTCTTTACCTAAATTCATAACTTCAGACTTATGTGCCCTCTAGAAGCTTGCATTCTGCAAGTGAACGTCACATTATTGTGCCGTCACATAGAGGCACAAAATCACTTTCACAGACTTTTTCATTAACTGTTCCCTCCTGGTGGAATGACCTGCCCAACTCAATCCTAGCAGCTGAATCCTTAGCCATCTTCAAGAATCGGCTAAAAGCACATCTCTTCCATCTTTATTTGACCCTCTAACTCTAGCAATCTCTATTCTAGTTCTCTTCTTAAAAAAACAAAACAACTTGCCCCTTTTAGACATATTCATTTACTAACTACTTGTTTTCTTAAAAAAAAAACTCTCTAACACTAGCTTGCTCTATTCTTTTTCTATTCTATCTGTTTTCTTTTTATTTATTATATAAAAAAATGCTACGTGTACTACTGAGCTAACTGAGACTTGTTATAGCACTTGCGTATCGTTGCTCTTTTGTTGATTTTGATTGCTTCCATTGTCCTCATTTGTAAGTTGCTTTGGATAAAAATGTCTGCTAAATGACTAAATGTAATGTAAATGTAATGTAATAAGCGGGATTAAATGATTGTAATGCACTTTGCGGAGGCAACCACCCTCCGCTTTGCGTTCCTTACATATAGACCGTTTGGTCACACGGTGTGAATGGAAAGGGGGCTGAAATGTGTTCACTACTAAAATGGAACTGAGTTTTTTTTTTTTTAAACCCTGTTCACTTTTTGATTTATTATTTTGACCTGTCTGAGTAGAGTACATATGTACTTAGAGGTTATAATCATTCATATGCCTCCATTATTTATAGAAGCAGTAGCCTTCAGTAGCACTGCTGCTTTCCTGCCCTTTGAAAATAAAACTTGCTCAGAGAGCGCGAGCAAAGGAAAATAATGAACCGTGAGTTTGTGATGAGATTGAGACTAAGAAGGAAATCAGCAATCACAAGCTGAAAGGTGACCATGTTTCACCATCTCTGTAGAATGTCACTAGTGTGCAGTGACGTCTGAACGTCCTTATGCACTGCAGCTAAATACAGTTCTCTTCTGAGCTTTGTAAACACTTCCAGTTTCACAGCAAATGCACATTTATTGTCATTTAAATTTTTATTACATTTACAGCTAATGCGGTATGTAAACATTGTATGTTATAAAATTAATTTGTATATTGTTTTTATTCATGATAATTTATGAACTTTACCAACTTATTGCAAACATTTTTTATTTTATTTTTTGTGAGCAAAGGCCTTAGTCTTTTATATTCATAACTAAATAAATAAATGTTACAATGGCCTTTGACTGGTTATTAATTATTTAATAACTTCCCCAGGGAATTTTTTTTGGGGGGTAGAAAGGGTTCCGGCTGTACGAGCACCACCTGCCATGGCCTCCAGAGCTCCCAGCTCCGCCATGGCCTCCGTTGTCTATTCCGCTCTGGAGGTCCCCGTCCTGTGTTCCTGTCCTTGTCTGTCCTGAGGGGCCTCCAGAGCGCCCACCCCCCCCTCCCCGGTGGAACTGTTACGGCGTGGGACACGCCTTCCAGGAGGGGGGAGTTATGTCAGGGTTCTGTTGTGTGTGTCATGTGTTCCTGCCTCTTGTGTCCATATTTGGTTTGATTCCTGTCCTTGTTTAATGTCATTATGAGTTAAGTATGTTCCAGCTGTGTTTATGTGATTGTGTTAATTAACCTGTGTATTTATAGTCCTGTCTGTTCACTTTGATTTCATCTGGTCTACTCGTTACTCCCGGTGTTTCCTGTCTGTCAGCCTTGCCTTGTCCTGCCTTGTCCTCATTAAAGACTGTTATTTGCGTTTACGTCCTCGTCTGCGTGTTCCTGTATCCTCCCTGCTGTGTGCACTGTGACAGACGTACATGCATCTTTATACATAATTACTGTTATTGTTTTCGAAAAAAAACAAAATGTTTAGTGTATTGCCAAATGACAAGTATTTCACTTCAATTTAATTTATATTGAAAGGCCTATATTTAAATATAATTGTAATTGCACATTTGTAATGATGAAGTTGCAGTTTAGTATATAAAAAAAATATCAAATTTATATGTAATATCAAATAATAACAGTTAAAATTATGATCAAGTACATTACATAATGTTAGTCAACACATCAAAATAAGTGTGCCTCTATAAAGCATGGCAAAAGATTGTCATGTTAATTTAATGTTAATTTGAAAATGAAAGTAAAACTGTTAAATTTGCATTATTACAAAGGGAACTTTTTAAGTGTACATACGTGTGTTAAACAGTTGTGTACTCTCTAAAAAATATACTCTCTTTCAGTAGCCTTTTATTTTATTTATATCATACTATCTGCAATACAGTTTATATAAAAAATATAGGATTTTAAGTACATTACAAATTTACATTCATTACGGTTAAACACTTATTTTCACAAGGTTGTCCAATTTGTTAATTAGTTTAATCAAAATGCAGGTGTTTATTTGAAATGTATGTGGGCTTATACAGTTGTTTATGGCCAAAAGGAGTGACTTTTTTATATTTTATTTTGTACTCGCAGAATGATAAATTAGGGGATTCACATCAACAAAAAAGGCAGTTGTCACTCCTAAAACTTTATAGCGTGTACATGGCCAACATACATCAGGCACAGAGACAGAAATAAAGACCTGCTGTCAGATGGAGATATGCGGAAGAGTCAGATCAGAGACAGAAGCTTGTCCTAGAACAAATTGAGACAGAAAGGACTGATAAAGAAAGAGCAGGGTAAAGAGAGATGAAAGGAATCATGCTTAGGGGTGTGTAAGAGAGGACAAGAGGGGAAACAAAAGATAGGAAGAAAGTCAAGGTGAGTGAGTTGTGCCCTGAAGAACAAAGAAGCAGAGAGAAGGTGAGTGCTGTGTTTGAGTGAGGGACCCCGGGCTCCACTGCAGGAAGGGCTGCATGTCAGTTCCATCAAAACACTGAGAGAGCACAGGAGAGATTCTGGGTTTGCAGGGGCCAGGAGACTCAGAGATCACGATTTTTACTGACAGGAATGAGGTGAAGAAAAAGTTCTTTATAGCAAAAACCAGAAGAAACAGAGAGCATATGAAATGACATGAAAACCACCCACCTAGGCAAGGTGTTTAGATATGCACTCGTGACGGCTGTTCCAAACAGCAGGAACCAAAATAATGCTGCCTTAAATTAAGCTACTTTGTTTTTTACCCAAAATTTAGGGCAGCATTGCTTGTATCCTGTTATGTATAAGGCAAAATCAGAAAAAGATCAGTGAAATGTTTCATCTAAGATGACAGACGGAGTCGAGGGAAATATCAGTTTCAAATAGATTTGCATTTCCCAAAGGAACATATTAGAGTTAGCAAGGTAGCAAAATAATATCGTTGAAGGTTTAGGTGACATTAGGCTAAAAGAAGTTGACTGCTGCATCTAGGGCTTAAAATTAACACTCGCCAAGTGCTAAATGCAAGTAAAAATCAACACTGGCGAATATATAGAACCATGTTACTTGCCAGTTGGTTAGTAACTTTTGTTATATAAACAAAATATATGATATGTAAAATATTGTTATATTAATTTATTATTATTATTAAATACTTTACAATTCATTAGTATTATAGTAACATTTCATTATTTTGTTTAATTTTTTCTATCTTAATCTAATAATAATAATAATAACAATAATAATTGCTATTAGATGTGTTTTCCCAGTTTGTTCTGCCTTTTTTTTTTTTTTTTTTAGGAATATGGTTTCAAGGCCGGTAAAAAATACTTAAACCAGTAAATAACTAGTCAATTTTCTGAAGTCACTGGCCATTGGTATGTGGGAAAAATTTTATAGCCTGGTTTCAGCACTATAAAAATGCGTAAGCAATGATCATTAACAATTCAGTGTGCAAACAAATGCAAGAAAGAAAAGTTACAATGTTATTACATTATTACAACGTTATTACTATGTTATTACATATTACATTACTGTAGGTTAAGGATACACTATGATGGGCTCAGACTCCTATGTTCTAGCTTCAGACTATGATACCATCCTATCTGAGAATATCAAACATGTTTAATATTTTGAGCCACTTTTACAACATATATCCTGTTGCAATCTGTACAGGGCACACTGGCCATGCCTACCCACCCAAGACCGGCTTGTTTGACAGAGCCTACTAATGCAGGCTCCTATGCATACATGTTTGTTTTCTTCTGTCATCATCTGGCAATGAGGCACATGTTTCTGTGAGAGTTTGTTGTGTTTGGAATGATTTGGAATGATCTGTGTATGATCTTCATTTGTTTAGTGTATGATGCCCAGTTTTTCCTTTATAACCATTTACAAGTCAGGAAAGTGTATGTCTGATGCCTAGTATTTTAAATTCTGTTCAGATTGTTTGTGTAGCGTATTCCAGTCTTTAGATTCAGGAAGGTGAAAATTCTAGCAATTATTCTAGTTAAAAATGCACCACTTCATGTAATATTTGTGTTTTATGTGTTCTCATGCTTAGAGTATTGAGTCATTACTCAAGTCTCTTGTGCAGGTCTTCTTGTGTGGTGCATGAGCTACAGCGGTTACTGGAGTTGTCGAGCTACAATCTTGACACAATGCATAATTGAAAGATTAAGTACACATTTTGCAAAAATTGGGTAGATACAATTTCACATTAAAAAGAGAGAAAAATATTGTTTTAGTCTTGCTGTAATCAAACGGAAACTTTTAAAATGTAAAAATGTACATTTACACTATAGTGTATTTTATTCTATAAAATACATTAGTGTATCTTTAGTGTATTTTGTGTTATAGGACTTTCAATTAAGACTTATTAATACTTATTTGTAATTAATAATAAAAATAAAAATAATCATACCTTATCATACTTTTAAAAAGAGAAATAATATATTTTAAATGAATATAATACAGTACATAAAAGAATATACATTCAGGAAACTGAATGTTTTTGAATACTTAATTGCATATTAATTGCATGATTAAATTAAAATGTATGATAGTTCAAATTTTAAATAAATGCAGTTAGTTAAACTTGAGTGTTTTTGTGACCCACTTAAGTGTGACCTATCTATGCCTTTATATGTGATTTCACAATTACTTCTGTTAAAATGTAATGCTGAATGTACTGACAAGCATTCATAAACTAAAATATACTATAATGCCATTTCCCTTTAAACTTGTATCCATCTGTCCACCAATTTTGAAGCAGAGAACCCATGTACAGTTTTATTGATAACAAACAATGACCAAACAATACAGAATCCACAGGAACAAACAATGACTTAACTTGAATATGAACATGAGCATGAGACTCACCAACAGCATTTTACAATAATGCTGACATGAGGACTATATATCTACATGGACTAACTGAGAACCACCTGACAAGACAACAAACCAATGAAAACATAACACATGAAGCAAAGGAAGCACATGAGAAGATCACATGTGGAGCACAATCACATGATAAAACATGAGCTAGCGACAGGGACTGAGAGGCGGTTCAAACGGAGGACAGTTTGAAGTCTAGGATGAGCTCAGAGGAGTCCTGGAGAATGAATGATGTGTGGAGAAGTGTGTTTAAAGCACACCTGTCTGAATGTGTGATGGATAGAGTGTGAGAGATGAATGAGAGCAGAGGGGAAGAGGACGCTTGATGAGGTTCTGATCTGAAACATATGGCCCGACATCAGGTCAGAGGAAGATCGAGAAAGGATGAATTTGTCAAGTCGACAAATGATTGTTCTGGCATCTTATCAGCTCGCCATTCAATTTCAGGCATGGAAATACCAGAGTGAAGGGCACCTTTCTTCCAACAATCACCATAAACTGAGCACATTTAACATTCAGAGCATTACAACAACCATTAAAGGCAAGAAACACACTTTTTGCCATTATTATTCATCATGCAGCGCATTAAACAACTCATGTTTTATATCCATCTCAGATTATTTACTTCATAGTAATTCCATTTTTTTTGTATCTACAGCAAAAAAATATTAATTGCGTTCCATATGACCTCAGCGATCTGACCCATTAGTACTGCAGTGCTTTCGGTGCCTTCCACTTTAGCTTTAATGTGATTGTGATGGTAATTGTGTCACCTCTTATCACAGATTAGTTATGCAAGCAAGATAAAAAAGCCTTTGCGTACCATTCCCCTAATCCGCAATTAAAAGCGGTGATGGGGCTGTTTGCGTTCTTCTCACCGAGGGCTGTGTGCTGCATTCCAGACCTCTCAAAGAGCTTTTTGCTGATGTCCTTGCTAAAGTCATCGTCACATGTGGAAAACCAAAAATGAAAAGTTTTATCATTCCTTTTCAACCGTCAGCCCCCCTGGTACAGCTCTCTAGTGTTGAGGGGCACATTCATGACTAGATTATTGACAGAGAGCGAGTGAGAGACAGTTACTGACTAATTTCTCCTTGACTTTTTATCCCACTAACTTTCATCCTCTGATCCTCTCTCTTTAGGTAATGAGCTCCTCTATCGTACCCGTGAAGGTGATGTGGTCCGCTTTAACATGGAGACCAACGAGAGTACAATCCTGGTCACAAACAGGAAGTTTGTAAGTGTTTTACTTCAACTCTTTCTTCCACCTACAACTGTAAAACCCTTTAAAGGAAAAGTTCACCCCAAAATGTAAATTTGCTGAGCATTTACTCACCTTCAGGTCATCTAAAATGTAGATGAGTTTGTTTCTTCCTCAGAAGAGATTTGGAGAAATGTAGCATTACATCACTTGCTCACCAATGGATCTTCTGCAGTGAATGGGTGCCGTCAGTATGAGAGTTCAAACAGTCGATAAAATCCTTACAATAATCCACAAGTAATCTACACAACGCCAGTCCATCAATCAACATTGTGTGAAACTAAAAAGATGCATGTTTGTAATTAAATCCATCAAGGTGTTTTCAATTTCAAACTGTCCAACTAAAATATGAGTCTTCTATCCATAATATTGCTTTCCCCAGTGAAAAAGTCATCTGATCTGAATCAGGAGAGAAATATGGACATATCAAGTACTGTCTAAAAACAGTCCAAAACTTCTGAACTTCTATTATGTCCTGAACGGTGCAACTGTTTAAAGTTAAAAAGTCTTAATGATGGATTCGTTTCTTACAAACACGCAGCTTTTCACTTTACGAGACATTAATAGATGGACTATAGTCATGTGGATTAGCAAGTGATGTAATGCTAAATTTCTCCAGTTCTGTTTCGATGAAGAAGCAAACTCATCTACATCATGCATGCATGAGGGTTAAATTTTAAATATTATTTTTTTATAAAAAAACTGTATTAAGTTCCCACTTGAAGTACACTTGAACACATCTTTCATACACTAGTACTCTCAAGTGTACTACAAGTGGTAACTAAATATTTTTTTTAATACAGAGATAGTATGTTAAGAACACATTTTAGTTCATATTCATGGTCTCAAAATAGCTCAGTTGAGTACACTTAGACATTTGTACGATTACCTTAAGTACTAAATAATATTTTTTAGTATATATATTAAGTACAAAATTAGTGCATGAAAATAGAGCATTTTAAGTATATTATGGAAGTGCACATTTCCACCTGGGAAATATTCCTGTGAAGACATATAAAAATAAAAACTAATAATATTTGTGAATGATTCATCTGCTAAAGTGATTCCAAAAAGTATTAAATCACAAATAAAAATGTATTTTCTCTTCACTAGCTTCACTTCATTCATCATTTTTTGTCATCTACTTTTAATCATCCGGGCCCGTATTCATGAAAAATCTTAGTGCTAAGAGTTGCTCCTAGTAACAACATTAGGGCTGCAACGATTAGTCGACATTATCGACAACGTCGACAATAAAAAATTGTCGACAAATATTTTTGTTGTCGAGTAGTCGTTTGATCTCATATGACCTCATGTAAGAGCCTGCAATACTGCGGTTTGACCAGTGTGGCGCTGTAGCGCAAGACTCTAGTTCAGCCCTCCTGGATGCAGATCAAGACAAGAGAAGAACACACACAGCACTTCAGAGCAAGTGCATCCAGACTTGAGCGGCGTTTGGATGAATATGTAAATATATATTGCGCGCTTTCCTCTCAATAACGAAATAAACAACAAAAACCGACAGCAGTGTGAAAGCAACAGTTAAAAATGCATCTGATTACAACGATGTGGATGTTTGCATGAGCTCTGCAGTTCAGTAACGTAACATTACTCCAGTAGAGTTCGGTCACATTATGTTTATTTATATAGTACTTTATGCAATAGATAGCCTTAATTGAAGCAGCTTTACGGTATTAAACATGAAAAACATGAAGGTCAGTGTCGCTTTCAGTTAGAATTATAAGTTATAAAGCAGCTCTCCAGTGTGAGCTAGCTAATGATAAAATATTTTTATTAGTGGGAAAAAATTATAATTTCATTAAAGTGACAGTTAGGTTTGCAGAGATCAAAGCTTGATCTAGCTCAGGGCTGTTTTGATTATCATAACCCTATAAGGTATTTTAAGACATTATGTTGTGAATAAAATAGTTTATCCAAAGCATCTTATCACTTACCTTTATTTTGTTTCTTATGTATATGACTTACAAAAGGAGATGTTAGGCAGAATGTGCCAAATGTGTCATTCAGTTACTTTTTCATGTAGCTAATTAAATGGTGAGAGAGTCTCTGTCTGTCATCTCATTTTGTGTGCCATCTATTTTTATAATGAATTGGTAACATTACAATAAGGTATCATTTGTTAACATTAGTTAATGTATTAATTAACATGAATGAACAATACATTTATTACATTTAAGTATTAATCTTTGTTAATGTTGGTTAATAAAAATACAGTTGTTCATGTTAGTTCACAATGCATTTATCAATGTAAAAAAACAACTTGTGATTTCAATAATCCATTAGTAAATGCTGAAATTAACATTAAGATTAACAAATGCTATAGAAGTATTGTTCATTATTAATTTATGTTAGGCAAGGCAAGTTTATTTATATAGCACATTTCATACACAAAAAAAATTCAAAAACACAAAAGTGCTTTACATAAAAGGAAGTGAAATAGACATAAAAAATAATAATCACAACAATAAAAACAAGGAAATTATATAAAAATGTATTTAAAATGAATTTAAAACCGTTACGAATAGAAAATGATTATACATAAAATACAGTGCAGTCATGTTAACTAATGAACCTTAATGTAAAGTGTTACCAATTAATTGTGTAATAATTGTAATTACAGAATATGCTTTTCTAAAGCTGAAGTGACCTTTATTTATGTTAGAATATGTATAACTTAATATTTTAACTAATTGCAAAAACTGAATCAATCAAAGTCTACTGATTAACCAGAGGAATAATCGACGATTAGTCGATTAATCGTTCTAATAATCGTTAGATTAATCGATTATCAAAATAATCGTTTGTTGCAGCCCTAAACAACATTCTAAGAAAATTCTTAGAAATGTGGGTGTTTCCTCTTAAATTTAAAGAAAAGATCATAGTAAAGAAAAAAGTAATTCAGAAAGCATCTTAACCCTTAAAAGAGGTCTTAAGGTCCAAAATTGTTAGGAGTACGGACGGGGACTTTTAAGAGGCTTAAGAGTTTCTTTAGCAGTGGAGAAAAATGGACCAAACATGAAGAGGGAGAAGAAATGTGTTGCACACAATGCATGACAGTGAGTAATAAGACGCTACACATTAGATTGTGCAGGAATCATGTTTGTGACTGATCTTATTAGAGACATGCTAACATCTCCATCACTGCGCTGAAATGCCATAGCGCCAGAAATGGACGTAATCACTACATTAACTACATTAACATATTTGGCAACTGGAAAAATGCAACTATGCAGCAGTGATGATTTGGGTCTGTTACAGCACTTTCAGAACCTTTTTGTGTCGCTGTTCATTTCCTATAAAATACGTTAAGTATGACAGCATGGTACAGTAAATAAAAAATAAAGAATATATATACATACTGTATATAATGTGTGTGTGAGAGAGAGAGAGTACAGTAAAATATAAAAAAATACGCCTGTAATTTCAAAGTGAAGGCTTATAATAGACCCTACTCTTAAAAGCGCTCTTTTATTTCCTTCTTGGACAACCAACCAATCACAGTCTTCAAAAGACTGTGTCATAGCTAGCAACGGGGTCAGCCCCGCCTCCTCACTAAGATGAAAGTGTTTGTCTCTTCCTCGCTCAGAGTTGCTCTCAGATTGAATCACTTTTAAGATAAGACTCCTAGTTAGAAATGTTTAAGCTAAATTAGGAGCTCTCTGAGAGGATTCTTAGAATCTTTAGGAATACAGGCTCTGGTATTTTGATGATTTTAAGTGGATGTATGAAGTCAGTTCTCCTCAAGTTCACACAGGTGTCCTAGCAGAGAATCTCAGTGTAGAGAATATCATTAACTATCAACCATGATCCACACCATCTGACAACTAGAAAGTGCCGTGCGTAAAAAAAGGCTTGAATCTTTTGTTTTATTATTTCAAACTTTATTTTGTGAAATAATTTGTCTGAAAATGTATTTGTGCTTTATTCTTTAGAATAAATGACACTTTTTGTGATATGTTGTTTATACATTTTTAAGTTAAGATATTTTTGGGGTAACCATATTCCACACACAATTCTTTATTTTCAAAATGTAACTCTTAAATAACTTTTGTCATAATCAAGGCCATGCATGTGGGGGAAATAATATTAAACAGAATAATATCATACATTTAACATTTAAGGTGGAAGTAATTCTTCCTCATTAGAGACATTTTACACATATAGAAATGAATAGTAAGCTTCCAAAATGTATTTATAACAATGTACCCTGACATGAAAAAGCCGTTCTTGTGAAAAGAAGTGTACTTGTATTGAATGTGCACTTGTAGTGTGATTCAAATCTCTGTAACAACAAAAACAACTGTACTTGCAGATAATATGATATTAATGAAATGTACTCTGTTCATAAGAGTACACTTTCAGCGCTGTTTCTTAACACACTTAAGTACACTTTTAAAAAAGTGCTTTTTGTAGTAATGGCAAATTATGGGTTCACTTTAAAGTACATCATTATGGTTTAATATGGGTGAAATCATATGCTTAATTTAAACATTCAATAAATTTGCCAATAGCACATCTACTGTACAATATACAATTGTATAGTGATCAAAAAACAAACAAACAAACAAAATAGTTCAAAGGCGATGGATATGATCAACTCCCACCCTATATTATTTCCTCATGAATTTGTCACATTATGAAAGATAAATGCATCGTGAATGTCTCATTATGCCTTCAGCACATGCAAGTAGAGTCATGCATCAGCATGCGCTACAGTATTAATTACACCACCGGCATACAGCACATCACAGGACGACAGTTCTATTGTTATTAATAGAGCTGAACGCGTCCATCATTAGAGCAATGTTCTGTGTAACTCGTTAACAGCCTCAGATCGTTAAAGTGGGGCTGGTGGGATGCAAAACAGTGGAGGCACAGAAGGACACAGAACATGTTGTTTGTTGAGAATCAAAGAGTGGCAGCTCTGATTAATGCCACACGCTCCCCACGATCTGTCACAGCCGTTTAAGAAACTATGCTTTCTATAAAGTCTAATTTACCTTTTCTCTGTTCTTTTTTTTCCAGGAAATGTACAAAGCCAGCAAATATGAGGTTTCCCCAGATATGAAACTCGTTCTGCTGGCCTACAACGTGCAGCTGGTGAGGCCTGTGTTTATTTGGGTGTTGTATGTGTGTGTTGAGATGAAAGTAATCATGGCACGATGTGAAAGGGCTGTCACACTCCACCGCCTTACCAGAACAAAAATACACCCCGCTGGAGTGACAGAAACCCAGCAATCGCACACACACACACACACACACACACACACACACCTGCCAGTCGAGAGAGAGGAGGACAGAGGCTGTTTTCACACTTGGTTTGATTGGTTGGTCTGAACCCGGCTTCTATTCCACCCTCACCTCCATCTCTTCTCATATTGTGTTATACAGTATGGCTCTGAACCACAGGGTGTCTGCATGATTGTAAGAATTAGCCGCAGGTGTTGCTAGCTAGGTAACAATTCAATAGGAGACAGCACCAAAAACCAGAGTTTTCACAGTAATCGAAAGCCTGGAAATAACAGGGAATTTTAAAGAGTGATTTCCAGACTTTGAAATTGAAATGTAAAGTTAAAATGTAAAGGAAATTTCTTCAGTTCTAAAGTAGTTCATCAGTTGTATTTCAACGATTGCGCTGTAGGTTAACTAAATGATCCTTATCCAATTCAGATGGAAAATTCATAGTTGAAAGGAAATGTTGCACTTTCTAAGGAATGCCTTTTACTATTACACACAGTTATGTGTTATCAATAGCAGTTCACTCTCATAAATTTGGTCAAATTGTCTTTTGTGGTTTTTACAGTTTTTCATTTTAAAACTGTGCTTTTATTTTATTTTTATAAAATATTTTAAATATTTTATTAATGTTACTGATAATAGTTATTACTTGAATTATGAATTGTATTTATTAATTATTGTACTATTATCAGTGTTTTCCCATTTCCAGTTGTACTCTTTGTACAATTTATTTTAATATTTTAAAATAACATAACATTATTTTTTTAAATATTTGGCTATGAATTGTATTAATATTAATATTATTATTAATCGAATGATAATTCATATGCTTTATTACATTTTATTTTCTAGTTTATTATTATTATTTTGTGTGTGTTATCAATGGCAGTTCTCTTTAATAAATTCGGTAAAACTGTCTTTTATAATTTTGCATCTTTAAAAGTGTACATTATATTTTAAAATGCTAAATACAATATAGTATTTAAATTACTTTAATATTACATTTAATAGTATAATTAATAGTAATATTCATTTAATATTAATAATATTCATTTTGTTACATTTTATTTTATTTTATTTCTTATTTTACTGTATTAAATTTTTTCCCATTTACAGTTGTATTAGAACTTTCATCGATTTGTTTTGTTTTTCTGAAATATTTTAGTTTTACATTTTTGGTATTATTATTATTATTATTATTATAGTGACCATATGTACTTTAACATAAATACTGAACTGAAGATGCACGTCATTTGAATTTTGATGTGATGTGCTTCCATAAACTTTGTTGAATTTGTTTTGTTGTTGCTTATGTCCATCTGAATTTCTCACAAGAGTTTCATCACGCATAATTTTCCCATACACATAATGTACATTATCAGTCTCAAAGATGTTACTGAACATCTGAAGTACTGAAGTAACCATTTCTCTTTATTTCTTTTTTTTTGGATCATTCTGACCATTTTGTTTGCATTAATTGTTATTTTTCAGTTTAATCTTTTCTTTTTTGTTGGACAGTAACCCTGCTCCGGTTCCTTGCTGCACACCTAATTACAGGAAACATCTTCCACATTAACCAAACAAACTGCACCTAAACTTTAGTGTGCAAACAAATGATGAAAGCACAAACTCTAAAAAACGCTGGAGTCGGACACCGCAGGTGACGAGTTAGTTTGATCAGGGCAGCTGTCGTAACAGAGCTGAAGAGACGGAGGAGAAGGTGTCATGAGCGCTGGGACAGTGACACCAGAGCACTTCACACACACATGACAAGAAAGAGTGAGTCAAAGAAAAGAGTGTGAGCACTGCCTCTGGTTTGTTATTCAGTGCCCGTCCCAACATCACCTTGATGGATGACAACCTCGTCCCCCAGCTGTCATTGCCTATGCTTACACACACGCACACACACACACGTTCATAACGCCCCTCATTCTCAAACCCTGTCATGGTGCTGCTTGCCCTTCACAAAGGAGCTCTCCATCTCTCTGCATCTGTAAGACAGAGGGAGGTGGTGAGGACAGGTGTTGAATGTTAATCTTTGACAGCTCCTCTACAGCACACGTGTCAAGCTCATGTCAGCTGTGAGCATATGCTGTGGTCAGCCCTCTGGTTCATGGACAGCTGTTGACACTGTCCTCAGAGTGATACAGCAGCACTCCTGCCTTCTTCAGAAACGATGGATTAGGATTTTATAAAATGAGTTAGTTCTGCCTCTGAAATCTGATTGTGCGTATCATATTTGAAGCACACCTGTGACCACACATTAGTTGAATTCTACATTAAAGCAGCTTACAGAGAGGCTAATGTACTATAGACTTTATTTATTTATTTAAACCTAAAAAAGTAATTACAACATCTAGCCTTTATATTTGTTGGTTAAAATAAATAAATAAATAAAGTTTTATTTTATAAAAAAAATAAAGTTTTGCTCGATTAAATTATTGGTATGTCATGTGTAACCATCATGTAAAAAGTAAAAATCCTTATTTTAAATACTGTATGTAAATAACCAGATGAATGCTACAAATTTTTTAATAAAATAAATATTTGTAAATAAAATTATTTCAAAAACATTAATTTATTACAAATTACTGTAAACTATTAATTACAATATTTGTGGGGGGTGTATCATAACATTTTACAACTTAAACTAGTGTTGTAATGTAAAAAAAAAAATCAATATTTTAATACATTTATATACAGAAATAATTTCTCTGTGTTGATCATCTCCTCTAGTTTGCTTCCTAATCTACTTGTCTAATAAACATGCCATTGTTTGTATATTACAAATATTGTTGGCTCTTTGACAAATTGATTTAGCTTCTCATTTGGAAGTCACTTTGGATGCAAAATAATCTGCTAAGTTTAATTTATTTATATATTTTTTTTTTTTATTTGTTTTATTAAGCTTCGTTCAGACTGTCAGCCCAAATCTGATTTTGTGCATATCTGGATGGAATCGGATTTGAATAACTGACTGTCCACACAGCATATCGCAACTGTTCATATCCGATTTGTGTGTCCATAAGCACTCTTTCGTTTTTACTGAATGTGCATTGGTTTCTATGGTAATGCCGTTGCGTTGTTATGCCTACGCTAAAAACAACAGTAACAGCAAAACAGTTTGCAATACAGATGTTGTCTTACCGTCACGGTTGAACCGTAGTATTATATTTCGTCTTGTGAGGCAGCGGCAGAAACGCAGGAAGCTTGAATGTGTGGCTTTATTCCGTGCTGCCAACCTCCGCTACTTTGCTTTTTTTTTTTTTTGTCTCCGCTACTTTCAAAACACAAAGAGGTGCGTGTACTAGCGGTATATTGTTTTTTCCCGCTTGACTTGCACTTCGCAACGACACAAGCTTGTTTTTGCACAGATGTTCAGCATGTTTTCTGCAAAAATGTCCGATGTGTTTACATTTTACGTGGCATGAGGACGTGAAAAAGCAACCGTTCTGATCGTCCAGACTGAAACGGATTTCCAGAAATGCAATTTGAATAGGATTCCAAACCACATACGAATGAAGCTCAAAACGGATTTGCACAAATCGGATTTAATGTAGTTCGTTGCCATTCAGACTATCTAAATATGATCGGATTTCAATCGGATTTGCACAAAAATAGGATTTGGGTTGACAGTCTGAACGAGGCTATAGAGACAACACATGGTCATTATGTCTGAATCACATTGTTTTTTTTTATAAGTTAATAGATCCGAATTAAATGAAATTCAGACCTAATGATTTGAACACCACTCTATTTTCCTTATTTTTTTGTTTATTTTTTTGCAACTTTCTGAATTAAAATGTATTTTAAATTGTGCCAGTGAGTTTTCCACAGGAAAATAGTACTTGTATTGTCTACAGAATGTGACGATGTACTGTATTTTTGCAACTGTGTGTAATTATTTTTTTTTTACTGTAATTATGCTAAATGTATTATTTATTAAACGTTGGTGTCTTTTACATTTTGCTTTTGTTTTAAAAATCCCAAAAGCCATTCTAGGGGGTGTGTTACTGTGATTTTACCATGGTACAAATCTGACCTCTTCACATTGTGGCTAAAATCACCCTTTAACTGTGCTAAAATCACTGTAATGCATAGTCTCTCAAACGCTATTGCTAATAGAGTTTGTTGGTGCTTGTAGTGGCAGTAACTGCTGTTCTTCCACAATTTAATTTCTCTCTCTGTCTCTGTTTGTCTCTGTGTTGTTCAAACTCTCAGGTTTACGAGCACTCCTTCACTGCGGACTACATCATTTGCAGTCTGGAAACTCCGTAAGTCGCTGAGCTCGTATAACAGTCGCATTAGTTTACAAAGTCCATTTGTCATTATAAACCAAGGAAACATCGATGCAGCATTTCACTGCTCACGTCACGTGTCAAAGCCATTCAGAGATCTGAATCTTTCCATACTGCTATCCTGTGGTCCGACCAATGAATTCCCAGCCTGTCTGTCCCGTGATTAGCACAGATGTACAGCTCGTGTCACCTGTAATTTTTGGGCCTGCAGTGCACAGCGCTATTGTACACGGCAGCAGAATAAAGCATCTATATTTATGAGCTCTGTCAGACGGAACAGATGCTGACACAGCACTGGACCGCTACCCCGGCTGGATTTAACAGCGCACTGGGATATACTATCACTGTTAGATTTCCTGCCACAGGAATTCCCTCATGGTGCTTTATTCGCCGTGCTATTGTGTTGGGCTGTGTAGTACACCATGATGGAATCAATATCTGTTGGCACACGCTCCACTGCACCACATAGAGGAAGTGTGCGCTGTTAGCCCTCTGAAGACATGAATGTTTGACTGATTGCCTGTCGTTCTGCCTGGGTCTGGATGGTCAACTAGTCTACTTGTCGTGCAGTATCCAACTAGTTGATTAGTAATGGCTTTGCTTCTCTTTTACAGGGAAACGTGGATCCTGAACCCTCCAGAAGTGCGAAACGCTCATCTGCAGTATGCAGGATGGGGACCGCGAGGCCAGCAGCTGGTAAAGACATTTCCCACACTGTAAACTAAAAATTTGCCGTAAAAAACTGTCAGCAGTAGAAAAAAAAATACAGTAGGAACATTTTAGGTTTTACAGATTGAACTAAATTTACAGTATATTTTATTAATTTATACAGTGTAATGTTAATATACCAACCTACCAAAGCACAAAAATCAGTTTTGTACCGTTACGATACACTGATAATCACCAAAATACATAAGAAAACCAGGTAACACTTTATTTTAAGGGCTATACTATAGGGCTGTCACTAACGATTATTTTGGTAATTGAGTAATCGGTCGATTATTCTGCCGATTAATCTAGAAATCGGATCATTTTTTATGACCTAAGCAAACAGTAGACATTTAAATGACTTAAAATACATATAATAGCAATGAGGCAATAATAATTAGTTTAAATAAAATATTGAACAATAAAACAATATAATTATAATTTATGGGCATTATGTATTATATCAAATGCCTGCAGATGGCGCCAACAGCCTGACGATTGTTTTTACATTTTACAGCGCGATCTAATGCTTGTTTAATATTGACTAAACAACAATTCATTCAAATGTCCTCTTAATCTATAATATTTGATAGAAATGCTACAGCCACTGTCATTTCTTGAACAAGAACATGTGGATATCAAAACATGCAAACTCAGAGCGAGGGTTGAAACTTTTATTTTGAAGTCGCGATGAACAGTTAGCGTATTTATAAAGATAGTGATGTATTTTCATTTGTTGGCATAGGTTTATAAATGGTTTACCTGATAAATTCCCAGATGAACATTATAAGCAACTCAGACTCACAGCATATGCAAAGATGGAGTTCGTGCATGTAAATGATAACTGTTTGTGTGGAGCAGCATTTACTGTACACGTAACCTACACGCATATTAATAAAGCACATATTAAACCAGCAATGCATATATTTATTTAATTGAACTGCAGCCTTTGTGAATTCACAATAGCACTATGCTTTATTATGCTTTTGAAATGGTTTTAATGGTTCATGCTGCCTTAGAAAATTCTCGTCTGTGTAATGCACCACTTCTGGGATTTTTCCGGTATTTATGGCAAAATTTATTCACGATTAAGTTCTCGAATTTAATCGAGGAATCATGGCAGCCCTACTATAATATCTGTAGGACTGTAGCCTACTTATTTTAAGGAAATAAGTGTCCACTGCACTGATAGAACTGCGCTCAATACTGCTTAAAACACTGAACACTGAGAGGCTATGAGTGGAATTTTTTCTCACACACACTCAGTTGATGATTGGCAGGAAAAGGTAGAATGATAGACGTGGTAATGCACCAATTGCAAGACAGAATCATGATTTTTTTTATGGGACACAGTTAAAGGGGAAGCTAACATTACAGTAGATTATGGACTTGCCAAGCAACAAAACAAGTGGGTACACCTAGGGTATATGCAAATATTGATCCTTAGAAGTCATAATACACAAACAGCCCTGAGCAAATATGGTGTATATGTGTGTATGGCCCTGACTACACCACTGAGCAGTAGGGATGCCAAAAGTATTCATATTTTGGCACCAAGTAAGTACAAAAAAAAAAAAAAAAAATATCAGTAGTACAAGTGCGGACTCAATTTGATGCGTGACTGACAGGCAGCTGCAGGTGAGCACTCACATGTGTATTTGTATGTGTGCTCTGTAAAGAGCGGCTGCGCCTCACGGTAATGCACCTGCACTTGTAAACTGTCAGATACATTTCTTTGTTAATTTCTCGTCTTGGCAAGGTATTGGTGTAAACACACTCAGTTTGTCTTCAGTGAATGTAAACATGTGGTATGAAAACAAATCAGGTTTGTGTCAAAATATCAGATTGGTACACTGTACAAATGCAGCCTGATAGACCTACTGCTGTCTGTTATGGTGTGAATATAATAATCAAACAACAATATTGACCAAAAAGAGAAAATCACTCACTGCTCTGCATGTATTTTTGTGTTTGATGTTTATTTGAATAATTGTTTGTTTGCTTCATCAATAAATACTTGAAGGCCTCATGCCATTGTTTTAATTACTTATGTTTTATTAGTTGTTTTATAAGGCTGTGTGATATAGCTAAAAAATATGCTTGTTTTTTTGTTTCTTTCTTTTTTTTCTTTTTTTTTAGTAATTAGAGAAACCACCATTTCAATCAAACAGTTACTGCCAAATGGATTAAAAATGTTTAATCTTTAAAGAACTAAAGCATCTAGTTAAATTATCAGTGAATGTTTTCTACAATGTTTTTCACAAAAATCAAGGAAAAATTATATCTAGTAATTTTCATTTGCGTGCACAATTAGAACAACACACAAAAATGCACAGCAATATTTACCATCATATACACAAGCACTCAAAAATTTGGGACAGGTATTTTTAAGGATTTTTTTAAAATAATTGTATTATGTTGACCAAGGTTGTGACAATAACACAGCAAAAACACCAATTCTGAAATATTATTACAATTTTAAGTAACTGTTATCGATTTTTTAATATATCGTTCTGTTAATATAATTTATTCCTGTTATGGCAAAGCTTGATTTTTAGCATCGTTCTATTTTACAGTGATTTTAGAAATCATCATAAAATGCTGATTGTCTTTACTGTCACTTAATATCATCCTTGATGAATAGTTTTTTAAATAAAACTCTTACTGACCCCAAACATTTGAGCAGTAGTGTAGTTGTACTAAAATATTTTAATACAAATTGAAAAAAAAAATCACACATTGAAAAATGATACATTAAAACAATCAAAACTAATTCATGTAATTGGATCTACTAATTCTACAATTTACAAAATAAGTAAATATCATGAATAATGCCACTGTTTAAGAAATATCCTGACCAAATAAAAGCAATCATCACAGTTTTCTCAGTTTATGGCCCAACTTTAAGCACTTAGAATATAGTTGTGGTATTGAAACTAATACGGAGTACTGTGAAATTGCTCTGATATTAGTATCAACTATTGAAATCTTGGTATTGTGACAACCCCAATCTGCAGCCACTTTAACCACTTTAGATCTCTGAAAAGATTAAAAAAAATAAAATAAAAATCCAATTGCAGATGTGAATCACAGGACTCTACCTCCTCCTCCTCTCTCCTTCTCTTCCTGGAAATAATCTCAGTGGTTTATGGCACATGCACACAAAAGACTCATGAAGATTTATGATTTCACATGTAGGAAAGCTCACCAGCGCGACTCATCTCAGAGACTTAATGAGTCTGTGTGATATTAAATAATTAGGACATCCTGTCGTTCAGGACACATCCTGTCATGTGTCCTAGATGTGTCCATGCCAAACATGGTATTACACATCTCGACATGCATATTAAATATACACTGCATAAAACCCCTCAGATATAAGAATCTCAGCTTTGTTCAAGTACAGATAAGCTGTCAGTTCAGAACACCGTGAACTGAAATGAATTCAGAATAATTCAGCTCATCATATATTCATGGGCTTTACTACTTTATTGGCCTGGCAGAAGAATATTTCAGGATTTCTTCAGATGTTTATTCTGGTTTTTATAGTCAATATCTGACTGCCATTTCTCTCCATTTGATAGAGAAACAAGTCATGGAGGAAATACAGTAGAAATGTATTTAAATCACAGATATTTATGGAAATTGCTTGCTTTTATAATATTCACACCGCGTCCCTGTTATTATTTTTAAAGTTACCTTGAGACTTTTACACTCGCATATGCTCCACTTTAGGATTTTGAAAACAGCATTAAAACCCATTGTGTATTTCTAGCTGTCATTAAATTCGTACATGTTTCTGCCGTATGAATGAGCAGTGCTTGTGTAGCTTGACCTCCTCTGTATGCTGTAACTACATCATCTGGCCCTGAAAAAGCATATTTTTTTATCGACAGCCATTAAAGTTTAGCCATGTATCGTGGTCCTGTGCCATCTGCAGAACTGCCATTGGGATAATTGAAAATACTAAGAGATAGATCATGTTTTTCATCTCACCTTAATTCATTAAAACATCAAAATTGTCAAATTTATTTTGCTCAGAGAAACTGAGCAGACGCAGAGAGAGAGAGAGAGAGAGAGAGAGAGAGAGGTGTGTGCGCGCGCTGGGAGTGAAACTGAGCAGACGCAGAGAGAGAGAGAGAGAGTGAGAGAGGTGTGTGAGCGCGCTGGGAGAGCAAGACCTCGCGCTCGCGCGGCAGTAACGGTGATTCTCAGAAACTAGGTTTGGGTGCTTTTTTGAAGGGAAAAAAGTTGTCAAAGCGGCAACTATGTTGGCAACTGTGCATCTCCATTTCTCCAACTACGGGTTGGGCCACGGGTCAAACAGAAAATAAGCGTTGCGTTAATCGCGCGTTAAAAAAATGAGTGCCGTTAAAATGAATTTGCGTTAACGCGTTAACTTTGACAGCACTAATTTAAATATATTTGTAATTACACATTTGTAATGATGAAGTTGCAATTTAGTACATATAAAATATATTAACTTTAAGTGTAATATTTAACAATACCCTACAGTTAAACTTACAAACAAGAACTTGTGCTGTAGTAATATAAGTAAAAATAAGTGTACTACTTTAAAACACGACAAAGATTATTAAAACACAATGATTTAAAAAGTACTTAAAAGTAAAACTAAAAACAAAGTGCACGTTATTAAAAGAAGCAGTCATGAAATGTATTATCTTTAATTACATTAAGTTGCCCTTTATTTCATTAATATTATATTATCTGCAATTACAGGTTTGTTTATATAAAGTACACCAAAATATACATTTAATACAATTAAATTTTGGTTTTAAAGTATGTTTAAAAAGTCTTAAAATGCCTTAAATGTTGTTCCCTTATGCAGATACTCTGAATCTGCTTTATTTACTGTTCCTCAGCCATGGCTGAATAAATCAGTGTGTGTCATCCAGTGCGCTGTGAAGTGTCTGTGGTGTGTTTAAGAGAGATTACAAATCAATGCTTCTCCTGAGCCAGTCCACTGTCAATAGTCTTTCTGATATGTTATCAACACACCTCACATTCAGAGCAGAGCATGAGCTCCAAGAAAAACATCGCATAACAACAGCATCAAGATGTTCATGATGAAATTGGACCATAAGGACTGTGTTTCCCTTGATTTGAAAGGGGTCAGCTTGCAACAGTATATATTTTCACATACAGGAGTGTAAAAAAAAAGAAAGTTTTATAGACCCCTTTCTACAGCCAACGGTGGGTTTACAAGCACGACCACACATACTGATGGTGGAATATATTCAGAAGTATTGACTAGATTCCCTGGCCACTCCAACCATCTTCTCTTTTCAGATTACTTCATGAACCCTGAATAAAAAACATTGTATTATGTTTATAAGAATAGTGGAAATGCCTCTCAAATCTCATAATTATCAAAATTCTTTGTAGTCTATTAGCAATTGCAACCCCAAAAAACCTAATACTATGTGTGAGTGATTCATAATTAAACTCATTGAAATAAACAAAAAAATAAAAGGATAGTTTACCATACAATGAAAGTTCTGTCATCATTTACTCACCCTCATGTTCTTCCAAACCTGTATTAATGTCTTGATTCTGTTGTACACAACAAAATACTGGTAATTAAATACTTGCTGGTATATAATATGTTACCGGTCAAAAGTTTGGAATAATCAAGATTTTGTAAAGTTTAAAGTTTTTTGAAAGAACACATGTTGCCAATAATATTGTACATATATTATTACAATTTAAAATAACTGTTTTATATCTTAAAATATCTTAAAATGTGATTTATTCAGGTGATGGCAAAGCTAAATTTAGTGTCACATGATCTTTCAGAAATTATAATATGCTGATTATGCTCAATTATTATTAATTGTTATTATTATTATTATTATTATCAATGTTGAAAACTATTTTTGTTTCTTAATATTTGAATTCTTTGATACATAGAAAGTAAGTTCAAAAGAGCACCAGAAATGTAAATTGTTTCTAACATTAGAAATGTCTTTATGGCCAGTTTATATTGAAATGATTTCTGAAGGATCATGTGACCCTGAAGACTGGAATAATTGCTGCTAAAAATTCACCTTTGCTATTTCAGGAATAAATTATGGTCACACTTTAGTTTGGGGACCAATTCTCACTATATTAATTAATTATCAACTATGATTTTGCCTCAATAAACTCATAATTTGCTGCTTATTAGTAGTTAATAAGGTATGGGATAGGATTAATGAAAAATGGTTGTGCACAATAATATATGAATAATTGCAGAGTTATTACTAGCCAATTCCTAAATTACATTTTAATATAGGCCTATTAAAAACAAAACAAAAAAAACTGTTTTTTTAAATAGTAATGTTTCACAATATTACTGTTTTTACTGTGTTTTTAGTCAAATAAGAGACTTCTTTCCGAAACATTAGATCATATTTTTTCCAAACTTTTGACCAAGAGTGTATATTTATATCATTAAGGGAATAAATTAATTAATTGACAGCAGTACTGGAACCACCAACTGTTATTTTACCTGCAATGTTGGCAAATAGCTCTAAATATGTAATGAAGTTACACCAGGAAGCACAACACAAAATGAGCTTTAATTACAGTATTCAATGAAGGTCAAAGTAAATGAGAAGCAATGGGGGTAAAAATACAATACTGCAATCACAGACATTCCTATCTGAGAAAATAGATTTCTCAGTGGAGTGCCGGGTTAGTTGAAAAACATTGGGCAATTCACTCTTTAATTTTTACAGAGGTTGTGCAAGCAAAACACCGACATGTTTGATTCAGACAAGGTTAGTATGTCTGAAAGACAAATTTACCTGACCCCTTTAGGGAAAACTGATCCTGTTCGAAATTTAAAGAGATATACATCTATTAATCAATGGAAGTAAAAAGTAAAAAAAAGAAAAGAGCTTTCATCCAGATCATTATTCATTTATTTAGATATTTCAGATATTGATTCATGTTCAAATGTTGCAAATATTTGAAACTTTAAACTAAATAAATCATTGTAATCATTCTAGCTGTTGGCACAAACTTGTTTTAATGCTTTTGGTTTTGGTCTGATCAAGTTCTCATTTAGAAGGTTTTCCTTTTAAAAGTCAAAATGTCCTATCATCAGCGAGTCTGATTGGACGACGCACACTGCCTTTAGATCCTTGTGAAGAATCTTGGGCCTGGTTTCACAGACAGGGTTTAGACTAAGTCAGGATTAGGCCATTGTTCAGTTAGGAAATTTGAGTAATTTTTATTAACATGCCTTAGAATAAAACATTACTGGTGTGCATCTTGAGACAAAACAAAGGCCCTGATATATTTTAAGATCAGTCAGTGCAAGTTTCTTCCAGTTAAAACAGCTCAGACTTACACTTTAGTCTGGGACTAGTCTTAAGCCTTGTCTGTGAAACCGGGGGTTGATGTTATAAACCAAAGGGTGAAGTTCTGTCTGTCCTCAACTGAATCACCCCAAATTAAAAATTTGCTGAAAATTTACAGGCTATCCAAGATGTAGAGCTTGTTTTTTTATCGGAACAGATTTGGAGAAATGTAGCATTACATCACTTGCTCACCAATGGATCCTCTGCAGTGAATGGGTGCCGTCAGAATGAGAGTCCAAACAGCTGACAAAAACATCACAAGTATTTCACAAGTAATCTACACGACTCCAGTTCATCAGTGAATGTCTTCAAAAACTACATGTTCGTAATAAACAAACTCATCATAAAGGTGTTTTTAAACTTCAGACAAACCCTATATCCATAATACTGCTTTCTCATGTGAAAAAGTTGTTTAGTCTGAATCAGGAGAGAGATATGCACAGATCAAATACTGTTTATAAGCGAAAACAGTCCAAATCATTTCTAAACCAATATATCAGTGGATTTTGATGTGAGAGGACAACTGGGGCTTGACTTTTTCACTATAAGCTATTTCACTATTGATTGGTGTGTTGTTTTGTGATCAGCTGTTTGGACTCGCATTCTGACGGCACCCATTCACTTCAGATAATCCATTGGTGAGCAAGCAATGCTAAATTTCTCCAAATCTGTTCAGATGAAGAAAAAAACTCATCTATATATCTGATGGACTGAGTAAGTTTTTAAATAAATTTTCAATTTTGGGTGAACTATTGCTTTAACAACTATATTTGACACAATAGAAACCATGGACCAAAGAACTGTTATACCTGCTACCATAAAAACCCTGAATGTTTCTATGGGTCGGAGAGAGGGTGAAAACAAAAACAACTTACTAATATTATAAATGGACCTCAGGGTGAAAAAATGTGATAATAAAAACGTATGATATGACTCCTTTAAAGTTCTCCATGCACACTGTAAATGTCATCCCCAGTAAACCCCTCCTAGCCTATCCATCACATTTTGATTGCAGCGTGTTTGTGTTTCTATCCATTTCTCTAGATTTTTATATTTGAGAATAACATCTACTATCGGGCCACTGTGGAGAACAGATCCATCCGTCTTGTTTCCACTGGGAAGGAGGGTGTGATATTCAACGGCCTGAGTGACTGGCTCTATGAAGGTATGAACGATTTGTATAAAAACATGGACATTTGTTTTAATGCCTTGCAAAGTTAAATGAGGTTTTGTCAGGACAAGGATTGGCCAGAAAAATATTTGTCTTTATCGAGACCTGAGAGCTAAGGTGAACATTCAACAAATCAAAAGCAAAGAGTACAATGTACTATAATCTACATGAAACAAGTTGTGTCTGATGTAGAAGAGGCAGATTTTGATGGTGATAGATATTGTTAAAGAGGCAGATATGATGGTGATAGATTCTGTGCATTGTGTGCAAGTATCAAAGCAAGAAAAATCAATATCCCTCCATCTCCCAGAATGCACCACTGCCTTTGACAAGACTCAGTGGTTGTGGATTTTAGCTTAGTGTGCTGCGAGTCTCCCATTTAAACTTTAATCTGGGCTCATATTGAGGAGACTGACCCTTGCCATGAGTTTATGAGGTGCCGAAGGTCTCGAAATTGACACTTATTATTTATTGAAGGGGATGAATGTATTAAAGAGAGAAGAGACTCATCCTGACCTATTTCTGATGCTCCTGATCTCAGTCTCTTTGCTTCGGTTTTCAGTATGTATGATTTATCTTTCTATTAGTCATCCACCATATTTGCATTATTTTTGTTTGTTTGTTTGCTTTTACATATTGATTGGGGTAGTTTTGGCTCAGCGAGTCTGATTGGACGACCCACACTGAAAGCCATTGTAAAACAGCTATTAATCACACACCTGTGATGTCATTTAAATTCTATATTAATCCGCCAAGTTTCTTGGTAACCATAAACAGACTACAGGGTTAACGCCATCATGCTGAAATCATTCTTTGACATTTCGAATGTAGAGCACATCTAGGTGCATTGGATACATATGTGCAAATGCATTATAGTTTATATTAGTTAAATATATTAAATGCAATTAGCTGAACTTATAGTGCCTTCTTGAGTTATTTAAGTAGGACTTCAGTACATCTTTGTATGTCATTTCATAATTACTTATTGTCTTTGAAATTTGGTTAAAGTGTACTGCTGAATGTACTGATATGCATTTATGGTAAACTGAAATATACTTTAATGTATGTTCTTTTGAAACCTTCATGTGATGTATTTGAATACATTTGTAATTACACATTTGTAAAGATGAAGTTGCAATTTAGTACATTTAAAGTATTTTAATGTATATTAACTTTAAAGGAATTACACATGCTTTAGTAGGTTAGTCAACAATATTGTGTATATAAATATTGTATGTATGTATATATACATATATATATATATACAATATACTTTTCAAAGTAACATAAAAAATAAAAATTATATATATATTATTATTTTTTTATGTTAATTTGAAAAACTTAATGCCTTGGAAAAGCAAGACTTTTTTCAAGTAAAGTTAACAAATCATCCATAGGGGATGAGCATTATATACATTATTTCTGATTAAAAAAAATCACAATTCCACCTTTCTTTATTGTGGCTGCTAATAATCTGACACTTCTGTTTAATTCTAGTAGTAGAGCACAATCACAGTAAGCTTGGACTGAGACAGAGCAACGTCCTGCCAAATGAGGGGGGAAACACACTCTAGTAATACAGAAACTTCCTATCTTGATTCTGGACTTAAGATTTGAATAAAGGAAATTACCATGGTTATTAAAAAGATAGGATAGGATAGGATACTAAGTTAGTTTCTGTAATACTCCAGGACTTCAAATCTCAGAACTCTTTTTCCAGTCCGTGCTGCCCACATTGTGATCCAACCTGTTGGTTCAAGTTTACATGTGCCCCATGAACTGTCATGAACTGTCCTTGACTTCCTGTCCATGGGTTTTAAGGTCAGTCATTGTTCATGCGAATGGCTCACAGCCGTCAAGTTCACCCGCAGATCCTCTGAATGATTAATGAATCGTCAGGCTTTGTGTAGTCTGAGGCTGTTGAATACAAATCCAGAGTCTGTTCTGTGTTTGGAGGGGAACAGGTGGCCATGCATTCATTGACGATGGAGTTTATGCCTGCTGGACCCTTCTGGATATGGAGTTCCCTGATGTGCTTAGGGAAAGGTTAATGTATGTTAATTCAGATTACCCATGCCAACCAAAAAGGGCTAAAACAACCGATATCCATCATTATAAGATCAGTTTAATTCCTCCAGCTGTATAGAGTTGCATTAAAGTCGAACGATCCACAGCGTTCATTTACTTAATGTGATTTGAAAGTGGTGGAAAGTTATTATGAGGAAAGTGTTCTAATCAACTTCACCCCTACACATTCTCCTCTCTGTAATTTGGAGATCAAGAATGTAGATTGTTGCATTGTTGTGAGTACTGTATGCTTTCTTAGAGTAGTTCATCACTTTACCGAGAGGATATTAATTGCCTCAATCAGTCTGCATAATCAATGCTGAGTTTTAATTACCCCTGGATAATCAGTGAACCGCATGTAGTTCTTGCTGTGGCAGACCACGTCTGCTCTAATGAAGATCATGAAATGAACCCTGCAAGAAGCTCGCAGTAAGGCACAGTCTTGCGACTTTCGCTTCTGCGTGTTCGTAAGATCGTAGGACGTCCCGTTTGCCATTTTATGATTCAGAAAGTTGCTCACGAATTACTGCTGTCCTTTTTGCCCAACCTGCAGCAGTGTGGACTTCATAGCAGCAATTAAAATGTAAATAAGCCTGATTTTTGTTTTATTTTAAAATATATAAAATACTAAAAACTTTTTGGAGCCTATTTGAATATTTAGTTCTAAAGTTATTTGCAATCAAAAATGTTGCTGTTTGAGACTCTCCTCTAGAACTATTTTTCAAGAATCCAGTGATGAGGCTGGTGGAGTTTTTATTTTTAATCGAATTTTAAAATTAATCAAGATTAATAAATCAAATGCGGAATACTATGACTTGTTCTTGGTATTTTAAATGTCCTGTATTTGAAAGGATGTATATTGTACGTTTTTGCAGCTAGTGTACCACATTAAATGAAAACATTTAAGACAAAACTATGTAATCTTCTGTTTTTAATTATAATCAAGAAAATGTATTTCTCAAGGGATTTTTTAAGGAACAATGCAGTCTCTAATATGCTCACTAAACTAATTATACAGTGAACCTCCTAATTTTTTCAGTTTATGAACTTAAATGTTTAGAAGATTTAGCTCCTTAATCTTATTGGAGAATTTTCAGATATCTTTCAGAAACATGTAAAATGTATAGGTGGGTTTAGGGTTACTTTTTCATAATGGTGTAATTTTAATGGAACAATTCACCAAAAAATGAAAATTTGCTGAAAATTTACAAGATGTAGATGAGTTTGTTTTTTCATTGGAACAGATTTGGATAAATTTAGTGATACATCACTTGCTCACCAATGGATCCTCTGCAGTGAATGGGTGCCATCAGAATGAGAGTCCAAACAGTTGATAAAAACATCACAATAATCCACAAGTAATTCACATGAGTCCAGTCCATCAATTAATATATTGTGAAGAGAAAGCTGGTCATTTGTAAGAAACAAATCCATCAAGGCATTTTATTGTTTCTGGCCATAATGCAGAATAATTCTTCCTCCAGTGAAGAAGTCCACCCCCCTGATATCCTCTCACATTAAAATCCACCGACATATTTGTTTAGGACTGTTTTCACTTGTAAACAGTGCTTGATCTGTGCATATTCCTCTCCTGATTCAGATAAGACAACTGGAGAAAGTAATGGATAGAGGACGTGTAGCTACAAACAACAGTTTAAAGTAAAAAATGACTTAATAATGTATTTGTTTCATACTAACACACAGCTTTTCACTTCACACTTAATTGATGGTCTGGAGTGGTGTGGATTACTTGTGGATTATTGTGATGTTTTATCAGCTGTTTGGACTCTCAATCTGACGGCACCCATTCACTGCAAATGATCCAATGGTGAGCAAGTGATGTAATGCTAAGTTTCTCCAAATCTGTTCAGATAAAGAAACAAACTCATCTACATCTTGCATAGCCTGAGGGTGAGTGCATTTTTAGCAAATTTTCATTTTTTGGGTGAACTTTTCCTTTAAGCGCTAAATCTGGCAGAACCTCCAGCACTCCAGACAGATTTTGAAACGTTTATGACAGACCTCTCTACACCTCACAGCGGTATGCTGCTGCCCAGCATTTCTTGCCTTTCATTTGCATTAAGTTCAGCAGTTTCCGATGTTTTGACTCTCTCACAACTTGCTTTGCACTACTGTCAATCCCACAATCCCTCGTACAAGCCATTCAGCTCCCATAGAGAATTCACTGAAAATGCTGCTCATTCTGTGGCAGTGAACATGTATATTATATGTTATGAAAACCCAACTTCACCAGCCACATTAATGGTTTCGCTCTCAGTACTCGTTGCAGTTGGCTGTCCTCATATGACCTTATGTTTTGGTTGGAACAGTCTGTGATGCTTGTAGCTGAAATGAAGCAATTTTTATTAAAGATTAATTTACTTTAATATCATCTCTCTTTTGTCATCTGATTTGCATCCCATTATTCAGTAATCTCAGAGGCTGGTTTTGAGAACACACGATCATAAGCGGACAGCTTCTTGTTTTTCTGATAACTGGATATCATTAATCTGATTAAAGCGTGTGTTCGGTTTGTGTGCAGTCATATCCTGAGGTGTCATTACAGCGTTTAGAATGCAATCTCTTACTAAGGCTCTCTACTGCCCCCTGCTGAAGTGAGCTACTAAACTGACCTACAGTTGTTATAAAGAGATAAGAAAACTCATATTTAAAGGGCTTTACCTTTTAAATATACACCACTGTTTGTTTGTTTGAAAGAAATGTGTGGTTTTATTCAGCAAGGATGCATTGACAGTAAAGACATTCGTAATGTTGCAGAAGTTTTAAACTTTATTTCTGTTCATCAAGGAATCTTAAAAGAAAAGAAATAGCATCACAGCTATTTTCAACATTAATAATGAAAAAAATGTCTTGAGCAGCAAATCAGTAAATAAAATGATTTCAGAAAAAGGACCATGTGACGCTAAAAACTGGAATCGTAGCTGCTGAAATTCCAGCTTTGCCATCAAATTTAAATATATATTCAATTAATAAACATTTATTTTAAACTTTAATAATAGTTCACAATATTACTGTTTTACTGTATTGATTAAACTGTTTTTTTATTATTATATTATATTATTTTTTAAATTATTATTATTTTATTTTTTATCAAATAAATGCAGCTTCGGTGAACATAGTCTTCTTAAAAAAATAAATAATAATAATATATATATATCAACCCTAAACTTTACAACTGTAGAGTACAAGTATCAGATTATATTTATTTCTTGTGAATCATGATCTTGGGATTACAGCATGAATCACATTTATTAACACTAAATATAATACTAAATATTATCACTGATAAAACTATAAAACACTTTCATTTACCCTAATGATTAACAGCAGCATTTAACTAAATATGTAGTTGCAAAATTGATTAAAATCAGTGGTTTGCCATTCTATGTAATCCTAAAAAAAGTAGCTTGTTACTGGAAAATGTGCACTTATTTGGAAACAGTTCTCCTGTCATGGTACCAAAAAAAAAAAAATGTAGCAATGGTAGTAGCATTGCAACTTTGATTTAGTCTCCTCTCACTGCTGCAAACAGACCTGTTAGAGAAACGCACTGTCTCTGTGTCATACAGAGTGTAAAACAGTCCTTTAGATGAGGCCGATGTGTTTTACACACCTCTGTGTCACAGGAGAGAATAATCACATAGTTTTAGCAGTCCACAAAAATGACTAGCCCTCTTTCAACACCCTCCAATTTGCAGCTGGGAGATCTACTCTACTCATATTCTGCACACCTCCCAAAAGAAGTGTTAATTAATGCTGTTCTTGAGCTAAAATTGAACAGTGTGCTCTCATGAGTTTGGCACTATAGGGATGGTCAGGACGGTCGACTAGTCGTCTGGTTCACAGTGTAATTTCTCCTGTGTGACTGCAGCAGCAGGAGTTTTCTCACTGGCAGTGTTTCTGAAGTGTGACACAGCTGGAGCTCTACAAACATAATAACGACATCGGTTATTTCCTTTGATAACGGCCATACATTATAGAATGGTCTTTATGAAATCTTCATGAGGAGGAGCACCACGTTTACACTGAAATGGTAATTCATTGAAATAAGGAACAGAAGCTAATCCTCATATGCCTACATTTTCTGAGTAATTAGAAATCATTTTATTTTAAGAATTTGGTATTTAGTATTGGTAATAAAACAATTAATTTTTGTTAATTGAAATAAAGAAAAACTTTGCAAATACAAACGCTGGCTTGGCAGCTAAGTGAAATAAAATAAGTTGTATTACTAAAACTGCTATAAAAATAAGTCAAAGCTAAATATAATTAAACAGTAATAAAAACTATAAAAGTACATAATAAAATTACTCAAACTTGAAATAAATTAAAATTGGCAGTGCTTATTATGCAGAATGCAAGTTGTTAAATATTTCTTTATGAAAGAACGCTATGTTTCTTTTTTAAAAGCAGAAAAAAACAAGAAATGCTGCACTAACATGTAGTAGCGTTTGAAATGACAAATGCTTTAGTTGAGTGATTGTGTTCACATGCGCTAGCGGAGCTGATCAGACCTCCACAGGCCTTCACCCTCATTGAATTATCTTCTCAATGAACTCCAGCTAATTAAGTTGCTAATGGTTTGTTAGAAGCCTGTTATTACCCTGATGAATCCAATGAAGGTGATGAACAACGCTAAAGTCATGTTTGTTAGGGCTCTTTTGAATTTAAATAAGAATCTTAGAAATGTGCTGCTTACAGACATAGAAAGACGTGTGCTGACGTGTGGAATGTGAACAATGGACCTGTTTGATTGAGCTCTCATTGGTGCAGTATGATCAATGTAAAGCAGAAATCAGCAGACTCTAAAGAGGACATGTGTACTCTATTTGTAGATTGTCTGAGTATATTTAACTGAAGTGTGTTTCCAGGGAAAAGAGCAAGACAACAGCTTTTGCAATCTAATTTGTTGTTTATTGTCTACATACATATCTTCCTGAGAAATATTCACACCCAGAGAGGAAAGAAAGCAAAGAAAAGTGAATTGGTGTATTATGAATAAGTGAATATCTAAGCAAATATTGAGTAAAAATGTACTTTTCTGTTGAAAATGTAGTCACATTTTCTTTTAAGGTCCAATTCTTGCTATTAACAAACCATTAACTGCGACTTTGCCTCAACAAACTACCAATTATTAATAGTTAGTAAGGTAGTTGTTAAGTTTAGGTATTGGTAGGATTAGGGATGTAGAATATGGTCATGCAGAATATGTGATTTATAAGCACTCATAAACAGCTAATATGTTATTAATAGGCATGCTAATGAGCAACTAGTTAATAGTGAGAAAAATTATAGTTAACTCAAAATTGTCAGAACTGGGTTTTGTAAACTTGCAGTTCTAAGAAAGTTCGGAAACTTGCAATTTAAAAAAAAACATGAAATTTGAGATGTTCTCAGAAGTGCAGAAGACTTCAGTACTCAGAAGTGCATATAAACTCGTAATTGTGAGAAATAAAGTCAGAACTATTATAAACTCACAATTCTTAGAAAGTCCAAATTGTGAGATGCTAACTCAAAAGAGTTAGATATAAGCACACAATAGAAAGACGTCTTCTGAGAAAGATGTAAATTTGCAATTTTGAGAAAAATAGACAATGGCAGGATGCTAACTCAAAATTGCAAGAAATAAATTTGTAATTGTGAGAAATACCATCAGAATTCTAGGTAACACTTTAGTTTACGGACCAATTCTCAGTATTAACTAGTTGCTTATTAGCATGCCTATTATTAACATATTGGCTGTTCATTAGTGCTTATAAAACACATATTCTGCATAGAAAGAAATAAAGTCCAAATGTGTCACTGCATTCACATTCACTGCATTGCTAAAACGTTTACCGGGTTTAGTAGTTGTTGTTGTTGTTGTTTTGGATAATGGAAGGAAAATGGATAATGGAAATGCTGGTTTTAAACAGTAAAGTTTTATGGCCTAAACTATCAGCTCATTTTCCCCCTATTCCACAGCTGTGTCCTCTGATTAAAGAAGGACAAGTGTGAGAGGACTGTGTGTGTGCTAGACACGGCTTTACTGTCCTCCAGCTCTCAAAACGCACACTCCTGTTTCATCCATCATTCAGCTCTGCCATTAAACCTCCCTGTGTGAGCAATCAACAGCCCAACAAGCTTCCTGGCTCACTACTGAGAGTGTGAGTGTGTGTTTGGCAGAAGAAAGGGCACAGAGAGACACGGAATACAGCAATGAGAGAGAGATGTGTTTGCAGGGTTTCTGACATCTTACGCCTAATGAGAGCCATTTTTGCTGTTTTGTACAGAGATGTCTGCGGCAGGCTTGCTTTGGTTGATCCACGGGTCAGCATCTCTGTAATGATCAGATTCATTGAAAAGCTCCCATGATAGTCACACGCATTTTCTCTGAAATATCCACATCATGCTCTCTAGGCATTAAAATACATTATTGAAACTCTCAGCTGCTGATGCAGTTATTGTCCTCAATGGCATTAAGGAGCTAGTTCAACCAAAAAATGTGAATCAAAATGTTTTCCAAGCTATTGCTTATGGACCCATGACTCGAAATGCACAGGATTGTGGGATAACATTGGCAGTGAAGTACATCTAGATGTTAACCAAATGCAGACATCTCTTTAGGCTAGATGTTAAGCAAACATGGATCAGGATGTGTTGTCTTGTTACTTCTAAGAAGCCTTCTTACTGACTGAAAATCAGTTATTTTAAGGTTCTCGCCATTAACAAAACATTAACTATGACTTTTGTTTCAATAAACTCCTAATTTGCTGCTTATTAATAGTTAGTAATATAGTTGTTAAGTTTAGATATTGGGAAGGATTAGAGATGTAGATTATGGTCATGCAGAATATGGTCTTAAGTACTAATAAACAGACAATATGTTAATAATAGGAATGCTAATAAGCAACTAGTTAAAAGTGAGAATTGGTCCCTATACTGAAGTGTTAACTGAAAAGTCAACCTTTTTAAGGCTTTGAAGCCAACATTCAAAAATGAATTGAGCAAGGAAGAGTTTTGTGGCTTGAACTTACAGTATGCAATATTAAAACAAATGTAATATTTCCCAAATGTCTGCTACAAATAAAAGTAGTTTGAAAATACACAACTTAAATATGTAGTCTATATAAATTAATGTCAATTAGAAAAAGTGCTGCATGTTAACACTAATAGAAAATGCCTAAATTTGTACATGGTGTAATTGTGCATGAATTTGTGAAAATGAGATTTACTTTACATCAAAACACACTCATTTCAGGTTAACATTTTTATTCTTCATTTTCATTCAAATTGGCAAACATGTAGAAAACAGTGTTAATCACAACCGCAAATTTGAAATGATCAGTATTATTGCAGTATATATCAATATAAGATACATTATTTTATATTAATGTGTGTTAATTAATAACACTACTAGGCTCTGTAAGATTTTATAATATTTTTGAAGGAAGTTTTATGCTCACAAAGGCTGCATTTATTTGATCAAAAAAGAACAGTAATATTGTGAAATATAATTTCAAAATAAGTGTTTTCTGTTTTGACATTATTATTACTACAATTTTAAATAACTGTTTTCTATTTCAATATATTTTAAAATGTATTTTTTCCTATGATGCAAAGCTGAGATTTCAGCATCATTACCCAGTCTTTAGTGTCACGAAATCATTCTAATATGCTGATTTGCTGCTCAAGAAAAAAAATTATTATTATTATTATTATTACAATGTTGAACTATTTTTGTTACTTTTTTTTCTGGATTCTTTGATGAATAGAAAGTTCAAAAGAACAGCATTTATTTGAAATAGAAGTCTAACATCATAATGTCTTTATGAATTTAATGCAACCTTGCTAGATAAAAGTCTTACTGATAAAAAAATCTTACTGACCACAAACCGTATATATTACCATAACATAATCATATTAACTCAAAAAAAAGTTGAAAACAAAAATGGAAATATATAAACATTGTCTAACAACTATTAATAACTGTCAAAATCCTCGGATGTCAACATGAGCTCTCTGAGCACATTCTTTCACTCACTCTCTCTGTGATGAAGTGAGCAGAACTCTGCTGAACATGCGACTTCCTGCCCATTTGAGCACAGGAAGAGGGGTCAGACCCTATTTCCGCAGCCTTTGGTGGCGTCCAGAAATTGCTTTTTTTCCCTGAGATTGTAGAAGAGAAGGGGCACTTGATGGAGAGGGCCGGCACTCACTCTCGCCGGCCCCGCTGAGATTACAGTCCGCCCCGTGATTTATGGGCCAGAACCTTCCACGCTGCCTCTGTGTGAGGGAAGCAAAGATTCATACAGAAACAGGTGGTTACGGAGAAATGCTCTTAACTGCGGCCAGGTGCATCGGCTGTATCCGAATGAAGATGGGAAATCTGAGTGTGTGTGTGTGTGTGGATGTAGCTGGAATGAGACCTGAGAGACCCTGTGTTATGGATGATTACTTTTTACTATTCCTGCAATTATTCGAGTGATTGAACCGCTGTGAAATATGACTGAGAGAAACTCCTGAATCTTTCTCACACAGCGGAGATCTTTAAGTCCCACATCGCACACTGGTGGTCTCCGGATGGGGCCAGGCTTGCGTATGCGACCATCAACGACACGCTGGTGCCCAAAATGGAGATCCCCATGTTCACCGGCTCCGTCTACCCTACAGCAAGACAATACCATTATCCCAAGGTAAAGATTAAGCACGGCCGTAAACATCAGGATATAGTGCTGAAGATGATAATATGTTATGCTTGAACGTTTTTCTTCCAGGCAGGAGAGGAAAACCCCATCATCTCTCTTTATGTGGTGAATCTCAATGGCCCTCTGCACACTGTTGAGATGAGAAGACCGGAGGACCAAAGAATAGGGTGGGCTGACTGTACTAGTGTTATGTATTTATTATTTATTTATTTATTTTTTGTAAGCCATTTTTAATTTAGTCTTTTAAATTAGTCTTAGTCCTGTGTCAAATGTACTTTTTTGTTAGTCAACCTTGTCCTGTTTTTGTTCAGTCAAGTTTTAATTGACTAAGGGCCAGATTTACTAAACAGGGAAAATTAGTGTTGGAGCGAAATTCCAGAAAATTCTGCAGGTGATTTACGTACAATGAGCACAAGACATGCTTTAAGACATGCTTTTTTGGGTGTTAAATAATGACGCAAAAACCAGTAAAGTGCAAATGTTAGTAAATCGCGTTGCGTGATTCATTTTAATACTCTCCTCCCATAAATTTTGCGTCTGAAAGGGAAACTCCTACAAATGTATAATCAATAAGGTCAGGCACAAAAATAACTATGTCCACACCTTTTCAGCACTTATTCTTCACTGCGCGTTTTTAGTAAATCTTTTTTCGGTTTGCGCTGGCACAAGCTGTTAATAAATGTGGCCCTAAATGGCTGAGCATTTTTGTCTAGTTTACGTAAATGAAAACTTAGTCACATTTACATCATGCTGTATAATGGTTAAACTGATAAAAAAAATATTTTTTGCTCAAAATTATAATGACAATGATTTTTGTCATTTGAGGAATTTATTTTTACATTCAGGGATTGCACTTTCACCAATAAACACAAATCAATAGAATGTCAACTCATACATATGGTCTCCTTAATAAAGAGCAGGCCGTAATAAAGAGCAGATCTGGCAACTGCACACATCAAAGTCAAAGCGGCATTACGTCACGAAAGTGCAGACTCCGAGAAAGACCGCGAAAGTTTAGGGTGCGATTTGGGAAAGGGACAAAATTAACACTAGACTGTACTCTCATATACGCCTCAAATTAATAGGTTTATTATATGGAAATCAGTTTACATCTGGTTATATGTGGTAAATACAGAGTCTTTAAAAAAAACTGAGATGTGTGGAAAAATTATATTTCAGTGCTTTGCGTCCAAGAAACTTTGCTTTCACTCACAAACTTTGCATTCAGTGGCATATTTTTTGTGATGAAAATAATATGAGGTGGGAAGAAAAAAATATATTTCAGTGCTTTTACAGGGCAATGCAATTCTTTTGCAAGAGAACACACACACAAAAAAAAGCTTGTGAGGAATTAAAATTAAAATGTAACAAATTTTTCAAATTATTATTTTTTTAATCACCATATCCTCTTAGGGGCAGTGATTTTTTTTTTTGTTATGGCTGAGAACCGATAAATGGATGATAAATTAATTTTAGCAATTTTACTTGTTCTACATAAAAACTAAGAACTAAATCGTTAAAAGTCATTTTACATTCTACAAGTGAATTTATGCATCACCACATTATACTCTGCAGTATTAAAAATTGATATTCTTTTAGAGATTTGCTGAAAATTAAGTAAATAATAAACAATTTATTATTGTTATTTTAATAAATAATAATTTATTTATAATAATTGATACATATGATTAAATTGTGTTTTTAAAACATAAGTTGCAAGGTACAACAAAGATCATTTAAATTTTGAAATTGAAGTAGACTAGAGTGTACAGTTGAATATACAATATCACCCGATATGACAAAAATATCAGCCTGTAACCTGTATGGTACTGATATATTATGCATCCCTACTTGAACTTATTATTTAATCTGACAGAAAATTTAATAAAAATATACCTAATTTGTCAGATGGGCATTTGAAGTCTTTGAAGACATTTTAAAGATTCAGTCCAAACCTAGTGACTGGATATAGTGATTCTGCCAGAAGACATTTCTGCTATTTTCTTATCTATATTACAGCGAGTACTATGTGACGATGGTGAAGTGGGCCACAAGCACGAAACTGGCTGTAAACTGGTTGAACCGAGCCCAGAATATCTCCATCCTGACCCTCTGTGTGGCCACAACGGGTGTCTGCACCAAGGTATGCCTGGATTTGAGAAGTATATTCCAAAGTGCACTGTAAAGGGCATGTCACACTTCACAAGGAAGGTGAAAATGTGTGGTACAATGAAGCGACCATTCCCAGCATAGGTTTATTATTTTCCTTTTTCAAAACCAATGACGTGCATTCACATGAAAAGTGCTTTAATCGAACATGGATGTGATTTTTCCGATTTCCGTATTTTCCGACCTCTGAGGGATGACCCATGTGATTCGTGTAGATCCAAGCTTTTTTTGTTTTTTTAAAAGGGGTGGGGGGGGGGTTGGTTGGTTACTGCATGATGATTGAAATCTCGCAAATGGCCTTGAGCTATTACCTAAATAAACTGCGAAAAGATTGTTTTCTAAAACATGGACGGAATGGTCCTGAGAGCACTGTACAAGCTCGTGGCGCCATCTGCAGGACAGATAAAAGCATTCAAATGATTCAAAGTGCCAAACGCGAGTAAAATCAGCGCTGAAACGTGTTACTCGACCCGGTGACTTTTTTATGAATGGCGGTGAGAATTTGAGATTGCTAGTGCTGTCATAAAACTCAGAACGGTTGTGTTGTAATTATATAATAGGCTGTAGTCTGACGCGCTACATGTCTGCTGTTACAGTACTCTTTTTAGTCGCTTTAATTTGCATTTAGGAACGCAACATTCATCATTAGAAACGTTTATAAATATGTTGTTGTTTAGAAAGAGAAGTTTCAGTGTCACATAATCCTTCAGAAATCATTCTAATATGCTAATTTGCTGCTCAAGAAACATTTCTCATTATTATCAATGTTAAAAACAGTTTTGCTGCTTAATATTTTTGTGGAAACAATGATACCACTCAAACATTTGTATAAGATTGAAAAAAGAGAGAGAAATTAATAATTTTATTCATGCAAAAAAGTGAGTGAATACATTTAAAATGATTTCTATTTAATAAATGCATTAACAAATTTAATTAATATATTTGATAAATGCAAATAAATGCTGTTCATTAAACTTTATATTTATCAAAAAATCCTGAAAAATAAAGTGTATCACCATTTCCACACAAAATATGAAGCAGCAAAATCGTTTTCAACATTGATAATAATCAGAATGTCACGGTTGTGGTGCGGGAAGGACACAGGAGACAGCGGGTAAATAAACTTCTTTTTTAATAATTCAAGAAACCAAATACAGACATCCAGGAGACACAACATAAAAGACGAGTGGACGGACAAAGACTCAGGGAGAACTCAGGACTTATAAAAGACAGGAAATCAAGGAGTAGACGAGATGATAAACACAAGACAGGTGAATGGAATAAACGATGATTAACTGATGACAGGAAAATAACCAAATGAGGAAACAAGAGGGAGGGAAACACAAGACATGGGAACACAGGTCTGACACAGAAATGTTTCTTGAGAGTCAAATAAATTGTAATGATTTCTAAAAGATCATGTGACCCTGAAAACTGGAGTAATGATGAAGAAAATTCTGCTTTGCATCACAGGAATAACATTACATTTTAAAACTTTTTTTAAATTTATAATTATATTTCACAATATTGTATATTAAAATTGAAAACTTTTTTTAAATTTATAATTATATTTCACAATATTGTTTTTTTTTTTTTACTTTAATCAAATTCAGCCTTGATGAGCAGAAAATATTTATTTCAGAATCATTCATTGTAATGTTTCCAAACTTTTGGCAGGTACTTTAATAATTAACAATTCTATAATATATTATATTGTTATCTATATACTTTATTATAATATATTATATTGTTATCATGATTATTAAGTGCTGTATTTTATTTTTTACAGGACAATAGTATGTATTCTTAAGTATAAGATATATCTTTTAATGTGCTAAAATATATATATTTTTTAATAAGTGCTTGTGGCTTCTTTTTTGTCTCTAGCTGATCACATGCTTGTGGCGTGGTCAGATTTTACTTCTTTTTTGTCTCTAGTGTTGTTGATTGCTTACCTGATCTGGAGGTTGCCACTGTTTTGTTTTGTTAAGTGTTGTTGATTGCTTACTCGACTGTGGTGTTACTGTTTTGTTTTGTTAAAAACAGCCCAACCCTCTAAAATGCAAGTTAATCACATAAACAATGTGTGTGTGTGTGTGTATATTTGTATTTTCCTGTCAAAATGACATGAGTTTGTTTTGAATTATTCAGCTTTTAAGAGCAAGCAGAGTCCTAGTTCCTTTGCTAGTTCCTTCGGTAGTGGGTGGAGCTAATGCCCAAGCAGCAATCTCATTGGCTAACGTCCACCTATTACCCTTTGATTTCAGCAAATAAGTTAGAGTGAATGCAGACAACAAAATTAAATAGTCATTACTCAGCAGGTCATCAGTATACTTTAGTATTTTATTAGTAGTAGAATTAGTAGTAGTATTATCTTATCAGTATTATTAATTCAGTAATTTTTATATGGCCAACAATGTCTTAAGCACTAAGACCAGCAAGTTCTGTCAGTATGCCAAATATGCAGTCATACATTTTTTGTTCATATACATAGTTACCACATTTTAGTTCTAATTACTAGTGTTCTAAAATAAAAATTAAAATAAAAAAATGCTAATTGTAAGTGTAATTGTCTTGCTTTCAGATCATATCACATATGAATGTATCTTAGTAAAAAGCTATGCCATTTTCCGAAGACAAGCTGATTTGGTGGAATCATATATTGCCTATGTGTGCGCAGAGGGTAGAAGTCGCTCACAGTTTTCAGTAAATTGCACTAAATGAGCCAATAAGTAGATTCTACACTCTTGTGATGTTTCGCTGCATTTTTTTCATGTGATTTTCTGTTTTTTTGTTTCAGAAACATGAGGATGAAAGTGAGGGGTGGCTGCACAGACAGGTGAGCATTAACTTCCTCCACCCAGAAACTAAAGAAATGATGAGATGTGCCATGTCAGTGTTTGTCAACGGTAACAGCTTTGAATAGTCGAGGACGTTTGATGCTGTTTGTCTTATCACATTCCCCACAGTACCGTGCTTGAGCTGATATTGTTTTTCCTGATTAGTTTTTCATGTCTGTTTTTCGCCAGAGGGAGGAAGTGGCCGTATGAAATGTTTTGCAATAACATGAATAAAGGATCGTACGACTCCTGCAGAAATAAGCCTGAGGGCTCAGACTCACTATTACATATGCGCTGCATTATCATAATAATTCACATTCTAATATATGTTATTATGGTTCTAATATTTTTGGTGTTGCTTGGAGAAATACGACCGCTCTGTGGTGCAGACACATTCTCTAGTGCTCCCGCAGGTCTTATAATTCAGTAATTATAACACTCTGCAGAGCAAACCAAATGATGAAACACTACCATGGGAGGAGAACCTCAAGATGGTGACAGTAATGATGGTGCTGGTGTGGCAGTAATGATCGTTTAGAGTTACATTTCTCAAACAGAATGAAGAGCCGCTGTTCTCTAAAGACGGTCTGAGACTGTTCTTCACCAGAGCAATCCCACAGGGAGGAAGAGGGAAGTTCTTCCACATCTCCATGTCCATCTCACAGGTACAAGCTTCAGCAATTGGGTGTTTTTAAACTTTTTGATAAAAGGCAACTAAAGAAATTGGATGGCTCATAGAGTTTAGTGCAGTATCTTTATTACACAATTCCAAATAACAAAACACTTAGGCACAGGAGAAACAACCAACATAAAGACAAGAAAGAACAGACATTGAACTGAAACACAGGTCTAAATGAGAACAAGAACTAGACTAGAAATGGGTGAATAAATGACTAACTAATGAGAACATCGTTGGAAACAAAAACAGGAATTAAACACATTAAACATACTTTTTTATTATTTATTTATTTTTATATAAAAAAAATGGTTACCTGCATGTTGTTTTTAACCAGTATGTTGTCATATTTTGGTGAAATACGAATTGAGAATTCTGTAGCTTTTTCATACAACATTAGTTCATAGTGAAAGATGTTCTGTCAATAATGTTAATTAAACTGCAATATTTAGACGTAGCATATCTCTCAGTACTCCAAAGCAAAGAGATTCATTTTACTAACGAATATGATTAATTCAAACAAGTTCCTTCATTTTCTCAAGCCAGATTATTTTGTGATTACTAATCACGTTTTTTACAGTTAAACAGCATTTAATTGATTAGTTTTAAGCCTTTACTTTAGTAATTTCTTCAAACATGCTCTACCTTCTCTATTTGTAAAATGACACGCATTCTTTTATATTTGTTTAAATATTATATTGATGAGCATTATATTGTATTATTCACAATACTGAGTTCCATTCATTATGATTGATGTTTAATATGTTTTCTTCATAAAGCCCAACAGCAGCACAGATACACTGCAGTCCATCACATCAGGAGACTGGGATGTCACACAGGTTCTTGCGTATGATGAGGACAGCCAGTTAATGTGAGCCAATCCACCAACACCACAAACTGAACATCAATGATTCATTTGTCATTAAAACTAGCTTCTTTTAAAGATAAGAAATCACAACTGACCTAAATTACTTTCTCAATTCACATTATTTTCTGCCTTAATCTCAATGAATCTTTGGTGCACATTATCCCAAATAGTTTTTTTTCTTTTATCAAAATGTAATAACTTTCTCCACCTCTGAAATGATTTTCTTTTCACCTGTGTTATCAAGGTCTCTTATTTTTTTAACCTCACCACCTGCTTTTGTTCTCATGTGAAACACTTACTTTCTTGATTCACTCACTACCCTGGGCATAAATATTATGGGATGTATGGTAATCTTTCAGTACATGGTATAATTTGGTAACCAAACAGTTAACGGTAGCCATTGACTTAGTATTTTTTTCAATACTGTGTAAGTAAATGTACCATTCAACTGTTTGGTTACCAGTAATCTTCAAAATATCTTCTTGTGTCTTCAACAGAAGAAAGAACATTTGTACTTCAAATCTTTAAAGTATATTTAAAAGAAAAGAAAAGAAAGTTTATGCAGATAATGAAATATTAATGAAATAAAAGGCCACTTAAAGATAGTACACTTTAATGACTGTTTTTTAACACACTTATAGCACGTTTACTAGTCACATACTAAAGCAGATGTTTCACAGACAGGGCTTAGACTAAGTCAGGATTAGGCCATAGTTCAATTAGGACATTTAAGTAATTTTTATAAACATGCTTAGAAAAAAGCATTACTTGTGTGCATCTTGAGACAAAACAAAGGCACTGATATATTTTAAGATCAATCAGTGCAAGTTTATTTCAGTTGAAACAGCTCAGACTTACATTTTAGTCTAGGACTAGGCTTAAGCCTTGTCTGTGAAACCGGGGGGTAAAGTACTTCAGTAGAATTTTAACTTGTACTATTATTTAATACACATAAAGTTAAAATAGGTAACACTTTATTTTAAGATGTCCTTGTAACACGTAACATGTACTTACTACTATAATAACAATTAATTATGCATAATTGCATGCAAGTAACCCTAAACCAATCCCTAATCCTAACCCTAACCATATAGTAAGTACATGTACTTAATTAGTATTACTCAGTACTTAAATGTATAATTACACTGTTACAAGGACACCTTAAAAGAAAGTGTAACCTTAATTTAATTTAAATGCACTAAATTGCAAATACATCATTACAAATGTCTAACTTAATAAAAATATATTTAAATACATGACATACAGGTTTTAATAGAAATTACATTAAAGTATATTGTAGTTTATCATAAATGCATGTCAGTACACTTTAACCATATTTTAAACCAATACTAGTTATGAAATGGCATAAAAATATGTACTTAAGTCCTAAGTGGGTCAAAAAGCACTCTTAGCTAATTGTATTTAAATTTAAACTATAATACAATTTAATTTAGTTTGAATTAACAGGCACTTAGTGTCTGACACCATTCAGTTTTGACTTAAGTACATTTTTTGAAGTATATAATTTCTGTAATAAGTACTCTTTTTAAAATTATGCTGAAGTGTACTTCTTTTTCACCTTTGTATACCTATTGTTATATGGAGTATGTTTTGATATTGTATTTATTGTATGAACAGATATTTCCTCAGCACTGAGGATGACCCTAAAAGAAGACATCTCTACAGGTACATACAGCACATACATATTCATGTTTAGTGCCGTGTGAAATTTGTCTTGTGCTGTCACAAGCTTGTTCTCGCTGACAGTGTTAATGTATCTGTGGTTGTTCCAGCGCAGACACGGTGGGCACCTTCAACCGCCGCTGTCTGTCCTGTGATTTCACTGACAGCTGCGGGTACGTCAGTGGCTTCTTCAGTCCCAGCATGGACTATTTCCTGCTCAATTGTAAAGGTAGACATCTCTTTGTTTCTATTTTGCTTGTTCTTACTATCTATTTTTAATACAAGAGTGTAGTATTATAAAACTTATTATGCTTATTCTTTTTTTATGTACCATGCAAATAAAATAACATATATATGAACATAATATGACGTGTAGTAGTAATTAGAATTGTACTTTTTTTTTGTAAAAAACCCAAGAAATGAAAGGTCAAGAAATACTTGCGTAAAGTCTTGGTTTGGCTGTAAAGCTGAGAATTAAAATAAGTCTCTGAACTCACCGTAACCCTGACACATTTTCAATAAACACTTGTGAGTTGACACTGCGGTGAATGTCGATTTAGAGCCCATGAACCTTTACTTTTATATTGTCTCCTGACAAGCTTTATCCGTCCGTGATGAATTCAGTGTTACGCTAGAAGAATAGAGAAAGGGATGGAGACAGCGCGAGCAGACGCATTGTCAAAGATCATGTTCTTATTGTTCAACAGTGAAGTTTTCGTTCTGCAAAGTGCATTGATTATTTGTAGGGCTTGTTTCTACAGCTGATGTGTTCTGAAGGCTTGAATGCTTGTATTCACTGAACCGTTGTGACAGAACTCCTGGAGAAATGACTGTTGTGTTTACGATCAGTGCTGTTGTGGCACTCGTTAAAGTTTCACTGCAGACGCTCATTAACAAAAGCTTTTAAGCACCTTTTTCAGTTTAGTGGCTGGCTGCCTATAAAATAAACTTTAGAGAACTTGTAAAATGACTGGATAAACTGCTCTTGAGTGTTGCTGACATACAGCTGAAACATAAACTATGACTTAACAATACATGACAATCACGTACCTTTATTTATACATGGTTATTAGCTTTGGATAAAAGCATCTGCTAAAATGCATAAATGTAGTTATAAAAATTGTTGTTTGTTTTTAACTTAGTTTCGAATAGTTTTGATGGCACATAAATAGCTATAACATTATTTTTCTTAAGTATCATAACACTACAAATTGTTCCAACACTAATTGAGAAACTGTGTGATGATCAAAACTAGATTTTTAACAAGAAAATGTGGGTAGGCAGGCAGAAATTGAAAGACAGATCACTAAGTAATTGCACAACTTTCTGTAAGAAGAATGTTGATTTGAAGTATCATGTAGCACAAATGATGCAGACTGTGTTACATACAGAAGTGTAAAGGTTCTTTCATATGTACCGTTGTTTAGCAAAATTTCCCAGCTGAAATCCAGTCATTCCAATAGGAATCCACAAACTTTTGAGATTTGCATCCATGCAGATTTGAGTCATTTTCAAGTTGATCACAATAATTCTCTGCACTGATCAACAGAAAGATGCTTGGTTTGAAATTGTTGTCCATGTGAGTTGTGCTTCCTCCATCAATACACTATTGACCATAAACGATAGACCTTTTTTGTCTGCAAAATAATGCCAAAATTTCACTAATGTGACTGAACAATAATACTTTAGGGCAGTGGTTCTCAACTCGTCCTGGGGACCCACTGATCTGAACGTAAAGTATGCAAAGCAGTGGGTCGACAGGACTGGATTTAAGAACCACTGCTATAGGGGTTAGGGTTTGTTCAAAGCTCTTAAAGGGATAGTTCACCCAATATATGAAAATGTGCTGTTAATTTAGCCATGCTCAGGCCATCCAATATGTACAGTAGGTGGCTTTTTTCATCAGTGTAACAGTAAAGATTTGACACCATGGTCCTTGGTGATTCATAAAATGCAAGTCTGTTTCTACTGTAACTTTGAGAGCCAAAAAACATATATAGGCAACATAAAATGAATACCCTTGGCTCCTGACAATATAGTGCAGTTTTATGAAGTTAAATGGTGTCTGTGCATGTGTTTGTTCCTGCACATATGTCATTATGCAACAGAAAGCTCATGCTCCTGACTCACATTAAGGTGATCCGTTTGCCTGAGGCTAGGGATTACAGGTAATAATGTTGTAAATAATGTTTAATTTTTTCACAGACGTTTGTTTCGCTTCATAAGGCCTCATTATATCGCATTAATACTTGACAGTGTTAATTTTGTGTTGCCTATAATATGCTTTTTTGACTCTCAAAGTGACAGCCGTGGACTTTTATGAATCGCCAAGGACCATTAAAAGCTAAAGGACCCTTTAACCCTATGTTATTATATTATAACCCTAATTACTGATTACTGATGCAAAGCATTTGTTCAAACTATGAAAAGCAATGATTGTCCTGTGTCATTAATTATTGATGATTATGCTGGTATGTTGTCAGGTCCTGATGTTCCGTATGTGACGGTTTACAGCACCCATGACAGACAGAGTGAGTATCCAGCCTTCTTCCTCTCTGTATCGTGTGTGTGTGTGTGTGTGTGTGTGTGTGTGTGTGTGTGTTTGAGTTCTAGATGATCTGCTGGGTCTTTCACATCACCACTGTTTTTGAAGCTTCTGCATTTAAACTGCATGCTCTCTCTGTACCGCAATGTATGGGTTACCCAGAGACCACCGGGCCAGTTGAAGTGAAGAGACAGTCTCAAAATTGACCATGCATGTGCAAAGATGTTAGATTTTAGGGGTCATGTGCCATCAGAGCAAGTGCCATTGAGATTAATGCATTTCTTCTTACTGTCACTGATGAATTATTAATAGTGAAAAAAAAAAACTGAGTGACGTGATGGCCAAGTATGGTAACCCATACTCGAAATTAACCCATCCAAGTGCACACACACACACACACACACACAGCAGTGAGTAGTGAACACACACCTGGAGCAGTGGGCAGCCATTATTTCGGTGCCTTGCTCAAGGGCAGCTCAGTCATGAGTATTGAAGGTGAAAGAGAGCACTGTACATTCACTCCCCCCACCTACAATTCCTGCCGGTACTGAGAATTGAACTTGTGACCTTCGGGTTACAAGTCTGACTCTCTAACGATTAGGCCCTAGGAGGCATTATAGGGAGGCATTTGATCAAAATGCAACTGTAAATCGATCAAAAGTGACAGTAAAGGTTTTTATAATACTACAAAATATTTATATTTTAAATAAATGAGTTTTTGAACTTTCATTTATAAGTGTTTAACGATGTTTATGAATGTTAACAAAGTATCAGTTTTCACAGAAATATTAAGCAGCGCATCTGTTTTCAACATAGATAATAATAATAAATGTTTCTTGAGCACCAAATCAGCATATTAGAATGATTTCTGAAGGATCATGTGACAGTGAAGAGTGGTGTAAATTCAGCTTTGCCATTACAAGAAAAAAAAAACATTTTAAAATATATTAATAGAAAACAGTTATTGGAAATTGTAATAATATTTCACCGTATTACTGTATTTCTGACTGAATAAATGCAGCCTTGATGAGCATAAGAGTCAAAAACTTTTTTTTTTTATAAATCTGACAATCCAAAATGTTAAACGGTCAATGTAAATGAAAGGCTATTAATAGAAAGCAAGTAAAATAGCATTGTAGTGCATGTCAATGGATGTGTAATAGATGCAGGGCACATTTTATTTTGTGACTTAATTAACCTCAATCTCATCTGTGCCATTATCCCCCACCAATTTTGGCTACTAGCAGGTGAAGAGACTCTTTGTATGTGTGGACCGTTTATCCTATATTTGTGGTGCATCCAAAAGTGAAAAGGAAGGTGACAAAGCATAGGGAACTGCTCAAAAAAGGTGTCCAACAAGGTCACAATTCATTTTCAGTGAACAAAGAGTGGGTGCAATTCTGTGAAACTGCCAGAACATGGAGCGAGCACCTGGTGCAGAGAACACTGCCCCGGGCGACTGCCTCGATCGCCTACTCCTCAAAACTATTTAATTATCACAATTCTTTCATTTTATACAGTAATAGAGTCATATTTCATTGCTGGGTCATTTTAGTGGATTTGGTCCCCATGAAACAATACTGCATTTTTTTACATAAAATGTTAATCAGTTTTCATGCCGCGTGATTTTCCATGCACACAGTAGGTGTTACAGACAAAATCCATGTCCCAGTCATATTTTCTCAACTTCACATTGAAATAAATGTTACATGTATACATATACATATACATTTTTTCTAAATTAGCAGTTTTGAGTGTTAGTGTAAATTTACTTTATTCTGTTTGACATAAAATAATTTTTTTTGTAATATTTTAATGTGTAAAACCATTTATGTCTCTCAAACTACAGTTCACCCTGTTACATTAGTGCGACTTGGCGTTTAAAATATTAAGTTTATGCCCTAAATTGCATGACTTAATTAGGGGGCGTTTATATTTCACCCTTATTTAACTAAAAACAGAAAACTTTGTATGCGTTTTGGCTGTTAATTTATACAACAACAGCAGAAAACAGGTTTCACAGTGCAAGTTTTTCAAAACGATGCCGTTATTGTCTTTGTGCAAACTACCAAAATGTGATAATAGTGTTTTTTTTTTTTTGTTTTTTTTTTCATGACATCGCCATCTACTGGCCTGGCATGCATTATATAGTGTTTTTAGTCATTTTTACAGATCCGTGTGAATGTTGATTGTTATGACAATGATGTTGTCTGTACATGAAACTTTTCAAAAGTACAAAGGAAAGACTTTTTCATTTTTACTACATTGTTGTCATGTAAACTTCCCTTCGAATGTCCACCCTGTTACACATGGCAAAGTAAAAATGTCATCTAACAGAATAAATGTCCTAGACCACATGCTAAATATTTGGTCAGGATTGTATCCTGAGCTTGACCAGTGTGTTTTTCAGATAACAGCTTTTTTTTTATAATAATTTTTTTCAGCAAACCTGCTCAGTCCAAAATCCACTAAACTGTAGGAATGACCCTGATGTTACATAGAGAGAACAGTTAGTTTGGTTGAAGTCTCCCTGCAGTCACTAATTGAATCCCTTAAAACTCATCTTTGATAATCAGATTGGCATTTTTCCACCCCATAAAAATAATTTCTATGTGTCTTGAATATGGCACCTTTACCTCATTTAGTATACGTGGATCCATGAATATGTTAACTAGTCCCTGCCTCCATTCAATCACACAACTCAGACTGAAGTAGTAAACGCTACACAATAGCAAGTGGCAATACTGAATAAATGGTTATCAGAGAGTGAATCCGTGAGTAAATCTATTCAAATTCTGAATAGATTGTAGCCTACAAAGCATGCAAAGCGCGCTCCTCTTATAATCACTAAAAAGTCACTTATCTTAGTTCAACACAATCTCACAAAGTTCTGTTATAATCAGTGAAGGTCTGCACTGACTGCACAAGCTCTGGTGTTTTGACTGGTGAGTGGATTCTGAATGAAACCCGTTCAAATTACATTCATGAAATCAACAGATATGCCTGTGGTTGCCTACATTGTTAAACGCTGCAAAAATACATTGTAAATATAAACCTATGACAATGTGAAGATTGGTGGCATTGATTACATGCTTGTGATGGTAGGAAACAGGAGCAGTTTCAAACCGCATCTTTAGTACACTGCAGTTTTTAGGAGAAAATGCTCAGCAATTGTGTTAACTGATGAATTTTCATGTGGTTTGTCTTTAAGCATATTAACAAACCAGAAAGATATGTAAACAACATTAAAAACATGATTTTCACCACAGGGGGTCTTTAAATTTAACATTTTGCTGGGTATCATAACATCCTTGGTTGTCACTCACATTAATAACCAAACTGCTTATAATTAAGCACCCAAATGAAGAGTGACAAGTTTAGGAAGATGCTCTCATTACCAACCTCCACATTACACACTGGCACAGCCAGACTCTAACACACACACACACTCGCATACTTGTCTCATTGCATTATATACCCACAGCGTGTCAATTGACGATCAGAGCAGCTCCCAGGCCTACCATAGACCGTGTGTGATTGAATAGCCCTACACATGCCTGCTTGCACAGTGAGAGCACTTACAGATGATTGGATTATTGCCAGACGTGCCATGACTTCCATAAAAATGTGACCTCTCTGTGTAAGAGGCTGGTAATTGTGTTATTATGTATATAATATCCTGTAAGCCCGTTGATATCACAACGAGAGAGTGATTCAGTGCGACGGTCCGTCACAGAAGTCATCTCACAGAGCTCACATCTGTGTGTGTGTAGAATGATTATGAATGCTGTTTGTTTACAATTTAATCTAGAGTTCTTACTCTGTCATTTCAGATGTTTTTCCCATCCATTCCCTTCTCTGCCAGTCCATTCAGTAAATGCTAAATGTGCCACCAAGGTCAAATTCAGATGACTTACACGACGCTCATACGGATCCTTCACTATATTGACATAAAAATCGTTGCTGTTTTTCAAATGTGTGGCTATGTCAATAGCATTGGTGCAATGGGAGCAAGTGTGCTTTGTGAGGCTTGAGTCTGAGCAGGCACTGATAAGCCTGTCTTAAAACGAAACCCTCAACCGCAATGTGCTCTTAATTGTTACGTGCACTTCCAAGACTCTATCGCTGCTGCTCAGAATGGAAGGTCTCCATGTTTACAGCAGCCACCGTGATATCTGCTCTATTTAGTCGCTCTCTATCAGGAAAGCCAGCTGCTCACCGGTCTCTCACAACCTCTGAACATCTACAACTGTTAATCCTGCAACTGTTTCTCGTTTATGTCCCAGAGCAATTAGCAACTCATTTCCTCAGGTTTGAGGAGGTTTTGTGAGTGCTTGCAGATGCTTAGTTTGAGATAAACAATGCATTTTGCATTGACTTGGTTTATAGCTTGGGAATAGCTCCCAAAAATAACATTTGTGTCATGATTTAGTCAATAATTATTCACCCTCATTCCACATCAGTGTAAGTTTCTATAAGGTTTTTTCTAAAAGCTTAAAGGAAATGTTTAACAGAATGTTCAAAACATACACTAACCTTGGATATCCCACCTCAAAAAAATTAAAAAATAAATGAACCCTAAAGGAATATTTCAAATTTAATACAAGTTAAGCTCAATCGACAATATTTGTGGCTTGTATCTCCTTTTCTCTCAAATAAACGTTTGAAGCATTTAAAAGCATAAATTTGAAGCTTATAATGTTATAAAAGCATTTACATTCTTATTTTTAAAAAAAACAGTTGTAAATTTGTTCTTGTCATTTACAGCCGTTTTAAGATTTTAGACGTAATGTCATGGCAACATTGTTATAAATATATTAGACAATAAAAGTTTAACACATGCATAGACAATTACACTGCTGACACAGAAACAATGGAATGAAATTAATATAAAAAATAAGAGTCTTAGAACAATACTAGTCGTGACAATGCTGTTGTAACAGTAAGTATTTTATAAATTATGTAAATTGGCCCTATTTACTGCCATTGTAAGTGCCTCACTGTAAGACAGATTATTGCAATGCACAAGTCTATTTTAATTTTTTTTCTGGTAATCACCATTATACCACAAGTGTTGCATATATACATATATAGACACAGGTCATATCAGTGATTCCAAATGTTGGTGCAATGTTTTAAAAGAGATTTGAGAGATATAATGGAGCGCAAGATTTTGGAGTGTGAGCAGCATGAACATTAAGATAAACAACTTTTATTTGTGGTTTGGAACTTTTTATTTTTGGGGTAAACTGTTCCTTTGAGGAACGGATTTTAATCACACAATGATTGGTTTGTTTCTTTCCGCAGAGGTGCGTGACATCGAGTGGAATCTGAGCTTGAGGAGAACAGTGAACTCGTTGCAGATGCCGAAAGTGGAATACAGAGAGATAAACATAGAGGATTACAGTATGTTATCTAAATTGTGTTCAAATGCTGGTGTTTAAGAAGGATATTAATATAATAGAGATGCAGATGAATGTCTTTGATTGTCATACACAGGCCTTAGCATGCAGATCCTGAAACCTGCAGGCTTCATAGACACCTTACACTACCCACTTCTGCTCCTCGTGTGAGTACATATCAATATCTGCAACATTTTCTTAATTTCCTTACAGGCCCTTTGCCTTTCTACACAACAACACACACAACCACAAACAAACCTTTTTATGTAAAAATATGTCAGTGTTCCAAATAGTTTCTCTGAGCTCCCTTGTGAATCTCCATCTGAGTTGGATCCCTCATTAAAAAAAGTCATAATCTACACTTCTCTTGCATGTTATTATTTCCCCGAGTCCTACTTATAATGTTAGTCAAGGTTTCTTGCACCCAAAATCTAATTTAGTTGTTACCCTATTTTCCACTCTTTCTCACATTAATTTGCTGCTGAAAGATTTATATAAGTAAATTAATCTTGCATGACTGTCTAAAAATAGTGATATACACCAATATTTGTCTATTTTTAGAATAGAACTGTGCCAGATTGATCAGTTAGGATTAATCCTTTTTGTTGTAAATATTAATTAACGTAATATAAAAATAAAAGTAAAACATGACATTTTATTTAAATTTAAATGTTTAAATTCACCTTTTTAAGAAAACAATAATTAACAAATGATAAAAATATATTATAATGTAATGTACTATATCTGAATAGGCCAATAAAACCCATAATGGTCAATGTCATGCCAAGCTGCTGAATACCAAATATGAGTCATTAATATTTAAATAGGGGCGGTCAGATGTTAACATGCTCATCGTCGAGACAATTTCTAGTCATTTTTGCAATTAAGTTTGAATAAATGGCCCAGGGAGGAAGCTTTGAATCATGAACTTTAGAGTTTGCCTGTAGAACATTGAGCTTTATTATATCAAAGAGCAAATCCTGTTTTCCATGATATAAGCCCTTTAAAGCATGTGCTGCAGATCATCTTATTAACACACAAGCAGCAGTTCCTGTCCCGCTCTCTGTTCCTGCGCTGTGCTTCAGGTCTCATCAAGAGTAAGAGTGTAACTCTGAAATGGACTTTAGTCAGTGCTATTAATCTTGTCTTTTCAGCCGTACACTTTCAGTCACTGTAATTACACCACAAATGAGTTCACCTGCAGCCCGCCTTCAATTAACCCACTGCACACATCATTCACACTGCATCAAGACAATCACCTGGGTTCTCTATAGAGCTGCCAGTGCAGTGAGTCTACCGGAATTCCGGAAATGTTGGGACGTATTTTAAATTTGAATAAAATGAAAACTAAAAGACTTTCAAATCACATGAGCCAATATTTTATTCACTATAGAACATAAATAACATAACATGTTTAAACTGAGAAATTTTACAATTTTATGCACAAAAGGAGCTCATTTCAAATTTGATGCCTGCTACAGGTCTCAAAATAGTTGGGACGGGGGCATGCATGGTGTAGCATCTCCTCTTCTTTTCAAAACAGTTTGAAGACATCTGGGCATCGAGGTTATGGGTTTCTGGAGTTTTGGTGTTGGAATTTGGTCCCATTCTTGCCTGATATATCCCAGCTGCTGAAGAGTTTGTGGTCATCTTTGATGTATTTTTCGTTTAATGATGCGCCAAATGTTCTCTATAGGTGAAAGATCTGAACTGCAAGCAGGCCAATTCAGCACTTTTCCATTTTAAATGAGCCTTGGCCCACAGGACATGACGGCGCTTCTGGACCATGTTCACATATGGCTTCCTTTTTGCATGATAGAGCTTTAGTTGGCATCTGCAGATGGCACAGCGGATTGTGTTTACTGACAGTGGTTTCTGGAAGTATTCCTGGGCCCATTTAGTAATGTCAATGACAGAATCATGCCGATGAGTGATGCAGTGTCGTCTGAGGGCCCGAAGACCACGGGCATCCAACAAAGGTCTTTGGCCTTGTCCCTTACGCACAGAGATTTCTCCAGTTTCTATGAATCTTTTGATGATGTTATGTGCTGTAGATGATGAGATTTGCAAAGTCTTTGCAATTTGACGTTGAGGAACATTGTTTTTAAAGTATTCCACAATCTTTTTACGCACTCTTTCACAGATTGGAGAGCCTCTGCCCATCTTTACTTCTGAGAGACTCTGCCTCTGTAAGACATCCCTTTTATAGCAAATCATGTTACAGACCTGATGTCAATTAACTTAATTAGTTGCTAGATGTTCTCCCAGCTGAATCTTTTCAAAATTTCTTGCTTTTTCAGCCCTTTGTTGCCCCCGTGCCAACTTTTTTGAGACCTGTAGCAGGCATCAAATTTGAAATGAGCACATTTAGTGGATAAAAGTGTAAAATTTCTCAGTTTAAACATTTGTTATGTTCTCTATGTTATATTGTGAATAAAATATTGGCTCATGTGATTTGAAAGTCTTTTAGTTTTCATTTTATTAACATTTAAAAAAACGTCCCAACATTTCCAGAATTCGGGTTGTAGGAATATAGTGTGTTAGTGTGTTAATATAGCGGCTGTCTCAAAACCCAATGAGCTGCCTACCTACCCTTGTAAAAAAGAAGAACACTTTAGCATACTTTAAAAAAAATAATACTATTGTTACTTAAATACTTTAAAGGAATATATATTTTAATATAGTATAAAAGTATATAGTTAAGTGTGAAATTAATGTTCTGTATGAATTAGGGCTGTCGCGATAACCGCAATATCGCAATACTGCGCTATTGACGAGCACAACCGCAGAGGAATGAAACAACCGCAGCAACCGCGATATTTCCTTTTTTTTTTTTTTTCGTAAGGTTACGCCCTTCTCGTTTTATACTTAGTGCATATGTACTGAATATTAGTAATGATAACAATGTGTACCATGCTGATTTGTACAGAGGCTCAGTAAATTTGCACTTAACAAGCCTAAACAGACAGCGAATGAGAGAGAGATCGACTGATCGCGTGCGATTACCTGAGTCTGTCCTTCAGGCTGAGTCATGTATATTTGTGAAAACAGGTTGTCATGTCCAAGGAAAGCGAAATCTGTCTCAACATCGACGCTCTGCTGGTCAGCTGAGCCTTTAAAAGTGGCGCTCAAAGTTAAAATGATTTCAGCAGCTTGTTCATTACATATCTCGAATGAATCAGCGTTTTTGAACGTGTAGTTGAATGAACGGTGACCCACTCAAAGACAGTCCCTTACCGCCACCGTGTGGCACAACAATGAAACTGCACTGACTGACTGACAGCCCGTCTAGAACACGCAGGTGAAATATCAACAGAAAAAGTATCTTGTCAGTCAGATTCGAGGATCAGAACTAACTGTTTTATATATATATACGTATATAATATATATATAGGCTAACAATAGACTAACAATCTTATTGTCAGGTTTATGTTTTGTTATGCGGGCTGTTATTTTGTCATTCTCTTCTGTTTACTTCACTTCCTGTTTCAACGTGATTTAGTTTCGTTTTCATTGGTTTCTGAATATGACCTCGTTACATCGTAATACTTACACACAGATTATATATATAATCTTATATACACACACACACATATATATGTGTATATGCGGTATGTATACATACACATATATACATATATACGTGCGGTAATACCGCATACCGCGCTATTGAGCCACTCAAAATAACCGCAAGGGAAATTCCTTCACAGCGACAGCCCTAGTATGAATGTAAAATTAAAAGGAATAGTTCACCCAAAAATGAAAATTTGCTGAAAACTTACTCTGAGGCTATTCAGGATATAGATGAGTTTGTTTCTTCATCAGAACAGATTTGGAGAAACTTAGCAGTACATCACTTGCTCACCAATGGATCCTCTGCAGTGAATGGGTGCCGTCAGAATGAGAGTACAACAGCTGATAAAAACATCACAATAATCCACAAGTAATCCTCACAACTCTAGTCCATCAATTAACATCTTGTGAAGTGAAAAGCTTGTGTTTGTAATCATTGTTTAACTTTAAACCATTGTTTCTGGCTTAAATATGAGCCCTTTATCCATAATAGTGCTTTCTCTATTGAAAGAGTCAGCTTGCAATATGCACATATCAAGCACTGTTTACAAGTGAAAACAGTCCAAAACAGTTCTAAACAAATATGTTGGTGGATTTTGACAGTAGAAGATGGAATTTTTCACTAGAGAAAGCATTATTATGGGTTATGGATTTGTATTTTGGCCAGAAGTTATTTTGGTTTAAAGTTAAAACACCTTATGTTTATTACAAACACACAGCTTTTCACTTAACAAGACATTAAAGTACACTAAAAATGCTTAATACTATTAAGCAGACTTCTTTTTCACAAGGGTAGACAGCATTTTTGGACGTCACAGACATTCTGATTAAGCTGACTGAAAATTCATTAAAATTCAGCTAGTCTGACTTGGAACATGATATCTCAGAGAATGTGGCTATCATTGCCAGAAATGTTTTGTAAGTAAGCAGCTTACTAAATTTTGAGACAGTCTTAAACTTAAATGCTTGCTTTCTAAAGAAAACTCTGTCTTGTACTCTCTCTCTCCCAGAGATGGGACTCCAGGCAGTCAGTCGGTCTCAGAGCAGTTCCACATTGACTGGGCGTCAGTGCTGGTCAGCAATTTTGGGGTGATTGCAGTGCACTTTGACGGTCGTGGAAGTGGCTTCCATGGGACTAACTTACTCCATAAGGTGCAGCGCAGGCTGGGAATGTTCGAGGAGAAAGACCAGCTGGATGCCCTCAGGTTGTTAAGCAGCCATCTGCATCCAACACACAGTGAACATCCATCAGTGCCAACACACAGCTGCACGCGCAGACACACATGTGCTGCATCTCCTTAACCGCATGCCAGATTTAGATATACCACGGTCTGACTTCAATGAAACTCAGTGATATGACTGACACTGATTATTCTGCATGTGAGAAGGTCCAGCAAGTGTCAGACCATTTAACATTTTGTCTTGTGTCTTGCAGTATTTTGATGCAGGAGCCGTATATTGACAAGACCAGAATTGGAGCTTTTGGGCAGGTAAATACTTGTGGTATTTTACTGTTATTACTTGTCCAGACAAGATAGCTTGTCATTTATGTACACAGATGTTTCTTTGCCTCTCTCATATTCACAGGAACACATAAAGTGCATTAAAGCTCTGTTCCTAATCCTTGTAAATTGCATCCTAACTGAAAAATGGAACTTGACTGATTTGTGACTGATTTAAACGATATATACAAACAATAACACTTCGGAAATGTTATAAAATAACACTACTCTGCTACACTGTCAGTGTGACCCATCCAACAGCATTTCTGATGATTAAAGAGTCCACAGAGCCTGTTTGTATTATGGCACATCAGTTAAACTCTTCCTCTCTCACTAACTTCAGTCCTGAAGAAGAGCAGAACAAATCGGTTTCATGCAGTAAGAAGAACTTAATTGAGACCATCTACATTTCTGGCTACATGTTCGTTTTTGCCCATGCCTATTTCTTTCCTCGAAAGATTGTCGTTTTTCAAAGGATTAATGAATGCATGTTCAAAGGCTGAATTCCTGCCTCACTTTAATGAGCACAGACCGTATCAGAAACTTCTGTAACTAGTAATGAGAGTTGTGCTATCTCAGAGGTCTTGAGTTGAGTATTTTGTGTTTCAGGTGTATGGAGGTTACGTCACCAGCCTTCTGCTCAGCTCTGAGGACTCCGTGCTCAAGTGTGCTGCAGTGCTCTCACCCATCACAGACTTTGCACTATATGGTACGGTGTGTGTGTGTTTCTCTTATTAAGACAAATGGAGAGTCACTGTCCTGCAGACTTTAGCTCCAAACAGTGTTGGGAAGGTTACTTTGGAAATGTAATAGGTTAGATTATTAGATTATAAATGTAATAAGTAGTGTAACTATTTAAATTACTTTATTAAAGTAATGTAACTGATTACATTAGATTACTTTTAATTACTTTTCTAAATTTCTAACGAATCTTTTCAACTGTTATCATTGTGAAACACTTAAATCTGGGTTAACTGGCTGGGTTAACCTTACAGTACTCAACACTGATAACTGCCAGACTTTCAAAAGATTTCTTCACTTGAATTAAGTTTATAATAATTTAATTATAAAGCACATGCAGCCACCACAAAATCAGACTTCAGCACCTCTTTTTACTCTGAGATCATTCTGAGGTTAAATACAGATTTAAAATCATAACAAGAAACCGTTTAATAGCTATACTGTTTTTGAAATCAAATCTTTGCATAGCTATGACAGGAAACACTGGCATCTAACAATTCCTTGAGAAAAAAAAAGAATCAATCATATCTGTATGTGTGTGAAAATATTCAGATGTAACCTCATTTGTAATCATTAACATTTTCATAAGTAACGGATTACAGTTAAATTTATTTTGTAATTCAATTATGTGATTCCGTTACATGTAACTAGTTACTCCCCAACACACATGTCTGTCTGTTTCTAGTGATTGGCTTGGCCCTTGATTAGCTGTTTGAGTTGTTTAATTAGAGCTAAAGTCTGCTGGAAGGTGGCCCTTCAGGGAGCAGGATTCGACTCCCCAGCTGCATCTGAAATCACATACATCTCTATTTTATAGTAGGCAAAAAAAACAGTATGTGACAAAAAAAGCATGTCCGAATTCTCAGTACTCATAAAAGAGTAGGCAAAAAGTACCCAGATGACCTACTACTTCCAGTGTGATTCTGAAGTATGCATATGATGGACACTTTACAGTCCCATGATTCCACCTGAGAGGATCTGATGTTGGTAGGTCATGTGACAAAGACTACATGGCAAATGTAGTGCATTCAGATTACATTCATACTATATGAAATGTACTCTTTTTGCGGTTGCGAAGTAATTACTTGTTATTGCGATTGACATGTCTTGTTAAGTGTTTTCAACCAAAGTAAACAAAAATGCCCACAAATTCAAGAAAAAGAGGCAAAAATTGGCCCTGCACAATTAAACAAAATCCATTATGGCTGTTGTGATTCAAATAAAATGTGAAAGTTAATGAAAAGTGTCAATTCACATAATTACGAGTCTGCACACGTTGAATCAGATTGCTTTTTTTGCAGCAACAGCATTGAGCATTATAACCATTCACACACATTTCTGTTGATATGGCTAATCACAGGCGTTAAGATTAGTCAGCGAGTTTTGCTTGCGCACTCACTGACTGAATTATGCATGCTTGCAAATTCTCTCATCATATACAACAAATTGCAGATACGATGTAAGTAAGAGATTCATTCCGCAGCTTGAGTGATTACAACAAGAGTTTTTGCCTAGCTTGCACTAGACTGGACTAATGCTATACTGACAAGTTTGTTCAGAATATGTGACATTTTCCCAAACACCAAAAATATTTTTACATTTGTATTCTATAAATCAACATTAATAATCATAATTACAATAGCAAGAGCAATAACTGACAGTTATTTTTGTCATGATATTTCAGCTGTATTGTCCTGTTTTTTTGTTTGTTTTTTTGCAATTACAATTAGACTATAACAGATTGTTGTTATTGGTAAGAGTTTAAAGTATTCTGATTGATTGAAGAAATTGGTTAAATTTAAGCATTTGCCATTAAAAACAACATACAACTAATAACGTAATTCTAAAAATTGCCCTTATGAAAGTAAAAATGGCCCTTTAAAACAATTCTGGGTTGAAATATTGGAAAGAAATATAAGACTTTACATCACAGGATATAATTGTTGGACGTTTAATATTCCTTGCATAAAACATTTGTGAAATATTAAATATTTAGCTACTTGCATCTTACCTCACAGTCTTGCACTGTTAAAAACTGAAGCGATGTGCTGGTTAACAGTCTGTTAACAGCTAACCTTCTTGAGCTGCTAGACCGATGAGGTGGAGCAGCTGAAAAATATAACTTTTAAAACTTTTTGTCATCCTAACAACAAACAGAGCAGCATTAATATTAAATATTAGAGTGGACTACAGCTCCACAGAGAGAAGAATAGAGATCTGTTTGGGTCCATATGATCCCCAGATGTAGATATGAATATCTCAGTAAGCACAAGACATCTGTTGAAAGGATTTGAGCTTATTATTATGTGCAAACGACTATAAAAAGAGCAGATTCACATGCATTCTAAATCAAAACATCTGCTGAATGTCCTTTTAACATCCAGCAGGGAACAATTCAGAAATGTTTTGTGGAAGATAAAGTACCCCCCCAAAAAAAAATCTAATTGCAAAATACATGCATATGTGTGATATTATCAGGAATGGGGAATATCATCAAATTTCCCACCCCCAGTTTCTTCTGATTACTTTTACTAGATGCACTGTCGTGACAGATGCTCTATTTTTAACTTGACGCAATATCTTGAAAACAGTGCAAGATGCTGAAAAAACAGTGAGATGTGATGCAAGATGTCACCAACAACTGAACCGACAATTAAAAAAACAGTACAGGTGCAATAATACAATAATACATCCTGTGCGAATGTCTCGGAGGAGGAGGAGTGTCCGATTCATCATCCGTTTCTGTAGCTTCCTGTCTGTGTGTGGCAGTAGATCCCATCAGTATTCTGAGAGCAGGCAGGAGGACCGAAGCACTCCAAGAACTCTAAAAGAACAGAGCGATGAAAAATGAAGCATGTGTGTGTTCATCATAAACAATACTTCACCTCTCACAGCGGCAACAGCACAGAAATCTGCTCATAAGTCAGCCAGTGCATCAGCGTGTATTGTGAAATGACCGTGCGGTGATTTTTATCAAAGGAAATGCGCGGAAATTAACTCTGCCTGTGACAAATGTCACTGTTGACTGATACTGTTCTTATTTCCTGCTTTCAGCCTCAGCTTTCTCAGAGAGATATCTAGGCCCTCCCAAGCCAGATCGGAGGGCATACGAGGTACATTTCCTGTTTTATAATCTGCATTTTGTATTCACCGTACTGACAATGCTTACGGTGTACTCTTTAATATTTCTACAGATGGCCAACCTTGCATACAGAGCATCTCAGTTCATTGATAAGAAGTTTTTAATCATTCATCCAACAGCAGATGGTACATCTCCTTTCCAATTCTTACAATGTCTCTGTAAAAGAAAGAACACTGTCAACTAACACACATCTCATTTACCTTTTAGAAAAAGTTCATTTTCAGCACTCAGCCAAATTCATCTCCAGGCTAATCAGCGAGAGAGCAAATTACACTCTGCAGGTAAGACATCTTGAGAACTTTTTCATTTTAGAGACCATTCACACAGAACATGTTTTTGTGTTTAAAATGTGAGATGCAGGGTATGGAATAAACTCAAAGATCTTTAAACTTTTTCTTTTTTCTTTTTTAAGTTCTAAAAATGCAGCGCTCTAAATGCTGGAAAAGATATGAGTGGAGTGGTCAAAGACATTCGTCAAGTGCATGTTTACATAGAAAAACAATGGGAAAGCAGCGAAGAAGAATTCAAAAAACATTTGAAAACAGGAAACAGTCATATCATAGTTTTTGTTATGGTTGATGTTTCAAACTGAATTTCCTCACATCAGGGTGTCAGCATTAACATTTTTTATGGTTTTAGTTTTAGTTAAAGGTGCTGTATGTATTTTTTTGACTGTGCTAAAAGCATATAAATACCATAATACTTTTGCAAATATTTAGGAAACATGCTAAGTTTCCATACTTGTTTCTCTGAAAAAAAACTGCTACAGCCAGTTTTCTACTCTGAAATGTGCGTTCCATGGCAGAATGTCTGTTTCCAATATTTTTGAATTTGCATCTCTTGGAACAGCCGATTTGCAACAGACAAGTGTGCCACCATTATAAGTTTAAGGGGCATTTTGCAAATATTTCTGGTCCTACACAGGCCTAATACAGGAATATAACAGATATTCAAGATGAGGCAAGCATGGTGTTTCAGTCAGAGATTAGTTTATTTTTAACAAACATTAACATATCATCATCATTCAAAGAATTCAACAATATATTCAAAACAATGTTAAAAAAACTATATTTAGTTAAATATAATGAATTTGTATGATGATGTAATATGTAAAAGATTAGCTTCTTGGTTTAAGCTTTTATTTTGAATTTCAGCTTTTAGGGAATCGATTCTTAAGATTCTAAATTAGTATGATCGATTGATATTAATCAAAACGTCCAACTTATACCTTATTTAACAATCGTCCAGCGAGTCGTTAAGTTTCAGTATATCTGAGAAATTCTGTTTATTTTCGTGGCCACGATATAATAATACAGAATTATTTAAGTAACTTTATGACAGTTATGAGCATAGGTAATGCGATCTGGGCAAAGTTTGATCTGAATATTACACAACAGAAGACAGAACACTTCTTTATAAATCAAACAAGAGTTTATTTGCTATCTTACTAAAATACATGAACTAAGCTAAATAACACAAAACAAAATACATACATACACACACGCACAGGCAATGAATTGTTGCAATTTGGGAACCGTTAAAATATAGCACTGTTTGCTATTTCCACACGATATTACCCGTGCAGATCATCGAGAGGAGAACTCTAGTATCTTTACTTTTAGAGATAAATACAACCAAGTCCAGCGAAATAGAGATTTTGTTTGATACTTGCTTTAACTTGAGATGATCGCTGATCTGTGTTTTGTTTCCTGGCTTGAGGGAATCCCGCGCGTCGTTGCGTGATGTCACGGGGAAAGCCTTTCGTTGGTAGGTTGGCTGCTCGGTTCTGTATGACGCTCTTGAGTTCCTTTCGCGTAGCTTCAGACTTTCGAGGGTTTCTTCAGAGATTTGACTAAGTGTTGGTTCAATGTTCAGGGCTCGGCCTAGATGTTAAAGGCTAGGAGCGCTTTTGGAGCAGCTCAATGAGCCAAGGTCAAAGTGTGTTAAAACAGCGGCCAGCAAGCAGAGAGAGCGAGAGAAAGCCTTTGTCATAGGGTTTTAACCGGAGGCATTCTGCCCACCCCCTAGAGGCTTCCACCAATTAGATTGTCCTTGTAGGGCGGAGCCCCGCCCCACATGGCTAGTTTTCCATGCAGTAAATCTTCTTGCGTAGTTGCTTTAATCTCATGAGGAAATAACTTAACACATTCTATATGCGTTGTAATCATACATTATTATAATAAAAGTTAACTTTCATCCATACCAAATTCTTGCCAACGAAATCAGCTTTCATTCAAACTCAAACACCACGTATTTGGCATATACAATGTACATCTAATAATTTTATCTACTACGTGATTAAGGCATATTTTGAACTATCTTAAATTCTAAATAATACCACCAAGCCTATGATACTAAACACAGGGAAAAGTTATGTCACAGATTAGGAAAATATAATTGGTTCCAATACACAGCAAGCTTATACCGGACATAAAATACACATTGATATATTTTGCCTCTTGAGAATATTGCTTTAATAGCACAGTAGCTATTATTAATTGTCTTTTGGAACACTTTATAAAAGTTTTGAGTCCTTTTAGCAAAGTTAATAAAAGTTCGGGTGTTCTTTGTTTGTCCAAGAACAGAAACTGAGGGGTGTTTCAGTTTGGAATGTGAGGGGGTCGAAAGTCAATTTTGGGGCATGCATCTGCACAACTTCAGCTCTCGTAAAAGTCTTTCCTTGTTGATAAAAATCATTGAATTATGCGTTAACGATCATGGGATCCAGGTCGTGTCTGTCGCTGGACCATTAGCAGAGGTTTCCCTCAAAGCTCTCCTGGTTTTTAGAGGTTTCCTTAAGATGATAACCTGATAGCATGGCAGGAAATCGGCCAGCCAGTTGGGTGAGGTGCTGTTAATTTGTCAATTTTTACGACTTGCAGATAGTGAAGAAAGAAGTTCTTTGAGCCTAAGGAATGTGCTCGCAATGTGTGTGCGTTCTCGCTTCCCCCAAGGCATTACAAATATAATCAATAATGATTATGATTCGAAAAGTATAGAATAACGAAGAATAAAAACATTTTTAGAATTTTGCAAAATATACAGAGATTCAAATCATCAATCAATCAGTCAAATTAGTTTACTCACAGTGTTTCATGTGCACTTTTGCTATGAATAACGTCTCGGTTACGTATGTAACCCTCGTTACCTGAAGGAGGGAACGGAGACGTCACCGACGTGACTCGGAGTGACCGACTGAAAGGGAACATTCCATGGTAACAGTGACTTCTCTAATTGGTTTCTCTTTAGGATTACAGGTACAGTATTGTAGTTCTTCACTGTAAATTCCACTATTAAATACTACTTTTTCTACACTGAATTTAAAAACACCCTTGTGATTTATTCAGAAGCATTTATAATCACATAACATCCTCAGAGCTGATGGCATGAAAGGTTTATACGTCATTGTTAAAAATCAATTTCTCTATGGAGTAAATGAATGGAGGTTTAACTGTACAGCCTGCATCCATCTGTGAGCATGACGATGTTTGTGAAAGGTGTGTGAGGTCTGGTGTGACTGGATACTGAGCCTCTGAGCAGCTGCTGCCAGCAGTGGGATTAGACACACTCAATGCATGCAGCTCATTTAAACAGATTATACAGACCACTCTCATGAGCCACACGCTGAATAATCCCATTATATTCCCTTACTAGGAGATTTTCTCTTTGCTTTCTGCTCACTAATAGATTTGCTATTAATTACTGGCTGTTGAATGACTGTGGAATTAATTAGGGCAGATATTCATCATGTGTGTGATCGTCACTGTGTCAAGCTGTTCTTCTCAATTTATGATCTATTAGGAAGTGTCAGGGTTGCCAGGCACACAATGAAAGTTTGTATCATTGCAGTAGAAGTTTATGGATGTTTACACACGTGGTTTGATTGTTTGGTTCAAACCCATGGTTCAGTACACATTTGTACCACAGTTCATCTCATATCTAACAACGCTTCTGAAAATATAAACATTAACTGAGATGAATTGAGATTTACAGAAATTATGTAAATAACAAATTAAATTAATTACTAATGTTGGCCCTATATGGACTTAAACACAATTTCATGTCCTCACCAATTTCATTTGTTCACTAACAGTGTCTAAAATTGAACATACATGCATTACAGGAAATGTATGTTTGTTTTTTGTTTTTTTATACATTTTTGAAGGTAATGAAAATGTTTTAACTCTTTGTCATTTCAGTCATTTTCTGTGGTAGAAATTATATTTAAAAACTTTTTTGGAATAAAATAAGCCTAATTTCACAGTTAACATTTTATGTATGCTAAAAAAATACAATTAAATAGTATTTTCACACCTTTTGTGTAATTTTACACAATTTTAGCAGTAACTTGTGTTGGAAATGATGGTACAACGAAGGGACAGTCATATATATATATATATATATATATATGTGTGTGTGTGGGAGACTCTCTTTGTTTAGATTAAGCGTATAAATATTCATATTTTGGTGGATTAATTATGTTGAAAGTCTGATTATAGTTCAGGGTAAAACAAGGGAATCTAAAAAGTATTAAAAGACATTTATCAAAAATAATAAAATAAACTGTTTCCAAGTATTAAAAGTAAAAAAAAATAGTCAAAATAAAACATGAATGCATGGGTGAAAACAGTTTCCAAGACCTCCGTACAAAATAAAATAATAAAATAAAATATAAAATAAAATAAAATAAACAGAAGAAGAAAGGAAACATTTAAATCTGTTTGTTTTAATGAATCAATCAAATGATCAACCACTGAGACCCCTGGAACTATCCTGTAATAAATGCATTCCTAGGAAGGCTAAATAAATCTCTAAATAGGGTAAAAAAAATCATAGATACTGATGATTTCTCCAATCTTTGATGTCAAACAGACTTGCATTCACACCAAAAGAGGCAGCGTGAATGCGGAATCATTCTGATATGTTGATGTTCTGGAGTTCTGTGATATTGAGCTCAACACCTTGTCTTGTGTCCTTCATTAGATCTACCCTGACGAAGGACACTTCATTCACAACGAGGCAACGCGGCAGCACCTCAGTCAATCACTGGTCAACTTCTTCGAGGAGTGTTTCCGGCTCCCGGACCGAGTGTTCGAGGAGGTGCTAGAGGAGGAGAGCGAAGAGGAGGGTTAGTCCATCCGTTCCATGACGTCCAAGCACAAAGCCAGCTCCTTTTGCCACCTGATATGCAACCCATAGATTTGAACCCTCCAGTTTTCAGTTCCCTCCCGGTGTCGCATGCTGACTCTGAGACCGCCCTGCCTCGTGTTCCTGCCTCGGCTCCCCTTCAGGTGCTCCTCACTCTCCATCAACCCTCGACAGACCGCAGCCGTGCAGCGCGGCGTGGCATCTGGCTGGCGCCACATCGTCTCGCTCTCGCTCTCCCCTGCAGGCCAGTTATGAGCTTCTGAAGGTGTTAGGAGTCTCTGGTCTGTCCATCACGTTGACGAATGAGACGCTGCGATATTAACTGACCGCCAAGCGCGATGGCCTTTGAATCCCTAAGAGCTGTGGGACTCGCAGCTAGACTGAGGGGTCATTCGGTGTTTGATTCAAATAGGTATTTGGTGTTTTAGGCAAAGGGGGTTGTTGTCAGGAGAACGTGTCATTTGTGGTTCAAAAGGTCTTCTCATGTCCAATTGTGCTCGTTTCTGGTGTTGCAATGTAAAGTCGCACATGAAAACCATTCACTTGGATATCGATAAAACTTGCTTTCAGTGTTCAAGCGTGTCCGAGTCTTGGAAATCTTGTAGCCTCAAGTGTGTATTTAGATGGTGTTTATTCATTGCAGAAACTTCATCAAGCAGAAGGGGAGCAAAAACGATTCTCATTATTCTCACAGACCATGACAGTTGTACAAGACTGTTGATCCCACTTCTCAGCGTGCGTTTCCTTGAAGTGATGGTCTGTCAGTGCTGAAGAAAGCACTCTGTTGATTTAGTCACTGTGCCTTATTACGGGGGCGAACAATCGTTTTCGAGGAGCCTCCTTGTGAATATCACCACTCATTCAAGGCTTACGTTGGATTGACTAAAATCCTGTATCTAAAACGCTCTTGTTACATTGTCGTTGGCATCATGGTATACATTACTGATTGTAATAGCATTGTGAAAACACTGTTATTTTCGTTTGCGCGCTTGTGAGCCAGTGTTGTTTTAGCATCAACAAAAACAAACTCGCTCGCATTCTGCTAATAGCAGTTTTCCATCCACTTTAAGGATCGAGTAATGGAGCATGAAATTAAAATGTATGATTTCAACATTACCTCAGTATTAAACTAAAACCCCTCTGAGGCTTTACAAACACTTTATAGAACATTTGTTAATTCATGCCCAAAACAAATCTGTACATAAAACGTATATTAAGTAGGGTAGGAAACACTTCTGTGTTAAAGGGATAGTTCACACAAAAACAGCAATTCTGACATTGACTCAACCCTTGTGGCGTTCCAAACCTGTATGACTGACTTTCTTTTGGAGAAGAAGAAAGAGATGTTTAGCAGAATGCTCATGCTGTTCTTTCAATGGAGTTTAGTAGGACATACAGGTTTGCAGTGAGGTTGAGTATATGTTGGCAGATTACAGTCCCTTTAACGCTCATTAAATACAGTACTGTGCAAATTTTTTTACATTACAGCAGTGGAATTTTCATTATTTAAGTCACATGTGCTATGTTTGTATGTTTTGCACAGTGCTGTATATGAACAATTATTGGTTGTAACTTTTGCCTATAAAAGCTCTTGATGAACTTTTTTATTTTGTTTGAATGAAATGTTCATGTTTAATCTTGATGCATTCATAGTGCATGTCGAAAAACCATTTGCAACTCAAAAGCTATTTTTTAAAAACAGTCAAATATCTGCATAGTATTTTTGACGGCTTGAATGTTCCGACCTGCATTTCATTTTCCGGTAGTTTTGTGAGTGAGATCTCAGTCTTGTCTGCTTGATGTATAATTGTTACTCAAATCTCATTTAAGTCTCTGAATATGTGAGTGTTTCTTGTACATAAAGCATTTGAAGGTATTTTGTTCTCCCGTGTCGAGCAGAGCTCCAGAAGTCACGGTTACTGCGATCTCAAATGAGCAATGAAAAATCACATGGGACCAAGAGAACGATGGGATTGCTGTTTACTGACTCAGCAAGAACAGACATATTGTGGCACCTCTCAGAATACAAACTATTTTATCATCACCTTTGTTAGGATTTGTTTTCCTCACTTGGAGAAAAGAGGATGAATATGTAAGTAACCAAAATAAACTGAAAGCCTTCAATGTTGATGTCCCGCTTTCTTGTGCAATTAAGTAAATGAGTGCATTTACATGCATGACCTTAAGACGACGACCTCTAAGGTTATGTAAACATCTTAGAAGGTGTTTTTATTTCATCTGGGAAAGGTCATAATTGGTTTAAATAAAACCCAATCAGCATATCTACATTTTTGCCTGTGCTCGATTCATCACTGTCAGCTTCTTCAATATCTCTGTTTTAAAAATTAAAGGGATAGTTCACCTAAAAAAAGAAAAGACAATTCTATCATTTACTCGTGTCATTTTAAACCTTTATGGCTTACTTTCTTTAGTGCAACATAAAAGAAGATATTTTGAAGAATGTTAAGTAAACAGTTTTGGTTACCATTGACCTCCATTTTATTGAAGAAAAAACAGAGATAGCTCAAAAATTGTGTTTGACAGGAAATTCATACACGTTTGAATAACATGAAGGTGAGTAAATGATGACAGAATTATTACTCAAATATGAACTGTACTTTTAAGATGGTACTTGTCGGTTTTATTAATTTGTATTTAAACCTTTAAATAAGCCATACTTAGCAACAATAGCAATACTATATAAGAGCAATGATCAATACATTTTTATATTTTTTATTAATATTTGAAAGAATTATTCCACCAAGTAATATTTCACTTTGTAACTAGGCTGTTACAATCATTTATAATTTATAATCAGTATAACATTTTGTGATAAAACACTTGAGAGACTGGGAAAAAGTCAAATGCAAGGCTAGTTTATGAACTTAAGTAACATGAAATGGATTGAAACTATATCCCATTACATTACTGCCACCTTGTGTTCAAATTGACAAAATGGGATTCATGAGCCAGAATGTTTGGGGTTTCTTGACAGACGTCGCCATCTACTGGACATTAGCAGGTATTTCAGGTCACTGCACTCTCAGAAATGAGTCTTGTATCATAGTTTCTACTTCATCTACAAGCTTGCTGAAGTCAGCTTCACATACTACATGTGGATGATCTCCACTGTCTCTCATGCACTTCATCAGAGCTTCATGCATCTGCTCTCGACCTCCAATGGTGCAGAGTTTATCCAACTGCCCAACAGGGCCTTGTGGGATATTTTGACACTGAAGGGCTTTTAAGAACAGCCGGAGCAAACTTCCCATGGTGTGCTGTGGAGCATATCACAAGCGGGCAGGTTTTGTCATGTATACGATCGGCGACTACTTTACCAACCGCTGTGTGAGTGTCCATTATGTAGCCTGTTGTTGCGTGCACCTCATGTATGGCTCTCAAACAGTCATCTTCTGAGCACCAACCAGCTTGAACTTCCAGATTGATCTTCTGACGTAAAGTCTCTGATACTTTAAAAAAACTATCTCTTTCTAGATTCAAAAACAGATCTCTGACCAGACTCCCATCCCTGCCGGATGCGTGATGGATGAACCTCTCAAGGTTAGAGGATTTCAGAATATCAATGGCAGGAGAGTTTGAAACCAGCAGATTCCTGTTGCGGAGATCATACTCTCCACTAGCGATGAAGTCAGATACGACACAGTTATGATTGGACGCACAGATCACCTTCCGTATGGGGATTCCCATTTGTTTGGCATACAGGGCTGACATGGCGTTGCCAAAGTTTCCAGTAGGGATGCACACATCAATGGGGTCTCCAAACGTCAATGTGCGATTCCTAAGCAGGTCCAGGTATGCCGAGCAGTGATAGACCACCTGAGGAAGCAGTCGAGCCCAGTTTATCGAGTTTGCGGTGCTGAGAACCGTGGCATATTCCACAGCTAAATGTCCAATCAAGCTTGAGTCCCCAAACATTTGTTTAATGCTCCTTTGGCAGAAGTCAAAGTCGGACAGGACACTAATAGACTTGGCATTGCCCTCTTGAATTCCTGTCATTTGTAGCTTCTGAATCTCACTCACTCCTTTCTCAGGGAAGAATACAAGCACGCCAATCCTCCCACGGTCACTGTCTTTAAGATTCTGGAAACCGTTTAGCACCGCACTTCCTGTATCTCCAGATGTGGCCACTAGAATCAGGTAATTGCACATCTGTGGGAGGCAGTGGGCAAACAGCTGAGGCATTAACTGCAGTGCCAGGTCTTTAAAAGAAGCAGTGGGGCCGTGAAAGAGTTCTAGAATGTACTGATGATCAGTGAGGTGCTTTAGAGGTACAACCGATTGATTGGCGAAGTTCTGGCCATAAGTGTGATGCACCATTGTGCTCAATTCTACAGGGGACACATCCATAGGATGGATACAGTTTTCCAGTATGGCCACAGCTCTCATTGCATTATGGCATGCTGGATATTCTCAACCATTCAGAAGGTTCCAATTTGGGGAATCCTTTCTTTGGTACATAAAGGCCTGCATCTGGTGCGAGACCCTCTATGACAACATCACTGAAGAACTTGGGGTCACCTGACATTTGGCTCCTTGTTGAAATGAACATCTCTGATTCTGAATCCTCATATCTTCCCAGAGTCCTCAGGACTTTATCAGTCACGTCCTCCACAGAGTCTCCTGTCCCACAAAAGACTCGCGCATCCAGCCATTTCTCATAAAACTGTTTCCTGTACTGTAATATCTCTCTCATAGAAACACCAGCATCCTGACCCACAATCCTATTCACCTTCATTCGAGAGAGTCTCTGCATGATATCTTCTGTGTCCACATCCAGATACAAGACCAGTCCAGATCGCTTCAAATGCTGCATGGTATCTGGATGCAGTGGATTGGAGCCGGTCAGTGAGATAACACTTCCTGTAGCAGTGAAGTTACACACCGCTTTACCTTCTTCTTCAATGAAACCATCTCCACCGATCTCAGATAGCTTGTCTGCCACACTCATTCCCCATGTCCTTTCAAGAACATTGTCATCTATATCAATAACAGGCATCCCTAGTCTCTGTCCCACAATCCGTCCAACACAGGTTTTCCCTGCTCCAGGAGCACCCATCAGGAGAATGTTTCTCTCACGAGGTTTAGAGATTTGATTTAATAGCTGTGCTGTAGTGAAGTATGAAGAACCAAACTGAGAACATAGCATGTGTGTCCTCATCGTTCTCACTTTAGCCAACAGCTGGCCGAAAGTTGCATGGATCATCTTGGAAAAAAGATCATGTAATCTGTGAAGCAGAAATATGTTACAGAATTAAAAACATGCCAGTAGATCTGAAAGTAAGATTATAGAGCATTTGCTAAAAGTATAAATCCATTTATGTATTCTGTTGATTAATCTATATAGTATGACTTTTAATAAACACTTAGGTCCTTCCCCGAAATAGCAAACTAAGCCCTCACAGTCTCCTCATTGTGATGTACTTTATAGTGTAACAAATTATTGAAACTGTAGTGCAGGGACTTGGTTCCACTCATTGAATTCTGAGGTGTGGAAAACATATGCATGGATTAATCGTTTGCAATAAATATGCATTTAGAAAATAGATGAATGGGTTCTTTTTTTTTTTCATGAGCATTTACCAAGTGCTAGTTTTGTCCATTTAAAATTTAAATTTAAATTAATGCCAGTGTTCACCAGCCATGTGAATAATTGAATTATTTGAATAAAATCATTCAGTTTGAATAAAATTATTATTTTAGCTTATGTCAATTGTATGATTAGAATATATATTCAAAAATGACATTTACCTTAAAATGCAAAGAAAATAAATCCAATATTGTACAATTCTGTCTATCTAACGTTAACAGATCTGCAGAACATCAGGTTTGAACGTTAATGTTTTCTGATAGGATTTTCTGAATAGATGTACACAAATATTTGGCAAACTATAGTAGAGTTTCAAAAGCTTTACCTAAACCGTAGCGTTTATCTGACTAACCTCACTTTCACATGCGCTCGTGTCACGCCATGTAAACAAACCGCGTCAGGACGGCAACCGCGAAAGGACAGTTTCCGTTTCCTGAGCAGTAAACGGCTCTCAATGACCAATACGGTCACCTTCAAATAATATAAATAAAATAAATATTTAGCATTGCATGTGGAATATCATGTTTTTTTGTTTAAAGCAAGCCATTCAAACTTAAATGAAAACGTAACTGAAATCATGAAACCTTTGACTAATGCGGAAGAAACTAAAACAAGAAGAAAAGTGTTTAATGTTGCTTGGTAGAGGTTACCATAGAGACACAAACAACACCGATTCCATCGAGCATTACGTTAAAAACACTACTGTCTGCAAACAGCGGGACGTTTTCTCTTGTTTTCCTGTCATTTTTGTCTCTTATCAGCCATCATGAGCGACACAATCTATCCTCCAGAGAGCATCTATAACCTTATTCCCAGAGAAGAAGAGAGAGCCGTGAAAGCACCCAGGTACAGTTCCAAACTGCTTTAAGATCACGATCTTTCTCTTTTACTATTTTTTTCTATGATATTTTAGAAAATATTTTTTTTCCCACTTTTTTTTTCATTGTAACACTATTTTGTCAGTTTGAAACACGAAAACACGATTTTTCATTGTTACAATTAAGTGCAATTCCACAGTTCTCATTAGCATAATGTGAAAATGATATTAAAATTGATATGTTTATATTGTGAAGTATTTGTACCAGAATGCATTCAACTTGCTTTAATTCCCATAAAATGGATCATTATTATATTATATTATATTAATTTTCAGGTACATGTCAAAGTTCAGAGAGCAGGTGCAGCTGGAAAAAGAAGTGAACAAAGCCCCCAGTAAAACTATGGGACCAGCAAAAGTGGATGTGCCGTCGCCACAGAAATATCTACTGAGACACTCCAAGGAGCCCAAACTCCCTGAGAGTATGTCCTGCATTTGGTGTTTGAGACAATCTGATCATTAATATATAATATTGACCTTTTTAAATACAGATAAATATCTTTTCATTGCAATCATGCATGCCAATATCATGTGCAGAGGTGTTGAGACCACTGAAGCTGTTTACTGTACTTATCCTAATTATGCTTGGATGATTTATTTTCAGAGAAACCATTTAAATATGAAGATGATGAGCTACATAGTAAACCACCAATACCTGCCAGAACAGACAAGCCGCTCATGGGTCTCCACAGCAACAAGAACTTTATTAAGACCAACGCTGTGGAGAACATCATGACAGTCCCGAAGAAACCTCAGCCTGTGTATGCTTATACCAAGAAGGGAGACAAACAACTGATGGAGAACTCTGGTCTCGTCCCCAAATACATAAAGAAGAAGGTGAGAGGAGAGATGGGATGTTGAGCTTCATGTTTCAGATGCTCTTGTATTCCATGCATACAAAGAATACTGTTCATGATACATACTGAATAGAGCAAAAATAATAAGAAACTCCTCAGGCCTGTTTTTTATGCATGTTTTCAGGACTTTGGCCAAACTCCAGAGTACCTGCTCCAGCGCAGAGAGGAAGTGAAGAAAGCACAAGAACAATATGACAACTATGTCAAGGAGCGAATGAGAGAAGGGGCCATGAAACAGCTTTCAGGTGAAGAACGCCACAATATCCTGCAGGTAATCAAATACAAATCAACTCTGACTGAAACGATTTCTAATTGTTTATAGCCTGTGTTCTCTAGAGCTTGTTATTGCAGATCTTGCAGCATTAATCTCCTGATGAGAAATTGATTGTCTTTGTTGTTATTCATTTAGATAAATGTATGAATAATGATATATGAATAAATGTAAATAAATGAACATGACCTTTTTTTAAAATTAGGATTTAAAAAATAAATGTAAATGATTGTATAAAGGAGTTGCTAGCCAATTTCCCAAACATTATCAAGATATGGCAAGTAACACATTAAACGAAACATGACATTTTGAAGCAGAAGGACTTAAACAGTATTTTCTTGTAAAACACGCTCTATAATAATAATAATAATCATAATAATAGTTTTTCTAAGTCTTTTGTACTCACAAAGGCTGCATTTATTTGAACAAAAATACAGTAAAAACTGTAATATTATTAAATATGTCATTACAATTAAAAAATAACCTTTTCAGTTTTAATATATTTTAAAATGTCATTTATTCTTGTGATGACCAATCTGAATTTTCAGTAGTCTTCAGAGTCACATGATGCTTCAGAAATCATTCTTATATGCTGATTTGATGTTCAAGAAACAGTTGCTGCTTAATATTTCTGTGTAAACTGTGTTACTTTATATCAAAATTGAAAGTAGCATTATAAAAATAAAAAGAAAGAAAACAATCTTTTGTAACATCAGAAATGTTTTTACACCCATTTTGAACAATTTAATGCATTCTTGCTGAATTTTTTTTTTTACTTGACCTCAAACTTTTGAATGGTAGTGTATAAGAATCATACAATACTTTTTTATATTACAAGAAATGTCTGATGACTTGATTTTGGCAGGCTCTGAAGAAGAACTGGGACGAGCTTCATCACCAGTACCAGGGACTCTCTGTTGTCACAGACACAGCTCCAAAAAAATACAGGAAGGAGCGTCTGGAGCAGGAAATGAAGCAGCTGGAGAAAGATATTGAGCTGATCGAGCGACACAAAACCATCTACATTGCTAATAACTGAGCGTGAATTCAGCAAATATCCAAGAACAACATTTGAAACGGGCAAAACTGCCAGTGTCTTTGCTTGTCCTCTCTTATGGTAGTTCAGAAGTAGTTTGAAAGGCTTCAGAAGAGCTTTACAACAATACATCTGAGTGCAATAAAGATCGCTTTAGATCAACTCACTAGTCTCTGAGCGATTTCATCCATTTAAACTCAACATGAAATCAAAATGAACCACATGTATTTTCTCAGTACTGTATGTTTCTGGTCTTGTTCATGATTTATCAGTGAATATTATTCAAAAAAATAATGTCTTAACGTTTCATCAGAACATTTATCACCAAGGCTGCATTTATTTGATCATGAATTAATGAATTAATAAATAAAATCTTACAAAGTTTTGATCAGAAGTGTAAAATTGTTTGTTGAACCTACATTTTTTGTGAAAGAACAACATACTATTTCTAAACCCATAAAATTATTTTTAACAAAACTTTGCCTATGTCTATCAAAAAGGAAAGTATTTAGATAATGGAAACATTCTAAACACCTCCCACTCTGTTTATTCATGTAAATGGGTGGGTGCACAATCGTCTGGTCTCTCAGTAAGTATCACAGTTTAATTCACTCTCACACATACGAGCACTGACATGGCAGCTGACCAGAGAAAAGAAACAGGCGTTGTGGTAAATATGCCTAACATGCTGGATTTTGTTCATTACTATGGCAACTAACAGCTTGTTAATTTTGCATCCTTGCTTAGTGATTTTCATTTTGCATTTTGACCTTACTTACTCTAAACCCTATGAACTGTGTCACTTTCTATTCTGTCTTTGGTTGTGGGTTTAGATTAAAGACGGCTGGGCAGGTTACAGTTTGGAGCTGTTTAATTATCCTGAGCATTACCGGGGTGATCTGGAGTGTGTGTACATCCCTCATGGAGTCATTATGAACAGGTGAAAACCATAAACAATATTGCTAAATGGCATTAAATATTTGTGCTTTCTTTTAAACTGAAAAAAAGCAATATAAAGTTTATATTCTGAACTATTCATTGGAATCATTGTTTAGTCTTGTGCTTTCCGAGCTCCACAATTACATTCCAAAGAAATTTGGGTTGATTTACAAATCATCCTATTAGTTTCATGTGACCCTTAAATCAAATTTCTGAAATCACATGACCTCCTCACATACACACACAGTTTGTGACATTGTGACCTAATGTGATTTATAGGATTGAGTGTCTGGCCAGAGACATCCTTGAAGACATCGGACATCATGATCTGATGGTTCTGTGTGTTCTGAAGGGAGGATACAAGTTCTGTTCTGACCTGGTGGAGTCGATTAAAGCTCAGAGCCGCAGCGCCAACAGAAGACTGACCACCAGAGTAGAGTTCATCCGCTTCAAGAGCTATCTGGTGAGGAAACACAGAAATCATTAGCTTAATAGCCAAAACTATATCAGTTTCATAGCAGAGAGTCATGTTTCTTAGTGTATATCTACATCACATCAGTAGCCTACTAAAACTGTTCAGATAGTTTAGTTCAGATTAAAACACACCCCTCAAATGAATTCTCTTTTTAATCCCAGAAATGACCAAACTGGAAAATAATAATAATTAATAATAATAATAATACACTGCAAACTAACATTTTGTAAATGCTCAGAGTTAAAGTGGCCATCATTGTCTGTAATCAGCAGATGGAGCTCTATAGCTGTGTGCATGTTATTCAGAAAAGTATGTGCATGTGCTAAGTATAGCATATTTCTGTCTATGCTACTGTGTTATTTCTGCTGTATGCAATATGTATATTGTGCACAGTATGGACATTGTCCAAATGAAAATGCCCAAAATACCTGGATGATATACAATGTACTACATTACTACATTTGCCAAAATCGAATTCTTGATTCATTCATTCATTAATGAGGAATAAGTCAGTACATCAACATCAGACAAGGTAACATTGTATTTTTGATTCATTATTTGATCGAACTGCCAACATTTTTCACACATAATTTGATTAACAAAATAAATGTAAAAATGATGCTGTGAGCTAATATTCATGCAAATTGAAATGTTCAGAGAATGAATGGATGCTCTGAATCTTTGAATCTTTAGGCTTATTCTAAAGGCTTATTAAAAAAAAAACATTACTTAAAGTAATAATAATAATAATATAGAGAAATACAATAAAAAAAATTCAGATACAGTATTGTCTAATTTTCATGCAGTTTAACTTGATGTAGCCCATTAAAATAACTAAAACTGAAACTAAAATACAAATTAATAAAAACATTTAAAAACAATAAAAACTAAATAAAATGACAAAAACACACAACAAAATTAGTACTTTAACTTTAACATTAAAATCAGAATGGAAAAAAAGCACCGCACAGAAATAGAAAAGGCAAAAACAGAAAATGCCTTTAATAAACAATATTAATAAATGCTTTAATCTGACCTTATAAATTGATCTCTTTGATGAATGAGTCAGATTCATTTTGTAGTACATATTATAGTTAAATGCTACTGTTTTATCTACATGTTTCTGTTAGGTTATTAATATGAAATGTTTTTTTGCAGTGATTTCACTCATCTCACACTTTTTGCTCCCAATGTTCTCACATTTACAAACCCTTTAATAATAGTCCATAGTTAATAATAGTCTAATAGTTTACATCAATTATTTAAGAACCGATTCTTTTAAATACGTCATCAGCTAACTGACTGATAGTATTCACTGATAGTATTGACTGAGCCAGCAGATGACGCTGTTTGCACAATTTAGTCCAAAGAGATGCTCTTTTGTGTGTGTGTGTGTGTGTGTGTGTGTGTGTGTGTGTGTGTGTGTGTGTGTGTGTGTGTGTGTGTGTGTGTGTTAAATCCAAATAACACCACTATAGTAATCAAACTTGTCTTTTAGTACATATTATCAACATAAGTGTCTATCTACAACTGAAATACATAAAGAGAATCCACTCTGAGGATATAGTAAAGGTCAAATTGTTCTGTCATGGCTGGGTGGGTCTTTAAAGTCGGGTGTTTTACTCATGGGCCCCTGAGGAGCCTCCAGTCCATCAGCCAGTGGCTCCACTTCCTGTCTGAACACAACCGACCCAGAACGTTCATCTCAAGCACAGAAGAGCCACTTCACCCCTTCACAGAAGATCAACTTGACCCTGAGCAGAGGACGCAACCCAATTGTCTCATCAGACAAAAGCAGCTTCTGTCAGGCGTACAGCAGTCGATTGTGTCCGCGGTGCTCATGTCTGTAGAGACTGTAAGATCATGTGCTGACAGGGCCACAGCAGGGGCCTTTTAACATCCATCTCTGTGTTTTCCTCACTGTGTGTTTTACAGAATGACCAGTCCACTGAAGATATGCACATTATTGGACCAGATGACCTCTCCATGCTGAAAGGGAAGGTATTGTACCAGTTTTTTTCTTTGGTAATAAGCAAGCATTAAAATGAGCTTTATTATCAGTGATTAAGGCACTATTGCTCATGCAGTATTTAGGGAAAGTGATTTGAACAACCCCTATTAAACGTACCAATGTTACAAACATGAATGATACCTCAAATCAGGATTGTGGTTTTTTGAACAGAGTTGGTGTACTTTTCTTAGGGTAGCTACTTTTACATCACAACAATTGTACTAAAAATATATGAAAAGTTCTTCCTTTGCATTTTTGAAAAGTTTCATATACAGACGGCAGCGCTGTCAAAATGATCCCTGTTCACAAAAACAACTAAAAAACAAGTTCAGTACAAAACCCAGTACAGGTCAAAAACTCCACCCTCTCCATTTAAATGAAAAATAAAAAATAATTCACTTTTAACACTTTTACACTTTAAATTATTTTTTTCCACAGATGATTTGCATCATTTTATTTAGGTAGTTCTTATCATGCTGATGTATGTTCAAGTGCTCATGTTTGCAAAAAGTTCACTTTTAGTTTAGTTGATGCTATAAAAACAGGGTCTGGTGTCATGATTGTGAACTTGCGATTGGGTCTGCGTGAGTTTGGGAGGAACTTTGATACAGCGGCTACACCTCATTAACACTATTATGCAGACTCTGGCTCCAAATGAATCACTACTCTACAGACTCTGGCTCCAAATGAACAACTACTGAATAGACTTGGGCTCCAAATAAACCACTACTGAACTGACTGGGGCTCCAAATGAACCACTACTGAACTGACTGGGGCTCCAAATGAACCACTATTGAACTGACTGGGGCTCCAAATAAACCACTACTGAATAGACTTGGGCTCCAAATAAACCACTACTGAACTGACTGGGGCTCCAAATTAACCACTACTGAACTGACTGGGGCTCCAAATGAACCACTACGGCGCAGAATCTGGCTCCAAATGAACCACTACTGTACAGACTCGGGCTCCAAATGAACAACTACTGAATAGACTCGGGCTCCAAATGAACCATTACCATTATGCATGCCAGGCCAGTAGTTGGCAATGTTACATTTACATTTATGCATTTAGCAGACGCTTTTATCCAAAGCGACTTACATTGCATTCAAGTTACAGTTTTACATTTGACCAGCTTTTGCTTTCCCTGGGAATCGAACCCATGATCTTGGCGTTGTTAGCGCCATGCTCTACCAGTTGAGCTACAGGAAAGCCACTTTGGCATTTTCCAAATTGTCATCTTTGTAGTTTACCCTACAGGAAAGATACTTTGGCATTTTCCAAATTGTCATCTTTGTAGTTTACCCAGAGTGTCTTGCAGTGTGAGAAACCACTGCAAACTATTCAGTGTACTAGTGAACTGTCAGAATGAATCAAACTGAATTGCAAACTATTTCAGACCATATTTTGCAAACTCCTGCTTTCAAACAGAAAGCTGATTCGTTTGCCTCAGGTCTTTTCTTAAATGTAAAGGTACATAATTTTTTGGCAATTTTTTCAAAATCAACTAATTTCACTATAAAACCTTACAATCAGAAAGTCCACTTCTGAAGCACTTCTCTGTCCTCCATTTGTTGACGATGTTGAATGCCACACCTAAATGACATTGCTGTTGCCCAGCTTACGTCAATTCAGAGTTCCTACTGGTGGTGCAAATGCAAACAAAATTTAGTACCCGGGGAACTGCGCTGGTGGCTAGTTCCTGTAACTGAGTTCCTATAACCGCCCAGAGCGAAAGCCCCTTAAAATATCAGAGAGACTTAGAGGTGGATCCTTTTGACTTGGGCCAGTAAACAACCAATTAGAACACTCTAATATCCATATCACCAAGCAACATCCTACTACCCAGAATGCCCTAGCAACTGCCTTGGAGTACAATAAAAAACTGTAGAGGAACATCCTATTAACCACATATCCAGCTGGTTAACAGCTATAAGCAAACATCCTGGAAGCAAGACCATTCATAAAAAATGAAAAACCTAGTCATGCTATTAAGATTACAATCAACTTCTCAGTAAATGCAAAGAAATTAAATTGTTTTGTTTTAATAGTACACTCGCTCTCAGTACAACATGTGAAGCCAGCCTTAATCTGTTCCAACAAGTCATGTGTATAAAATTCCAGAACAAACAAACACACGCACACGCACACACACACACGCACACACGCACACACACACACACACACACACACACAACCTAGAACATTCAAACTAGTTGTGTAATACTTTCCCCTGTAGCATTTTGTGTGTGATTTTCATGATTCCACTGTATCAGGGGGTCTGATGAATTGATTGTGTATCTGTATGGATCTTGGATCAGGGGTTGTTCTAACAGCAGACTGTTAAATGGGTTAGTGTGTTTAGTGAGAAAGTGCATACAGCTTCTAAGAATGTTTTTTTCAACAACAATCAAATTGTCCCTTCAGAAGAGTTCTGAGACCTTGTAAAGCTGATACATTTCTGAACTACCAGGACTAGAAAAGTATCATAGTTTCAATAACAACATTAAGCACCACAGCTGTTTTGAACATTGATAATAATAAGTGTTTCATTAGCAGTTAATCAGCATATTAGAATGATTTCTGAAGGATCATGTGACACTGAAGATTCTGGAGTAATGATCACAGGAATAAATTACATTTACAATATACATAAGTGTTAAATTGTAATGCTATTTCACAATATTACTACAAAGACATAAGAATCTGAAGTGGACTGCATCTTTAGATCCAATATTTACTGTAAAATGGTAATCATAAAATGACCAGGAAAAAAAAAGGTTTCTGTTCCAGAGTAGTTCCTGTGCAGAACACGTATTGTAGCACAATCATGACATCATGGACTGTCAAACTGTTAAAAGAAAAAAAAAAAATTATAAATTGCTTAATTATTACAAATCTGCTTCTGTGTATGATATGGAGCCGTATTGATTATATCTATAAGCAGCAATCAATAGTCTGTGTATCATCATGGCAGCAGTGTGATGTCTTATCTAATCCAATGAGTGTGATTGATGCTCGGATCCTTAGAGACTTTAGTATCACATTTCTACAGCTGGTCCGACATGCATTTATACCAGATACAGTAGATGTACCAGAAAATACATGACCCATGAAGTTCTTATGAAATGACCTAAAATAAGTCTAAATTAAACTCTTAATGTGGCATTATATTAATCATTGTATGTAACTCAAGTCTATGTCATTTTTTCTGATGATATCCGGATTCTTTTTTGGATGTTGTTTAAAATGTCTTGCATTCTCTAAATTCTGACACATTCTCTCTCTCTCTTCTCTCCACATGACATACAGAACGTCTTGATTGTTGAGGTAAGATTGAGTGTATGTGTGTGTGTTTAAAGTATGCAGATACGTTCATTGAATGTTATCACAACACGGATGAATTGTAATTATATTTAAGGTGAAAAAACAGAAAACAATAATAAAAACGTACATGATAAGCCAGCTGAAATAAAAGTACAAGAGGGAAGCAAACAGAGGTTGTTATGAATAATTCCCACGGCACATGTGCAGGGTAGTCTGGGTTGTGTCTGGAAAACAATAGAGTAGAAAGGTATTTTCCTTTCAGATCTGATTTCATATCAGACATTTTCCAGTCTGAAATCACCCGTGTAGATCACTCTATCACATGAGCCGTTGCATTAAATGCAAACAGTGCTGTTGATCTTGTTTTCCCGTAACTTTTGGGTCTGTTTTGTTAATTGTTATAAACTCTCACTATGAGTTGTGTGCCAATTTCCATTCTTCTTTTATTTACTGTGTGGTTCATTTGTAAGTTAAACACTCATTTTCTTTTACTCTGAAAAATTAGCTTTGTTATAAAAAGCATCATATTATAGCTGCACTGTAGACATGAAGCTGTCAGAATGCATGCATTGTTAGATTCAAAACGTCAAACTCTTTTGAGGTCAATTGTGAATTTTTCTTGTGTGCTTCATGTGAAGAATTATATTTTTATGGCTTGCAAAATTGCTCTTTATGTGGAGTACAAGTAATCACTTATGAGCAAACCCACATGGAATCTGCACCTGCAGAACTCCACAGGAAGACAGAATTCAAATAGCCATCTTATTAGAACAGAGCTTTTGTCTCATGTATCACCATATATCCATTCCAGTGTAATCGTATATGTATTCATTTCCTCACAGGCAATAGTGGACACAGGAAAGACCATGAGAGCCCTTCTACAGCACGTGGAGACTTTCCAGCCCAAAATGGTTAAAGTTGCAGGGTGAGATCAGAGGGGGAATTACTTTAAAACACTGTAAGAGGATGCATAGCCTGAGAACGAATCTAGAGAGGCAGATTGTGACATTTTCATCATTCTGAATGAGATCTAATGGAGGTTAAGGGTGTTTCGTTCGTGATATTAATGTGTTCCTGTGTCTCCTCACTAAGGCTGCTGGTGAAGAGGGTTCCTCACGGGGCGGCGGAGCTCCCAGACTGTGAGTGATCAAGGGTGCTCAAACACTATTCTAGCCTGCAGAATCACAATATCACACAGGGGATAGAGAGATTATCTGAACATGACTGTGATTAGTGTGATCTGGTTATTTATGTTTCTCTGCAGATGTTGGATTTGTCATTCCTAATCGTTTTGTGGTGGGTTACGCTCTGGACTACAACGAGTACTTCAGAGACCTCAATGTAAGTTCATGTCTATTTTTATTTTTTTTTACTCTATGACATTTTAGAAATAAAATGAGGAGATACTTTGATTTTGAAACCCTACAGAAATGCACCAAAAATTACAGTTGTTGTTTTTTGGACATGGTATCATGGTAGTACCCAGTGTTTTGATCCAGAACTCTGTTTGTAACGTTGCAGGACGGTGTTAGCTGAAATGAAAATTTATAGACAGCAGTATTTTATTTAAATCAAGACGATAATCCAAGATGAAAACAGCAACCAAAACAGCTTTATAAAACTAAGACAATAACTAGTGATGTGCGCTAATTCATTAAATAATTAATTTATTTCATTGTGTGTTAAGGGTTTGATTATACTTAAATAAAACACTTAACACAAGCACTAATATTTAATCGTATTTAAGTGTTTATTATTTATTTTAAAAAATGGTATTTCTAAAAAAAAACATTTCCATTTGTTTTGTAAGTTTGGTCTGAGTTCTTGATGCTTTTACAACGTTTTCACCCGCGGGTGAAAGCCAGCATGTGCTGTTTCAAGTGCTTCGAAATATCAAATCATTTTTCGGAGCAATTGGTTCAATTGATTCAATGCTTCGAAAAGCTTTGTTTCTCCCATCACTAACAATAACCAGAAAACTGAGGAGAACCACAAGGCTAGATATTTACAGAGGTAAAAGAGGAACTAAACAAGACACAGGTGAACATAATCAGAAACCATGAAAACAAAATAGTAACTATGGAAACAAACTCAAACACATGAGAGAACAGAAACAATGGAACATAAATATATTTCAAAATAAAAGTCTCAAGACCCATTTTTACCAAGAACAATAGTTTTAACAACAATTATAACTATAAAGTTTTAATTATTGTTCCAATTCTATGAGGATAGGGAAGTCCACATCACAGCTATAATGCTATCAAGACAGGAATGATATCATTTGAATCATTTTCAAAATGATTTTTTTTCCAGCTGATGAACGATAAAAACTTTGACAGCAATCATAATCCACACGACTTTAAAACGTGTTAGAACTTAAAGCAGCAGGAAACAAAACAGGAGTGCACGCTTATATTAAACAAGAACAATATTGTGCATGGGTGTGGACGCTAACATAATTATTGTTATATTTATCATTATAATTATTCTTGGTGTGTACAGACCTTTAAACAGGTATAACATGACACTTATTTCTGGAGCCACAGGAAAATGCAACATACTCCCTTAGCTATTCATAACTATTTAACAGTTTTGCAAATCGATGGCTAATTTGTATGAATTAGTATAATTTATTTCATACTTTTTTTGCATCACCAGCTTAAGCTCTATAGGTTAAGGCATGGAACTTGATGCTTACTTTTTTTTTTGTACAAATGCAGCGGTGATAGATGCTATTTACACTAAGTGAAAATAGCAGTGTAAATAGCATCCATCACTAAGAAAATACAGTATGCTATTTACACTAAGTGCAAATAGTGATAGACTCTATTTACACGGTTTAAAAATAGCATTTTCTTTGCAATAATATTATTTAGATGCTATTTATACTAAGTTCAACTGGCAGATATTTGCACCTCAGTATTGTAGTACATTATAAAACAGTATGCAATAACAATGTATTGAGTGTAATTTTTTTTTATTGTCTCTTCTTGGGACAATAAAGCCATCCCTACACCTACCCCTAGCCCTAATCAATAAACACCCATGAGGCACTTTTTCTTCCTTCATTTTATTGAAAATAAATGACTTTCCAGTCTGATGTGACGTGAAAAGGGAGAAGAAGGAGTATAGCAAAAGGCAGATTTGAACTCAGGTTGATCGTGTCAAAAAGTCACTGCTACGTGATTTACCACCTACCACTGGAACTGTTCTTCAGCAGGCCTTTTTTGTAATGTTGTCGAGCCCAACCACACGTTAATGTAAATAGCCTCTGCCAACAAGGTAAATAGACACTCCTTTGTACAAATAATTTCAATACGATCAGATTATATGAATTTGTACAATATCGCCTCCTCGTAAAATAGGTTCAAATGGTGTAGTTATGGCATTTATCAGCAGGGCTAAACTTTTACCCTTTGGAATAGCCCAATTTAACAACATTGACTTAATTTTGTTTCAAATACATCAAAATACAGCACAACCAAAAACCTGAAATTATAGCCAGTAAAAAAAAAAAAAAGGTTTAAAGCTGCATAAAAAGGCATACCAACCTCAAAGCTCATCATACAACATTATATAAGACATGAATCTCATAGTCATCTAAACCTGTAGCTTGAATGTCATCACTGAGTGTTGAGCGGGACTTGGTGAACATCCAAATGAAATCTGGCATGCAGCACAGCATTAATATTTCCTAGAAAAGTCTAATCAGCCTCACACATCATGTGTACAAGCTCCTCCTGCAGCTGTAAATGTGATGGAAAACATCTTTCTGTCACACTGCAGACAAGCAGAAGCAAACATTTTGCTGCGTTATTTCTACAGTTTTATTTTCTGCTTTATTTATTGCTCGACTCACGTAAGCGATTTCTTCCCCTTCACAGCACATCTGTGTCATCAGTGAGACGGGGAAACAGAAATATAAAGTGTGACAAAACTCCTCTTTCAAGAGGAATGGACATTTATATGAAAAACTCATTTTGACAAGATTACTGTGTTCTCAAATCAGAGATCTGATATCTGTAACTGACATGCTGAATTATGTTTGAAATATTATATAATGAATTGGGTAATGTCACATCACAATACTAACATGATATTATGTGGAAAACAGACTTACAGTGTGCCATTTTATATGCTGTATAAGAGCCCAGCTGTTCATTTTTGTCCTATTTAGAAGATATTTGTTTGACAGACCATCCATGCCACTGAAGACATCTCATACTTTTCAAGCATACAATATGCTTGCTGGTTTTGGTGATGACAATGCTTTTTTTCTCTTCATTGTTTTTAAAAAATGTCTGATATTGCAATAGTTCTTTGTAAATAAAATTTCAGTGATTTCTTCAGTGTCTTTTGTTACAGACATCAGGGTGTAGCATATATATTATCTGTTGAGGAGACATACAGATTATTAGTATAGTATAAACAAGTTTTATATCCTTCTGTGCATTCCATGTATACTGAAGTCTATCCCAGCATCTTAAAAAAACATGTTAATATAAAAAGAAACTGTACATTACATACAGTTAAGGTCAAAAGTTTACACCCCCCTTGCAGAATCTGCAAAATGTTAATTATTTTACCAAAATAAGATGGATCATACAAAATGTATGTTATTGTTTATTTAGAACTGAACAAGATATTTCAGATAAAAGACGTTTACACATACTCCACATGAGAAAATAAAAGGTTTAAACGCTCACTGATGCTCTAGAAGATAAAACTATGCATTAAGAGCCAGGGGGTCTTAAACTTTTGACCTCAACAGTATACACTGATAATCTACAACATAAAATTCACTTCACCTGTCAGTGGTTTTAATGTGAAGCTGGAAAAAGTGAAAAGACTGAAAAGATATTTTGCAAGTGAAAAGACAAGGACCAAATAGTGATGGCTGAATGACTGGGTCAGAGCATCTCCAAAACGTCATGGGGTGTTCCCAGTATGCTGTGCTTACTGGTACTTATCAAAAGTAGTGCAAAGAAGGACAATCACTGAACCGGTGTCAGGGTCATGGGCCCCCGAGGCTCACTTATGCACGTGGGGAGCAAAGGCAACCTTGTCTGGTCCGGTCACACAGAAAAGCTACTGTAGCTTTAATTGCTGAAAAACGTATTGCTGGCTATGTTAGAAAGATATTAGAACACACAGTGCATCACAGTTTGCCGTGTATTTGGCTACAGAGCTGGAGGCTGGTCACTGGTGAAAGTACATACAATGGACAAGTGAATGACAGAACTAGGCCATGAAGCAGTGGAAGAAGGTTGCCTGGTCTGATACATCATGCTTTCTTTTAGATCAGGTGGATGGTCGGGTGTATGTGCATTGTTTGGTAAGAGAGGGCAGCAGGATGCGCTAGGGGAAGAAAGCAGGCTGGTGGAAGCAGTGTTATGCTCGGACCAATGTTCGGACCGAGTTTGTAATGGTTTTACTGGTTATAATGGGAATTGTGTTGGTTTTAATGGAAACTGTAATGGTGCCTGTGGGTCTCTACTGGTAATTGGTCGCCTTCTATTGGTGGCTTGTTAAAACCACTAAATCCTAATGAAATGTCCTAAAACACACTACAGAAAACCATTTTGTAATGGTTTTAATGGTTAAAAGTTGATGGTTTGTAATGTTTGTAATGGCATTTTTAGTGGAAACCATTAGAATTTCTGTGATGGTTTCTATTGTTTTTTAGCAGGGGCTTGGTTCCTGGCATTCATGTGGATGTTACTTTGACACGTACCACCTACCTAAGGATTGTTGCAGACCATTCATGGCCTCTTTTAGCAGGATAATGCACCCTGCCAATTGCAAAAAAAAAAATGTTCAGGAATGGTTTGAGAACATGACAGTGTTGCCTTGGCTTCCAAATTCTTCAGATTTCAGTCTGATGGAGCATCTATGAGATGTGCTGGACCAACATCTGATCCATGAAGGCCCCACCTCACAACATACAGAATTTAAAGGATCTGCTGCTAATGGTGCTGGAAACAGGACAAGTTCAGAACTGACACAATATTAGTGGTTTTAATGTTGTAGCTGGTCAGTGGATAAAATTGATAAAACCTGATATTTGCAAAAAAAAAACTATTAAAAAATAAATAAATACAGGAGTGTTACAGGTAATGTTAATGAAGAATATTAATAAAGAAAACAATGCCTTGTTTTCTTTATAACGGAGTGCTGATGTCTTCTTTAAAGGACACAAAAAAATCATGTATTTCTCATGTTGAAAAAAAGTGGCGCTAAATAAAGAACATCTGAATAACTAAATAAAGCCCTGAATAAAGATGATTTATTAGAAATTTATATTGAAACTTTGGATGGTGCTATTTTCCCAGTGTTTTGCCTGGGGTTTGACCTCTTTGTCAATGTACAACCAGACAAAACCAACATCAGGGTTTGATTTACTTTACAACATGCTGTGGTTATCTCTCATCTCAGACAAGCAATGAATTCACTGGAAATTTACTGCGCTAATATAGAACTCAAAGCTGATGTTCCCCGAGAATCCTGAAAAAACTCATTTCTGCTCATCTGCTTTGGATCTGCTGTCTTACAGGCAATCCGCTTGAAAAGTCTGGCTCTTGAATTCAATAAGTAAGCAAAACAGATGCGAACACCTTCAACGGCATTAGATAACACAACCCAATGCGACCTTACAATGATTCTTCCTATATGTGACATTATATCTGAAACTATAGGCCTATGTACTAATCCACTGTCAAAAAAAGATTTTTTGAGTCTGGTTATGATATTGTCCTACATGGTTGGTTTAAAGTGTCGAGTGAGAGCTGTTTGTGCCTCACACCGAGCTTTCCATGACTCAGTCTGGGCGCCAGCCGGGTACAAATGCCAACAGCCGCCATCTGCCATCAGTTACTGCACCTCATGACTGGAGAATGCAGTGCTGCACTGGAGACACAAAAATGGTTTATTTCATTAGATCAGTCAGTGGGTCATAATGCATGAAGGTGCATTATTAGATGTGTTATTATTTGTCTTACAAAAGACTGTGAGGCTTATTTGCGTTTAAAGATCCCATTAAATGGTCTGATGAAAGCAAGTTTCTGTTGTGCATTTCCAGTTCCTTTGCAGACAATTTGCAGGCCTGTGTGAATCTACCTTACTCTTCTTTTTTCTTTTTTTTTTTGAAAGTTTACATTTTTGAGACTTAGCTGTGCTTGGTGTGGGATTAAACATGATTTCTGATGATATCTCCCTTATACAAAGCAATATACTTGAAAATGTAATGCAATATATTAAATAAAACATTTCTATATATGGGAAACTAGTATTTCTATTTTTCAACATACACATGTATGGCTATATATTGATACATATAAAAACAAAGCAATGAAGTACAAAAACAGCTCTACGTTTTTACATGTAATAAAACAAGAAAAAAAGTGTTTACTGAAAACAAAATGGACAATTGGATGTCATGTTAATGGCAACACGGTGAAAATAAAATGACAAACAAGGATTGAAGGTTCTATCTATCTATCTATCTATCTATCTATCTATCTATCTGTCTGTCCATAACGGTGTACATATTGCACATACATAGTACATATATTCTAGTGTGTGTGTGTATAAAACACAGTATCATATGTTATCACATGAACATCTATATATTATAAAGTGCATTATTGAATATAAAATTACATACATTACGATATATAAGTAAATATAGGCTATTACTCACATTTTTCAATATCTGAAAAGCAGCAATTCCCCATATATTACTCAGTATATTGTAATATTCCATATATTTCATATACATCAAATAATTTAATATATTGATCATTACTATATAAGGAATATATTTTATTTCTGTATTAGCTGAAAGCTAAGAAGGAAAACATGGAAAAGCAGGCCAGAGAAAAGTGTTGTATGAGTTCGCTCACAGAAACAGTCTGCTGGGACAGGTTTGCAGTTTTGAAAAGGGTTTAACATCCAGCTTAGTGCAGCTACAAAAATAGAGGGAAAAGGCTAGATGTTGCACACAATGCAGAATGTATCATGTTGCTTTTCTATACAGTACAACCTTACAGGCCTCAGTATAGGTGTTATGGGCTAAATGCCCCTTATGAAAGTGAATGACTAACAGAGCGCTCTTAGTTCCAGCTAGAGTATCCAATGTATAGCTGCAGATTACAGAGGAGGACAATCCACCTCTTGTCCCCCTGAATAAAAAGGCATTTTGGGTCTATGTGACAGAACTGACAAAGTCACTCTTTGTTGGCTTGGCTGTGACTCGCTTGCTCTTATCAAACATCAGCACTTAGGATCGGTTAACTTACCTAGCTGATAAACGCTCCACACCTCTGTGGGAACCTGGCAGCTTCTCTCCCAGCAGCCTAAAACAAGATCCGCTGAATGACAGACAAAGAGATGGGTGAGTTTCTCATGCTGGGTCTCTGAGGTACAACATCACCAGAGGAGCATGGTAAGAAAAAGACTACGTACAAAAGACACATTAATGAAACACTGCACCTTCACATGTATGCCATGGGACAGAGGATACAATTTCACTTCTCAATAGGTGCCAATGTCCTGGATTTGTGGGTTGAACTAAATGATTTGTGTTGAGACCATATTTCATTAACGTACATTCTAACTTTCCATGAAAGTCAGTAAATGGGGGAATAAACAATTATTGATGAATACATATCACAGTTTTGTCATTTGAACTATAAAATTGAAAAAAAAAAATATTCTTGTAGCTTCATAAAAGTACGGTTGAACCACTAATGTCACATGGACTATTTTGTCGATATTCTTGGAACCTTGAACGTGGTAGGACTCTTGCTGTCTATGGAGGGTCAGAAAGCTCTCGGATTTCCTCAAAAATATCTTAAATTGTGTTCCGAAGATGAACGAAGGTCTTACGGGTTTGAAATGACATGAGGGTGAGTAATTTGAGTAATTAATGACCGAATTTTCATTTTTGGGTGAACCGTCCCTTTAAGCAAAGCTTCCTGTCAGCAAACTAAAAGTCACCCGTCACCATTCATTTAGTTTGAATCATAATTTCCCTAATATCATAAATATAATCACCCCTATCCAGAATGCTGGATCCTTGTCAATCTTCAAGCAACAACTGAAAACTCATCTCTTTCGGCACTACTTGACTTCATCCTAAAAAAAAAAAAAAAAAATCTTAATCTTTCCCTTTATCTTTCTCTCCTTCCCTTGCTAGCTTGTACTTATTTGAACAATGACTGAGACTTGGTGTTACGAGCACTTCCTCTGTCTGATTGCCTCTTCAAGATGAATCGCTTTATGTATTCCCCAATTGTAAGTCGCTTTGGATAAAAGCGTCTGCCAAATGACTAAATGTAATTTAAATCATAATATACAGTGCATCCAGAAAGTACTCACTTCCTTCCCCAGATCTGTGCCTCGATACAATCCTGTCTCGGAGGTCTACAGACAATTCCTTGGACTTCATGGCTTGGTTTGTGCTCTGACATGCACTGTTAACTTTGGGACCTTATATAGACAGGTGTGTGCCTTTCCAAATCATATCCTATCAACTGAATTTACCACAGGTGGACTCCAGTCAAGTTGTAGAAACTTCTCAAGGATGATCAGTGGAAACAGGATGCACCTGAGCTCAATTTTGAGTGTCATAAAGGCCGTGAATACTTATGTACATGTGATTTTTTTTAATTTTTAATAAATTTGCAAAGATTTTAAACAAACTTCCTTCACGTTGTCATTATGGGGCATTGTTTGTAGAATTTTGAGGAAAATAATGAATTTAATCCATTTTGGAATAAGCTTGTAACATAACAAAATGTTGAAAAAGTGAAGCACCGTGAATACTTTCCGGATGCACTGTGTGTGTATATATATATACATATTCTGCCATTAAACTAAAAATTATCTTGTTTTAAGCATGAATTGTGAATTATTTCTGTTTGTATAAGAATCATATTGATTGATATTGTATAAGATGCATCCAATATCAATCAATTTTACTCATAAACCTATGGAAACACCAGGATTTAAATATTAATTCTGTTATTATAAATGGTGGGCCATTTGTACTACTGCAGCTAATCTAATTACTGCCGGTCAAGCGTGGAGAGCAACAGATGAAATCTTTTATTATTCACATTATTAATATAATAGTAATATTATTGTTGCTGTTGTTGTTTTATCAACTAGGATATCAAACCAAATGCTTGTAAACCTTATATTGTCTTGGTCAATAGTGCACCAGGCCTTCAGAACAATAGGATATAAGCTGCTCTTTGAGATTCAGCAGGCTTTTATTTCAGAATGGGTCACAAGAGTTGTCCTATTGTTCCTGATGCATTGTGGTGGAAAGAGGCAAACAAAACACTGCCCTCCATTGCCTTTGTCCTAAAGCTCCACGCTGCATCCATGCTCTATGTCACTATAATGGAGTTTGAGACTGGAAATGTTCTTTAAACCCAAAAAGATTACATTGAAATGTTCAAAATATTGTTGTAGTATCGTGGGCTGACATTTTCTCTGAACAGATGCATGTCCAGCTGGTTATGGCAAATGTGTAAGATTTATTTTGGAAGGAAGTGTGTACACTATGATGGTTTAGAGACAGCATACAAAGCTTAGAATATTACTAAAACTGCATAATAATTTAATTTCAGGTAAATTCAGCTATTATAATGTCAGGTTTTCATGTGATTTGTGAAAACATTCTAGCCAGTAATACTGCTGCCACTGCTTTGAAGATCTGGATTTGTTTAATCATGATTACATAAAATACTGCCAAGAACTAGCGTTTGGAATAAACTCTTGGAAGAGGATCTGATTATTTTAATTAAACCCAACAGAAAAAAAAAAGAAAATATAATTTGACTGATCGGAAATGTCAATTACTTCCAAAAAAAGTTTTCAAGAGAACATGTTTACAGCATGATCTTGATAATATCTCTAAAACATTTATTGCTGGCAGTAGAACATCATAACACAATTCAAAATCAGGCTTTAAAAACAAGTTTCTGAGCCACTAGTGAATTACACTAGCACTCACAATCCGCATTAATAAATAGTGACTGTAAGTAATTGAGCAGAGAATACATACGCATGTGCCTCTTATGTAAGAAGAAATCCTGTTGGTTGAAGTCGACAAGCATATTTGAATATGCTGATCCAATTGGACAACAGGCCGGCGGGCAGTCAGAGGGGGAGGGGCTTCGGAGTGACTGAACGCCAGTCTTATTTAGCTTTGGGAAATCCGAGTCTTTAAGCGAGTCGGTTCCTTTTGAATGATTCGTGAGCTGATTCAAAGGAACCGATTCACCAACTTACCAACGTCTCCGAGATACTTTTGTTTTTTTTAAATAATTGCTTCTGTTTTAAGTAGGCTTTTAGTTAGGTAATACTAGTGATTGTCACTATGCTATTTACAAGGTTAAGGTTGTGTCAAATCCTGTGTTGTTCATGTCAACCCCTGGAAAATTTACTTTGGAAATTATAGTTTTCATTAATTGTTACATTCATTGTTAGGCTACTGCTGCAAAATCACAATATGACATCCTCAAACAGGATGTTTATTTTTTATTATTTTATTTTTTTTTATTATTATTATTGTTATTTTGAGCGTGTGATGGTGCTGAAACTAAGTTACAGTTTTGTTGTAGTAACGCAACTGTGACTAATTTGGCGGAGACTATGGTTACCATGGTAAAGTTTTGTAAGTGCCACCTATCTCCAGCTTCCATCCAAGATTCTACAGTGAAGTGAATTGTGAAGTGATTTACACACGCTTTAAAAATCGGTTCAAATGAATAAAAAAAGAACCGATTCAAAAGAGCGACTCGTTCGCGAATCGGACATCACTAGTATCTGTCGCGCCGTCAACTGGAAGTAACCGAGATCAAACTGTTCGCGTACAAATCATATACGTGCGCTGCGTTTTAAACGCTAGTCATTCTTCGCGTCCGTATGAGCGAGATTCTGTGGGGTTTTCTTTCACTATGAAGCTGCTCATGTGGTTATGGAATACTGTAAATAATCTCTGGTCGATAGATTGAAAATCGATTTCAACGTAACGGATATTTGGATATTAATCGCGTGTTTGGCAGAGAAACGATGCATTATGATTCATGGTCATCTAATAACTGGAACAGGTAGGTGTTTTACTGACCCTCTCTGTCATACTATTGTTAGATATTGTTGCCATGTCAGAAATAAAGGAAACATACAGGGAAGTGAAGATGATGGTTAGATGAGCGGAGGGCATTCAGATCGAGATGATGGTTTTATGATTGTTTACCACCCACAGTAATAAACAATGATAGCAAACACTCTTGTTATTAAACATCCTGCATGTATTCAAACGGCAGATTTTCTGCTCATGACAGCGCGTGATGTTAAATCGGGACTAGCTCATACTGTCTCTCAGATACCACAGACATAGAAACACATGGTGTGCAGAGAACTGGACTCAAATGAAAAATGGTTGGGCAGTATGTCAGATGACAAGCTTGCGTCGGTACACTGAGGCGTTCTAAGCTGGTCAAATAATAATTCTGCTTCATTTTCTCAATAATACAGTCTGACATTACCTGAATATCCGAATATTGCGTATGTTTACTAAGTTTTGTTTTCTATCCTGCTGTTTTACTATGCTGTATAGTTTACCATTCTCTACTGTAGATTTTCATACTTTGTTGTACTATTCTACTCTATAGTTTACCTTATTCTATACTCCAGTCTATATTTATCTTTATTTGACCTATTAGCAAACATGGGAAAAGTTTGAAGACTGTTTGCTAAGGGAATAAAAGTAAACATTCAAATCTCTTACTCTGTTCTATCGTGCTCTACTCTCTACTCTAAAAATTCATTGTTATGCCGTTTTGCAAACTTATTCTGAATAATAATAATAATAAAGTGTTGAACTCTGTTCTACAGTTCCATACTCTACTAATGGTCATTTTGGGGAGGCCCGTTGTTAACTATTGACTGGGGTAGATCTCCTGTCTAACAGGGGACAGTGTCACTTATCTTTATTTCTGTACATTGTGTCCTCTTCAGTAACCTTTCTTTGGTCGCAGGATCTTACAGTGGACGGGCATGAAGAGATCGGACGGTGTGGATTAGATCATTGGGAATATATCGCTTTGATTTCTCTCATCTCAATGTTGGGATCCAGAGGACCTCTGTCTTTGTGCTCTGAAATGAAATAATGGCAACGCATTGGGCTGCATCAAAGCACCAAGATGAGAAGAAAAATCCAGCCGGGTCGTCAGTTTTCGAGGTAAATCATTTCGTTGCTTTAAGAGAGATGTGAAAGCGCAATTAAAAGGCCTGCACCATCTACAGCTCATGACAGGACAGGTGCTTCAGTCAGACACTCTCGTAGTGCAGGTGGGACGTCCATGAACTGAACAGGATGATTAGAACTTGTATTGATTTTTTTTTTTTTTTGCAAGTTGATATTGTTTTGATTGGTCTGTTCAAACCTTTTTTTTTCATGAAGTTCAACGAAGAAAAAAAATAAGTAAAAATAATATATACAGTATATATATATATTTTTTTTTTATCTACTATGGCAACCACGTACAGGCCGCTGATATTAGTAAATGTTTGTACTGTGAGAAGATTTTTTTCAATAAAATAGAATTTTAGAGATGGAGAACACATGGCATAGTATTATCTTGCTAGAAGCAGCCGGTGACTGTTTACACTGAGACGGCAATCATTAAATGAAGTAGCCTATTTATTTTATTTGGCAAGCAAAGCCCTAATTTATCTAATCTCAGTAATGTTGTGAGGCTGCCAATGCATAATGTCACTCTTCAGAATACTAGAGCAGCGTTGGATTTTGTGTGTCCACTCTGACATGTGGCGTTAGTGTTACATCATCATCACTGAGAACATAACACAGTGCTGCAAATGCATGCTTGGATTAACCTATCAGTAATGGCAATACCAGTTTGTGTGTGAGTGTAATCTCCTTACATAGTAGGCTCAGGGTCTGTGGGTACAGAAGGTTGGTGGGCACAGCAGTTTGCAAACACGTCAACAGATCACTTACTATGCGTCCAGAGGGATTTAGTATTGAAATTCTCTGTTTATTTCTTAAACGCAGCCAGTTCTCGAAATAAATTGTTTACTGTGAAGGAACAGAACATTACTTTGAAGGATCAGTGCATTTCTTCAAAAGTACAATGCATTATTTGGAAGTAACAGTGCATTGTTTTGAAGGAACGTGCATTACTTTAAAAGAACAGTGCTTTTTTGCATGTTACATTTTGGTGTGGATTCAGCTGTTTGATAAAAACATCATTGATAAGGTCTAAGGTTTAAAGCAGGCTCATTTGAATAATGTCTTCTGAAACTCTTAACAACATTAAGGTGATGTTCACACAGAACTTGTTCTTGCATTCAACTGTGAAGCATTTCCATTGTTTTTGTATAAGCATGCAGGGTATGCTAGATGGAGGCGTTTGCCTCCTGTGCTTACTTCTTGGTGTTCAAGAAACGTGGTGCTTAAGTTAAAAGTTAAAAGTATTTATTTGCATTTCTATACCTTGTGTTTTTCATTCCACTGCCTTGTGTGTCATGTTTTTAAATGCAAAAAAACACTTCCCTCAGAATCACTAATCGTGATGCTGTGGCACAGTTTTGGGGCGCTGGTTGTCTCAATCCGGTGCGCCTCACTGCTACCTAGTTATAAAGTTAAACAGTAACTGAAGTTCTCAGCAGGTGCGTGAAAAGTCCCCAGCAGACTCATATAAAAGCTTTTATCCACACCATTAAATAATGCCTTCTTGAGTTAACAGCGTTTGAGCTTCAGTAAGCATCATTGCACTACCATCAGTACACTCTATAGTTTTAAGATTACAGTTTAAATAGTGTGATTTACTTTTATAGTTCAGTACAGTAATATTTGTTATATTTATGTGTTATACAGACAGTAGCTCTGTATCAAAAGTGAGCTGCCTACACAGCCAGCTTTGTTCTATGCCAACATCCTAACCATCCTGCATGGAAACTCACAACTGACTGATTCAGACACCCTACATAGGCAGCAACTAATTGTGAATTAGTAAGATTTCATCTTAAAAGGAAGCAAAATTATGTTTCATACCTTTTCAGCTTCCCATTGGCAACATATCTACAATATGCTTCTTTAAAATTCAGTCTTGGTAGGCAACCTACTAGGAGAAAATGAAATGCAGTGGCATTATGTCTGTCTAGTCATTCTATATAGTGCCACTGGCAAACCTAAACATTACAGTGTGTAATTGCATTGTTTATATGCATGAAAAAGTGAAGTGATCCATTATCCACACATTTGGTGTCCCTCATGGTTAATTGTGGGGTCCAATTGTGTTCACGCCTGTGATTAAGCTTGTTTAATTCATTATCACCCTGGAGTCCTCCACTTCCTGTTTAACATGAGTTAAATCAGTGTTCTACTTCAGTAACATCACTCCCAAGACACACATAAAGATTAGGGTATGTATAGTAATATGTATCAGTTCCTCGGTTATGGAGCTTTCCTTAAGTTCTTCTTTGTAGAGTATGGACAGGTGCAGGACTGTACCTGCTCCGGTCTCTCTTGACACCTATTAGATGCCCCCAGGGGTTTATTGTGCACGGTGGTCTCAGGTGGGCCCGTTATTCTGTCCCATCTAGGTCTCCATGTCTAATGAGGGCGTTGCTCCCTGTCTGTCTTTCTCTCTCTTTGTGTCTCCCTCCCTCGGTCGCCCTGCCCCCTGTGAGGACGCCAGCACCATAGAGGGTAATTGAAGCCCAGCTGCTCTTTGCTTTTACACCTCCACTCTCTCTTTCTCTCACACACAAATATACTCTGGTGTTCCCCAGATGAGGTCACCTTGTGGAGGCTCTGTATTCTGTGTCTCTTGTAAAGCTTGTTGAAAAGTAAATCTGACAGTACAAAAGTTTCGGGTCCGTAAGATTATTATTATTTTTTTGTTGTTGATGTTTTCGAAAGAAGTCTTTGCATTTATTTGATCAAAATAGTAATATTGTGAAATATTATTACAATTTAAAATAACTTTTTAAAATGTGTTATAAAATGTAATTCTGTGATTGCAAAGCTGAATTTTCATCAGCCATTACTCCAGTCTTCAGTGTCACATGATACTTCAGAAATCATAGCTATATATTGATTTGGTGTTCAAGAAACATTTCTTATTCTTATCAATGCTGAAAACAGATGTGCTGCTTAATATTTTTTTGGGAACTGTGATACTTTGTTCAGGATTCTTTGATGAATGGAAAGTTCAAAAGAACTGAATTTAATTAAAACATTATTGTAACATTATAAATATCTTTACTGTCATGATCAATTGACTGCATCCTTGCTGTATAAATTTCTTGCAGCTACAACAAAAAATCTCACTGATCCCAAACTTTTGAACAGTATTTTATGAGAAGCCAAATAAATTGATCATTATTTGGTCATATTGTGGTTATCTTCATCAGCCAATATCTGTAGCTCTTGATTAATTTCAATGTTTCAGTCAGCTTTATTAAATTGTAGCTTACAGTATCAGCATTATGTTGTGTTGTGACAGTGAGGAAATTTCCCCACCGGTTAATCGACGTGTAATAACACCAGTAATACCGGTATCACCATGGGGGTGTGGGGGGGGTCCCTCTTTTTCTCACTTTCCTTCGCTTTTAAATAGCTTGTAAAAGCGGGGTGCGCATTTTACTTTCACTTTCAAATTAGCAACAATTGCTTCATGCCGAATTGCTGCTAATTTGAAAGTGAAAGTAAAATGTGCACCCCGCTTTTACAAGCTATTTGTAATGTTTTTAGTTTGTTTGAGTTTTCCCTCGTTTCCTCACTTTCGCCATCAATTCAAGCAACAACAAATTACAACTTCAAACTCAACTTAGCCTATATATAAATCATATAACTTTTATTAACAAAACAAATCAAAATACACCATTCTATAGGCGATGCCTAATATAAAATAACAAATAACTTACACAAAGTTTAAATAGCCTAGTTATACAAATCTGAAAATCAGCAAACACTGTGGAACCAAATAAATAAGAAACGTAGAGCGTTTATTAGCAAAACGAATAAGAAAGCTTGGAGGCACGGCATACACCTTGATATCAAATAAAATAAATAAATTACACACATTTCAAATAAAGTAAAAATCAGTAGACATTGTGGAACCAATTAAATAATAAACTAATGTTTAAAAAAACTTCAAAAATCACCTTAGATAAACGGCAAAAGTCAACAGGCTTTTCAGAATCCAAAATATTGCCAAACAGGCACTTTTGCATTTAGTTTCGAAACTAAATAATCCGCTATCGTCTTGTCTGTCTCACCTCACTCTTCTTGTCAGTCAGCTCGACTCACTCTCCACACGTGATAAATTAAATCAGATCTGTGATGTGACTGTTGTACGACATGCTGCATTGAGCATGCACCACCTGTAAAATATTTTTTTAGCTAAAGTCACCAATACCCTTAGCGACATGACTCTGAAATGTATCATTCACGTTTCATGATTCAATCAATTCCTAATGAATAAAACCAATCCCCGCCCTACATTTTCTTTCAATATCCTATTTCATTCAGAAATACAATACATCATATTATAGACTTGACTTTAATGTTTATCTGTGAATTGTTTGCTCAAATCATTAAGCGATTGAGCTTCATGCTTTTGTAGATGTTGTGGAGACGCCCTTAACAAACTCTCCTTTTAGATTTGACCGTTGTCTCATTGAATCCAATGGACCAAACCATAATCCAGTGTTGACAGGGCTGTTTCTGTGTGCCATCTCAGATCAGAGCTTTGAGTTGCCACTTCAGCCCTTCACCCGCTCATTCTGTTTCCATATGTATTGATTTCTGTTGTCTATTCAGAAAAACAGGCAGAGAGAGCGTTAGATGCTGGCTCTCATTGTGTGCATGTTTGTGGATTCACCCCTGTTTTCACTCTATAGTCTCTCCCTCTCATGTGAATGTGTTTCTGTCTGTGTGCTTGCCTTTGGCTTGCCCTCTATTCTAACGTATTTGGGAAATGCTCTGTTCGATACTCTGCACAAAATGGTTTGACACTGATATATGGATTGACTAATTTATTTGCCTTACATTTTGTTTTAGAACATGGTTTGAAGGAATTATGCAAATTAGGCAATGCCGTAAACACCCACAAAATCACTGCTGAGCACAGTATGCACAGAGCAGTTGCCTGTCTTTTCTGCCATTGTGGTTTGGATACTGGTTTCTCTGCCAGGCTTCATTGGTCAACTGGCTTCACGTCTGCATCCTGGACCAGCATGGAAATGTCTTGCTGGTCCAGTCTGGTTCATTTAGCAGGGATTTAGGGAAAGAGCAGTAGGATCTGAAATCTCTAATCCAATAGATTTCCGTAAACCAAGTGTTCCAGTTCCTGACCTGAAACCACTCTAGAGATGGACATTTCTCTCTATAAACCTCTCAGAGCTCCAGCCTTTCCTTGGGAAACACCAGAAGTGTCTCATTTAAGGGTTCCACCGTAGTCACTTCACCGATTCCCAGTTATCATCATTCAGTCAAGCCTTTGGATTGCTTGTGCAATTTTTGTGATTTGTGAATAGGCCTACCCGTTTAATCTGGAATTCACTGTGATTTTTTATGTTATAATGAGTAGACAAAGAAAAAAAAAAGCCACCAGAGGGACGTTTTTTTGTATAAGTCTGTAGTCAGAAAGGAGACTGATAATCTGTGAATAGGCCTACCCGTTTAATCTGGAATTCACTGTGGTTTAAAATTAGGTGCTTTCCTGCAGTATTGCTCCATATTTTTTATGTTATAATGAGTAGACAAAGAAAAAAAAAAGCCACCAGAGGGACGTTTTTTTGTATAAGTCTGTAGTCAGAAAGGAGACTGATAATCTGGTATAAATTACTTCAGTCTGAATCGCCCCTCTTTCTCATTAACACTGGGTGAATGGGCAGAGTGAGCATGTTTCTCAGTGGGAATAGTGTTCATTGAGGCAGTGTTGGTCTATATTACACATGCCCAGAGCACATCTGTGTTAAGATGCTGCCACCTGATCTATCTGTGGTGGGTCAAACACATGGATGCCGCTCACAAACTGTGACTCTTACAGTAGATCATGTTATCTTAAGCTCAGCCCTTTAAAAAATAGCATATATTTATTTATTTATTTATTTTTTAATTGTTTTACAAGAGGAACAATAACCATAGTAATTATTATGGAATACTGTAAAGTGTTTAGTCAAAAAAGTCAAAGTCTGCTTTATTGTCAATTCTGCCACATGTACCGTACATACATACAGAGAATTGAAATTGCGTTACTCTCTTACTCCCTGGTGCATACAGATAACACTAAACACTAAACACTAACAGTAGAACGCAAAAATACAGATAAGTACAAATCAAATATATATATACACACCTATACATACACACATACATACACAAATGCAACTATTACAAATTTACAAATAAGGATAAAGTGGCATAAGGCACATGAATAGAGTGTGAAATAAGGCACATGCAGAATATGAATGGTGTAGTGCAAACCAGTGAAATAAACAAACAGTGCAGAATATGAATGGTGTAGTGCAAAGAGCTTATTAAGTCAAAAAGAGAGCAGTATTCTTTAAAGTGACAAAAAGAGAGCAGTCTTTATTCAGAAGAGGTAGTTGAATTAGGTCTGTCAGAAGAGGTAGTTGAATTAGGTCAGTTTACCAGTATATACAATTTTTACAATGTACAAAGTTTACTGGTAAGTGTGTAATTCAATTTCTCTCTTCTTCCTCTTCACAGGTAGTGGTAACTTAACCAGCTTAAGAAATAGGCTTGAAGTGTGTAATTCAGTCATTCTCTCTTCTTCCTCTTCAGTAGGTAGTGATAACTTAACCAACAGTCTTGTTAGCAATATTGTTTCCCCACTCAAAATCTATGGAATGCAATGAGACTTCCTGTCAGCGAATGGATGCCACATTCCTCTGTCACTTTCATTTTCATGAGTTTTCATTTGGCCAGCTGAATTTAATCATGATAGCATCTGAATGCTCTGCATAGCTTTAGCATTCATGTCCTGACCACAGCCGTCACCGTACATTAGACTTTTTCGCCTGTGCACGTTTCACACATGGTTTTTGTCAGAATCATTACCAGATTTTGTTATTTCAATGACTCAGTTTTTTGTGTTTGTATCTAGATCTGCATGGACACTTTCAGATTGAAGTAGGAAATCTCAGTCTTTCCAGTTGGTTAAATGAACTTTGACTGTGATTTTGCCAAGAAGTACATGTTGCTGGAACAAGATTAGGATCTGAATTAGGGCTGGGGTCAGGCTTGAACTAATTTTAGGGGTTACTAATTCTTTAAGGTTAGGGTCAGGAGTAGTCTTGGCCTCAGAAGACATGCCCAGTTGCACACAGTCTCTTCATGTAGTGTCGGGAGCATATAGGATACCAAAAGGACAATAGCTAGTTGATAATGCTGGTTCCAGTCTGATTGGCTGGTTTCTGCGCAATCTCTGTGAGTCGGGTGCAGCAGTCTACCTAGAAACAAAAATTGTGTATAAAAGATTCTGGGCTGGACCAAAATTTGATTGGGCAGTGCTGAGGTTTGCCAGATCTTTTCCAGTCTAAGTGGCTGAAATAGTGACAGAAATAGTGTGCCAGTACCAACTAAAGATGTTGATCAAGAAATGTGTTACTATCACCTACTGCAGATAACCAGAATTTCCCAAAGTAATGTTCCATGCTGGGAACAGCTGACTCCAGTTCAGCCAGTGTGGTATAGTGTTTGTAGGCTCTCAGTTTTTATGTCTTCTCAGGACACGTTAATAGCTGTATCTCATCAGCTGAATTGTTTTCCCTCTGAACTCAAGAGTCATGTGATAAGTTTGTGTCGCATCAGTCAGCGCCTGAATGGCCCACTCACACGTCATGTGTGTTTTTTTATGTGGAGATTTAGCAGCCCATCATTGATTTGTTCTGTTGATGTGTGCAGTGACAGAGCGAGAGCTTCAATACCGGTATTGATTTAATCTGATTGGCCCCTGGGCTGGTTGGAATGGGTCAGAATATGAGGTTGTGGACCCTAGACTTATCCATTCACTGTAAAAGTGGAGATTCACAGTTCATTAATGAAAGAACTGCAAGGGTCGATCTATTGATCTGGCAATGATTTGCAATACAATGAGATTGGAATTGACTGTGTTTAGTTACTTGATTGTTCCTCTGCCTGTTATATCACCTCCAAGAAGGTTGCAACACTTTGGGGTATGTTTCAATGTTTGTGCTGGTTCTCGCACTCGCAGTGCCTAGAAGAAACACTGTACCCAAGGGATGGAGGTTTTTGAGTGTACTAGAACGATGTGTTTCTTCAGCATGTGTTTATACAGCACTACGGATGAGGCCCTGGTGTTGCAAGTCTGCACATTGGGAGTTTGGCCCAACTGACCTGCACAACACGAGTGTGTATCTAGCCCTGGCCTGCCCTGAGATCCTTCATGTGTGGCTTCATCAATCTGCTCCACATCTTCATATAATCTTCCCCATCTACGCTTTGAATTTCATGTTGCTGCAGCCTTTTATTGCAATCCAGCATAAATCTTATGCAGAGCCAAGAATAACCTAACACAGTTGTTGGTCTCTGGTGCATTGCTCTGGTTTAACTCGCTCAGGTTTGACCTAGTATCCCAAAGCTTCTCTGAAAAAAAGCCCTCTCCATGGTAGTGCCTGTCCACTGAACCTGTCCTTCTAAACAGCATCTAATCAGCACCCTTCATTTCGCTTCAGACTCTGATGTGGTTCTGGCTGCCAACTCTCTCCGTCTGATTGACAGTTGGCATTTGGATGTTATTAAAATTGCATGTGTGGAACCAATCTGCTGACAGTTGGATTCCTTTTGTGGTCAGTGCTTTTCTGAGCCAAGATCTGCAAAATCCAGCCAGATGCACCTTGGGACTGCTTTGCTATACCAGTACTTTGGATATAAGAGATATAATGTTTACAGTATCATTGCATATCTGTCAGATGTGTAAATGCCCCTTCTTCATAGCATTTTGCAAGCATGTGTTTCTAAGAAGCAACATACTCAAGATTCATACAAGATAAAGTAACTACTGTAGATGTATTCATTATAAGAAAAATGTGAGTGGTCTTTGCCTTTGTAATACTTCCTGCCACGATGCAAAGGTGCATGTGCTAAAGGCAAGGGTGTCCAATCATGCACCTGAAAGGCCACTGTTTATTTCTAAGCCCAATTAAACATACCTGCTTACTAGAGATTTCAGACAAGTTGTTTGGGGTAAGTTGTAGCTAAACTCTCCAGGACGTGATTGGCCATCCAGGATAGATTGTTAGTGCATTGCTAGAGTATTCTGTCTGTTAGAGTGTTTGCCACAGAATTGCTAGGTGGTTGTGATGTTTTTTGTGTGGTTGCTATGTGGTTATTTACCGACCCAATTCCCTGCAAGAAAATAATTGGATATCTCCTTCTAAATCTAAATCTTTTTTTTTTTTCTGGAATATGTTCTAATCCCTAACCCTAAGTACTGTATGGGCATTAATTATAGTGATGCTTCCTTTAGCAAATATTCGCAAACACCAATATTAAAATTGCTCTGAGTAGCTCATGTTGTATGCAGTTCAGCCCACTCCGTCCTGAAAGCATCTTCACACACTTGCCGTAGTCCTGTGACATGTTCTATGATGCAAATCTCCTGTTTTGTTTCAACCCCATTCTTCTATTTCTGCAATGTGTGAGAGGATTGCAGTGTTTCTTTAAAGCAGCAGGGAATTTAGAGTTCCCCAGAATGTGATTTGTCTTTTGCAGTCCCGTCTCTCCCATCCAGGGGTTAAGCCTGCTGCAGCAGTGCTACCTGACTCAGCACTGCAAGAAGACGAACAGATGGAGCGATCGAGTCATAGAGCGAAGAGGGAGAGACTGATTACTCTTAAATACTAAGCACCAGAGGGGAAACAAGCCTCCTTCCTGGTGTCATCACCTTCCTCTTATTTGGAGATCTCTCTTTGGAGTTGCGGACATCTTGGTGGATTTCTCGTGTTTTGGTGTTCGTATGCATTATTAATCCAGCACTAATGAGCTGTGGAAAGGCTGCAGTTAGCTGATGGAGTGCCTGCTGGGCACACAGATGGGCTCAGATGCGACGCTCTCACTTCCTCACACCCCCATCACCTTTGTGCCTGGAGCAGGCTCCAAGGGATCAACCGGAGAGCCCGGTGATAAAAGATCTTGGGGCACAGGTGGTACCGTCTGAGTCAGGACTAATAACATGGCTCATCTAAGAGTTCTGGACTGCATGGTCAGCCACAAATGGAGTCGGATATGTGACCTTTACTGTGCGTTTAACAGTCAGGTCTGTGCAGCTTTTATCCATCTCTACTGCAGTTTGCATGAAATAAATTTTAAACTTTTTAAAATGCACAGTATCTCCCGTCAAAGAGTCGCATTGTTCTGCAGATATTCATAGTTCCTTGTTCTGACCCTGGCAGCCCTCTCTATGTCTTATCTCATGGAAATGCTTGTCTGATACCAAGAATAACTTGGTGTATTCCTGCAGTGTGGGAATGCAGAACTGGTTGCATGGGGATGTCTGATTTCACAGAGCACTCGTGACTGGGGTTTTGTAGAAAAAAAAAAAAATGCAATTTATTTTTGATATGTTTATTTTCCATTAAGGTGAATGTTTTTATCATTTGCACTTGGTAGGGTTGGCTCAATGTCTAAAAAAAACTTCTGAAATCAGATATTTTCACTGAAATATTAAGACTGCCAATAAAAAGGCTGTTATCAGTGTATTTTTCAGTTACTTTTAAGGAAAGAAAATCAGCAATCTGTTGTGCGTAGTGTTTAAGAACTTTTTCATTAATGAGAGTCAGAGCATAATACATGCACTACTTGGTGACTCTTGTATTTTGTTTGTTTATAATATTGAATGATATTTTGTATAATGTGAGTTAAAAAGAGCACATTTATAGTTTGATGTTGATAAAGAGGTACTTTAGGAAACAAATAAAAAGCCTCATACAACTAATGTTTTAACATTGCATGACTTGATGCATATTAGACTAGAAGACTAATATAAATATGCATAATATATTTGCACATCATATAACAATAGCTTAGTAGTATGAGCTTCTTAATATAAAATGTGCCATTTTATACAGTCCTTGCATGCACTTGTCTGCTGTAAGTGTGCAGATGAAATATGAGACTACTTATGTAACACTTAGGCCCGGTTTCACAAACGGGGTTTAGCTTAAGCCAGGACTAGGCCTTAGTTAAATTAAGATATTTAAGCAACTTTTACAAAAATGCCTTAGAAGAAAACATTACAGGTGTGCATTTTGACACAAAACAATGACACTGACATTTTTAAGATATGTCAGAGCAAGATAATTTCAGTTGAGACAGCTCAAACATGCATTTTAGTCTGGGACTAGCTTAAGCCTTGTCTGTGAAACCGGGTGTTAGTGTATTATCTTAATTATAATTATCATTTTAATTATAATTATAATCGATAGCAATGCTTTTTACACTCCTAAAAAGCAGCACATTATCACTCAGTACTGACATATATATAAAAAAAGATGGTTGGTATTGTACACATTTTATATTTCAGTCCCTTCTTTGGTACTAGTAAAACGCAAAACCCTAGCACACAGCTGCAGCTTTCTTGTATGTGTGTGTGTGTGTGTGTGTGTGTGTGTGCATATATCTCTGGCTTCATTTCAAAGTTCATTTGGCATGCAAATCATAGACAGACAAGTGAGAGACTGTAATCATTGTCCGGCTCTGTCTTTCTGTGTGATCTGAGATGCGGGTCGTGCTGTGTCGGCTCTAACTCAGCAGTGCCTTCTTGCTTTGCCCCTTGAACTAATTTAATTTTAGCTCTGCTGAAACAGTTTGCAAGCATGCAGGACTGATGGGCCTCTGTTTGGAGCCGTGAACACAGTCTTTGTGCTAAAGCCTGTGGTATGATATTCAGTATTCACACTCCAGCACCTGGTCATCTGGTGGAAAAAATGACCGTCCCATGCTGGGTAAATCCTTAACCTTCCAGAAGGGCCAAAATCTGTTAGAAGAGTGTCCCGTTGTGTTGTTTTTGTCTTAACTCAGTTCATTGTGGTTAAATGAGCATGTCTGCTAGTCTCATCATTACGACGACCGATCGTATCCCTCATAAAGCGTATTAATAATTCATAGCGACCCAGCAGAGAAGATCCCAATTATATTGGTCTTTGGGAGCATCTGTGGAGGCCCAGGGGACTCTAATTGGCCCACCTGCTCCGCTGAGGGTGAGGGGCTCCAGCTCTTTGTGTGACTGCGGCCCCTGCTCACGCTCGCATCACACCCGCCCTGACAATACACCCTGGAGAAATGTATAGAGCATGTGAAGAGGATCTGAAGGGAATTAAAGCATTAGAGAAAGACTCCAGACTGAGCTGGTTTACTTTCACTGTGGCTGTATTTCTGTACTAATGATACTGCCTGTGGGCTTCACCTTCTGTACTTTTGAGATCAGTCTTGCTTCTGGCTTCTCGCCCATTCACAAACCGTCTGATGCACACTGCATGTGATACTAGGGAGTAACTAACTAAATATGCTACTAACTTAACTGCATGCATTTCTCAGTAGTGTGACTGTAGACTGTACATTGCTGTTTTTATAATACTGTATTGCACTCAGCTTTTTAGCAGAGTGGACTGAGATTATAATCAAACATACTTAGCTATCCTGCATCTGAATATGCCTACTTCCCTACTATTTAAAACAGTTCATGAAATGAGTAGTATGTCGAAATTAATAGTATTCATAAAACATTAGACAGAAAGTACCCAGATGACCTACTACTTCTGGTGAGTTTCCGAAGAGCACATCTGATGACACTTTGCTATCCCATGAGGCCATTGGAGAGATTTGTGAATGACTCCTGTGTAAGTCACATGACAGTGACAACATGGCAGATGTAATACATCTTGATTAAATTCATTTTACAAACATTTATACTATATAATTTGATTTCAATTCTCTGTATGTATGTACGGTACATGTGGCAGAATTGACAATAAAGCAGACTTTGACTTTTGACTTTGACTAATTGCAAAGTTGATTAGATTAGTAATTTATATACTGGTTCAAAAGGAATGATTCTTTTCAGTTCCTATGCTCACACCTTCTTGCCATTTTTTCTTTTTAGTAATGTATAAATTAATTTTATATTTTTTTTACAGTAATTTTACATAATAATATAATATTTGCTTGTCATCATTATTTTTTTGACTTATGTAAATGTTGGTGTTTTTTCAGTTTTATTAGGTACATTAAGCATAAATAAATCTGTTAAAATGATGTTTGAATCGTTAGTATAATTGAAGACTATTTTTATGTAAATTGATGAATTTTATCAAATATGACAGTTAAAAAAAAGCAATGGTTTTATGCATAATTTACACAGAAATTGAAACATGAAACATTGAAACAGGCCCAGTGTACTTTGTACCTTCTGCTGAAAGGTTGCATGCTTTCAATGTATTTTGTATAACTTTTTTGCATTGAATTGCCTCATGCTGCCCAGTATTGGTGCATTTTAGTGCAATATCAGAGTCATATAGTCAGTATTGGTGCATATCTAATTGTATATTTTCAGGCTGCTATGAGTACTTCCGAAGAAGTTAGTCACTGGATTTAGTAAAATTTGCAGCTTTGTAGGTACATAGCACTGAACCTTTGAAAGTTTCTCTCAGTTTTGTTTGAGACACCTAATATTCTTTGATTTCAAAGTTATTGCGGAGCAGCTGATTTCAACTTTAACTTGATCTGTGATGGGAAAACCGGAAAGCCCGCTAGCAGTGTCCACTCAGAGAGAACTGATAGAAATCTGTTTGAGGAAGAGACATAAGAGGGATTAAGGTATCAAAGGCAGATTGTCCATGGATAACCAACATTTTCTGACATAATTTCACTCCACCCGCTCCCAGGAGAGAATTCCGTATCCGTTTATTTCACCCTGATTCCTGGGAAGAGTGATAGCATGAGAAGCGCCACTGCTGCTGTGATAATGAGGAATTTACGACCACACAATCGCATCCATTGACATGAAAAAATGTATCCTAAAGCCCCCAGATCAGCTGCAGTAGAGCTTTCGGCTAAGACACTTTAGTTTGGTTTCCAGTATTTGACACTGTATAGAGGTCACTTCGTATATGACTGATTTTTGCAGGCCTGCTTTATGTGTCATTTCCTTTCTGAGGGTTCAAGAACTAAAGATATGTGCAGTGCAGCTGGTTCTAATGCAGCAGATGAGCAAGTGTGTGCTTAATATGTGTAAAGAAACTGCTCAACAACCCGTAATATACAAATAAATAAAACTGTGGAAAGTGGTTTTGTGATTAAATATGATAAGATCTTCTGATTTGTCTGTTTTGTACTACTAAGGGGGGTTCAAACAGCAGTCTGCACCAACAAAGCAACTGGATGTCATTTAGTTTCAATGAGATTTGTGGCAAAATAAGCTACATTCACTGTTAGCAAAACAAAGTTGAGCCGTTGAGTTTAACTTTATGCGAATGAGTAGTGTTTGACCGATGCATCGGCTGAAATTTGGCATTTTTAAGACTTGAAATGCAAAATCTTGCATTTTAGTGGGAAAAAATGATCAGTTACAAGTAGAAAGAATTGTTGTAGTTGGAGTGCCCTACTGTAACCAACAATACATGGACTGGGCAACATGTGAATCATGTTTTCTGTATAGAAGTGTCTGCGCAGTTAGTTAGTCCTGATGCTTTTACTCATATTGACACTATACAGCACAGTGCATTACCATATGCAGTGAAAATCAATATGTGCTAATGCAGCACAAATACTCTGTCCATATATTGTGCAAGTACTATCATGACATGGAACTGCTGCCTCCAAAATACATCCTAAAACACTGCACTTATAAAAACTTGGTACAGTGGAAAATACTATGGTACAGTGATGTATCAGTTGGCAATGTCACTAGGGCTATACTATGAAATCATATATTGCAACAAGCTTTGTATAGTTATGAAACTGTGATGCATCACAACATACATGCATTATAATGCATATCGTATCATGAGGAACTGGTGATACACAACCCTAAATACAATGATATTTCTCTCTGGAGTGTGTGTTCCTTTACTGTGTGCTGTTATCCACGGTTTAACATGCTCTGAATATGAAACAGGAGAGAGAGAGTTTGTGAGACGTCTTCTGTGAAACGACACAGGTCTTTTGGTGCAATGCAGGCAGGAGGAGGTGGAGCTAGAGGAGTCATCAGAGGAGCAGGTTCAGGGTGGGAGGGGTTGTTTTATGACTGTGTTCCTCAAACCCCACCCCCAACCATTTATGAAGCACAAATCACACGCACATGCATTTATATATACCAAATCGCTCTCTTTTAACGTACACATCACAACCACAGGTCAAAAAGGAGGCGGTTACCATGGCAACAGTGTGTGGTAATGTGACATGCAGCATGAAGGGCAGAGAATCAGAGCATCAGTGATGTATCGCTGTAACTCCACCCACTCCACCTGCAGTGGAGGGAAACCACACAACAAAACACACAGCATATACTGCTGCCATACGTGTCATTTTCATTAAATACACTGACAAATAATCTGTATTTTTTAATCAAAATTATAGTGAAAATGTTAATTTGTGAAATATTACTACAAAGTAAAATTAAACTTAATTTTTTATATATATATATTAAAATTATAGTAATTCTTGTGATGCAAAGCTGAATTTTCAGCAGCCATTACTCCAGTCTTCAGTCTCCATCATATCCTTCAGAAATCATTCTAGTATGCTAATGTAAATATTTGGTCAATAAACATTGCTTATTATCATCATCAATGTTATCAATGTGGAAACGTGACACTACCATTAAAACATTACATTTTTTTTAAAGGATTTTTGATAAATAATATGTTTTATATATACTGTGTATATGTGTTTATGAATCTCTTATGTTATGAATTGAAGTCTGTGTTGAAGTGTTTTTTTTTTTTAAGCACCGTTAAAGGGGTGGTTGATTGCGATTTCACTTTTTTAACATTAGTTAGTGTGTAATGTTGCTGTTTGAGCATAAACAATATCTGCAGAGTTGCGGCGCTGAAAGTTCAATGCAAACGGAGATATCGTCTTTTAAAATTCTGGCAGTTTAATGCCTACAAAAACGACAGGTAAAGGACTACAACGAGTTACTTCCCGGGTCTGATAGGTCACGGACCCAGATAAACCCCGCCCCCGGGAACACGCAGCAAAGGGGGCGAGGCCATGCTGCGCTGCTTTAGAGAAGAGGAAGAGAAAACTAGGGATGTACGTAAAAATCTATTCATATGAATCGCGATTCTGTCTTCTAACGATTCTAATGGATTCACAAGTTTCAAAATCATTAAAGCAGCGGTTCTTAATACTGTTACTCTGTCGCCCTGCTCTGCATCTCTCTCTCTCTCTCTCTCTCTCTCTCTCTCTCTCATTCAGATCGTCAGATAAGCTCCAACAAACTGTTCCAATTATACACTTATTTTCACACAACAATGAGAAGCATTATAAATGGACACGCGTGCGGTTGCTGTGCTGTATTAAAGCTTTAATCAGGATAAAACCATATATTAAGCAGTAGCACTTACAAATAGCAGCGTATTTAAAAGTATGAGACAACAACAACCAAACATACCATTAAGAGTCGTGCTTGCACAGGTTCTGCACGATCCTCTTCACTAATATCCTCTGGGTCTCAATCGGGCTCAAATTGATAAGCATTATAGACAACGCCACTGTTTACAATTCAACCGGAGCACATGCCACTGAGGAGAGGGGCGGGATGTTCAGTGCAGTAGAGGCGGTTTAGCCAATCACAACACACTGAGCCAGCTAACCAATCTGAGCCCATCGCGTATTTCTGAAGGAGGAGCTTCATAAAACCAGGAAATAAATCGAGGCGTTTGTCAGAGAAGGGACAGAGAGGTGTGGAATAAAGGTAAATTATGTGAAAAATAATGCGTTTTTGAAAAAACCAAGCATGAACACATGCTAGACTGCACCCCATAAACACAATCAAGCCTAGAAAAAAAACAGTCAACCACCCCTTTAAGTGTTGTCATTTCCGCTATTTCTTTTTTTCTTAGTGGTACATCTCTTCCTTCTTTTTCTGAAGGCTATTTAATGAGTTGGTATTATTATATTATCATCATTATAACGTTCATTAACACTTTATTACCATGGTTTTCAAAAGCATATTCTTATGGTAATACCATGGTACTTTCTGTAAGAGATAAACTCTGGTAAAGCTGACAAGCCTGCTTATGTTTTATAAATGGCATGTTTTTGCTGTGATTGGGTGTCTGTTTTGCTCCCAGTGAGTCTCTCTGCAATAAAGCTGCTGTTAATTTAACATGTGCTGAGCGCTGAAGTTTGTTCAACCCATCAAACGTGCGCAACATGGAAGATATGAAGCTGGTTTTATTTCAAAAACACACTTTATGGCTCATTGAAAATATGTCAATTGCTTGGTGATTTCGTATTGATATACGATGGGTTGACAGCGTGTTTTTGGTTTTGAGTGTGGTTAGCAGGCCTCATCCAGTGAGTGATCTGTGCTGCTTTCATTTGAGAGAGCACATGCATGCCAGAGATGAGTTCTCAGAGCTGGAGTATTTCCTGTCTGTGAGCCGTTTGACCCTCCCTAACACACACACACACACACAGATACAAAGAACAGCCCAGTGAAACAATGTAATAGAGCGAGATAGAGACAGAAATTAAAGTTGATAGAGGAAGAAAGTATTATCTGAGAGAGATAAAGATAGACAGATTGAATGTGGGAGTGTATAATAGCATCTTTATTGGGTCCAGCTGGGCTGGGGTGTGGTCATCGGCTGAGAGACCCGTGGAGCTCAGAATGGAGCTACAGTCAGAGTTTCTGAGCCCACTGCCAAACAGAGTGTGTTTCAGTTTGTGTGTACTGGCTTGACTGTGCAGGAGGGCAAAAAATGCTGTGGCATCTATTTACACAGAATAAGCCACTTGACTGTCCCATAATGCCTAGCATAATGGCATCTGCACTAATGCCAGTACTGACACGTCTGAACATGTCCCTTGTAACAGTCACTGTTGTGCTGGGAGTATTATGACATACTCTGGGCAGGCAGGTCAGCTGTCATACGGCACGTCCTGTTGTGTTATTTGGCTGCCTTGGGCCTTCAGTGTCCCTCCCTGCCTACTGTGCCTCAGTAAATTGCTACTTGCGTGTTAGTTGCTTCTAACCCTGCTGATCTTGCACTGTAACTGGCTTTTTCTGGGTTAATTCATTTGTTTAATTGGTTTTGCTTTAGGTCATGTTTTTTTTCTTTGTTGTTTGCTTTTGTCTTCTGACATTTTTTACTTGACCATTCTATTTATTTTTAAGCATATCTATAGGTTTTTATAATCTTTTCTTGTTCACTGTTTATTTATTTTTTAACTGAACACTTTAGGGCTTTTCACACTGCATTTAACCTCGGGGATATTGCTTTTTACCTGGGTTTAGGAGACCCTATTCTGGAGCAGGGTTAGTCTTCTTTTGTGGTGTTAACCTTGCATTGTGGTGCCAAACTTGTAGAGTGTAAAACAATGTTATGGCTAGATGCCAATCATGTACCTCCTATTCACATGCTTTGGACAGGCACATGCTTAACCCAGGGTTTGAGAATGTACAGTGTGAAACGTCAGATTGTGTACCCAGGGATGTTTGTTACCCCGGGTAAATTGTGAGCAGTGTGAATTAGTGTTGGGCGATATGGTCATTTTTCATATTGTCATATCGCCAGCCTGTGAGATCGCCGATATACGATATTATCATGCATGTGTGGGTGGGGGCAAGAGAGAGACTCTCTGTACTTGTCATAGGCTATTTCATAACTATTTGGTGATTTCAAACCGCGCGTGCATGAGAGAGAGAGAGAGAGCCTGGAAGTACCAACAACCAAAATAATATACTTTCAAACATACTGAAAAACTAACATGTTAAATATAAAAATATTTAAAACAGCTAGTTCATATTCGGATACAGCAGTCATACATCGCTATTAGGACTGCACGTCCTACTGTGACAAGTTTGCCGCGGAAGTTATCAGTCTAAAAATCAGTCAAGGTGAAAATCAAAAGTAGATTTATTTTAAAGACCAACAGTTTAACACTAAATGTTGGACATAAACGAACACGTTAAATATAAAAGTATTTTCAGGTAAGTTCATATTTTTGGAGTAAAGTTAAATTAAGCGGATAGGCAGGCTACATCTGTCATACAGCGCTCCGCACCGCACGCCCCATGACGAGCCATGTTTTAGACTGATAACGTATTAACTGCATATTTTTATAATAACAATGATGAAGAATAAGCATCCATGTGTTTTGATAATGTGAAAACGAAAGGCTGCCGGTGCAGTTTCGTCATGTTCATTCATAGCTCGAAGCTGTTCAAGAAGATGTCTAAAAGAAGTCTCTTTTTGCACTCTTGACATAGCCTAATTTGTAAATAAAGATTATCACCCTGCAGTTAAATTTTTATGTGGGCTTAGTTTTAGAGTCCGTTTTTAAAACATTTCCAATGAGGAGGAGAAGCCTATAGTCCCGGGTATACTTCACTTTCCGCGTTCCGTTCCTTTCCGTCTTGCGCACAGCCGCGTCCGCGCAGCATTCAAAGTATACTCAGCCTCTGAAGAGTGCGGACGGACGAGCTCAACACATGCGCAGAACCACCAACTTGACTTGCGCGGTCTCAAAAAATTGCCTGCACTTGGACGCGACTGTCCGCGAGCCCTCTTGATGACGAAAATGACGTAATAAGGACGGTGCGCGGACGGACGAAGTATACTTTATTCCTCATTTGCTCGTGTGTGTGAAGTGCGGCACTGAGGTGAAATAGCGGGGCAATTTGATAGCCCAATAATAATAGGCCGCCTAACAATAATAATAATAATAATAATAATAATAGTTTTATACATTAATAGGAGATTGAGCCTAACATCGTCTTGACTATCGACAAAGACATCGATATCGACAAAGATATCTATCGACAAAGACATCTATCGTCGATACACGATACTATCGTCTATCGGCACAACCCTAGTGTGAATAGCAAAACTGAATCAAGATAACCCAGGATTCCATTTATCAGGGGTTTAGAATGACCCATGTAACTATTTCAAGTGTGAAAAGCCCTTTTATGTATCAGGGTTTAGTACTATTCAGAACTGAATTGAGTATGCCTTGTAAATTCCAATTTGTTTCCTGAATTTGAATTGAGATAGCAAACAGGATGCAAAACTTCCATTCAAATTTGATTTGTAAAGAAAGTCATATAATCATGTGATTATATGTATCAGGGTTGAAGGGGAAGTTGTGGCCTAATGGTTAGAGTGTTGGACTCGTAATCCAAAGGTTGCAGTTTGAGGGGAGTGAATGTACAGCGCTCTCTCCTCCTTCAATACCACGACTGAGGTGCCCTTGAGAAAGGCACCGAACCCCCAACTGCTCCCCGGGCGCCGCAGCATAGATGGCTGCCCACTGCTCCGGGTGTGTGTTCACGGTGTGTGTGTGTTCACTGCTGTGTGTGTGCGCACTTTGGATGGGTTAATTGCAGAGCACAAATTCCGAGTATGGGTCACCATACTTGGCCGTATGTCACGTCACTTTTCACTTTCACACTATATAACTAGAAAGCAGCTTTTGTTAACAAAAACCTTATTCGAAAGTTTAAAAATGCAAAAAGGACTGAAGTTTTAGAAGAGAATGATAGATTAACTTTTATAGCTCAGGGTGGAAGAGCACTTCCTTTCCCAGATTGCATTATCTGTGTTGGGTTCAGTAAATTATCTTCCTGTCATTCCAGTTCAAATTCTAAGTCAACTTCTTGTGGCCAATAGAAAATATAGCTTATAGTTAAAAAATAGTAAAATATTAGCTTCATCAAGTATGAATTACCATCATGATGGATGTATGCTCACAACTTTTGCTTGTCACCTATTCAATTTATTTGGACTCACAGGGATTCATTATTTTTCTAAAATATTTTGTCTGTGTTCATCTGAACAAAGATAGTTATGCTCATATGGGATGGCATGAAGAGATAAATAAAATGTGTATGTGTAATATCCCTTTACATTCTGTATTTTACAACTTACATGTTGCTGTTTTTGGTTTGTTATGTTTTATTCTTGGAGTTTTGCCTTTTGCTGCTTTTTATTTGACAAACTTAGTAGAGAACATCAGGAAATGATTTGTCAGGAGAGGGGAATTCAGGATTGAGCCTTTATCATCCACATCAGCACAGTGTTTCAGTTTCTGTAGCACATCTGTGAACCACTACGTCACAGTCATGGCAGGCTTTAAGATTGAATTATACATCACAGACATAACCACAACTTTCCCAAAAGTTAAGCTTACTGGTTTATGTTAGAATATTTTAATGTTATGAAACCCATAGTTGCCTATGGGGGATTTCATTTCCTACCAACCAAATTTGTATCAGATTTTGATTAGGTTAAAATCATCACTCGATGAACACTTAAAGGGATAGTTCACCCAAAAATGAAAATTCTGTCATTAATTACTCACCCTGATGTCGTTCCAAACTCGTAAGACATTCGTTCATCTTTGGAACACAAAGTAAGATATTTTTTGATGAAATCTGAGAGCTGTCTGACCCTGCATAGACAACAAGGGAACTACCAGGGTCAAGGCACAGAAATGTAGTAAGGACATCATTAAAATACGCCATGTGACATCAGTGGTTCAACCGTAATGTTATGAAGCAACAAGAATACTTTTTGTGAGTGAAGAAAACAAAAATAACTTTATTCAATGATTTCTTCTCTTCCGGGTCAGACTGCTGCCATTCGCACTATTTTGTGTGAACTATCACTTTAAGCCCAAAGTATACTTCAGTTTTAACATGAGCTCTAGCATATGCTTACAATCGAATGTATAGCCTTTAAAAATGTATGTCAATTGATAGTGTACATGAACACAGGGACTTGACATACGTGCACTAGAAAGTTTAATCCCTGTCCGGTGTCTGCGCTATTTATCTTCAGAAGTTATGATCAAAAAAATAAATAAGTCAGCATTCTCATTTATACTAGAGTTGTGGGTATCTTTTAACCCTCCACACAAGCACTTTTCAATGCAGCCATCTATTGTTGTTCCCATCATGAAGAGTTTGTTGTTGTTCCACCTCATCTGTTTCTTTTTTGACTGTGAAACAATGAGTCAGTGTTGCCACCTCGTAGACAAACTAATTAGTGCAAAAAAGATTCTGTGCACATACAGTATGCACATACAATGCTGATTACATTTACTTAATGCACACTGTAGTGTTGTCACGGTACCAAAATTTCAGTATGCGGTACCAATACCAGTGAAAATCCACGGTTCTCGGTACCAATTTCGGTACCAAAGCAAAACACAAAAATATGCTAATTAAAAAACACATTTTTATTAATAAAGTTAAACAAAAATAAACTGCACAAAAGCCAATGCCATTCTTTATGCTTATTTAAAATTATTTCAAGTTTTTCCACAAGTAATAAAAGTATGAAAAAAAGTAAACAAGTTCCAGTTTTTGTCATATTTCTGCTGCCGCTGAAAAACAACTGTAAACTGTCTGTTTTAGGGTTTGCTGGTGCTTCATGATCTTCCTGCAGCTGTAAAAGGAAAATATAATATTAGTAAAGCAGTGGGCTGAGTCTGACCAAATGCAACATTAGATCATTGACTCCAGCTAAAATATAACATTTCAGTAAATAACAAACCTCAGCTTTTATAATAAATTTAGATAAGATTACATGTATTTTAAGACAAGTGCATATCAAATGGAAGGAAACTGTAGTATTAAAAACACTTTACAATAAGATTCCATTTGTTAGATAACATGACCTATCAAATAAAAAATAGTTATATAGCAATATTCTTCTTAGGGTTAATTTCAAAATTTACAAATACATAAAATCAATCAATCAATCAATCAAAGTTCAATCTGTTAAAATTATTTAATGCACAATGAACAAACATGAATGATCAAGTGTTTGTATTAAATAACATTCACAAACATTAATTAATGTTGTAAAAATATATTGTTCACTCACTGTAAGTTGATGTTAGATAATAACATGAAGTCATTGTAAAGTCTATACAGGAGATAAAATTTGACTGTACTTTCATTTAATACAAACTGTGTACATATTTAATTTTAAAGGGCAAAAAAAAATAAAAAATATCGGTCCGTTTTTTTCTGACGGATCGATATGACATAAACACTGTTAACTGTTTGTACATTCTCCAACACGCATATTTTAGATTCACAATTAATTTAAAATCCTCTGGTGTGTAACAATAGTAAATACCATCATGTCCTCCTGTTGTTTTTACCCTAATAAAAGTTATAGGCGCATTAAGTAGTTAATAAAGAAACTTCATTCTAATGCTCATTATATTAGCGTTAGCCGCGCTTATGCTAAGGATTAACTCCGCTATAACGGCAATGTTTATTTTAATCCGACATTCAAATTCAAATATGGAATAATATTCATAACAGAATATCTAAATATTAAATTGAAACTTACCTGCTTGAACTCTTTCATTTGATCCGGGTGTCAGTCTTTAAAGTGTTGTTAGTTTGATGTGTTTCCTCCTTTTGATGTCGTCCTGTCTCAGCGCTTTTATGAAGAGAGCGCATCTGTGCAGCTTTCAGATAGCGCAGCAAGAACCGGGTTGACTGGGTACTCGGTACCACCGGGACTTAAAGACACCTGGTACCGTGACGTTTTCATTTTTTTAGTACCGACTTGGTACCGAAGTACCGGGTCTTTTGACAACACTAGCACACTGTATACATACTCCAGTGTATGTATAAAGACAGAAGTATATTTTGGGCTTTATGATTAGAGGGTTTGTTGAAGCAATGGTAATAGTGACGCTTCCTTTGGCAAACGTTACTAATTAATATGCGGTGTATCTAGGTGACTCCCATATAACAGGTGGATTGCCACCCCTCACAGGTATATGACTGTACATTCCTCCCTGAATTCTTTCCTGAATTAGTGGCTTTAAAAGCGGTTATTGGATGTATTGGGTCATCAGGGAGTGAGTAAAAGTTGTGTGGTTTGGTCTGTGTGTGTGTACAGGAACCACTTGTATTCTCTCTTATTCACACAGCTTTTTTGTCCCTCATTTCCTGTTCCTCTAATGTGGTCGGAACAGATTTGCTTACTTATTGTTCATCCACCTGTGCTGTTATGTTTAGCTTTTCATCCTGGTCTGTTTATAAGGGGAATTACAGAAACTGAAGTAATGGCATGCATCAGGTGTGACGCAGGTGTGGGAATGTACGTCCTCTTGTATAGTGAAACTTTTCCTGACGGATCACTTTAAGCTTACAGTATACACACACATATCCAGTCGCTACATTCCACTCGGCATATCTCACTAAGGGCCCCAACTGCTTTTAATCATGTGGGTCACGAGGCGGCCCAGCTGCTTTAGGTTTGGGTGGGACAGTGGAGGGAGGGGGAGACCCTAAACTCTAATAGTGAACATATTTCGCTAGGCCCGGCCCTCTTCTCCATATGACTTCACCCTCCGCTGAGACCAGGCCTGAGCGCTGTCAGGAAAGGGAGAGTTTGCCTCAAACAGGTCTGTTTTTCACTCAGACCTCTTTAAGTGTTGACGTAAAGGACTCTTTAGGTCAATGAGGAATGATATTTAACTGTTATCATAATGGGTGTCTTCTACATGCTGATCACTGTCAAGGGAAGCTCTTCCGTCAGTGCAAACAACATAATCCATAGATGTTACCAAAAATGTATGGGAGTGTCATTTACCAAGGTCTTAACCTCATCATTGCAACATCATGGAGTGGACAGTCCCTCTGCAAGAGATCTGCCTCAAACATGGGAATCTGTACAATGTAAAAAAAAAACAACAACTATTAATTATACATTAAGATCTATCAATTCCATTTGAGTACTCGATAGGCCAATAAACGAGTAGGTCAATAAATGAGTACTCCTGGGGATATTTAGTTTCATTATCAAAATGATTCCAGGCATCACTGTGCATTTTCAAAGCCATAGTTTCACTTTAGTTCTCTCCGGTCTGGACCATATGCTGACCTAACACTAACCAATCAGACCACAAGATACTGCCAATGTCAGCATAACCAGAAAAAAAAAAAGAATTCAGAGGAAAAAAAAACAACAACTTAAAAGTCATACCATCATCCTTTTCATGATGGCACATGGCTTTCACTACTCATACTATTCCCTACAATAAATCTTCATTGTTAATGTTTTTGTCAGCTGTGACTTCAACATGCTACCCACAATGAGCAATGCATTTTTTATACTTGGTTTCCAGTTTTGTTATGTTACACAGTGAAATGTCATTGGTCCTCAAAAAGACCAAAGTTAACATTCATTTTCAAGTCCATGGTGCCCCTGCATGTGATGGATGAATTGTACCGTCTTATGGCAGTAGATGTTGTTGCACTGAATCAGGATGAGCCTTCTGCTGAACAGGTTCCTCATTATATCATGCATGTTATAGAGAAGTTGGGACATATTGTCCATGATGGTTGGCAGTTTGGACACCATTCTTCTCTCAGAAACAAACTTCCAGGTTCCAGATCCACTCCAATGACATAAACTGCTTTCCTGATGAGTTTATTTAGCCGGTTGGAATCCGGAAACTCTAATCCCAGTGCCCCAGCATAGATCAAGGCACTGTCAACAACAGACGGAAAGAACACGTGAAGCATCTTGCAACATACAACAAAGGATCTGAGCCTTCACGAGAAATAAAGTCTTGTTCTTGCCTTTTTGTAAGTTTTTGTGTATTATGTCATTTCCTGATTTGCTCATACAGGACTCTGGATTTGTTTTTCGAAATGTAAGCTTGGGCACTGTTTTGCAGGTTACCTGGTTACCGTAGCTGAACCATTTAGCCTCTTCTGAGGGCTTATGTTACACATAGAGCATACTCTCAATCTATCAGGATTTGATCATGGAACCCTCGGACAGATTCCAGTTCCTCTTAAAAGGCTTAAAGGATTGCTTTATTTTTTTAAAGCTTCAAACTTCAGGGCACATGCTTGCTGCCAAGCTCAGGGGGAGGTTTGAGATGAGGTTTTGGGGAGCAGAATTTTAGACTGGAATATTTGCTGCTCTGTGTCCTGTCTTTATTCAGTTACCTTCACTTTTACTGTGTAGTTCAGAAAGAAATGTGCACTGCAGCATGACCTGCACTTGCTGCCAACGAGGAGTCTGCTCCCACAGACTTTCTCATTGGGACAGTGCATCACCATGGTCCTTGACTTGTGTCCATCTGTTCTCATTGGACAGTTTGTCCACAGGGGTTCATCCCATCTTTGGCCCTGTCCAAAATTTTTCAGTTGATGTGAACTTGATGTTTCCTGTGAAGTGTAGAATTCAGAAGGGTGCTCATTCACCCTCATTTGTTTTCTTTTGCCGAGCTTGCACTGGTACGGTCTTCATAGGACTATTATCTGACAGCCTATCTGGCATGTTACCAAAGTAATGGCTCAGATGAAGACCACAAGGGCTGTAGGCACCATCCGGCCCAGGTCCATTAAACATCTTCAGTGTTTTACAATGATCTAATTCCTAAATTCTATGATATTTTAAACACATTTAAACAAGTCAGTTATGTCTCTAAATGCACCTGCAATCCATTTAGACAGCAATCCATAACATTAATCTGTACATTACAGTACAGTGTTTTACTTTTTTCTCCATCTTACCTTGTTCTACTATTTCTCAAACTCCTTCATCTGAAGATTGATGAAAATACAGACCAGCTGATCTGAATATGTCCATGACGGAAGCATGGGCTTTGCCTGCTACCCGCACTGATTCACTCTTGCCTGCATACAGATTAAAGGCTGATTCTTAATCAGTCACTCAAGCTTAACCAACCCCCCACCCAGCACGAGTGGCTGATGGTGGTCTTAGCTGGTGGGGCCATCTGGCCATCAATCTGGGACTGCTCCGGAACCGAGAGCTGCCCTCTCCACAGTCTACCGAGTCTAACTCCACCCCGCCAAAGTCTGCGATGACTCTCATAGGACAGACCAGATCAACTGTCCCTAAAACAGCTAAATAATCAAAATACACAGTGGTTTATTAAAAAAATTACGGATACGAAAAAGTGTCAATGCCATCTAAAAATATCAGTCTCACCAATATATTGGTCTTTCATTTATGTAGACATTATCTCATTATTTTCCGGCTAAATGCATGTGCCAAACATCACTTTCCGTATTCTACTACATGACTGAGGGAGATTGATGATGTTCCCGTGGTGCCCAAAGAACTAGATTTAACAAGATCAGCCTGTGTGAAAGCTTGAGATCCTGAAGTAAGCTTTGTTGATTCTGGTCCCTACTGAGGATTGACAGATTGATTGATTCATCTGGCTTGATTAAGTCTTGGTTATCTCCGCACTGCCAAGTGTCAGGCAAATCACAGGTTTGCCGTAAATCGATTATATATGACAGCAGTAGATGAATGAAATATTGATTAAATGTCAAATACAGCTAAGAAAATTAAGTTATGTGGAAGCAATGCTTTTTCACTAGCAAAAACAGAAACTGAGAGAAATAAGCTTTCTGTTTTTTTTTCAACAGAGATTTCATCTTGTGAAATCTGTAATTGTACCCAGGTGAGTAACATTTTCAGCCAAAGAGTGACCCCTTCTTTCAACATCCTTGGTCATTCTGTCATTATAGACATTCTCTGCATTCTAAATGCCTCTTGTTTTATTACACAACACCAGTGTTATTTCATAAGGAAAGTTACAAAACAGAACATATTTGTTACATCAAATCCAGTGGACACATTTATGAGTCTTTGTCTCAGCCAAGAATACACTTGCAAACATACAGGCATTTGAATGTGCAAGATGTCAAATGACAGCTTTCAAATATATATATCACTCAGTAGTCTGTAACTATAATCTGTGATGTTTTGTGAGAAAGTAGAGCTCATGGTGAAGTATTTTCTGCAGCTGGAGGGCTGCTGGGATGGAGGTGTGGAGGGTTTAATGGCCTGTTCCAACCTTCATCTGGCTTTGGTCCTGATTGCATAAGCAGGACTTAAAAACAAATCAGGAACAGCACCACAGAGAGACCCCGTGTTTTGATAAATGCTACAAGCATCTGCAGACATTTTTGAGGACTGTGAAACCATATTGACATGAGAAATGGAAAAGAGAAAACTATGTTTATCCAGATTCCTTGTTCCTTGGTATTCCCCTTTCGGTCATTAAGACAATGAAGTCACAGTGGTGGGTTTTACCAAGAACTCAGACTAAAATGTCCAGTCCAGCTCCTGGAGACCTGTGTTTTATTGGGGTTGGAGCTAAATTCCGCAGGATAGTGGCCCTCCAGGAGCAGGATTGTTCACCCCTGAACTTACAGTTTCAGTGCATTTTGCTTGTTTGATAGCTCATGTACGATGCAGATGTTGGACATGTTAAACCAGGGTTCCTCAGTTCTTGTCCTGGAAGGCCAATGCCCTGCAGAGTTTAGCTCTAACCCTGATCAAACACACCTAATCAGGTTCAATAGGAAATCACAGGTAGGAGAGCTTGATAAGGGTTTTAGCTGAAGGGCAGTGGCCCTCCAGGGCTGGATTTGAGGAGCTCTGCGTTATACTATTTTTTAAACATTAGACTTTAAAATGTATCCAGCTGTGTCAAGCGGCAGATCATGTGAGCTCCACTGTCTCTACTCCTATTGCCAGCATCTAGTCATTGCGTATTTGCATAAAAGTCAACACTTCTCAACTTTCTTACATTGCCAATAGTCTGACACTCATATTGCCTCAAGTCGTCAACCCTCATCACAAATGAATGACTTCTGGGAGTTTTCTTTTCACATCACTGTCAGTGAAGGCCCTTTATAGTTTTATTCAGTGAAGCAATCTAAACATTGTTTAATCAGGCTAAAAGTTCTAAAATTATTAAATAAATATTTAATCTGATGTATACCACTGCAGTTTTTCTTTGTCAACCATTAAGGCGTTATCAAGGATGCATCATCATAAGTTTCATTGATCTAACATCCTAGTATTTCTGTTAAGTCTTTGTGGTAATTTAGAAACTACTCCACCTTAAAGTCAATTCTTACATCTTCTCACTGGCTCCACCACTTTCTTCTCCCGAGTCACCTGACCTGACCTTAACCCTATCCTCGTGGCAAACTCCAGCCTCTGACTTTCCAGCAGAGCTTCAGCTGAGCACAGACATTATGCAAAGTGACTGATTACAGCACTACAACACAGCAGACAGTAAATCAAAGCAAATCCTGCTTGGGATCTCTCTACTCAACTCTGGAGGAATGCCTCGGAGGAGACAGTTGGACAGACAGCTCTTAAGGCCAGTGTTAGGACAGATGGGCTTGTTCTGCGATGGGATTTCCCCTACAGCCTTCTCTGTTGTCCTCAGAGAACCCTGATATTTCAGACGGGTGATATCACCCTTCTGTGGTCTCAAAGATCACACAGGAACCCTCATGTCTTCAGACCAAACAAGGTGGAAAGTGGAGAACTTTGGACATGTGCTTAATGATAAATTTGACAATGCTTGTCATTTTTATTAGTTTAAAGGAATAGTTAGGAACTCAAAATGGAAATTCTGTCATCATTTATTTACTGTGTTGTTCCAAACTTGTATGCTTTTTTTTTCTCCCACAGAAGACAAAAGGAGATGTTAGTCATAGTTTTCCATACTGCAAAAGTTCTTGAGCTCCAAAAAAGTGTAAGATTATACTGTTAGTTCATACAAACTGTGCATTTTAAATGTCCTCTGAAACCATACAGTAAATTTGTGCAGTACACAGAGCAATACACATATTTATGTGAGAAACAGACTGAAATTTAAAGGGATAGCTCACCCAAAATGAAAAATCTCATTATTTATTCACTTTTATAGTATGTTGTTCCAATCCTGTGTGATCTGTTTTATTTTTTATTACAACTGACTTTCACTGTCTAAAAAAAAAAAAAAAAAAAAGCAACAAAGAAAGATCTTCTGTTATAAATGAGGATAGATTTTTTTTTTTGGTTGTACTGTCCCTTTAGATTATTGTTAGCCAGCTTCGTTGTTAGTGCTACCCCAAACTATTTTCATTAAATTTGAAAGCTTAAATAAAATATAAATATTAGATTCAAAAGTACAAAAAAGAAATAGCAACAACAAAAACATTTCACCTTGTAAATTTACTGAAATAAAATATATTTACGTTGAAGTACTTCATAATAAAATAAAATAAATAAAATAAAATAAATAAAAAACTGAAATGAAAACAAATTAAAGTTGAAAATAAATATTTAGAAATTGAAATTAATAAAATGACAAAATGACAAAAACCACAACTAAAATTAAAACATTGTATATACTAGTATATAAATAATACTAAACTAAAACTAAATAACACTGGTTTGACATCAGTTACTTGAAACACCATTGGCCGCAGAAGAACGTTTTCACTGAATAATAAATAAAAATTGCACAAAGCTATTACATAGTTTTAAAAGACTTAAGAGCAGACTAGAGAACATTTAGAGCATTTGTTTTTAACCAAGTATGCTATATAATGGGAATATGTATGTATGGGAAAACAACCTGAATTAAAATGAAAATTTTATTTAAAAAAAATATACATACCATATAAATGTACATAAGTAAGGTAAATAAAATAATTTCCATTTTTGGGTGAACTACTCCTGTAAAACACCAGAATGACCATAACTGGCAGGTTGGCTGGAGCTCTGCAACATTAGCAGTGTGAGAGGAGAGCGGTACACACCCATCAGCTGATGGAGGTGGAGACGCAGTGTTCTTCCATGTGCCGTGGCCCAGGGCTTGTTTACATGGGGAAAAACACCAGTGCAGTTTCTAAGCATGATAATTTCACTCGCAGATGCTGTGGACAGTTCAAATCACTCAATTTATATGATCATGACTCCCCCCGCTTTCCATTTCTTTTTCTTTCTTGTAAAACTCCCCCTAATTTATTACTCTAGGTTCAGCTCTAAGGGTGTGGACCGCTTCTGTCACACTAACAGCTCCGGTGTTCTTTAGAAGATCCTGTTTCAGGATTTTCAGTCAGGACTATTGTGCAATAAACTCCACCAAAGCCCACAGCAACTGCTCTTAAAAACAACTCAACTGGCCAAAGTCTTGTTTTCTCCAGTCTAACCCCAGCCACTGGGCTCTTTCGATATGAAGTCATCATGCTGGAAACTCTTTGGATCCAAATGTTGATGTCAACCGAGGGACCAACCAATGGCGAGAAAGACCCACACTTGTGCTCATGCTGGATGCTCACAGGAGTCATATGGATCTTAATCTTTCATGAGAAGGCAGGGTATTTTTAGATTTAGGCATGTCTTTCAAAGCACCAATGAATTTTGGATCCCGGTTGTGAATATTTCACCAGTCACATAAATAGACATGGCAGACGCAGCTAATAACATGCGTGGCATGTCTTAGCTACGGTTGTGTTCGGAAAGTCAAATTGCAAATCAGTTTCTCATGGCAGGATCACGGTGGATTTCTGGTTCATAAACAGCTGTGGAGGTTCTGTGCTACTTTGTTCATTAGCTCTGTCACATTATCTGTCTGTCTCTGAGTAAGATGGTTACATCACTGTCTTAACAACCTGGTCACGCATTGGAGAATGAATGAAGTGAAACGTAGTTAATAGCTTTCAAAAGCAATTGTTGTGACTGTGTCTCAATCTTCACATCTGCAAGGCTATGACTCTTGCTGTCATGTAAGTGATGTCTATTTTTTTCATGCTCATCCTCATTTTTTTTCTTCAACTAACTACTGAATTTAGCAACCTCTCTGTTTCATAAATGCCTTAATGGTATAGCTTACCCAAAAGTGAAAATTATCATAATTTATTCACCCTCATGTCATTTCAAACCATGACTACCTGTCTTCATCAGAACACAAAATAATATATTTTGAAGAATCTTGTTAAACAAACTGTTTTGGTGACTATTGACTTGCACTGTAGGGTCTAAAGAACATTTCTCAAACATTTCTTATTTTAGTATTATTTATATACTGTTATAGTATTTATTAATATTTAAAAATAGCTTTTATTTTTATGAATATGCTTTCAACTTTAGTTTTAGTAATTGTATGTGCTTTGTCATTTTTTAATAATAATTTATCATTATTAGTTTTTAATGTATTATTTAATTTATTATTTAATACTATTTATTTTTTAAATTTGTATTTAGCTTTAATGTTGTTTCTGTTTTGGTTTTAGTATAAGTTGATGTTTTTCATGTAATATTAGATTTTTTTTTTCTTTTAACAAAATTTATTTTAAATAGTTTCAGTTTTAGATAAGAATAATAATACTGTTTTAAAAATACATTTTGTTTTCCACAGAAGAAAGAAAGGTTTGGAACAGCATGAAGAATTTTTGGGTGAACTATCCCTTTAAATTTTGGAGTTTTTTTCTCACACAAAGCTGTCATATGACTTAATAATAAGTCATATTGACCATTTTGATAGTGCCTTTTGGTCTTTTTTGGAGCTTGACTGTTTCATTTCAGTCCCATCTCAGTTTAATTGAACGGAAAAGAACAGCTTGAACATTCAGCAAAATACCTGTTTCTTGTTTTCGGTGAATGAAAAAGAATCATATAAGTTTGGCACAACTTTAAGGTGAGTTTAATCATTTAGGGATGACAGAATATTTGTTTTTTGTGTAAATGCTCATGTTTCAGCATCAGTTTGCACTGGCCCTGCTGCTGTACAGCCCCTTTTGTGTCAGTGTTTTTTTCCAGTGCTGCACATTAAAGACTAAGGCCTCTTTCAGCCCACTGGAACGCTTGAGTCATTAGACACACCACACGGCTAGCCTATACCTTCACATGTTCCTTATATTTCCAAATGTTTACGTCTCTGTCGGTTTATGCATGAATCAGGTGCTTGTGTGAATGATAAATCTGTCTGTGTTGAGTGTCTAGACCCGAGTGTGTGAGTAAATTCCAATTCCAAATTAGAAATTCCAAATCAAACTATATTGCATTATTATTTTAAATCTATCTCACCCATAAAAGGATATACTTCCATTAATGAACAATATTACTCGGTGGAAGAATTGCTTATGCTTAATATACATATAATAATTATTTTTTATATTAAGAACTCTACATATCTGGACTGTATTTATTGTTATTTTCTCTTTTGATGGTATGCCATTCACAGCCCTTTTCATTTTTCATAGGTTTTGTTTGTCAGATTTGGTTTAATCCCTCAGGCAGAATCTGTCTGAATGCAAATATTCTAATTATCGCCATATTTTGCCTTCTTTTCTGCACGGGAGCAGCTGCTGTTAACCGAATGAAAGGGTGTGTGATTGACAGCAGCATTTGTCTGTAAGTGTCTAGGGACCCGTGGGGACAATGGCAGGGCCCTTCACTGAGCAATAGCTACCACACCTCAGACCCTGCACCCCCACCATTGGACCCTTTGTTGGTATTCTCTATAGGGAACTTGGAATCTTCTCCACGTCGAGATGCAGGCTTGGTTTAAAATAATAGTCCTTATATAATATAACATTATTTACAACGTAAAGTTGATTAACAACATCTGTGGAGTGCTGGCGGTTACCACAGACAATAATTTTGAGTCGTACCTCAGTTTGTAAATCAAAAAAACATTTATTTACAGTAATTCACTTATAATGGAAGTATATGGGAGAGTAGTACTGGAGGATTTAAAAGCAGAAATGAGAAGCTTTTTTAAGCGTTTGCCTGACTAATTAATTGTGATTTGAGTTGCAAAGTTGTCTAAATCATCCTTTTGAGCTGAGGCTACCTTTCCAGGTGCATGAACATCTGGTTTTGCATTACCACTGGAGTTTGTTCCATGTTAACTGTGGCTATGTTTGGAATAGCGTACTAAAATACTGTTCATACTATGCAGAAATAATAGGCTATTCATGCACATTTTCTGTATGTATGGTATAGCCAGAGAAGCTGCTACTTTTGCCACATAAAGTCAGAGCACAATATGGATAGTGTATCCCAATCCATTTGAATTAGTAGCAAATGTTTCTTGTGTCTTTATTTGATCTGACTGCCAAAAGTTTTAATACTAATTGAACTGTTTTTTCTTCTCTCTGTTTCAGAGATGATAGCTGGATACCTCTTTAAAAATGAGGTTAAATGTAGCGTACTAGCCTTTGGGGGTCCAAGTAGGCCTCTGGGCTCTGGAAAATAGAAAGGACTCACTAGTCTTATACACTGCAGCCATGTGTTTATGGTTTGAAAGTCAAATTTTGTTTCAAGACGAATTTTGGAAAGAATTCCAACAATAAAGTGTAATTGAATTGAATTAAATTGAATTGGTAAAAAGAAGTAGCATACTTAGCCTACAAAAGTACTTATTACGAAAATGATATACTTTAAAAGAATATAAGTGTGAACTGAATATGTCCTCAAATGCAATGTTAAAAGAAAACACGTTATAGTTTAAATTTATATTATACACAATTAGCTGAACTGCAAAATGTAAGCATTTATGCTAAAGTGTATTTTTCATTGAAATTGTACATCATGTAGGCTATTTAAATATACAGTATTTGTAATTACACATCTGTAATAATGAAGTTACAATTTAGTACAGTTAAAATATAGTAACTTTAAATGTAATATCGAATAACACACTGCAGTTAAAATTATAATCAAGTGCATGTGCTTTAGTATGTTAGTACACGACACACAAGTGTACTTCTATTATATTATCTGTAATTACAGTTTTTTTATATTCTTTGAATTTGAATTGTTTAGCATTGCAAAATGATCTCCGTATGCTATTCTAAAATTCCGTACATAGTGTTTTATGAATAATGTCACCTGGTATCCTTGTGCAGATCGTACAAAAGTGACTGGATTGACAAGTTCATGGCATGGAAAACTGGATGTAACTAAGGGTTTGTGAGTGATTTTGCCACACTAGTCTCATGCTCTACATTGTATAACAATGTTTAAGAGTTATGACAGTTATTTGCTGATAGAGTTTAACTTGTATTACTTTAATAGAATTGTCCTCTATGTAGACCAAGTGTAACTTTTTCATGTGGTTTCTAGTGATGGTTAAAAAACCCTGAACTTCTCTAAAATGCGGTAAGAGTGTGACTCACATTTGAAAAATAAAAAAATGTTGAAAGATGGTTGTGTTCATTTTTACCAAAACAGTCTATAGGTGTGACTCACTGACTCCTCAACAGATTATGTTGATGTTTGGTCTGTAGACGAAGATTTTAGGATATTGTTTTCTTTTCCTCATGTGAACGGGGAAAACCAGTGTCACACACTGTTCTCAGTTCAGTTATGCTCAGCGCTAGGCTAACAGAGTTCACCCAACACTGTCCTAAGCATGTTATTTGCCACATTTCAGCCACACAAACAGTTCAAATTGGCTTTCCTCATGACCAGAAATGCCAAAATATCCCTCTACCCTTGGGAATGACTTTCCCACAACTGCCTACCTTTCGGAAACAAGTAATACGAGTCACTATTACACATAATGGCCCATCTGTTCATGCTATCTCACTTCCTGTGTAGTGTACTGGAGTGTGCCAGTGGCACCAGGTCAGGAGGCAGGGTTTTTTGGGGGTAAAGCTGGTATATTATTGAACTTCACATGGTTAGGGGGCTATATTAGGGATCTTGGTGAGGTTTTCTTCCTGTAGCCTTCATTAAAGCAGCTTTTGTTACTGTAAGACATACCTCAGTGAGTCCAGATGCAGTCTGCCCAGATTAAATTTACCCTCACTATGAGTCTCAGGCCTCCTGAATAGAGCCTAATCTTTCCTCTGCCTCGCTCTCGTATGAATGCCCAGGGTTCCTCGGGCTCCTTTGTGGCTGTCTTGTGGCTCTAATCTCTTGCTGCCAATCCACTCCATCCCTTTTGTCTTGAAGCATCACCCTTGTTTCTTTTGTCACACAAATCCACCTTAATAATCGGCCAATAAATCTTAGGCACCATGATTTGAATAAATAAACCTCAACGGTTTGCAAAGAATTACTTGTGTGACTACAGAAAGTTTTGTATTTAAATAAAAAATTAAAAGAAATATAAAAATAAATGAAAAAATAACTTAAAAACAAAAAAAAATATATATATATATTAGGGCTGTGAAGGTGGCAGATTTTTACCACCGCGGTGGTAATGGACCAACTACTGCCGGTGGTGCGGTGTTGTGTATATTTATATATATAATTCTGAAACGCAAAAATAAATAAATGAGGATCAATCATCTATTAACAAACGTGTGTGTTTATTTTAGCACTTCCGTCAGTGAACACTCAGCCTGCAAAACACTAAAATAAATAGCAAAGAAATAATACAGTTAAATAGGAAAGTAGCCTTAAATAACGCGAGTGGTGCAGCGAGAACTCATTATAATCAGTGATGCTGTCTACACTAGATGCTGCGTGATACAACACGACAAATCCCTCACAGTAAATGCCTCGTCCTATTTATGACATACTGACACAAAGTTCAAATGTCCTGTAGACAGACTCAACCTGTTGTGTTGCGACACGGCGTCCGGTTTAGACATGGTTCACTGTTCCGCCACCAAGCAAGCGGGCGCGTTAACTCCTCGTCTGCATGCACTCTCTGTGGAATAGGAATCGCTGCGTATGTTGCCACATTTCTTGTTGGCTTGTTACCGCTGTCTCGTTTGTATTTGGCCAGTTTGGAGAAAGCCTCACCAACACAAACCTGACCAGCCGGGCGTTTGCGATCACGTGAACTTGAAGACACTTGTACAAACGCGGATGGGTGACATGAATGGAAATGATTCCAGATCGGTGATGTAGTATTTGGTTTCCCAACAAGGTCCATCGCTCATCACGAAATACATTTGCTGAATGCAGAATAAACTGTATTTTCCTGCGCTCAAACCTGCCAATCTAAAGAAACGCCGTGTATGGCATTTGAAGGTCATTTGTGAATTAGCATAGATTTATAGACTAAATAAAACAATTTGCAACTGTTACTATATTACACTTGTATACAAAACGTTGTATTATGCTTGTTATAAAGTGTGTGATGTCACGTGCACTACCGCCGGTGGCAATAGACAACCGCGGTGACAACCGACCACCGCTGGTGACGCGGTTGTCACGGTGACCATCACAGCCCTAATATATTATTACGGGCTATTGACTAAAATGATCCTTGATTTTGGATTAATTCCAGTTTTTTTCCCCTTTTGATTTTGAGGTGAAATATGACCCAGAAATTGTTTTACCATTTTCGTAAGATTCACTGGAATGTTTATTTTTATTTATTTATTATTATTTTTTTCTGTGGACTGAAACCCATCGGGATGAGCACCCCAAAATCATAAGAAATAAGATAATAAAATTCTCTTTTATTCAAAAAATGTATTTATTTATTTAGGAATGATATATGATACAAACTTTTTTTGTGAGATTCACTTACGTTCCACTTGTTCTGAACTGAAGTAAAGTGAAAGCCATGTGTTTGTGTTTGGCTCTTAGTCTACAACTCGCAGAAAGTCCAAATCCACAAGCTGGCTTACTTTTTCCCCTTAGGATGTCCTCTTTACCACTAATTTGGTTTTAGTTTACCTAGCAATAAAGGGGGAAAAACCCAAACATGACTGCAAATAACAACGCCAGTACTCTTACCCTGCCATGGTTACAGCATGTTCTGCTTGGCCTGGAGACTGCTAATACATTTACCCACAATCCCCTGGCAAAGCTGCTCTCAGCCATGATCACAGATCAGACAAAAAAAAAGTGTAAAAACCAAGGGAACCCCCCCATTACAAAATAGTACTGTTATGGTATAGACTTTTATCCAACGCAACTTACATTGCACCCAATGTATTTTAACAAAAAAACATGTACATTTAAATAAATTGTGTTCCCTGCTGCCCCAGTCTTTTTGTTTGTGCCCATTGCCATGTTCATCTGATTAGAAAAGCCATTGTTATGATTATCAAAAGTTTAGAGATATGTTTAGAGGCTCTAGTTCAGTTTGTAATCATATATTATTACTGTCTTTTGTATGTGTTCAGTACATATTATAGAAGTCTGCTACTGGTTTATAAAGGTAGCAGGCAGACAATAGCTCAGAGGGATGTTTAAACTGCTGTTAATTTTACAGGCAGTGATTCTGCGGTTAGAATGCTCACCTGCTACAGGAAGAGCTTTAATGAAACACTGCTGTCTGAAGATGATTTAGTTCAGTGCTGTCAGCTGCTGTGGTGTAACCTCCACATTCGAATTGCCTCAGTTTTGTGCTACTGGCATCTATTACAGAAGACATTAGTAGTTAACAGTAAAGACTTGTTTCTTCAAAAGACTGGAATATAGTGCACAAGTCTATGGAACACTTTTTTAACACTCTTACATTGTATGTAAAAGAGCAGCATGAACATTCTGCTAAACATCTCCTTTTCAGTTCCACAGAAGAAAAGGGCATATGGGTTTGGAACGACATGTCAGTCAATACGCTGAAAGATCAACAGGTCTATTGAAGTGACACACCTGTGATGCCATAAGGCTTTAACACTCTGGATTTCAAAAGATGCTCAGTGTATTGTGGTTTCTTTGAAGTGGATGCTTGTGAGCCTTTGAAATGTGCAAACATGCTTTTATCCATTTAATTGTTGAAATGCACCAACTATTGTTGACTCCCTGATTTTGTTTGGCCTTGGTGACCTTCCAACTAACATATTAGATGTGGTATATTTGATATTTGATCATTAAAAAACACCTTCATTTGTGTTTCGCAGATGAACAAAAGACATAAGGACGAGTAAATGATGACAAAATTTTAGATTTTTCGGGTAAACTGTCTCTTTAATTGAACCATCCTCAATCTACTTTTCCAGTCTGTGAGTGTTAAACATGTTCAAATTAAATACATTTAGATACTTATTCTCAGAAGTGACTGGAAAAACACAGTAACCCAAAGAAGCTTTAGTTATGTTCACACTCACATAATTTGGTTTCTTTTTCAAATGTAATCTTTAGGACTGACTGTTCACACTGGCATTTAATTCATTTGAAACCCTGCAAATTTCTTTGTGTGAAATATTTTGCTTGGCAAGTGTACTTCTCTTTCTTTAAATTAAATGCCGTTGGTTTTATGTTTTGTTACATAACCTAATTACATTAAGCTTTTTTTAAGTGTAAAAAACCTTGACCAATATTATAAGTGACATCACAGCAAAGAAAGAGTCTAACCTGTTGTGATGGTCTGTTTGTTTCCATGGCAGCAGGGAGTTCCTCCACCTTTATTTCTATGAAATAACCTCCATGAACACACAGTGTATGGCTTCAGCCAGCTGGAATATATTTTTATTTATGTGGATTTCTTGTGATGTGTCATAAACGACAGGAACTTTCAGTACTCATCCAAACGTGTTTTAATTCTTAACGTTGCTCACATTAAAATGCATTTTGAACTATGACCGCTCTCTTTTTAGACGCTTATGTAGTTGAACTGGAATGCTTTTTGTGTGGAGCGAAACCCATTGGGATGAACAACAACCAATACCACAGCATGCCTTCTTTTTTTGGGCTGGTATATTCAGCGGGGATCACACAGTGCCCTCTTTGAGTTACCTCTCACCCTGATCCTCACAAACAAGGATGTCTCACATGGCTGGACGAGTTATTTTTGTGATATGTTTTCCATACGCAATAGTGTGAGTGAGTGCTTGTGTATGTCTAAAGGAATGTGTGTGGTAATGAGATGCCATGCCAATGTAGAGGAATGAAGACGAGCATGCCATCATTGGTTTCCTGTTTTCACATTTCTGAAGGCTCTCTGTGTGTTTTGCACAAAATAGCCCAGCGCATGCTTGTGGGATATGGAAAGTGTTTGTGCATGTGATTTATGGAATGAATTATTGATTCTTAGAGGAAGTGCAGCTTTATATAGTTGTGTTTTGTTTGTGCTGTGTGTGATTTTGGTACATAGTTTTAATGCTGGGATGCTGATCTATCAGTGCACTTGTTTGAGTGCTATCTAGCCAGGATCGGCCACTGTGGGGAGCAGGTCTTAAAATAAAGCAGTTCTGAATGTCTGCTGCAGGTCTGTGTGCTGGAGGTCACATGAGCCATTCTCATGGCACTGAGTGCTCATCTTTCATAACACTACAGGGGAAGATGAACAACAGAGAGACTCTCAATACTGTATTAGACATGACCCTGTGGTTTATAGGAAAGCTAGCTCTGATTTATACCTGTCTTATTTAATGGGATAGTTCACCCAAAAATGAAAATCACCCCATGATTTACTCACCCTCATCACTTCTTTCAGACGAATACAATCGGAGTAATATTAAAAAATGTTGTGGCTCTTCCAAGCTTTATAATGGCAGTGAATGGCTGTTGAGATTTAATTAGTTAAATAGAAGTCCAAAGTGCATCCATCCAGCTTAAAAAGTACTCCACATGGCTCCAGGGGGTTAATAAAGGTCTCTTGAAGCGAAATGATGCATTTGTGTAAGAAAAATATGCATATTCATAACTTTCTAAACCGTAATCTCTTGCTTCCGCTAACTGTTGTACGCATGTACACAAGAGAGTGGCGTTTCAGTGGATGACGTAGGACGTCGTAAGCTCGGGTGAGAAGTGATGAATGTGGAAGCTGTGTGGAGTACTTTTTAGGGTGAATGGATGGATGCACTTAATTGGACTTCTATAGGACTATTGAATCTCAACAGCCAATCACTGCCATTATAAAGCTTGGAAGAGCCAGGACATTTTTAAATATTTTTAAATACATTTTGATATAATTATAAATATAATTAACTAATTATAATTATTAATATAATTAATCACCCTCCGAGGTCATTCCAAACCCAGCAGTGTTTACCCCCTACCACTTATTAGGCCCGCCATCCCTACACAAGGCCATACATGGCGCTGCTCAAGCAAGTGACACTTCACTGGTATTTCACGTTCAATTTTTTATTTAATTAAGTTTGCTTCAAGAATGAACTATGTGGCATAAATGCCAGATCACAAATGAAGCATACAGACTCCATTTAATGCACAATTACGCTTGAAGTCCTCATTGTTAATGTACACTAGGTCTATTTAAATGCGAGTAGGTGCTGGCCAAAACGATATGCCTCCAGCTGCACTGTATAATGATTCTCATAGCAACAGATGCATATCGATGGATATAACCGATAGTTCCGCAAATCAACTAATTAATTTAATCGGTCGATAAACCCAGACCATTATTAATTGAAGGTCCTCTATATCATCATTTAATGTTACCTTTCCTATAAAACAGGTCTATACTAGGGCTGGACGATATAAAATTTATATCACGCTCGATACGATATAATTCTATCGATATGAACACTAGCCAAGAATGCCCACAACAGATGTCTGTACCTACAAACTTATGAAAAATTTGCCAAGTCTATGAAACCTTCTCCTATAAAACTGTATAATATTTTAGGTAAAAAAACAAAAAACAGCACAAATAAATTAATGTTCACCTTTTATTTGTTTTAAATGTGTAATCACTGTCAGATAAACATCTCAGACTCACCTTATTAATATCTTTAAAGGGGACCTAACGCACACAGTTTCACCCAATCTCATGTTAATCTTGAGTACCTATAGAGTAGTACTGCATCCTTCATATCTCCAAAAAGTCTTTAGTTTTATCATATTTCTAAAAGAAAGATACAGATTTACGATTCTCTCCGAAAAAAGCCGAGCTCCTGGAGGCGTGCCGTGTGGGCGGAGCTAAAGAGTGACGAGCACTTGCTCCGATCGCCAACAAAATAGAGACATTTGATGCCGTTTCACTTACCATCTGCAGTTCTGAATCATGACCGGGATCTTTTATAGCTGGGACCGCTCCATCTTTCAGTATTAAACGATGTGCAAATCCAGCGTCGAATTGGGCCTTGTTTATAAAACGTTCGTCAACAAAACACTTGAGAAACTCCATTGCTGCCCCGGAAAAACAAACTATATCCACTGTTCACGTAACGGTGGGTTCTTTTGGGAAGCTGACCAAGGTTATCTTTCCCTCACAACCAAAAACACACTTCTTTAGAGACATTCTTCCCGAGCGAGTCGCGTGCTGCCAGCCTGCCGATTGAAGCGTGTTGATTGGCTGCTCTCGCTCTGGTCGATGCGTGTACGGGCGCGTTATTCCGGGAGAAATGCCCATATAAGGAGTTCCACCGTCGTTTACGTCATCAAGAACAACGATCGAAAAAAACGCTCCGAAACTTGTACGAACCCGGAAGTGAGATTTTTGGCACAGAAATACTCTGTTATACGTCCAAAACATTTTTTTGAAGCTTTGTCCATGCTTAGCATGAGAATCCAACTCTTTAACAGTGTAAACAACTCTGAATGCATGAAACAGCATTGCACCCCCCCTTTAACTTCAAACTATGGGCTAACATACACTACCAGTCAAAAGTTTTTGAACAGTAAGATTTTTATGTTTTTTAAAGAATTCTCTTCTGCTCACCAAGCCTGCATTTATTTGATCCAAAATACAGCAAAAACAGTAACATTTTGAAATATGTTTACTATAAATTTATTTTAAAATAACTGTTTTCTTTGTGAAAATATTTTTAAATGTAAGTTATTCCTGTGATTTCAAAGTTGAATTTTTAGCATCATTACTCCAGTCACATGATCCTTTAGAAATCATTCCAATATTCTGATTTGCTGCTCAAAAAAACATTTATTATTATGTTGAAAACAGCTGAGTAGAATTTTTTTTTAGGTTTCTTTGATGAATAGAAAGTTCAGAAGAACAGCATTTATCTGAAATAGAAATAATTTGTAACATTACAAATGTCTTTATATCATCACTTTTGATAAATTTAAAGCATCCTTGCTAAATAAAAGTATTAATTTCGATAATTTCTTAACCAAAAAAATAAAAAATAAAATAAAACATTAAACTGACTCCAAGCTTTTAAATGGAATAGCGTATAAGTCAAGTCAAGTCGAGCTTTATTGTCATTCTGCTACATGTGAGGAGATATAGTGGATCGAAATGTCGTGTCTCGCAATCTGATTCTCTGCCTGTAGGAGGCGCTGTGAGAGCGGGAGTACTAGCGGTTTCCACAGTAACGGCTGTAATCTAAGCTGCTCCGCTCATGAAAGCAACTTTATCAGATAAAATGAAAATGCCATCGAAACTTTTCTAAAGACAGTCGGTTTCCTTCACAGATACATTCATATAAAACACCCGTGCCAAGTTTTGATTTAGAAACGTGTAGTGCTCATGTTTATTCAACAAGTCAAACGCCACAAATAAATCAATGTATGGGAAACACTGGTAATGTATATCGAAATATCGGAAATGTGTTTAAAAATCATATCACCGTTATTGAAAAAAAATACATCGCGATACATATTGATATTGAATTATTGTCCAGCCCTAGTCTATACCTTGTTCTTTTATTAAACAAACTAAATAGCCTTATGTTGTTTATCTTATTTACACGACGGCATGTCATTTCTGTCTCTACTTTACATGGTCGCGCTCTCTGTATCGCGCACAGCAGAGTTCCACCCCGGTTCGCACACACACACACAAACGTACGCACACACACAAGTGAGCACACTCCCACTCATATTTGTAAATATTAAGCCGCAAAATGACTATTTAAATATGACTTCTGCCTGTCTCTGTGTTAATGTGTAGCGCAGACGCGCGGGTTTGTTTACTACTCATACAGAAGCGTCTGCCGTCTCACTAAATGAGGACATAAATACATGAACAACATCTCCAGAACTGCTATGAGAATCACTTCATGAGCATTTGACCGTTTCATTTGAGTAAAACTATCCTCATTTCACACACACAGAAATGTAAAGGTATTCACGGCAACCCGTCAAAATAAAAGTTTGTTTTCACTTGAAAACATTGGGCAGAAATATATTACTATTGTTACGTAGAACGTACGTAATAGGCTACTACTACTAAAACTATTAAAACCTTATTTTTAAGGAATAATCATACAATATGTCTCCAATGTTTTAATTGTAATATTAAATCCCCTTTATTTTCCAAAAAAATACAATTTGTTTAATTTTCATTCATTAAAAGATAAATTAAATGAATGTTTTTATGCCGGAAAAAACAGACCCTACGTCAGCAGCACCACACACATAGGTCATGGTACTCTCGATAATGGTGGAAGACGTTGAATAAAGTCATTATTTATTATTTTTTTGTGTACTGATTATGCGGATGTATAACATGGGGATATAGCAGAAATAATGGCAGGACTACAAACAAGGCTTTTCAGTCAAGTATTTTCGACTTGAGAGATTAACTTTGTGCTTTGTAACTTTGTAGATCATTTACCAGCACAAACAGATATATTACACACTAAAGGTAAACAAAAAAAAAAAAGAAAAAAAAGCTTAAAGGCACCCTCTTAGTTTTTCATAACCATTCTCAGTGGTTCCCAGCCTTGGTCCTTGAGAACCCCTGACTTTTATAATTCCGCTCTGGATGCCATCTTCTGGTGAGAAGTGTGTTACTCTCCTGTGTAACAATTGCCTTTACAATGCTAGTATGTTCTAGGTGACTTTCAGTGGATTGTTAAGTGTTTGTTATGGTGTTTTGTGTGGTTGTTTACTGGCCCAAGCCAGAAGAGCCTACCACCAAGTCTGTTCTAGCCTCGTAAATCGTAATTCGGACTCACACTATTATCGTTCATGTTCTGTTGCTCAAATGATGCAGGATGAGTTACATCCGAAATTCTCAGGGTTATAGGTACATTTGAGACAGGCAGTATAGTAGCTTTGCATTTGAGCAATGGAGAACAATAAAAAAAAAAAACATTGTAAATAAGAAGAGAAAGGCATTTTGTCCAGCGCAGGCAGATGTTTGTGCTTGCGGTACGCTGGTTTGAGCTCTGACGGTCTCTTTCCCTGCTTTACTCTCTCCCTGACGTGCTCCTTGTCTCAATGGAAACCTCATGCATGTGCACTCCTTCCCACTCTGAAAGAGAGAGGAAGAGAGAGAGGGAGGGATCGCAAAGAGTGAGAAAGAATCACATCATCAGAAGATCAGCAGAGGAAAGCAGTCATAGCAGGGACCAGAAGGCTTTGCCATGCTCACTCAGAGGAATGGGGCGTGTACCGTCTGCGTTCTGCCCGGGAAGGACGGCTCAGACCAGATGGATGTACCAGGGTGTTCCTGCGCAATAGGGGACTGTCCCTGGGATTGTCTGACAGGGGTGGACGGCTGTTTATCGGACACTTCCTGCCTTTGGTTCCAGCTCCTGGCCAGGGCATACTGGGGGGATGTGGAACTGGGGCTTCGGGAGGCCCAGAAGGGCGTCTCTTGGCGAAAATTGAAGAAGACATCTCCGAGGAACTGCATGCGGTCTTGGGTAAGGATCTCTGGATCTGCTGTAGGTTAAGAGTAGCAGAACTAAACCGGAGAAGATGGGTTCATTGTGACAGTCTGGTGCTGCAGCGGGATGGAGGGTTTTCACATTGGCAGAGGCTCCCAGCGGCATATTGAGTTACGCGAGGCTGAGGGGGGCAAGGAGATGGCTCTCAGGAATGCTTTGTGCGTCACTGACATCCAGGGTGGTTGGTTAGGTCTCCTACATTGAGCCAACATGTAACATATTTTTCACAGCAAGAAGACTGTGTGTGTGTACGTGCCCTGGTTTCATGTTTCAGTTGTTGTTCCTATGTAAGCAGCCATCCCAGTAGAGCAACCTTGGGATTGAACAGACTTTGGATTGGGTAATTGCTCACGTTTTTAACCTAAACCCAATGGATAATTGTTTCACTTGGAGAACAGAGTTGTGGCTAAGTTGTTTTTATGTTTGGAAAAGTGTGTGTATTTGGGAAAGCAAGATATTTCTGTGTTCACAGGGAGCTCCACTGTGGCTAAAGAGTGACTCACGCTTGCCATAACTACAGGACGCACATGCATATTTGTGCATTTTGTCATGACAACATTTGCAAGAAAATGTTATTGCTTAAAGGTTGCTCTATCATAGCTCAGGAGACTTCCCTGAAATGGATTTAAGTTTTTCATTTAGCTAACCATCAATCTTGTCTCTGGAGATGTTTCTCCTTACGTTCCTCAAGAGAAATAAAAAATAGACAGTTGAGACAGTTTGTTGACGGTAGGGGAATAGAGCTATAAAATGAATCCTTTGGTCTTTGAAGAATTTGTTAAAGAACGTTCGAGTTCATATTGAGATAAGTTTTTGGTATACGAGTTTGAGACCATGTTGAGATCTCTAATAAATGTCATATTGCTAGTTTTTTTAAAGAGAAATATTAAGAAACAGGTGACATCTGAAACCATCTAAATGTAATCTCATTGCTTTCTAGACAAACAAATGAGATCCAGCAGATTGTAAAGCTGAACCATAGCTTGGCTGAATTTGCCATGCCAACTTTTCTGGTATTACAAGTCCCAATGTAACTGGAACATAAAAAAAAGATGCACGTGCTAGTGAAATCAGAGCATGTGATTGGATCTTAAATGTAACCAATGACCAATGGGATTGTGTGTATTATACATGCTCTTTGATGGACTGGATGGTTTGTATGATGCTGTTTCTGGTGAGAAGGAGTCTCACACAGGGCAGCCATTCACTTCTCCTGGACTTTCCGCCATTCAGACGAGAGCTTTTTCCAGATGTATAATTTAACAGGTTAAATTTAGCATTGGAAACAGGGTTGTGTGCCCACCACATAGAGAATATGACTGGTTAATGGTAGGGAAAAGAAAAATGAAAGGCAGAGGGATGTTGTGATGTTATAGTGGGTGTTTTTGGAAAACCACGTGTATGATTCAAGGTAGCATTCACAGGTGGACCAGAGCAAAGACAGGAATAAGAATCCTTCACATAACTGTATAATTGTACTGAATGATGCCAGAAAGTTCCGAAATTGAGCTCAAGAATATGTTGTGTGGAGAAATCTAGACTATATGTGAACATGTCTCCCAGTTTGTCAGTGATTCAAATAATTGAACAAGAAGGATGTGTAAAATCATACAGAAATCACTACAAGATGCATATTGCTTACTACACTTCTTAATAGTATGCTAGTTTGCCATCCCAAACTTCTCTATCCATTTCTTTGTGAGATTTTGTAGTGGACTGGACTGTGTCCAACACTGGATGTAAGTGATTTAAATCCCGGTGATGTCATTTTCAGGCTCAGTTATGTAAAAACCCAGCCCAGACTCTAGAGACATCCACAGCTGTCTGTACCTGAGCCCAGCCACAAGCTAAAATACATCCATTCCCTTATAATACATCCATCTCCTGCAGGGCTAGACCACAGTCTGGTCTGTTTGGCAGCCAGAGTGACCCAGAGTCAGTGTGGTGTTGTCAGAGCCCACCACAAACACAAACCCTTTGGCGGAATGGGATTCTACTGCCATTATTTCATAATGTAAATGACACGCGTTTCCTAGGAGGAAAAAAAAACACAATGTGTTGTGATGTACGTGGTGTACAATATGTGTTGGTCATTGATCATAGGAAAGAAATGTCTCAGTTGACTCTGAGCATGTTCTGTGTGACCGTCATTGTCATGGCAGATATTTGAGAAGTGTAAAATCATGTCAGCGATGCTTTATAAACACTCACAGGATACTGTGTTTCAATACCTTCTGCCCTTAAGAGAAACCCATTGTTTTCAGATACCATATTAATGACATGATAACAGGGCACAAGAGCTCTGTTCCAAAACCTATGAGCTGCTTTGCTGATTTTTAAGGCAACAATTTAACCATCTAACAGCATGCCGAAAATAAAACACATGGGAGACTTAACTCAACAGTTAATTAATATTGAGTCAGATATTAGCATGTTGCTAAGCTAATGATGTGGTACACATACACATAAAAATACACAGTTGAACACAGTAAAAATGCATTTAAATGTTTTTTTTTTATCAATAATTACAAATACCATGACCAGTTGCTAGTGGTACATGAATTTCTTTTGAACTCTTATGACCTTCTTGAATGGTAGCTTGTTTCCAGGGTCTCATGGTTTGCTCATAAGTAACAGTTTATCTTTATATCCTGGTCATAATACAGTTCAATGCCTGTGAAAATCATTTAGAACACCAAGAGTCTCGATGTGAGTGCTGATGTGCCAGGTTAAAAAGGCAAATGTTTTGCTGCTGCATTGGGACAGAGAGTGCTTTGTGCAGTGTTGAGCTCCTTTCAGTTCTTTTTCACTCTTACTGATTAGCATGTCGGTTTTGGGTCAAACGGATTAGGAAAGACCCTCTGGAGATCATACTCTTTAAATTCTTTTGACCCTTTCTTGATTTGACAACAGTATTATACTGCACACATGGCAAAATAAAGTGCAGATCCATTTGTAAATTGTGAAAGAGAAGTGCTCTTAATCATAGGTGAGACAGGGGTCAGTTGTCACATTATGACAAGGGTCAGTAACTATATGAATTGTACTCTGTCTAATTTCACAAAGTCTTGTTCTCCTTAGTTTTGTGACTTTCATCTCCAGGCTAAAATTGTACTATTATCATATTTTGTGTAAACAATAAAACAATGGCATATATTCAGACAATAGTAAACTATATAATACAGGTACATTTGAACATAAAGATGTGTTTTTGAAAGAAGTCTCTTAGGTTTACCAAAGCTGCATTTATTTGATCAAAAACATTTATTTCTATATTTTAAAATGTAATTTATTCCTGTGATGCAAAGCTGAATTTTCAGCAGCAATTACTCCAGTCTTCAGTCTCACATGATCCTTCAGAAATCATTTTAGTTTGCTGATTTAAATATTTGGTCAATACACATTTCTTATTGTTATCAATGTTATCAGTGAGGAAATGTGATACACAACCATTATAAAGTTTGGGGAAATAAATAAATGAATGAATGAACAAACTTTTATTTAGCAAGTATGCATTAACGTTTTTGTGACATGTATTTAAACTTACATTAAATAATAAAGACAAAATAATAAAGACAAAATAAAGAAATTAATTATTTTATTCAGCAAGGATGCATTAAACAGATCAAAAGTGACAGTAAAGACATTACAAATTTTACAAACAATTTCTGTTTCAAATAAATGCTATTCTTTAAAACTGTTCATCAAATAATCCTGAAAAATATATCATGGTTACCAGAAAAATATTTAGCAGCAAAATCTGTAAACCATTATTAATATTTGAGCAGGTTTATGTTTATACAGAAAGTTACTTTCAAAAATAAACCTGCTTTGAAAAATATTCACTAATGAAAAAAGTGTAACCATTATCCCCACCCTCTCCTGTCATCAGATATGTTAGCATAATAAGTTTTACAAAAGTGCCTATACTTTAAATGTTAGTGGTTATATAGAGGGGGGAAAACAAACACTTTTTGAATATGTGTGTAGAGACTTGTTCTGTGAAATAATAAATCATTGTTCTCTTAACCTTAAATATATCTACACGTCCTGCTGTAAGCTCAAACTCAAACAGGTTGTGTAGATGGGTGGTTAAATATCTGAATAATGGTATCTGTAAGAATTGACTGTAGAGCTTTAGGATAAATGAGGGCCTTTGAGTCAAAGACTTCACCTCAATTTCCTCTGTGTGGATTTTCTCTGTAATTAGTGTGCTGCCACTTTGGATAAAAGTATCTGAATTACTAATTAAGTGTTTGTTCTCTTTCTCAGGCTAAACAAAAGGATGGTTGTGAGCGCAGCGAGGCATCGGCTCTGTCTCCGGCCGCTGAAGAGGAGCTCTTCTCATGGCCAGGACCTAAAACATTGCAACTACGACGTACATCTCACGGCTTTGGCTTCACGCTCCGTCACTTCATCGTGTACCCACCTGAGTCAGCCGTACAGTCTTCTCTCAAGGTCAGCGCACAGCAAACATACACAGAAGTGCGGTCCAGATCAATGGGTCAATTGGTTTTGTCAGTTTACTTCCTCTCTAAACATTATTTAGCTTCGGAGACTCTGGCAGAGATGTGCTTCAATCTAAATGCTTAGTGCTTTTCCTCATACACTAATAGGGGAATTTATGATGTTCGCATCTCAAGCAGGGAAAAAATAACATCTACCGGGCCTCATAACACCTCGTAGTGCTGCTTTGCGTGTTTCTCAGCGCTGTGAATTCTCAATTTATTCGATTGTGGGTTGTAGAAAGTTGTGTCTCAGCATATTCCACTGCAGTGTTAAAGCTGTCCAGTAGGGCTGTGCGATATGGACAAAAAAAGAAATCGCGATTTCTTTGATCAATTTTGCGATTTCGTTTTAATCAGATTTTGACACACACACACATGCTACAGTCATAAATGCATTCAGTTGAATTTAAATGTATTTCCAAAAGAAAACCAATTAGAGCTTTATCAAAAAAGCTTAACGTTCTAGAACAGACATAAGGCAAAAAAATATAAAATAAATCCCGTGTCCTGGGGTTTTTTTTTTTTTTTTCATGCATTGGTCAAAGCTTTTGTGGCACTGCCTCGGGTGTTGAAATAATTTGTTGCCCAGTTCATACTCCGTCTGCATGCGTAACTCGTAACAGTATGTTTGCGGTGAAGAAGCAGCACGGACTATGTGCTTTCGCACAGGATGCGTTTGCTGTCCATCCTGATCTGCGGCGGTTTACCACAAACACAACATTATCCATTATTTTGTTTCAAATCCAAATGTTGTTACTGCAAATGCTTTTTCAGCATTGTGATTCTCTTTTATCAAAGTACAGTAATACAATCTTTCATAGAATTCACATTTAAACAATAAATATGAACTCAAACGAGTGCCAATGAATGAATATATATAATATAGCTTAATTTCACACCCAAAGCTCTTTACAATCATTTGATTGCCTTGTTTATCTAAAAGTGCATTTTGCTTGTTTAAAATTGCAAAAAGCCATTGTTGACTGAAACAGTAACTTTAATTATATGAATTTATGGTGTACTTGTCATTTCCGTGTCAATCCATGTTTATTTTTACCGCGAACAATGCGTTGTCATACTTTAAGTGCGCGTGCAGCAAAGCAAGAATAGACTCCGCGCGGAAACGATCGCTGCATACTGTTGCAACGCATGCTCCTGGACGCTCTGCCCGCTCTGCCGGACTGCAACCGTTGCATTGAACACTCTGATCCGTTACTGGGCGCTGAAAAAATACACACCGATACGCACCACAGACGGAGAATTGTGAACCTGGCGTTACGTCTTTATGCCCGGTGTTCTGTTCTCGCGCTCCATTTAGGCGCGCTGCATTCTGATTGAATCGGATAGCTACTGCGGGAGGAAGAATTGATAAAGCGATTTAGAAATCTACGCTAAATCGATTTTATGACGATCTTAATCGCACAGCCCTCTGTCCAGTCTCAAAAGTACCATTTCTGTCAGCTTATCCAGTTTTTATGGGATCCTTGTTGTATATAAACATTTAAATTGCACATAAGGCAGTTTTATATCAATGTTTTTATGATATAATTATGTGTCTACTCCAATTCATTGTTGAAATATAAACTTAATTTATATATAAGCTTAATTTCATGACAGATTTAATTGCATTAAAATAACGACGTCATTGTAATGAATATAGTGCATACATTTAGCAAATACTACCATTATTTAACTAACGAGTTATGGACATTGAAATGCTTTCCTGAGGATTGATGTGTCTATAGAAATCTGTCAAGTCACATTAAAGAGTGTCAAATCATTTGAAATGTGAAAACTGAGACTTTGTTTCATATCAGAAGTACCGAAGAAGAAAGCTTATTACAATTATTGGATGGAAGGTGTGCAACAAATAATGTTTAGTGAAGTTTGTTTTCATGCATCAGCTGAAAACTAGATTAATTTTAGGATTTAAGAATTTACATTGGTTCATCAAAATGAAAGTCAATTAAAATCGAGAAATCAGTATTGTCAATCCAGTCCACTGGTTCACTTTGAAAGAAACCATCTGACACACATGTAATGTGACCAACCACTGTTTTCATAGTTGTTAATTGCCATTTATATTATTTAAAATCTAGTTTATTATTTCTAAGATCTTCAAAGTTGTTGAGAATAGCATTTCGGTACATTTTATTCATGACTTGCACACTAGCCAAACTCCTAGAAGTTGCATCAGGTCAGCCATTTTTGTATGTAGTATGCATCAGACAGTGAATGAACTGTGGGTGGTCTATGGGCATGGGGTCAAAAGATGAGTCTAACCCAAACTGGACAGTTGGCTGCCAAGTCTCCTCTTCTGATGGCATGCCTGTGTACCATAAACACACCATCTAATGCATCTTGCTCACAAAAATGTCAAACGCCAGCTGCAAAAAAAGTTCAGGTCTAATCTGTTTGTCTGGATTTCCACAATTATTGTATATCTGGTTGCACTGATTTACCTGGAAAAGTTCCCAGGCTGCTACAATAAGCACTTCCAAGGAAGAACTAATCACTGGATTTGCCAGGTTTGCCAAGATAGAGGCATCAAATCAAAGATGTTCAGAATTTAGTTTGAGACACGTATTGACACACACAGTATTTATCCTTGAGCTCTCAGTGTTTCAGATATTCAGATTGTTCTGCTCCTAAACATAAATGGATGTTTAACATGTTGGTCAGAAGGCCGTTTTTCTGGACACACTAATCTATGAAGTTGACCTGACTTTATGGCAATACTCAAAAAACTACATGATCCCCATAAAGAGATTAAAGTTCTGTTCTCTCACCATCACCAGCTGGTAGGAATGAAGCATCTAGATAATGCTGTTACCATCAGCTGCTTCAGATACTGCTTCCTTACAGATTAGTTTCTGTTAGCAAACATGTGATTCACAGTAATCTGTTTGACACATAAAAGTGAGATTACTTTTTCTTGCAACATTAAACAGCTTTTGTAACACATTTAACTTCAGTAATGTTTCCAAGTAAAACAAACTGTTGGGTGGCCAGACTTGATCCATCCATTAAGATTTGATTGGATTAGGATTTTTAATGCTATTATCAATTTTTAATACCATTTTTCACTGTTCAAATGAATAATTTCATGATGATCATGTGACATTGAAGACTGGAATAATGACTGCTGAAATTTCAGCTTTCCCATCACAGGAATACATTATGTTTTTATATTAAATTGGAAAAATATATTTTAAATTGTAATAATATTTCACGATATTTTGTTTACTGTATTCTCATCAGATAATTGCAGCCTTGACGAGCATAAGATAATTCTTTCAAAAAAATTAAAATCTTAGTGACCCCAAACTTTTGAACAGTAGTATGTTTTTTTAATGTAGGAATTAATTAATTAATTTAAGTTTGTTGTCACTTTAAAATTTTCTGGAATGTTTAACTAGGTTTTAACAAGTGCTCAAATGAAGGATCTGAGACTAAATAACATTTGTTCACAGACATATTTATTAATTGTCTCAGTAGGATTACACTTCAAATGGAACATGATTCCAGCCCCACAAAGCTCTTGATTTCATGAATGTCTTTGAAACATTTTTAACACTCTTTTATCTTCTCTCTCTTTCAGGATGAAGACAATAGCAGCAGAGGTGAGTTTAACCGTTCTGTGATCCACCTTCACTGTGCTTGTTTATTTAAGGCTTTTCTCTGAGACATTGAACATGGCTGTCTTGGACTGACTGAGTTGACTGTAGAATTAAACATCACAAGATCATAGCTAACAACAAGATAATCACTGCAAGAGTAGCCATGTTAATGATTTTGGTCCAGATCTTTTCTTGGAGAAACCAGATTCATGCTTCATAATAGTGGGTCGGAGGTTCTCAGAAATGCAGGTCTATATCTGCGGTGTCTATCATGAACTTTAGAGTGAAGTGTTATCTTCAGTGGCCTGTGTCTGACCTTGCATCATGTGAATTGCTGGGAATCTTTAATGCTCGCGTCCGGGGCAGGAAAACTCCCAGCTGGCAGTGCAGCGTGCTCTCTGGCGGTTGATCAGCTGTGGGCTGGTGTTTGGTTACTGCAGAGGAGTATCATGACTGTTTTTGGAGTTACAAATCATACAAGGTAGTAGAATGTACACAGGTCTGTTTTCAGTAGAAAAACAGCAGAATAAAGATCAGAAGCTGTGAAGTGAACCTGAGGTTTACAGGAGTGATTTAACTATAAGAAAGAGTGGGGCTGAAATATACATAGTAGAGCAAAGTGCATATGTATATGTACAGTATATGAGAAGAGGGTTGCAAATGTTTGATATTGACAGTGTTGGAGCCCCTGGCAAGGTCTGTCCAGATCTGTTCGGTTTGTTGGCAGTTTTTTTCTCAGTCTTTCAGTGTTAGCCCTAACACCATGTGCTAACCAGGGCTGGTTTCCCATTCAATGATGTAACTCACTGCTTAACTACCATAGTATGATGCAACGTGAGAAATTAACTAGCTAGTTGCGACTGTTTCCTGAAACTATAGTAACAATGGTCACACCTCTTTTGCTTAAACCACGTGGTTCAACAGTATAGGGCTGTTATTAATGACGTTAATGATTCACAAAACAACTGAAAGTCATTTTTTTTAAATCATGCTTACATGCAGTATGTAACTGTCACACTCTCGTAGGCTATATATGCAGTTTGTTTAGTTCAAATTGGCACTGATTGTTGACACACTAAGGCCCTGTTTACACTAGTGCTTTTTCGTTTTAAAACTGAAACGCAGTGAAAATGCCAGTGTAGACGAGGATCGTTTTCATTTTAAAACACCGTTTTAAAACTAAAACACATTTGTGTAAACGGGGCCTAGAATATATAGCTTGAAATTTGTATATATTTACCTGAAATGAAAGATATAGAATGTACTGCATGTTAGCTTGCTTATTGTGCTCAAGAGCATGATCTATGTAAGTCCACATGTCGTACTAACAAGAAACTATACTTTTAACCACAGGCTGAAAACTGTAGTTTCAACCACACATACTGTATTTGTAATGCCATTTGTGAATGTTCATGTGAACTATAGTTTGGGAAACACAAATCGTTGAACTATGTTAGTAAAGACGGAACTTGTTACTTTAATTGATTAAAGATGCTTTTGGAAAATGCATTTGAGGTACTTAACTTTTTTCTTTTCCGATAATCACTCTGATTTACATTACAGAAGAAAAAATTTAACAGTCATTTGTTACAACAAAATAATGTATTTAGAATTTTGTCATTCCGCACGAAAAAATTTATTTGTGTCGGTTGGGGCCAGATGGACACCGACACAAAAACACAAAAACAAAAAAAAGGAATCATGGTGTTCATGTGTTTCTTTTAATGACAGCAGTCAATATAACAACTGAACAATTATTTTTCCCAAATTCCTTTTTTTTTTTTACGTTTAAATTTTTCTGGATTATGTTTTTTTCTGTTTTAATTTTTATTGATTCCTTTTTAATGGTTAAATTAAAGTATTAATCAAAAAGCATGTCTAATTAATTAAAATCGTGAAACTTAAACAATTTAACATCAATTTATTAAAAGTTTAACAACAATTGCATGTCTAGGGCCCTGTGAAATGTTTTATTTTTTCCAACCTTATGTTTTATTGCTACCAAATTCTGTGTTTTAGCATGTCTAATTATTTGAAAGCATAAAAACAAGTTTAATTTATTCTTACAATAGCCTTATGATTTTGTCCCCCAAGGGAAAGGGAAGGAGAGAAAGATAAAGGGAAAGATATTTTTATTTTTTTATTTTTTATTTTTTAAGTTTAGGATGAAGTCAAGTAGTGCCGAAAGAGATGAGTTTTCAGTTGTTGCTTGAAGATTGACAGGGATCCAGCATTCCGGATAGGGGTGGGAAGATTATTCCACCATCCAGGAATGGTGAACGAGAATGTTCTGGAGAGTGATTTTGAGCCTCTCTGTGATGTACCACGAGGCGTCGCTCACTAGCAGATCTCAGACTTCTGGAGGGGATGTAGATTCGTAATAGTGAGTGGAAGTAGGAGGGTGCTGAGCCTGTGATCGTTCTGTATGCAAGCATCAGTGTCTTGAACTTGATGCGAGCTGCAACTGGTAGCCAGTGCAAGGAGATGAAGAGAGGTGTAACATGGGCTCTATTTACATTTTTCTGTTTATCAAATTAAGGCATAAAACATTAATTTAATTGATCTTTTATTATATGAAAATTAAACAAATATTATTTTTGGCAATAAAGGGGTTTTAATATTACAATTAAAACATTGAAGAAATATTATATGATTATTCCTTAAAAAATAAGGTTTTAATCATTTTAGTAGTAGTAGTAGTAGAAGTAGTAGTACGTACATTCTACTGAACAATAGTAGGCCTAATGTATTTCTGCCACAATGTCAAGACAAGTTAAACCGAACGTTTATTTTGACAGGTTGCCGTATGTATATGATATGACGCTAGTTTTAGTTAAATCAAACGGGAAAATGCTCGTGAAGTGACTCTCAGAGCAGTTCTGGAGATGTTGTTCATGTATTTATGCCCTCATTTAGTGAGAGGGCAGACACTAATATCACCGCAAGCGTCACATGCGCTTCTGTATGAGTAGTAAACAAAACCATGCGTCTGCGCCATTCATTAACACAGAGACATGCAGAATTCATATTTAAATAGTCTTTTTGCTGCTTAAAGGGTTACTTTTAGACAGAAATGACATCAAAGCCTATAGAAATACAAAGACGGTTCACTCCTATATCTTATGAATGGGATAAACTGCAACGTGCAATATGGTGGGATCCCGTCTTCTAAATGAAAGAGCCAGTCGTTGATTGGTAAAGTCATTGCATCACTGCAGCGGCCGTTAGAAGCTTCGGTTCCCATAGAAACCAGAAGCTAGAGCAGCCGATGCGCATGCACAGTCATAAGCGCGTTGGAACTACGCATGCGCATTGGCTGGTCTAGCCTGAAAAATAAGCTTTTTAAACGCTATTTGAGCATAAGAAACAACATTCATGGGGCAGTTCATTTCAGATTTTGTTGCTGATTTGAAATATGTAATTTAATCGCGAGTTTTTGAGATTTCAGGGTTCCCCCATTCATTTAGATAGGACTTGGTCTTGTTTGAGCTGCCCGGAGGCGTTGCAAATATGGCGGCCGACTGAACGGACTTTCCTTGAAAGGGACTTTGATGACATGCCGTCGTGTAAATAAGATAAATAACATAAGGCTATTTAGTTTGTTTAATAAAAGAGAACAAGGTATAGACCAAGGTATAGCCCCCCCCCCCCCTAATATAATGTCAGGGGAAACTCTGAAACCTGTCAACTTTGCAGTACATCGCCTCATCTTTAGTGTCCAAATGGTCCAAACATGCTATAGTTTATGTGGAAAAATTTCCACATCACTGTCACATCAAAAGTTTCCATCACCTGTTTCCAGCACATTTTGACTTCCAGGAAATCCATCTGTGCATTAACTTTAATGTGAATTTTTGTGTGCATATCAATAATTTCCATTCATATTTTCTTTAAGTGCAAACTCTAAATTTGCATATAAATAGATAGTTGGCTGGAAACGCAGCAATTGAATTATTTGCAATAAACATTTTATAGTGTGTAGATTACTGTATGCACGTCTAAATGATCTCTTTGTCCAGTCTGGTCAAGGAAGCGCCATCTCTCTCTCTCTCTCTCTCTCTCTCTCTCTCTCTGTTCTGCTGCAGTGTTTGTCACATTTCTCCTCATTCACATCCGAATCACGTCCATCGTGACAGCAGGAAGACCTGCTCTGGCTTTCATCTGCTGCACATATTCGTCATTTTTACTGCACACACTCACTTACACATATACACACAAGATATTCAACATATCTCCCTGCCATAGAAACCTTTTTAGTATGACATCAGTATATAAAATCCTGCATACTCACAGTGAGTTTGTCTGTAATAAAGCCTATATAGAGATGTATTATCATTTTTACACATTTATTCATTATCACATCAGTTTCCCTTCTTGATGCTGATTGGCCAACTCTGTTTCCAGCTTCAGTATTCCTTTAATCTTATTGACTTCATCTGAAACTTAATAAAACAACGTTTCAGTTTTCATTTGTGTGCTATTATTTTTATTATGTAAGTAGTTCTGTAGTTTTGTAATTATGTTGGCATTTAAGGCCTGCTTTATTGTGAATTTGATTACAGCCAAATAAAAATCAAAAACTAATTCACAGATAAAATTATTTCAGCATGCTAAATAGTCTTCAGTAATTAAGCACTAATCACAACCTTTAACAGGCAAAGCTAAAGGCATATTACAACTGATGGCTGTGTAGGGATGTTTTCCAGAAGGACTGTAGCGACTTGATCGGCCTTTCAGTGACAGATTTGGTAAAGAGGTTTTCCTGCAGGAAATTGAGCTGCAGAAATTTCTCGTAACTGTTCTTAAATGGTGCATTCCAGAGAGTGCTGCGACGGGGGTGTGTAACCTGAGACTCTCTCTCACAAACACACACACAGATTTATTGTAGTGTTAAGGAAATGCTGCCCGTATGTGTAACACACGCCTTCATTTGGCAGCTTGTATTACTCTGCTGAAGGGCAGTACTCTTCAAACCTCAGAGTGTGCGCTGAATGGTTGCTAAAGCATTGGTACATGCACTCTAACACAAAAACGTGCAAAAATTGTATCTTTAGGGGTACAACAGCTTGTCACTGGGGCAGTTCCCTCAAAGGGACACCTTTTCTACCTTCTTTACTTCTAAAGGGTGCATAATAGTACCATAATGTAGTTTAAGGGCACATATTACTATTCTAAGTTGCTAATATGCACCCTTTAGGGGTAAAGAAGGTACAAATGTGTCCCTTTGAGGATAATTGCCCCAGTGACAAGCTCTTGTACCCCTAAAGGTACCATTTTTGCCCCTTTTTTTCTGACAGTGTGGTTGCTAGATGATTTCTTACTGGCCCATGTCAAAAGAACCTCTGATATTTTGGTTTCTAGATATAACTCAGGTCCCTCTCGTTATCTTAGCAATTTGTGCCTTAGTGAACACAAATAATAAGATATTTTAAATATTTCAGTTGTTTGACTTAGACAGCAACACAATTAAATGGAGAGTTTTACTGAAGTCTTCTGCTTCTCAGATTTTTCTCCTGAGAAAATGACCCTGATAATCTCACATGTGTCTACTTTAGAAGAGATTTCAACAGTGTCTTAAACATTTTAACAGATTTAGCTAGATTCAGTACAAGTCTGTAATACAAAATAGTTCATATATAGTTAATAGTTCAAACAGAAATACAATTCTGCCATCATTTACTCACCCTCATGTTGTTTCAAACCTGTATTACTTTTTATACTGTGGAACAAAAAAGAACCATTTTATTCCATCGACAACACCAACTTTTGTTGTATGGCAAAAAAAGACATCTGTTTCGAGTCTTCCACAAAAGAAAGGATTGGAACAACAAGAAAGTAAGCAAAATATGACAGAATTTTCATCCTGGGGTGAACTGTCCCTTTAAATGACAGATTATTTTGCTTTATGAGTTACATCCTGGCACCTTTCAGAATGCAACAATGAATGAAATCAAGTTTTTGCATTCACTTGCCTGTGTAGAGTTTATTTCAAGTCTGCTAAGAAATACCTCTGGGTTTGTCACCAAACAAGACAAACTAGGATGTTTTCTTCCTCTTTTGCTTCTTATCATTGCAGAGGACTAGATGTTTCCTCACAGTAATTAGGATGTTTATTTGTCTGACGTGTGTGTGGATGAAAATCTGCTCTCCACGTGCAGACCATCTGGGTGGAATAGTTGGATGTCGTTCAGTTTGAGCTGTGTATAAACAACTTTATGAGATCAGCGCTCTTACTGCCTTTAAAATGTGTCTGAAAGAATGACACAATGTTTTTGTGTGTTTGTTGTTTTTTGCTTTAATTCTGTAACTCCCAGAATACATTTCTCTCAGTTCCCATCATCTCTTCCTCTCACGTTCACATGAGATGTGCAAGTGTTGAGCTGAGGTGGCTGTTGAACTCACATATTGGCGCAAATTTACTAAACAGTTGTGCCATTTTAGCATTTTTGTGCAAACCCTGCATCTCATTATAGAAAGCATCACTGTTTACATGAGGACGCTGTAACCACACACATTAAGCTAACTGTGAACAGGTTTATTAGAAAACAATGTTCTATCCAGATGTGACACAGAAAGTTAATTGTGTATAATATAAAATCTAATAATGCATGTTTTTTTAGAATTAAAATCAATTCATATTTTGTCCTAACCAACCACAGATTCAATGAGCAACAGCCTCGCTCAGATTGAAAACTCATTGGGGCATTCCTCATGTACTGTATATTAAACATCAAACATGGTTAAGTAGAAAGTAATTATAGAAGTGTAGAATCAGATTTTTAAATTAAGTTCCACAAGGAAAAGGTAGGACGGCCACTTCGTTTCTGCCAATATGTGGGTGTATTTCTATGTATCAGTGACCATTTTCCCTTGTGATCAGTTTGTTTTAGCCATTGTATGATTTGAATTATACCTTAAAACAACGCGGACAAATAAATATTTCATATCTGCGGTCACAGTTCATTCATAGTGAATTACCCCTGTTGTGTTTTGCTTTAAGACTTTGCTACAGTTGAATAAAGTCAACATCTGTTCAAATATTTGTTTTCCTTTTCTGTGAAAATACATGCCAGAGATATTTCATTTCATTTTCTTGCCAGTGTTTTGGGTGGCGTCCATGAGGACAGGGATGGGAGCAATAGCACAAAGCAAATAGAATTCCACACGATTCTTGGAGGACCAGTAAAACCCCACCTTACGTGCATTGGCCAGACTCAATTTGGATACGCTCCAGACACAGACTCTTGTGTCTCCGCTGCTTTATTACACTAGTGCTGCCTGACTGCAGTAGATATGGAGAACGCTCCGCTCGTAAATAAGAGAGCTCTGGGTTCCCAAAAAACAATGTGTTTTTGGCTCGGCTGTCACACAAAAGCTTGGCTGCTGTCCTCAACCTTCACTGTGTTCCTGCACCTGATTACAGATGAACAGGTCCAGTGTTATGTGCAGTGTTGGGGAAAGTTACTTTTAAAAGTTATGCATTACAATATAACTCCCTAAAAAATAACTATTTGTGTTACTTAGTTACTTTTTATTTAATGTGTTAATATGTTACTTTTGTGTTACTTTTGCACATGGCTTGCTTGTTTTTTTTATATATAAAAAGTAATATTTTGGCAAATGTAAAGCACTTTCACACCAAATGTGAAATGAATAAGCCTCAGGCTGATGGAAATGCAATGGGATTTTATACATAAAGGATATTTGTGTTATTTAACATTGAATTATTGCAGGTTTGTGTCAGTTTGCATTTCACTGTTTTTATTCATTTTGAGGAATACTGAATCTGTTTTTGTGCAAGTGAGATGAGTAAATGCATGTTCACATTTAGTCTAGAACTATACAGTAAGCATCATGTTTACACAGTGCACACAGTGTCTCTGCACTTACTCCCAATTTCTCTCAACATGGGAACAAGAGAGTTGTCTGTCAGTAAAAAGGAAAACAAAGCAGCTGGTGTATTTTTCTTGTAATTTAAAAAGTAATGCTTTGCTTTACTAGTTACTTGAAAAAAAGTAGTCTGATTACATATCTCGCGTTACTTGTAATTCATTACCCCCAACGCTGGTTATGTGTTTGGACCTATGTTTGGAACCAGACATGGAACCATACTTTAAATGATATTTTTGAAATATAGATTTTTTTTCCCCCAAAATTTCATTAATTCATTGATTCAGAATTCTGTTTTCTGTTTAAAATGTTCAAGTATGCTTTTTTAAATACATTTTAATTAAAGATGAATTAATAAAAAATGCATGTCTCATCAATTTGATTCATAAATCTAATGCTGTAATTATTTAAATTGGAACAATAATAGCCCTATTGTTAATATTTAAATAAATCATTACATTGAAATCTGCTTTATTTCCCCAAAAATTTCTATACTAATTTTAATTAATCAGAATTCTGTGTTTGATTTAATACAAATTTACAATCAAACATTGTGGTAAATAAATAAGCTCTGGAGAGGAAATTAATGTTTTGATTTATTAATCTTAAATTTGACATTCCATGTTTTACAGTAGGCTAAATTCCATTTTCCACATCACGGAAATCATTGGGCCCTATGTACAGGTGCATCTCAATAAATTAGAATGTCATGGAAAAGTTCATTTATTTCAGTAATTCAACTCAAATTGTGAAACTTGTGTATTCAATAAATTCAATGCACACAGACTGAAGTAGTTTAAGTCTTTGGTTCTTTTAATTGTGATGATTTAGGCTCACATTTAACAAAAACCCACCAATCTCAACAAATTAGAATACTTCATAAGACCAATAAAAAAAATATTTTAGTGAATTGTTGGCCTTCTGGAAAGTATGTTAATTTACTGTATATGTACTCAATACTTGGTAGGGGCTCCTTTTGCTTTAATTACTGCCTCAATTTGGCGTGGCATGGAGCTGATCAGTTTGTGGCACTGCTGAGGTGGTATGGAAGCCCAGGTTTCTTTGACAGTGGCCTTCAGCTCATCTGCATTGTTGGGTCTGGTGTCTCTCATCTTCCTCTTGACAATACCCCATAGATTCTCTATGGGGTTCAGGTCAGGCGAGTTTGCTGGCCAATCAAGCACAGTAACACCATGGTCATTGAACCAGCTTTTGGTACCTTTGGCAGTGTGGGCAGGTGCCAAGTCCTGCTGGAAAATGAAATCAGCATCTCCATAAAGCTTTTCAGCAGAAGGAAGCATGAAGTGCTCTAAAATTTCCTGGTAGATGGCTGCGTTGACTGTGGACTTCAGAAAACACAGTGGACCAACACCAGCAGATGACATGGCAGCCCAAATCATCACTGACTGTGGAAACTTCACACTGGACTTCAAGCAACATGGAATCTGTGCCTCTCCACTCTTCCTCCAGACTCTGGGACCTTGTTTCCAAATGAAATGCAAAATTTACTTTCATCTGAAAAGAGGACTTTGGACCACTGAGTTCTTTTTTTCCACAGCCTAGGTAAGATGCTTCTGACGTTGTCTCTGGTTCAGAAGTGGCTTGGTAGCCCTTTTCCTGAAGACGTCTGAGCGTGGTGACTCTTGATGCACTGACTCCAGCTTCAGTCCACTCCTTGTGAAGCTATCACAAGTGTTTGAATCAGCTTTGCTTGACAGTATTCTCAAGCTTGCGGTCATCCCTGTTGCTTGTGCACCTTTTCCTACCCAAATTCTTCCTTCCAGTCAACTTTGCATTTAATATGCTTTGATACAGCACTCTGTAAACAGCCACACCTTTCAGTAATGACCTTCTGTGACTTACCCTCTTTGTGGAGGTCGTCAATGTTCATCTTTTGGACCATTGCCAAGTCAGCAGTCTTCCCCATTATTGTGGTTTCAAAGAACAAGAGATACCCAGAATTTATACTGTATGGATGGTCATTTATTGAAACTCAAATGTAAATATTCTAATATTTTGAGATACTGATTTTTGACTTCCATGAGCTGTAAGCTCTAATCATCAAAATTAAAACAAAAAAAACTTTTTAAATGTTTTACTTTACATGTAATGAATCTAAAATATATGAAAGTTTCACTTTTTGAAATAAGTTACAAGAAAAAATTAACTTTTTCACGACATTCTAATTTATTGAGATGCACCTGTAATATGTACACTATGTGCAGTACGCAAACTTTTGCTAAGCTGGTTGCAGTAATACAGCAGAGCTTAGCATGTGGAATACTGTATGCCATAATACATTGCACTTGACCTGACATTAGAAGTAATATCAGTTGTAATTTATTTTTCTTGATTCATTATTTGAGACTTCCAAAGCTCAAAACATTTGAAATAGGTCTACCATTTTTATAGCCAAGATAACCCAATGCCTCTCGCTGAATTAAACCTATATGATATAGTGAAGTAATGTGAAAAAAAGTAGCATACTTGTGTTTGAAGCATTTACTGTTACATTCTGCATTATGCTTCATGAACTGTTTACATGTACATTCAGACTGCAGAAACTATAAAACTAATGTTAACTTTAATATGTTTACGAAATGGCCAGCGTTGACTTTGAAACCAGACTTTAATGTAGTAAAAGGATGATTAATAGGCTGACATTTGGCCACTATGAAGCCATCAACTGACAACTTTGCCCACCATTCCTTGTGAAAAAGACACTTCTCCCAATCAAGTAAGTAAGCACAGTTATCAGCAGATATCGATCATCTCAAATATCAACCTAAAGGTCTATCATCATGCTCTCTAGATACTGGTATTGCCATTTTCAAAACTCTGGTTGACCAAGGTCACTACAGTGATCTCTATGTTGGATTGATTGATGTGTTACCGACATGTTTTGTGGTGTGTTCAATAGAGAGGTGGCAGCTTGTGCTGCTTTCTTATTGAAATGTATGGTTTCTAGGCAACTGACAAGATGACTGACTGCTCAGAGTGATGATAGGTAATAACACACAGTGATTTTTTGGTGTTTATACTGGATTTTAAATCAGATGACTTGCCATTTAGAGCATATTAGAAACAGATATGAGTATATTTGGGAATTAAATATAAATATATTCAGGACTTTGTGTTATTAATTTGAAAAATGTAATTAGAAACAAAAATTACAATTACAAAATTTTCTCTGCACTGTCATAATACTATCTTGCAAAGTATTTCCTGCGGTTTTCTGTTCACGAGAGTCAGATGAATGATGAGCATTCATGTCTTTTACACTTGTGCAGCATACCAAGTCCAGCTCCCTAATTATTCCCTTTCTTCCTCCACTGTCTGAGAGTGAGAGACAGAGAGAAAGAGTCGGTGCTGTGTTGTGCAGGAATTTGGCCCTGCTGTGTAATGTTGAGGGGAATCAAGGGAATGGGCGTCCTCCCAACCGCTGCCAAACAACATTATCCAACACAAAACAACAGGAGGGCCAGCTGCGCACGAGAGACTTTAGCCAAAATAACACACACAGAGACGGAAAAAAGACGGAGGAAAGATTAGGTCAAATAGAGAAGAGTGGAAAATACTAGAGTAAAGCATATAGAGCCGAGTTTGGCAGAGCTCATTGTATCAGCTAGAGAACACATTACGAATTTGTGCAGTCAGCCAATCAGGCTTGGAGTTGGGGATATTATAAAGATTTCACTGTTTTTGTATGCAAAAGTTCTTTCACTGACTGTCTCAGGCTAAAGTCTTTTTGAAAGACATCTCTTATGCTCACAAAGGCTGCATTTTTTTTGCTGTAAAACCAGTAATATTGTGAAATATTATTACAATCTAAAATGTTGTATTTTAATATATTTTAAAATGTGTTTTATTCCTGTGATGGCAAATCTGAATTTTCAGCAGCCATAACTTCATTCAATATTACATGATCCTTCAGAAATCTATTCTAATATGCTGATTTGGTGCTCAAGAAACATTTCTTATTTTTATCAATTGTTGAAAACAGTTTTTGCTGCTTAATATTTTAATGGAAACCAAATAGTACTCTTGAAAACTAATATTTTTATTCAGCAAGGACCCATTAGAATGTTTAAAGTGAAATGATCATGAATTTTAATTCACATTTTTAATGTTACAAAATATTTTTTTTTTAATAAATGCAGATATTCATCAAATAATTCTGAAAAAAAATCACTGCTTCCACAAAAATAAATAAATAAATAAGCAGCAAAAAGCAATGTGGAACAGTTATTTTAAATTGTATAAATATTTCGCAATATTGCAGTTGTTACTGTATTTTTTATCAAATAAATGCTGCTTTGGTGAGCATAGGGGTCTTCTTTAAAAAAAAAAAAAAAAAAATATCCTAATTATTAGAAACATTTGAACGATAGTGTGAAGAATATTATGTTTCAAACTAAATCTGGCCAAAACACCATTACTCACCAAATTTAAAATTTGAGTGAAAGAATGAAGGCGATTTTAGACTGTAGAGCAGAACAGGGTATGCTACTGTAAATCAAGAGGTTCTGGAATTTCCCACAGAGTCTGGTTTTGGGTTGAACTCATTTGCCCCACAAACCCTAGAGCAATCTATACCTGACTGCCTGACACTGGTTCCACAAGCAGTTTAAGGTGCAGGTGCAGATTGCCTACAGCAGAACAGGCCTTGATTTCTCACATTAAGTCATATAGTGTATTGTTGACACTGGCTGGGTTTTGAGGGCGAGTAGCTGAACACATCAGTCATTTATGTTATATACCTCACACTGAAAGAAGAAATAGCCCTGGAGAAGCAAACACTGGGATATAAACTAAACTTTGGGGATTTTTGTTTGCAAGCTAGTGAGAAGCAAATTGTGTCCAGTAAAAAGCTGTGTGTTTGTTGTGGAAGCATTGTTCTTTATTCACAAGCACATACACACTCACACAGACTAACAAAAGAGATTCCAGACGCTGGGGGGTTACACAAACCTGTCCACACAAAGCTGTTTTTTCAGTGTGCCCTCCTCTGCCCTCTATTGATGTGTTGAAGAAAAGCAAGTTTGAATGAGTCACCCGAGGGACAGCAGAGAATTTGGCACACCAGCCAGTGTGAAACATCATCGCACATGTGGACACATTCAGATCAGACTAGAGTTACAGCCATTCGTTTCTCAACTCTACAGAGATGCTTTAACAATCAAATGAATTGTTCTTCTGATTTTCAGGTTTTTTTATCATTTATTAACCTTCACGTTGTTGATTTTCTTGAAATACTGTACAAAGGAGCTTGTTGAATATTCATGTTGTGCCTTTCATACAACAAAAGTGAATACGCACAATAAAACCACATTAAAAGTAACATTCATGTAGTACATACATTGATCAGCCACAACATTAAAACCACTGACAGGTAAAGTGAACAACATTGATTATATCATTACAGTGGCACCTGGAAGGGCAATCGGTGAGCCAGTATCAGGGTCATGGACCCCTGAGGCTCACTGACCAACACAGAAGAGCTACTGTAGCTCAAATTGATGAAAAACTTAATACTGGCCATGATAGAAAGGTGTCAGAACACAGTGCTTAAGAGTTTGTTGCATATGGGGCTGCATACACTCTTAAAAATAAAGGTGCTTCATATGAAGATGCCATAGAAGAACCTTTTTTGTATAAATAGTTCCATAAAGAACCTTAAACATCTGAAGAACCTTTCTGTTTCACAGAAGGTTCTTTGTGGCGAAAGAAGGTTCTTCAGATTATAAAAAGGTAAGAAAGAGGTGGTTCTTTAAAGAACATTTGACGGAATGGTTCTTTGTGGAACCAAAATTGGTTCTTCTATGGCATTGCTGTGAAAAAACCTTTTAAGCACCTTTATTTTTAAGAGTGTAGCCAAAAACCAGCTATGATGACCCCTGTCCACCACCGGAAGCGCCTACAATGGGCATGTGAGTGTTAGACCTGTACCATGGAGCAATGGAAGAAGGTTGCCTGTTCAGTTGAATCATGTTTCTTTTAGATAATGTGGATTGTGCACACATCATTTTCCTGGGTAAGACATGGCAGCAGGATGCGCTATGAGAAGAAGGCAGGCCAGCAGAGGCAGAGTTATGTTTTGGCCAATGTTCTGCTGGGAAACGTTGGATCCTGGCATTCATGTGGATGTTACTTTGGCACGTACCACCTACCTAAAGATTGTTACAGACCACGTACACCACTTCATGGCAATGGTGTTTACTGATGGCAGTGACCTCTTTCGGCAAGATAATGCACACTGCAAAAAATTGTTTGAGAACAGGAATGGTTTGAGGAACATGATGAAGAGTTCAAGCTTCCCCAGATCTCAATCTGATGGAATTTCTATGGGATGTGCTGGACCAAAATCCGATCCTGGAGGCCCACCTTGCAACTTGCAGGACTTAAAGGATCTGCTGCTAATGTGCCAGATACTACAGGACAAGTTCAGAGGTCTTGTGAAGTCCATGCCTCGATGCATCAGAGCTGTTTTGGCAGCACAAGGGGGACTTACATGACATTAACAAGGTTGTTTTAATGTTGTGGCTGATCAGTGTACAACTCATGCTCTATTATGTTCTGAAGCATTGCCGATTTAAGTACCTTCGAAATGGCCATTACCACAGATATTGTGATTGACATCCACAGCCCTTTAGTCGATGACTGTAATAGTATCCGTAGGACATCCTTTGGAGCATTTGACTATTTCCACCTCTCAGTAAAGCACTGCCATTAAAAACCCAGTCTTGGCAGCCTGATTCAATAGATGAGGATGAGCCATATCATATTATCCAAAGCCTCTCACGAGATGTCAATACTAATCAGATTGAACCACAATTCAAATGTAATGGAATAAAATGTTAACCTCCTGGTCTGGTACTGAGCCACTATATTGGTAGTATCCCCATTACTCTGTAAAACCATCAATTGGTCATATGAATTACTGCCCTCTACAGGATATGGATGAATGTTCAGTACTGGATAAATCAGGGCTACTCGAAATAATAATAATAAAATGTCCCCCATTGTGGCAACTGATTGAGAAAAGATGTTGTTCATACCATATACCACAACTTCTCTACTTGACAGCTTATATAAATGTGAAGCTTACAAGTCCACATTCAATAATTAAGCACACAAGGAGACCCCAACAATCAGACTGTAGGTCAATTACATGCTAATTTTGATATAGTGTATTTATTATTTTAAGTTAAATACTATCAGTTGCAATATATGGACTTGAAATCACAATTTGCTCATCCTGTAAGCCAGAGGAAACTGCTTTTTTGGTTCATTGCCACTGTTACCTTTGGCTAGCTCTTCAGGGGCATAATGACATATTTAAAGCTTGGAAATTAAACTACAGTAGCAGCAGCACTTAACTCACTTGCACTGTATTAGTCTCCATAGATCTGCTTTGTTATACTACTTGAAACTACTGGTTCCTGAAACTGAATTTTGTGATGCTCACGGCTGCATTTTCTGATAAGTGGCTTTAAAGCAATCTATATTGTAAATAAAATTGACTTGACACTTAAACATCCATTTTGTCTCTTAGTTTTTCAGGTCATGACATGAAGTCAGAAACTAATGTATGTACATCACATACACGCCCAGATGTATGTCAGAAACAGAGTGTGCTAAGTATGCTATTTGGTCAGTGAGGTATTACATCATTCAATACGTGGTGAAAATGTTCTGCAATACCTCATCTGCCTGTAGAGGGAGCCTGACACCACACAACAGTGTAACACATCTTCAAATACTGCACTTCTATATCTATATGTTAATGCAAGCATATTTGTAAGACATATCAGTGATTTTGTGTGTATAGTGGCTGTATGTTTTCTGCAGTGCACTTTTCTGTGCTGGTGTGGCTTTAATTTGTCTGATCCCAGACAGCTGTACATGTAGGCCAGCACATAATCTGCCATCATTTGATTCATTTGGTTTCTGCAGAATTTGAACAGCAAACAAATACATTGGCATTTGTCTCCTGCCCAATGTGTGTTTTCTTATTAAATAATTAGGTTAGTCAGCTCTGTTTAAACATTCCATAGAATTCTACAGATTTTCCTTAAGCACAGAAAATGATGAAAACGTGCAGAATCCTTATTGGCCTACAGTATCTGATAATTAAATATGTGGCTTGTGGCAGTTGTCCCAGAGATGATGCACTTTTGCAAAGGCTTTGTTATGCAGTTTATGTGTATTGCAGAATATAATATTTTTTTTTACTAGTAATGGGTGAGTTTGCAGGTCAGATATGGCATGCAGCATTAGCATTTAATATTGCATAGGCTACTATTCGGTGCAATGTGTCAGTGTGGATAGTCAGTCAATTCTATGCATTATATAAACGGTTATATTTGTAGCTACAATGTTTCAGACAGCAGCACACATACTTTCCCTCAGTGTATCCCTGCAGGCATGCGGCTGTCAGCATGATCTAACCCCGTCAAATATGTGCACACACACTCTCACACGTAGGCATGCTCATATCTTATATTATCTTATGCTTTAGTCAGATCAGCGTATAAGAGCTTGCCACAGAAGATTCACTGAGCTTGACTAGAGTACAGTAGATTAACATGTGCTGTCTCGTTGTGCGATATGAATCTTAAAAAATGGTGTGAGTAAGACATTACCTGTTTCGTTTCGGAAATGCAAGAGAAAAAGAGAGGGCCTGACCAAGGCCTGATTTAAATATTCCTTTCTAATTTATGACATTACATTAGAGGTTTCCTGCTTATTTTGTGTGTTTTTGATGCTTTAACAGATTAAACTCTTTAGTAACTCTTGCTCTGTGTCTCATGCCATCAGGGAGACAACGGAACAGACTGGAGCCGATGGACACCATCTTTGTCAAGCAGGTGAAAGAGGGCGGCCCTGCACACGGAGCTGGACTCTGCACAGGTACAGATAGACACATGGACCTGGAGATATGTTTTTAATGCGTAGGCTTGTCATCAGTTATTAATAATCAGGGTATTAAGACACTAACATTGTAGCAGACGCTCAGTAAACTGAAAATGCTTGTCCTTCCTCCATATCGTTCTGATTGGTTCATTGTAGTGCTGTCATGGTATCAGATTTTCAGAAGATGATATCATGACGAAAAGAATTCACGATAATGATATTATCATAGTATATATAGACTTTTTTTTTTTTTGGGTGGGGGGGGACAATATCATTCAAATTCATCTTTAACTTTGTTTATTTTGTGTTTACCTTTTTTGGCCAATGAATCGCACGCAAAACATGACTTTAGGGAAGTAGAGAGATGGTTTGTAACCAAAAATGTTACAAAAGCGTATATAAACTGCCGGCAGACTAGGTATACCCTTTGTTTTTTTTACGAAATTCAAAAAACTCCCACACTGACAGGATCTTTTTTTTTCTTTTTTTTTTCTCCGAGTGTTGAAATCGAGTGTCTCCTTTTCATCCATCATCTTATCGAACATGAGTTTGTGTGGCAGTAGTAGCTGTACACTAGGTGACAACCAATGTTAAGGTGTAATATTGGAGTGTCAACCAGATGGTGCTGCATTATTTACATTAGGATTGTGTGTGTATTAAAGGGATAGTTCACCCAAAAAATTGCAATTCTGTCATTAATTACTCACCGTCGTGTCATTCCAAACCCGTAAGACCTCCATTTATCTTCAGAACACAAATTAAGATATTTTGATGAAATCCGAGAGCTTTCTGACCCTCCATAGACAGCAACGCAACTACCACGTCCAAGGCCCAGAAAGGTAGTAAGGACATATTTAAGTAGTCCATGTGACACATTTTACACAAAGAAAACAAAAATGCATCATGGTACTCTTGTGAATGGCAGTGGAGACTGACACGGAACAGAATAAATTGTTGAATAAATGCACACAAAAAGTATTCTCATAGCTTCATAACATTGAACCACTGATGTCACATGGACTATTTTAACGATGTCCTTACTACCTTTCTGGGCCTTGAATGTGGTAGTTGTATTGATGTCTATGCAGGGCCAGAAAGCTCTCAGATTTCATCAAAAATATCTTAATTTGTGTTCTGAATATAAACATCTAAATGTCTTACAGGTATGGAATGACACAAGGGTGAATAATAAACGACAGAATTTTTTTGGGTGAACGGTCCCTTTAAGATGATATCAATATACATTTATTTTAAATAACACAGTTACCGTCAATACCATTTTTTTTAAAAGTTGTAACTATTTTGCGGTCTTAAAAACGCACCATCCAAAGACATCCATCTGATGCATATGTACATACACCAGCAAATATAAAAATAGCACAAATAGACCGCAAAAACATCCTGTTTGTTGGCCACCTTAAGACATAAATCTGGGGTCATTGAGGCATGAAAGCATCACTACTAAATGGTTGGAGGTAAACCAGGCAAGAGGTCGTACTCGCCAGCCAACATCCAAAACGAACTGGCAGAACTTTGTCATAATCAGCTGAAGTGTTACGTAAGTGTGATCAATCTGAACCCAAAGAAACATTGAGGAGTTAGTACTTTCTTTATGTCGTCAGACAGACTTTCTGGAGGGTCCGTAACATATATTGCCACATTTATTCAGAATCTCTCGCTGCTGGCCCACTCTGACTGTCTTCCTGTGAATCTCATCTTCAGCTCAAATCAGTCTCCAAGGCTCTGAGTTCCTGTCCAAATCTTTAATTATTCTTACCACAGAATCATGTGTGGATCATCAGTTCCTTGGAGGATCATTAAAGAGCTTCCAACGCTGTGTATAGATTCAAAACATTTTATAAAACAAGTATTTACATAACTGAACTGATTCTCTTCCTGTTTCTCTTTCCTTCAGGGGATCGTATTGTAAAAGTCAACGGAGAAAGCATCATCGGGAAAACGTATTCTCAAGTAATTGCCCTTATTCAGAACAGGTAATGTTGCTTGTTTCAGCCCCTGAGGGGTGGTGTAGCTTCATGGTTAAAGATCTGGTCTGTTAAATAGTCATAGTTTGTTTTTTTATACCTAAATTTGACCTAAATACTTGCTTCTCTGTATCCATATGCTCCTTTTCCCTCATTTTGTGGGTTGATTATCTCTTCCTGCTAAGTCTTGATCTAGATAAATCTCTTAATCCTTGAGGAAGTTTAATGAATATTGCGTAATTTTAGTTGGAATTAACAGCTAGCAGTCCTTCCTTGTTCTTGAATTTACTAAAAGAAAGCACTGTACTTGTGACAGTAGTCATGACATCATCTGTGATATTGCATTTTACCTTTCCAAACTTTTCTTTGCAGTGACACATCTCTGGAGCTCTGTGTGATGCCAAAAGATGAAGACATTTTACAGCTGGTAGGTTCTATTCCTCATGGGTTTGCTTGTCACACAATACTAATGATAATTTATTGTGCAAATAGATGGATTCCTCTTTAGGATTTCATATTGGCTTGATCAATTATAATGAATTCTTATTTGAGAAAATTTAAGTTCCCCATCTGCCCTGTTATTTTGAATGTTTTGGGCAGTAATGTATGTTCAGGTGTTCAGTGGTATGTGTGTGTGTCATGGTCAAAAGATTTGAAGTTTCTGAATGGAGAATGGATAAACTACATTGAAAATGAGATTTGCTCAAGCAAAATTAATTGAGGGAAGGAGAGCAGACCAGTGGAAACAAACAGCACCAGTTTGTGTGTGAAGATGCTCTCCCAGCCAGAGTTCAGTGATCCAGCGGAGCAGAGAAGCGTGATGGCGCCTGTGTGTGTGTGTGCTTATTTTGAATTCAGCTGTAATGAGGTTTTCCTCAGAATTAGGGCCGTATCTGAGCACATTCCAAACAGAACTCCGAATCTCAGGCTGTTACATGCCAACCACATAAACTCATATTCCACTGTAAAACCCTCGGGCACTTTCTGACTTGACAGTAATGAGTCCATCCAGTGCTGAATTTAAGACTTAGGAATGGCACTCATGCTTGTTACTTCAGCTAACAGAAAGTGGTGAAAATAAGCTCTATATGACACCTCTGATATGACATCAATCTTGGATTCTAGCAGTCGTATCACATCACACAAACATTTAAAAACTTTTATTAGATTAAACAATTTTTGTTTTGTTGCTGTTACTTTGATTTATTATTTGTATTACCTTTAGGTATTATTTTGTTACTTTTAATTATATTATATGTAATCAGAACTGAGATTAGGAGCATGTTAAAAGTTTATTGGCCTTCATAAACTTCAGTTTTGACTGATTTAATTTATTTATTTAGTTTTTTTTTATTAAATTTTTTTTTTTTATCAAGCGTGGTTCAAAACCCGGTCACATTTTTAGGTATGCAATTTATGTTTTAACTTAGAAGTGTAGATTTTTGTGTATTTACTTATTTAAATGATGAAGAAATTAAGAAATGTACACATAAATAAGCTCTAAATAATAACCTAAAATTACCCCTATTTTTATTGTTAGTGTTATAACATTTCATTAAACAATAAACAAAGTTGAAAACATTCTAAAATTCCCGCGAACAGCCAAGTTGTGACCATTTTTCGAACACTAACTTACAGTAGGCAGAGATAGCTTTTCTTTTTGCTCATGTCTTCCCTTAGGTACGAACGTTGTCAGCAGCTCAGTGTCTATTGGGATAATACCGGTGATGATATTCTCTTGTACCGGTGAATATTAATAACCGTTTACATTCAGCCAAGGTGATTTGCTGAAATCAAAACACGGAGAGTGGAATTATGACTTGTGTGTTAGACCCACACACTGCTGAAGCAACCAGCTAGAGAACTTCTGTTTCATCTAAAGCCTTTGTTTTATATGACGGCTCCAATTATTTCCCTTATAGACCGTCTATAATTAAGCACAATAAAAAAAACAAAAAACATCAGTATTCAGTCATTTCCACAAGTCAGAAGGGCATGTTCCACCCAGTTGTTACATCACTGGAATTTTATTTTATTTATGTTTTATTGTTGTGCATTCCAGAATTGCCTTATCTGTGAAGCAAACATGCAGTGCTGGCATAGAATTTGGAAAGAAAAACAAGGTATCTTGCAAAGCAGCATAATTATGCTGCTTATTCTTTTAGAACAGTCATTGCAACGGTTGTGTGCTTGAGAACCCTTGGTTTTTTTGGACCATATTTAGGAGACACTGGTTATGGCTTTTATTTTTTTGTTAAAAAATTGATTTTCAACTCTTGTCTCACATAGGCCTACAAGTAAATGGTGTGGAGTGAAGGTGTCAGCTCCTTCAGATTGTTGTGACTGGGTTGAAGTGTATGAGAATGATTCCTTAAGTAAGACTATCCTAAGCTTGCATGAGGATTAATGACTTTAAACATTAAGTTGTACTGCTTTGTGCACTCACAGCATCAATAAGAAAATCTTCAGGTAATTTTGCACCATAAATCAGCAGATTGTCAGAGTTTATTAGCAGGATTATTACAAGTCCCTTTCACACATAACTTGTTTGTAAAACATAAAACAGGGAATTACATTTAGGGCAAAAGCTGTAATCTAAAATTGCTTTATGACATTGCTGATGACAGACTTGCACTAGTAGTTGTGTATAAAGACTGGATGTAGGCGGATTATGAGCAGATATACGGATCATATTACCATGTGTGCTTAAGAAGAAGATATGTAATGGACTTCAGAGAAGGACAACAAGTACAGAATGTAAAGCAGTCAGCCGATCAGATCCAAAGCAGCACCTTGCAAAACGAATGTTTTGACTGTGAAACACTGCAAAGTCTTGAAACAAGCAAAGATGAATGATGAAGAAATAACACCAAGGCAGGTATAGATTTTAAAGTATGTCAATCTATTTATTTATTTTACCGATGTAGTGAAATAGAGACCCTCCCGTCGAAATCCAATGTGGAAGTGGTCACAGAAAACACATCTGAGACCGTATTACCACCCGGTGTAAGTCTTAGCTGACCACTTGTAATTGGACCACCTGAGGTGGATCTTAATATCAGGTGTAAACCGGTTGAAAGGGCATACAAACAACAGAGGAAAAGAACAAATGAAGCTGCCATCTGAAAAGGACAGGAATTGTGCAGAAAGTCACTGTGTGGATGGAAAGGAGCCACATAGGCCACACTAGGCAAGATAGGCATGTGTGTGTGTGTGTGTGTGTGTGTGTGTGTGTGTGTGAAAGTTTTATATGTTTGAAAGCTCCAGGATCACTCTGGAAAAGAGCAGCAGTCACCCCCTCTGATCTTAAGTGTGTCCTCCTCTGCCTAGTTCATCTCTGGTGTTGGACTGGCAGCCCTCCAGCAGTCTCTCTCTCTCTCTTTCTGTTGCAGTGTGTATTTATAGCATACTTTATCCTGCACTAGAATGACAGCAGCACTGTTTGGAGCAGGGGCTGATTGCTTCTGGTGTACCTGTAGAGCTCTTGTCATCTTCCCTCACCATTGCTCTTTTTTCTTGTACTTTCTTCCTCTGTTTTCCCACTGTCAATCTAACCTTCCGGCTGCAGTTCTCCAGGGATATCACAGCTCTGGTAAGAAAGAGCTAAACCTGTCACCTGCTCCCTCTCTTCTGTTATGTAATTTTGCCCTGTTGTGGTTTCTTTGCCTTTGCATGAAAGTGCATGTGTATTCCATCTCCCTTTATACCTTTAATGTCTATTAAAATACAGTCTTTACCTATATTAATAACTACAGGCTTGTGTACAGTATTTGCTTATGCAATCACAAAACACATTTTGCCCCTAATTTATTCCTTTGCTGTGAGGTTACACCTTTATATGTATTTGTCGCCTTCTGAGTCATCTTTATTTTCATAGAAGGGGTGGAGTAGACGGATAGAGAAAGAGAGAGAGGGAGGGACATGTCTACTAGTGTAACTCGACACCTTAGGTGTAGAGTCAAAAGTCCAGCTATCACGTCTACACTCGCATTAACGCCGGAGCTCTGTGCTGTGCACATCGGGACATAAATAACTTCATATATTAACCTGGATTAAGAGAGTTCATTGTAAATGGGAGTGATTTCCTGAGCAGAATATAGTAGTCAGACTTTAAGGATATTACTTGGCTGTTGACTTCGTAAGATGATAACAGAGCAGCCACTAGCGTCTGTGAAAGTCTACCCTCCTCTCGCTTTTTCCTCTTGTCTGCGCACTGCTCTCTCTCCTCAGCTAAAGGTAGGTAAGCCTCTGATACCTAATCTCTCCATGAGGTTAAAGGCATTTGAGTCTGGCTACTTGACCTTTTCCCCTGTCATTTTTCCTGGGATGCATTTGAACTTGAAATGGGTGGTCAACCTGTCCCCTGTATTTTATTATTAAAGTAGTAAAGAAGTAAGATTTCTGATGTTTGAAAACAGCATTAACCATGTTGGCAATTAATATATTTGGTATTCCAGTGTTTGTTTAGTGCAATTAGTGTCATTCATTCATTTAATAGAATCTCCCTTCTTTTCAGGCCTATTCTCAAGATGCATACCTCAAAGGAAACGAGGCATATAGTGGAAATGCCCAGAACATCCCTGAGCCACCCCCAATATGTTACCCATGGATAGAGCCCAATGCCTTGGCCATGGCACAGGTGTCAGAGCCTTCACGCTCTGCTGAGACTTCATGCGGAACCAGACAAGGAGTAAATCGATGCTATAAGCCTGACATAGGTTGCCGCATTGATATCCCTGTATCTCCCCTTACCGCATCCCAAACTCCGCTGATCCCCAACACCCAAACTGTTGTGCGTGTATTTAACGAGAATGTTAGGACAATGGTAGCATCACCCGAATCCACAGACCGAAATACACATGTGGCCTGGGCTGGTCCCAGCCACAGGAAGGAGGACAACCAGTATGGGGATTCAACAGACCCAAGCTTTAACAGGTCCAGTGACCATGTCACTTTATCTCCAACCGGGGCAGCACAATCACAACACAAACCCAAAGGAACTGTGGAGTCCACTGGTTTTGCTGACTCTACCCCCAGAACTCCACAGACTTGCATAGACACAAAGCTTATATCTTCCCACAGACATACCCTAACCACAACAGCAGAAACCTTCCCATCAGCCACCTCTCCCACCCCTTATACACCCTCCCCTCCACCTGCCACCCCCTCCCCCTGCTCTCCCCACCAGAACATTGACTGGAGGAACTACACCACCTACAAGGAATACATTGACAACAAACGGATTTACATGTACGGCTCCCGGACTATACAGGAGCGCCTGGACAGTTTGCGAGCTGCATCCCCATCCAGTACAGGTGAATACAGCAAGCAGAAGAGTGCATCAACAACAGCTACGCCCTCACGGGGCTTTTCTGGATCACAGCTGAGACGGAGGAGCGCCTCACATGATCGGAGTTATCAGGTATCCAGTGTGCTGCCACTGCGTAGCGTCTCTCAGGAGAGGCTTGGTGGTGCTGATCGGGCTTCTCTAACAGGGAATTGGCCTCGTAGTGCTTCCCAGGATGCTCTCCCATCAGCCTCCATAGGTATCCCGAAACCCAGAGCATATTCTTGCGGCTACCTAAGCAGACATAATGAGAATGCAACATCCACGTTGAACAGGCAAGCGTGCTGCAGAACTGAGACAGATGAGTGGCTGCTCGTGCACAGAGGGGACGAGGCAAGAGCAAGCAGGCAGTCTTCTTCCTTACGCATGGCGCCTCACAGAACACAGGGTGTATTTAACACAGACAGACGAGGGGGTAGTTACCCAGGGTTGCCCATCACCCCTCACTTTAGTAGAGGTACAGATTCTTTGCTCGCTTCCAGAGCTGAGAGCCTGGATAATACCTCTGCAACTTCCACAAACAGACCCTCACTGTTACCTGCGAAAAAATATGTCTCAGACCCTTCCACTGCTGCTGCTTCTTATATAGCTTCTGCCCTGGCGTCAATACAAGGCCACATCAGTGGTAGCTCCAGCACAAGCTCTGTCAAAGACCAAAGAACACCTCTCACTGCCAACCACATGCCCCACAATGCAAAGCAGTTACAGCCCAGGGGGCGGGCTGACAGCCTTCAGGATCCCGTCAGAGAAGTAGCCCGTGGAGGTCGCTCTTCTTCTTGTTCTGCCGCCTCTAAACCCCATCGAACAAAGCAGGGTGGATCCAAACCCAGATTCACCAGTAACGGAACAGTTCCTCAGCAACCTAGGTACACAGAACCACAACCCCAAGCCAATGAAAAGACGGTGGAGGGTATCGAGGGCCCAGATGCCACTGTAGTTGTGGTTCGGAGGGAGAAGTCTGGATCTCAACCTATCCGCCATCCTTCCTACATTCTGGCAGTGAACGAGACGGAGAGAGGGGCTGAACCACCTGCAGAATCCAACACATGCTGGCTGACCAACGATACCCGTGGAGAAATGCACATGAGGAAGCAAGGAGACCAGTGTAAAACCTCCTTCTCAAGCAACCTTGATGACTCACTGGACTCCATTCCCTTCATTGGTGAGAGCTTTTTCTGTTTTTCTGATGCTGTTGCTATAGTAACCATTCAGTCTACCTCAAAGGCAGATGAGTTTTGATAAGGTTAACAGGTTGTTCAAAAATGTAAAATATATGTCCTGTAGCTCAAGTGGCACTTGCCAAAATGCGTAAACGGATAAAATGTACACAATGAATGCAATGTAAGTAGTCTCTTTGGATACAAGCATTCCAGACTTTGACATATTCAAAGTGGATTTGCATATGCAAACTGCATCTCTTTTGGCTTTTTGCTTGCTTCGTGTAGCTTATGTGTTTACTAAAGCAGTTGTCAGAATGTGTTCTGGCTGGATCTCTGTTTATCAACATAAGCAGCTGAGGGGACACAAGGAAAATGACTTTGTCTCAATAATCATGTTTTATATTGTTTTATGTTTTATATTATTCATAGTAAACTAAACATCTGAACGTTATCCTCCTACAAGGAAGTTATTGTCAGCTTCACACTAGGACATGAATTGATGAATTTGCTTTTTATTGCTCAGATAACTCATATAGGCTAAAAGGCCACACTGTTTCTCCATCCTTAATGGCCCAGGTTTTGCATAGAGAGCTTTAGAGCAAATTATGTATAGCAGTGAGTTTTTATGATGATAATATTAATAACAGCAGGATGAACAGCTCAAATAATCACACATTTTTTCTGTAATTAATTTAAAAAATGTGACTAAACGCATATTAATATATTTGTGTTGTCATATTTTCACACTGAACTTCCAAATTAATATAGAAACAACGTAAAGATGGTATATTTTCAATATGTATTTAATGGCATCTTTTTACTAGCCTATTATTAATGGAGTATCATTGATAAAAATAATGTTACTGTTGTCTCTATTAAATCCATTTTTTCCTTTAATTTTAGCCATTAATTATAGCCGTTTAATATTACAGTATAATTGAAATGTTATGATGTTATTTTTAACTTTTAATAGGCTTTAAAAAATATAACTTTTTATAAGTGAACTTAAAACAATCTTCACATAAACTATAAATTGTATGCGTAAGCTATATTGATTATTCTTTATTCAAGCTACAAAATTTAATCAGCAAGCAGAGCAGTCAAGTGATTTCTCTTTTTCTTTAGTTCTTTGATTTACATCAATCACAGACTGCAGCAGGTTTCACTTTAAAAGCAGCGCTGTTTCTTTAATAAAACCTGATGCACATGACGCGGATGTGACACATATCCAATTTTCTCCCAACTCTTTACGGTCATTTAGGATTTTATAACTGATTTAAGACTGTGTTTACGAGGTAACTCACCAAAACCACGTATTTTTACATCATCGTGTGTGGTTTTGTCTATTGAAGCGCTGGCACGCTTGTCTGAAGCGGCTCAGCTTATGAGTACAGCCAAACACGCAGATTTTCAAACTATACTTCTTGCTTTGATAAAAATCTTCATCCAGTGTCGCCACTATTTCTCGCCAGAAGTTATGACCTATAACACTGTCTTTAAACTTGTTTAAACTAACGTTAGCATTGTGGATATCTCATAACTCCCTCACATAAGCGCTTGTCAAAACTGCCATCTATTGATGTTGCGGTCTCCGGTAGATTGTTTTTATTGCGTCTCTCCCTTTTCTTTTTGGCTGGCCCGGGCCAGTGTTGCCACCTTGTGGACAAACTAATTAGTGCAAGAACAATTCAAGGCGAACGTGCAACTTGCGTACTCTTCCTCGGGCCGGATGAAGATGATTGGCGGGCCGGATTGGGCCCGCGGGCCGCCAATTGAATAGCCCTGCTCTAGACAATACAGACATACATAGAGATTTCCCAGATATGTCCTACACATAGACATTTCAATGTTCAATTGGCCATCACAAATGGTTGCACTTCTTAAGAAAGCTTTGATATGCATACAACTAGACAGTGTTGCAGCTCAAGAGTGTTCATAGATCACATGGGTTCATGAAGTCCCTGGGAGCATCTCCAAACTGTAATGTACACCAGTACAGTGATAGGACATGACATCATAGTCCCCAGGGGCACAGATAATGTGACATACTGACACATTCCACCCAAGGCAGCGGGACTGAGGAAGCCACTTGCACTGCCATTCCCTGACACCAGTTCATCCACAGCTCAGAAACCTCAAACAAACAAGAGGGCAGTAAAGTGATAGGACAAAGTAATGGAACGTGCCAGTGGAAACTAGCTCAAAGATTGCTCCTTTTTAGGATTAGTTCCTGAAATGCCAGTCTCTTTGAAAGCGATAATCTTTTTTGTGTTTGATTTGGTGGAATGTGTTTTGTTTTGAAGTTAATTTGATATACTTTGTTTTGGGTTTGGTTTTATAGACTGTTTTATTTGATAGGCTGTTACTTTTGTTATGATATGGTTTATATTTAACTTGGAAGAACTGTGTTGGGTTTGGTTTGGTAGACTATTTAATAGACCATGTTTTATGTTTGATAGGTTTTTGTTAGTTTTTTGTTATACAGAACCAGTCGACAGTGCTGTGTTTTACATATCTGGGCTTTCAAACCGATGAACTCAAGAAAGGATTAACATGCATGAAGTTTAAAGTCAAGTTATATAATTATAAACATTATGCCAATGCACACAACATTCACAGACTTGTGGTTTTCCGAAATGGCAATTTTCTCAGTTGGTATTTTTGCATCATAAGGTTTATTAGTGTATTATACAGAGACTGCAGGGAGAGCAATCACTAGGACTTTCCACTAAAACCATAGAGAAGGAAATCCTGTGGTTAAAAATTGAATATTTTACCCAGTGATGCAATCTGTCTGCCCAACTGTTTGTGTGTTGTCTGTGTATGAAAAGGTGTGGGAGGCTTATCAGTTTAATGATTGCTCATTCTTCTTAGCTGTATGAGTAAGCATGTTTCCTCCAGACTGTCTGATTCTGCTGTCTCTATTGGACTACATTAATCCATGTTATATACTACTAAGATAAATAATCTTATGAGTGTCTTATTTCTGTTGTCATCAGACGAGCCGTCAAGCTTCAGTAACGAGCATGACACCACACACATTCCTGCTTCTGCTGTGATTTCCAGCACACCTATCATCACCACCATCCCACCCAGTCCAACTTCCCCTTCTCCCGTAATACGCCGACAGCTGTCCCATGACCAGGGTGAGGAACATCTCTGCCAACACAAACAATATCTCAGTAGCATCAAAAATATGCTTTTGTTTTTAACCATGAGTTCTCCCATATCTCCAACCTAGATTCCTTACGACTCCTCACGATTTTGGAATCAGATTCTGGAGCTAAAACGGAGCGTTCCAGGTCCTTCGATGAGGGCTTGGATAACTACAGAGAAGAGATTGGGTAAGTTTACGATCAGGACATGAAGTCATAAGCTACCACAAGGTTGAAGAATCAGTCCTCTTCTATTGCTGTCTCTCGCATTATATGATCTTATATGAGTTTACTGTGTCTGAACAGGCGGTCGATTAAACACACCCATGGATTCAAGGGACTTAGAAAGGTGAGTGAGACTGCTGTAATAAAGATAGCACATGACAAATTATTATTAGTTCACACCTTAGATAAAGGTCTGTCTTGTTGGCATCTGATCTCCAGCTAACATTAAGTCTGAAAATGTAATGATAATTTTGTGCCAATTCTTATTAAGATATGTTAATCATGCACCCTGACCTGTATGCAAATTCACAATATATATATATATATATATATATATATATATATATACAGTATATATTTCTTTTTTGGCCAATGAATAGCACCTAAAATGATTGTAGTGAGATGGAAAGAGACTTTGTAACCAAGCACTTGTATTCTTTTCTTAACCTTTAGAATTGCTTTTGAATAAATGTTGTAATCTGACTTCTCGTCCAATTTGATTACTGAATATTAAACTCAGTGGTCTTCCAGTTACCAAACTGATAAAGTATCTCATAGGGTTTTCAATGGCATTTGTCTAAAAGGATGAATCCTGGTTAATCCATGTTTGGTGTGTTTCAGGCTGTCGACAGATCCTCTGAGGACTCTGGCTCTAGGAGGGACTCTACTTCAGATGTCTTCACTGATGCCACAAAAGAGGGTCCACTTCATTTCCGGCAGCTCAACACAGATAAGGGAAAGGTACAACACCACTAAACACCATAATTCACAAGATTTCTCTTGTTCCTGGTCCCAATACTATGAGTTTAGTAGTAAATGAGCTAAAGTATTTTCAGAGCATGCTGGTCTGTAATGCTGTAGGAGTCCTTGTCATATTGTAAACATGTTGCAACGAGTCTTTGCACCTCTGAATGAATGAGAATGGCTGGCAGGCTTTCAGAAACATTTAATGTTGGCAAAGTTAGTGCCAGAAATCTTGTCTTGTAAGATCTTGTCATATTTTACACCATTCAGGGGTTACATTTAAACAATAAGTCTGTAGATGATAGTGATTTTACCATGGTTAAGGGTGTAAAATCATAGAAGCTGTTATAAATTATTAATTTGATCAACTTGTGTATTCTGTATTTGCTATTTGCTATTTTAACTCATAATTCTGTTGTCTTTTCTACAGCGTGTTGGCAGTAGCATGCGGTCATGGAAGCAGATCTACGCTGTGCTTCGTGGCCACTGCCTCTATCTGTACAAGGACAAGAGGGATGGACAAACCAATGCCAACTCCCAGATCGAAGAAGAGCCTCTGCCAATCAGCATCAAAGCCTGTCTGATTGACATCTCCTACAGCGACACAAAGCGGAAGAACGTACTTCGGCTGACAACATCAGACTGTGAATACCTGTTCCAGGCGGAAGATCGTGAGGAAATGCTGTCCTGGATCCGAGTCATTCAAGAGAACAGCAACTTGGATGAAGAGGTGAATGATCCGTAATCATAAACACTATTTTTTTTCAAAATTCAATTTCAGTGCTTACATACAAATAAAGGAGCATTACCTGCCATTAAAGGGTTAGTTCACCCAAAAATAAAAATTCTGTCATTAATTACTCACCCTCATGTCGTTCCAAACCTGTATTACCTCCATTCACCTTCGGAACATTCCGAGAGCTCTCTGACCTGGAGATGAAGTGGTGAATAAAGTTGTTATTTTTGTTTTCTTTGCACACAAAAAGTATTCTCGTAGCTTTGTAAAGTTACAATTGAACCACTGATGTCACATGGATTATTTTAACGATCTCCTTGCTGTGTTTCTGAGCCTTGATCGTGTAAGGATCTTTGCTGTCTGTGGGAGGGTCAGAGAGTTCTCAGAATGCATCAAAAATATCTTAATTTGTGTTTTCCTTATGGGTTTGGAATGACTTGAGGGTGAGTAATTAATGACAGAATTTTATTTTTTAGGTGAACTATCCCTTTAAGGTGGCGATTCATACTTCAGTGTCCCAGTTACGTACATCCTCACTATCCGAATTATGTTAAGACTGACTTGGATGCTTGGAAGTTTTTGTTTTTTTTGCTGAATCCATATTTGTTGAGAGTTTTGTTGGAGCCAATCCCTAGTGGTTAGCACTCATGCTCCTACACGTTAAGCTGTGGTGCTAATGCAGGTTATACACTTTTGCATCCAAATCTCTTCCCATTAACCCCTATACTCTCCATCAAGTCACCTGCATGTCTTCTCTACAAGCCTTCTCTATTCTCGCACACCGGACGAGAGATGTCATGCTTTGGCTGGTACAACTCACAGATATCGCTCTCCAGAAACGTCTGTACTTGTGTGCTAAAGTCCAAGTTGGCAGGCCTAAACAGTGAATCTAATCACTATGTAATTTCATTTCAAGAATTAAGTTTTTTTTTCTTCTTCTTCTTGTCCAGTAAAATTATATCTTTCTTATGCACAAAAGAAAAAAAACTCATGTACTGTACATCATAATCCATACACATGCTTTGCAAGAAAGAATTGGATGATAAAAGAATGAACAAAGTGGCATTGATGAATTTGAAGTTTGGGCAATCTATATTATGATATTTCTGCATAGACTTTATTCAAGTAATGGTGCCAGAGTGTAGAAATTTCAAAGTTGGCAAAAAGCTAGAAACAAAATTAAAACTAAATAATGTTATAAATTAATGGAAAATGTTAAACTCACTTCAGACTCTTTGACAACCAGCTGTTTTTCACTTAAGACAACCGAGTGTATCCTCATCGATGCTTTTTGAGTATTGTACACTCTCACTTAGAACAAAACAGAGCATTATCTAAATCCTTAATTACCTTTGAATGCTAAGGCATGTGTCCTAGCATCAGACTTTTCAGACTTTATAAAAATTCAGTGTGACTTTTTTTTTTAAAGCTGCTTTGAAACAGTGTGAATTGTGAAAAGTGCTATACAAATAAATTTGACTTAACTTTGGCTCAGCCGGTACCATGGGTTTGTCTGACCAATGGCAGATGGGAAACATGTTTTTAAAAATTAAATAATCGTCATTTTTGCAGTTTCGTTTAGTGACGTGAGTAGTGCAGAAACCACACTTCATCTTTGAATTATGGGGTAAGTCTATCCAGGTCTAGTGCCTGATATAGATATGGTGGATGTTTTGGACTTCCTCATGAATCATGGAAAAGACCCTATTTAAAGAACTTTCTTACAATAGCTGAACATAACCTAGGGCTTTTTTTGAAAATAAATAGTAACACTTCAGGAAAACCATTGCATCTTCTTTATAGCACATCGTCTTCTGTCTTCTTACAGCACTGGGTTATCCACAAGCCCTCTGGTGTGTTTGGGGATTCCACTCTTATATTTCATCCACTCGTCTGACACCAGCTTTTGTCTTCCTTTTCTCTATTTCCTTCTTCTTATTGTAGAATGCAACTGTAACTAGCACAGACCTCATCAACCGGAAAATAAAGGAGTACAACACTCTAATGAGGTAAGAAGGAAACACGGAAGGGTTCCCATCAAATTTTGTAGTCTTCTTCCTCTTCTACATCTTGACCTGGTTTTTGTGTGTTGCAGTCCACCCAGCAGTAAGACAGAACCCTCCCCCAGAGCGTCCCGTCAGTCCCTGAGCATCAGGCAGACGTTACTGGGCGGTAAAGGGGAGAATAAAGCCACAAGCCCTCACTCACCAAACAAGGACCACGACAGGAAAGCCATGCACAAAGGTAACAGCATCAAGGGCACTTAATCGTTGTGCTGTATTCAGTTCTTTTGAGTATCAATAAAAATGTAAATGAGTGCATGTGTATGTTAAGTATTTTTGTGCTTAGAGTATTTTGCTTAGCAACATGTTAACATCAAACTCTACTGTAATCAACTGTGAGTCAGAAGTCATTTCATTAGTGCTGTTGATTGCAAATCAGTCATTTATGAGTTTCCGTTTGGGTAGGGTGCTGCCTTAGAAGGTATATAGCTCACTAAGTTTGAGACTAGTGTCTCTATGACAAATTCTTATTATGGTTGTCTGTGAATAGATGAAACCAGTCCACCAAAAGATAAGGGCACATGGAGGAAGGGCATCCCTGGACTGATGAGGAAGCCATTTGAGAAGAAATCGTCTCATGGAATCACATTTGGAGTAAGACTAGATGACTGCCCTCCAGCTCAGACCAACAGAGTAAGACCACAAAGAACACCCTTTCTCTTTCTCTCACTATTGCACTTGGCATTGTTGATTTCACAATCCCTTGTGAAAAAGAAGTACACTTTAGAGTGTGTTTAAAAAGAGGACTTTTTACTTCAATAATATAATTTAAAATAATATTCTTAAGTGCTAACTGAATATAATGATTTTTGGCACTGTAATAGCATGTTAATTGTAATTAAATTAATATACATTATAGTTTAACTTTAAAAATAAATAAATTGATCTTAACTTTAGATTTTTTTATTTTGTTTTGCCATTTACTGTAAGTACGACTTCAGTACATCATTATATGTAATTGGTTACACTTTATAACTACATATACTTACTATAAGGTTAGGGTTTGGCTTAGGGTTACTTGCATGTAATTATGCATAATTTATTGTTATTCTAATAGTAAGTACATGTAACGTGTAACAAGGACACCTTAAAATAAAGTGTTACCATGTAATTTTATAATTTTGTTATCTTTGAAATATGGTTAAAGTGTACTGCTGATTATACTGAATATACTATAAAATATATTAATTTTAAATGCAATATTGAATAACACACTACTGTTAAAATTATAATCAGCTACTTTACTTGTGCTTTAGTATGTTAGTCAACACATCACAATAGGTGTAATTATTAACAGATTATTTAAAAAATAAAAAATGTACTTTAAAGTAAAACTTTGAATTTTACATCTTTCCACAGTGCACTTTTTAAAAGTGTAGTTAAGTGAGTTAAGAAAGACAGTCATGAAAGTGTACTGTCATTAAGCACACTTAAGTGACCTAATTTCATTAATATATTATTTGCAAGTATATTTAAAAAAAATGTTTAAGTATGTTTAAGGTGTACATTCAGTCCAATTAAGCACACTTTTTCACAAGGGAGTGAGCTCTACAGTAGAGATATTTTTAGCTGTGGGTGTTTAATAATGTTTAAAGAGTAATTGTTTAGTTTGTGGGATGAATGTAATTGTATTGGAACCTGCTACGTTTTTCATACTGCTGATTTTGGAGTCATATGTGTCTATGTAAGCAACACACATTCATATGGTGTGCAGTCTTAGAGGTTTAGATTGGCTTGCAGGCATGTGACTGTTCTTTGTGTGTTTTAGTTTGTTCCTCTGATAGTTGAAGTGTGCTGTAAACTGGTGGAAGAACGAGGACTGGAATACACTGGCATTTACAGAGTACCAGGAAATAATGCCTCCATCTCCATCATGCAGGAAGAGCTCAATAACAAGGGCATGAGTGACATCGATATTCAGGATGATGTGAGTTTATAGTTCAGGTGTCCGTAACATTTTCTTTGCTTCTTCCTTTTTCTTCCTTTTTTAATACATTATCTATTCCCCACAGAAATGGAAGGACTTGAATGTGATCAGCAGTTTACTCAAATCCTTTTTCAGAAAACTTCCTGAACCTCTCTTCACTAACGGTAAAAGTCCTTGTTGGAATTCCCTTGCTTGGGGCTCTTTATGACTCATATTTTATTTATATATCTTGGACTTGCTCAACATTAATTGTGAAGTTTGCCATCTAGTGGCTGTGAGTGATAAAGATGTGCAATTTCAACATATGACAGTTGATGTAATTTTCCTTCATGATGTGCCCTCTGTAGAGAGATATGCAGACTTTATTGATGCCAACAGAATAGAGGATCCTGTAGAGAGACTCAAAGTGCTCAAAAGACTGGTATGAAGCTATTTACCTAAGTACCATTTGGTTATAGTGCTAATAATTTCACTGTTTGTTATGGCAACGCTAAATAAACTTCTATTTTTCAGCTTCACGAGTTGCCTGATCACCATTATGAAACACTGAAGTTCCTCTCGGCACATCTCAAAACTGTGGGTGAAAACTCGGAAAAGAACAAGGTAAAACATTTCTGGTAGTCCACAGGGATGTACACACACGGAATGTGTGCTTCCATTCAAAAACAACAAGATGACGTGCAACAGAATGGAACAGAACACATAATACAGGGCTCTCGAGACATGTTTTCAAGCTTTTCCCAGATTTTCAGTGATCCAGATATTTATTTTAAAGCTCTGTTTTAAGGAAAACATGAAATGAAGTTTGCAGCTAATTTTAGTTGTTATTTTCTGAGTGAAATATGATATTCAAAAGTGGTGGGACTTGATTTTATGCATCAAAAATTGATTGCATGGCCATATGTAGTTGGAGGGGAGGGCTTGGTGATGTTAACCAAAAGGAAAGTACTGTGTAAGTTACTGTGTAATAATGTGCACTGATGACTTTTACAGAAGAACATGAATGAAGCATGTAAACAAAACAGCAATATGTGGTGCATTGGGCATAAACCCTGATGTTCAAAAGATATGTTCTGTGTACACTCACTTTATGATGAGAAATGTCTCATCTTTCTCATTTGTCATTGTGTCAGATGGAGCCACGGAATCTGGCTATTGTGTTTGGCCCAACACTAGTGAGAACATCTGAAGACAATATGACTCACATGGTGACACACATGCCAGACCACTACAAGATTGTAGAAACGCTCATTCAGCATGTGAGTTCTTTAACTTTCTCATGTAAAATGAAAACACCTCTCTCAGATGTGTCAGGTATTTGAGCATTGGTGAAATAATTCTGAATGCAGTCTGGTGCTCTCTTGCAGTACGACTGGTTCTTCACTGAGGAGGATGACAAGGAACCTACGGTGTGTATTAGTACAGCTGCTTTCTTCATTCTTTTTTATTATTTACTTTGTAGGTGTGTTTGCTAAGGTAGTCATCAGGGTATTGAACACGCCCCTAACCCTATTTAACCCTTAAACTACTTGAGTGTATCTTATCCATAACTGTGGATGTGCTCTTTTGAGTAAGTAACCAGCTAGCAGCCACCCAGAACTCCTGCATTAAAAATCACTGAAAACACCTGTAGTATCATGGAGGCAAAATTTTGTATGAGCAAGAACCATTAAAATCTAGTTTCTTTTCATTACTTTGAATCACTGCAGCTTCATTGAATTGTTTTTCTGTATGTCTGCTCAGACTACGGTCCAGGAGGAGAGTGCTGTGGAGTCCCAGCCTGTGCCTAACATTGACCACCTGCTGACCAACATCGGCCGGACGGGCACCTCTCCAGGGGAAGTGTCAGGTAACATGTGCCCTTTGTTGGACCCTCTCTGACACGGGTTCAACTTTTATACCCTTCTGTAAAGTAGAATTATGTCTAAGAGCACACCTTGTGATGTGAGCTAAAACAAAAACTACAGTATAATATGTTTAAACATTTTATTCTAATATTGATAAAAAAAGGTTTTGCTTTTCTGAGAACAGAAGCAGCTTCTCCCAACTTTGATTTTTTTTCTGTGCTATGGCTTAATTACAAAAGCCTGTGTGAGTTTGTGAGGCAAGATGTTAGACATTTTTGCCTACAGAAGCTTGCTCTGTGCGACATTTAGTTATTTAGTTTGAATCTTTACTTTCCATCCTTTAGCTGATTTAATTTCAGTTATGTACATTTCTGCAACTGTATTTATTTCTGTTTTGCTCATTTCTCATGTTTGTGTGAATCTCACAAAACCTGTCAAAGACATGGCGGGGTCATATTTCACCCAAAAATACAACAAAAAAAAAAGTATTTTGCAAAAGAAAAAGGAAGGCTATTTTTAACATTAAGATTTTTTTTTATTATTATTATTTCCTCCCCACATTACTACAATGCAAAAAAGAATATCAATAAAGATGTTTGGTAACACTTTAGAACATATTCACTATTAATTAAGAGTTTTCCCGCAATAAACTCCTAATTTGCTGCTTATTAAAAAGTTAGTAAGGTGGTTGTTAAGTTTAGGTATGGGGTGGATTAATGGATCTAAAATATGGTCATGTGCTTTATAAGTACTAATTGTGTGAGAATTGGTTCTTAAAATAAAGTGTTATCAGATGTTTTATGAGAATCAACAATAAGAATGGGAGAGAATAATGAGATTATACAAAAAAAAGTGAAACATTTGGGCACATTACCATAATAAGAATTTTGACTGGAAAGATCCTTAAAGGGATAGTTCACCCAAAAATGAAAATTCTGTCATTAATTACTCACCCTCATGTAATTCTAAACCCGAAATACCTTCATTCATCTTCAACGTTTTTTGCGTTGTTTACGCTTTGATCTGAACGAAAACAACGTATCCGTGTGACGCAGCTGACACAGAACAGCATACGCTGTTTACGTTCAGTGGATACTCTCCAAAATGGTGCCAGGGTGGAGGAGACGAATTGTTGAATAAAGTCGTTATTTCTATTTTCTTTGTGTACAAAAAGTATTCTCGTAGCTTTGTAAATTGAACAAATGGATTATTTTACCGATCTCCTTGCTACGTTTCTGGACCTTGATCGTGTTAATTAAATTGCTGTCTATGGGAGGGTCAGAGAGCTCTCAGAATGCATCAAAAATATCTTAATTTGTGTTCCGAAGACGAACGGAGGTCTTGCGGGTTTGGAACAACATGAGGGTGAGTAATTAATGACAGAATTTTCATTTTTGGGTGAACTATCCCTTTAATTGTTATGAAAATAATATTATAATGCAAAAGAACTTAATGGTGTCTGGAATAGGCTTTATTTACCCTATGCAGATTACAATTTCAGATTTTTTCCTTTTGATTTTTGGGGTGAAATACAACCGTTTCTGTGAGATTCACCCATTAAATGTGTCTCTATCTCTACGCGTTCAAACTCCACTGGGTCGTCTCTGTAATTCTGCCAACTGCTGCACTAACACGTCATGTTCTTTCTCTAAGAGAGAGCAAACAAACAGCTAAAGCCAAACCCCAGAACACGCTTGCCAATCTCTGATCCCTCTGTCCCTAGTGCCTCTCTGTCGCGTGTCCTAAAGGCTTTCCCAGCATTCACACATACTGATCTTGACACAGGACAAGTGGGCGGAGTCTATCACACCTTGATGACACTGATGGACTCAATAGTGTCCGTGATGGGCAGCTGGAACTGTAGGAAGAGGGAGGACTGTTGCCCGCAGTGTAGCTGCCTAGTCTGCAGGCACCCTTGCATTTTATGACGTGGGCGACTGAGAAAAGAGAACAAAAAAGTGCAAAGGGAAAGCGCAGCAGAAGTGTGGGGTTCTGTGGGGTGTGGTTTGTGAGTTTACCTGGCGTAGAGCAGTGCTGCTGTCTCAAAGGCTCTTCGCCATCTCTCGCCCCTCTCTCTCTCTCTCTGAACGCTGGCCAAATGGAGAGACAGCATGGTAATGCTACTCGGCTCTGAATATCACTCGGTCATACCATTTGTCACCACCAAGGGGTGTGGAGGGGGGCTCGGCTCGACACGGAAGAAATAGGCCTCCAAAATTTGTAGTCTTTGTCATGGAAAATGAAATGAGACCAAAGACAGCAGTGAATCGGTTCTTTAACTTTTCCTTGCTGGCATTCTGTCTTCCCATTGTGTCATATTTTCTGCGTAGCTAGCCCCTCTCTGACCCCTGTCACTTCTGACCTTGGTTCATGCCTTGAGTGTCTCGTCTTCATTGTGGTCACGTCAGCACACATCAGACCAGCCTCAGCACTGTCATTAAACATCCATTTCTGAATCACACACATTGTACTTGAGCTCAGACTGGAAAGGGTTGTAGAATTAATTAATTAGAAAAAACTAAATTCACTTGAAGGAACAAGCAGGCTCAAAACCAGTTGAGCCTTGTGAACACTTTAATGCAGTCTTCAGAAGTGTTTAAATGTATGGGAAACTTGTATTTTAGTTGAAGCCCTTATATTAATTCTACTTCACAAAAATATGTTATTTGAGTTGTTTAGTTGTCTACATGGTCGTATTATTAGTGGGGCTGCTGTTTTACACAGATTAACTTTTGGTTACGTGTATAGCCACAATACTTTAGTGTGTACAATATTTTGCTGATTACTTAAAATTATACTTATATTCTACTTAAAATGCAAAGATAATTAAATTTCTCTCCAGTTTCTTCTTATAATTATAGATTCTACATATCTGCTTCTAAAGATCTTAGTATGTCAGAATCAGATGGTTATAGATTTTCCATAGGTCATTATAACACAAATGTCACTCAATGACGTCACATCACTGCCTGCAAGACCTGCATCGTTTTGTGTGTCCTCTGTGGTCCATGCATCCTATTAGTTGGAGTTATCCCTTCATAAAAAAGTTAAAGTCCAGCTGATCTCTTTTGCAACCACAAAAATTTATTTTGTACCAGATTCATGTTACCATATTGTCTGTGTTTGCTGGATGGTCTTACACGTGAACGATTGCTTCCTACTTGTGAATATGTATCTGAACGTTACAGTAAAACAGCGCTCACTCATTCGTTTGCATGCATGCATGCCTGCTTTTGAACTATATTCCTCGACGTTCCTCTCTCTCGTTGTTTGCCATGCTCTCGTCGTCATGCACACCCTTTCTTCATGCATATGTTTCTCTGTTTATCACCTTCTCTCTGTATATCAGTTTGTTTGAGATCAGTAGAAAGACATGTGCAAGTCACTAACCATGTATCATTTTTCTTTACTCCACAGATTCACCAACCAGTGACTCTGCTAAATCTAAGGTGAGTTTGACTTTTGGAACGAGGCCACTTCTCTGATAGGGCAGGTATAGTGGGTGAGTGTAGTTCTTGCACCAGGCTGACATGCTCCACCACTCCCAAAGCAGCACCTGGGAGCCAGTTGCCATCTTGAAGAGACTGGACAGATGGATCAGAGGCCATCATGTCATGCTTTGAACTGCATTCAGTGTAACAGGGAAATGAGATGTTGCTAGAAGGTGCACTAAGCATTTCTGCCTAGGGGTGGGAATCGAGAACCATTTTTTAGAAACTACTGCGACTGAAATATCTTCATGCTGTTTGACTTTTTCAACAGTTCTTGAATGTTTAACATATAACTTGGTTCTAATGTTTTAGTGAATCGGCCTCTCAAACTCAGTCTAAAACAGCACATTCACTGTCAGTTACTGAATTAATGTCTGACTGGCATTCACTGAATTAAGACATCACATTGTCAACCAAGAACCATTACTATGTTAGGTTGGTGGACATGAAGATAAATGTTGGGAATACAGTTGATCTCTTGTAGTTAGACTCTTCCTCTAACTCCCAAAGTACTAGACAAATCATTAAATGGATTAAGATTCCCATCCCTTTTTCTGTCATCTGGCTCCAGCTTTGTTTTCAAATGCAACCCATGCAGCTTTTTCCATGTGGCAGTGCTGTTGGTGTTGCGGGTGCTTCTTGTGCTATGTGGCTGTTCTGAAAAAGAGGCCTCATTTGGAGCTCTGTGACTGTCTCTAATGTTTCTTTCTATGTTCAGTCCTTCAACCTCTGATTTGTGCTGCTATCAGAGAAGCAGGTGGAGTACTCTGGGTTAGCCACCTGCAAGGGCAGCGGTTGGGCTTTTAATTCCATGTTTCCTTGCTAGGCATTTGTGCTTTATGGCTCCTTGGTTTACAAAGTTGTTTTATTTTCCCTTGTGACTGAGTCTGCACTCTTGCTTTCTCTTTCTGTCCAGGGCTCCTGGGGATCAGGGAAGGACCACTGCAGCCGCGAGTTCCTTCAGCCACGAGTCTCCTCCATTTTTGCTGTGGCCAACCGCAAACGAAAGAAGCACAAGGAGAAGCTGCAACCCAGCAGCTCTGATGACGACCTTGATACCTTGTTCACCAAGAAAGAGAACCTAACTCAAAAGCAGAACCGCCAAAGCCAGGAGGAGGTGGCAGGCAGGTCCAGCCCATGCGGAAAATCACTTGTTGGAGAGAAGAAGAACAGCATAAGTGCAGAGTCAACCCCGAAGAACAAGAAGGAGCACAGAAACTCTTTCTTTATGAAAGACAAACCCTCTTCAGCTCTCTCCCCCTCACCCAAGCTCTCATGTTCACCTGGTTTCAACCATCGCACCACCAGATCCACCCTCTCAGATCCTTCCTCACAGTTAGATGAGACCACCTCAGACTTGGGGACCATGAGTTCTGGAGCCTCCATACCCAGAGCCAGACCTCGGAAATGGGGCACAACATCACTGGCCCCTGAGCAATTACCCGCTCCTTGGGGGGCTTCACTAACTGCCGAGGTGAGCTCTATTACGTCGGACTACTCAACCACTTCCTCTACCACCTTTCTGACAGGAGTGGAATCCATCACATTAAGTCCAGAGGTGCAGTCTGTGGCAGAAAGCCGGGGAGGAGACGAGGCAGATGACGAGCGCAGTGAGCTCATTAGTGAGGGACGGCCGATGGAAACCGACAGCGAGAGTGACTTCCCAATGTTTAGCCCTGGCATCGCTGGACTAGACATACCATCCACAGAAGATGGCGGCAACAGCACACCCAAACTAGCTTGCCGCTTGCTGCCCTCCCATAAGCTCATAGAATGCGACTCTCTGACCAGGAGGCGATCCCTTCGACAAAAGACGGACAGCGATTCATCTGTGGAAGCAGGTGCTGGTGGTAGCAATCAAGGGGTCAGCAAGAATGAATCAAATCGACTGTCTCGAGTTCTGGAGGTGATGAAGAGAGGCCGTTCCACCGGCAGCCTTAGTGCCTCATTGCGTACTGAATCGGACCGTGTTGAGCCATCGTGGCATCTTAAAATCACAGAGAGACTCAAGTCCCGTCTACGTGCCTCTGCCGATGACATGTTCGGTGTTGGCACGCAAAAGACCCGCACTACGGAAACACGTGGAAAGAAAAAGGGCATCCGCCGACGGCATACTATGGGTGGCCAGCGGGATTTTGCTGAACTAGATGTCATTCATGATTGGAGGGAGCAGGGCGGGGTGGACCAAGGTGCCGAACTGTCTTCTGTGGAGCACCTCAAACCCAAGTGCGACTCTCAGGACGTGTCTATCCGGGAATGGATTCCTCGTGAGCGTCGTCGAACTGAGGGCTCCCAGGCCAGTCTAGAGTTGAAAGGTCAAGATGGGATTCGGATAGAGACAGAAATGGAAGAGGCCAAAGCAGGGAGCGCTGAGCGACTGACTCCCTCTGCTTCTCCATGTCCCCAGTCCAGCTCTGAACAAGTAAACGGAGGCGCGTCAAAGAGCAAATCCAGAAACAGTTTGAATTCTGGAGCTGATGCTCATCCACAAAAATTGTCAGGAGCCCAAGTGGTGCGCTCACGATTCTACCAATATCTTTAAAAGAAAAGAATAATTTGCATGTGTGTAAGAGTGTCATAATATGTGTGTAAAGGCCTGTTCAAACGAAGGTGAATGTTTGGTGTGAAAATTCTATGCATTTTTGTATTTCACAAACACTAACTGGTAATGCATCTGTTTAGACCAGGGCTGGGCAACTTCCTGTCCTGCCTGCCTGTAGCTTTTAAGTGATCTTGAAGAAAACTGGCCAACCAGTAAGATTTGTGCTTTTTGTGACATGCCTATAGCTGCTTCTCTTACATAAATGGCATGGTGGAACTCTCAAACATTATTTTGCTAAATGGCAGTGAATCCCAGGTGAAAAACAAGTGCACGTCCATAATGTACTTAAAGTGCTATACAGAGATAGTATGTTAAAAGTGGATTTTAGTTCATATTCATGGCGTTCCAAAATAGCACAGTTGAGTACACTTAGATGATCTTAAGTTTATCGTAAGAAGTACTAAAGAATCATTTTTAGTATATTAAGTACAAAATTAGTGTTCAAAAATAGAGCACTTTAAGTACATTGTGGAAGTGTACTTTTTTTCACCTGGGTTAGCATATGAATCTGCAACCAGCTCTATTGTCTCTGTACTTGGTTTTGTTAAATATGCAGCATAGCAAATACAAAAATCTGAATGGCTGTTTGAAAACTTGTAAATGCTATTTGATTTTCTTTCTCTGTGACAAGCGGGTGTCAGAAAATGTGCACAGCGCTTTGTGTATCGGGGTCATCAGAGTGACTAGGGTATTTCTGCTTTTCTATAAGCACCTGTCAGAGAGTGAATTTGTCTGCAGTTTGTATGTGAAAATCAGGATGCATTTTTGTGCCAAACATGCATGTTGGTGTGAACAGGCCTTAAATTGAATGAATGTCCTTAGAGCTAAGGTTACTCCACTTTTATTTTCCATCCCCATGTCCTTTTTTTAAAAACAAAGTATATATAAATATGAATATATATTATAAATATAAATTGTATATATCTATATGTATAGGCTTATAAAAAAGTAACTGGAGTAATTGTAACAAATTTGAGTTATCTGACTCATTGTTTTTGGATCAGTACTGGAGCTGTTTTCTTGAAAGCTAGTAATATATGCATGACGGTGAAGTGGCCTGATATTCAGAGGCTGTACAATACCAATGTTTACCGACTGCCTCAACAGCACAATTTTGACATGACTTTGACAGACATGCATTTTCAAAACTGTTACTGAAGGATACTAATATCAAAGGAAAAGAAAAGGCATCTCGTCCAAGGTTAGAAAAAAAAAAGAAAAAAAAAACTCCTGATGTTACTCATATGAAGAATGTAATATGCTTGCTGTTATATTGACTAACACATAAATTGCTTGTTGCAGTTTTCATTAGTGAAAAAAATGTAAATAGTGTCTGTACTTGAAGTATTTTTTGTTTTTTATTATTATTATTTTGAAGGTTAGCCTTGATATGGGCTGTTTTCTGAGCTGTGCGCTGTGGAAATCCCTTTTACGGTGCATCATAACAGCCAGACATAAATGTGGAAGAAGAATGAAATCTTGTTATATTTCTACTGGATTGTGAAAGTAAGTGCTAAAGTGAAAGCACCAGAGCCTGAACATCTGTAGCAGTGCAAGGCTTACTGGTATTGTCATGTTGAACCATTTTAATGCTAAATACAACCTAACAGCAAATAAGTCATAGAATTACAAGGAATTCTGTTTCCTTACAAAAAAAGTGCCTCAACTGGTTCTGGTGACAGGAAAGGTGCCATTTCTTAATTTTGTTGTTTGTTAATATGGAATATGTATTGTGAATGAATGACTGAATTTTATCAGAATAAAAAAATAAAATAAAAAATATTTTTTTTTTATACAAAACGATGCAAAAGCAGAGCCAGAGCTTCCACTGCTTCATCAGTCAATAGTCATAAGTCATCTCGTGCTTTGCCACTGGATTCATCTTTACCCTGGTATTTTATTGAGGCAATATCTTAAATGTGTATATATTTTTTTGTATGTTTCCTTTGTCAAAAAGTCACATATTTTGTCCGAGCTGACCAGTGTAGTAGCCAGCATGTGATTCCTCGGGAGAGTATGCATGACTTCATACTTATGTGTGTGGATTTCATCTTACCTCTGAATGCTCATATGTGTGACTCCCAACTGCAAAGAAAAGAAAAGAAAAAAAAAAACACTGGAAATAAATGGTCTTTGTCAGCTTCTTCTCATTGTCATTGGTAATCTATGTAATGTATAGACTCTAGGTCTAGCAGGCACTCAGTTATTATTTACCCCAACGGTATCTGTTTCAATTTCAACTTTTTAATTTTAGTTTTGCAAAGAGATTTACAAGTAGGTAAAATTAAACTAATTTCAGCATTTAGCCTCTAGATCAAAATATTTATGCCATCATAAGATAATTTAGATCAAGAGAAACAAATTTAGACCAGCTAGTCCAAACTTTTGATTGGTAGGGTAAATGCTTGTTTAATTTTTAATGTTGTTCACTTTCTGAACAGAAGAGGGCATTGTGCAATCATAAGTGCCTCAATACAAGGAAGTTGTTGCAGTATCACCGAGCAGAATTCAATTCAATTCAAGTTTATTTGTATAGCGCCTTTTACAATACAATCGTTGCAAAGCAGCTTTACAGGAAATTAAGTTTCTACAATATAATTATATATTGTAGAAACTTAATATTTAACATGGCAAAATTTGGTAATTCTGTATGTTGTCTGAGGGTTGGCATCGTCTGAGGGCTTGGCATCATCTCTTCTCAGGTGTTTGGTCATCTCAGATCATTTAAGGGTTGGATCCAGACTGAAGCTTGTGTAATTCCTAGTTACAGAAACAGAGAAACAAATAGAGACATAATTAGAATGGCCTATAGATATGGCCTTACAAATGGTTGTTGTTATTATTAGTATTATTAATATTATTTGGTGTTGTTGTTGTTTGGGTCATCCAATATAAGTGGAGATCTGACTGGGCTAAGTCCAAAAACACCTTGCAGGGTGGTTATTATAACACTGTGTAAACCCTAGGTACTAGTAAATGTTTATGTTGCCTGATGATTTTTTTTTAACAGCTTGAATCCCAGTTTAAGAAACTTTTGAAGCATGAAGGGTATACACTTGAATCTGATGAACTTCCTGGACCTGGTGGTGCCGGTAAAACTGTAACGCCGAAGTGCAACTCTATTTCCTTATCGACATTCAGGCACTTCTAACACATAATAAAATAGTTTGAGTGCATTTTTTCAGCTGCCTGGCCAACAGAAGTATTTTTCCGATTCATTTTCTGCACAGGCATTTCAAAACAATATTTAATAAAGAGCACTAAACCTTGAACCAAACAAACTGAAATAAATTTGAAACAAACCAAAACATCTGAAAAAGGCTGATGTTAAAGACATTGGTAACACTTTATTTTAAGGACCAATTCTCACTATTAACTAGCTGCTTATTCACATGCGTATTACTAGCATATTAACTGTTTATTAGTACTTATAAAGCACATATTAATGTTTTATTCTGCATGACCATATTTTAGATCCCTTATCACAAACCTAAATTTAACAACTACCTTACTAACTATTAATAAGCATCAAATTTGGAGTTTATTGAGGGAAAACACTTAATTAATAGTGAACATGTGTTCCCTATTCTAAAGTGTTACCATTTTGTTTTATTAGGAAAAAGATAGTTAACACCTTATTTTAAGAACCAATTCTCACTATTAAATAGCATGCATGTGGCTGTTTATTAGTACTTATAAAGCACATAATAATGTCTTATTCTGCATAACCATATTTTAAGATCCCTTAATCCATCCCATACCTAAATGTAACTACCTTATTACTATTAATAGGCAGCAAATTAGGAGATTATTGAGGCAAAAGTAATAGTTTGTTAATAGTGAGAATTAGACCTTAAAATTAAGTGTAACCAGTACTTTTAGCTACTGTTAAGGATTGTTTGATTTTGGTTTGGTTTATTTATATAGCACTACTAAAAGACCATGCGGGTTAACCACAGTGCCACATAAAAAAAATAAAAAATCACATATACCATACTATAGGCTGCCAGCACAATTTCAGCAGATTCTTAAACACTGACAGAGATGTAGCAGACCTGATATGTAAAGGCAGCTCATTCCACAGCCTTTTGGATGACGGTTTGTCCTAGGCACTTGAAGTTTATAATTTTCTGAACACAAGGCTCTGGGGATTATAAGGTATCAGGAGGTTTGTAAGATACAAAGATGCCTGATTATTTAAAGATTTGTATCCAAATATTAATATTTAAGATGAACAGGGAGCCAGTGAAGATTTGCTAGTATGGAATCATATTTCTTAACTCTTTTTAAAAGCAGATGCGGCAGACATGACACCATACAGCAAGTTACAACAATTAAGGCGTGATAAGACTAATGTGTGAATAACCACATTTTTATTTTATTTATTTTTTTTTATTTACTGTCAGGCAAATCTGACATCCTTAAACTTGGCTAAATTATTGGTTTTATTGTCTTTTAAATAGGCTTTCTTGTCAGAAAGGCTATAATTGCTATTGTCTTTAATGTCCACATCCTATTTTAATTTGCTTTTTAATTATCTAGCTAGCTTGTCACAATTGTGTTTGCCATTTGCATGGTAATAGTGACTTGTTACCATTATTTGCTCAATTTACTTTCAGGATTCTGGGTAGTCTAGTATTTCGCCAAACTTGACTTATTGAATATGAAGTTGACAGCACATTGATCATACTGGCATATCTAAAAGCATAAATGTTATCATAATTTACCAACCTTGTAGTAAATGGTAAAGTGGGTTGTTCAGGCAAAATACTGAATGCTGAAAATACTGTTTCTTTAAAATATAATATGTGCAGTTTACTGTCATATTGACCCTTTGTTGTTAACAAAATCTAATTACAGTTTTTGCCCGTTGCTTGAACACTATAGACCCATGCTTAGACTAAAGTAACACAACTTGAAGCTTTTGTTACCATACCTCAAACACATGTACTCATACCTTAAACAAAAGCGCTGCTTTGCACTCTAGTTGCAATTATGCAACACACTTACTCCTTTATGCAACACACATGGTCCTGCATACTACACTCTATTTCATACATAAGACACTTCGTTCAAAAATGAAATCTCAGGGTGCCATTTGGAAAACACATGTATCCAAAATACAAAACACATCGGGTAATTGCAACCACTCAAATACACACTTGAAGGCACTTACTTGCAAAACTGAACACCAATTAGCCAACTACAAAAAGCCCTCAGTTTAGCCATTTCAAGAACTTTGCAAGCATGGATGGAGGGAGAGCAAGAGGAAGAGGAAGAGGAAGAGGAAGAGGAGGGAGGAGGAGGAGGAGGAGGAGGAGGAGGAGGAGGAGGAGGAGGAGGAAGAGGAGGAGGAGGAGGAGGAGGAGGAAGAGGAAGAGGAAGAGGAGGAGGAGGTCGAAGAGGCCATGCACGGACCCATATTTCTGATGATATAAGAGCAACTTTGGTGGACCATGTCATCAACCATGGCCTGACTATGAGGGAAGCTGGGCAGAGAGTCCACCCACATCTAAGCCGCTTCACAGTGGCATCTGTAATAAGAACATTCCGACTAGAATACAGGTATGTCTTCACCTCTCTACCTTCTACTCTACTCAGATGGTTTTTATAGCACTGTTCTACAGTATATCACATTACCATATCAAGTGTACAGGGTATTGCAGGGTGCTAATGCTACTTTTGCAGCCAAAGTGGTAGTTTTTGTGAAACATACCATGATTACTTATATTGAAGTACAGTGTTGTACAGTGGATGATACAATATATACAGTAAAGTACTGTAAGAAAAATAAGCAAACAGATGACAATATGTGGTTGTATTTCTCTAGAATGACTCGAAGACCTTCTGGGGGAGGACGCCAACGCCTGTTCACACAACAGGCCCAGGCCCAGACCTAGTGAGGGCAGACAATGCCATCCGTCTCCACCAGCTACGACAGAAAATACTTGCAGACAGGCAAGTGTTCAACAACATAAACCATGTGAGCATCACCACCATCAGACGCATCTTGGGAAAACACAGCATCACCATGAAGCAGCTCTACAGAGTCCCATTTGAGAGGAACAGTGACAGGGTCAAAGGACTTCGAGCTGAATATGTACGGGTAAGTGTAACTGTCCTTTACATTTACAATACAGTATTGGTGAAATCCAGTAGCAGCTGAATATGTACCATATCAGTACCACATGGATCCATTCTGAGAGCTACACAGGTACCTGTGTGATGGGGTGAGGGTTCTGTATGTGTAGCACTGTAGTACAGTAATATGTTCTCTTTTTTTTTTACAGAGAATCTTGGCCATGGATGGAGCTGCACAGCCTCATGAATTCATTTTCATTGATGAAGCTGGATTCGACCTGAGCAAAACAAGACGACGGGGTCGTAATGTAATTGGCCAAAGGGCAATTGTGCACGTCCCAGGGCAGCGCGGGGGAAATATCACATTGTGTGCCGCCATAAGCCTTCGAGGGCTTCTGCATCATCATGCAAAACTAGGTCCATACAATAGCCAACATATACTCACATTTCTAGATGCTCTCCATAATATAGTTGTACAGAACAGACCAGATCAGCCCAGGTTTGTGGTGATATGGGATAATGTCAGTTTCCATCGGGCTGCTCTGGTCCAGGCCTGGTTCACCAACCACAATCAATTTGAAGTGGTATACTTGCCCCCTTACTCACCATTTTTAAACCCTATAGAGGAATTTTTTTCGGCTTGGAGATGGCGTGTATATGACCGCCAACCACATGCCCGCATGCCTCTTCTGCAGGCAATGGAACAGGCCTGCGGCGACATTCAGGTGACAGCAATCCATGGATGGTTTCGACATGCAAGAGGATTTTTTCCCCGGTGCCTAGCGGGAGAAGACATTGCTTGCGATGTCGATGAGGTCCTGTGGCCAGACCCCAACATACGGCGGGATCCATGAGCCCACGTATGCACAATTGTCATGATTTTTTGTGTTTACTGTATAGTGTTTTTTCTATTACTGTATTATGTTTTTTTTTTTTTTTTTTTTTTGCTTTATCTGAATTCATGGTACTGCAATGTACAGTGCTGCAATGTACAATATTGAGTAGGCCTATTTGCTTTTTTGGTTGTTTGAAAATGTGTCTCCTGAAAATATGCCTTCTGAATAAACAATGAAAATCAAAGACTGCAGTGTTTTATATAAAGTAGACTAGTGTGTTCCCCCTGATCTGAAAGTGTTTGCATATGATGCAAGTATGTGTCATTTTGTCAACAGAGTTACATTTTGACAAAGGAATGTTAGGTTTTGATAGCAGAGTTTAGGTTTTGAGAGTAGAGTTTCAATTTGGCACAGATGTGAATGGTATATTTCCCAGTGTTGTGTCATGTTTACTTGTGTTTAGAGTTTTGGCACAATGAGCGAAGTTTTGCAAAATGTGTTCAAGCAACGGGCAAAAACTGTAAATCAAAAGTCATAAAGGCAATGCCCAAATTTTATGATTTATTATTCCAAGTAAATGTTTATATGAGTCTTGTTCCAACATTTATAGCTTGAAGGGTATGCAGTGACTTCATGGGATTCCTAGGCCTACTTGTGCCAGTAAAAGGAAGTAAAACCAACAAATTATGTTTAGCACAAGCGCTTAGAGTATAACTATGCAAAAACATGAATATTGGCATCATTTATTTACCCGCAGGTAATTGTTTATTACTGTTTATTAGCATAACACAATAAATGAACATCTGCCTTTCCTGCTGAATGAACGAGATATAATGAATGAACCAGCTCCGGCTCAATGGGGACAGGAACAGAAATGAATCCGCACATAGAGATATGAATTCCGGTTGCTAACTCAGCAGTTGTACGCCTAGAGGAAAAGGGCTTTCGCAGATCTCCAGGACTGCTTATGACAGCAATAATATCTGTTAAATAACTCCACATTCGTATTTTTAAACAAGAGGGAGTCTGGGTGCCCTTGTTAGTCTTTTAGACAAATTTAGCAGAATATATATTCAGCAATTATTTAACCAGTTATTTTCTTACAATGCGTCCTGACTGGATTTTAAGGGCACTGCAGTTTTAGCATGGTGAGTACAATGTAGCAATGCAGGGAACTTTTGTGATATTTGCAAGGTGTTAGCAGGAATAATTAAATGCTGCATGACATTGTGAGGCTGTCCTTGTATATTAGGCTTGCATGGGAATGCAAACAAGTTTTGTGTGCTTGTTTGTAAAGGTCTACTAGTCATAATATGTAGCCTTTACTGGCAGTGTGTGTGTGTGTGTGTGTGTGTGTGTGTGTGTGTGTGTGTGTGTGTGTGTGTGTGTGTGTGTGTGTGTGTGTGTGTGTGTGTGTGTGTGTGAGGAGGAGTGTAGTGTAGGGAAATAGGCCCATGGCTGGATGAACAGGGATAGTTGCAGGTGCCAGTCTGTCTCCTGCTCTTTAATGTAGACCTGTGGGATTAAAGTAGAAACTGCAGAGAAGACTAGACTGGACACAGCTGCCAATAATTTGTTACTGTTATTAGGGACTATAAATTAAAGTGCCAAAGCCTGTAACATAAAAGTTTCTCTCAGACTTTATTTTGTTTTCTTTATGAGCAAAAGTATCACAAGCTAAATGAAAAAAAAATGAAGCTAAAGTTTATGCCATTCCAAACACAATTTTCTTCCGAGGAACATTTTCGAGTTCCTGTTCGGTCAGTCATTTCGGCGTTGTATAAAAGGCCGACACTAGGGGTAACTCTTGGGAGCCCAGACACCTCTGACATTATTGAGAAAAGGCCAATGAAATTGGCGAGCAAAATATGTAGAACCGACCATGGATATGTGCCTTTTTAGTGCCTTTCTCCTCTCTGAGGTGATAATTTGCCCTCATTGAGTCCAGTTCAGTTCTTTCTCATGAAACCTGGACTACCTTTCCATCACTCAAGTGCTCCTTGCATGGCTGAGTTTAGCAGAGGAACTCTACAAGAATCCATGACAGGGAAGTATCCCTTGAGTAAACTCTTGTAATGGATTAGTGCTCCATATGGTGTGGCTCCCACTGGCAGACCCATACAGTATGTGTGTATTAGTCTACTGCGCTGCTCCTTTTTTAGGATTCAGTGTTTTCCCGGCCTAGACAGTCAGTCTGTCGCTTGCTTCCGTGTTTGATAGCTCTCCCCTTATGTGGGGCCCACCACAGAAATCTTTCCTATGTAGTACTTCCTTTCAGTAAGTCCATAGGATGTGGTCTCCACAGTGTCCTTTACCCACTCAGGAAACAGACGCTTTCCCAACATTAACAACCAGGACTTTCAACCGTTACTTATTCTTACTTTCTCAGAATGAGAAAAGACTCCAGCTGAGATGACCTCTCTCTTATATGGTGGCTCTCCCAGATGTGGGAGAGTGAAGTCTTGAGTATTGGAGGGTTACGAGGAGGAGAGGTGCAACAGCTTGTGACACGCTGGGCCTGTCAACATCTGCGCCCCCATGGACTTGAAACTCAGTTCAGCAGCTGTGGCATTTAGTATAGGGATCCCTAGTGTCAGACTTCAACAAAACGTCGAAGTGACCGACCTAAAAGGAACATCTTGTTTATGTATGGTAACCCTCATTCCCTGATGGAGGGAACAGAGATGTTATGTCCCTTATGCTACATCTCTGAACTGACACTGAATGGGCTGAGACGCTTCTCAACTTGTCAGGACAAAACGAGTGAGCAAATGCCATGTTGGCCTATTTATACCCAGATGTCCAGGGCATGGCCAGCTATGCAAATTTTGCTCACCAATTTCACTGGCTTTTTCTCAATGAGGTCAGATGTGTCTGGCCTCCCAAGTGCTACCCTCCATCAGGGAACGGGGGTTACCATACATAACCAAGACATTTTATTTTGCAGAAGCTGAATGTGCACAAACAGAAATGAGTTTAGACTTCGTTGCTCTCTGTAATTTTATTGTTTTGGTTGTTTGGATTTTTAGCCTCAACTCTGATTTTTATTTTGTGAAAACGTAATATAATTGTTGATGATGTTAATTTCTGTGCACCTAAAAGTGCACTGAGTAGGCTACATCATATTTTAATACCAGCCCATTACTACTTACTACAGGTGCATCTCAATAAATTAGAATGTCGTGAAAAAGTTCATTTTTTCTTGTAACTTATTTCAAAAAGTGAAACTTTCATATATTTTAGATTCATTACATGTAAAGTAAAACATTTCAAAAGTTTTTTTGTTTTAATTTTGATGATTAAAGCTTACAGCTCATGAAAGTCAAAAATCAGTATCTCAAAATATTAGAATATTTACATTTGAGTTTCAATAAATGACCATCCATAAATTCTGGGTATCTCTTGTTCTTTGAAACCACAATAATGGAGTAGACTGCTGACTTGCCAATGATCCAGAAGACGAACATTGACACCCTCCACAAAGAGGGTAAGTCACAGAAGGTCATTACTGAAAGGTGTGGCTGTTTACAGAGTGCTGTATCAAAGCATATTAAATGCAAAGTTGTGCAGAGGCACAGAATCCATGTTGCTTGAAGTCCAGTGTGACTTTTCCACAGTCAGTGATGATTTGGGCTGCCATGTCATCTGCTGGTGTTGGTCCACTGTGTTTTCTGAAGTCCACAGTCAACGCAGCCATCTACCAGGAAATATTAGAGCACCTCATGCTTCCTTCTGCTGACAAGCTTTATGGAGATGCTGATTTCATTTTCCAGCTTGACTTGGCACCTGCCCACACTGCCAAAGGTACCAAAAGCTGGTTCAATGAACATGATGTTACTGTGCTTGATTGGCCAGCAAACTCGCCTGACCTGAACCCCATAGAGAATCTATGGAGTATTGTCAAGAGGAAGATGAGAGACACCAGACCCAACAATGCAGATGACCTGAAGGCCACTATCAAAGAAACCTGGGCTTCCATACCACCTCAGCAGTGCCACAAACTGATCACCTCCATGCCACGCCGAATTGAGGCAGTAATTAAAGCAAAAGGAGCCCCTACCAAGTATTGAGTACATATACAGTAAATTAACATACTTTCCAGAAGGCCAACAATTCACTAAAAATGTTTTTTTATTGGTCTTATGAAGCATTCTAATTTGTTGAGATAGTGAATTGGTGGGTTTGCGTTAAATGTGAGCCTAAATCATCACAATTAAAAGAACCAAAGACTTAAACTACTTCAGTCTGTGTGCATTGAATTTATTTAATACACGAGTTTCACAATTTGAGTTGAATTACTGAAATAAATTAACTTTTCCATGACATTCTAATTTATTGAGATGCACCTGTATATCTCAAAAGTGTCTGTCATTGGAAACCTTCACTCTGGAATCATGGATGACTAAATATATTTGTTTCTACAATGACATTGGTAACTGACAGCTATATACATAAATATTGATGTAACTGATCTCTTCATCTCCTCCATATATGTCTTTTACTAAACAACTGCACTGATAATAACCCCCTCAAAAGAGCATCAAAAATTAATTTTCTAGAATGGTTTTAAGGCTGTGTTGTAGGTGGTGTTTCCTTTCCTTTTATTTCTCTTTGATGAAGAGTCCATTTCTCATATTGCATCTGGGAAATCACTGACCCTGAGCGGGTTGTGTGTGAAATATGATATTAGACTGTTCTGAGGGCCCATATGGGCCTGGACTGACAGCTGAGTGACAGGGGCCTGGAGGGCTCAAAACCACGTCCTGTTAAAGGCTGGAACAGCACTCTTCCCTAGCCGTCACAGCCGCACTCAACCATGCAGGGAAAAAAATCTTGGAATGGGTTAGAAGAACTGAGTATTTTATGAGAAAGTAACAGAGGCAGAAAGTTTTGTCTTCAAATTGCAAAATTTCCTAGTGAGGTGACATGCTATTACACGGATGCTCAGGATATGCAGCACAGTTGTGGGTTCCACTTTATATTTGGTGTCCTTAAAGGGATAGTTGACCCCAAAATGAAAATTGTGTCATTAATTACTCACCCTCAGATTGTTCCAAACCCGTAAGACCTTCGTTCATCTTTGGAACACAAATTAAGATATTTTTTATGAAATCTGACAACGTGATCTCATGATAATTCGTATGTATTTTACGTAAAATGTGGTTCTATAAAACGTACATTTACTTACGTTTTTACAGGCACTAAAACGTACAATACTGACGTATTTTCTGCATCTAAACGTATAAATACTTACGTATTTTCTGCATTTAAACGTTGAAAACTGACGTATTGACTACATCTAAAAATGAATCCTTATGAATATTGAAATTGCGGCATTAATTTTATTATTAGTTGTCATATCAATTACCTTGTTTTCAGTTGTTTACCCATTTACCTAATATGAAATGATAACATTTCGTTCTGTTCTGTGTGATTTCTGCCAGCTCGTTTCCAAGAATATGCCTACATAATGTTAAACAAGACTTCACTTTAAACCCTCAAAACAAATAACATTTCTGCAATCGTTTAACCTTTACTTGTCATGTAATGTTTACTTTGTTTGCCATGGGCCACAAAAAGCGTTTTCTCGGACATGCTGTGACTGACAATAGAACTATATAAAACACCAAAACCGCAACATAATTACGAAATGAAACAATTTTATTCATGCGCTGTAATCCAGATCTTCAGAATCCATACGACTGCGAGGAACAGACCCAAATCCAAGCCTTTATTCGGCGATCTTCATCTCCATCCCGAGCAGCGAGTCCAGCGACCGTAAACAGTAAAGCCCGCGCTGACTGACGACGCGCTCCTTACGAATTCAAATGTTGCTGCTTCAAACGACAGGTTTTACAGCAGAATAATCGAACGCTCATTGGCTCTCGCCTGCATTCGTCACAGATTGCGACATGCCGTGTTTCTGGTGAGGTGTGTGTTTGAAAGATGCGAGCATGCGCGCGCCTTCAGGAGACGAGTTCACTGAGAGCGAGAGGATCAGGAAAATAATCTGGATAATATTTTCAGCGATTAATAACATAAATTCTGCTCTGCACCTCACACAAACCTACTGTATTCCGCCAGAGAGGACTGCGGCTGCAACGCATCGTCATTTGGATTACTTTTGGTAGTGCTTTTGACATTTTTGCAATAAATAAATGATTGTAATTGCATTTATCTGTCTGTCATGTTTTTCTTATACTGTACAGAAATAGCTATGTTTAGGTTTAGAGGTAGGAGTGGGATTAGCGACTATAAAAACATTTTTAATGCTATAATTCTTACTAAAATTGTTATTTTCCTGCATGCTTTGGTCAGTTGCGTTTTATATTCGCTATAAAATGGGTAGGTTTAGGTTTGTGGGTAGGTTAAGGGGTCTAACATCTAAATTGCTTATTAATAAAATTATAAAAATGCATATTCGCTGTAAAATGGGTAGGTTAAAGGGTCTAAAAGTCTAAATTGCTTATTGATAAAATGATAAAAATGCATTGATACAAATATCTTAATGATATAAAAGATGCGTAAATATTTTTAAGTTTTTTAGCTAAAAATACGTATCGATTTGTACGTTTTAAATGTTGAAATACGTCTAAATTGTACGTTTTAGCATCAATAAATACGTACATAAATGTAAGTTTTGTGCTTGTAAATGTTACGTATTAATACCTACGTATGAACATGAGACCAGGCTGAATCTGAGAGCTTTCTGATTTTGTAGTGCACTTGCCGTCCAAAAATCACAATAAACTTTGTGCTCTGTTGACTTTAAATAAGAAAATATCAACATTAAAAGTCTGCCAAATTCATAATGAAATTCAAACAATAAATGTGGTTTTGCCCCTCTTTAATACGGCATGAGTGATCGCTTTAGCGCCTCAGTTCAAGCGGCATGTGAACCGATCATATCTTTCTGTTTACTACATAGAACAAAATAAACATGAATGGACATCAAAAGGTATTTTATAAGATACAGTACAACTTACTTAAATGTCTCATGTAATTGCTCATTTTATTGTTCCAACCTGCGGAAAACGTGTAAAACTTGTAAACAATGCTACCTCAGAATAACCATTCGGCATCCATGTGCTCATTAGTCAGATAGAAAAAATATATATACTAAAAAATGTGTTTTGCTAATATATGTGCTATCTTGCATATTCATATTTTTACTTAACCTGTTGTCTACATGATAAGAAAGAATGCAAGGAGTTAAAGATAAAATTCAACGCCTCCTATATAATTTCATGTTACTACTGAAGAAAAACAGACTGGATATGTGCCAGACATAATGACAACATTTATAAGATGCATTGAATGAATGAATGAATGAATGAATGAATGAGGCATTTATATAGCGCTTTATTGTGTATTGTTGTACACCCAAAGCGCTTTACAATCATGTGGGGGGGGTCTCTCCTCAACCACCACCAGTGTGCAGCATCCACTTGGATGATGCGACGGCAGCCACAGGACAACGGCGCCAGTGCGCTCACCACACACCAGCTACAGGCGGAGAGGAGAGAGAGTGATGGAGCCAATCAAGTGGATAGGGATTATTAGGAGGCCATGATTGACAAAGGCCAGTGGAGGGAATTTGGCCAGGACACCGGGGTTACACCTCTACTCTTTACGATGAGTGTCATGGGATTTGTAATGACCACAGAGAGTCAGGACCTTGGTTTAACGTCTCATCCGAAAGAGGAGCAGCCCAAACTACACTCAGTGGTTAAGTGATATTGGCTCAGATTCTGTGTAATAATTCTTTGTGACTGTTTAGTTCCTACTTTAAGTGAACCTTAGTTCCCAGAAAATCTACACGATAAAATGTATACAACCAGCCAAATGCAAAAACCTTCAGAATATAGATAAGAAATCTGATGTAAGTGCTAGTGAAGTTGATATTTCTGTCTCAGTGCATCAGAAATAAAATAATTTTGATATGTATTGTACTTGTAAACTACAGATACAAATATATAAAGTGGAATAAAATAAACACTTATGGGTTTATTTGAGCCAAATAGCCCAAAATCTCAAAACTGACCATTGTGTGAAACAAAATGTTTTTGCCTCTAGTGTCATGCCATAAGTAAACTCTTGAATAGTTGTCTGCAAAAAATATTAGTATTGCAAAAATAATTGGGGAAGTAAGCCCACACCAGCCTCAGTATTCGGAGAATATATATATATATTTTTTTTTTTACTGAATTCAAGCTATATTTTTAATGATCAGCCAGTCAGAGGCCTGAATAACACCACTTTCACATGCAACTTGGTTTATCATATTGCATTTACCCTTAAATGAATAAGTAAATGAATAACTGTTGTCACCGACTGATTCCATAAATAAAAACTTCCCCCATTCATAGTTCAAATGTCCTGGGGTCATGCAAATTATTCTGAGGAAATACAATAAAAATGCCATTATTTCTTCGGGATAATTATTACAAAATCACCCTCCTAGGAACTGTATGAACACACCTCTGGGCAGGGTTTAAGCAAATGTGTAGACTAATAAATAGAACAGATGAGAACATCATTCAGAACACGTCAGATTTCAGTCTAAAACTCTGTTTTTCCTCTTTCCTTGAAGACGATGGCGTTTTATCGTACAGACTGCGTTGAGAAACCTGTTTCTAAGCTTTTTGAGAAACTTGGCCATCTGGTTGGTTCTTATCCGGTTTGGTTTTTTGTCATTCCTCTGATAATGTCCGCTGCTCTGGGAGGAGGACTGTACTTTCTCAAAGACTGCGAGAACAATGACGTTGAGAAACAGTTCACACCTATCAATGGACCTTCCAAGCAAGCCAGGCAGTTTGTAAAAGAAACTTTTCCAAGTAACCATTCATTATTTTCAAAACAAAGACTCTATGCTGAGGGAAATTATTCAGTGCTAATATTTTCTGTTGTGGAAGGAAACATTTTAACAGATGTCCTGTTTGAAGAAATCAGTGAGCTTGACAAGCAAGTGCATAGTCTCTCTGTTAAAGTCAATCAAACTCAGATAAGTTTTAAAGATATTTGTGCCAGAGAAAATGGGGACTGTGTCTCAAATCCCATACTGGACATTATTGATAATAAATTCACAAATTTATCATTTCCAATAAAAACGTGGAAAGGGAAAGATATTTTTCTTGGCTCTACAGTAGGAGGTGTTGAAGAAAGAGGAGGCGTGATCCAGCAGGCACGTGCCATCAGACTTTTCTACTTTTTGCAGGATAACAATGGAACCTCTGAATGGCTTCAACAGTTCCAAAATGTTCTATCTAAAAAAACGCTCAGCAAAGGACTCAAGGTAAGTAGCCTGTGAAGGAGTTGTTCACGCATGCAAATATATTGTAGACCAAATTATCTGTAAAGTCAGTACATTATACATACTGTATTTCCATATGTACTTTAGCATATATGTAGATAATTTTCTCAATCTGCAGGTGTCTCATTTTACCTCACTATCCAGACAAGAGGAGATAGAGAAACACATAACAGATGGCATTCCTCTCTTTTCATTAACTTACTCACTTGCAATCTCCTTCTCAATGTTATCTTGCATGCGGTAAGCAACAGATATCACACATATTCAGACTATACAGGGAGTAAACAAAGTAAAAACAAATAATACAAAAAATAAGAATATATTTACATATATATATATATAGATAGATGATAAAAACTGATCAAAGACACAGTAAGTGACAGTAAAATATTAACATTTTAATTTATTTTATAATTTTTTTTAAATGTTGAGAAATTTGTCAATCTTAGATTTATACTGTATTTTTTTTAATTAAATGCAGCCTTGGTGATTTAAATTTTGAATTGTGTGTGTGTGTGTGTACTTGTTTATGCTATATTGTGCAGACCAGATGTACCCACAAGGATAGTAAAAACCTGAAATGTTTGACATTGTGGGGACTGGCCTGCGCTTCCCATGAGGGAAAACAATCTTAAAAATAGTAAATGATGTTTATCTGTAAGTGTAACAATGCAAACAGGTTTTTTTTCTGTAAGGGGTAGGTTTGATAAAGGTTAGAAAATATTGTTTGGTCAGTATAAAAGTAATAGAAGTCTATGGAAAGACCCCACAATTCACAGAAACACGTGTGTTTGTGTGTGTGTGTGTGTGTGTGTGTTAATAATGTTAGTTTTGGAAAGTTTTATAATTGTAAAAAATTACAACAAAGAAAAGTGTTCATGTCACCTTAAGTGCTAGTAAGCAAAAGGGGGACAAGCCCAATATTTTGATTATATATTTCTATTGAATGAGAAAAAAAAATCACTAGTGGTCATGTATTATTTTATTATTATTTGATTTTAGTCTTGATAATGTGAGGAACAAGATCTGGATTTCTTTCATGGGAGTTCTGTCTGCGGGTCTGGCTGTGCTCTCCAGCTTTGGCTTGCTGCTCATTTTTCGAGTTCCATTCGTAATAACAGTGGCTAATTCACCTTTCCTGATTCTGGGTAAGTGTGTGTCTGTGCAAAATACAACAGACTTAATTACATATATATATTTATTTATATATAAACTACAGAAAATAAATTCTGCATTCAAAGTATGCACCTTTCAAAAGTACACTACCATTCAAAAACGTTTGTTCTTTTAAAGAAATTACTTTTATTCAGCAAGGAAACATTAAATTGATAAAAAAGTGACAGTAAAGGCATTTATAACGTTACAAAAGGTTTCTGTTTCAAGAAGTGCTGTTCTTTTGAACTTTATATTCATCAATGAATCCTGAATAAATGGGTCATGAGTTCCACAAAATATTAAGTAGCACATCTGTTTTCAACATTGATAATAATAACAAATGTTTCATGAGCACCAAATCATCATGTAACTGGATCATGTAACATTGAAGACTGTAGAAAGACTATATTTTGTCTTTTTGTCTAAATTTCCCATTTTTGTTCAAATGCAAATGTTTATATAACGTTAAGAGCATTATTTAAAAATATTTTAAAATGTTTAGCATAAACCTTCAATTAAATGTGTGATTTCAAACCTTTGGTTTAGAGTTGGTTTATTAAGAGCAAGCTTTTCTCACAGGCATTGGTGTTGATGACATGTTCATCATGCTTTCCAACTGGCAACAAACCAAAGTGAAGGATCCAGTGGAGAAGAGAATGGCAGAAACCTTCAAAGAAGCCGCCATGTCTATAACTATCACTACATTGACTGACGTTCTTGGTTTCTACATCGGGCTCATGAGTGAATTCCTCTCAGTTCAGGCCTTCTGCTTGTACACCAGTACATCCATTATTTTCTGTTACATTTATAACATCCTCTTCTTTGGAAGTGCTCTAGCCCTAAACGGCAGGAGAGAGCAAAGTAACAGACACTGGCTGACCTGCTGCAAACTACCAACACAGACTCCTGAAGGAAAGTCATTGGCGTATCACCTCTGCTGTGTAGGTGGCGACTATGACCAAAAAAACGGTACTGAGAAACAACAGCCCATTGCACGCTTCTTCAAGCTCTATTATGGTCCGTTCCTGATCAAGCCCTGGACCAAAGTCTGTGTGATGCTGCTGTATTTGGGTTATTTGGCTGGAGGCATTTATGGATGTTTTAATTTACAGCAGGGCATTAATATGAGGGACCTGGCAGCTGATGATTCGTATGTCGTAAATTATTATGATGATGATCAGAAATTCTTCTCCAGGTATGGTCCAAATGTCATGGTTGTAGTGACTGAAGTGTTGCCATACTGGAATAAGAGTAGCAGATCAGAACTAAACCACTGCATGGAAAAACTCTACAACTTGACATTTGTCAATCAAAATCTGTCTGTCTCCTGGTTAGACTTTTACTTACAATTTGCTCAAACCCAAGGCCTCAATCTAGACAATGAAAACGTCTTCATGGAGAATTTATCATCTTTTCTCCTGCACTATCCAGAGTTCAAGCTTGACGTTAATATCGCAGAAGGCAAAATCATTGCTTCAAGATTTTTTGTCCAGACTTTGGATATTTCCAATGCCAGTATGGAGATAATGATGTTCAATGAACTCAGAAACACAGCTCAAAGCTGTAGTGCAGCTAAACTAATAGTGTTCCACCCGTTGTTCATCTACTTGGACCAATATTTGGTCATAGTGACCGGCACCATTCAGAATGTGGGCTTCACCACAGCTGTCATGTTGGTCGTTTCCTTGTTATTAATCCCAAACCCAATCTGTTCCCTGTGGGTCACATTTTCCATTGGCTCAGTCATCACCGGTGTCACTGGTTTCATGGCCTTATGGGGCATAAACCTAGATTCCATTTCGATGATCATCCTAGTGGTGTGCATTGGCTTCACTGTCGACTTCTCTGCACATATTTCATATGCGTTTGTTTCGAGCAAAAAATCGACAGCCAATGAGCGGGCAGTTGATGCATTGTTTTCTCTGGGCTATCCGGTGCTACAAGGAGCTGCCTCGACAATAATAGGTGTACTCGTTTTGGCTGCATCCAAGAACCACATCTTCAGGACCTTCTTTAAGATCATGTTCCTCGTTATGGTTTTTGGTTTAGCTCACAGTATCATCTTCATCCCTGTGTTTCTGACCCTACTGTCCTGCAGTTCAAACAAAGCTATGAAGAAAACAACAACTGTGCCTGATGTTATTCCAAAAGTCATTATGATTGAAAACAAAAGCACGGCCTATGAAAACTATGCATTTACTAAGGACAATTCCCACATGTGTAGACAAACTGTTAAAACACAGAGTACTCAAATATATTTTATTCAAAATAATAAGATGCCTTCAGTTTGGTGCCGTGACCCGGACTGTCCATAGAAACTGAGTGTACTTTTATTATGTAAATAAAATAGTCTGTATTAGTTTCTCTGTGATGATAGGTTACATGTTCTTATCAGGTTCATTTAGCAGAGAAAGTGAGTAGTGTTTATTGACACAAGTCGAAATTTATTATTTTTATTTGAATATTATATATGGGTATTTTTATATAAGCTATAGCAATATCAAGTAAAAATCCCATATGTACTGTCATCCTAGATCCTAGTGGTTTATTACACATTACTTCTTGCACATTTCGCAACACCTTCAAAGTGAAATGTCCAGTAGATTAACATGAATCTGATATTGTCAGGGTTCTGTCACTTTGGTCTAGTTTATTCATGGATTTGTTTTCATGTGAATGCGTGGCTTCGAGTGTGCTCTTTTGTCTGCGTACCTTGCTTCTTGTTGAAGAGTGGTGTTTGGATCCTGGCGCTCATGTCTTGCTCAGTTTTGGTTTCGTGTCGGGGTTCGGACACTCGCGCTCCATGTTCTGTCTTGCTGTGTGAATGCGTGGTCTTGAGTTTGCTCGGGCCGTGCGCTCTTCTGTCCGCGTGTGTTCTGGTGTTCTGTGTTTCTTGTTGTCTCGTGTTCTTGCATGCGGCTCATGTTTATATCGGCTGTGTGCATTCTTGTTATGTTTTGTCTTGTACTGTGTATCATGCAGCTTGGGTTTTTCACTGGCTGTGTGCTTTCATGTTGTCATGTTTTTGTGGCTTATGAGTGTCTTGTTTTGGTAACACTTTACAGTAAGGGTACATGAATTACCATGAATTCATGCATAAATGAATGTGTGAATTATGCATTACTTCATGCATTAATATCTCATGAATTATCAGGAACTAACATGAGTTCCAAGTCTTTCATTCATGACTTCATCATGATTTATAATTTCACTGTGTCCTCGTCTGATCCCTTCACCCAACCCTGACAGATATATTATGTTTGTTGTTGTATGTATCATGACAGTTTGGAAATTAAAGGTCCGGTGACTGGCGCTGAAAGGTTAATGCTCTATCATGCTGAAAATAATGCAGCACCTAAACTAAGCCCTACCATAAACCCAGTGTTGGGAAGGTTACTTTGGAAATGTAATAGGTTACAGATTACAAGTTAGCCTATTTGAAATGTAATAAGTAGTGTAACTGTTTCACTTACTTTATTAATGTAACTAATTACATTTGATTATTTTTTTATTACTTTTCTAAATTACTAATGAATGTTTTAAACTGTTAATCATTTTCAAACATTTAATTTTAAAGCACAGCACTGGAACATATTATCATTCACCATGGTGGCAACTCTCAGATAGGTTATAAAGCTTAAAGCTTTTAGTGGCAATGTAGATTGATATAATTGGTGGTTTTGACGTGGTGCACTGGAAATTCAAGCAAGAACCAAGAAAAGCATCAGAATAGCATTGCTTTACTAAACAGCCTTTAAATGGCAGGCAAAGCAACAAAATAATATTATTCAACATATCCTAGCTTTTTACTGAAAAAAATCAGATGTAACCCCTTTGTAATGATTGACATTTTCATAAGTAACTGTAAGGGATTAGTTACATTTATTTTGTAATTAAATTACGTAATGGTGCTGTATGTAACTAGCTACTGACGTAAACCTAACCGAGAGTGTTAACAAAAGCAAATGTGAAAAAGTATTTTCTGAACTAATCATGCCATTGTACAGTAGCTTGCTTCTACAAGTCTTCAACTTGACCCTTATTTCACGAGACTCGTTCCTGAGCTCTCCACATCCCAAGTGCAATCTGTACCAGGCGGGCTACCGACTAAGTTTGCCACATCAGAAAGCCATTCATTTGGTTGTATGATAAAAGCACTGAAATGTATTACATTACAAATCATGCGCTATGGTAAAAGTGTCATAATACAATATTGTACAAGGAACCATGCAAAAATAAGTCTTTATTAACTGATAATCTGCCAAATATGTGTGAAAAGTTTAACCATGGAAACAGCTATACTGACTCTAGTGTTCATTTTAGCTGGAAACTGCAGTGAATTGCATCTATAGGTATGTTTTGGAGTTTTGCAAAAATGTAGGAAGAGTCATTTCTCAATGAGTGTGTTTACATGCACCCTCATAATGCGATAATAATGGGATTTTGGCATCCTATAGGATTTTTATTAGTGGTCTCTGCTAAGAAAGCATCATTCATTCAAGCATATCATTGAGAAATTTAAGGATAAAAAATGGACATTAAAAATTACAGACATCTGAAAAGTAAAATTAATCAAGCTTTAGATTAATCTTTAGAAGTTTAAATCTGAATGGAATGTAAATTCCACAATTCACTTAATTTAGAGAATGTAATTAAGAAAAAATACTACTTTAACCCAGGCCATTTGTGTGAATGAAGTTCCCCATGTCACGTGTTTTCCCCTCCTCTCGTGCCCATATTTGGTTTCTTCCTGTTCCTGTCTTCATTAGTTCCCAGCTGTGCGTGATTTTCTCCTCACCTGTTTCAGTTCTCCTCGTTACTCCCCAGTATTCTTAAGCCTTGGTTTTCCCCGTGTCTGATGTCCGGTATTAAATGTCTTCATGTTTTATATTAAAGCCTATGTTTGATGATATCTCCTGGTCTCCTCGCTCCTTGCTCTCCCCTCCGAGAGTGTGACAGTTGTCATATGACATAATAAAGATAATGTAAATATTGCAACTTTGTAGTGTGGGATAACCCATGTAAACTCTAGATTATCAATAAACTGAGTGGTTGCTTTAGAAGCTGTGACTTCCTAATCTATACAAAGGTGGCTATTTGCAAATATGACTGCAGGGCACTTTGCCAGATAGCTTTTGCACACAAACCTAATATTTTACAATAGCAGATATCAGTCTTTCCCAGAACAAAACCCTTTAGAGAGTTCTGAAATATAAGAAAGTCCTAATCTGAATGTATTCTTTTTACAGATCATTTTAAGGCAGGTCAGTTCACTCAGCAGCCAACTTGGTCAGCTATTTCGAGCAAGTACAGCTCCTATCTGTTTGAATAGGCAAAGTCTGAAATCTCTGACTCTGTTTGTAAAGATTACTTTTATTCTAGAAGGTCAATGGTAGAAAGTGTAGCAATCATTTCAGAAATTAAGACAGTATTATTTTTCTTTTCTTTTTTTGACTGTTTACTAAAACAGAAATAAAAAAGGCTCCTAACAATATACACTGATTGGTTCTGGCTTCTTAATGTGTACACATTCAGTGAATATGTTGTTTAATGAAAATTAATATAAAAATGTACACATTTGCTAAATTATTGTATAAACTCTTCCTTATTAAAAAGTGTAAGGCACAGCAGATGTTACAGCAATTGGACATATTCGACCCCATGGCTGCCAAATGCACCTGATCAGGTTGTTTATAAGCATCTGACACATCCCCTCTGTGGCCACACACTCCAGTCACCCCTGGTCTCGCCTGTCTTCTCCCTGCATATGATATGATGACACGCCATAAAACTCCTAAAAAAGACAAAGAAACAGAGGGGAAAAACTCTGACTCAGAGGAGTTTAGTCTTGAAAACTGCACCACTATAAAGCAGTCCACACAACAGTGCCATAAGATCATTAATGCATTCATTTAGCTTTGAATGTATCATGTGAGAAGCCCATCACCTCAGAAGCTCGTCACAACAGGAAACACTGTGACAACCTATTAATGCATGCCACCACACACATACTGTATACTTACATGTCTGTTAAGAGATATATGAGATACATGTTTGTAGAAATTGTTATAGAATGTTAATTAAAATATTATTGTACATAGAAAAGGTTAGAAAGTGATTTTAACATTAAAATCATGTTAACTTGCATTTTGTTTGCGTCTTGCTGCTTTACTATTGAAACAGTGAGTATTTTCATTTAACTGCGCTAAGGATGCCAAAAGACAGTTTAGTTTAATGAACCTCAACAGATTTAGCCCAAATTCACAGACACAAGATCCTTTAAAAACTCATCCTTTTTGAAAATCACTAAATATTTAAAGTGTTGAAAGAGTATGTAAATGAAGCCACTGATAAAACCATGAATTATAAAATAAAGATCACATATATCCATAGAAGAAAAAATATCCTGGCAGAAAATGACCTTTTCAAGACCTGTCAAGTTTATGAAAATTTCCTTCAACCCTAAAAACATTTATGTAGCTTAACAGTAAAGCATGGTGCTAGCAATGGTCATGGGTTCGAGTCCCAGGGAAAGCAAGAACTCATCAAATGTGTTCCCTCAATGCAATGTAAGTAGCTTTGAAAAAAAAAATACAATCAATTAAGAGTCAAGTAAGTAAGTAATTCAAAATAAGAGTAGAGTACATGTGAAAAATCATTACAGAAATTCATATTAACATGGTACATGGGCCATATTTGCACAGAGTGTATAGGCACACTTTATATTCATGTACAAAAATAATTTAAACAACCAGCTGTTGTCAGTCCTGTCTTCCTGTGTGTTGTGTTTCCCCCCCTCTTGTGCCCATATTTGGTTTGTTCCTGTTCCTGTCCCCGTTTAGGTTATTAGTTTATTAGTCTCCAGGTGTGCGTGTTTAATTATCTAATTTACTCCTCTGTATTTAAGCCCTGTGTTTCCATGTTTCTAGCGTCGACTGTTAAATGTCATTTCAGATGTGTTTACCTGAGTGTCTATGTTGCTACTTCCTTTAAGTCATTAAAGATGGTGTTATTTGAGTTTATCTCTGTGTCTCCTCGTTCTGTGCATGGTGCACCGTGACAGCTGTTAGCTTAGCATTCCCTGGCCACAGCAGCCAGGGGAAATGTAACTGAAAAAATTCCGTAATGCAGAAAATTATATTTTTTTATATAATTATATTATATAGGGAGATGGCAAATGGTGGTCACACCAGATACTGACTGGTTTGTGGCCAGCCTAAGGCACACCTGTGCAATAATCATGCTGTCTAATCAGCATCTTGATATGCCACACCTGTGAGGTGGATGGATTATCTCGGCAAAGGAGAAGTGCTCACTAACACAGATTTAGACAGATTTGTGAACAATATTTGAGAGAAATAGGCCTTTTGTGTACATAGAAAAAGTCTTAGATCTTTGAGTTCAACTCATGAAAAATGGGAGCAAAAACAAAAGTGTTGCGTTTATATTTTTGGTCAGTGTATTTGATCAAAAATACAGAACAAATAAAATATTTAGTGAAATATTATTGCAATTTAAAATAAAAGTTTTCTATTCTAATATAATTTAATATACTCTATTCTTTAAAATAGAATTTATTTCTGTGATCAAAGCTGAATTTTCAGCATCATTACAGTCGTCAGTGTCACATGAAATCCTTCAGAAATCATTCTAATATGCTGATTTATATAATCAATGTTGGAAACCGTTTTGCTGCTTCATATTTATTTATTTTTTGGGACCTGTGATATTTTTTTTTAGGATTCTCTGATTAATAAAAAGTTATAAAGTGTTACAATTTACAATGTTATTCAAAAGTTTGGGGTCAGTACATTTTTTTCTTTCTTTTTTTAAAGAAATGAATACTTTTATTCAGGAGGGATGAGCTTTCCCATGTGACAACAAGCCCCTGTTCCCCTATTTATATAATTCCTATCAGGAGATAAGTTATGCTTGGATACATGATCAGTATATTAAAACAACACCATTTATTAATAATGTACAAATATTTCCATTTATGAACATATGGTTCAGAGACATGCATTTTTATGAGGGGCTTTGCTAAGCTTGAGTCGTGTACCTCTGAAGACAGTGATGGCATCACCGATTGTTTGCTCTTATGTGTCATTTCAGTTCATTTAGTCGCTTGAGTCATTTGCGCCCCTGACGCACGTGTTTAGATTCCGTTCTGAACATCTCATTGTTTACAGATCTGGATAAGCGCTCGTGCGGTGATGATGACTCATATTGCACCATGATTCACATCCTCACGCAGTCGCATGCATTCATCCTGTGCTGTTCACATCACTGCAGTATTTCCCCCAGTGAGCGACAAGCAGTGCTGCGCTCTCGAAGCAAACAGCTCTGTCCAGCTTGCATATGTTTAATTCAAGAAGAAATTCTTGATGGGAATCACAACATTGACTTGTATTTAGATCAGCGTTAGGGACCGTTAGCACAGGACGCAGATTGCGTTCATACAGCGTGGCGGAGACGCGTTTTGAAACTGCTTAAAACTTGATACAGCGTCTTAAGACGCGGTGCTGAAAGCGAGACCGCGACTCAAAAGCGAGAACGCGTTCGAATGTGTGTCAATACACGTTTTGCGTTCAATACCAAACAGACGGAACGCAACGGGACGGGAAATCACACAATTATCTCGAGACGCGGTTTTCGCGCACTATTTTAACTCGATTGGCGTCTTAAAAAAAAAAACTCTTTTCAGGCGAGACGATGAACGTAACAGGGGGACACGACGCGACGCAACGCCCCCAAAGCCCGTTATACATGTCATAGACTCACTATAAAAAACACAAAAAAAAAACCCCAGCGCAACGGTGCGCTGCGCAACGAAACCGAAGTTACGCTACGCTGGGGTTTTAAAGCACGTTTTGAACAGCTGAAATAATAGCCAGACAAGACAACAGCGAAAAACGTCCGTTATACTGATGTCATAGACCAACAATTAAAAAACGACGCAGACGGAAAACAAGAACGCGATCTGTTTATGATGATAAACAACCACGGGGATTAGTTTTTATTGTTACTTCTCAATACTAGCTCATAAATCTACCTCGACAGCAACGCCGTTTATCTCAGCGCAATGTGTCTTTTGAACAGCGTCGCTCTGTTGACGTTTATGCAATAGGCCATGCTTATAGCAGAGCTGTTATAAATGTACTCCTGCACATCGAGCGTCTATTTTTACCGAAACCCGAAACCTTAATGTGATTTATCGTCGTTTTTTTCGATGTATGTTTTTCTCCTTTCAGCACTGGATAGCTCCTTCAGTTTTACAAACACGCCCTCCGTCAAATGACTGACAGCCGAAATGACCATACACCAATCATGGGCACTTTCCTAAACCCTATAAGGTGATGAAGAAGACGGGATGTAAGTAGTGTTGGGAAGTCCGACTCATTTCTCCAAGTCGGTTCCTTCGAACGGTTCAGTTCAGTGTAGCCGATTCGCAAGCCGAGAACTGGATAAGAGCTCTAACAGAACGAGTCTATTTTGAGAAATGGTTCGTTGAAAAGAACCGACTCAATGAACGATTCCTAAGCGAATCGGACATCACTAGATGTTATAGCAAATGGTTTCTGCCGTTCTCATGCTTTAAGACTGGAGTGGACGAAAGAGGGCGGAGTGTGTTTGTCATCCAAGTGTGAAGTACTGACTCCCTGCCTCCGAAAAATTGGATTTTTTTTCTTCTCTCTCTCTCTCATTCGATCACGTCTGTTGTGGTCCAGCATCATATTGGGAGGAGAGCATCGGGGATCCTCCACATCTGCTGCGCTCCTGCAAGGAGACACAAAACCGAATCAACATCACTTACACAAACAACACCAATGCACCTGAGGGGAAGGGGATTACAGATGAAATAACTGTCTTCTGGTCAGGATTCAGGTGTCAGAAATGCGTGAAAATCCACAGGTGAAAATGCTGTGCTGATTTGATTCATTCCAGCTGTGATTTCTCGCATCAGATTTGGTGAACTGAAGCTGGTAAGGTAAAAGAGCGGGATTGAAGGATATGGCCATAATCCGGATATCGTTACTCTTGCAAGTGGGATTTGTTATAGGATCAAATTATAGATATGTGGAACATGATCGGGACCTAAACGCAAAGCTGCCCATTTATAATACGCACAGCAACCAGCAAGCGCACCTCCGGAAGCCCCATTCGGGTTTAGCGCAGAAGATTGAGGAACAGGTACCCAGAGTGGTGAGTGCGTTTCTGCACACGGGGGATTCCTCCACCTTAAAACACGGCAACTGCTCCAGGAGATATGAGCTGGCGGTGTTGCGGGGAAGGACGCGCGGAGACGCGCATCACTCCATGCGCAGCGTCCTGGACACGGTCCTTCACGCCACAAACTTCCTCAACATGATCCTACAAACGAACAGGTCCAGAGATCACAGCCCCAGACGCGATATGGAGTGGTACCACGCTCTGGTCAGGAGTATCTTGGAGGGAGACATCAAGATCCATCGCGCAGTGGTCACCTTGAGCACAGAGTCCCCTCCTGAAGGGCCACCTGTTTACCTTCAGGCCACACGGGCAGGTGGAGAGATCATCCTCCAGGATTTATCCAGCACTGCCCACCATGTATTGAAGAACAGAACGGCTGATACCGAGTGGTACCACGAGCATAAAAATAAAAAGAAGACCCATCTCCAAAAACGAGTGCTAAGTCAAGATTTTGCCGCTTTCGACGCGTCTGTTCGCAATGGAGAAAGTTATATTACCGACAAAACTCAGATCCACTGGTCAGCTCCGTATTTGGAGTGTAAACATGGAAATTTCATTCCCAGATGGCTCATGACACTGTCTGCTGGCTTCTATGGCCTTAAACCCAACCGGAATCCAGACTTCAGGTAACTTTGGGAACATGGATGGATTGTTCAGTTGTTCATAATGCACACTGAAAAAAGTATGGCATAGAAACTATTTTTACTCAGAAATTGCCAAATTTCACAAACAATGATAAAGAAACCGCAAGTAAAACACTGAATTAAATATAGCATTTAAAGTAGAATTTTCTTGTAAAACATAATCTAATAATCTTTATTTACAACTTTGAAAAATATATTAAAATATATTAAAAATATATAATATAAATGTATTTTTACAGTGCAGATTATCCACACAGAATATGTTATTATGATGATGATTACATTCTGTTTAGAAGGAATTATTTTTGTAATTTTTTTTTATTAAATAATTACTGTAGAATTAATTCTGGTTTATTTGTGTAACATTTATTACAATACAAACTGCATGTTTCAGTGTGCATTTCCGTGTGGAAGTATTTTGTTATCGGTTAGAGATGAGTGTGTCAAAGCAATTTATTATAACAGAATTGCCACGTTACAGTAACAATAATGGTTTTTCATAGTCTTATTGTTCACGTTTTTGTATTTTATACCACAAATGCTGTTGGTTATTATGGCAAACCATCACTGCAGGTGTAGAGAGTGCTTCTAAAAATAACCAATGCTGGTTGAATAGCAAGAAACCTCTTGTCCCCCGAACAATCATCTCGCTTCTCAATATACAACCGCGGTCATTGGAGATGTTTAGACTGATCAGGCTAACATGGTGGAGATGTTGTGTACAAGGATCCTCGACTCTGTTCAAAGATGAGTTAAGGGGTGCCAGTAACACTGGAGCTCAGAGACAGGAACAGGGCTGTTTCCTGTTTACTAATTAATCCCACAGGCACCAGCACCATGGACTCAGGTTTTACAGCCACAATTGTTCTTTAAAAGCTGTAACCGGTCCTGTAGCTTCTTTCAGGCAAATCATTTATGTGATTGCTTTAAATGCATAGCTGGACTGTGGTATGTAACAATTTAGGGACCGAGCTCAATTTGCAGCGTGTAGCAAAATGGTGTTTCCATTTATATCATCAAATTCTCCAGTCTATCATCTAAATGAGGAAAGCCAGCGGAAGCCAGTGTCTCTCTGGGTTTGTTCAGTAGTTATGCTGTAATTTGTAACCTCTCTGCACAGGTCGATATTTGGCCAAGGCTTCGTCTTATGATAGCTCGTATCTCCTGGGTAATGAATTCTGAAACACTTGCTGGCCATGACATTAAGGTAGATCCATCCTGTTGTCTTTAGGCCCACTCTTTGCCACCTACACATATTTATAAAGGGGCAATGGAGGGGGGAAGGGGTGTTCTGTAATGCAATGTCTCCAGTCTTCACTCCCAGGATACCTTTCAGTCAATACGATAATGAATAAATAATGAAAGATGTACAACAGCAACTAGAGGCACCTCTCATACATCTTTAGACATTTTTAGAATAATGTTGTGTGTCGGAATGTTAAATTTAGACTTCTTATTGTGACGGACAACCTGATATTTGAGTAGCGAAATGTCTGGGCCATGCAGGTGAAAAGTTAATTACATCTAGTTGAGTCTTTCTTCACTTTGACAAGTTCCATTATCTGGTGTAGCCTGAGCTAAAGGACACGCAGAGCACACGTATGATGAATTGTAAATATATTTGTGACCCTGGACCACAAGTCTTAAGTAGCACGGGTATATTTGTAGCAATATCCAAAAATACATTGTACAAAATGATCGATTTTTCTTTTATGCTAAAAATCATTAGGATATTAAGTAAAGATCATGTTCCACGAAGATACTTTGTAAATTTCCTACCCTAAATATGTCAACTTAATTTTTGATAAGTAATATGCATTGCTAAGGACTCAATTTGGACAGCTTTAAAGGCGAATTTTCTCAATATTTAGATTTTTTTGCACCCTCAGATTCCACATTTTCAATATCTCGGCCAAATATTGTCCTATCCTAACAAACCATACATCAATGGAAAGCTTATTTATTCAGCTTTCAGATTATGTATAAATGTCATTTTCGAAAAACTGACCCTTATGACTGGTTTTGTGGTCCAGGGTCACATTTGTACTTTTTTTTGGAGGAAATTTGAGCAAATGCTCATTGCCACAATGCGAGGGTGTTGTGGCTGGTTGCTAGAATATTGCTATGTGGTTGCTAAGGTGTTCTATTTGTTTTCAGCACGTTGCTATATGGATGGCTAGGGTTGTTTGGTGGTTTCTAGGGTATTGTTAGGTTGTTCTGGGTGGCTGCTTATTGGCCCAAGGGTCAATAATGTGATGTTCATTATTTTGTTTGGATCTATTCAAATTGAATGTATTCAAAAATACATTAAAATGCAATTCATACATACAGTGACTTGAATAAATCTCTTGCATGTTAATAATTTAAAAAATATATATTTTTATTTTTTTTAGTCAGTGTGGTACAATGGTCTGATATTATAATGAAGAGTAAAATAATGAAATTAAAAAGTCATATGGTGCAACTGACATATAGAAATATGAAGAAAATAAACTAATTTATTTTTTAAATATAACATTTTATGACAAGAAAAGGTTTAGTTCAAGTTGTAAAATGTCATGTCGTGCAACTCTCCAAAAATGTAATATTGTTGATGATATTGATGAATTAATAATTTTTATAATAATAATTAAATATAATAATTATATAATTAATTAACAAAATAATAATTTTATTTTGTAAAAAAAATGTTTGGGGTCTATCAAGGTTTTAATCTATTATTATAAAATTAATAGATTAATAGCATCTGAGGCTGCTGTTTGTTTTAAATCATGTGGAAAGGAGTTTGTTGATTATAAGCATTCGTCTGGTATAGGACTAATTATCAAATGAGAAGTGCTCATGAGACAATGACACGCAGTGGCAAACCATTCTAGAAGATTGAAATTCATTTTATCTCTTGATGAGCAACAATAATTGTCTGTATGGAGAAGGCTATGTCTTTCTCTCACAGATGCTGCTATTTTATGTAGCTTTGCATTTATGTATTGATTTCTCTCAAGTGTAATGGGAGCTTTACATTTGAACTTTTAGAAATCTCAGTTCTTCCTCGACTGCTACCGTGTAGACCTTGATTTGCACACTGGAGTACTGTCCCCAAAATGCTGCAACAAATTCAAAACTTCACAATTCTTTAGAATGTCAGTGTATGGTGTAACATTAAGATTTGCCCCCTCATACGTTTAGTTATTTAGTGTACTTTCTTTGCATATTTTGTATTTAAATAACCGTACATTAAATAGATCTTAAGGTACCATAGCATGCCATCTTTATCCTTTGTCAGGTGTGAGTGAGGGTTGGATGGAGAGAAAAGTGAACTCTATTAAGGCTGTCCAGTCTGCCAGGGGCCTCTGGGGATACACAAATCCACAATGTCCTATTATAACCCACATGGGCTGTAGGTCCTCTGCCCTACAAGCTCCTGCCTAGAGCCCAAGGGAGGCCGAGTTTAGAATAGGACAATTACTACTGGCATGGTAGTCTTAAAGAGACAGCGCCATTTCTATAACATCATGTTTATATTTATTTTAAAGTATGGGTTTTCAAACATAAATATGTTTCATCTTTACATAAATATATCTGTTATGCTCAACGATGATTATTTTACCCATAATTTTATTTTCACAAAAGTTATTTGAAACATTACAGTAGACACTTTACTTGCATGAAATATAATTATTATGTATATAAAATCACTTTTGTAAGTTTAATTTGATGCAGACAACAAAATAGGACGTCTCCTCTTTGACCCACTTTTGACGGTAATACTGTAATATTAGATTTAAAATGTAAAATAATAAGATATAAAGTTACATTGCTGAAATGACAAGAAATGAAGTAATATTCAAAATAGTAGACAGTGTATACAGTGCATTATTCATTAAGCACTAACTGGTATTCCATTCAGAACATAGCTAATATGAATGCATTGGAAATGGCTACCTCTTGTCTGAACAAATCGAGTCCTTTGGGAGAAATCCATTCATTTCCTGTGTTAGCTGGAATTAGCGTGAACACGGTTCCTTGCTGTTCTGCTCTATTTGAATTGAATTTCAGTTTGGCATAAAAAGGGGGAGCTCATTAAAAAGAAAACGCATGGAGACGGATGTCACCTCTTTTCATCCAGCGCGAAGCTGGATCTCGCCACGAGCGCTGTTATGCTAATGTAGTCCAAAAAGAAAGGAAGACAGTTAGATAAAATTCAATTAGCCAACAAAACCTGCACAATGAAACAGGAGACAGCTATACATACTCTCTAAAGAGCAAACTGTCATTCTGCCGTGGACTTCATGAAATATGGATGGACGAAGCGTAGAGTCATTTTTAGTATTTGTTCAGGCAGCGACAGTACCTCAGCTAGCTTCAAGGCACATGTCTATTGAATGGCAGACGGTCTTAAAAGCATCCTCTTAATAAATCAAGTGCACTGAGGCATTATGTTTTAGTATGATCTCAATGTCATGTTGTGCTTCTATTTTAAGGAAACAAAATGAGGGAAATGTGAGGGAAAAGCATTAGGTTGACAGGACAAATTTTGGCTAATGTGACTCAAGGCCCTGCTTGTCGTCTGTGCTGTGACACCGGGGTCATTCTGTCGAGTACTGTCAGCTGTTATCAAAGCAGACAGCCAGCGATCTTTAATGTCAGCATCTCTTTGTGCCCTCACATTCATCCCTTACCCCACTGCCATTACACAACCACATCAACAAACACTATCTCCTCAGACATTGTTCCTTTACCAGCTAAACCTAACAATAATTTATGTTTAGTAAACTTCTTCTGTTTTCATCTGTGATAAGATATTTACTGATATATACTGACAACTTAAGCAAAGGAAAATAACTCAAATACATAATTTTCTTATTAGGAAAATTAGGAAAATATAGGAAATGTTTATGCCATATACCATTGAGATAAAAAGTGCACTTAATTGTGTTGAATGTCCATTTTAGTGTACTTAAAGATCAATAATTTATGTCAGTTATTTTAATCACGTACTTAGTTATTTTTTTTATTTTAAAATGCACTTTGTAATAATGCCATTAAACGTTTTTTTTTCTTGAAAATACATTTTAAAATAATGTTTTAATAATCTTTTGTCATGCATGAAAGAAGTACACTTACTTTGCTGTCTTGACCAACATAAACACATGCAAAGTACTAGATTATAATTTTGACTGTGGTGTTGTTTGATACTATATTTACAGTTTTAAAATATTTTAAATGTACCAAATTGCAACTTCTTCATTATAAAAGTATAATTGCAAATATATTTAAGTAGGTTATATACAAGGTTCAAAAGAGATTGCATGTTAGTTTACCATAAATGCTTGTCAGTTTATTCGGCAGTACTTGCATCAGACAAAATAAGTATAATATAATTATGAAATTACTTATAAAGATTACTTAGTCCTACTGAAGTGGGCCAGAAAAGCACTCTAGAGTTCAGCTAATTGCGTTTAATATAAATTTAAACTATAATACATTTTCATTAAATTGCAATTAACAATGCAATTAAGCATCGGAAAACATTTTCAGTTCATATTTGAGGATTTTCTTTTAAAGTATTTTGCTTGTATGTAAGTATGTTAAAGTTTGATTTAAATTTTAAAATGCATTTAAAATACAATCACTTTTGATTTTGTAGCACTGACACTAACTGCGTTTGTTGTAAAAATGAATACATTTAAATTAAATTAAATCTTTTGAATTTGAACTAAAGTGTCATATACTATTACATAAATATCAATTTAGCAGTTGCAGTAAAGAAATAGGTTGCAGCAACCAAATAATTGTTGCTTTGTTGATAATCAAACATCTGAAAATGTTAACATCTAATTTTCCTGGATTTATTTCAGTCAGAAATATTATTAATTATCACTGACTCAATGCATATACATTAATTTATACCACCAAAACTACTTTATATGGCTTAAATCAGTTAGTAATCGCAGTGTAGCCTTAACATTTTGTATTTTCAAAGCATGGAGCAATGAAACATCCAGAATTAGGAGATATCATATCTGACATCCAGCTTTAAATGGAATGCAGCATCGTCGCTTTGCTGTTCTCTCTGATCAGCTGTTTGGACGTACAGGGCCCAAAATAGTCCTCAGAATAGAGATCTAATTAACTGCATCGTCTGGGTGTCATCCAGCGAGGACACGGCTTATCTTATTTGGCCCGATCGCTGATATTTTGCTTCATTCCTACAAACAGGATTATACAATAAAAAAAATATCTGAGGACATTACGGGATTATAATCTAACTTGGATTAGTAGAGCAGATGGCTCTTGATCACCACTATGTGACATGGTATTACTGTTATGACCGATGGTAATCACTAAATGCAGTCGCATTACACAAGTCGTTTGACCAACCTTTGCCAACACCAACAATAGCCTAATAATAATAATAATAATGCTTCTTATAATAATGTTTGTAAGAAGAAAATTGTACTGTAACCACTGATGACAGCTGTGTAACAGAGTAGATGATTCATTATGATAAAAGTGCACTTTTTCTACAAATATAGGTTAAAATTGGCATCTCATTTAAGCAATAAAGCAATAAAAAGGCACAAAATGTATCTTTTTACAAATTTTGTTTGGCACTGTAATGTGAGAAAAAGCAAAGATAAAGTATCATTTTTCTTGATTTATGGTAAATATAAATGTATCAGTTAGGGATGCACCATCTCTCATCTAATAGGTCAATCAGTGCTTCAACCCCAGAAATGATGTAAATATAAGAGCTTGTGAACATGCCACTTAAAGTAACATTACCTCAGGAAAGTTATTCAGTGTTTATAGTTTATCAGTTAGCAGAAAAAAGAAAAACACACTAGAGGGAGCTTATTTACAGTTAATTATTTATGTGTGTTTAAATAAGTATATCATGAATTTAAGTTTATATGCAAATTACCTGTGTTATTGAAATATTTGGATACAACTCTTTTGAGACGACCCAAATAAATGATGATGATTAGCCTATTATATCTGAAAATGAATAGCATTTGAATATATATATATATAAAAAATAGTCTCTGTTGTTAATCTATAATATTATTGAAATGTACCAAATGATTCTCCCTGTTAGGTGTGCAGCAATAGTTGAGGTTTTTTATTTATTTATTTTTCTTAAGAAAAAACTGACAGACCTACCTAATATATTTACAAATGAATCAGTATTGAATTGAATTGTGTAATACTGTATACCATGATATTTTCTGAGGTGATTACCGTACTGTATGTACTGTAGTTTAAGCATTCAACAGCATGAAAAAATTGCAAGCACAAAAGTACAAGACATTACCATAAAACTATTTTTTTATTTATTTTATTTGACTTGATGTTTATGTCATGTTTATTTGTATGCTCATATCTATTTGCAGGGTTGTTTTTAAATATAATATATAATAAACATAATACATTATATAGTGCATTTAATAAATTCATAACAAATTGTTGAAAAAGTAAAAAAAAATTAATTAGTTAAGAGTCCTATTTTTCTAATTTTTTTGTAAAATATAAAAACATTTTATGTATTACTTCTTATAATGTATTAGTCAAGCAAGCTAATGTGCTCTGTGAAGTCAGAGAAAATTGTTAACAATTATGTTCTGCATTTAAACAAGATATAGATGTCTTGGTTGAACATTGTCGATTAAGATACAACAAAAATCTCAACAGATCTTGTCAGCGTCTCCAGATCTCATTTCAATCTCAGGGAAGACTGAAATACAATCCAATGTCACATAGTCTGCCACAGTAATTACAGTCAATTTATACTAATCACAATAATCATCAGGCTTTTCATCATCAAGACAAAATGATGGCACTGTCACCAATCCACTGTCTGTCTTGTGAGCTAATAACGGCAATACAGAGCCATAGGTCCTATCTGACCTTGAATGAAGGATGTGGCGTTCTGACGCTTGATGAACACGGCTGCTAAAATTAGCACACTTGCTTGGCCAAGGCTTCAATTAAGGCGAGCAGAGACTATTCCATGACTGCACCTTCTGTGTCTGTCTGAGAGGAAGAAAGAGAAAAAGACAGGAAACGGATATAGTCACAGAGAGAAACAGAGAGATCTCTGTTACCTCAGGCAGTCCTTCTTCTCAGTGTTTTCTGATCTATGTTTGCATGCCTGCAGGACCAGCGTGCACCACAGTATAGCGTATAATGATTTTTCACCTGCAGTACATGAGAAAGATGGAGTCTAGAGGATTATTAGCATCATTCTCATATCCCTTTGATACTATATATCCACATCGACTCACTTCCTTAACCGCCACAGACCACAGCATCGATGCGATTTATGGAATTTTCATAAATGGGTTCAGGAAACAACTGGTTATATAATTCATCATATTTATGCATATTTTGATTTAGTATTTGATATGTAGTATCTTCCGTATCAAATTGCTATAGGAATAGTTCACCCTCAGGAGATCTGAGATGTAGATGAGTTTGTTTCTTCATCGCAACAGATTTGGAGAAATTTAGCATTACATCACTGCACCTAATGGATCCTCTGCAGTGAATGGGTGCCGTCAGAATGAGAGTCCAAACAGTTGATAAAAGCATCATAATAATCCAAACGTAACCCACACAACTCCAGTCCATCAATTAATGTCTTTTGATGTGAAAAAAATTAAACATAATTGCATCTGACTGCATCTGACATTGGTAATGATTGTTAATATGTCAAAGATTTCAAAGGTTTATTCTATTTATTTTTGAATAAGTGAACAAAACACAAAATATATGTTAGAAAGTGAAGTAAAATAATGTAATATTAGTATGTTATTATTTACCGGTCAATTGGAATATTGCTCAATTTTACCTGAAAGTATCAACAATGGTTTCAGTAAGCAATCAGCATGTTTGTGTGACTTTGACTTGCTGGGAAATTCAAATAGAAAATATCTTACTGCCAAATCTAATGCTATGATACATTTATTTTAAGTATACATATTGTGTTTTAAGTAGATTTTAATGCGACACAGGTAAGCGATGAAGTAATGGGTGTTCAGTATCTGATCTTTACAGTTATTCTCTTGCTGGCTTTCTATGTTATTACGAAGCTCCACAACCACTTCATCAATCAGAACCAAAACACAAGCATGTGCTTTACTGTAGCTAATGTCCCCTTCTTCCTGAAACACACTGGAAATGTGTGTTTGTTAAAAGTAATATAAGTATAATAACGTCATTAAATGAAAATATAATCAAATCTGACATGTTCAATTTACAAACACGTTACCTCCCCCTTGTTTCAGTTCCAAATACCAACAACCTTGTCCAGAGGTCATCAATTAACAGACTGCAGTCGAGATCCAGACACAAGATTTGTTCCACCCAGACAGCAAATCATTTATTATTTTTATTATAATTATAAATTCATATAATTATAAATTAATATAATTATAAACAGCAATTAAAAAATGGAATTTATACAATGAAAGGAGTTTAGTTATCTGTCTCACTAAGGGTTTGCATGGCATCGTACAATAAAGATCATTCGAAAAGCAGCTCTGGAATGAACTGTATTTGGAAAATATTGAAAATGATGTGTTATTCTAGAGAAATTGGCAGTCTCTGAGAGACTTTGGATTAGATATATGATTTATTGCTGACAACATGAAAATGTATATTATTTTCTTTCAAATTCATAAAATTGTATTTGATATCATCAAGAGCACTATGCTCTGCAGATATCAAAATCAGGCAACTACACGGACAATAATGATATTCTTTAAATCATATTGTTGCTATATTGGTATTTGTTTATAGAGCCTACAATATTGTACTGAAAACTAACATGTTATTTATTCCACCTATGTATGCATAGAACATGTAATAATTTTGATGCATTTATGATTGTCAAATTAATAATAAAAACACATATTTATGTTTGCAGTAAATTGGACAATGTCCTATATGAAGTAAAGTAATTATGTCTAAACCCTTTCTGTGTTGTGAAAAAGCTATGCTAAGACAAGACTGTAACAGAGAAATTAGATCATTTTCTGAAGAAATCGTGAGTGGTGCCTTTGCAAAGCACAATACTGTACTGCTTACTGGTAAAAGCTCTTGTTTCTTATTCAGACCTGGTTCCATTTATAAAGTAGCCTATTTACAGTACATTTTCATGAATTTAGTGTTCCAAATTAAATATTGTGCACTTATTGTATGCATTATGTACTCTACTATCTAGTGTATGAAGTTATTTTGTCATCCAACATCAGAGTATAATAGCCAGTCCCCTTCCGGTTCATAATTAAAGCTGCAACCAGAATCAAGCCATGGCACAATATCGGTATCTTAATTTATGCTTTTTCTTAAGTGGCACCTTCTGCCTGAGAGTGATTTGCATATGTATTCAGCCCATCTGAACAGACAGATCGCATGCGCTAATCGAACCAGATTCATATTGGTGTGAACAGGCCTTTAGATCACATGGGCATCTGTGCTTCATAATGTGATTTCTCTCAACTGAGACTGGGATGTTGCACAAGCCTGTTCTTAATGTTCCAGCACGTTGACAGCAGATGTGAGAATGCAGGTGCAGACAGCTGTGATGAGAAATAAAAATAAACATGCTGAAGAGAGATGCCATTAAAGATCATTCAGTGTCAGTCAACTTCATTCTTTGAGTTCTTAACTCAAAACTCCATTCAGCCAAATGATGAAGCCATAAACAATTATTTTCTATAAGAATTTCTATATCTATGATTTCATAGTACTTTAGAGGTTACTTGTTCAGGATGCTGCCTCTCTATGAAGAGACTATTACACATTGTATGTCTATAAGGTTCTGGAAAATTGGATCCCCTTTTCTTCCCTTTATGAGAGCTGATGAGAATGCAAAAGCTTCCTCTCCTCTGCTGACTAAAGAGGAAGACCAGACTGATAAAGAGTGTATTGATCATCTTATTGATGATTTGTTGTTTACTGGGTGAAAATATCAATACAGAAAATGCTTAGTCTTAATGGATCCGTGTAGACACACATCAACATTGGCTGTTATGTCACTTAGAACAAAGACACAATTTAGGATTTGAATAGATTTGTCAATCAATTACTTTTCTGCTTAGCATTTAAAGCTGAAGAATCATTTTAGCAAACTTTTAGCATTTAATGTACATGTGTGAAGTACTGTAAGTGTATATTTAAAGTGCCAGTGTTTTACTTTTGTACAGTTATCAATAGATCTCTTGTGCTCTATCATATCATACAGGGGTGTTGTTCGAGTGGATGTCAGCCTGCAGGATGTGGATATTGATCAGTGCTCTGCAGATGGCTGGTTTGCAGATGCCTGGCCACACAGGTGCAACCTCACCACTATGAAGGTGAGTCCAACTTCAAGCTCTTGCTTCAGTGTCATGATTGCAAACACCAAAGTTTTTACTTGTTTAATACATCCCAGGAGACCAGTCACACTTCAGTGGACTAAAACTATAATTAGAATGTAACATTAAAGGAAAAGTACATATGGCATCCTTTGTGAAAAAAAGATGCACTTGATTCTGTTGAAAGAGCACTTGTGTATTTAAAAATATTTCTCTATATAATATATATATATTATTAATAAAATAAAAGGCCACTTAAGTTTAAAAAGTTTAAACTTTCATGACAGTGTTTTTTTACACTTAAAGGTATAATTCACCCCAAAATTAAAATTCTGTCATTACTCACCGTAATGTCTTTCCAAAACCATAAGACCTTCATTCATCTTTGGAACACAAAATAAGATATTTTTGATGAAATCCGAGAGCTTTCTGACCATGTACTTAGTAATAATGTCAAATTAAACAAATTACATTTTAAATCATTATGTTTTGATAATATTTTGTAGAGCTCTAAAGAAGTATGAATTTTGTATATATTTGTATGTATTTTGTTTATATTTGTATGTATCTTGTATGTATTTTTATATATTTTACATGCATTTTGAAGTGTTGACTAACATACTAAAGCACATGTTAACTGTAGTGTGCTATTTGATATTCAGTGTTTTAAATGATCTAAATTCCAAACATTTAATTACAAATATACATGACACGTTTCAATAAAAATGACATTATATATATGTGTATTAATTTACTATGAATGTTTGGCAGTACATTTGGCAGTATTTCAAAGATACTAGTAATAATAAAATTATATAAAAATGTACATAAGTGGGTCAAAAAGTCACTCTAAAGTTCAGCTAATTGCATTTATAAAATAAATTTAAACTATTTAAACTATAATGAAATTTTCATGTAATGCAGTTAACATACAGTTAATTGTCTAAAAAAGCAATACATTTAGGTCTTTAAGAACTTTACGAAATAAGCACACTAAAACTACTATTATATTATATTATATTATTCAAAAATATCCAACTTTTTTTCACAGAAAGTCAAGCACCAAATTGTGAACAAAAGTCATATTATAGTTTCTATATAGCTCAAAATTTAAGACCTAAAATGAAGTTATATGTAGTAAAAATGGTGTGTCGATGCCATTAACGCTAAAAGGCATTGATGATATATTTACTGCTTTGATTCTTCATTTTATGCCAGTTTCATCATGAGACAAACAGAAACCAATGTTGTTTGACATCATTGACATCAAGCAAATGATGTCAGAATGTTAATTTTTGGATGAACTATTCCTTTAATATCCCCAGTTTGCAGTAGAACATAAATAATTTGAACTCTTCAGGACCTCTTACAAAGCAGTCCAAAAATCACATCATTGCAGAGCAGCATGCCAGCTCACATTGTGATTTCTGCTCTTGATTCATGGCGTTCATCCTGCTGTTATTTTTAATAACAAAATACATTTATATATATATATATCTTTGATCTTCTGGCTCAACAGTGAATGATTTTGCTGTGTCTTAATGCTGTTAACCTGATGCTTGGAGGATTGCAGTTATAAAGAGAATAGATTTTTAAGGTCTGGCTCCTTCATAATGGATGTGATGTAATAGATTGCACAGGGTGCACTGAATAATTGAGAAAGCTCTTTGTGTGCTCGGCCTCCTGATGGACACTGCACAGTGTGCATGTGCGATACACCGTCGAGCATACCGCACATAGCGACACAGCATCTTCACTATATTATGCAATTGAATTGTGACCTCTGTCATAATAGCTTTCATCCACCCCTCGTAACACAGGTCTGTTGACGGTGACGCTGACTATATATAGAGCTCAAAACTGCATTGCAATCAGAAGTTTTAATGGAATGTGATATAGCGGCTTTGTACCAGAGGGCCCCTCGTATGCAAAAAAGCTGTAATTCACTCTCATTATCTCGGATGTCTGATGCTGAAACTGCAGCCCACATGTCACTGAACCTGTTTAAGCCAAACCAGAGATTTCCGACATCATCAGACCAAGAATATCATTAGCAAAGACTTCCGGAATGTGTAATACGGTACTGCATATGCATTTAGCCATTGTGGTTGAAGGTTTAGTTTTGGTTTGACTGTGGATGCTAAAACATCCTACTGTGTAAGACAAGCATCGATCATACTTAGGGTCAGTGCAAATTCTAACCCTCAGTATTAAGCTTTGATGTGTAGCGTTCATGCATAACCCATGGCCTTGCTAGCATCATACTTTAAAGTGTGAGCTACAGGAGTGCAGTCCTTTGGTAAACTTCCAGAAGCCTAAAAACTTCAAGAACACCCTAGCAGCGTATTTAAACGCAAAACTTTATTAAAAACACAGCTGGAGCCATTGGAGAGACCAGTTTAAACAACGATGACCAGGAGTTGAGTTTCAATCAATTGAGATAATTTACTGAAGACGGTGGTCTCAGCACTTCCAATGGAAGAAGTCAAAGTCAGCAATACAGCAATGATCAAAGAATACTTAAAATGAGAGAAATCTTGATCATCATTGACACACTTTGTTCTTCAATCTGTCATAGGTCGTTTAGAGGTTAGTCTTAAATCCATGAAGATTTTTCTTTCTGACATCTCTAAAGTTGTGTGGTCTCTCATAACAGCAACCTCTGCGATTTTCTTCCTATTCAAAGTTTTGTCATTTTTATTTTCGGACGAACTATACCTTTAATCCTAAAAAGAGTTATAAATGCTAATGTATGTGTGTTAATGGAAATGTACATTGACATTTATAAGAACTGATAGTAAAAAAAAGACCCTTCAGACCCTTTCAAACACACATCTTCTGAAAATGTAAAAATGTTGTGGCATTTGTGGTTTTTCTGTGCTGTACACCCAACCAGACAAGAGTAAACAGCTCATTCTCTAGTGTTTGTAGAGTTAGTCATACAATCAGGCCAAAATTAGACAAGACAGACAAATATCAGCCAGGTTATAAATAGTCTGTAGAAAAGCAGACAAACATGCATGATTCAAAGACGCGCACACATTTTCTATTTGGACTTTCCATTCGGTTATTTTGGTGAAAGAGCTGTGCTATTTTCAGCGGCACTTTGAATTGATCTTTTCTTGGTGAGTCACACACCTGCTGGTTTTGCATTGATTATACGCTGCTGTTATTGCTACTTTAAGCCACTGAACTTAACAGATGAGCCTGTGCGTTTGAATCCCCTCTGAAGTTTGGTATTTAGAAATACATCCACCGGTGGAGTAATTACTTTTCCTTCCATTTATGTCTCTCTGTAGGTTGTGTTAAAGAAAAAAAGATTTAGTGTGAGATGAAATATCCGTTGAACTCGCTCGCTGTATGACAGGGATGTATGGTTTCGATAGGCTGCTGTACTAATGAGGAAGGCTCAGAGGAAGTGGCATTAAAGAGAGCCATCGTTTATAACCTTGTGTCTCTGCAGGCCTGATATTCCTTACAAAAATCACAGTATGGACGTTATGAGGAAACTATGCTTCCTTATGAATTCTGCTCTAAAAGTAGAAGCACAGATTGAGTTTGCTCATTTATAAAGTATGCATGTGGGAAGAAATTCTCGGGTTTCAAAGAGGCAGGAAGAAGTTGTTTTAAAAGTAGATCAAAGTAGATAAAATATGTGAGTGGTCCATGCAAAACTTGCCCTCACAATAACACGATAGGGTGTTGACAATGGTTGCCTAAAGATGCGGTCACATTAGGGTCATTGGGCCTCATTTATCAATCTAACGTAGAAACGAGAGCACAAATCAACTTACGACACAGTTCACGTGTGATTCATGAAACATTCGAATGCCGCCAATCTCATCGTACCAATAATCGCATGTTGATAAATGTGCCGGCAGAAAACAATCGTCATTTGAATATTACGCCCCTAAAAACACCCCGGTTTAGAAGCCTTGCCCCTAGAGTTTACGACATGGAGAAACAAAACCAGGCCAAAAAGAGGATCATCTCATTAAAGAGAAATTGACCTTACTCCAAAAACAGCCGTTAACCTTGTAATTGCAAACAATTAGGCTACATTATTTTTTGTAATTTATATGTATATTAAAATACTGGTAAATATAAACATTATAGCCTATTTAGTTCCCCTCACTCTACAACAAATATATTTTTTTAATTTTACAGTATTCAGAACAGAACAAGAATGAAAAATAAGTATTTATAAAATTACAAATTAAACTATAAAATAAAACACAAAATAGGCTAATAGTGGCATTCATTATACACAGCATACAAGCAAAACTGAAACAGCATTGGGCTCACGAGCCTGTCCCATTCCACAAGAATCCAAATGTTTCCATTTTTGCCATATTTGTTACATTTGGTTGCTAAACTATTATTCATTATGTAGCCTAATACATAATTAATTCTAATATCCATGTAAAATCCTTCACATGCGCCAAAAATGTAGTTTTGGGCACTGCACGCTGATATTACAGCGGACCTTTTAAAACAGTGTAACTTTTATGTTTGGTTGACTGCATTTTAGTTTGATGATGAATGGCTGAAATGTCAGGCAATGCAAGAAATAATTATGTTTGTGTGTGTCTGAGGCGCCTGTGTGATCAGATGGATTAAATCAAATAAAGATATAAAGAAAAGAAATAAAATGCATTAAGAGTGTCACAAAAAAGAGCGTAGGCTTTACTTGTTGAACAGTTTTTTTTTTCCTTTTGTTAATTTGTTAATTATATTATAGCCTATTATATATTTTGTGCGGTCATATTTATTTTATTCCTTTTATAGACTTAATTTCTGTTTTTCTCCGTTCACAGAAGCCCCTGCAGATGCGTGATGCGACGATGTGTGAATCCCCATGGTCTGCTTTACGCTGCTATTCGTGCATATAAAGCTAAAGCCCTGAATACAAAAATAAATTAATTAAAAAAAGACATTCTAATCTTACTGGTCAGTGATCGACTAATGAGCTTCGATTGTAGGTCAGGAAAATAACCTAAATGATCAAAATGCTGTCTTTCTACAATTCTCCACGAGATTTAGGCTATATTCTGCATGCAAGTTCAGGCTAAAAAAAAAACTTGCGTACACGAGCTGAGACCAGACGTGAGATTTGATCGTAGCCACCGCTCACGTCCATATTGATAAATTCCAAGTTTTGCGTTGAAACGACCGTACGCCGACTTTTCTGTCGCACGTTCGTTTCGTAAATGAGGCCCATTATGTGTCAAAATCAACCGTTTCGGAAGCTTCCCTGCCTCAAAGTTTTGATTTTGTTAATGTTAAAAAGACAAACATACATAGTTATGAAAGACAAATATTAAATGTCATGGATGAATATTTACAGAGTAATCCACTATTTTGTGTAGGGAGTTTTGACAGTTTTCACCTGAGATTTGGAGCCGAATTACAGGGGGATAAAAATGACTTCAGAAATATGGCAGCATCATTATGTTGTTTTTACACAGAGATTGGTTGGTCTATTAGTAAAAACAGTTGACTTAAGCAATCTTTGTTGCATTATATGTTAACAGTGAAATCCCTATATCTCTGAAAATAGATTGTATAGGCCATGAAGATACCAAAAGATACCAAAATAAAATGTAATTAAGTACTATGATATAATAGTATATTAAGATATCATTTCAAAAACAGGAAAAAAGTGTTTTATTATTATTATTATTAGTAGTAGTAGTAGTAGTAGTAGTAGTAGTAGTAGTAGTAGTAGTAGAAGTAGTAGTATTTTCTCCAAAGTTTGTATGCCTTTAACTCAAGAAGTATCAAAGATATTTTAAGGTCCATTTAGATTTTGGTTCTTAAACTTTATTTTTTTTTGGTATGTTCATTTTTAAGGCCCTATATATGGTTCAGTTCCAGAGATATACATTAAAAATATATATTTATGGCACTCGAACAGGTATATTCTACGCAATTTGTTGAAAAGACAATACATTTCTAGTTTTAACATTATTTGTTCTTCAGACATTTCTTTTTAAAGGTCCACTGAAGTATCTTGAAACAGCTTTTATGCAATGTGTTGACATAATTTCAACAGAAACAAGAAGACAGGGCAGGACATATCAAGCAGTCCCACTTTTTTTTTTTTAAAAAGCCAGTTACATTTCGCTTATGTCACAACTCAGCCAGAGCCGTCGATTCAGCTCAGTAAAGCCGCATTTGACAACAGTGATCATAATCATGCTGAGGATGTGTAGTTTGAAAAGGGTGTATGTTGGTTTATGGCACCGGTGTTATCTCTTCTACTCGTCAGTGCTGTTTCTAATGCTGAATCTGTCTAACCGTTTCTCCTCCTAATCTCATCCATATTGCTTTTAAAATAAAGCATTCTGTGTATAATTCAAATGGTTCCAATACGCTTTGTGGTCCTCTCTGTGTTATCGTGTCTCTGCACCGGAGCTAACTGTGTGGCACGTGAAACTAGACTATATTTGGCCCAATGGAAAGCATATCATTCCTTATTCCCTATATACTGAATGCTTATATCTTCTAAATGTGAATTGTGTCATTGTTTTGGAGCACACTAGCTTATACAATAGATAACCTTAAAAGGGTCATAAACTGCCTTTGTTTTTTTTATTTTGGACCGTTCTCTGAGGTCCACTCATAATGTTATCAAGATGTTTTACATAAAAAAAACATCATAATTTAGAAGTAATAGGCTATATTCTGTCCTGTTTTAAACCCCCCTCATCAGAACGCTCTGTTTGAAATGGCGTGGCAGATTGTAGACTCAGAAGTAAACGCCCACTGAAGAGCGGTGTACACCTCATTACACGGTGCCCGTCTCTCCTCAGTGCCCTCAGGAAGCCGAGCTGTTAACCCTGCCACCGCCGGTGCTTCAGGGCACAGCGGTCTCCAGTGAGCGCACGTCTCAGTGTCTGCCCGAAAACGTAGCGGCTCTAGGAGGCTCGCTACCTCTGAGGAGGTCTCCTATTACACCGGAGGTCAGTCTCGAGAGACTGATTCCCTTAGTAGATTTTCTGGCAGCGTGGAAGCTTCTGCCAAATGTCTCACGATGGGTCCTGTAGACTGTAGAAAGAGGTTACAGAATTCAGTTTGGTTCTCCTCTGCCTCGTTTCAACGGGATTGTTTCCACTGTGGTGGGTCCCGAGCAGGCTCCGGTGTTAGAACAAGAAGTAAATACTCTTTTGAGGAAGGAGGCCATCGAGGTGGTCCCTCCTCTCGACAAAGAATCCGGGTTCTACAGCCGGTACTTCATTATTCCGAAGAAGGATGGGGGGGTTGCGCCCGATATTAGATCTGCGTCAGTTGAATCGCTCAGTCATGCGACTGAAGTTCAAGATGCTCACTATCAAACAGGTCGTGTCTCAGATCAGGCCCGAGGACTGGTTTGTCACGATAGATCTAAAAGATGCGTATTTCCATGTCTCCATCCTTCCTCAACACAGGAAGTTCCTGAGGTTTGCTTTCGGGGTCGAAGCTTACCAATATCGGGTTCTTCCGTTCGGCCTTGCACTCTCACCCCGAACTTTCACAAAGTGTGTGGATGCTGCTCTGGCTCCACTGCGACTCCAGGGCATCCGCATACTAAATTATGTAGACGATTGGTTGATTTTAGCTCAATCAGAGCATATGGTGGTTCGACATCGATATGTTGTTCTCGCCCATATGAAAGAGTTGGGGTTAAGACTAAACGCCAGGAAAAGTGTGCTTTCTCCATTACAGAGGACCACTTATATGGGCGTTGTGTGGGATTCGACCACGATGCAGGCAACGCTGTCTCTTGTGTGGGCCCAAGGGAAACTCCTTTCAATCAGAGCAGTTCACATCCCTGGGTATCTCAATCAGGGAGCAGACTACCTGTCGAGACAGGGGCCGAGGCCCGGGGAATGGAGACTCCACCCAGAGGTGGTGTGTCAGATTTGGAGAATGTTTGGCCAGGCTCAGGTGGACTTGTTTGCGACTCAGTAGACATCGCACTGTCCTCTCTAGTTCTCTCTGAGTCATCCAGCTCCTCTCGGACTGGACGCCATGGTGCAGATGTGGCAGAGGCTTCGTCTGTACACTTTTCCCCCGATTGCTCTGCTCCCAGGAGTTCTAGAGAGAGTGCGCCGTGACGGGGTCCTTCTGCTGCTAGTAGCCCTGTTCTGGCTGGGCCTGAACTGATTTCCCTTCTCAACGGCTCTCAATGGGAGATTCCCGTCAGGAGGAATCTCCTCTAACAGGCGGAGGGTATGATCTTTCACCCCCGCCCAGAGTTGTGGAAGATGTGGGTGTGGCCTCTGAGGGGGCACAACTCGTAGCTTCAGCTCCATCCTCCAATCCAGAGCTCCCTCTACGAGGAAACTGTATGCCCTGAAGTGGAAACTTATCACTTCCTGGTGTAGAGATCGCCAGCTTGACCCAGTTAACTGCCCAGTCGGTTCAGTGCTAGAGTTCTTGCAGGCTCAATTCTCTGCAGGGTTGACCCACTCCACCCTGAAGGTGTACGTGGCGGCTATAGCTGCTTACCATGCCCCTCTCGGTAGCCAGTCTGTGGGAAGACACCCCCTGGTTACACGTTTTCCTCCACGGTGCGCTGAGGCCTCCTGTACGACCCTTGTGTTCCTCCATGGGATCTGGCCGTGGTACTGGAGGCTCTCTGCAAACCTCTGTTTGAACCTATTGAGGAGGTTTCAGATCAAGTTCTGAGACTTAAGACGGTCTTCTTGTTAGCCATCACTTCTTTGAAGAGAGTCAGAAATTTACAGGCCCTGTCAGTGGCCCTCTCCTTCCTAGACTTTGCGCCAGGCCTGGCCAAAGCTGTTCTGTACCCCAGACGTCCCTAAAGTGCCCTCCTCAGTACCACGGCACGTCGTACTTCAGGCTTTCTGTCCTCCTCCATTTAGGGAGCCTGACCAGCAGAAGCTTAATTGCATGTGCGAGCACTGGACACATATGTCCACAGAGCTGCCATGTGGAGGAAGTCCGACCAGTTGTTTATATATTATGGTCCTTCCAAGAGGGGTCTGCCTGCTACTAAGCAGACCCTCAGTCAGTGGATTGTTGATGCCATTTCTATGTGATATGAGTCCTCTGGTCTCCCCTTGCCCTTGGGGGTCAAGGCTCACTCCACCCGAAGTGTGGCAGCCTCCAAGGCCTTCCTGTAGGGTGTGGCTATGCAGGATATACAGGTGCATCTCAATAAATTAGAACGTCGTGAAAAAGTTCATTTTTTCTTGTAACTTATTTCAAAAAGTGAAACTTTCATATATTTTAGATTCATTACATGTAAAGTTAAACATTTTTTAAAAAAATGTTTTAATTTTGAGGATTAGTGCTTACAGCTCATGAAAGTCAAAAATCAGTATCTCAACATATTAGAATATTTACATTTGAGTTTCAATTAATGACCAACCCTATAAATTCCGGGTATCTCTTGTTCTTTGAAACCACAATAATGGGGAAGACTGCTGACTTGGCAATGGTCCAGAAGACGAACATTGACGCCCTTCACAAAGAGGGTAAGTCACAGAGGGTCAATACTGAAAGGTGTGGCTGTTTACACAGTGCTGTATCAAAGCATATTAAATCAAAGTTGACTGGAAGGAAGAATTTGGGTAGGAAAAGGTGCACAAGCAACAGGGATGACCGCAAGCTTGAGAATACAGTCAAGCAAAGCTGATTCAAACACTTGGGAGAGCTTCACAAGGAGTGAACTGAAGCTGGAGTCAGTGCATCAAGAGACACCACGCTCAGACGTCTTCAGGAAAATGGCTACCAAGCCACTTCTGAACCAGAGACAACATCAGAAGCATCTTACCTGGGCTGTGGAAAAAAAGAACTGGACTGTTGCTCAGTGGTCCAAAGTCCTCTTTTCAGATGAAAGTACATTTTGCATTTCATTTGGAAATCAAGGTCCCAGGGTCTGGAGGAAGAGTGGAGAGGCACAGATTCCATGTTGCTTGAAGTCCAGTGTGAAGTTTCCACAGTCAGTGATGATTTGGGCTGCCATGTCATCTGCTGGTGTTGGTCCACTGTGTTTTCTGTGAAGTCCACAGTCAACGCAGCCATCTACCAGGAAATTTTAGAGCACTTCATGCTTCCTTCTGCTGACAAGTCAATTCAATTCAATTCAAGTTTATTTGTGTAGCGCTTTTTATGATACAATCATTGCAAAGCGCTTTACAGGAAATTAAGTTTCTACAATATATTTATACATTGTAGAAACTTAATATATTAACTTATGGCAAAATTTGTTAATTCTGTATGTTGTTGGGGGATCAGAGGTTGGCATCCTCTGAGGTCCTCTGAGGGGTTGGCATCATCTCTTCTCAGGTGTTCGGTCATCTCAGATCATTTAAGGGCTGGATCATCCCGTGGCAGAAACAGAGAAACAAAGAGACATAATTAGCATAGCTGTTGTTCCATCCAAGCAAACCTTTATTTTTTTTATTCCACAAGCTTTATGGAGATGCTGATTTCATTTTCCAGCAGGACTTGGCACCTGCCCACACTGCCAAAGGTACCAAAAGCTGGTTCAATGACCATGGTGTTACTGTGCTTGATTGGCCAGCAAACTCGCCTGACCTGAACCCCATAGAGAATCTATGGGGTATTGTCAAGAGGAAAATGAGAGACACCAGACCCAACAATGCAGATGAGCTGAAGTCCACTGTCAAAGAAATCTGGGCTTCCATACAACCTCAGCAGTGCCACAAACTGATCACCTCCATGCCACGCCGAAATGAGGCAGTAATTAAAGCAAAAGGAGCCCCTACCAAGTATTGAGTACATATACAGTAAATGAACATACTTTCCAGAAGGCCAACAATTCACTAAAAAAAATGTTTTTATTGGTCTTATGAAGTATTCTAATTTGTTGAGATAGTGAATTGGTGTTTTTTTGTTAAATGTGAGCCTAAATCATCACAATTAAAAGAACCAAAGACTTAAACTACTTAAGTCTGTGTGCATTGAATTTATTTAATGGACGAGTTTCACAATTTGAGTTGAATTACTGAAATAAATTTACTTTTCCACGACATTCTAATTTATTGAGATGCACCTGTATGTAATGCTGCGGGTTCGTCTACGGCGCTCACCTTTGTCAGGTTTTACGACCTTGACGTTCGTACCGCTGCTGGTTCCTCCGTCCTCTTGCCGTAGTTGTGCTCAGTACATATACTTCGCAGGGACTTGTAAGTCTGGCGGCATGGGCATTCTCGTTCCCAAAGCATTCGACGCAGCTCGAGTTCCTGAAGGGGAACGTCTCAAGGTTACGTATGGTCACACGTCACCCTGTCCGTGAAAGATTTCTTATAACAAGAAATCTTAATTTCTTGTTATATCTCAGTTCTTATCAAATCTTTAATACTTATAGGCATGCAAACTTCAGAAAAAAAAAAAAAACTGTCACCATTGGCATTTAATCCCCCACAATTCAAAGACATGCAGTATAGGTGAATTGGACAAAGTAAATTGGCCATAGTGAGGAGTGTGTGTGTGAATTAGTGAGTGCGTGTGTCCCAGCACTGGGGTTGCACGAGTTAGTGCACTCTCAGGGCTGGGTTGCGGCATGAAGGGCATCTGGCGTAAAACGTGTGCCAAATAGGTTGTGCTGATCACTCCGCTGTGGCGACCCCTGATAAAGGGAGCAAGCCGAAGGAAGAGAGAGAGAGAGGGAGAGAGGGCCTTAAAAATGAAGAGACAGAAAGAAAAGTTTGATAAGAACTAAAATATAACAAGAAATTCAGATATATTTAATACTTCTTTTAGTCATGCAAACTTAAGGAAAAAAAAAAACTATCACCATTGGCATTTAATGTGAGAAATATAGCTAAATTCAGCAGATTGTACTAAAAGGCCAAAATGCTTACTAAATAAAAAGTCATTTCTAAAGTATTTTTTACTCCCCCTCCACAAAATAGTGGATTACTCAGTAAATATTCATCCATGTCATTTAATATTTTTGAATTTCTTTGTCATTTATGTATTTCTTTCATAAAAAATAAAATAAATAATAATAATAAATAACAACATAAAACAAATTGAGCCAGGGATCTCTGTTTGACTTGCCGCATTAGCGAAATGTTAGCATGGGGAAATATTTCACCCTCACATGCGATTGGCCCCTGAAATTCTAGGGCTTTGTTCAAATCAGTGATCCTAAGTATGAGAAATACTAAGAGTGATGATTGCCTTACAGCAAAAACTGCTTACAAATTTACTTTCCGAATGCACTAGGCCAATATTTATTTTGGCCTTGGACATCCATAGGGTAATAATTTCACATTATATTTGTGAGTTCTGGCTGTCATGGTGATCATAAAGTATCATGTCAGCTTCTGCTTCATTCATGATAAATTGATCTCCTCTTTCAATCTGCTGTGATAATGTCTCTATTCATAGACTGTGTAAATGAATAGGATGCTGATATGAAAGAATTACAGACAGTGGAGTACAGCTCCATTTATAGAGAGCACGTGAGGGAATGTGTGCCAGAGCCATAACCGGAAAGACTCATGAATCACATTGATTTGGTCATGGCAAAACTACTGCCACCACACTCAATATGACAATCAATTCTATCATGATGTGTGGCAACAGGCCAGCAATACCATTCAATAGCTGTGCTATCTGTGCTTAGAGCAGTTTCCTCCTGTGTAAATGAATTAGTCCGATCGTGAGCTGTAAGTAGATTTGATATGATGTGATTTTATGTGGCCGCTGTCCAAAATATAATAATGGTATTACAAAAAAATAAATAAATAAAAAATGTGTCAGTTAAAATTGAATATGAGAATAGTCACCAAAAACCTCAGATGATTTATGTATTGCTGTAAATGATATATTAACAAAGTATATGTTGTACATATAGTTTTACTATAAAATACTAAAAAGTCTACAAACCAATGTTATAAAAGTAGACTATTGAGAGGTAAAAAAATTAATTAATTAAACAAAAAAAAATGCATGTAACAAACAAATAAACTTTTAAAGGGGACAAAAAAATAAAAGAGAAAGAGAAAAACTAGTTAATTAATAGTACACAAGGCCTAAAACTGCATACTTTCATATACTCACCAACGCCAGTTTTTACTCGTATTTGGCACTTGGCGAGCATTAATTTTAGGCCCTGGTTATACACACAACTAGTCAAGTATCATTTACTTTGTTGAAGCACCTTTTGCTTTTATAGCAGCCAGTCTTTTTGAACAAGAGTCTGCTGCATTAACTTAGCACATTTTGATTTGTCATTTTTTTCTCTACTTTTCTTTGCAAAACAGCTCCAGATCAATCTCTTCTAATCATTCCACCTTTCTTCGATTGGAATTAGGTCTGGGCTGTGAAGCTGTTCACACTGCCAGCAACTTTGTCTCTGCATGTCGCTTGTCTCCGTACTTCAAGCCACTTGTGGGCATTCCTATCGTGCTGTTGCTGTAAAGTTATCGTTAGACTACATATCTGAAATTATCTTTAGAAAATGCGATCACAGATGATATATTGATGATAAACCAAGATATTATAATTTGAAAATCAATTAGTTTTCTTGATGATAAAGAAGTAATATTCTGCTGTTGGAGGATTCATTATATAACTGTAACTTTAATATGTTTTGGTAAACAGCTAAGATAATAAAAAATTGTGCCTGTGTCCAAATATATATATGACGTAACTGTATACAGTATACTGTATATATATATGCCCTATCCTAACAAACCATACATCAATGGAAAGCTTATTTATTCAGTTTTTTTCAGATGATATATAAATCTCTATTTAAAAAAAATGACCCTTATGACTGGTTTTGTGGTCCAGGGTCACAGACACACACACACACAAACACATATATATATATATATATATATATATATATATATGTCATGTATATATACTGTATATTACAAAGGCGTTTTAGTATAAAAAATATATAAGTAAAAAATCTCAAATTCAAAAATGACGTCAGAAAAGTCAAAATTATGAGAATAAAGTCGAAATAATTTTTTTCTAAATATTTTGACTTTATTCTCATAATTTTGACTTTATTTTAAAAAATGTACGGCTTTAATCACGCCCACATCCACTTGCCAATGATCACTGTTGCTCGTGTCACCGCAAGTCGGTAGCGCTCCATTGAAAATTAATACAATCATATAATTTTGTTGCTGGTAGTGTGAACAGCCCAATTCCAAAATGTTCTTCTTCTTTTGAAGCCATTAATTTGTTGACTCGAATGGCTCAAAAGTCATAGTCACAATTGGCAATGTGATGTCAATATGGAGCTTACAAAAAGCAATAGAAATAGAGCAGACATCATGTATTTGAGTTTATTTGAACAGGTTTGTGAGCATGTGTAATGCTAAAGCTGTGGAAACACGAGCGAGCGTCAGTCCTCGTGCAGTCGGACACGGTCACACAGTGACTGCAGCAGTCTGTGGCTCACACTGAGAGCATGAGTTTAGAGCGTGACTGATCACTCAGCTGGCACACACTCCACTTCTACCCACCCCTGGGACACACTCCCATCACTTCCACATGGCAAATCCCGACTTCCTTCAGCTTATCTGAAGAACCTCTCACATTGTAATAGACAGATGCTTAGAGCCAAAATCTACTTTTTCACAGTGTATTCTTAGAAGATCAGTTTTAAAGTTGAAGCGTGTACATTTTTGCTTTTGATGAAATGTATGCTAGCTTACTAATATGCAAATACATGTCCATGTCTGGCTCAACATGAGTCTGTAGTGTTTGGAAAACATGAAACTATTTTTTCCTAATTTAGTTTTGCATGTTGGTCACACTACATACCTGTGATTTGGCGGTTTCAGTTTTTTCAAATGTTTATAATATTTTAATGGAATTGCTTCAGTGCAATAATAATAATAGTTATTATAATAATAAAAGTGATTTTCTTCATTATGATAACAAGACAGATGTGTGTGTGTGTGTGTATACATACATACTACTTATTTACAACATAAATAGTTTCTTATGTTGTGTACTAAGACTGCATTTGTTGGATCAAAAATACAGTAAAAACTATGGAAGCACATTTCCGCCACTGAAAAAATAAATAAATAAGGTAATTGCGACTTTTTATCACACAATAATTTTTTTCTTCCAATTGCATGTTTACATCGCACAATTCTGACTTTTATTTTTCTCAGAATTGTGAGATATAAACTTGCAATCCAATTCTGAGGAGGAAAAAAGCTGATATGTTCTCAGAATTGTGAGCTTATTTCTCACAATTCTTTCTTAACTCGCAATTGCATGTTATAAAGTCAGAATTCGCAATTATGAGGAAAAAAAGTCATAATTGCTAGATATAAACTCGCAATTCTGAGAAAAAATCTTGCAATTCTGACTTCATAACTCACAACTGTGAGTTTATATCTCAAAATTCAGAGAAAAAAAAAGTAATTGTGAGGAAAAAAGTCAGAATTTGAGATGAAAAGTTGCAATTACCGTTTTTATTTTTTATTAAATAAAACATTGCGTATTATCAACATTGTGCTGCTTAATATTTTTGTGGAAATCCTGATAAAAAAAAATCTGATTCTTTGATGGATAGAAATTATTTATTTGAAAAATAAATCATTTGTAACATTATAAATGTATTTTGAAAAAAAAAATATTACGGATGTGTAATTTATTAAAAATATAATTACGTCACTGTTTGTGTTTTAAATACATTTCAGATGTATTTTGAATAAATTAATAAACCTGGACAAAAAGAGTTGCTAAAGTAATAGTGATGCTAGGTTAATGGCGGTGTTATGTTATTAACCTAGCATCACTATTACTATTGCTCATACTGCGTTAACCTGAACCATTAAGTATCTGCATGTAATGCCTCAAAATACCCAGGAACCATCAATGTCATAGCAACTGCAGTAATGTGCAAAAAAATCACTCAAACACCTTTGCATCTGCGCAGCAATGCCCTGACAACACCTACAAGTGACTGGTGCCCCTAGTGGAGCACAGATTACACACTTCACCTTTAAGCAGTTGTTTTGTCTGCTGTGCGCGATTACCGTGACCTCACGCTCCGCCAGCTCGCTCTGATGTTCCCGTCCCGTCCTCAGATCTGCTAGTGACGCTGATGTAATGAGGCGCTAGAAAATAGCCGAGGATAAACATGTTTGTTTGCTCTGGGCTTCAGTCCGTTTGACTGAGCCCCACTTAGCCAGCTTCATTTCCCCCCTCTCTTCCTCATTTCACTGGCTGCGCAGCTGTCTGGCTGTAATGGTGAACGACGGTGTCCTCGGCGAGTGCTAGGGCCATTCATCTTCATAGAGGAGAGAGAGACTTCATCTGCTCGACAGCACCGGCAACAGCTGCCCTGGCCGTATTAAAACAGGTGTCAACAGAACAGCGTGTAATTGACTAATGCTGTTTCAATCTGATACCTGCTATCTGACTGACCACCCGGATGAGAGCACTGTTTCCTGCCCTCAGAGGGAGGGATGTTGAGCGTTTGTAATTCCTATCATTTATAGTTTTTTTTTTTTTTTTTTAACCACTATAAACAGTGTCATATATATTACATTTGACAATTTAAGAATTTTTTTATGTAATAGTTATGTAATATTTTTAATCTGTAATTTATTAAATTTTCTTATAGAATTGTCAATATTATTTCTAACACACACACACACACACACACACACACATGTTGGTTTTTGTGGTTTACGGGGACTCTCCATAGGCGTAATGGTTTTTATACTGAACAAACTGTGTGTGCTATTGCCCTACACCAACCCTACACCTAAACTTAGCCCTCACAGGAGACTGTGTGCATTTATAGATTTTCAAAAAAACACCATTTAGTATGTTTTTTAAGCCTTTTGAATTACGGGGACATAGGCAGTGTCCTCATAAAACACCTTCAAATTGTAATACCTCTGTCATACCCATGTTATTATACAAATTTGTGTCCTCATAAACCACATAAACCCGCCCACACACACACACACACACACACACACACACACACACACACACACACACACACACGCACATGTTGGTTTTTGTGGTTTATGGGGACTCTCCATAGGCGTAATGGTTTTTATACTGAACAAACTGTGTGTGCTATTGCCCTACACCAACCCTACACCTAAACTTAGCCCTCACAGGAGACTGTGTGCATCTTTAGATTTTCAAAAAAACACCATTTAGTATGTTTTTTAAGCCTTTTGAATTACGGGGACATAGGCAGTGTCCTCATAAACCACCTTCAAATTGTAATACCTCTGTCATACCCATGTTATTAAACAAATTTGTGTCCTCATAAACCACATAAACCCGCACACACACACACACACACACACACACACACATATTATGTAGGTTTCTTAAAATTTGAAACAATTAGGATTAGGGATGCACGATATTGGATTTTTGCCGATATCCGATATGCCGATATTTTTAAAATAGTTTTGATCGATACCGATATATTTCCTTTTTGTTTGAAAACAACACCAAGTCTCTCCTGTGCAGAAATTATAAGCAAAATATTTAATTAGCAATACATTTTGGTTAGTTTTTAATAAGAACTTATTTGTTAGAATTAAATAAAGCATAATGAAGGTTTTTTGAAAGCACATAGAAGCTTTGAAAATAACAATAAATAAACTATATATCAATCGCTGCATTTTTCCCTCCCAGAAAGATGCAGTGTTAACCCTAACATTTTATTTTATTTATAAGATTTAACATTTGTAGATGGTCTAAAGCAAAAGAGTTGTAAAAATTCTGAAAATCTGATTTGTTTAAAAAATAAAACATTAGACATTAATGAATAAATCAGTATATATAAAATTATTTAATTTACAAGTGTCATGTTTATGATTTTTTTTTCATGTAAGCTGTAGCTTCTGACCTTTAAATCAAAACATACTCATTATTTTATGACATCAACTACTGCTTTATTTAATCAGAAACACAGTCTAAATGTCACTTGTGTAGGCTATTTTACTTCTAATTTAATTAGAAGTAAGCCAACAGCGCCCCCTACAGATTAAAACTCCTTACTGAACAGGCTTTAGGACCCGGGGGAGGCTGCCGCTGCATGTGCTATTACTGTTTACTCTATCACACACCAAACGAGTCATTCTGTACATGCTTTCACAGATTAAATGCAGCGATCCAAAAGAGTGAATCTAATAGTCATTCAGACAAAACTTTGCTTCAAGAATGAGCATCACTGCTGACGTGATCTAATCACTAGCACACCCTGAGCACATGTGAGTTAATGTATTCCTCTTATCGGCAAGACATATCGGCATAATTTTTCATATCGGGCCAAATGCCGATATTTACATTTAAAGCCATTATCGGCCGATTCCGATATCAGTCCGATAATATTGTGCATCCCTAATTAGGACGCTGTGTGAAAGCATTTCCTCTATACATTATTTTATTATGTTCCACTAAACCAAAACCCAATAGCAAATATTATTGACGATTTATGAAACTTCATTGGGTCCCCATGAAATATGTGTAATAAAAATTATCACATTTTTTTAATACCCATTTCTCATTAGAAAAATATTAGGATAAGTGCTGGCATATCAACCTGGGATTAAATGCTAAGTTTTTTTTTTTTTTAGTTTTTTTTTTTTTTACATTAATTAAAATAAATTAAAATGGATATAATGTCTCTTAGACTGCAAAGAAAATTACACTTTAGCATATTTAAAATGAGTACTAATTACATAATTTAATGGCTTAAGTGTTAATTGCAATCAAATTAAAATGTATTATAGTTTAAATTTGTATTTAACGCAAGTTTTTGACCCAATGAAGTAGAATTAAAGTGCATCATTATATGCGTTCATAATTCATAATTACATCTGTTGTCTTTGAAATATGTTTAAAGTGTACTGTAACACTTGGAAGCATCTATGAAAAATTAAAAATATAATGGAATGTAGTTTATTTTATTGAATATATTTGTAATTACATATTTGTTATTTCAAGTTGCAATTTAGTACATTTAAAATACCTTAAAAGATAATAATAAAAAATGATCTGCAAAATATTATCTGCAAGTACATTTTTTTTAAACAAAATATACTTTTAAAATGTCTAATACTCTTCAAGTGCACATTCAATACAAGTAAGCACATTCAATACTGTTCTTTTTTAACAGGGGGGGGTTAATAACATAATACCATTAATAACATTTTTGATTCCAAGGCCATAAACTGACATGCTTATATGCAACATTCATTGAAACTGTCTTCATATAGTATAGGTTAAAAAAAGAATAATGCAAAATGATTGCAGTTCCATATTGATCTGATTCTTGTATTGGAATCTGATCCGAGGCTGTCAAAGTAAACTGGAGTTTTATTGCACAGCCAGCCCGGTGAGTTCAGTCGAGTGTTAACACAGGAATCAAGGGAGAGAGGTCAGGAGAGGAGAGATGTAGAAAGAATCCTCCAGCGACACGAGGATGAGAAATGATGTCATCTCCCAGCAGGAGGTCACATCACGTGCAGAAGAAGAGCTCTGCTGTAGCAGTGTTAGCAAGATAAATAAATAAAAACATGACAAGTACACTTAAATCATCAAATCACTGCATCCTGTATGTTTCAGGTTTAACTAGATTTAATCAGATTTTCTCTGTGTAATCAACCTGTTTTTTTGTTTTCTTGTTTGAGAAGTAAAGGTTTATGGCAGAACGTGGTAGATGATCAATATTTACAATATTTGCAATATATTTGCACTGATTTTAAGCAAAAAGGGATTTTCCCATAAAGTTTAGACAAGACTAGTCGCTTTCATTGTCTTGTCACTTATGAGTAAAATGTATTTTGTCAGTACAAAAATGTATTTGCGTCATCACACAAAAAATGTTGAATTTAATTTTTCATTATTTTTTTTTTGTTATATGGTATATGCATTACTATAATAATAATAATAATAATAATAATAATCCCAAAGCAGTGAAATATTATTACAATTTAAAATAATTGTTTTCTATTGGAATATATATTAAAAGTACAATTATTCCTGTAATGACAAAGCTGAATTCAGTGTTGCTTGATTATTCAGAAATCATTCAAGATTGCAGAAATCTACTCAAGAAACATTTCTTATTATTAATGTAAAAAACAAAATTAATTAATTTAATTTAATTAAACACAGACAAAGGGGAAAAAAAGCAACAATGTAAAAGTCTGCCACATTAATTTAATTTAATATAAATATATATATATAAAGCATCCTACTAACCCTAAACAAAGTTTTGAATGGTTGTGTAAATCATTCTTACTCATTTAATGGAAAACATTATTATTATTATTATTATTTACATATTACTTACATTAAACTTTTTAACATTTTCAAACTAATTTCCAAAAATGGCTGTTTGATTGAAATGATACTTTCTCTGTTTAGAATCACATTTAATCAATTTGCATAAATACTGAGATTTAGGCAAAAGCTAAAAATATTTTATAAAAAGGTTTTATTTTTATTTTTTATAACCCTTCAACTATAGTACCAAGTGTGAAGAATCAGTTACATTTTTGTATGCCTGTGAAGTAGGATCTATCATATTAGCTTTCTTGTGAAATGTGTTCTGTATATGTGAAGTGAGATCTGCTGTTAGTGTGAGTGTCAGCTGTAAAAATAGCCTGATCTCCTCCATCCCCATGAGAGGTTTCCACTGCTGCAAACATCACAGCATACGCCGTCCGGGGTTCCCATATGGCCCAGTGTAATCATGACACATATCCAGCAAACCCTAGCCTTTGGACATTGTGAACACACTCAAGACATGATGATGCTGTGTTGTATTTCTGATATATCCTGATAAATTATGCCTAAAGGAATAGTTAAATCAAAAATAATAATTTTCTGAAAATTCACTCACCCTCAGGCCACCTAAAATGAGTTTGTTTCATCAGAAATTTAGCATTGCATCACTTGCTCACCAGTGGATCCTCTGCAGTGAATGGGTGCCGTCAGAATGAGAGTCCAAACAGCTGCTAAAAACATCACAATAATCCACAAGTAACTTTAGACCATTAGTGAAGTGAAAAGCTGTGTGTATTTAATAAACTAATCTATAATTTAGGCATTTAACTTCAAACTGTAGCTTCTGGACAAAATATGAGCCCATAATCCATAATAATGCTTCCTCCAGTGAAATTCCCTGTTGTCCTCTAACATAAAATCCACCCACATGCTGTATTTGTTTAGAACTGTTTTGGACTGTTTTCACTTGTAAACGGTGCTTGATCTGTGCATATTTGTCTTTTAATTCAAATGAGACAACTTTTTCACTAGAGAAAGCAATTGTTAGAGGACTTACATGTGTTTTAGCCAGATGGTATGGTTTAAAGTAAAACATGTCTTGATGATGGATTTGTTTATTATAAACATGCATCTTTTCGATTTACTAAATGTTAATTGATGGACTGGAGTGGTGTGGATTACTTGTGGATTATTGTGAAGTTTTTATCATCTGTTTGGACTCTCATTCTGACGGCACCCATTCACTGCAGAGGATCCATTGGTGAGCAAGTGAAGTAATGCTAAATTTCTCCAAATCTGTTCAAATGAAGACACAAACTCATCTACATCTTGGAAGGTCTGAGGTTGAGTATATTTTCAATACATTTTCATTTTCAGGTGAACCGTTCCTTTAAGTATGGGAACTGTCAAACCATTTTATAATTCTGTTTGCAGTCTTAAATTAATTTGTATATTTCTTCAGGACAATTGTGATGTTACAATGAAACATTTATCCTAAAACCTAAAATCACTGTATATGGTTATAGATGTTTGATATTTGAATATAGACATTTAAATACTGATCGTCGACCATGTTCACACTTGAGTCATTTTTATTCAACTTCATTAAGGACTGTATTCTTTTCATGGTTATATATATATATTTTTTATTCTTTTTTTATTTACATATTTATTTAGTTATTTTGCTTAAATAAAATAATGAATTTGTAATAACACAAATGCCCCAAAATAAGTACTTGATTATAGCTTGTAACTCTACATTTCAGACAATTTCTGGACAACACACTCAGTATATTATGCCTCATTTTAGTACTGATGAAATCTCTGTGACATTTATGCTCTGACCTGATAATAATCCCAAACAATTAATAGTGCTTGTCAGTGAAATACTCACCCCCTCACAACCCAAATGCAGGGTCATCACAGCTGTGGCCTGATGCTGCAATTAAAGAAGACGAGCTGTTCCTGCCTAATGATGTTTGTCAGACAGGCAGAGGATGTGTCTTTGTTAAAGTGTAGCCTCCAGTCGTGTCTGTACGGCCCTCGGTGTAGCAGTGCTTGCTTTAATTGGGTGCATAGAGAATGAATCTGACTATGATTTAACTGGGAAATGACTTGAAGATTTAAATACATGTGGCTAGAAATACACTTCCTTTTTTAAACACATCGTCAGGTGACACTGAGGCAGAATTAATTAATCCAAAACACAAGAGTTGGTCTTTAAGGAATATTCTTTTGTTCTCATTTGATAGTGTCAGTGTAGTTAAATAGATCATGTTAATATTCATGATAATCACAGACAATTCTTTTGATTGATCATTATTTAAAGGGGTCATAACATTAATTAAAATGTCTAAGTTTTCATTTTGCATATGAGAGGTCATTGTAGTATAAATAAAAAAGAGCATTTGTTAAACCAGTGACAGTGAAATTACTTGTTTTCTACTTCCACAGTTTGGTTGTCATGCTGTGGTAGATATTTGCATGTGACCTCCACCGCAACAACGCATCAATGTCTACTTTACATTTCTCATATCCGTAGTCCATCCAGTGAGATGACAAAGAGAGATATTCAATGATTCATCATTACAAATGTGTAATTACTAATAAATGTAAATGCATTACATAAACAGTTCCTTTATAAGGGAGGAAGGAGGCAGGAACTGGATTGAAATAACTTACTTTAATTCACAAATGAACCAAAACAAGCATGACCAACTGCCGCACTGCACCGTCCCTCTGCTTAAATGAGTCAAAAAGCACTCTACAGTTACTCTAAATGCTAAACTTAAACTATAACACATTTTCATTCATTTGCCATTAACTTGAAATTAAGCACATTAAATTATTGCACACAGTTTGCACAAGTATATTCTTTTAAAGTATATCATTTCCATATTAAAGGTGCCATAGCATGGAAAATTGTATTTACCTTGGCATAGTTGAATAGTAAGAGTTCTGTACATGGAAATGACATACCGTGAGCCTCAAACACCATTGTTTCCTCCTTCTTATGTAAATCTCGTGAATGCAAAAGACCACTGAAAAATAGACGAATCAGAACATAACACCGACTATGACGTTACAGTCGGGATCACTAGTAGTAATAGTTATGCCCCCAACATTTGCTTATACCCCCCCATGTTCTAGGCCGAACCTACACAGCCAAACCATCAGAAGTTCTGCAGGTATTGTGAAGAAACAAGCGAGGTTGATTGATTGACATGATTAGCTCCTTGCTAGCAGTAGCCTGTTACATTACAGTACATAAGATTTCACTTACCACATAAACAGAGTAAGGAGAGATGACTGAGGATGATGGCGAATGATTTACAGATCCTGAGCACCACTGACAAGCATCTGATCTTGTAAAATGTGTGGTAAGTACTGCCGCTCCATAGTATAAACAGAGTACGTGCGATCGCAAATCTCGAAAGTGAAAGTGAAACTAAAAAGTGATCTTGCATTCAAAAGCAGTTTCAATGCCCAGCATATTAATTGCGGCTCCCTGATGCCCGCATTTTATTTACAGTATAATTATCCAACGATATAACTGCGCGATAAAGTATTGAAATATATATTTTCCCTGTGTTTCCTTCCTGCTGTGTGAGCTACTGAAATGAGACACACTGTGAAACAGCCAATCAGAGCAGAGCTCAACATTGAGCCGCACTGTGAAACAGCCAATCAGAGCAAAGCTCAACATTATTATTCATGACCCTTCCAAATAAGGTAATAACAGACCATTTCATTCTAGGAAGAAATCCTAGAGTTGTAAATGGACATGTAAAACCATTTCTGGAGATTGTTTGCCCTTAACTAAGCCACATACCTTCTATGTAGATATTAGAGAACAATTTAAAATATTGTATCAATGCATTCTATGGCACCTTTAAGTACTAAAGGTATAGTGTACTTATTTTTCCACAGGAAAACTTAAGGGGAAGTGTGTAATTTCTGTGTAGCAATAATAAATAATGACTGCTTCAAATAGGTTTCCAGAACACTTTCTGCCAAATATATAGCCCCACCCCAAACTCATACTATTGGTCAATTCAGTTTGACGGTCACACTTTAGTTTGGGAACCAATTCCCATATATTAACTACGACTTTTGCCTCAATAAAATATTATATTAATAGTTAGTAAGGTCGTTTTTACATTTAGGTATAGAGTAGGATTAAGGGATCTAAAATATGCAGAATAAGGCATTAATATGTGCTTTATAAACACTAATAAACAGCCAATATACATGCTAATAACCAACTAGTTAATAGTAAGAACTGGTTCTTAAAATAAAGTTTTACCAGTTTGAGATATTTTGAAAGCACCACAGAGACAGTGTTTACACTTTTCAGGGGAATCAACCTGTAGATGGCTTACTTATAGCTGTCTCTACCTATTAAGCTGAAATAGGAGAAAACACTGAAAATCGACTCATCGACTCCACAGAGACTTAATGAGCAGACAGAAACATGCTGCGCAGACTGGGGAAACTGTAGGAAGACACCCAGAGCTCTATTTCCTGTTGCGATACACCTTTTGTTTATAATATCATCCTGGAAGCTGCTAGACATCAGCATATGGAGCAGATGGATTTAGTTGTTTTGATTCTCACCCTCAGCTGCTGTAGAGCCCACCCGAGGACTCGCATTAGCTCCAGAGCTGATCTGAGGCCAGATCTCAGGACGCATTGTCTCTCAGTACGGCCAGCGTTTGACCCTACTTGCTGGCCAACCCCTCCGTCCCGCTGCACGTGTCTGCTTTACTCTGTTCCTGGATCTGTCGGCCCGCAGAAGCAGGAGTGATGGGTTGCGTGCTGTGTGCTGCTGTTCTATGTTTAGAAGCACTTTCAAAGGCCCTCCTGCTGGTTTAGACAGTCACAAAAATAGATCCACACCACAGCGTTATTGTTTCTCTACTCCCAGGCCAATTTGAGGTAAAGCTGTTTGCTTATGCTGGCATATTCTCCAAATTCTGCCTGTGAGAGAGCATAAAATTTGTCAAACAAACAATGCAAAGCTAATTAAAGCAACCTGCTATGGGGATAATAAATGAAGGGATAGTTAATGAAACCTTGGGCCGGGCGTTTGCACTTGGAAGTTTTGATTCGCTTAAACTGGTGCGATTGCTTTGTTAGATGGTTAATTTGAATAAGTGTTAATGCTACAATCTAAACCTTGGTGCACACCAAACAAGCAGCCTTTTAAGGGAATCTTGGTCCACTTCCAAACGAACCTTGGTGCGGATTCGACTGATATATGAATGCAACATAGACCAAAGACATCTAAATGAACCAAAACAGGATGTCACAAGATAACTCTGATGCAATTGCTTTGTTAGTGTGGTTAATTCAATAAGTGTGAACGCTGCCATCCGAACCTTGGTGCACACCAAACAAGCAGCCTTTTAAGGGAATCTTGGTCCACTTCCAAACGAGTGTTGGTGCAGTTCAACTGATAGATGAATTCATCCAAACGAGCCAAAAACATGATGTGATGTCCTGATGTGACCATACAAAAGGGCCGTTATTTTGAATTCTTCACAAATGTTATAATGTCTTCGTGACAATACCATCATTTGTACGTATGTGCCATGAGCGCAACAAGTCCAGCACACAGCATTGTTTTGGATGTTCAGTAAGTTCACAAAATATATATCTTAACTCTTTCCCCACCATTGACGGATTTTTTCAGCATGTATGAGACAGCGCTTCTCCACCGTTAATTGAATTTTCCGACTTTCCATGTTTTCACAGGTGTACAGTAGGAGGTGCTATTCAACATTTTCTGATATTGAACGTCTGGATCAAAACACCGCAAAGAAGAAGCAGAAACAAGTGAACGCTTATGAATATGGGAAAAAAAGCAATCATCAAGATTAAACAGCATAGAAATCAAAACTACCTAACGTTATTGAATGAATGATGAACCAGAAAGTGGTTTAGAACTGTGCAAGCATTGGATCTGTTGATGGAAGCAATCTACACCATCTATGTTCTGATCATAATCTGATCCAGACATAATCTTTGAAAAAAAAAAAGAAAAGATTTTCTCAGCTTGTTGTTCAATATATATATATATATATATATATATATATGGTTCTGGCCAATACGGTCTGGACGGTCCACCACCTAGACCAGCACTATAAATCAACAAGTCCAGACCAATAGTGAAATTCTGCATTGGTATAACTTGGTCGACCCACATTGTTCAAAAAACTTTTAATATGCTTCTGGAGTAAGGATCAAAAGTTAGATAAAAGAGTGTCAGACATCAGTGCAGTTGGAGTCCTATTATTGGTTGAGGTGTTTGCTGGGACACAGGCATGTGTACGCGGATGGACCTCCTGGCATGACAGTGTGACGCCGCCATTAAAAACCTCTAGCTCTGAGTGTGAGCAGTGTCACTGGGCCAATTAGCCTGTCACACAGACACACACACACACTGACTGACAGCTGCCACAACTGTGCCTTTGACATTCACAAAAAGACTAAAAGAGAATGAGAGAAACAGGGAGAGCATGCAAGAAGCTGGTGGATGTCTGAGGGTCACTGTGATTTATGGCTGGAAAGTTAGATTGATTTCACCTCTGCAAACTGCGGGTCACTGTTTTAAAGATATTTTGTTTACTCTATTAGTTTTGTCATTGCATGGCCGTTTCAGATGACACAAACGAACATCAGAGACTGCCCATTTTTATCAGTAGCCTCTATATTTCCCATTCATTTGATTCATAGGCATTTCAAAATATTATTCAGTAATGTACTAAGCTTGAGCCAAACTAGCTTGCTGTGAGATGAATCGCATTATGTCAATTGATACAAATAAAAAAGGTATTTGGAAATCAGATCAAAAGGTAAACGAGAGTATACTAAAAATCCTTTGTTAAAACAGAAGTAAAATTTAGTATACTTTTAAAAAGAGTACTTATTAAGGAAATAATATACATTAAAATAATATACACAAGTGCAAACTGATGTACTTGAAATAATATACATTAATATACACTAATATATAATATACACAAGAGCAAACTGATTACGGAAAACACTAGCAGGTAACTTACAAAGTGCACTTTATAAAACTGTACTTAAGTGTGTAAGAAACAGTCATAAAAGTATACTCTCTTTAAGTACTCATTTTATTTAATTAATATCTGCAAGTACAGTTTTTAAAAATTAAGTAGGCTACATCGTAAGTAGAGAATCCTCATTGTGGCTACCATTGGTTTTTCAGGAAAAAGATGGATACTTTCTTAAGTCTTGTGCATATGGACATAAGTGAAGCGTAGGACTATCCATTTAATAATTTGAATTAAAATTATAATTTACATTTATGTACTACAATACTGAGGTGCAGATAATTGCCACTATTTGCAATAAGTAGTATACATAGCAGAAAATCTTGCTAATTTAACAGTGTAAATAGAATCTATCGCCATTTGCACTATTGCACTATTGCATCTATTGCTATTTAAACTTAGTGCAAATAGCCGCAGCCCTTATATGTAAATTCTGTTTTAGGTGAATATTACGGCACAATTTTAGTACAAAGCTTTGTTTACAAAAGAAATATAAGGTAAGCAATTAAATGTTATGTCGCAAACATAGAAACATTTGTGCTGAATTAGAGAGGTACATGAGTCCATAAATTTAAGCTATATTTCGGCTTCGTATTGTATTTTGCAATCTGGTCAAACCTATTTCCCTATTTTCCAAGTTTCTGCTTGTTAGACTTTGGTAATGCACATCAAGTGTATCTGTATAGCACATTTCACACACACACACACACACACACACACACACACACACACACTGGTAATTTAATTTCCCTTTCTCTGGCAGTGGAATATCAAATATTGCCATAAATCTATCTCTGCCAATATTTTTTTTTCTTTCTTTTTGAAAAAAGTTGCCTGTCACCTCCAGCATTTTTCATCATTTTCACAAAACTTTCATGATAGCCCCAAGAATATTTTGTTATATGAATATCTGAACATGTAATAATCTAGCTTCATGCATTCTTTTTTATCAACACTTGAATGTGGGAAAGTTTCATAAAAAAAATAATAATAATAAAATTGAACAAAGTCTGAGAAAATTGCATTTTTAGCAAAGACTATTTTCGGATCAGATTCAGAACAATGATCAGAACATAGATGGTATCACTTCCATCAGCTCTCCCAAAGCTTCCACAGTCCTATACCACTTTGTCAATATTACATTCAGTAACATTTGGCAGTTTTGATTTATATGCTGTGTAATGTTAGATGATCGCGTTATTTTACATATTCATCTGCTTACATATGCGATCGCTTGTTTCTGCTTCTTCTTTACCATGTTTTGATCCAGACAATCAGCACTCTTTCAGAAGATTTATAATAGCGTTTCCTACTGTATAACAGTGAAAATTCCATCAATGGCATGGAAAGAGTTAATATCTTGCACATGTGAAAGATAAAATTAGCACTTCGGAGCTTTTACAACAACAAACGTCGACTTGATTGAACAGAAACTTTTTGAACTGAACTGAGCTGGACAATGCCATCACTGAATTCATAATGAAATGCCTTTAGCTGAAAATTGAGTGTTTAATCTTGTCATTTTACAGTATTGACACTATTTTCCCATTTTGATATTGTGCAGTTGCTTTGTCACAATTTGTATTGTTAAAAGCGCTATATAAATAAAGGTGACTTGACTTGACAACAAGTGTCAGTTGCTTTGGAACATCAGGAGAAGACATGAAGATGCTCGTGTCCCACAACCCTCTGAATGCACAGAGCAGTAAATATGATAACATATTAAATATCATAAATGTGTGACAAGTCGAATAAATGAATGATTAATAGTTGACTAGGAAAATCTTTGGTCAGGGCAGCCCTAGTGGAGACGGAGCTCCTTTATCTAAACCAATCCCTATATCCCTAGTCTTAGTCAATCAAATGTTCTCTCTAACTTTCTCACTCTGATTAAAAGTGAAGAGCGTGAAGGTGTGTAGAGCTACTGAATTCATCCTGTGTCCTCCCAGCGGCTTAGATGTGCCAGTGTCTGTGTCTGTCTGGCTTTAATTAGGATAAAGTGTTCCCAGCTGAAGCTCTCACCTGCTCAATACCCTCCGTCAGCTCGCGCTCTATCAGAAGACCCTGTCCCTTTCTCTCAGCGTGGGCCAGAGTCTGTTTCTCTCATTTTGGGCAGAAGCTGTTATCAGTTGTGTGATTTCTGAAGCTTTTATTGCAGGAATTGACTGAAGCTCAAGGGGTCAGTTCCTGAAGTACACAATGAATAATATTGGGAGTGTTGCTGTCTCTTTATTGGAAGTCAAGATATGCTTGATCTCGGCCTGGCTAAGGATAAAAGCCATAGCTCACAATGTGACAGCTAAATGGAGGATACATGTAAATTCTAAATATTTAGGACAGTCATAACCACAATAACCAGATTAATGACAAACCAGTGAACAGTTGTTCAGATTTTGTTTTGAATCTCCCAATCTTGAATATTTGGTAGCATATATGGATAATGGATTATAATGTGTTATACTTTAGTGTAAGTTTTATAACCACAAATATGTTCTTAAAATGTATGTAATATCATTATACTTGTATTTATGAAAAAGTTTAACAACTTAAAATATATATTTAAAGCATTATGAATACCTTTATAATGCATTATATTTGCTTTATAGAAAATATCATAAATGGTGTTAATATGTTTAAATTCAGAAGGATGGAGGGTTCAGTAAGATGTTTATTTATTTATTTATTTGTGTATTAAAGTAATTTAATTAAATTGATCAAAAGTGACAGTAAAGACTATTATAATGTTACAAAATATATTTGTTTCAAATTAATGATTTTCTTTTGAACTTTCTATTCATCAAAGAATCCTGAAATCCTGAACATACAACTGTTTTCAATATTAATAATAATAATAATAACAATAACAAAAATCCTGAGCAGCAAATCGGCATATTAGAATGATTTCTGAAGGATCATGTGACGCTGAAAATTCAGCTTTGCATTACAGGAATAAATTACATTTTAAAATATATTAAGTAACTGAATTCTTTTACATTTACATTTCATTAAAATGTTTTAAAATAAAAACAGCTATTTAAATAATATTTAATATTTCAATATTATATCTAAACAATATTTCATATTTAAATAATATTTCACAATAATATTGTTTTACTGTATTTTTGATCAAATAATTGCAGCCTTGGTGAGCATATACGATTTTATGTATTTTGTGTAATGCAGAATAAGTAACTCATATTTTTCTATGAACACACATTGCTAATTACAGGTCTAAACATAGCCAGAAATAAAATGAGATTTTAAGCCAAATAACTCTCACTGTGCATCAACAAAAACTTCTCACTCCAGATAACCTCCTTCTGTTTACTGCATACTGAGTGTACTTAGGTCATTAAAACACTCTTTTATGCTACAGTGTGCCAACAATATTTTACTGTTACTGCCAATATAGCCTCTTCAAAACATGCTGCTGAAAATGACTTGTAATTTATAGGCTATATTTATAATTTAGCTGTGAGCCCATAATGCTCTCTGGCCATTCTCCTGTGGCTATCTGTCTTCAAACCCTGATCCTATAGAAGCATGAAAGACAGAAATAGAGTCCTCTTCTCTCTAAAGATGGATTTGTGTAAGTGTTCTACCATTCTGTGCTTCATTAAGGCTGATTTCGCTGCTGTTCTGCTCAAATATGAAGGCTTTGGCCCTTCATAGCTTGTTAAGTATGTGCTGGAGTGGATCGGTATTGAGCTGGGGTCAACATGTCTGCTTTGGGCCCTGGACTGCAGTCATGAAACACTCAGGCCTGAAATACTGAGGATTATGATTACACACTCCCGCTTTTGACCTATTGTTTCATGAAGGAAACCTCTAGATACTGAATTAATTTTCTTTTTGAATTCAGCAAATGAGTCTGTCTTTAATTCAGATATTAATTATGTCTTGGCACACGCGAGGAGATCTGTGCCAAAACTGTCCTTGTTTGAATATTATATTTCAGAGGACTGTTTAAATCAGTTCAGTCAAACACACTGCTCTTATATTGAACCTGCTGAACAGCTTGCAGCTCTAGAGTTGGCAGCCCAGCCTCCCTAGTGGCTCTTTGCTATTAGTAGAAAGTTAGTCCTTTGTATTTATTGACAGAGAAGAATCTGTGTAGATCCTATAATTAAGCAATAAAGTACAAGTTATATAGGCTCTGAATTTTCACTCTGTTCCAAAACCAATGAGCTGCCTTGCTGTGTACTGCTTGCAGAGGTAGCTACAAAAGCATATTAATTGAAAAATAACACTGTAGCTACGTCTGAAATTGCATGTCGCCAGTAGGTTCCTTTGTTGAAAAAGTATGCTGTAGTATGAATATCGCTTGTAGGTACTTTTTTAGTACCGATAGCAATATTGCTTATTGCTATATGTACTATATTTGGTTTGAAACTTTTTTAACCATTAAAAAAGTATTTTCTAGTGTGAATATATAGTATAATATTATTACTGACAGCAATATTGCATATTGCTAGTAGGCACTAGATTTGGTTTGTAACTTTGCGATACAAGTTTGTTTTAGTAATATCACTAGTATGTACTATATTTAGTACTGCAATATCTCATATTGCTAGTAGGTACTATATGTGACCCTGGACCACAAAAGCAGTCATAAGGGTCAATGTTTCGAAATTGAGATTTATGCATTATCTGAAAGCTGAATAAATAAGCTTTCCATTGACGTATAGTTTGTTATGATAGAACAATATTTGGCTGAGATACAACTATTTGAAAATCTGGAATCTGAGGGTGCAAAAAAATCTAAATATTGAGAAAATCGCCTTTAAAGTTGTCCAAATGAAGTTCTTAGCAATGCATATTACTAATCAAAAATTAAGTTTTGATATATTTACAGTAGGAAATTTACAAAATATCTTCATGGAACATGATCTTTACTTAATGTCCTAATGATTTTTGTCATAAAATAAAAATCAATCATTTTGACCCATACAATGTATTTTTGGCTATTGCTACAAATATACCCCAGCGACTTATGACTGGTTTTGTGGTCCAGGGTCACATATTTGGTTTGAAACCTCATTTGCAAAATGCATTTAAATTGCATTTAAAAAATGACGTTTCCCATTGTTTATAAATGTATTTATATTAGAAGAATATTGATCCTTTTATAAAATGTCCAAAAACGTATTTAATGCAACATCAAGAAGTTTTTTTTAATCTCCAAATAAATATATACACTGAAAATGAATGAATGAATGAATGATGTAGGATTTACATTTGAAACAATTTTCACTTTCGCTAGTAAGTTTCACAAATGATTACAAAGAAACCACAAGTAACATTGAGTTATTCTTTCCTTTAACCTCTATATTGAATCATATACAAACATCCTGCATAAATGTTTTTTTTTTCTTTACTTCTTGAAACTATTTTTCCCAGGTATATTGTCTTGCCTCCTGAAGGTACGGTTTTGATATTTCCATCCTCTCTCTTTTTTTCCACAGTGTTTGCCCATCCCAGGTCATGGATTTGTGCTGGACAAGTATACATGTCACTGCAAAAGCGGCTTTTATCATACAAGCAGAGTTGCAGTCACTGGCTTTAAAAGTAAGTTGTATGTTAAAATTGTATGGATTAGTGTATGTGTATTGTTTTTGAAGAAAACATGTAATTTCAGGCAATCTAGTTTAGTTCTCTGCACAGAAACCCCTGTCACTCTAGGGTTTTTTTCCCACAATGTAAAAATAAAATAAAATAAAAGAGAGAGAGACATGTGATCAACAGTATGCTGGCAGTATGGCCCTCAGCAGGGCCCCAGCACAGTTGACACCTACAGAGCCGTCCTTCACACCTCTCTGAACACAACATTATCTAATTCTAATTTGTTTTCATTTTTAATATTCTATACCCTCACAAAACTGTTACTTTATTTTTAATATTTCATACTACATCACAAAACTGTTACTTTATACACAGAGCTTAATTTATTTGGTTTGTTTGCACTGTGAGGCTGGCATTATGCTCTAAGAAATCTGGCTATGTAAGACTACTCAAATTGTCCTGGAGCACTGAATAGTTTTGCTATAAGTTTGTGGTGAAAGTCAGAAACTTTTATCTGCTTTAAGAACAGATTGTAAAGCTTTATTCCTTCCATACTGTGCAGAGAGAGGTAGAGAGGCAGACAGACATATGGACGTCACTACAGGTCCTCCATCTGTGATAGCTCATCTCTGGATCTCCTCCAATGATCTCTGATAAGTGTGTTCCTGGGAGAAGTTGGCAGTCTTCCGTGTGTTTCTCTTTTATCTGCTCTACTGAGCCATCATCCCTTCAGTTTTCTGGATAAATAATGTTGACGTCTTATAGGCCTTCATTATCCCAGTTTATGTTAAGAATGCAATATTTTGTGTATGTATAGTCTCATGTCATTAGTTAGATTTTTATTCCATATATCATAGTAAGATAACGTTAAAGGAACATGTCACGTCACCTAAAATGAAAAGGCAGGCCCTCATGTTGTTCCAAACCTGTATGACTTTGTTGCACTTGAAATAGTAAACCCTGGGTCATTCTAAATCACAGGTCAACAGAATTCTGGGTTATGTTGTTTCACGTTTCACACTTCTCATAATTTACTCCGGGTTAACCATTAATCCTCGATATAAATTGCAGTTTATCCCTGTAACTTCAAAATATTTTTTTTTGCATATTTGCACTGTCAGTGCCTTTGAAAGAACAAACGCAGCATGCAACCTGTTTACATAACTGCAATTGACTTGTTTTCCTTCCCCATTTGACATTTTTCCTCTCAAATGCTGAAACAACTGTTTACACAATGTGCCGTGATTCTGTGACTGTCTAAAACATGTGATGAGGCACAAGATAAGAGGGTTTCATAACGTTGGGTGAAAAGCCCCCACTACTAAACTGCACGTGTGAAATGTTTCTTTACCCAAGGTTAAAAGCTGGGTTTAGAATGACAGTAACCCGAGAAAAAGTGCAATGTGAAAAGCCCTAAAGATAATTATATAAAAAGCACCACAGAAATATCATAAATGTAATCCATACAACTTGAGCACTATATTCAAAGTATTCTACACTTTTTCTCCAACACAGCCTACTTAGTCACCCTCGTACACATTCAAACTTAGGTCATGAAGAGAGGTCACACCAGGTTTGAGGAACTCACAATACAAGAATAACATTGTGGATATAATAAAAGTCTTTGTGCTGTTTCTGGCTGTGTGTAGCACCTACTGCTCTGCAAATCCTTCTTAAGAATCCTGGTGTAATAAACAATCATTAAAAGTTTGAATAGTGAATTTAAAAAATATAATAAAAAACTAAATCTTTCACAATTTAAAGCAACTTTACAAAAAGTCTGCTATCAAAGAATGCAGCAGATAAAAAAAAAACTACTGTTGAGCTGACCGCAAACATGTAGCCTGTAAGTGACTGTTATTGTTCACATGTAAAGGTTTTCTTAAAAATGACCTGTTTGATTTTAATTATTGAGAGTGGGTGCAAAATGGTTCGAGATAGCAGAAAATATATTTTTGTACATTTAAATTTGGCAGACCTCTTTATGTAAAGCAACTTACATTGTATTCAAGGTATACACCTTTTCAGTTCATGCAGGGATTCAAACTCATGACCTTGCAACATATTGTAGCATAGGAAACATTATACACTTCACCATTAAAATCCCACTGTTGGTGTCACCTACTGGTGCCACCAACTACTTATTCTATATTATCTTGCAGTGTGGGCAATCACTGACTGCCATTAAACAGCTAATAAAAAAGACGAATATTTTGAAATTATTTCTTAGTGATACCTCACATCAAAGCTGGATTTTAAGAGAAAGTAAAACTATTGAATACCATGAAATTGTCATCATGAAAAGATGTGAGATTTGTAACTGAGGCAGAAACAACTGGTGCATCAAAGTGACGGCCCAGATGGTGTGTACACACCCATCCACCCTGGCTAGCACATGAAACGGTGTGAGTTGCCTACTGATGAGACCACCAATGACTGGAGGGGAGGGTGGGCAGGACCGCTTTAAATGTCACGTCTGTGCTGCTAATTTCACGATTGTTTGCGCTTTTTTGTTGGTGTGATTATAATGTATGCAAATGTATGCTAAGATACAGCAACTGAAATGTAATGCAGAGTTGTTTAAATGAACAGCATGTAATATTATTTGATTTGTTTTCCAGGGAAAGCAACTGGGAAGGTCAAGGAGAGTTTGCCACATCACAGGGATGTTCCAGAAAGTTCCAGCTACTGTCTGCCCTGCCAAGAAGGCTGTGCTTTCTGCAAGGATGATGCGCCCTGCGTGGCCCGGGGTGAAGGCGCCCTGCGTATGGCGGTGCTCTCTTTCCAGGGCTTGTGCATGCTGGTGGATTTCATCAGTATGGTGCTGCTCTACCATTTCCGCAGGAACAAGGTGAGCGTGTGCTGCCGGAGGGAGCTAATTAAGATGGCAACTGTTTCCATGAAGCACATCCTGTTCTTATTGACACGGGGGTGTTTCCATGCTGAGTTACATTACAATTAGTCACTCGTACGCCGAGTGAACAGTATTGTTACTGTTAGGTGACATTTTATTCCCTGTTAATTTAGAATGCAGATGGTTTTGAGATACATTAGAGTTGCAAGTGTAATCTATATTGTGCAAACCAGGTTTATTGGAAATACATGCTTTTGGCTACATTTCTGCAAAATGATTTTTCGTTGCGTCTTGCACGCTTTGCGACACATTCAAAGTGAAAGGTCCCTTGAGTGGCACCAAAAGCGTGATAAAATGTATCCCAAAGAAACGAATGTGATTCTAGCAGACTTTATAACATTGGTTGTTGTAAGTATTGTGGCAGTTCGGAAATTAAATATTTGGTTAATGGTGCTAAAAACTTAACTGCGCTTGATAATAATGTTCCACCTATACCTAATTATACCTAACCAATAATAATTTACAAAAAACAAACTTAAGATAAAACACCTTTTCTAAAGAAACTATGCCATTTTAGCTTGCTTTAACAAGTCTTTGAGCTATTTTATTGTGAATCGTATGTCACAGGCACTTACATCGCAAGGGCAGCAAATGAGCTGCAAGAAAGTTTACATCAGAGTCTATACATATAGAGCTGGATATGTGATGTAAACGTCAAAATGTATTCGTTGTATTAGTTAGGATATAATATTGTGCAAGGAACCACGTGAAAACTAGTCTTAATTTATATTCTGCCTTTGTAATCAAAATTTCTGTGGCATTTTACTTCCTCTAGTGTTCATTTCAGATGTAAACCGCAGTGAATTGTACATACAGTATAGGTACGTTTTTGGAGTTTTGCAAAAATGCAGTTAGAGGCACATATTTCCAGTTTGGTTTTCATCATGTTTCAACATCTTTGTTTCCATCTGTCAACTCTGCTCTGTTGAATGTGTGTTACAATTCAACATAATTGCAAAAGTACAAAATACTAATCACTGCAGGTTGTCACTTTGCACTTTGATTTTACTTCACAATGTTAGTCAGCATGCCAAGGAAATAAGAAATGGTATATTTTAAGCTTATATGAGTTAATTAAGGAGATATTTAGAGCAGAGACATTTTGAGACACAAACAAGGTTGATAAAGGACAGAGAAAATGGAGTTTCCAGGAGACTAAATGAATGGATTGCACCATTAGAGAGAAAGAGACAAAATTTGCAGAGGAATTACAGAGGAAGGAAAAAGAGGTGTTATTTGCTGCAAACTATTACCTTAGGAAAGGAAAGGGAGATATCAGTCTAGCCGTTCTTCACAGATGGATCTTATTTATCTACAGTGTCAAGGTGTTTTCCATTGCATCAAATGTAAGGGGTATGTCAATCACTTCTCAAGCTTTATTTTAGCTCAAACGGACTTGCTTGACACACAAGAAAGAACCTCATTGGTTCTCGCATGTCAAGCAAGCATATTTGAGCCTTTCACAGAATTTTAATTTTAAAATAAATTGACCTTTTAAGATGTATAACATTTTGGGACAGTTTTACTAACAGCTCGCGCCAGCGCAAACCATCTTTTGGCGTTAAAATATCACTGTCAGGTTTTACTAAAGACGCGTGACCTTATTGAATATGCATTTGTAGGAGTTTCCCTTTCAGATGCAAAAATTATGGGAGGAGAGTATTCAAATGAATCACGCAATGAGATTTACTAGCGTTTGCGCTCGTCAAATTACTGGTATTTGTGCCATTATTTAACGCCCCAAAAAAGCATCTTAAATTATTTTGCGCTTGAAATGGCTGCAATTATTGTTTCTAGGAGGAGTAACCGCAGAGAACAGAGAGTGCATGGAAGAGAGAGGATAGTTTCCACACATATTAATTTATTTGGAATGCAAAAAGAACACGAAAATATCGTTTGCCAAGCCATGCTATTTTTAATTTGCTTCAGGAAATAATAGACGACTTAGAAACTTCAACTAGGAGTCACGCAATACCAGGTCTATCAAAACTTCTTGCAACTATTAGCTTCATTTTTTGGCCTCCGGTTCTTTTTAACGTACTGTAGCTTCTTTATTTTTTTATTCTTTATTTGCGACTGCTCTAATTTGCGCTGCTTGGTATATTGCGTTGGTCGATATGTAAATGAGATGTTGTGTCTGTGTTCTTTAATTTGCACATTGCTAGTAAATCACCCGCAGAATTTTCTTCACCCATCAGCGCTGTTTTGGAATTGCGCTCTCGCGCTAATTTGCCCTGTTTAGTAAAACTGGCCCTTTATTTCCTAAATTTGTTTTATTTTTAAGCGTTCAATTTATAAAATGTTAAAATTTAACTAAAACTGAATTCAAATTAAGTATGAAAATGTTCCAGACACACAGGAACTAAGTAGGAGTAACGAGTAGATCAGACCAAAAGGAACTAAACAGGCAGGAACTAAATACACAGGATGATTAACACACACAGCTGGACGAAATCATAAACTAATAATCACACTAAACAAGGACAGGAAACTAACCAAATATGGACACAAGAGGGCGGGAAACACACGACACACACGACATAGGACTGACATCTTGACATGTTTCCTCACCCATATATGTGACCCTGGACCACAAAACCAGGCTTAAGTCGCTGGGGTATATTTGTAGCAATAGCCAAAAATACATTGTATGGGTCAAAATTATTGATTTTTCTTTTATGCCAAAAATGATTTGGACATTAAGTAAAGATCATGTTCCATGAAGATATTTTGTAAATTTCGTACCGTAAATATATCAAATTTTTTGTTGTTTAAATTTTTTTGCACTCTCAGATTCCAGATATTCAAATAATTGTATCTCGGCCAAATATCATTCATAGCTCATTTATTCAGCTTTCAGATGATGTATAAGTCTCAATTTTGAAAAATGTAGCCTTATGACTGGTTTTGTGGTCCAGGGTCACATATTTGAATAATTTTAGCAGGTTTAGTGATTTCTGTCACTTATGGCAAATGCTAGCATGATTCAGTCTCTGTTAATTATTGGTTCATTAAGATTTTTTTTTCTTTCTCAGAAGAAGTCTGTACAGATTAAGAATCCAGACAGCTACTTACTGTAATTAGGACATTATTAATGTATATGGAGAGTATTTCAGTAGTGTATGCCGCACATGCTACTGTCTCAGCTTGAGCAGACATGCAGACTGTGGCCTGAGTAATAGTAGACTGGATTCACACTGACTGTGAGGAAGGTTCATTCATCCCTGCAGTGAGGCGCCGTTTAGGCTGTCGATATGTAGGGCACTCAGTTTTGATAGTGCCAGCATTTTAATTTACTCTGGAAGCATGCTCCGTCTGGGCGCTGCCTGAAAGTGATCCATAAATGCTGGAGAAGACTAAATGAAAGCGACAGAGTTAGGATTAGAAATTTTGTTCTGTTTCAGCTCATGCTGTCAAGTGCTTTCTATTGGCCGTTTGATTTCAGAAAGAATTTGACAGCTCACCTGTTGCCTCTTAATGGAATTATTTTGGAATTTTCTCCGCTTTAAAGGAGATATACCTGAGCCAGCTGCCCAAACGAAATATACATGCCACAGTGCCACAAAATAAATAAATAAATAAAATAAAAAACAGACCCCTGTGGGTCATGTGACCACTTTTCACATTTATACTGATTAGTATTTGAGTTTTCCTCCTCCGAGATAGCATTTACAAATTAAATAGTTGTTTCCTTTTATTTACACAGTACCATAAAGGGTTAAAACATCAATATTGTAACTTATTTGTAACATTTTAACTTTTAATTTAGTGTAGTATTCACTGTAACTTTGTCATTGTGACATTTTAGTGCAAGCTTCACTAACAACTGCAACTGGATGTGTACCTGAATACACTATTGTTGCCATTAACATGTTTACTCATTCTATGGCCACACTCAACAAAACTGAATAATTGTGAATTCATATATTAATACTAGACACCGTAAAGATAACATGTATCAAAAATCTTTGTCATATCTTTATGTTAACAGACTTTTACTAACCTTTTGTTTGAGAGCTTTGATGCAGCATCATCTTCTCATGATTCAAACAGGAAGTAAACTGTTCTGGTCATGTGACAATTTGCACTAACCATGTGACACTGCACAAATTTAATTGAGACCCGTTATTTTGTCCATATTTGCAGTGAATGCACTAAAACACCAGGCAGTAACATTTTTAGAGCTTTAGAAATGAAAACCTTCTCTACAGTCACTATTATGACCGATGGGATTAAATGGTTAACATGTAGATTGTCTAAAGTGGACTATAAAAAAGTGTTACTATTGTTTTTCATAAAGATATTGGGACGTATACACAATGTGGATTCAAATTAAATCAAGTTGTGAATGTTAAACAGAGCAGGTTTACTCCAGGGCAAGGGAACAAAGATGAATCAACCCCTGTGAACACATTAGAATAGTCCAAGGAGAATGCATTTGTGCGCAAAGAGATAAGTTATGCAGTAGTCACAAATGAATGGCTTTCCACTGACCCATTTTTTCTAGAGAATATTTTAAAGAGAGAGTTTTTTTCCAATGTGATGTTGTTTTTGATGTGTTTCAGAGTATCCGAGCATCAGGACTCATCCTGTTAGAGGCCATCTTGTTTGGAGCGCTCCTCCTGTACTTTCCGGTAAGCTTTAATGACCGTAGTCATTTTTATTATGTACTTTATTACTTTAGGGGTGTTAAAATTAATGGCACTTTGGTGACTAATATACTTAGACTTGTAGTGCAATGTAATGTTGCCATTAGATGGAGAATGTCTTTTTAATGGCACTAATTTAAGCATTAAAGAAATGTTCTGGGATCATTTCGAGTTTAACTCTGTGGACTCCTGTCATGATCATGTAATGCTGTTAAATCTGGTAATTTATGCATGATATGTGTAAGAATGCGAAGGGACTTTTTACATGGAGAAAAGTCAGTCCACGTGAATTACATCAATGCTGCATTCACTGATGTTACAGATTTCTGTTAGAGCTCAGCTTGTGTTGATCCATGAACATAAAATACAGCAAAAGTCACATTTGCAAAGGCATTGACATTATAGAACCATACAGATGTTGGCATTGCACATGGTGCAAAATATACACTGAAGCAAGGTAGGATAATATAAGGGCTGAGATATTTCACTGATGGACAATCTCTGCTGTCCACGTGTCGATGAAGTATTGATTTAGACAGATGTCGTCGTGTGCTTTATTCAGCAAAGCCTTTTGGCTCACAGTAATTGCAGTTTAGTGGCATTCACAGGAAGCTGTGGGCTTGTCTTAACATGGAAGGGTAAATGTAATTAAAGTGAACTGATTTAGAGGCTTGTAATTAAAGTAATTAGCACATACAAGGTCCTGGAAAGTAATAATCTTTGAGATGATGTTGGAATGATGGTGGAGGAGCATTTTAGCCATTGAATCGCTCTTTGTGTGACTGTAATTCCCTGTGCACAGAAAACAAATGCCTTTATATGTTTTTACCTTTAGAAAAGAACCAGTTTATGATTTTCTAGCATCTGATTTGGGCCACTTGCAAATGTGAAGGGTGATTAGGGTTAGTTATTCAAAAATACATACAAATTGTAATTCATACAGACAGTGACTTGAATACACATCTGATATGATGAACATTTTTTAAATTCAAAATTAACATTCAGATTTTTTTTCTTGGGTAGAGTAAAAAAAATGCCAGATAGTGTAACTGTTTAATGTTTAATACATTTCTTGCAAAAAAAAAAAAAAAATTGTATTGAGATAATATTTTATTATTATCAATTAGTTTTTATTTTTGAATTTTCATTTCAGTTAAAGTTTTATTTTTTTTTTTTTTATATACGTTATTGTTTTATGTTTGTATGTCTATAGTTTTTATTCATTCTATATTTCCGTTTGAATTATTTTAACACATCAAGTTAAACAAAAAGTTAAACAAGCTGAAATAAAATAATGTAAAAATTACTTTTTTATATATTTTGTTTTATTTCCGTTAACATTTATTTAAGTAACATAAAGTATTTTTTGTCAAGTTAGTATGTTCTTTTTTACCTTAAAAATTAGTTTGAGTGTTTAAAATATTGTAAGTATTTTATTATCATTTACTTGAAATCAGTCTTGATTCAAGTGTCATTTTATAGATATGCACACATTCTGCCATCCACACAAACTGGTAATTACACATATTACTAACTTCTCTGTCCTTAAAAAAGCAACTGTGTTATCACATTAACTAATCACAATTACATATTTTAATTAACTGATGGCTCTTGTTTAAAGTGAATATTGTCAGACAGGAAAAGATATCAGCCAGGTGTCAAAATCTTAGATCTGTACATTAGGTTTAGCAGTTTACATGCAGCCTATGAGAATGCGTCTGTTCTTTTAGAGCTGTCGTTTCCCTCTGATTCAGTTTGTGGTTTAATCTGAAGCTCAGAGACAGATAGATCTGCCCGCTCACGGCCCACCGTGTAGCTCATCTGAAGCAGATAGAAGCTCCGCCTGTCTGTTCTGCTGAGATTGCTCCCAATCTAAATATAGACTGGAAAATATTCTCCACTCCTTCTCCCCCTCTTCTACTTTAAATAATTCTAGTGTTATCAAGAAGCAGAGATGTATCTCATCTTGTTCCCCTGGCATTCTGCTTTGTGGAGTAATGCAATTTTTTCAGCTCGCACCCCTCTCCTACTGCTGAGCGTGTCACATGCAATAACTTCACTCTACGGCGTCTGGAATAAGGAGGGGGATGTGGAGCGAGAGAGGGGAAACTGAATTACATGTGCACGCACACACACACACACACACACACACACGCGCGCTTTTCTGGCTGCATGTTCATCCCTGGCCATGCAAAAGTAACGGGGTACCAGTGTTGGTGAATTTTGAACCATCCACAGATTCTCTTTATGCTTGTCATTTTCTAAGTCGTTTTAGCTGCCAATGCCTGACAGCTTCATTTTCTGGTAACTTCTCAGGTTTTTCATTGTGTAACGTGTAACAAGGACACATTAACTCTTTTCCTGCCAGAGTTTTGTTTTTAAGTTGCCAGTTTACAGAGTGTTAATTTCAACATTTACTCTTACTACATTTTTTAATTTTAAAGTTTTAATCTGTTAACATTAGTTAATAAACTATGAACTAACTTTAATGGTCAATATAATAATTTATATTTTTTATTAATTTACAAAGTATGGTTCAGTTCTTTTTTATATATATATAGTAAAGCACTAATTTAGTTTTTGTTGAGTATCTATTTTAAAAATGATCGGTATCGGCCAGTGTGGTCCAACCTAGCTATTTTTATCAGTAAAATCCGCTATCGGTCGACCTCCAATCAGATGCTGTTGAATTTTTGGTGATCATGATCATGATCCTTCTGGTTTACACAGATCATCTTCTTCACGTGTATTTCAGAAGATTTGTTCAGAACAGCGCCCCCTACCATGTAACAATGAAAACACAGATTGCCGGAATAACTCGTCAATGGCAGGGAAGCGTTGTCATAAATGTTGAAAAAACAAAATTATGTCAGGGAAAGAGATCAAATACAGACAGTTTTATCAGAAAATCTGTAACATTCAGAAGAGTTTATTAGACACAAAATAATGTGTTATCTAAAAAAATAAAAATAATAATAAATAAATAATAATAACGCAACAGTTTGCATCGTTTTGTGTGTGTGTGTGTGTGTGTGTGTGTGTGTGTGTGTGTGATTTATGACAACTTCTAATGAAATTATGTTCAACCAACAAACTAAATTGAGTTAGAAGTACTTAATAATTTGTAACCTAAACACATATTTTTAAGTTGCTGGATTTGTGGGCCTGGAACCAATTTATATGATCTTTTTTAGTTCAAATCCACAGCTATCATAGCACATGCTAAATGTAACTTATTTAGCATGTATATGTAATGAACAAGTACAATTTTACTTGTCTCTAGCATTAGCAGAACTCTATAAAGGGTCAAACATAACAGCATTAAACACTAACAGGTCTTTCCCTTCACTAAAAAACACTTATACTTAGAAATGTGTGCTTAAATTACGCACAATATTAAGTTGAAATGTAATGATCAACATTATTATGTCAACTGAACAATGAATAATGTTTGAAAGTTAAAAGGTTTAATGAAATTATTATATTAGAAATTTTTGCAACAGAAAGTTGTGGCAACAGGTATTTTTTTAGAGTGTATTTGTTAACAATTTTTCGCAGAGCTACATGATCCCATTAGGATATTTTTGGAACATTTTTCTGATTACTGTTGGCCAAAATGATGGTATTCCATAATTAGCATAGTTGCATTATTTAGCCAGAAATGTAGAACTACTGGAAACTAGGTCTTAGCTGCACAGTTCATTTGGAAAAAGAGCTGCGAATAAATTCTTAAAAAATTCTCATTTTGTGTTCCACTGAAAACAAAAACATACTGGTTTGTAATGGCCTGAGGATGAGTAAATAATGAGAGAATGTTAGTTTTTGGGGTAATCTACTCCTGTAATACTTGCTATCCTAAAATCCTGGAGGGAGCAACTGCAAATCTCCCCATTTTCAAGTATCTCTCACATTTATCTCCATTGGTATGTGATTCTTCCCTTGTGCCTCAAGTCCCTCATACGTCTTACACACCTTCCCTCCATGCTGAGCATTTCCACCCTCCATCAATCTGTGTGTGAGCGTGAATCCCCCATAGGTACAGTCTTCACCTTAGGCCCTCTTTCTTTTCCACTAGCAGTCTCTACCTTTTATTCCTCCTCCCTCTCCAGTTGTCCTCTTCTTTCACCTCCGTGTTCAAATGGCCTGCTGCCATCCTGACCCTGGAGCCCGGCCCATCGGGAGGCTAATGACAAACACACTGCTGTGCTCTGATGCGTTCTGACCGGCACAGGATGGGGTGTGGCCTTATGCTTTTGGTCGGTCCTAGTCACTGCCTTTCTGTGGATTAAGTGGATCACAGAACACCCGTCGTTCTCCTGTCTGTGCACCTGGCTTCACAATCTTAAACCAATCTTCCGCCTTATGTTACCGACCCCTGCGAAAAAAGAAGTACACTTTAGCAAAGGGCACTTATTACAGAAATTGTATTCTTCAAAAGAATATACTTAAGTGTGAACTGAATGTAATTTTTAGGACACTTATATTTGTAAGTACACAAGAAAATGCTCTCAGGCCATCCAAGATGTAGATGAGTTTGATTCTTCAACACAACAGATTTGTAGAAATGTAGAATAGAATCACCAATGGATCCTCTGCAGTGAATGGGTGCCATCAGTATGAGAGTTCAAACCGCTGATAAAAACATCCCAATAATCCACAAATAATCCACATGACTCCAGTCCATCAATTAATGGATTTGAGAGGAAAAGCTTTTTTTTAATTTTATTTTTTTATGCATGTTTATAAAAAACAAATTCATTATTAAGGCAATTTTAACTTCAAACCATTGTTTCTGTGGTTTCTGAGTCCATATTCATAATATTGCTTTTTCCAGTGATAATACATCTCATCTGAATCAGGAGAGAAATATGCACTCATCAAGCACTGTTTACAAGTAAAAACAGTCTAAAACACATCTAAACAAATATGTTGGTACATTCTGATGTGAGGGGACAACAGGAGATTTTTTCACTGGAGGAAGCGTTATTTTGGACTGGTATTTTGGCCAGAAGCATAAATTTAAATGTAAAAAAAAGCCTTAGTGATGGATTTGTTTCTTACAGACACACAGCTTTTCACTTCATAAGATGCTAATTGATGGACTGGAGTCATGTGAATTTATTGTGATGTTTTTATCAGCTGTTTGGACTCTCATTCTGACGGCACCCATTCACTGCAGAGGATCCATTGGTGAGCAAGTGAAGTAATGCTACATTTCTCATCTACATCTTTGATAGAATAAATAGAACGAGGCATCAGTTTGCTTTGGGGGATTTGTCGTGTCGCGCCGCATCCAATGTAGACGGCATCACTGATCATAATGGGTTCTATATTGTATTTTGTCATGCCGCTCACATCTGGTGTTGACCCGTGTGAGTCTTCAGTCGATTTTCGACTCTTCATTATTGTTTCAATGCAAAGGAAACCAGTGCAACCACCGCGGCGTTATTTGTCGGGTATGTTCAAGTAAGCTAGACTCATGAGTTCAGTATTTGCGCTAAATCTGTGCAGATTTGGCTTAAGCAAACTTGGCCAAGAAATTAATGAGAGAACATAATTTACAAAAAGTAACCCACCAAATTGGCTAGTGATTTGACAGCGTTACCTGCCACAGCTGATTTTTTACCTGCATTTGGTGGGTTGGCGAGTGTTAATTTCAAAACCTGATTACAGTACATCACATTACATTAATGTAAACTGTAAAAGGTAATTAATGTAAAAATCAATTGATGATTCTAATTTACCCTATTCATCTAATTCAAAATTGTACACACCCCAGCTCTTTAAGCATTACCTTGTTGAGCATCAGTAATGTTTTTTTTTCTTCAAGAAATAATGCGGGGAATATATATATTAGGGATGCATGATATTGGATTTTTGCCGATATCTGATATGCCGATATTTTTCGACTCATCTTTGCCGATAGAAGTTATTTTATAATGAGAGTACATTGATAGCTTTGAAAATAATTATAAATCAACTATAATTCAATCACTTTTTCTTCAGACAGATGCAGTGGTAACCTTAACATTTTATTTAAAGATTTAACATTTGTAGATGTCTAAAGAAAAATAGTTCTGAAAATCTTTCAGAGCTCATAGTCTGTTTAAAAAAAAGAAAAATTTAATTAATAAATAAATCTGTATATATAAAATTATTTAATTTACAAGTGTCATGTTTGTGATTTTTATTCATGCAAGCTATATCTTCTGACCTTTAAATCAAAACATACTCGTGATTTTACGACATCAGTTACTGCTTTATTTAATCAGAAATACAATCTTAATGTTATTTGTGTATTTTACATTCATTTTATTACAAGTATGCCAACAGCGCCTCCTAGGGAATTAAAACTCCTTACCTGACGGGCATTAGGACCCGGGGAGGCTGCCGCTACTGCTGCTGCATGCGCTAGTGACTGCTGAATCTATTGCGCACCGGATGCGTCATTCTGTTCATACATTCTCAGTTTAAATGCAGCGATCAAAACAGTGAATCTTATCACCATTCAGGCAAAAATTCGCTTCAAGAATGACCACAATGCTGACTTGATCTTATCGCTAGCACACCCTGAGCACATGTGAGTTATTTGTCTTATCGGCAAGACATATCGGCATAATAGCATAATTGTACATGGCGATGTTTACATTTTAAGCCATTATCGGCCGATTCTGATATCGTTCAGATAATATCGTGCATCCCTAATATAATTATTTTCATGAAGCTACTGAAGCTTTATTTTCACACTTTTCATGTCTTTCAGGCAGCCACTTCCTGTGGTTCTTGGCCAGAATAAGGTGCAGTGTAAACCACACTTAAAGCTGGCGCTCAAAAGTCTGGTTTCCTATACACATCCATACACTAACAACACAAACATGTCTCTTGCTGTATTTCCCATCTTTTTTTATCTCTCTCCCACACAAAGCACAGGTCACATCCCTATTAACCTAATGTTATCAGAAATATCTCTGTGGATTTGGTGATGACAGGGAAGGGAACAGTGCACGGCTCTGACGGAGAGAGATCTCTTGACTCTGTGGGGGCCAAACTAGATGTAATTTACACGCCTCAAGACTCAGGGGACACAACACTAGCCATTACCTCCTATTCCTGCCCCCGAATGTGGGAAAGAGGAGCCAACTACTCCCCACACCTAAACCAGACATGTCCACCTGCCCCCGAATGTGGGAAAGAGGAGCCAACTACTCCCCACACCTAAACCAGACATGTCCACACAGACATTCTCACAGAGTTCAAACCAACTAGTATAAGAAGAGAGAAAAGAATGAGATGAGCTGTGAAATAATGAAAGTGGATGATGTTATCATCCCAAAGCTGCCTGTTCACATTATCACATTCAGATTAATGTTAGCTAAGCCTTGAAAAGACTAGCACCTCTCACCTCTTAGACAAGCTGTTGTTATTGCTGTAAAATTGCTTTCTGCTTGACCCATGACAATCTTCAGTATCTTGTTATAGTAGTTAGCCTCTTTGTAAACTTTTCCATGAATTAAAAATGGACCCTATTTACTTTCTTAAAGGGATAGTTCACCAAAAAAAAAGAAAATTCTGCCATAAATTACTCACCCTCAAAAATATCTTAACGTGTGTTCCGAAGATGAATGAAGGTCTTACGGGTTTGGAATGACATGAGGGTGAATAAGTAATGAAATAATTAAAAAATTTGGGTGAACTATCCCTTTAATTCAAGATACCTCATCTTATTTTGACTACCAAAGATATTCAAATATATCCAAATGTGTAGGCCAGACTTTTCTCACTGTGCACTGTCAAACCTACAGCATGCTATTGCCATAGGCGTAGCTTGACGCTTGAGCGTTCGATTTGGTCAGTCAAACTTTTAAATACATTTTAGCATTTCTGTAGTAAACGTACAAATTCACACTCCGTGTACCTATTAAGCGGTTTTACTATGATCACACAGAGCAACAGCAAGCCATGGCAACCAGATACATTGCAAGTAATTTACTTGTAAAGGTTGCGCTGTCTAGCAATAAACACATCAAATAGAACGCACTATAAACATGTTTGTCAACAGAATCGCAAAGTAGACTTTAAGCAAATCAACGAGTGATTTACCCACTGCTTTAAAACAGATATCTATTGGACATGATTCAAGTTAAATGCACAAATGCAGGCACACAAACATTTTGTAATGTTAAATCTTACAAAAAAATGGGCGATTAAGCAGTTTATATTCTGAAATCTATTTCTAGCTTTTGTTCTGTGTGCATTAAATTACATTTGGATGTAAATGGTCCTTTTCCTGACATAAATGTAAAACACTGAACCGCTACAACGAGCATCCTGCGGATCACCTTTATGAGATTGTCCGGGTCTGGAGTCGTCAACCAATTTGGTTAGGTCGAGATTCCTCTGCAGTTGTATGTTGTAAAAAACACCAAATATCCATTTACGCCATGCAACAGGCAAGCAGTATCTATTATCCACCAAAATTCAATCGTTAGGGGGACCAGGCTATGGCTATTGCACAAGCATTTCTTGACTCACACATACAAACACACCTGGTGAGGTTGTGTTCTCGCCTTCATGGACCAGAAACTACCAATCTCCACGCTCCATCTCCATCCTTAATTAGACCTGCTCCAGGAATGACCTCTGCTGACGCTCAATTATTTATGGTGTTTGGGAAAAAGGTGCATGCTCTCTCTAATCCTGCATTTGTCCATCTGGTATATGAGACCATAGAAGCTTCCCAAGGGTCAAGGATGGATGGCATAAGGTCACTGCTATGAAACAGGCATCAGATCACTCAATCAATATAGGACCTTTGAATGCAGCTACACGAGAATCTCCCCAATGATTGATTTGAATGGATTGGCTAGCATTATGTTCACGCATAAAAAGCAAATGTTTACGATGTTTCTTCTGCTTCTCTGAAGGACAGGAACCTCTTGCAATATTAATCGCGCTATAATACGCCTTCAAGAACATAAGGGGAATTTCTTGGAATATATGTGGGTTTCCACGAAAACTAATCCAGGATCAATAAGCAGATGGTCTATGTTCTGACCTTGAGCTGTCTGTCTCATTGATCTCTGCCTTAGTCAGCTTCATCAGTCACAAAACAGTTATAGCAACAAACCAATAACATCTTGTCTACCAATAATAAAATACATTTATTAGTCATTCTAAACACCACTATTGTACACTTTGTGGTTTAGGTGCTTATCAAATGGCACGTCATGAATATGGGCCACTGTCATGTCCCATTACTTTTCTTTAAATGTTGTAAGAAGCACAATTTGCTGAGACATATTTATTTGCTACATTATTATATAACATTAAAATTAACCTCCACTTCAAAAGTAGCTAAAGATTTAAACACTTCATTAAATGCCTTGACCTTGTGTATTTTGTGCCTTTGTGGGGCAGTCGTGGCCTAATGGATAGAGAGTCGGACTTGAAACCCAAAGGTCACGGGTTCGAGTCTCAGGTCCGGCAGAAATTGTAGGTGGGGGGCTATTATGTAAAAATAAAAACAAGAATTTGCTAAATTGCAAACTCAAGATGGTGGAACTTCTGAATCATGCATCAACACGACGGAAGCATTTAACGTCAGTTTGAGCAATTCAACGGCGTGATCCGTGGCCTTTGTTACCAAGTGCCTGGAGATTGTGTGGGGGTGGAGATGAGGAACATGCCAGCTAATGATCATGCATGACTGTAATAAATAACAGCATTCAGCTGCATAGAGGGCTTCGGACGTCATCTCATCTGCTCGAGCTTTCACAGCCCAGCTGTTGGAGCCACGCCGCTCCACGGAAACGGAAGTTCTTTATTAAAGCACATTGTGAAAGTGCTGCCTTGATGAGCGCTTGAGAGATTGAGTCATGCTATCTCAGCATCACTGCCCGGCATTCATTCCTGAACCTGTTAGAGATGTCCTCAGTACAGAACATTCGCTGATTTATTTTCAGAAGACATGTATGGAATGGTGGAAGTGATGTCCATTAACAAAAAAATATACTAAAGTGTCCCTTGTGAAAAAGAAGTACAGTGTTGCATACTTTTAAAAGTGGTACTTATTACAGAAATAATATACTTAGTTAAGTGCAAACTGAATGTCATAACTGAACATAGTCATGAAAGTTTAAGTACACTTAAATGGCCTTTTATTTCATTAATATTATAATATCTGCAAGTACAGTTTTAATAATTACTTTTTTGATATTTTAATTACACTAAATGTGCACATGAAGTACAATTAAGCACATCTCATTTTCACAAAGGGTAACATGGTAATACCATGTTTTAGCATACCTTGGAGTATATGAACTTAAAAAAGTACCAAAATGTAATATGATATTAACATGGTTTTCTAGACATGGTACCATATCATTTTGTATTTCTATACATAGTGCTACACAGAAATTGGTACCTTGCAATAGGTACCTTGCAAATGTCAACTTAAAGCACTATTTATAACTGATTTAAGACATAAAAAACTGTTTTGTTTTTATAAATGAATGCATATAGGTTCTGTAATGTTAAATAACATATTTGACTTGAATACAAAGTTATTTTAGATGGTAAAGACATTTTTCAGAGTATGCTAATGACATTATTTATTTAGTTAGTTTTGTTACATTTTTAAAGTACCTTGAGGTGCCATCAGTAAGTAAAAAAAAGATATTTAAAAATCTAAATATTGTTTGGTACAGTACTTTTGATTCATTCATCTCAATGGAAATAAAGATTAAGGTGACTTGCAGTGTTTCAGTACTCAGCACAGTTTACTGTGGTTGTACACAACATATTTTGTAGTAAGTCATCCAGGTATTCCATGCATAGAGAAATAATTTGCACAGTATACATATTGAATACTGCAGATACTGTACAAGTACTATTATTAGTATTATTAGAACTGTTTCTATTCATGTTGCCCCTCTTTTCTGCTGCCTTTGTGTTGTACACTCCCTGTCTGCCACTCTCTGTTTCCTGTGTTCCTCTTCCAATCACGGCTGTTTGTGTGAGTTTTGACTGACAGCACTAATAGGGTTTCTCTGAATTCCACCACATGAGTCTGATGGCATCAGCTGTGTGAATTCCTCGGCCGTCGTGATTGACTGCAGTGTTATCAATCTCAGTCTTGACGCTCTGAGAGTGTGTGTGCGGTTATGTGTTTGGGGGAGAGCATGTGTTCAAACACTCTTTGACAGGTCCACTCCTACTCTGCTTCTTTCTCTTCGTCTTACACAAAGACTCAAGATGTGCAGAGAAAACGACATGTTACGTAATGGGGTGCTTTCTTTGAGGATGACGAAGAAAAGAGGGAGCTGCAGGGGGGTTGAAACTCACAAAAAAAGAAAAGAAATGCAAGCGGGAGGCATTAAGATAAGTCATCCAGGACTATTATGTAAAGGTAAATAATAAATGCTTTTTGTGGCGTCAGCTTGTGAGTGGATGGAGCCCCTGAAGGGGTGTAATGAAGTGTGTGTGAGTGAATGCCCATGCGAGCTTTGAAGAGGAGTGTGTGTTTTTGTGTGGATGTTGCGTGAGGGATGAGGAACACACTGTTCTCAGGTTTACGCTCCAGAGGCTAGTGCCACAGACACAGATGAGATGGACAGTACCTCTCACACAGTTTCACCGGGGAAATGTGTCTTTATTTTCCTGCTTTTAAAGGAATAGTTCACCCAGAAATACTCTCATCATTTATTCAGCTCCATCTATTCATCCTAATATGACTTTCTTTTTCTATCAAATACAAACGAAGATAGTCTTGGTTGTGTTTAAGTTGTTTTGTGCTGAAAATGTTCTCCTTTTCTGCAGTTTTTTATTTTTTAAATGTACAATTTTAACATTGTCATGAAATGCAACTGGCCACAACTGTCATGAAAAAAGTGTGCTCAATTGAATGTGCACTTGTAGTGAACAACAGATAAATATTTCTTAAAAAACTGTACATGCAGATATTCTAGTAATAATGAAATAAATGTGTACTTAAAAGAGAGTACAATTTTAGGTTACACTTTATTTTAAGATGTCCTTGTTACAGTGTAATTATACATTTAAATAGGCTACTGAGTAATATTAATTAACTACATGTACTTACTATATGGTTAGAGTTATGATTAGGGTTTGGTTTAGAGTTACTTGCATGCAATTATGTATGATTTATTGTTATTATAATAGTAATACATGTAACATGTATAACAAGGACACCATAAAATAAAGTGTCACCCAATTATATAACTGTATGTACACACTTAAGAACACTTTTTAGAAGGTGCACTTTGTAATAACATATAGTTAAAAATTTGGTAGCACTTTATTTTAAGGTGTCCTTGTTACACGTTACATGCACTTACTATTATAATAACAATAACTTATGCATAATTACATGCAAGTAACCCTAATCCTAACCCTAACCTTATAGTACGTACATGTCGTTAATTAATATTACTCAGCACTTAAATGTATAATTAAACTGTAACAAGGACACCTTAAAAGAAAGTGTAACCGAATGTTGTGCTTTAAAGAAGTACACTTATTTAGTTTGTTGACTTAACAAACTAAAGCAAGCACTTGATTATAATTTGATATTACATTTAAAGTTAATATATTTTAAATGTACTAAATTTGAACTTCATTACAAATTTGTAATTTAAAATATATTTAAATACATGACATACAAGTATCAATAGAAATTACATTAACATATACTTTAGTTTAAAATAAACGCTTGTCAGTTCATTCAACAGTACATTTGAACCATAATTCAAAGACACGTAATAGAAGTACTTACGAAATTATATATAAATATGTAATTAAATGTCACACTTAATTGGGTTCAACTAATATTTTAAAGTGTGTTAATGTGTACTTTTGCACAAGGGAAATTAAGAATGTGTTACCCTGTTGTGTAGGTAAATCTACATCTAAGATCTTTCAATAAAAATTCTGTTTAGCAAACTGATCATAACTGCAACGCACATTTAGAATAAATCCAACATTATCATCCATTACTGCAGTTAATTTATAAAATAACAATCTATTGTTCTAAAAACAATAGTCCTTACTTGTTTTATGTTTCGGAGTGTCTATTTACACTAACTCCGCCCACCAACGTGTGATTGGGATAGTCAACACTGAAAAAAGATGCTCATTCGATATCAGTTTCAGTGGCAAGGTGGTTCAGAAGGTAAGGTGTGTCCTTTTTGACACGATCGACCAGAGTTCGAACCCACCTTTTGCAGAACTATTTTTCTCCCTTTTCAAATCTCATATGGCATCAGAAAGGGATTTATTTTCAATAAAAAATAAGGAAATAATCAAAAAGTTGAAAATAAAGTATCGGGTAGGGTTAGGGTAGGTGTAGGGAGGGCTTTATTGTCCCAATAAGGTGGCATCCATTTAATAGCCTAATTTGAATTAAAACTATAATTTACACTCAATACGTTATTATTGCATACTGTTTTATAATGTACTACAATACTGAGGTGCAGATAATTGCCACTATTTGCAATAAGAAGTATAAATAGCAGAAAATCTTGCTATTTTAACATAGTGTAAATAGAATCTATAGCTATTTACAATTAGTGTAAATAGCATCCATCTCTATTTGCACTTAAGCCCGGCTCACACTGTGCGATTTTGGCCACGATTTAGTCGTCAGAGACAAATTTTGAAAATCCTAAAAGATTCCTATAATCCTAGGCTAAAATCTGTAGTCTTTGATCGTTAGTTTATTTCACCTCCGACGAAATTCTGTCAGTGTCAGAAGATTTGGCGCACAGTCCTGCAGTGTGACTACCCCTACAATGAATGTCAAACTGTCTCCGTTTTTCAAGACAAGCTATGAGCAGAATTAATGCTAGAGAATTATTCTATCAGCCATAAACTCCGGCGCTCCCGTCCTCCGCTCACGGAATTCATCTGATATGTTGCCTTTGCTATATACACCGGTTGCGCCGCTGTTTTCATGTGGGTGTGTAGAGCTGCATACATTATTCTTCTTAAATATGCCGGTATTGCCGCCGTTCATATACTTTTCATGTAGCCAACATTTCGTCCCGCGTGCAATGCAGTCACAGTCACTGACATTAATGAAAACTCCGGAAAGTTTTCTGCGCGCACCTGTTTTTAACTCCCTTGATGTCGTACAGTGACATTAATGACATGATCATAGTGTGACATGTTCGTACAGTCTGACAAGTACAATCCTAAAGGACTTTTAAAAAATTGCACAGTGTGAGCCCGGCTTTAGTGGAAATAGCATCTCTCGCTAAGAAAATGTTATTTGCACTTAGTGTAAATAGCATCTATAATCCACTTCGCCTATCTATCGCCTTTTATATGCATTGTAAGCATATATTGTAAAAACAATAAGGCACTTGAGACCCTGTTGTATTGTGAAAAATACTTTAGCTGAAACTATATTCATAAGAATGGCCTTATTACATAATTGAAATGTTGCTAATAGCCTTCATAACAATTTTGCGTACTTAAAATCTGATGCAACCTTTCACTCATATTACCTACCCCCATCTTCCTGAACAAGCAGGAATATCACCGTGATTCCCAGCACTTAGTATTGATTATTAATGGAGAGTTTAAAAACAAGGGAATGAAAGAGAGAGGTCAGTTTTATATGCACTGGCAGGCATTTGCTCTGGTCTGCTGAGGAGGGAACAGGCAGTCGGTGGCTCTCATGTCAACTGGGCCTGTAGACCTATATATATATATTTTTTTTTTTTTACGTGACATACGGCCAAGTATGCTCAAGTGTGCTCTGCATTTAACCCATCCAAAGTGCACATAGCAGTGAACACACACAAACCGTGAACACACACCCGGAGCAGTGGGCAGCCATTTATGCTGCGGCGCCCGGGGAGCAGTTGGGGGTTCGGAGCCTTGCTCAAGGGCACCTCAGTCGTGGTATTGAAGGTGGAGAGAGAGCGCTGTACATTCACTCCCCCCACCTACAATTCCTGCCAGACCCGAGACTCGAACTCACAACCTTTCGATTACGAGTCCGACTCTCTAACCATTAGGCCACGACTTCCCTATGGATGTGTTTGTTTGTTTGTTAGTTAGTTTGTATTTGTTTAAGAGGACATTCTGATGTGGTAATGATGTCACATGAGCACATACCATCCACATATTCATATTCACATATTCAGTATTCACCCGTGCTGTATATGGCATGTTCAATACATGTTATCAATGAACAGAAGAACTGTCATGTTAATTATTACACAATTAATTTCAATTTGTCACTAATTTTCTTGAAAAAAGAAAGAAAAAAACAAGAAAAAGTCTGTTGCAGTGAGGCACTTTCAAATTTATTAACATTCATTAATTATTAAAATGTTTGAATTGTTTCAAAATGAGGAGTAAACAATATGCGTACTCATACTAACCTTTTCTGTAAAATCCAATTTTTGTTGCCATGAAAACACTGAAATGACCCTAAAATGATGAGAACAATTTTACAGCTCAAATAATACACAGGATTTAAAAGAAGAATTAATGCAACTGCTTTTATAAAATTCACGTTTCTGTGAATGCATCTTCTCTTCCATTGTAAGTGCCTTAAAGGGACAAGACAGTTTTTTTATATATATAATTATGCCACAAATGCTCTTGATAACTTAGCTTAGCTTAATTATTTAACTCAGAATATCTTTTTATTTGCAATTTAATTTAGTAAATTAACTATATTACCACCTTCATTCAGCAAAAACATATTTAACTGAACAGATGAGACAGAAAGAATTTGTTACAAAAAAACTAATAATTTCTATTCATTTCTATTCATGTTTCCACAAAAATATTAAGCAGCACATCTTTTTTCAACATTGAAATATTGAAGACTGCTGAAAATTCAGCTTTACCGTCACAAGAATAAATGACATATTTTAAATTGTAATAATGTTTTACAATATTACTGTTTTTACAGTATTTTTGATAAAAATAACTGTAGCCTTGTTGATCGTAAGAGACTCAAAAACACAGTAATCTTACTGACCCAAAACTTTTGAAGGCTAGTGTATACACTTATTGTAATATAAAATTGCTTGGATTTGATTTTGTCCAGATCTGCGCCCGGTGGTTAGCCAGTCATAACCAGAGATAATTTACACATTGAAGTCTTATATAGAAGGTGCCGTAGAAAGACCCACTGTGTAATTCTGCAGGTTAGGGAAGGGGTGAAAAATGGTCATGAAAAACTGAATTATAACCATTCGTGTTGCAAGAAAAAAAAAATCTTTAAAATGTAATGCTATAGTTTTTGTTAAGCCGTTATATGTCATTTAGATGTACTGATTCATGAATATGCAGTAACATAAAATTAGTAAGTGCTGACAGTGCATGTGTGTGCTGTATAGCAGGTGTGACCCAACAGCATGATTCTCTGAGGGATGAGAGCTCTGTCAAATCCCCAAAGATGAGACATGCGTCAGCTGCTCCTCTGTGCACCTCTCAAGAGAGGCAACAAGATTCAGTTTTTCTGGGAAGAGGGAAGGTTTCGTCGTTAAGTTCCTCTCATCACTAATATTTAGAGTGGATGTAAGTGCTCCGGGCAAACTGTGGAAATGTCAGAGCTGTCTCTTTCCTTTTTTCGTTTCGTACTGCCCTGACATTCAGTTAAACCCCTTCACGTCAAGAGTGAGGTTTCTGAGGTTTTTTATGTTGTTTTTGTATTTTTAAGGTGTTAGTGTTACAATAGGTACTGTGATGTGCTGGACATTATATTTCCAATATTTAATAATTATAACTCTGTATTCAATATAATTTTCATTAGTGATGTAAAATATATATTTACCTCTTTGTGTGCCTGGAATATTTGAATCACGTTACAGTACTTATTTTGAGTCAACTTGGAAACAATGAATATTTGGTTGCAAATATAGTTATTTTGATTGAAAAAAATATCACAATTTTAAGTCATTACAGAGTAAACATACTGTATTTATAATAGTGCTGTCAAATGATTAATCGCGATTAATCACATCCAAAATAAAAGTTTTTGCTTACATAGTATATGTGTGTGTATTTTGTATATTTATTATGTATATATAAATACACACACATACAGCATATATTTTGAAAATATTTACATGTATATATTTATATTCATATATCATATATAAATATATTTAATATATAAACATTACATATTTTTTCTTAAATATATACATGCATGTGTGTGTATTTATATATACATAATAAATATACACAGTACACACACATACATTATGTAAACAAACTTATTTTGGATGCGATTAATCGTTTGACAGCACTAATTTATAACAAGATCAAATATCATGTAAAGGCTGAAAAATATGAAGGTTTAGTGATATCGCTGCACTAACGTGTAGTATTAGATAACTCAGTGTTTTTTTCTCAACCTGGTTATCGTCTGGCTCTCCGTCGTCTCTCGCCACGGCAACTGCGTTTTGTTTGTGTTCTCAAGCCCTCTGAGGAATCAGCCACTTGAAGCGCTGTGTGTTTTGTAACGCTCCGAGTGCGGTGAGACTTCCCTGCAGCATGCAAAATACAGTCTCGCCTCACCGATCCGGGCAACGTCGACTTCCGTCGCCTCCTCTCGGCTTCCCCCCCCAGAGTTGTGCCACATCCCTCGTCTGACTCAGAGCTAGTGAGCCAAAATAACCACGTGCCTGATCTTTTTCCACTGCTGTGGGACGACCATTAATGCCTCTGCTAATCGGATTAACACGAACGGTCCCGAAAGGGGGGTCGTGGCACATCTGCAACACACTGATAATTACGCAGCCTCAGATGTTTGTTCTTCTTTGTGTTTCATGTTTTGGATGGGGCTCTGGTGCTGACACACATCACACACACACACACAGAGGTCAGGTTACATTCATTCTCATTGATCTTTGACTGATGTACGTGTGGATCAACTTTCAACTGGTCATCAATGAAAATCCATTATGCATAGCTGTGAGTGGCATGCAGGAGATGATAGGTAACATTTATTTTTTATTTTTTTATATACTGCACAATGTGTGAATTTAATTTTCTATACATATGGAGCGCTTGGATAAGCTACTACTGTTTGCAAATATGTGCTGTATACTACCAGAGTGCACTTCTGTAATGCATCCCAGAATGCAATTGGCTTTACTTGAGCTTCAATTTTCAGTGTGAAAAATCAGAAGTCCCTGCTAACAAAAAATTGTACTAAGAACATTGCGCTAACGATCCCATTAAGTTATAAAAACATTATTTATCAAAGTTCTCTGAATATTCAAAACGTCCTATTTTTTAATAAAAAAAAAAAAACATTGTTTAAAAACGTTGTGAACGCTAGGGGAACTTTCAATTTTATAATTTTGCAAACATTACTTTTAAATGTCCTCTAAACATTCTAAAACAAGTAGTAACTTAAATAAACAACAACATCCAACTAAAAAGTTATATTTTTGTGCATTTTGAGAACATTATTAAAGACCAGATAATGCTGAATGAACATTCTTTTAATGTTACTGGATGAATGTTTGTTCATAAGTTTGAACAACCTTGCCAGAATGTTATCAAAATGTCTGAGAATGTTCCCTGGTAGCTGAAGAAATATAATTTCATCACTTGACATTTTTTAATTCTAAGACATTTTTTACACAAAACTGGATTTGAAAGGCAAAATAATTGTTGATTACTTCTCTACATTTCAATATTCCACACGTCCTACTTACACTACTGTATGCCGTAAGCAGTTTATCAAATTAGTGTTATATCCAAATATGCAGTATCATGAAAGTATGCAAAAACACTCGGGATGATGTATTATTTCTTGCAAGATTCTGAAGTGCATATCCGATTTATTATTCTATGAGCAACATACAGTAGGCTCATTAGAAAAATGTGCTTCTACCTACATTTTTGCAAAAGTCCAAAAATGTACATATACATTGAAAATTCACTGCAGTTTCCAGCTGAAATGAACACTATAGAGGCAGTAAAACATCAACAACTTTTATTCCTTTTGACACAAATTATGATTTCAGGGGCCAAATAATGTAAATTAATTACAAAATTACATTGTTCCTTGCACAATGTCATGTTAGGACCTCAAAACACTAATACCATTGTGCATGATTTGTAATTTAATGTATTTTCACTTTGCATTATATAACCAGCTACATATGTATGGCTTTTCTGTTGTAGTAAACTTGCTCAGTAGCTCACCTCGTACAGCATTACACTTGTGGACTTGTAAACTATCTAAAATATCATGGTTGCTTCAGCAAAGGCATTTTTTATCTCATGTTTGTTTTTGTGATAGTTCACCCAAAAATGAAAATTCTGTCATTAATTATTCACCATCATGTTGTTCCAAACCTGTAAGACCTTCGTTCATATTCATAAAACAAATTAAGATATTTTTGATGAAATCCGAGAGCTTTCTGACCCTTCATACACAGCAAGGGTCCTACCACGTTCAAGGCACAGAAACATAGTAAGTACATTGTTAAAATGGTCCATGTGACATCAGTGGTTCAACCGTAATTTTACAAAGCTACGAGAATACTTTTTGTGCACAAATAACGACTTTATACAACGATTTATTCTCTCCTGGGATAGTCCTCTGCCATTATCAAGGGTCTTATGATGGAGGTTCAGAGAGCTCTCGGATTTCATCACAAATATCTTAATTTGTGTTCCGAAGATGAAGGTCTAACGGGTTTGGAACGACATGAGGGTGAGTAATTAATGACGGAATTTTCATTCTTGGGTGAACTAACCATTTAACACTAACGGTTTAGGGTAGGGTTTAATGTAGGTGGTGTGTCATTTTCAAACGTGATAAAATTTGATCCTTTTAGCACCACAAAATTTCATTTCCACACTTAGAATAACCAACTAATAAAACAGTGCCATATTCACGTTTTTCTGTTTGGAATAAAACTAAACATGATTTATGTGCCATTTACTGAATATAGCATTTTGAAAGCGTCACAAACTGTGCAAGAAGCAGTGTAATAACATTTTTCAGAAATGTCACCACAGGCACGTTTTTCCAATTTGTGCAAAAGGTAACGAGAGAAGTCACCATATTCATAAATTAATATTTATAGAAATGACCAACTAACATGACATAATACTGTAGGTCACATGACAATGACAACATGGGAAATTTACTGTAGTATATACTGTTTGTATTCATTTTTATTAAACGTATAAAATCGATGAGCATCATTAAATCCTGCACACACTTTGACAGAATGCAAATTTTACACTGCTGGACTATATTATGTGACAACATTGTAGCATACTATTGTTTCAACCGTGTATTGTTGCAGACTGTGTACTGTTCAATATACAATTTGAAAGTATGCAGTATGTAGTATATATAACACAATATGCACTATGCAAGAATTCAATTCTGATTCTTTAATTGTAATAAAGCAGTTTCCTAAAAACACACTGCATACTCAAAATATACTTTCAGTACGCAGACTAGCCCAATGTGTTGCTAGTGTGTTGTCCCGTTGTACAAATGTAATGTACTTTCTTTTATCTGTCTGGCAGATACAAACTTCACTGCTGAAGGGGGCGATAGAGTTACCTTCAAATTTCTGTGTCACTACATCGAATGTGTTATTCAAGTTATTATACCCATTGACAGTTTAACTAACTTTCACTTGCTCAGCAAGATTCTCTTCAAACTGCTGCTTCACATTAGCTGACCTGAAAATGGAAACTGAATGTAGAAGATGACAGTTTATGCTAATGCTCGCCCTTGCTTCCCTTTGCAACAAGGCTGAGATGCTGTGCATACTTGGGTTGTGTTATGAATTGCGTTTTGACACATTACAGGCCTTTGAAACACTGCGGTTCTAGTCACTCCTGTAGTACATTATGGATATTGCTGACAGGGTACAGGTTTCAACAGTGATGTGACTTTAGTTGAGATGACTATTATGCTGACAATGAAGTCGTTTTTGAGAGGAGTGCTGTTTACTCTGCATCAGATATTTATGAGGAGGTGTAAAGTGTTAGTTTTGCATGGTTTGTCAGTGACTGGTTAAAACTGTTGAGAGTTCTGCTGGAGGCGTGTGGTACTCCCAGTTCTAATTAAGAGCTGGCCGACTGGATGCTCCCCTGACAGGCACAACACACACACACTTCTGCCAAAGGATCTTAGGCAGCTATTACACACACACACACACAACATCTTAAACACATTCCTGCCCCACTGGATGTTAAAACTGCATTTAAAGGGGTCATTACATTTATCTGAGTTTAGCTTTCCACATCCATTCTCCACCCTCCCTCTGACCCTTACAATTGTGCAGTTATTTTTGTCACTGTGCCTTTAAGAAACATCCCTTTTTTTTAATGTTGGCGCCCTAAACACTTGCAGTCCTTCCCCAAGTGCACACTTTGGTGACACAGAATAATGACCATCTATCACAGTAATATACACATAAAGAGTGTTGTGGAAAGTTACTTTTAAAATAAGTAATGCATTACAGTATTGTGTTACTTAGATACTTTTTATGGAAAGTCATGTGTTACGTTAATTTTGTGTTACTTTTTCTCATCTGGGCTGGGCTTACTTGTTTGTTTTTAATATAATATTTTTTTTTTTTGAGCAAATGTAAAAGCCCTTTTACACCTAAAGTGAAATGAATAAGCCATGGGCTGCAGGAAATGTAAATTCACGTCAAACAAACCTTTCTGTGCTGCTATTTTGGATTGCATAAAGAATAGGATGCAGAAGAAGAAAGTAGAAGTACAGTAACCATAACCATCATGTTTACACAGTGCCTCTGCACTTCCGATTTCTCTCAACATGCGGACAGGAGAGCTGTCAGTCAGTATATGGGACAACAAAGTAACTGGCATTACTTATTTGAAAAAGTAACTCACTAAATTAAAAAGTAATGCATTATTTTAATAGTCACTTAAAAAGTAATCTGATTACATAACTTGTGTTACTTGTAATGTGTTTCCCCCAACACTGTGCATAAAGTGCACCATTTTGGCAAGGTCAGGTTTGACTGGTTAGCATTAGCAGTTAGCACCTGCTGGTAGATGCCATAACTACACCATTCTGGTGCACCAGACCAGGGCTGCGTTTCCCAAAACATTGTACGCCCAGGTATATTGTAAAGACCATTGGTGCTAATAGTTTATTTTATAATGTTCTTGGGAAGCAGCACAGGTATGTTATACCTCTTTGACTGCTTCATAAAATAGTACTGACAATGTATACGGAGCTGCTGTTCTGATGGGAGGACTAAAGATTTCTGAAACAGTGGACCATACTTTGAATCAGTTCACAAAATGATTCACTGCACTCGAAACACAGAGGACATCTGCTGGCGACACGAGTAAATGCAATGGAAAAACTTGAGATCAAAGCAGCTACAATGACACAATGCTTTGAGAATTACTTCCATCTATTTTATTTAAGAGTTAATAAATGGTCTTCTTGTGTTTTTTATGTTGTCTATAAAAACAGTTATCTATGAAAGGATTCAAACTGCCAAACCACTCAGTCAAAGTCACTGTCTGAGTTATTATTCTGGTTTATTTTCACAAATGTACAAATGTATCTTCTGTAGACCATCTGCATGTCTGTTTTGCCTGCTGTACGTGTTGGTGGTAAGACTAGTAGTTGAATAGTTGTCTTTATCTTATCTAATTTCAATTGGATAAAATATAGTCTCACCCTTAAATGAGCTACCAAAACAGCTTCTCATGTTGACTTTAAATAGCAGAATAAATATTTGATGATGTGCAACTTCACTATTTGATCATGTCAGCCTCTAAGATTTGTGTGGTAGCTGTAGAAGTGTGTTAGAGAGCTGTGGGGGTCTGCAGGAGCCCCCCTACGGATGTGCCTCGGTGTCTGTCATTAGTTTTCCTCAACTTAATTAAGACAGAAGTGTCTGTGCTGGAGCAATTCATCTACTCGGAATCATTTTTCCATAATCAATCCAATAATAGAGCTTCCTGAGAAGTGAGCAGACTGTTGTTATTAGATTACACACAGAGTGTCGCATCGCTGTTTGCACATAGAGAGATTGAGCGGAGGCCAGCGCACGGGGGACAGAGGGGGGCGGCACAGCTGTGAGATTATGCTTCAATTACAGTTCACCTTTAGTGTCTCTCTCTCTCTCTCTCTCTCTCTCTGTGGATGCAACGGAACTGTGGTGATGTGCTGGAATTCTCAGTTAGATTCCTTGGCATCTGACGGGTTTGTTTGGAGAACTATGACAGATAAGGATGATGGATGGAAAGATCAATGAAAGCCCACATCACTGACACATCATAGAGATTCTTTGCATTTTGTAATAGGTTTAAGAAAAGAAAAGCTGCTGATAGGATGTTAGTTGTCCATTAGTTCCTTATACAAATTCAATAATAAAAAGATGTTTAAGTGTGTCATTTTTTTGTTTGTTTGTTTGTTTATTTATTTATAAATTAATGTGTGTAAATTTTGTGTTAAGTATAATCAATTAAAAATAAATTAATAATAGAATTTAATTAAAAAATGCAATGAAATTTGACAGCTGGACGAAGCATAACAAAATGGTACATAATGTGCTGCTCATGGCGCAAGATGCTAAAAAATAGAGAGAAAATATTTTTTTTTGTGACAAAAAGGTTGCAGACATTATTATATACAGGGCTTTTATTATGTACATGTACAGTATACAGGGCTTTTCTCAGCAAATATTATTATATATAGCGATTAATTAATGTGCATGCAATTAATTTGATTTTCTAGTTTCTTCTATCGCAGCTTATTAAACTGTGATTATTTAGTTACGGTGTTCTTTTATGGTTATATCTAGATATATTATCCCTTACTTACACTTTATCTAGTGGTTTTTAATTTATAAAATAAAACTACTTTTTTCATCCTGTGACCATCAGTCAAGGATAAAACAGTAGGGGTCTCATATCAAACATCCTCTTATCTGAATAAATAGATACCATATTAAAATAAATGCACATTCCATTTAAGTGTTTATTAATTGTCTTCTAGGTGGTGATTCTGTACTTCCAGCCAAGTATTTTCCGCTGTATCCTACTGCGATGGGTTCGTCTGCTCGGATTTGCCACTGTCTATGGAACGGTCACCCTCAAACTCTACAGGTATGACATTTATTACATTATAAAAGATGAGTCACTCTTCCAGATACCTGTAGAACTTGCAGTATTGTTGTTATTTTGGTCACAGTGTTAGTGAAAGTGACGTTAAAAGAAAGTGACGTGACATGTGGCCAAGTATGGTTGCCCATACTCGGAATTTGTGCTCTGCATTTAACCCATCCAAAGTGCACACACACCGCAGTGAACACACACACACCGTGAACACACACCCATAGCAGTGGGCAGCCATTTATGCTGTGGCGCCCGGGGAGCAGTTGGGGGTTCGGTGCCTTGCTCAAGGGCACCTCAGTCGTGGTATTGAGGGTGGAGAGAGTGCTGGTTATTCACTCCCCCCACTTACAATTCCTGCCGGACCTGAGACTCGAACTTAGTTATAATTAATTATTTTGATCGATAAAATCTTAATCCTAGGAATGGCTAGAATGAGATAATGAGAATGACTTATGTGAGCGGAGAATGACACACTGCAGTCAATGATAGTTTTGAGATTGATGCCTCTGCGAAATAGATAAGCTGCTTCAGACAAATACACACACGCACACACACGCACACACACGTACACAAACAAGCATGCACCTGTACACACAATAACACACCCACATACGCTGGATGACTCACAAACCGCAATGTTATTAAATGTCACAACTTGCACTTTCCTAATATGGCCGATGAGGTGGAACCTGCTGAGATCTTTGCCATTTCAGAATCAACCCTGAAAAAACAATAAGGCTGGATGGGTGTCAGGTAGCAGATTGGATAGTGGGCGAGAGAGCCAAAGGCTGGGCTACAGAGACCGAACAGTCAGCTAGATTGCATCTGTTCCTCAAGGGCTTTAACCATTACTAAACCAAAATAAAAAATATTGACAGCAACTTAAATTTTGCGCACAGTATTGTATTACAAAATTGTTCATTTTAAATTATAAACACTTCTTAGTATTAAAACTATATATATATTTTTCCTAAAATATATTTTTAACTATTTTTTTTGTAAATACTATTATGCAATTTAAATATTCTGAACTGCATGACTTTGTATATCTTTGTGAAAATTAGGTATCCTCAGTTGTATTGAATGTGCTTGTACTTAATTGCAATTTTGTCATTCCAAAATTATATTTAAAGTTAACATATTTTAAATGTACTACATTTCCACTTCATCATTACATATGTGTAGAGCTACACAATTCTGGATAAATTGAGAATCACAATTTTTATGTTTCAAATCATGATTCTCCTATGATTCTGAACCATGCAAAATAACATCTCGGTTACGTATGCAACCCTCGTTCCCTGAAGGAGGGAACAGAAACCAAATCTACATTAAAACAACTCCAAACAAAGATTAACTAAAAGTAAACATAGAACCTACTGTAGATGAACCAAAGAGGCTCATATGTACTCGTACGTCGAGAGTGACTGACTGAAAGGAAACATGTAATTTGCTAGAGGCTGTAACAAAATATTAATTGCTGCAGTCTATTTAAAAATGTTTAATTAATTTCAATGAATTATTTAAAAAAATGTTTGAATAAATGATTCAATGACCCACTTATAAATACTTCATTTGTTTAATTACTTAAGGAATCGGCATTTTTGAACAAATCTCTTGAATAAATGATTCAGTGATATTTTTTTAACAGTCACTTGTCCTCAGTGGCAAAACAATGTAACCATTCATCAATCATACTTTATTTAAAGCGCCAAATACTTTTAAAAGGTGTTTTGCTCTATTTTGATCGCTATAGACATCAGTGTTTATATCAGAACTATAGACTTTTATCCCAGTATTTCTGTGATAATATGAATGTTGTAAGACAGAAATGGTGGTTTAAAAGACGTTTTTGTGAAGCTGTTTCATACCTAAACATGATAACTGTACTCTCTGTGTTAGATTGTGTGGGTATTTGAATCGATATTAAGATATTTTTACGATAATAGTGCAGCTCTACATATTGTCGTGGTCAGAATTATTGGCACCCTTGGTAAATACGATCAAAGAAGGCTGTGAAAATTAATCTTCATTGTTAATCCTTTTGATCTTTTATTAAAAAAAAATGAAAAAAATCTAACCTTTCATTGGAGAATAAGAATTTAAAATGGGAGGAAATATCATTATGAAATAAAAGTTTTTCTCTAATACACATTGGCCACAATTAACGGCACCCTTTTATTCAATACGTTTTGAAACCTCCATTTGCCAGTTTAACAGCTCTACATTTTCTCCTATAATGCCTGATGAGGTTAGAGAACACCTGACGAGAGATCAGAGACAATTCCTCCATCCAGAATCACTCCAGATCCTTCAGATTCACAGCTCCATGACGGTGCTTCTTCTCTTCAGTTCACCTCACTCATTTTCTACAGGGTTCAGGTCAGAGGACTGGAATGACCATAGCAGAAGCTTGGTTTTGTGCCCAGTGACCCATTTTTGTGTTGTTTTTGAGATTTGTGTTTGTACTGTTGTACTGTTGGAAGATCCAAACATGGCCCATTATAAGATTTCTAACAGAGTCAATCACTTGTTGATTTTTTATCTGTTGGTATTTGATAGAATCCATGATGCCATGTATCTAAACAAGATGTCCAGGACCTCCAGCAGAAATATAGGCCCACATCTTTAAAAATACAGCAATATATTTAATTTTACACATGGGGTACTTTTTTATTTCTGTGTGCACCTAACCCATCTTGAGTGTTTGCTGCTAAAAAGCTATTTTTTTAGTTACATCTGACCATAGAAGCCAGTCCCATTTGAAGTTCCAGTCGTGTCTGACAACTGAATATGCTGGAGATTGTTTTTGGATGAGTGAGGAGAATTTTTCTTGAAATCCCCCCAAACAACATATGGTGATGTAGGTGCTGTTTGACAATTTATTTTTAAGGTTTTCTGACCCCGAGACTCAACTATTTTCTGCAATTCTCCAGCTGTGATCCTTGAAGAGTCTTTAGCCACTCAAACTCTCCTTCTCACCGTGCATTAGGACGATATAGACACATAAACTCTTCCAGGCAGTTTCGTAACATTTTATGTTGATTGGAAATTCTTAATTATTTCCCTGATGGTGGAAATGGGAATTTTCACCTCTCTAGCTCTTTTCTTAAAGCCACTTCACTAATTTGTGAAGCTCAATTATCTTTTGCTGCACATCAGAAATATATTCTTTGTTTTTTCTCATTGTGATGGACGATTAAGGGAATTTGGGCTTTGTTTTCCCTCATATTTATATTTCTGTGAAACAGGAAGCCATGGCTGGATAATTTCATGTTCATAATCACCCTGGAGTGCTCAAAATTGTGAATATGAATGGGAATATACGTCAGAGATATTTTACTCATAAGAATATCTAGGGGTACCAATAATTGTGTCCAACATGTATTTGAGAAAAACATTTATTTCATAATGAGATTTTCCCCCATTTTCAATTGTTTTATTTCAATGAAAGGTTAGATTTTGTGATAAAAAAAAGATCAAAAGGATTAATAATGCAGGTTTATTTTCAGAGCCTTCTTTGATCATATTTACCAAGGGTGCCAATAATTCTGACCACGACTGTATGTGTAATTGCAAATCTATATTTAAATACATGACATATAGCTAAGTTTCAATAGAAATTGCATTAAAGTATATTTTAGTTTCGACATAAATTCTTGTCAGTACATTAAACAGGAAACATGAACTAGAGAAAGCATTTATTTCACAATGAGATTTCCCCCCCACTTTCAATTGTTTTACTTCAATGATAGGTTGGAATTTTGTGAATTGTTTGAATGAAAGATAAAAAGGATAAACAATGCAGATTTATTTTCACAGCCGCCTTTGCTCATATTTACCAAGGGTGCCAATATTAGTGGAGGGCACTGTATTTCAAAAACAATAAAAATAATTATATATAAATATACATATAAGGTCTTAACTGGGTCAAAAATACTCTACTGTAACTGCTTATAAATTAAAACTATAATGTATGTAAATTTTATTGCAATTAACATGCAGTATACAAAAACATTACATTTGAATTGCACTTAAATATATTAAATGTAATCACACTTAAATATTTGTTACAAGATTACTTGAGGCACCTAGATGAATTGTTCTTTTGATTTTAGTCGTCAAACAGTATACTTTAACTTGTTATCCCTATTAAAATGTTATCCCTATTAAATTTCATAAAATGTTCAGATTCAAACAAACTATTATTTAATAAAGACTTTAGATGCTAAAAAAACAGGTCAGCATAGAGCGGCTCTCTAATGCACTTTTCTTACTCTTATACATACTTCATTTCCTGTGTGACCTTGCAGCATTAGCCTCTCCTGATTTAGCTGCTGTGAAACCCTTTTAAGCACAGATAAAGTTTGTTTTATCCCTAATTTCCAATTAAGGTAAGCATCCTATAAAGTGTCAGAGCTGTATGTTCTACGACTAGTTCATCAGGGGTAAAGTACATTTTAAAAAGATTCACTACTCTCACTAATCGTTAAGCTACACGCCAAAATGTCTGCTTAAAATCATTGTGAGAAAACAAATAACAGGAGGTACTTAGACCAAAATGACCACAATGTATTACAATTTACTGAATGGTTTGGACAACAAAAGTAGAAAATGAACAGTGGACAGTCTGTGTGGTGGGTTCTGAGGATCTGGCCTGCAGAAGAATAGGATGAAGGAGAATCTTGCACAGAACATGCACAGAAGGAAATGTGGGATAGATGGTATGATATATGCTGGAAATGCCAAAAGACTTAATAGCATTTGTAATTAAGCAACAGAAATGAATGACTTCTGTTCAGATCTGGACAGAAATGGGATGATACTTCACTAGGGTGAAAATGAACATGTTGCTTTGATATTTTTTTTTTACTAGACACTCATTAAAGGGGTGTTGATGACACTTAATGTGACATAAAGACAAATAGTGATAATGAGTAATTTGTTTGATGAGACAGACATTGAAATCAAAAATTGGTCTACATCCAAAGAGATGTATATAATATTATGTCGAATGAAATAAAAATGTACCTTTAATTTCTTAATGCACATTCATGTGTAATTCTTCAGTTATATTAAAACTTTAACAAAATATTCTAATATCGCCACTTTTCCAGATTCAATCCCATGTCATTTCCAATATGGAAGTGATGATAGGGTTGTTGTCACTGTTTTCCAGGGTTCTCAAGGTGTTCCTGTCACGTACAGCCCAACGGATCCCCTACATGACCAGCTGGAGAGTGTTACGTCTTCTGTGTATCATCCTGCTGATTGTGTTATGGTTCACAATAGCCTGGACCGCCGCTGTTTGTCAGAATCCAAACAGACATCTCGCTCTCATCAGTGTGGGCTTCACCACTGATGGGCTCCAGTTCAGCATGTGTCTGCTGGACCGCTGGGACTACATGATAGCTGTGGGTGAGTGAATCTGTTACCTAAGAGTTTCCTGTATGAGTATTTGGCATTTTAATGAGCACGGACTGGAATAAATTACTTGTGGAATCCAAAATGTGGATACTTTTTTAATGAAAGAAAATACAAATAATCTCTTCAAGGCACTGCTTAAAGGAATAGTTTAAACAAAAATTAAATTTATGGGCCATTCACTCACTTTCATGTCATTCTAAACCCATATGACTTTCCTCCTTGGAACACAAAAACTGTATTTAGCAGAATCTCCCCGCCTCTCTCTCCATATAATGAAAGTGAATGTATATCGCAATAGCATGAGAGCACTGTAAACGTTGCCCATATATTCTATGAATGACTCACTTCTTATTAAAAAATACATATCTCTTGTGAAAAAGAAGTGCGCTTAAATGAAAAAGAAGTACATTTTAAAAGAAAAGTATGTATTATGAAATAAAATACCACTGTAGTGTATTTTAAGAGGGTACACTTTTGTTGTACTTTGAAGAAGTGCACTTATTTTGACTAACATACTAAAGCACATGTAAAGTACTTTTAACAATATTGTTATCAATTTTGATCAGTATTACATTTAGTTAATATATTTTGCACTGAATTGCAACATTACAATGTGTAATTACAAATATATTTAAATACATGACATACAGTTTTAAACAGAAATTATATTAAAGTATATTTGTGTTTACCCTAAATGTTTGTCAGTACATTCAGTAGTAGACTTTAACCATAATTTAAAGACAATAGAAGTAATTATGAAAATACATGTAAAGATCCTACTTGAGTTGGTCAAAATACTCTCAAGTTCAGCTAATTGCATTCAATAAAAACGTAAACTACAATATATTTTAATATAATTTCAATTAACATTCAGTAAGTATATTATTTCCATAATCAGTATTATTTTTAAAAGTACGCAAGAAAAGTATGTACTGTACTTTTTCATATAGGACAGCTATTTTATGTTGCTATTCACTGAAAGTCTGTAACATATGTAATAAGCATGAACAATTGGCCTATATTATTATTATTATTTTTTTTTAAAAATAAAATAGTGCTCAAGTTGTCAGTAAGTGAAGACAAAACTTTAATCTGTTCTTGTTCCAAACAGCTGTTCTTCTAAAGATAGAGTCCTGACAGTGCATCTATGTTTTTAAAAAGAGTAAGTGAGAAATATTTCAAATATTAGTATTCTACATTCTACATGCAAAAGTAGTTATTTTGCATTGTGTTAAAATGCCCAAACAAATAATGAATCAAGCAAGATTATACTATCTTACTACCTTTATTATTATTATTATTATTATTATCATCATCATTATAATTATCATATTTGTATGGAGTGGGTATTTGAAATAGAAGGCCAAGTCAAAAGCATTGCATTATGGGATGCAATATTAAATACAGTGAGTGCACTCTGTTGTGTATACTATGTCATTGAGGTATGACATATACAAAAAAATAACACTGTCTGCATAGTGTACATACTCTTTACGGCATACATTGTAAGTGTAGAGTGTGCTAATCTAAACATAACAACCGCGGCACACCAATACAGGTCATCATGTTCGTAATACAAGCCAGGAAAGTGATGAATCAAGGCTGCCTTGGCACTAATTGCTGACACATAGCGAATCTCACAGGAAGCATCAGTCGGGCTGTGACGAATCGAATTCAGCACAAATGTTTATCCTGATGTCTTATCCTCAAGCATGGCAGATTGGAAAGTGCCCAATCTAACACCTGGACCAGTAAGCGTCACATTGATGATGACAGATTTTCACCGGGGAACATGTTTATTGATGTCAGGCCAGCTGACTGGCTGACATTGTATAGGATGTGCCAATAGGGGATGGGGAACTATAAAACTGTGGACTGCCTTCCACAGCTTCATTTGCAATTGTCTGTCAAGAGGCGTCCAGAGAATACAAGCAATCTAGATGGCGTTTATTGCATTTATTGAATGTCTTTTTTCTCTGTCATTCTAGTATTTTCAATCTAGCTCTATATTGGTTTGTAACAGGAAGGTTTTGACAGCCACATCATTCTCGGGTTGATCTGGGACCTGGTTGGTCCCAGGTACTAGTCAGTTGGGTATTAACTCTATACTACCTCTCTCAAACAGCTGAGTTCCTGTTCCTCCTGTGGGGTGTGTATCTGTGTTATGCGGTGAGGACGGTCCCCTCAGCATTTCATGAGCCACGCTACATGGCCATCGCAGTGCACAATGAGCTCATCCTCTCTGCCATATTCCACATTTTAAGGTGAGTGACTGCCACTTCTCAGACTTCTTAATTTTAAGCCCCACCCACATTAAAATATACAAATAACTTGCAATAGATACAGATATTGCCTTCGCTGCACACCCCTAATAATAACTCACTGGTCGCTCTTTTCCATGCAATTACAATGAAAGAATCAAAAGGATACAATGACTTTTGCTCTTTATTCCAAGTCATGGTTTATGTAAAGAACAGATCTAAATATAGGTTGCTATTCTTTAAAAATCTTCCTCTTTAATCGAATGTTAACCACTACGACGAGATCATTATCTGTTTCATTAAATGGAAAATCCTCCAAAGTATCACTTGAATAATTCAGAGGTTAGGATTTCTTCAAGCTTTGATGAAATTTTATTCATTCATTTGCTTTGAGATCCTTTTAATAATCACAACTAATTTGGATACTTGGCAAAACAGTCTCTCTTCGCCTGTTGCATTATTTCACTAAAATGCTACACTAGCTTAGTAGTTTGAAAGGTTTTTTCTCATTTATTCAGTCATACTATTTTAAGGTCCAATTCTCGCCATTGACAAACCATTAATTATGACTTTTGCCTCAATAAACTCCTAATTACCTGCTTATTAATAGTTAGTAAGGTAGTTGTTAAGTTTAGGTATTGGGTAGGATTAGGAATGTAGAATATGGTGATGCAGAATATGTGCTTTATAAGTACAAATAAACTGCCAATTTGTTAATAACAGTCTTGCTTATAAACAACTAGTTTAGTAAGAATAGTAAGAATTGGTCCCTATGCTAAAGTGTTACCATTTATTCTTATCCCTTTTGCCATTTCAGACACACTTTTGACAGAAACCAATGATTTGACATCATTTGAATATTCATTCTGATTGGTCAGTTTACTATTGATATTTTTGATTAAGCTCTCAGCTCTGGCATTTGGGCAGTGGTTAAACTCCCATGTGCTATTTAAACAATTGTATTGCTTTTTAGTTCTTATGATCATTTTAAATGTATTTTTGAGGAAGCTCAGCTTCCCTTGCCCGATGGACTGACACTGCCTTCTAAAGAGTCAGGTTAGGGTTGTGGAGCATATGAATAACTTCAGCAGTAATGAGGCACTCATTCAGGCAGGGACTTTGCTTGAACTCTTATACAAGATAAAGGCAGTTGACTTCAAAGGCAGGGCATGTGATTTTTAGAACTGCTGCATCGCTTGCTGCTCTCTCCACTGTTTCTAAAGTAATTAATCACAGTAAAGAGCCATGGGATAGTGTTACTTAACTATCTGTATTTTTGTATAACATCACCTATGTCCTTTCATTATAAACAGTAATTAGTGCAATGTGGCAGCCAGAGTTTTCAGCATACACAGGTCCTTTCTAGCTTGCCTCAGGAATTATAGAAGGTGATGTAACAGCAATATGAGGAAACCTTATTTTCTGCATCTGAATGGACATGTCCATGCTATTCCATGTAGCAGTGCATCTGTCATCTCAGAGGGACTGTCAGTTTCCAACCAGATTAAAAGAGCTGGAAGCAACAGAGCTGCAAGCCTCACTGCAAACATGGTGAAGGAGGTGAACACAGTCTCCGAGCAGGTCAGCACAGATAAACCTGAAGAAAAAAAAAAATATATATATATATATGACCAAGCACAGATAAACAGCTTAAATTTAAAAATAAACCTGCTGTATTGGAGCTGTGCACATGCTCTGACATCATTGTGTGACTACAGGCTCGATTATAGCTTGTGTCATTTGCAAATGCCATTCTACCTTCACAGACTGAGGCAACAATATGGGTGCGTCTCAAACAGCACCCTAGCACCTGAGTTCAGGAATCAGTATATTGTGTACACAAATCCAGGCACTTGTATGGACCTGGCTCAAAGTTTAGTTTAGTCTCTTAAATCACTCACTTAGTAGGTTTCATTTTAGTAAAAATCCTGTTTTTGTAGTTGCAGTAGGTGACCATATAAACATGCAATGGTTTTATTTTGTTCAGTCTAACACCAAAAAAAGTAAAAAGAGTAGATGATTGTTCTCTTGGATTCTGTAAATCCACCCACAGGTTCAAGCTATGAATGAATGTTTTTTTTTAGAATGAGTGCAATGATTAATGATGCTGAATAGAATGATTTAAATCAGAGTAATAGTGTAGAGTGTAAGAGTGTGATAAAAGCATGCTGTAGATACTACCAAGGTTTATGGGGGAGAAAAGTGAGCAAAACATGTCGCATTGTATGCTGCTTCAAAGCTGGACAAAGTTGTAACATTACCATATTACCCAATGTGCTGATACCATATATTAAAAAATTATATCAATATGTTTATTTAATTTTATACGCATTCATAAAAAGTAAGTTAAATTGTTGAAGAATTTGGTTGTGTAAATAAGCATTTCAGAATGTGACCAGAGCCACATCTATAATGCACACATACCAGATAACTATATTATATTGCACTGTATTGTTTTAGGAAGTATGCAAAATTGTGAAATATAGAAACGGCAATGGTTTTATTTTGTTCAGCCTACCACCAAAAAAGTAAATAGTGTAGATGATTATTCATTTTTTTCTGTAAATCCATCCACAGGTTCACTCTTGCCCCTGAACTGCACCCGGACTGGATGTTGATGCTATTCTTTGCTCATACACACTTGACAGTGACTGTCACTTTGGGGTTACTGCTTGTGCCAAAGGTAAACCCACCAATCCTCTTTCATCCTCTGTATCATTTGTTGGCTAAAATCTAATTTTACAGAATCTCTTAAACACTCATGTCTTTCCCACAGTTCTTGTTTGCGGGTACACATCTAAGGGATGACATTGCTACAGAGGCCTATGAAGATGAATTGGACATGGGCCGGTCTGGGTCATACCTGAATAGCAGCATAACGTCCGCCTGGAGTGAGCACAGTCTGGACCCAGAGGATATTCGGGTAGGTGCCCTGATTTCTTTCAGGCTTTCTTTTCCCCTTGACTCTCTCCTGCCTTAGTAATTAAATGAAATTTCATAATCTGCAAATATCTCTTGACCCCTTGTCCTATAACTGCCAAACATACTGAGCCATGGCAGTTTTTTATTGCAGACACCAGAGGAAATGGGCCAGCTAAGTTCTATTAATGGCTGTGGCGTAAGGTCTTGCAACAGTCTTTGGGAAAAACGTACCAACGTGAGCAGAGGTTTTTGTTTGTTTGTTAGAGCTGAAGAAGTCTCTCACCAAAGACTCAAATTTTGTTCATAGAAAGGGCATTTTGCTAATGGGATAAAGTTTTACTCTTGGTATAATTGCTGTTGATGACTTCAGGACACAGCCGTACGAAATACTTTGATGTTCTTCAGAGGCTGTTTCAGACCTAACAATAAAACATGAAATTTTCGTATTTGACACCGTCCCAGACTGTCCTGTCTCTAATTAGTGTAAAACAGCATGTTGGTTTGGTCTAACGTCTTTGAGGCACTGTCTGTAGTTGCATATAATGACTATTTCTGCATGCTTTCTGTGCAATAGAGCGTCTGCTTCACTGTAACTAGAATCATTTCATTTTTATGCTTCTACATCTAGGCATATGTTGTGAGTTAATGGCCCATTTTGTCTTCAAATCCACAGGAAGAGCTGAAGAAACTCTACTCCCAGCTGGAGATATATAAGAGGAAAAAAATGCTGGCCAACAATCCTCACTTGCAGAAGAAGCGCAGCTCCAAAAAGGGCCTAGGTCGCTCCCTCATGCGCCGCATCACTGAGATTCCAGAGACAATGGGCCGCCAGTGTAGCCGTGAGGACAAGGACCTGGGTGAACATGGGAGTAACCGCAACAGCATCTGTGTCTTGAGAAAGAACCCGTTCGACCCCTCACACTCTGTTAAGCCTGCCAAAGATGAATCCTTGAAGAGCAAAGTTTTCTCCCTTAAAAAGTCCCACAGCAGTTATGACCACGTTCGGGACCACAGTGAGGATTCCAGCAGTTCAGTTACTGACAAGATGGAAGTCGCAAACACAGAAGGCTCCCTTCTCGAAACCCTAATGGGCAAGAAGCTGATCAAAAAGTCCTCCGAGAAGATTGATGCAGCCAGTGAGTCAACAGAGTCTGTTCCCTTGGTGTGTAAGTCAGCCAGCGCTCACAACCTGACAGCTGATAAGAAACCTATTCACCCTAGAACATCCATGCTGCAGAAATCTCTAAGCGTCATTGCCAGTGCCAAAGAGAAAACTCTTGGTCTAACAGGAAAGGCCCAAGCAGCGGAGGATCCAACAAAGAAAGCTAATCAAAAGAACAAGGATGCCAAGACCCCAGTTGAAGCTGAAGAAAAGGAGGGTTATCCAAAGATGATTGTCAGTCAGTCAGTGGAGTACAAGCAGACAGCTGCCAAAACTGGTATAATGAAGCCACAGATGAGTGGAAGCCAGCCCTCAATTTGCTCAGAAACAGCCAAGGGGAAAGACCTGTATGACCTCTCAGAGGTGTGCCCTTGGGAAGTGGAGGACTTGCCGACTCCCTCCGAAAACAAGGTCCAGAAACATGTGTCTATTGCCCCCGAGCAGACCACCACAGTCCATGGAAGTAGCAACAAGGCGACAAAGTCGCAACAGCAAAAGCAGAAAGGCACAGAGCAGTCACCCTCCGTGGCCAGACATACAACCCAGAAAGCTGCTGATAAAGCAGACATATGTCCGTGGGAGGAAGGAAATGAGGACCATGGTCAGGCAGTGGGGCCAAAACCTCACTACAATAGTAAGCCTGCCATGTCCAAACCCCAGGCATCTGGAGAGGTTGCCAAGGTTCTAAAAGCTGAGGTCTGTCCATGGGACTTTGAGGAAGTGTCGAGCAAGCCAAAGGACTCGGATTGCTCCCCCGATCAGAGCAGACCAAGAAAGGACACCACACCCACTGAGATCAAAGGGAAAATAAGCTCCTCGCCTACTGAAGTCAAGGGCAAGGGTACAACGCCCACTGAGGGCAAAGCAAAGTGCGTTTTCTCCGAGCCTACTAAATCCACAGGCAGCACACCACAGCCGCCCTTTAAAGCAGAAGTGTGTCCATGGGACTTTGAGACTGTGTCAGGTCCCATCTCTGAAAATAAACCTTGTACTTCTCAGGTTTCTAAAACAAAGGAGACCCGTGCTATAAAGAAGGGAACTTCTCCTGTCAGAATATCAGAGATGGAAAGAGAGAACACAAAGGGTCCCGATGAAGACAAAATGAAATCAAACGCAAAAGATAAGTTAACCTCTGGAAAAACGAAAGGAAGACCTATCAGCCAGTCTAAACTGGCTGAGGTTTGTCCATGGGATGCTGATAGTAGTCAAGAAATTGTATCAATGGAAAAACAAAAAAGCCCTAATGTTGCATCTGCAAAAAGCAAGAAAGCAGAGGTATGCCCTTGGGATTGTGAAGATGCGGCAACTAGTAAAGAAGTCAACCGGAGCACCAGTTCATCCACTGGCAAACAGAAAAGTTTGAATTCCAAAGGCAGAGTTACTAGTGGTGTTAAAATGACAGATGTCTGCCCTTGGGACTTTGATGACCAAGGATCAACAAAAAAAGCATGACACTTTACCTGAGTGAACCATTAGTTAGTCCTCATTATATGTGCTTTTTCTTTCATAAATACACCATGGAATAAAAACTTTAATAGAATTTATGGTGATTTGGAGAAGAAAACCAACATGTCGCACAAGCTGCCTTTCTAATCAACCTTTTGTTTTCCCTTTGTGTTTTTTTTGGAATAAAAGGAAAAAAAACCCTGAAAAAAACCCCACAAAAACAAAAATGCAACAACTCACCAGGCATTCCAGATTTTAAAGTATTGGTTGAACCTTTAAATAGAAATGTTAGTTTACAATTATGCAACTCTTTATGTGCAATGTAAACAAGATGCCTATGCTCACCACATGTATCCTCATTAACATTTGAACTCTCATAACAGCTGCATCTGTAGCCTCTCCTTGACTCTGGTTTCCACAATAGATTGTACAAGTTCTTGTTACATAGGAAGGTGTGGACCATGCATGAAGTGTCATGGAGTAAGCCTGATCCATTTCCTTGTTTTCGTTTGTTTCATACATTATCATCTGGTTTGAGTAAAAAATAATATTTGCCAAAGATAGAGGTAAAATCCAATAAATCTAAGAACTCAAACCTCAACAGCATAATAGAGACACAACATTTGTACAGTGAGCTGAATTCATGCGGCTGCTAGAAAATTAGCCTGTAGCACTTTAGTAAAGAACATGCTTAGAGAGACAGACGTAAACTGGACAGAACTCCATTCATATTTGCCCTTGTTTGTTGTTTGGCCTTGCTGTTTTATGCCATTCTGCGATCATATGTACACATCTGCAACATTTTCTTTTTGAGTTATCTTGACTAGAAAAAAAAGCTAGAAAAAATTAAACATTTCCAATGCTTCCAAATTTGCTGATATATTATCCTGAATGTGCCTATTTAAATAGTCCTGTACCAGTCTTACTTTGTATTGGGAGATGTGAAACCTTTGTCATAGCCCATGCTACAAATACTTATTGAAACACTTGATGAAGATCAGCATCTTATTTTTGAAAATAAATAAAATTTAGTTTATATATTAGTAATGTTGCAAAATTGTAAATGCTTTTTGAATGGGGTACGCTATGAAAAAAAAAGTCCACTAAGTTCATGGGACCATAGATATCGTTTTTCTCAGCGTAGGGCACAATCATTAAGGTTTCTGCCTCTAATGTCCTTCCTTTTTGTCTTTTACAATTAGAACACTCATGACAATATATGAAATATCAAATTCCAGTCTATCTCATATTGAATTCTAACCCAAGCCTCAATTTCTTTAATATGTATCTGGTGTCCTTTAACATTGTATGATGATTACATCAGTTTACAAATACAATATTGCTCTTACCATATTGATTTTTTGGAAAATGTATCGATTTCTTAGAAGAACATTCTGAAACATCCCCAGTGATCGCTGATGTGAATTCAACAATGTATCTAAATTACTGTTGGAATGTTAACGTCTTGTATGCCTTCTCAGCACATGGTCATTGGTAATCTGTAATGATGTCAAGGTAATGGTGTCACAACACATGAGGCATGAACTGTTGTACAGGTTGATGCCTAGTTATGAAATGTTCGTATAAATGTTGACATATTGCGATTGCAAACTATTTTGACCCAATCCTACAGTAACTAAATGGTTTTTAAATGTATTGACAGATTCTTGTGTTTTGTATGTGCACAATATGAATTAGCAAGAATACAGAATAAATGGTTATACCATGTATATATGTTATAGCTACCAAAGAGGTTAAAAAATGTACCTAAATATATCATTCTTGGCATTGTGTGAAAATCAAATGATGTCACATTCCTGTTTCTCCACAGTGGGGTAAATTTATCAATGACCTCTGGTCACAATTTAACTTATAAAATTAAAAGTATCTTTCCATGCTAATATTTACATAGGTAGGTCATTCCTGTTTGGCAGTGCTTTTTTAAATACTTTCTTTCACCAGACTTTCAGAAATATGCTCTGGTAAAGCATGACATGATCAATTATGACTAAAATTTAATTAATTATATCTTGATTATTTGCTCAGTGGAATTAAAATGAACAGAAGATAAATCATTTTGAAATATTTTAGTGTGAGAAACACCCATTAATGCCACAAAACATCACAGATCATTCATGAGGTTTATTGCTAATACTCACGGCAATGATGACCTTGCTTTTAGATACATTACAAAAGTGACATTGAATTTGACCTATAAATTCATTACCAGTTAATTAATCAAACCAGTTAATTTAGATGTTACTATTTTTTAGCTTACCTTTTTTTTCAGTATAGAAGCACATACTATCTGGGGACATCAACAATAACTGAAATTCACTCCATGTTCATTTAATTGTGATACTGCATTAAAAGAAAAACAACTTATATGATTTCCATCTTTCAACACTGTAAATGTTATACAAAATGTATTGCCAAGTAGGAATGACCCAGGTAGTATTGACTACAAAGCAGTAACCAAGAGAGAATCGCCACCTTCCCAGATTTATGTAATCTGTTTATAATTTATAAGCCCAAATTTCTATTTTCATCAGGATATGTGCTCGTGGATTTCTAGGTACATTAAAGGGAACTTTCAGCAACCTATAGTTCAACTGCTCCTTAACTGTCTGGTCATCTCGTACTCTTGTAAGAGCAGAAGACTTTCCAGATTCTGTTCTTAATGTATGCCTAGATGGATGTGTAAAATTGACCAACTTTGTTACATAGAGAATGTTTCTGGGAATGGTTGTTGTATCGTAGTGCATCCCTCTAGTTTACGAGTTTTACCCATCTACAGGTCCTCAGTTGATCTCTATGTAGTATGATGTAAGCACTCAACTCATGACCTGTTAATGTTAATGGTAACCTTGCCTATTACATTGTCTTGGCGCAATGTTTAGTTCAGTTTTTGGAGTTTACAGAAGTGATTATTTATCTATTTATGACTTGATTTTGGTTATTTAGCTTGTTTACTTGGGCCCCTCGCGTGTCCCACCACTGTCACGTGTTGGGGGGACACTCCTTCTACTTAACGCTGTATTGTCTTAGCTCGAACTCTCGTTGCTTCTGCATGATAATGAGAAATTAGTAAGACTGATGTTTCACTGCCCTTGATAGAACTTAAAAAAGAATCTTTGATCTTTATTGGACTGTTACAAGTTGTATAGTGAGTGAAACTGTACCCTACCCACTGTATTATGTGCTTGTTATATTAAATGCTCTATGACAAGCTTATAGCATACACATATGGAGATATTTGGTAGATTTATATTGTGTAATATTGTGATAGCATGTACATAAAAATACCTCCTCTGCAATAAATATTTCTACAAAAAGCAATTCTGTGTTGACTGAATTAAATCAAAATGAAGGGAAAAAAGAACTTTCAATGAAAACTTTACCCTTTATTGTACCTTTATTACTTTTCACAATACTCTACTACATACTGGTGTTATTCTGGCCAGGAAATGCCCATTTTGACAACCATAGGTTGTCTGAAATCTGAAATCGATGATACACTACATTCAAATTGTTGTACAGACAATATAATCTAAACGAAGTGTGGTCAAAATTGTCATCTGTCCGAAAGTTAAGTACCCATTTTTTTATATGACCAACACAATCCCATGGCAATTTGTAACTATTTTTATGTTTTTGCAATTTTGTTGGCTAATTCATATGAATTTATACAATCTCATTTGTACATTTTCGTATGATCTGCTTATGCCCCAGTGACAGTTATGTTTAGGTTTTAAGGGTTAGGGGTGTATCTTTATGTTTTTTTTTTGTTTTTGTTTTTTATCAAATATTTTAATAAATTAATAAGAAATGTTACCTCATAAAATATTTAAAGTTTCTCATGACATTGGGTTGGATATAACTACAGAATATACAGGTGTGCTCAGGGATTTGTTGTGGTCACACTTTGTTTTAAGCTCCTATTCTCCTATATATCCTATTAACTTACTATTAACTGTGACTTTTCCCTCAATGAACATCTAATTACTGCTTATTAATATTTAGTAAGGTAGTAGTTAAGTTTATGTATTGGGTAGGCATATATGTATAAGTACTAATAAACAGCCCATTATGCTATAATATACATGCTAATAAGCAACTAGTTAATAATGAGAACTGGTCCCTGAATTAAAGTGTTACCATTGCCATACACATATATACATGTGTAATCTAAATACGGTGCTAGAAAATCACATAAGTCTTGACATAAATTTTGAAACTGTCTCTCCACCGTTGTTATCACTGTCTCTGCACTGGTTGCTAATATTACTTTAGTCATAAATAGCCCTAGAATGTCAAAACATTACAATGGTTATCATTATGTCAACCGTTGCAATATAAGGACATGCCTCTTGTTTTCTGTACCCACACTGAATTTAGGGGATTTACTTGCACATTTAAAGTCTGCATCTATCTGTTTTGTACATGCACGTTATTGATCTTATTGTGAACGATTCATCCATATAAGTTTCGATTCATTCATGTTTCTCATTAAGGTTAATCAAAATTTCAACTTGATCTTCTGGTGAAACAATATGGTGCTTGGTGTTTCTCTATGGCAACTTGAAACAGAAGTTTGTTTCCAGTATGGATAAAACCTTTGCGCCTTAACAGTGGTGCTTGACAGCCAGCCAATCAGATTTGACCTTGACGTTTTTAGTTAGTATTAAACCATTTCTCACAGTTTTTAGGACTTTTGTTACAACACTGATGAAACCTAAAACGGTTCCGCAAAGAGCCCTGATCATTGATTCTCACACCGGTTCAAATATGTTGTATTTGCAAAAATCTCTTGGCTGGTTTTACATTGTCAGCATTTTTTGCTTTCATTAATAATGACTGATCTCCCCACAAAGGCTCCAGCTAAGTGGTCATGGTCTATTCTCAAAGTAAATTTGTATCCTGGCAGTCTTAGTTCTCTCCAAGGTTTGTTTACTTTAAACTTAAAGGAAGCCTTTAAAAGCCTTCATTGTAACCACTTTAGGATATTCATATGCATGTTTGGCTCAGCTCCTGAAAAGCTTTTATGGAGATGCTGTAGACTTTCTGACAGAGATCAATTGGTGCTCTGTATGGGGAAAGTGGATAAGACGATATCAGGTTCTTCCTCATATTTATGTCAATAGCCAAGCTGCTGAAGATCAGTCCAGTCAACTGCTGTACAAATGTGATGTGAATACTTTATTCCAGGTCTTCCACTCGAAAATACACATCCAGCTAGATTTTCAGAAGAATATGTGAGTGATGCTTGCTGCAGTAAAACTCTTCCACAGTGAATGTTGTGGATGGTTGCCAGAGCATTTAAGGTGTTGCTAAGATGTTCTGAGTTGCCTTCAGGGTTTAAAATAACACTTAGGGTTAATTCGCCCCAAAATGAAAAACTGCCATAATTTACTCACCAAAGAATTCAGTTCATCTTCAGAAGTCAAACTGAGATATGTTTAATCAAATTTGAGAGATTTCTGTCCCTCCATTGAAAGTATTTTCACCGAAAACTCTTGACATTTAAAAATGCTTGTAAAGAGATTTAAAAAAATCCATATGATTTGAGCAGTTTCAAAGACTTCTGAAGAGACGCAGTTGTTGTTAGCTATAAATATTATTAGGTGATCAATGTTTTATGTGAATAAAAACCTAAAATTAATCTGTTCATCATTTAGAGTGATGTCTCTTCTTCGCAACTTACGTTGGGGGGACAGAAATCTCTCAAATTTGATTAAAAACGTGTTCAGTAGATGAATTTCTCATGGGTTTGGAACGACATGAGGTTGAGTAAATGATGACAGCATTTTCATTTCGGGGTGAACTAATCCTTTAATATTCAGTAATACTGCATTATCAGTTTGCACTGATACCATTGGACGATAACAAAACTTGAACTGACTGGAGCTGGATGACAGTGTTGCCAATTCTGTTATTTTTTCCCCACAGAATTGGGTTACTTTTATACTGTTGCCAGGGGTTGAAGCGAAACCCCTCGTTCCCCACTATTTCACCCGAGATGAGACCCCCTGAAAGAAAGATTTGACCCTCCCAGAATGTGATTTTGGAGTGATTTTGATAGCCAATTTCCCCCAAAATGTGATTGGGATAGTTTTGGCCATGATTGTGCTTATTTTGAGTACCCATTGGGATGGTTTTGTTACGCACACCTGGCAACCCTGCTGGATGAAGACACCGTGGTCTCCGTAGAGCTGCTTTATAGCTGATTACTGAACTGAATCTACATTGAACTGACTCTAACTGAATAACAATATTAATGTCTTCTGTAGAGCTGCTTACAGCCTAATTGAACTTGTTTTTATAATTAATTTCTCACAGTTATTGAACTGAACTGAACTTAGCAGACTTCAGCTGAATAATGACACTATTGTCTTTATAGAACTGCTTTGCAGCAGAATTTGTTTCATATTTGATTAAGTTTGTTCTGTTATTTACCTGTTTATTACTGTGAAGCTTCTTTGAAACATTGTATAAAGTGCTGTATAAGTAAAAAAGTATAACACACACACACACACACACACACACACACACACATATATATATATATATATATATATATATATATATATATGTGTGTAACACTTTAGAATAGGGAACACTTATTCACTATTAACTACGACTTTTCCCTCAATAAATTCATAATTTGCTGCTTATTAATAGTTAGTAAGGTAGTTGTTAAGTTTAGGTATTTGGTAGGATTAGGGATGTAGAATAATGTCATGTAGAATAAGGCATAAATATGTGCTTAATTAGTACTAATAAATGGCTAATATTCTAGTAATATGCATGCTAATATGCAACAACTTAAGAGACCCTAAAATAAATAAATAAATAAATACATACATACATACATGCAATACATACATACCATACATACATACATACCTACATACATACCATACATACATACATACTTTTATATTTCATGTCTCTAACAGGAACAGTGCAGGTCATGTTACACATCAAATTAACACTTAATAGTTATGGATTAGGAGTGTTCCTAGGCCTTTTTCTCAGTAAAACACCACTAATGATACTACAAATACTTCATCAGTGAACAATTACATATTAAAGAGGGAAGTCGAGTGACCAAACTTAAGCCTATTTGGTTACTGTAGCATTTTTTTCTCACCTTCCAGCAAATTCTACAACCCAAGCTTCAACCATCCTTCTGTACTAAAGGTTTAATAACCTATGGGCACTGTGAACTCTTTGGATTGCGAGTCCTGATGAGCTGTAATGTAGGTAAAAGCATACTAAAAGAGTATAAACATATCACTTTAGCATCGATTTGTCTTTTCAAGAGCACTCTGTCAGTGGAACGAACAGCCAATCAATACAGTGAGACTGGCCTCTCTCTACACTGGAACAAATGGAGAAGAATGTTGTTTCAGATTTGCTATCACATATCACATCTGTGACTGTAGAGGTCATTTCATATATTTCATACATGTCATACATTATGAGTAGCCTCTTATTTTCTGTATATTGAAACATAGGGAAAGTAGAACTGTGACCTAGTAATTAGCGCAATGGTCTGGAAAGCTTGAGTAGCAGATACAGGTTTGATTCTGACCTGTCTTGTAACTCACTCGCATCCTTATGTCCAAATCACTTGTGTAGTGAAGATGAATTATTTAGTATTTGGAATGTTTCCCTTTTGCTTTAATGACAGCAGCTCTCAAACTTCATGAAACCTTATGAACATGTTCACCAGCATGAGTTGAGTATGTTCCAAAAAACATCTTGAGAGGATGCAAATTAAATCTAAATGAATGTTTTGTACAAAAATGTTTCAGTAACACTTTAGTTAAGGGACCAATTCTCACTATTAACTAGTTGCTTATTAGCATGCATATTACTATCATATAGGCTGTATATTAGTGCTTATAAATCACATATTAATGCCTTATTCTGCACGACCATATTCTAGATTACTTAATCTATACCTAAATTTAACAACTACCCTACTAATTATTATTAAGCAGCAAATTATAGAGTTTATTGAGGCAAAGTCCTGGTAGTCATAGATTGGTCCCCAAACTAAAGTGTAATAAATGTCATCAATTCTATCTATCTATCTATCTATCTATGTATCTATCACAAAAACATTCATGTTTTACATTTTTTCAAAATACTTTCTACAATGTATTGTAGCTAGTGGTTTTAAAAAATGAGTCACACAATCATTATATAAAATCAAGGCATTGCACATTCCAACTATTTAATGTTTTGATGTTCTATCTGCATAAAATATCAAGAAGAGCTTTAGAATTTCTTTCTGACCGTCACAGTGGGTGGGCTAATGCCCACAGAGCTCAGGGGTATAGCTAAATCCCTGCTAGCTCTGGCTGTGCTCAGAAGATAAATCCAGCACAAGACACCCACACGCGCTTTTCATTCCCCGAGGCAGCATACAGCGGGCCACGCATTTGTATTGGGACAATTCATGACTCATCAAGGTGTTCCGGAGGCGATGTGACAAATCCTACTAGGCTAAGGTCATGAATATGAATTAGGTCATGCTGACGTACCTTGGTAAACTTCCTGGAGTTCCCAGCCACAGAACCTAATTAAAATTCAAGAGCCAAGCTTTCAACTTTCAAGTAGGATTTAACTGCATAACCAACTAGTCAACTAGCCAACTGTCTGTCAGTAAACTAGTCATGTGTACTCCGCGGGTCAGGGTTTCGCTGGTTAGCTTCAGCTGGTTTGTTTCTCCATTGACTGCCTTTCAGTAGCTATGTATTATGACTAAATCAATTATTTAAAAGAATAGTTCACTCAAAACTCCTGTGTTAGCAGCACCACACACATGCACTGTGGTACTCTTGTGAACGCGCGTCGAAGACGGACACAGAAGAGAGGAAATTGTTGAATAAAGTCATTATTTTAGTTTTCTTTGCAGACAAAAAGTATTATTGTAGCTTCATAAAATTAAGGTTGAACCACTGATCTCGCATGGACTACTTTAATGATGTCCTTACTACCTTTCTGGGCCTTGAATGTGGTAGTTCCGTTGCTGTCTATGCAGGGTCAGCAAGCTCTCGGATTTCATCCAAAATATCTTAATTTGTGTTCCAAAGTTGAATGAAGGTCTTACAGGTTTTGAACGACATGAGGGTGAGTAATTAATGACAGAATTTTTATTTTTGGGTGAACTATCCCTTTAATCAGCCTAGATTTAGCATTACATAATTTGCACACCAATGGATCCTCTGCATTTGCATGCAATCTTCAAACTGTTCCTTCTGGCTAAAATAGTCCACTATCCACAATATTGCTTTCTCCAGTGAAAAAGTAATCTCATCTGAATCAGGACAGAAATACGCACAGATCAAGCACTGTTTATAAGTGAAAACAGTCTAAAACAGTTTTAAATAAATATGTCGGGGGATTTTGAAATGAAAGGACAACAGGGGATGGACCTTTTCACCGGTGGAAGCAATTATGGATTATGGATTCGTATTTTGTCCAGAAGCGAAGGTTTAAAGTTAAACACCTTAATGCTGGATTTGTTTCTTACAAACACACAGACTTTTGCTTCATCACAAGATGTTAATTCAGGGGTTGACAACCTATGGCACAGTGATTAACCATAACAATTAAAAATGACCAAAAGATTCCCGAGCCCTGCTTTAACTGATGGATTGGAGTCATGTGGATTATTTTTGGATTATTGTGATGTTTTTATCAGCTGTTTGGACTCTCATTCTGATGGCACCCATTCACTGCTGAGGATCCATTGGTAAGCAAGTGATGTAGTGCTACATTTCTCCAATTCTGTTCTGATGAAGAAACAAATTCCTTTACATTTTGATGTCACAGACACACATTCTCAAACACAGCACGCAATCTCCCCTGATTACTGTTCACTCACACCTGCAGCTCCTCACCACACACATCAGCACAACTCACTCTGCACTCGATGTCTGGTCACTCAGTTTTTTTGCTTTGCTTAGACAGAAGCTTCAAAGGCTTGTTATGTTTAGCATTAGATGTATGACGCAATTGCACACCAATTATGCCTTCATAATTTTCATCATTCTTCTTAATAAAAACTCCGGCTAAGTGAGTCACTATATACAGACTTACAGTGCCATGTCTATTTTGCTAAAATGGCACTCTTTATCATCTAAGAGGCACTGAAGAATAATGGTTTCAAAAAGTTCCTGCTTCCATCACAAATGAGAATCATTTAGTTATCTACAAAATTCATTCACCAATTACATATGGCACACATTGCTGAAACCCAACTACAACAGCCCACATTCTTCAACGTTTCCCAAACGCCCCAAATTTCCTCTCAGCCATCCTCTATTTCTCTATTTGCTATGATTAACTGTGAGCCCCTATGACATATTCACCCAATTAAAGGCCCTCTCTACACCGAGGATCATTTCCATGAGAAATTCCTCTGCGCCTGGCTGTCAGCACCAACGCTACAACTCCACGATTCCACCCACGCCACACACACACACACACACACACACACACAGGGTACGCTCGGAATGGAAAACTCTCTTTTGACTGTGAATACACAGAAGTGAATACTGCACAGTATGCACTTAAACTACTATGTAGAAAAATAAATATTACATGGAGTTAATGCATACACATATTCACAAGTTCACCTGCCCTTAATGAATGATGGTAAATGAATTTGGCTTGCTGTCGTTTAAGAAGCTCTGTGCTAAACCCCTGGACTAGAGGATTGGATAGATTGAGATTAGCTTAGAATAGAGGAGGAGATGGGGTGGTGGAGGAAAGCCAGAAAAACTAGTGCTGCCACGGCTCACTGACTGCTTATATACACTCACGATGACGATGATTGACAGTCACAGGACTGAATGAAGTTTAACACTTAATATCATATCACATACACTGATTATTGCTAGTAAAGAGCATCTATCAAATATGAAGAAAATGTTCTATGTAAGAGTTTGTCCAAGTAACATCATTGTAGTTGATATATGTATTTTCTTGTTTCCAGAGAAAGGCACTTTTGCAAAGCTGCTCCATGAAGCTTTGAAACCTTTATATATATATTTTGTTTCGAAGAATGTATGAAACTTTGTTCATAAAACAGTCTTTGTAAAAATGTCTGAAGATTTTGACAGAGAGGATGACTTGCAATTTTTTGCCCAGCCTTAATTATTTGAACCAGAATATACAGACAATGAACTAAGAGATGGATGTTCTACGTCAGAACGCCGGCTCCTGCATCAGCACCACACGCATGCATTATGGTACTCTTGTGAATGCACGCCAAAGACTGACACAGAAGAGAAGAAAATGTTGAATAAAGTTGTTATTTTCGTTTCCTTTGTGCACAAAAAGTATTCTCGTATCTTCTTAAAATGAGGTTGAACCACTGATGTCACATGGACTATTTTAATGATGTCCTTACTAGCTTTCTGGGCCTTGAAGATGGTGGTTGCGTTGCTGTCAATGGAGGGACAGAAAGCGCTCAGATTTCATCAAAAATAACTGAATATGGATTTGGAACGACATGAGGGTGAGAAATTAATGATAGAATTTGGCCTTGTTAGCCAATACCTATTTAAAAACATATAAACCAAGCACTACAAATTTAAAAAAGAACACAAATCATACAGACAGTATTGGCCATTAAGCATTTTTGAACCATGTTCTCATTGCATTTACAAAGTCTTGACCTGCAGGTGTACAATGTTTTGGGCGCTTTGCAACATCAATACATATTTTCTTTTTTGTTATCAACATTTTTTATTTTTTCACACATAACACAACACAGCATCCAAAATACAACAAAACAAAACAACGGACACATACTCAACATCTCAAAGTCCAGTCAAAAGGGAGGGAGAGAGGGAAGGACAATAAAAACACAAAACAAGTCACTCCTTTATACAATCACGTATATCAAAAAGAAAACACTGCCAAGCATCAATGGTCGAAGGCCTGGCCCCACCGACTTGCGCCATTGTACATTCACAAGACACTATTTTCAGGAGGCTATGGATCCAATATGTTTTTCTACACATGTGTGGTGTAAACCAGTTCTGTATTATTGTCTTCTTCGCAGCTGTAAAACCAGCAAACAACATTCTCTTTTGCATTGAACTAATACAGAGACCAGAATCATCATTAAGAAGACACAAACTTGGGTTAACAGACCAATCAATTCGCAGTAAGGATGACAAAACATCAATACATATTTTCGAATAATGCCAGTAATGCAGTTAATTTACTTTTTTTAAACAAATCACCCATTCATTTTTTTTAGTTTTTTTCCCCCCAGTTCCCAGCCCACACAGCCAATGGCAAGCCTTCAGGGTCAGTAAAAAAACCCAAAAAAACATTTAACATTGTTCTGTGAATTTCAATAGAAAGCCTTTCAATTGGGAATTTTACATGAAGACTTCCCCTTGCAGATTTCACAGTGGGTTCAAAATGGTCATGTGGATTTGCTGTGCTGAGCATCAGAAAGATACTTAGTTTGAAAGTGACTTTTGTGTGAGCTGTGCTTCGTATATCACTACACTACTGCCAATTGAAAATGACCTTTTCTGACCACAATCTGTCACCGAAATTTTGCTAATGTGACCACAACTTAATCCTGCGGTCACATTTTCCATTGTTCTGTGAAATTTTGGGGGCAAAAACCAGTCATTTCAATAGGAACCAGCATGAATGCAGTTCTGATCATGTTCAAGTTGGTGATGTGAATTTGACATGTAACAACAGAAATCTGCTTGGTTTGAAAGTGAATTCTGTATGAGATGTGCTTCATAGCTGCGGTACGCAGAAAAGGAAACAAGACTATTAAAATGTAAAAAAAAATGTTTTACAGTTAAATAAACTGATTTGGTGGCTGATTTTAATAGCTTTATTATTTAATGAATCAACATTAAATAATTAACTTTAACTTTGAATTAACGTTTTAATCTTGCCTGCCATTCAATTTTTGTTTTGATTTTATATATGTTAAGTTGTTTTGTTTGTTTGTATTTTTTTCATGCAAGCACTTGGTATATTTTGGAGGAAGAGCTAGAGCCTATAAAGAGGGGGGAGCTATAAAGATATGGGTGCATTAAATACATTTTGTGTAAAAACTTTGGTAACACTTTATTTAGATAGTCCACTTTAGACATTCTACTAACAGTAAGAAACTTTGTAACTACATGTCAACTAGCAGTCATTAGAGTATTAGTAGATTTTCTGCTTAATATCTTCTAACACTTTATTTTGATGAGTCCACAATGTACAACATACAACATACTGACTATAAGAATCTTTGCAAGTATACAGTATATCAACTTATTCTACTAACCCTAAACCTAACCTAACAGTATACTCTGAGAGTTAGTAGACAAGTAGTTGCGAATTAATGAGAATTAGTTGACATGTAGTTGCAAAGTTACTTATAGTTAGTAGAATGTCAAAATAAAGATTAACCAAAACTTTTACCAGACATCAACTATTGAGTTGGAAAAAAATGTGGTCACCTGGGTATTAAAATACACATTTGAATTGTGTTCACATGCTATATTCTGCAGAAATGGTAAGAACAAATACTATTGAAATCATGATTCTACAGAAAAAGAGCAAGAGATATGTATGTTAGAATTTTGAATAAAATATGATTACCTAGAGTTTTTATTATCAGTATATAATTGAGTAATTTAAGCAGCAATGTACATCCACATACTGCATCTGTGTTTTTTGTTTGTTTTTACTTTTATGGTTTTATGTAAACTGCTGATCCTGCAAACATGTAAAATGGCCTCATATTCTTCAAAGTTTTTTACTTGAAACAGACAGAACTGTCACAAACTCTTTTTCCATAGGGGATTGTGTTAACGATCGTTAGCTATGATTTGTGACACATTTATTGTAATACAAGGATACAGTAGTTCATATGCAAATTAATGTGCACATGAGTGTGCCTTTTTAATGAATATGCATTTTGAATTAATCTGGAAGTTGTACACTTAATCCAGCACACAAGAACACCTCATCAGTTCTGGTCCAGTTGTTTTTCTAAACCTTCTACTACTTTTGTGGTGTAGCCTACTGACATCTAGTGGAAAAGAGAGCAACTAAAATGTGATGAAGAACGTTAATGACATCAATTGAACTTTCCTGTGCTTTTCAAGTAGAAAACTGGTAGAAAAAGGGAACAAAAATAATTCTTCCTCTATACAATCATATCGTGATGGAGGCATTGCCTCCTCTCACATGACTTTCCCCCATTCATTCTCAATTACCCCCCCCCCCCTCCAAACTCCTGGCACGCTTTATGGGGTCTGTTAAAACTAAATGATCTCAGGGGAGGCGAGAGAGACATGGACTCCCACTGTAACTTTACCTGCTGGTGTCGCTGTTGGACAAAGTTTCTTTAGAAAACCTTTTTAATAGTATATTTTGTAATATTGCCATTGTTTTATTTTTGTACTATGAATTTTTTTTTCTCATCCAATATTTTGACGAGACATTGCCGCCCTTGCCTCGGAGGAAACGCCCCTTGTAGGGTGGTATAAGGGGATGCAGGTCATGGAAAGGATCTGAGACACCAAGACAAGGGACATTGGCCTTGACAAGTATTTCAGAAGCGGTGATCAAGACAGGCGCCTTATGGATGCTGACAGTGACAAGAACCTCAAGGCAGTATTAAAGTGCCTTAGTACCCCAGTGAGCAAGCCAAAGGCATCAGTGACAAGGAAAAAGTCACTACAAATTTAGGTTTAAATGAATGGGCACATTGTATCAGAAAAGCAAGGATATGCACAGTGCTGTGGAGGTCACAGGCTCAGCATGCGAAACGACAACAGATGCCATATCCTGGACTGTGGTAAAGCCCACATCCTAGCCGTGATTAATATGTATTTCAAGAAAAGACCAACACAGCTGGTCACCTACAGCAGTGGTAGCCACGAGACTCACATTGACTGCTGGATGGTCCAGGGGCGAAACCTGTTGGTGACCAAAGCGGCAGTCCATCCGGTGCACTCAGTGTCCGAATTCATTCACTTGTTTTCATTCACTCCTTCAAGTGAACTGTATGAGTGGACTAATGTAGGTAATAGTGAATGAGAGTATAGGGGGCGATTTCGGATACAGCCCCTGACTGGGCTTGCTAACTCCCTCTACCCACATGGCTTTACTTAAGGAAGCCTAAACCACCCTAGCACCCTTAGTAGTAAGGAAGAAAACTGCCCACAAAATTCTTGTTAACAGGCTCATGTCTGTTACACCTCAAATATGGTTAATGAGATCCACTTTCCTGCAGAGTTTAGCTTCAACTTTGATCAAACTCCCCCACCTGTGATTAATGATCCTGAAGACATGCTCAGGTGTGTTTGATTAAGGTTAGAACTAAACTCTGCAGGAAGGTGGATCTTGTGAGCCAGATTTGAGGATTCCTGGCCTATATGAAACAACAGGTTCTGAAAAGGTCTCTTTTGGTTTGAGCCATTCCAGTTCAATTGAGTGGCTAAAGAATGGCCAGTCAATGCTGTTTGTATTCCGCTAGTTGCATTACAGGGCTGCCGACACAAAACCTGCATGGGCCCAAAGGATACACTAGTTGCTCTGGGCCCGAACAGGCTGGCCCACACTGGGCTATCATGGAATTAATGTGGGCAGTCTGCTATTGTGGCCTGCTCACAGAGGGCCTGCAGTGAGCCCAAAGCTGTGGGTCTCGCCTGGGCAAGCCCGCATTGGGCCTGTTTAGGTTTGGTGTGGGCTGCCCCTAGCCCACTGTGCCCGCAAAAAGCCAGCATGGGCCCCGCAAGGACATGTTTGCAGCAGCTTTGAAAGTCAGTGGGTGATTTTTTTCTTCTCTAAAATATGATTTTTTTTGACAGCCTATCAGTAATCACGTGAATTACGTGAAGTGATTTCCCAGGATTTTTTGAACACTGGCCAATTTCAAATGTGTTATTTATTTACAACAATTCAATAATAAGAAGTTTTTTTTTGTTTTTTTTTTTTTTTTGTTAAAGCAGTGTTACTGTTGTGAAGTTATACAGCTATAGTTGTGTTGCTGGGTTTTAAAGCAGGTTTTTTTTATTTTTATTTTTTTTTATTCTGTATTTACAGCAATTTCACTGTCCGCTCAGTTCAAAGGTGGATGAATGGCTACACATAGATGTGTGCACACACTGCCAGAGCTGTGTGAAATCACTACCATGCTGCTTTTATGGGGGTGGGTATCATATATATATATTTTTTTGTCAAGTCACTTGTTTCATTTCTATAATTTTTCAACATTTTAAAAGCTTTTTACTCCAAAGATACTACAAGCTAGTCAGTGTATTCAGTAGGCGTAGTATATTGTAAATTGCTTCAAAGGCATAAGGTATTGCAAGTATTACATACAACAATAATAAAACAGTGTGTTGACATAAAAAAAGGAAATTTACTTTTGGTACTTAAGCACTTTTAAATGCAAGTACTTCTGCACTTTTACTTAAGTAAAAATCTGTCTTTACAACTTTCACGTTTAATGGAGTAATATTTGGAGTTGTGTACTTTGTCCGCCTCTGCCATCAGCTGCAGATGTAGAAAAGTAGCACCAGTGTACAGTGTTGGGGAAAGTTACTTTTAAAAGTAATGCATTACAATATTGCATTACTCCGTATAAAAGTAACTAATTGCGTTAGTTACCTTTTTTTTTTTTGAAAGTAATGCATTACATTATTGTGTTACTTTCTGTCACATGGGCTGGGCTTGCTTATTTATTTTTTAATAACAAAAAAAACAAAAAAAGTTATATTTTTGGCACTGTTGGTGAAAGGGCTTTGTTGGTGTTAAGCCTCAGGCTGAAGGAAGTGTCTCTGTCTCTGTACCTCACTCCCAGTTTCTGTCAACACAAGGACAGGAGAGGTGTCAGTGAAATGGGAAAACAAAGTAACTTGCGTTACTTATTTGAAAAACTAACTCAGATATTTTCTTGTAAATCTAAAAGTAATGTGTTACTTTACTAGTTACTTTAAAAACAAATAATCTGTTTATGTAACTTGCACTACTTGTAATGCATTACCCCAACACCGTAACTCTGTGAAGAATGCAAACCTGTTCAGAAACATCAACGTGTGCACTCTTTGAACGAGCAGCGTGACGTCATAGTAGTAGTGGTAGTAATATCTTTATTTGTTCCTTCACAGGGCAATTTATACAGCATCAACCTCACAAAAGACAAACATTTATAAGACATCGTGACAAAACAACATCACAACAACAAAACCCGGGAATTAACGGTGCACCATTTTTCATAGATTAAAATAACATTAAAATTCAATTGTTTACAATCAAGACTGCATTTGAAACAAAAGATCTAGAAGCTCTAACAGTCCTCCACTTGGGCTCTCTATATCGTGTGCCTGAGGGGAGCAATACACAATGTGTGATGTATCATCTAAGATAGTCAAGGACTTCACACAGAGCAGATACCCCCAACTGTACAGAGCCTGTAGTCTTTGACCCCAAATTAATAATGCTCTGCATTCTACTTTTAACATTTAGTCCATAAAACCAACAAATCATAGCAAAAGTCAAGACCGTTTCATTAAAAGATCTCTAAAACATTTATTTATTTATTTCGAAATAAATTTTCAGCTTCCTCAATAAATATAACCGTTTTTGTGCTTTTGATACAACAAGATTTGTGTTTTCCACCCAACTTAGCTTATCATCAATAACTGTACCCACATACATGAATTGACCTTCTCGACTTCTTTACCTGCAGTAACTACTTTACTACATAAGCAGCACATAGAACATTACACTCCCCACTGTAAAGTTACTCTCTGAATATTTCCTGTTTCCCTGAAATAGAGATACATCATACAACTAATATTCTAATGTGTTTTTGAGTTCAAACATCAATAATAAAATGCAATTTGTCACCTCTATTATATTGCATATTCTATTATATTGAATTATACTACAATTTTTTTCAAATAACCCCCAGTGTTTATAGTATTTTTTATTTATTTAAAAAATGAGTTAATTAACAATCAATCCCCGCACACCTGACCACATAATTTTTTTGCAAAAAAGTATATAAAAAGTTTTATTAACAACATTTTGGTCTCATGACCTTCATCATGTACAAAACACAATGCATGGCACCAATCAACATGTCCATGTTCAGGGGTATCATTGCATATATATATATATATATGTGTGTGTATGTTATATACACACACACACACACACAAAGTACAGTGCTTCATCATTCATGCCCATAGGTGATAAAAAAGAAAATTTTTCAAGAAATAATTATCATAAATAATTGTAAATAAATCATTGTTTGTATATTAAATCATTCAAAAAAAATAATGATATTTGTGTATCTTCAACACAAATGTGATGTAAAGAGAATTCAGATTAAATTCAGATTAAAAGCTTTGAGTGTTTTATCAAGTTGTGTAAAATCAAAAATTGATCCAAGAGACATTAATCTCTCTCTTCTTGTCAGTGTAGTTATTAATCCTGTTCTACTCTTTACATAAACACTCATTTGTTAAGTTGGTCTAAATACAATACAAATAAATACACAAGTAATGCTTTTAAACGTGTCTGATGTTAAGTCATCGCTCTGAGAGGAACTGACTAGATTCAAAGGCAAAATCTGTAGAATATAGATGTTTATTGCTCATCCAGGGCGCCATTTCTCTTTTTATAGGTGCTAAATAAATGAAAGGTTATAGACAGATTCTTGTGCGTCCCATAATCAGATGTGGTGATAATGTAAATTGAATATAGTGACTTTCTGACTGTTTGTCATATATAAGTGTGGTCAGTGTTGTTGTTTTGAGATGCTTTTCAAACTATTTTCTTAAAACACACGTTAGAATGGCAGAATTAATAGTTATAATATATGCAGAAGTAATGTATAGATGATTATAATGTTTTTATAAGCGTTGGTGCTGGCTCTCATTTAAAACCCAGCCCGTTTCCCTGCGTGCTGACGTCACTTACCGAAACTCTTGCGCGTGTGGCCTGCAGCTCGGACAGCGGTCAGATCTTCTGGTCATCAAACACGAGGAACTCTCATCATGGGAAACTGTCAAGTGAGTATTTCATTACATTTCTATCTGCTAATGCGCAGCTTACATACGAGATACGTCCACATTCCGCGTAACGTTAGAGTTTGGTCTGGGACACGTCGTGTAATCGATCAATTCAAATCGGTTTAAAAAGGAAAGAAACATGAATATAGAGAGAAAAGATATCTCGCTGGTGTGTGGCTGGGTTTCCGCTGCTAAGATGCTTTTGTCAAACGCAGTCCTTACATCGCGTGAACTCTGAATGCGATGCACTGCGATGTTTCTTTTCTGAGCTTTCCAGGATCGCTTTTATTACTAAATCTTGAAAATCCTTTCGTTTTTTCACTTTTCGAATATGTATTACAGTGATTTCGATTATATATGATATTGTATCAGAATCCCGTTATCTGAATGAGTCAGAGGAAGCTCTTTGGGAGGAGACAGTTTCAGTTTAGCCTGTGAAGGGGCCTCCATCTAGGATTACAGTGTGAGGACTGAGCATTCCTGAGCCGGCCTTTTGTTCTCTAGTATGACAATAAACCTCTTTATTCACAAGAGTGATGCTCTGCTCAGTACAGATTTCACCGTTGTTCAAAAAAGCAAAAGAAAGAAATAACTTGTAAGTGTTTTGTTAGTAGTACTGTAGTTGGAGTAGTACTTTGATGTCTTTGAATTCAAGTTAACATACATTACTGGGGCCAGTTGTTCAAAAAGTTTAATCTGGATCAGAATGATCAGGATTTGGAATCCCATGTTTTGCTATCCAGGATCAGGGAACCCATCTTACTTTTTACATCTTACCTGATCCAGATACACACTTTTTCAGATTCCCAAACCTGGATTACTAGTGCTCTACGGAGCCCCTAAAGGGACATGGTGATGGAATAAATACAATAAAAAATAAGATTTGGGGGGGGGGATGTTTGCATTCTAGTTTTGCATTGCATTTACACAAATAACTACTTCTGACTGGTTCATTTCTGATGATTGTGCCAATGTAGTTTACAATCAGTGATAAAAAAACAACAACTTTAAATATAATATTTTTGTCTGATATTGACAGCTGTTTGGGGATTTAGGGATATATTATGTTACAAATGTTGTATTTTTGGACCAGTTTTAAAGTTTTATTACATTGTTGTTCCTGAAATCCACCCTTCTGCTGGGATCAGAATAATACAGTTTTTATTTTTTTGATCAAAAGTATCCCAATTATACTAAAATGTTTTGAACAACACAAATTGAGGATTTAATCCAGATCAAAACCGAGATTAGATTTTGTGATCTAATCCTAAATCAGAATACTTTTTTTTTCTTTTGAACAACCCATTTTCAAGATTTGATACAATCCGATGACCAAAATCTGATCAGATTACTTTTGAACAACTGGCCCCTGGGTGTTACCATAAGATGTTTTATCATGGGTGTGTTTTGGGATCATTGCAACAGTAAAAAAAAAAAAAAAAAAAAAAATTTTATTTTTATTTTTTATTTTTATTATTATATAATAAATATTATTTTTCTATTTTATGGAAGTATCTAGGTGAAACTTCTCTGCTTATCAACCTATCAATACAGTTTAGTAAACAGGATATAACTCATTTCAACTAATCATAACACAGCGGCAAGAAATGCTTTCTAGAATTTTTCAGTAATTATAAACAGTGACATTTAAATATTTGCTATAGCAGGAGCAGTTGAAACATGATTTGTTATATTAAGTTCAATATTATGGTCAGTATTTAATACAGTTGGCATATATAAATGTCCTCAACTAATAATAATGACTGTTAGTGTTAAAGCAAGGTAAAAAATGCATAACTGTTGAATGCTAAAACATGAATTTAGTGATCTGGGCTTGTATTACTTAATTATGTAATTGATTGTGAACAGGATCAAACATGATGAACATTGGAAATGATTCTCCTTGGTTTTATTTGACAGCCAACCGTTTTTCCTTATGACGACTTTGATGTAGTTGCTGACATAAAGGCCATTCGCAAAGCCTGCAAAGGTTTAGGTGAGATGCTTAAATCAGTCTTACATTTTAATTAGCGTTCAGTATGTTTATTAATTGAATATACCATACAATTACAGTTCTACATGCAGTTATAATTAGTAAGCTATTTACTGGATATTTTCATCACAAGAGGATACATTTATGGTCTTTCTATTTAATTTAAGGAACTGATGAGCAAGCCATCATAGACATCCTAGCCAATCGATGTGCAGCTCAGAGACTGGAGATCAAGCAAGCATACTTTGACAAATATGATGATGTGAGTATTCTGAAAACATCACAGAAATAGTTTTTAAGAATAAAGAGCATGCCTTCACAGATTTGTGTTTTCTCTGAAGGAACTGGTGGAGGTTTTGAAGAGTGAGCTGACTGGTAATTTTGAGAATGCCATTCTTGCCATGCTGGACCCTCCTCATGTGTTTGCAGTTAAAGAGCTCAGGAAGGCCATGAAGGGCGCTGGCACAGACGAGGATGTCCTGGTGGAGATGCTGTGCACTGCTACCAATGCTGTATGTCAGTTTGTTTTGATTGAAAAGGCTCTGCGAGTTCCTGTGTTTGTCCCCATTCCCAAAGCTGGGACAAATGTTTGTCCATGAGATGAGTCATTTACTACTTTTTGTTTTCTAACAGGAGATTGCCACTTACAGAGATACCTACACCCATGGTAAGAATGACTTTCAACACTGCCAAACTGAAAGATTCAACATAATGTATTTAAAGGAATAGTCCACCCAAAAATGCAAATTCTGTCATTAATTATTCACCCTCATGTCGTTCCAAACCTGTAAGACATTCGTTCATCTTCGGAACACAAATAAATATATTTTGATGCATTCCGAGAGCTCTCTGACCCTCCCATAGACAGCGTGTCCTTGCACGATCAAGGCTCAGAAACGATCAAAAAGAAAGAAATCGTTAAAATAATCCATGTGACATCAGTGGTTCAACCGTAACTTTACGAAGCTACGAGAATACTTTTTGTGTGCAAAGAAAACAAAAATAATGACTTTATTCAACAGTTCTTCTCCTCCGCGTCACCTTGGCGCCATTTTGACAGTGACAGTGACGTGACATGTGGCCAAGTATGGTGACCCATACTCGGAATTTGTGTTCTACATTTAACCCATCCAAAGTGCACACACACAGCAGTGAACACACACACACCGTGAACACACACCCGGAGCAGTTGGGGGTTCAGTGCCTTGCTCAAGGGCACCTCAGTCGTGATATTGAAGAGTATTTTTACTCTTTAAAATTTAAAATTTTTACAAGTAAAATGATCTGCCAGTGGGGTAAGTAAAATATTCTTAAAACAAGAGTATTTTACTTACCCCACTGCAGATAATTGTACTTATTTTAAGCAAAATGCACTTAATTTTCTTAATTTTTTCCCCCCTGGAAACAAGACTAAGGCCCGGTTTCACAGACGGGGCTTAGACTAAGCCAGGATTAGATCAAAGTTCAATTAGGACATTTAAGCAATTTTTATGAGCGTGCTTAGAAAAAAACATTACTGGTGTGCATCTTGAGACAAAACAAAGGCACTGATATATTTTAAGATCAGTCAGTGCACGTTTATTTCAGTTGAAACAGCTCAGACTTACATTTTAGTCTAGGACTAGGCTTAAGCCTGGTCTGTGAAACCGGGGGTGAATATCTTAAGTCATTTCGCTTATCTAGTAAAGATAAGTAGTTGATTTAAGAATTTTTTGATATTTTGACTAGAAACAAGACAAAAAGACTAAGATAAGCCATTTTTTTGCAGTGTACGTAAAGTACGTATGCAATGTATGTACTCCGATATGCGTACACTTTGATCTGAACGTAAACAACGTATCCGCGTACATACGTTGCATACGTTGTTTACGTATGTGATACTCTCAAAAATGGTGCTATAGGGTGACACGGAGGAGACGAATTCTCGTAGTATTCGTAAAATTACAGTTGAACCACAGATGTCACATGAATTATTCCTTGCTATGTTTTTGAGCCTTGATCGTGTCAGGATCCTTGCTGTCTATGGAGGGTCAGAGAGCTCTCGGAATTCATCAAAAAAATCTTAATTTGTGTTCTGAAGATGAACGCAGGTCTTTCGGGTTTGGAACGATTTTTGGGTGAACTATCCCTTCATAGGTTTTTAGTTTTTAGGTTGTCTCAACTACTGTCTTAAAAATTGTCCTAAGTAACACTTTATTTTGTCCATTTTAATTTATGCATGAAATGCAAAATGCCTATGGCTATCAAAATGAAGATAAATGTGTTGTGTTACTAAATATAATATTATATAATATTCACCTTAGTAAGCAAAGATATCTGGGATATGAATTTTTTTTTTATTTTTTTTTTACATTCAAACAATAAAAGCATAGCATTGAGTTAAGATATACATAAGTTATTTGAATTCGATTAATTGATTATAAGTTTTCACATGAGTGAGCTCAGTCAGTTGTGCTATAAAGACAGCACTCTTTGCTCATTTTCTTGAATCCATTCACAATTTGAGGAAAAGTTTAGTTTGTCATGCTGCTCTGAGGATCTACGTCCACGTATACTGCTGAGTTTCAGGAGTGACAAACGCATATAATTACAGTGAATTCGCTGAATTGTTCCGTGAGTCACTCCTGAAATTGCTATGATTAACAGTGATAACCATAGCAACGAACACGACAAAACATCTGACAAAACTATGTCAAAATAGATCTGTGCATTAAGTGTTGTAGTTTAAATGCAGAGCATCTCTTTCTGTGTGCCCTTTTTAAAGCTATGTTTAAAAGTATTCGACTTTTTTAAATTATATCTACAACTAATTGAAGGTATAATGCATTGTTTAATAATTATAATTAGCATTAATAATTCAAATATTTAATTTGTTTTGTATTTTCAAGTAGTTAACTAGTTGAAATGGTTAATTAACCCTTCTAGACTGTAGGGCTCTGGGCTTTTTATGTGTGTATGTGTGTATGTATTTATTTATTCATTTGTTTTCTTCATCTAAATGCCATGAGACTTCATGATTTTTCCTACACTTGCTATACTTCATGCTTCAGTACAATAAAATGCTGGTATTAATCCTCTGAATGTAACATAAGTATTTTATCAAGATTTGACCATATATTATGGTCATTCATTATGGTTCATATAATTTGGTAAAGAGTCATAAGACAATATAATGTGAGAAAAAAGAATCTAGTAGGCTTATCTTGGGACCAGAATACAGACACTTTTCACATTTCTGGGGTTCTCAGAAGTGAAAATCATCATAGTTATGTAAACTTCTATAGAAATGACAGGAATTACATTACATATTTTTACGTTTTCTTTGGCTCCAATTGAAAAATAAATCATGATAGCATTTCTATGACTTTACAAAAGGCAGATTTTTTTTTTCAAGAGATTGATCACATTGGTCAGAAGAGAGAAGGATGTCAAATTTGATAATAACTGTGTATACAATGTTAATAACTGTGGAAACAGCTCCATAGCTCTTCTTGTCCAGTTAGCAACCACCTCGTAACCACTCAGAACATCTTAGCAACCACATAGCAACATCAGTTCCCTAATGTTCACTCACATTTACAGTTACGTGATCACAATATGTTTTTCCTCAGTTTGAACAGTTTATCTATTGCTTTATCAAATGACTCAAACTATGTTTGTAAGCTCAGCTGTAACATATGTTTATCTATTGTTTGTAAGCATGTTTATCAGCTGTATGTTGTTGTCTACAGTGCATGACAGTTTATCTATTGCTTTATCAAATGAATCAAACTATGTTTGGTAAGCATCAGCTGTATGTTGTTGTCTACAGTGCATGACAGTTTATCTATTGCTTTATCAAATGAATCAAACTATGTTTGGTAAGCGTCAGCTGTATGTTGTTGTCTACAGTGCATGACAGTTTATCTATTGCTTTATCAAATGACTCAAACTATGTTTGGTAAGCATCAGCTGTATGTTGTTGTCTACAGTGCATGACAGTTTATCTATTGCTTTATCAAATGACTCAAACTATGTTTGGTAAGCATCAGCTGTATGTTGTTGTCTACAGTGCATGACAGGGATTTGGAGGCAGACATTGAAGCAGACACCAGTGGGGAAGTTAGGAGACTGCTAACATTGCTTCTCGAGGTAAATCCGCTTCATTCTAAATCAAAATGGTTGCTTAGGTCTTACAAAATGACCACTCCGCAGTCCTGAGCGACATAAAGCGCTCGGTGTGGGCCTGTGTTTAGTACCCGTCCCTCTCCCTGCGATCCCTATAGAGCACTGGAGCTTGTGCTTCAGATCCCCTTTCATTAGATAAGTAGAAGCAGGATTCAATGACGTGACTCAGATTGGATTTCACTCTCTCGGTCAAGGGTGTCAATACTTTCTCTCTTGTAGGGCAACAGAGACGAGAGCTACGAGGTGGACGAAGCACTGGCAGAGCAAGATGCCGTCTCTCTGTTTGAAGTAGGAGACATTAAACACAATCACATTTAAATATTCATATGTGTAGCTTGATTTTAGCACACATCTGCAAGCATACATGTGTGGACAATATCTAAAATGTGATTTTTTTCACTTTAGACTCATATAAATGTAACATATCCTTAGAGATTCATAGAATATTGAATTTTAAGGTGATTTTCAATATTTGATTTATATATATATATATATATATATAATACACACACACCAGTCAAAAGTTTATAGACAGCATGGTTTTTAATGTTTTTTAAAGAATTCTCTTCTGCTCACCAAGCCTGCATTTATTTGATCCAAAATACAGCAAAAGCAGTAAAATTGTGAAATATTTCTACTATTTAAAATAACTGCTTTCTATTAGAATATATTTTAAAATGTAATTTATTCCTGTGATTTCAAAGCTGAATTTTATCATCATTACTCCAGTCACACGATCCTTCAAAAACATTCTAATATTCTGATTCGCTGCTCAAAAAAAAAAAAAAACATTATTATTATTATTATTATTATTATGCTGAAAACAGCTGAGTAGAATTTTATTTTAGGTTTCTTTGATGAATAGAATGTTCAGAAGAACAGCATTTATCTGAAATAGAAATATTTTGTAACATTATAAATGTCTTTATAATCTCTTTTGACCAATTCCATGCATCCTTGCTAAATAAAAGTATTAATTTCTATAATTTCATAATAAATATATAATGATTTAAATATACTGACTCCAAGCTTTTGAATGGTATAGTGTATAATGTTACAAAAGCTTTTTATTTCAGATAAATGCTGATCATTGGATCTTTCTATTCATCAAAGAATCCTGAAAAAAAAGTGCTCAACTGTTTTAAATATTTATAATAATAATCAGAAATGTTTCTTGAACAGCAAATCAGCATATTAGAATTATTTTTAAAGGATCATGTGACACTGAAGACCGGAGTAATGATGCTGAAAATTTAGCTTTGATCACAGGAATAAATTACATTTTAAAATATATTCAAATAGAAAACAGTTATTTTAAAAAGTAAACATATTTCACAATATTACTGCTTTTGCTGTATTTTGGACCAAAAAAATGCAGAAGAGAATTATATAGAAAACATTAAAAATCTTACTGTCCAAAAACTTTTGACTGGTAGTGTATATAAATATATTAAAATATTTTTTCTATTTTAATATATTTTAAGATGTATTTTATTCCTTTGTTGGAAAAGCTGAATTTTCATTATCATTACTCCAGTCTTTAGTGTCACATGATCCTTCAGAAATTATTCTGATATGTTGATTTGTTGCTCAAGAAACATTTCTTATTATTATCAATGTCAAAAACATTGTGCTGCTTCATATTTTTGTGGAAACCGTGATCATTTTTTACAGGATTTTTTAATGAACAGAAAGTTTAATAGACAGCATTTGAAACCGAAATCCTGAAATCTGAAAAAAGTATTAATTTCTTAAAAATAAATAAATAATTAAAAGAAAATCACTGACCCCAGAATTTTGAATGGTAGTGTGTAATATTTATTTACTATTGTTATATATGTTATTCATATTTTAATAATTTAATATTAACAACATTTGCATTTGCAAAGAACCCATGTGCAATGGTTCTTTGATGTCAGTTAATGGTTACATGACATTCGAGTAAACAAATACAATATTTTAATAATAATATATTTTTGTAATTAATAATAATTTTTAAGTGTTTAGTTTAATAGTAAAAGTTTAACTGATTATTAGCTTTTCTATCAGCTCACAACCCCCTGCAGTTTGAGAAACCCTGGTTTATCTAAACATAAAAATATGTTGAATGTACAAATACCTAAGTGAATGAGCTCAGCCTTTAGTCACACATCCAGTTCTATTGTTTATTAATAGATGTTTTAACTCTGTCAGGCTGGAGAGGGCTGCTTTGGCACAGATGAGTCAACTTTCAGCTTCATTCTGGCCACCAGGAACTACTTACAACTGCAGGTCACATTCAAAGCTTATGAAGCCGTAAGTTTCTTCTGTTCTTTGAGCTTAAGACAGTAACTTATGTATAATATGTTGTGTTAGTTCATGTGTAACAGCTCTGGATTCATTGTAGATTGTATTCACCTTGTTCTCTTCAACAGATTTCTGGAACAGAGATTTTGGATGCAATCGATAAGGAAACCTCCGGAACTCTGAAGGACTGCTACACTGCACTCGGTTTGTATTAAACACAGGCTTTGTAAAAAAAAAAAAAAAAAAAAAAAACAGGAAATGTAGATTTTTTTTTTTTTTCGCATATGCCACTATTTTTTCTTATTATTATTATTATTATTTTTTTTGTATGAACAACAGAAATTACATGACATCTAAGTAAAAGTAAGTAAAAACTATGGTGGTGCGGTGGTGTCTAGACCTTCTAGTGTCTCTGGATTCACCCATTTTCATTGAGACTAGTTCACCCTCAGGCCATCCAAGATGTAGATGATTTATTTTTTTTCATTAGTACAGATTTGTTCACCAATGGATCCTCTGCAGTGAATGGGTGGCGTCAGAATGAGAGTTCAAACAGCTGATAAAAACATCACAATAATCCACAAGTAATCTTCACCTCTCCAAATCCATCAATTAACATCTTGTGAAGTGAAAAGCTGCGTGTTTGTAAGAAACAAATACATCAAGGCGTTTTAACTTAAAACCGTCGCTTCAGGCAAAAAAATACCAGTCCATCATCCATATTAATGCTTCCTACAGTGAAATATTCCATCCAACAACATATCTGTTTAGAAATGTTTTGTACGGTTTTCACTTGTAAACACTGCTTGATCTGTGCGTACTGTATTTTCTTCCTGATTCAGACGAGATAACTTTTTCACTGGAGAAAGTAATATTATGGATTCGTATTTTAGCCAGAATCAATAGTTTAAAGCTAAAAGTATCTTGATGGATTTGTTTATTATAAACACACAGCTTTTTACTTCACAAGACATTAATTGATGGATTGAAGTTGTGTGTATTATAGTGATTTTTTTTATCAGCTGTTTGGATTCTCATTCTGACGGCACCCATTCACTGCACAGGATCCATTGGTGAGCAAGTGATGCAATGCTAAATTCCTTTAATCTGTTAATGAAGAGTCAAACTCCTCTACCTCTTGAATGGCCCGATTTTTCAGCATATTTTCATTTTTGGGTGAACTATTCCTTCAAGTCATTACTGTATACAAACACAGATTGGGTGCATTGTGAACAAAGCCAAAATGCCTTGGTAGAGTTTCCAATATTAGAGGTCCCAGGTTTGATTATTTGTGTAATAATGCTCCAGTACTCACTAACACTTCCCATCTAACCCATAGTGAGGTGTGCTAAGAACCTGAGCTATACTTTGCCCGGAAGCTGAATGCTGCTATGAAAGGTGCCGGATCTGATGAAGACACTCTCATCCGCATCATTGTGTGTCGCTCAGAGGTATAATACCACTTATCGTTTCAAATCATCTTTCAAAAAATAAAATATTAATAATGAAAATCTTACTGGCCACATACTGTACGTTTGAAAGGAGTGTACTTTTGGTTCAGTTGTCAAATCGGAAATGAAAGGTCGACACATTGCATTGTGGGATATTACACATGATGCAAATGTGCAGGTCCTAATAGACACTGATATTTTAGCGTTGAAGCATGTTGTATACTGCATGAAGAATACTGTTCTGTTATTACACAGA